>JAGQAX010000001.1:31909257-34309257 GCA_019142605.1 Cephalopholis sonnerati | reverse complement strand
GCTGGGAATGGAGTAGTGGGTGAAATCTTCTTTGGAGCAACAACAAGCATGCTGTGACAGTATGGCCGCACACGTAGTTGCAAACACACACGCACACACACACACACACACAAACACACACACAGACGTATAGTGTACACAGAATGCTGCTCACTGCTCCCTCCTGAGAGTTGCCCATGGCAATATGAACAAAGAACACGACAGTCTCCTTGGACCACCCGGTCTGTCCTTGCTTGCCTGTGACCTTTACCATACTCCAGATACACTGGCCAAAGTCAGAGCAGTGTGAGAGCGCTTGTGTGCAGCATCGGAAATTAGCGACAACAAAGAGCAAAAACACCCCAAGAAATCTCAGAATGCCCCAAAAAATTGCAATCAAGGGGCAAAAATTACCCCAAAGATTTCAAAAAGACACCTGTTTTCCCCAATTTACACTAATAGCCTAGTCTTTATTTTATACAGTTCATTTAATTCCCATTTCCGTCTCTAACACGCTCACAGAAAAACAGCACTGTTGTTCACACTCACGCACACACGCTGCTGTGACGACACCCGGCAGCAGCACCAGGCAATCCTGCACCTGTGGTGAAGTTGGCTGCTGCGATGGACCGGTATGTACCTTGTTAAAAAAGCTCCAACTGTTACCAAAGCAAGCAACCCAAACCCTGGGCCATCACCAACACCACCTCCAGCAAATAAATGGCAAACAAAGTTGCCACTTCTAAAACTGAAAACTGAAAAATAATCCCCATTTCCACCAAACACTTTCAGTATGGTACCTTTGGAACCAAAAGTAACCCTTCAGACATGGTACCTAGACCCTAGCATTTCCACTACAAACAGTCCTCTTTCACATGGGCGGAGCTGCTGTCACTCTCTGCTCCGTCCAGCACTTAGTGTATTTCCTCCTTTATCAGTCTGCACCTCATTTATCGTCCACAGAACGGGGTTGCATGTCGACATTTTAGACCAGGCTGTAGTGAGGGTCTCTCTGATTGGGATATTTAAAAAATAGTAGGTTTGTGAATTTAGTCTTTCTAAGGCAAGCTCAGGGGTTTAGTGTTGCCAGAGCCCACAGGAACAACACTCTGCAATGCTTTTTTTTTTTCCCTGAGTGAGGATGAGAATATATGCAGTTTACATAATCCGTTTAAAATTAATATATATTTTTGAACACTTGAGGATCCACTCGTTACTAAAAGTGTACATCATCCAAGAGAGACAGTAAAAACTAAAGTATGGTCAAAGTTGTGATTGAAATTTAAGGTGTGCTGATGGATTCACGTCATCAACACATGCATTGAGTAACATAATATACCAATATATGTAAAACTCTCCACAGTATGAACAGTGGTTACATGAGCCTCAAAACCAGCTACAACTCAGCCCTGAGCAGAGTGACCCTCCGCTATTGACCAATCAACAGACTGCAGTGTTCACAGCACCTTCACCTTTTAGTACCAGATCTGTGTGCTAGGTACCCCAACAGAGGGGGGACCAAAAATGGGGACGGTACGGAACGGTTCCATTGGTACCATCCACAACTCTTCTCAATGGAAATGGAAAAAAAGCGTATCACACTGAACTGTATCGTACTGCTTGGTGGAAACAGGGTTATGGACTGGCTGGGCGTTGGAGAGACCTGTAAAGCATGTAGGGCGTTTCTATCCAAACAGCCTTTGACAGCTAAAAGCTAATCATGGCTTTGTAAAAGGACTAGTGTTTAGGATTTAGTGGCATCTAGTGGTGAGGTTGCAGATTACAACCAACTGAAACTTCTCCCGGTTCTCGCTGTGAGAGGACTACACAACCAACACAAAAACACAAATGGCCCCATCTAGAGCCAGTGTTTGGTTTGTCTGTTCTGGGCTACTGTAGAACAACAAGCTGGATTTCATGGGAGAGGCCCCATTCCATATGTAGATATAACCGACTTATTCTAAGGTAATAAAAACACAATGATTTTTTGTTTCATGTGACGATACAGTGATTAAAACAGTAATGAATATTATATTCCATTTCTGCCCCTAAATCCTACACACTGGTATTCAGCTCACTGTTACCAAACAAGCAGCCATAATTGATTTCCATATGTTAAATAGCATTAACACTAACATTAGAGACTTTAAAATGTCTTTAGTGTAACATTAATATTACAGCTGACATGTGCGTCACTCCAACTGGTGTCTGGATGGATTGATCAGTGTAGTGATCAGAACTGTTGACTGACAGTGCTGATCTCAACGCAGCTTATAAGTCCAAAATCTAGAATATATTTTTTCAGTCAATGACGCAGTGCTGGAGGGTCGAGTCTATGATTTTATTTCATCTATGCTCAAAACATCAACAGCACTAAACTAAAACACTGTCTGTCATTTTCCCAAATATTTTTATCGGAACTTCTGCAGTTTTTTAGTTAATCTGAAAGATTGTGGTGAAGTTTTCAATTCATCTATAAGTAATAAATTGTTCATATAGGAGCTAAATAAAAGCCACTAAATTAGAACTGCACTCTGCTTTCTCTCACACATACAGATGGTATTATTCTACACACACAAACAGATGTTTGCATAGTATGCTTTTTATGTACTTATGTATTTGTGCTGCACTATATGAATTTTTATTTAGGCTCATTTTGCTTTACAAAAAAAATGCACTAATTACTATTTTTTAAAAGTGCCCCCAATATTTTGTATTTAGACAGTGAGGGAAAAAGCTGTCCCCCAAATAATTTAAAATTTCTTACAATATTTGTGTGTATACAGGTTTGTTGGCATGCCTGTGCATCAAATTAAAAGGAAAACAGTCGATTTGTGTTAAAGCCCAGAAACTTTAACTGCATTTAAACAGTCTATTGTTCTTCAACCGAGCAGTAGACATGACCTGAAGTATTCTCTTGAAAAATAAGCCTATAACTCTTGTAAATGTGCTACAGCGAAAGATTAATGTTAGTATCAAACAGCAGTGCAGATGAGCAGAGTGTGGCATAGATCAAACACTAAACTGGTGAAATACAATGCATGTTTACAGAATCAACAAGCATCTAATCCCAGAATAATCCCCAGAGAGTTACAAAAGTAGAAGACTAAAGCTCAAAGTAAAACAAAGGAATAAAAAAGACGAATGCTCCATTTCTGTCTAGGTAAGAACATTGTCTGGCTGGGCCATTATGTTTATGCATTAAGCTCAAACCACATCCTTTAATGCCTGGATCTCTCATTACTGCTCGAATACAGGCAAAACAAGCAAAGACGAAAAACAAAATCTATTATCAATTATGTAGAATTCGTGTTTAAAGAATATAATGTTATATAACTCTGTTTTCACTGACTAAATCTACTTGTCATGCTGTTGGAGTGCAGTGATCTTGCCCCCTAAGACTGCGTTGCAAGACTTCAGGTTAAAGTCTTCTGTTTCGTCCGAACACTGATGGATCCAGAGTTTAACTTAACTGATTTGAAATGACACAATGTTAACATAAGGTTCATGATATCAGTGGTTAATATGCCTAGACAACCCACACAGCTCATTATGTTTTCATTAGGCTCACCTTTCCCATCATTTACCACTGTTAATGTCCATGCCATCACTGTTGTTTATATCAGGCAATGCTGCTTGATGGCCACCATCAAACAAGAGGCCTTAGCACTTTTTCCAGAGATCTAAAATATCATTCAGTTTTCAGTTTTAATAGCATGCCCTCAGTTACCTAAACAACATACATAACATAACAAGTTTCTCTCATTTAATTCAAAGCTAAACAGGCTGTTTTTTTTTTTAGTTCCAGACAGACAGAGTTTGACAAAGAGAGCCGCAAAACAGAGAAGGGAAAAAGTGTCTTGTTTGTACCCTTCCTGACGGCTCAAAGACAAGTCCAACTTCTTTATTACTAATTTAGCTTTTGTAAAGCATTTGCAAAGCCGTTGATTTGACGGGGAGTGGAAGAAACTTCCTGTGCACTGGGGGAGCTAAGGGAACTTAAGTTGACACCAGCGGGAAACCAAAATAACAGCAATAATCACACTGTGATATCGCCTGAGAGAAAGTAGGAGGCAGACGCGGTGTTAAAATTATCAAGTAGCAACGTGGTTGTTTCTTGATAATAAGAGTAGTGATCCTTGCATGCTTTAAAAAGCATCTCAATAAATGATGCGCAGTACCTTGGTGCAGGTAAACAGCAGTGTGTTTTGTTTTCCTGTCAGATCAAATTAAATCCGTGTTTTCTGATACCACCAAGGAAAAATAGCAAAATAGTTAAGTGTGTGCATGTGTCTGAAGGTTTGTGCATACAGGGTAATAATGTATATTACCTCTACTGGATCGGTCCACGTGCTCCAGGTCTTCAACAAACTTGAGCACATCTGGGAATTCCTCCTCACATACTTGCGCCAGGAAGTGGAGTAATGTGGTCTTTTGGTCTGCTGACTTGGTGTCCTTTAGCTGTAGTAAAACATATACACAACATAAAGTTACACACAAAGACCTGTGACAATGAAAGGATGTATTTCATTTCAGTACTAATAAATACATTCTTCAGACTGAGCAATTAAACTGCTTTGATTGGGGACAGGCTGATTGCATATTTGGCATTAAGTATGACCTTAGACGTCCCTTGAGGTATTTCACAAAACTAACTCCTAACTGTCCATGCAGTAAACACACATAAATACTTGACATTGATGCTCTATGGCCAGAGAAAAAAAAGGGATAAGGAGCTTGATTTGATTTTGCTCTAAAGGGAGAAAACCTACAACTACCAGAATGCATTGCGCCACACCAGACCAATAAACGCTCCTGCTAGTGGGTGACATTATGGCGGCTGCCTGTACAAAAAAAAAATGGCGACTAGCTGGTAACAAACAATCTCGCATTACAGTTAAACGACAAGTTAAAATATGTTTCTGAAAACATTTGAGTCATTGATTCGACACCATAGCCTGACATGCACCTCCCCAGAAATGTAACTACGGTCACGGCGACGTATACCTCCTGTCTATTTTTGGAAAATGTTAATTTACTTTTATTTCACAGATAAGAAACAATAAACTGTGAAGACAATAAAGCCTCCACAAAAATAGCATTTTTGTGTCATGTGTGTTTTATCCTGGCTTCATATAGGTAGAGGAAGTCTCCGCTATGCGCTAGGCTAATTTATACAATGTAAATGCCATAGGCTTGCGCTAATAATATTAGCATGTCATATTCGTTTGGAAAACATGTTAAGTATAAGAAAGTTGTTTTGTCAGCGAACCTTGTGAGCTGTAATGCCGAATTTTGTGGCGTTACCTTTGCTGTTGGTCCTGGCTTTTTACGAGAGGAGGAAAAGTCCACTAGCCACTAGGCTAATTTATACAATGTAAAATGCCATATGCTTATGCTAAAAACATTACCATGTTGTACTTGTGGGAGAAAATGTGTCCAGCAAAAGACAAATGCTTTGTCTGTGAATGCTGCGAGTTATAGTGAAGCTGAGTGGTGTACTTGTGTTTGAAACTGTCTGTCTGTTTGAAACTGTTTTGAATCAACTAAACTTTACAGCACTTCACAGAAACCTCCACCACCGACTAGTGTTTTGGAGGTGTAACTGCAGAGTGACACAGACACATATACATTTACATATACTACCCATTGCTATGATACAAAGCTGGTTGAAAATTGGTAGAGTATACCTTTAAAATGTCACAGGCTAACCTTAACCTTACAAAGGGTGAAGGGGTGTGTTGTGTCTGTGTTTGATTGGCAGCAGCCAGTGGGCACTGACGTTACTGCTTTATGTAAGAATTGACTGGCTGTTTTAAAAAAAAAAAAGGTCTCCATCTACACAGACAGATGCCTGAATGGTTTTCCATCGAATTAATACAACACTAGGGGCACCATAATCAAACCATAAAATATAGAATATACATTTTTTCCTGTAGATGGGGAACACAGGACAAATCTAATTTCAGTTGCGAAGGTTTTCTGCGACAGTAGAGAATTAACAAGAGTTTTTGTGTTTTATAACCATATCTACAGGATGTTACGTGTCATTGTCCTTCATTCAGCCCCCGTAATATAAGCCCTTTCAGTGGCTTTAGAAATGCTGAGTGTTGTCAGTGCTACAGATGATTTCATGTCTCGTACTCATGCAGCAGACACATATTCACAATGTGATGACCTCTCCTGCGCTTTGTGCCTCTCCCTCTCTCCCCTACACGCAACAATTTTTCAATTTCTCTGATAAATTTCCATCATCGCTCTTTTACAGTCTAATTCCAAGATGTCTCTCAGTATCCCCGCCAAACATCCCTCCTGTGGAGTGCGTTGCTGCGTATCTCTCTAGGTGATCTATTGGTAGACAGCAGTGTACTCAGCCCTGCTGGGTTTAATCATGTTTGTATTATCTCCTCTAATCAAACATTCTCATCTCTCTTTTCATTTCTGTTTTCCCATTTTTTTTCAAAAGCTTCAAGTGCTTGCTCACAAAAGGTCCATCTCTGAATTTAGATGGATGGTAATCACAGCTGACAATGTAAACATTTAGCGTTTTCCAGTTGGGCTGGGTGCAATTTTCCTGTGCTGTGGAGTGTGCCGTGGAATTAAGTTGTCAAACTCAGGGGCAGGCACAAAGGTGATGTCTTCCTCTGTATATCCTGCCGCTGACATCAGTTCACACCTTGGTCCCACGACATGTGAGCATGAAGATAAGCAAACAGACACACTGGAACAGAAGCGTTACAAATGCGGTAAACACAAAACATATTCCTTCGTAGACTTTTATTAATTGACTATATTAGTGTCACGCTAATGAAACTAATCCATCATGTGCGTATGAATCCGCGTTTGTGTACGCGCATGCACTGGTGTTTATATGAGCATAAGCACCTAAGTCTAACAGGGCAGAGAGGTGGCAGTGATGAATGGCTGCGGTGGCTGTTACTGTGGAAACTGCAGCGAGTATGCCAACAGCTGTAATGTAACCACTGGAGGAGTCTCCTACTCAGAGATTACACTCTGTTCTCACCATCACTATCACACAGGGAAGCCTACTGCTCTGTCTTCATGACATATAAAATCAAAAGGTAGGTATCTGCGATGTCTCTGCCCCACGAAGCTGGGTAGTCCTGCATGGTGTGAGAACTATGAAAGAGATATTAGCCACAGCCTCAGTTATCTATTCAGAGCAGCAGAATGAGAATAAAGTACTCCCTGGGTTTGGCTGCTTTGATAGATGCCAGAAGATAGAGGGGAAAAAACTGTGTTGTGGGGCTGATAATGTTCAGTCAAAGTTTGAAACAACAGCAGCCACTTTAGATCAGAACGCTGATAGGGCTCAGCCAAGATGTCATGAAAGGGAAAAAAACTGCAATATGCTTAGAGGCTAGCACACCATTAAACATATAGCCACACAGGTATGATAACACAAGATACTCAGAATACACAGACAGACATGTGAGTGAGTGTTTTCAGGTCGTCAAATAAGTTTCTGGGGCCTCAGTACAGAAACGTCCTATATCTGAAATCCTATCTTATCTCATTTTAGGGTGACATTTGGGATTTTTTTGTGTTACAGAAACATGTCTTGTAACTGCATTACAGAAAGAAATTCTCTTATCTTAGGACAGGATTTCTGAAGTTAGAAATGGCGCAGACTTTGTCCTTAATTTAAAAAAACAGCTAAACATGGCAACAGCACTGTTGTAAAGTCTGTATGGCAGTGACAATGGAGATGGGGAATGACACGAACACCAAAATTTCATGATTGAAAGATTACAACACGGTATGTTGACACTTGAATAAGAACAACAGACAACTAAATGTCTTGAAAAAGTTGGGTTTCCTCCCCCTAACCAACATGATTAGTGCCTCCAGCTCCTTGTAGCTAAACTGCAGTCCGTCTTTTTGTCCAAATGACAAGTGAGAGCTGTTGGAAACACATACATGTTAGAAAATACTGTGTAGTACTGCATTGTGAAGTTAGGCAGTGACTTTTGTACTATTTCTGCGTCCTGGTTGGTATTCTTTTGGGCGGGCCTACAAGCCTGCTCGATGTCGCACTGGAGCCATCCTTAACACAACACCTCCCCTACAATATAAATGTTATGTTGCTACCAGCGTCAAAATGCATAGCATATGTGTTATTTCATTTATTCAGCAGACACACCCTCAGCGTCTCAGTGCAGACAACACTACTCATTTTCATTTTGTAGACTTTGCGTTTATTTTGTGGTGTGACTAACTCATTACCCATATTTACTTTTGATTTACATGGTCTTCAAGATAAGATAGGAAGTCTGAGATAAGATAGGACATTACCACGAGTTTAGTTTTTGTATCGCAGTTAAAAAGACAATTATTGGCTATAGGGGGAGGCTGACAGAAGGTATAGAAACTAAATCAGTCAAATAATGTACAACTATACGCTTAGCCTTCATAATACAGGTGTATATGCATCACCATGGGTCTTGCAAGTTAAGCAGATACTAGTTGACCGTGGTTTGTCTCACCTCTTACTCACACAAGTGAGACAACATCAACTTGTTGAAACTAAACTACACTTAAAGATCAGTTCATGCAAAAGTGGCAAAGTGAGGTCTGCAACCTCTGTAATGACAGTCTTGTGGGAGATGAGTATCATATTTTGTCTGAATGTCAGAATGTAAGCTTAATGAATTATAGAGAAGTGTATTTGCTCAAGTATTATTTAAATTGTCCATCTATGTTTGAATTAATTTTTGTATGACAACCAGATGAGTCAAAAGTTGAACAACTGAAGAATGTTGTTCCTTTGTTTGACTAACATTTCGTTGTATTTCAGCCATGCTGTGTGTTTTGTTATTATTGTATGCTATGTTTGTGCTCTAGACCATGTGATCATGCTTTTATGTCACATAAATACATGAAATGAAGGAATTGCTTCTGTAATAGGGAGATCTGATATTTTTTTCTTAAGATAGAACAAGCAGTCAGGAAATTTGTTCTGTAATGAGGCCCCTGATGACTAAATGCAATAAAAAAAGTGTGTTTTCTCAAAAGCAAATCTAAACAGTATTGATTGTTTTGGACTACAGCTTGTAGTTATGATTCAAAATAGTAATACAATATCCATACTGCAAATGACCATTTCAAATGAGTCTTAGGTTGCAGCGATGAGAAGGTTTTCTTACTAAGAACATCTGTTCAGTTTGTATCCAGTCTTCATATCAAGCTCACATTTACTGTGGTCATTGTGCTGTTTAAAAAAAAAAACATTATTGCTGCTATTATAGAGCAACTGCGAACACAGCTGAGTAAAATCTACTGAAAAGGTCTGTGTCATGAGCTTTCTACCTTGGATGTGCGTCACTAATGTTGAATCACTACCACAGGAGGGATTAAGGGCTACATACTGCATATGAGCAGTGGATAGTGAGGTCAGCATTTCAACCCTTACCTTGCAGAGGGAACTTAGGTCGAAGCCGTATGACTGGGCGTTTCGAGATCCTGCGTTCATGTAATTCCCCAGCAGCAGCACCAGCTCCAGCAAGCGGCCAAAGGAGCGGCTCTTCCTGACCTCTTCGCAGGCAGCGTTTACAGCCAGGATATCTGGACGCAGGTTGTTCACCTGCTCCTCAAACTGCAGCCGGAAGAGGATGTGGCTGAGGCGAGGACGCAGCCGCTTCACGCTGCTCATCTGGGAGAGGAGAACAGAGATGGAGGAAAATAGAAAAACACAAAATAGAGAATTATAGGAAACAGAATAAAGCAGGAGGGGGGAAAAGCAACAGTAAGGAAGATGATGTCAAAAAGACAGAACAAAGTCAGAGAACACAGTCAAACTTAAAATAACTACAATCACACTTTTGGCACACTCACATTCAGCCGATCTAATTTAAAAGACATTTATGCAACCGGCATGCTGGAAAGTGTTGCTAGGCAGTAGTAATAGATGCTGGCACTGATTTGATTTGGGACCCAGGTCTGGTAAGTTAATTGTGGAGTTAGTGTCCATATAGGGCAGGCAGCGGAGGGGGTGGAATATACAATAGGCTGCCTTGGATTACCACTCTCACACAATTAGAGAAAATTGGAAAATATTGCATTGGGCCCAGGGCCTGGCCACAACAGTGATTGTGTATGTGTGTGGGGTGGCGGGGAGGGGCGCAGGTTCCAATTGTCTGTTTCACACAACAGCTGGCTGTGCGGTTTGATGTCCTCCATCAAGGGTTTAATTATAGCTACTGTAATGTTATCAAATGACTATTTCAGTCGGTGAGTGAGTGGGCATGTGAGTGAGTGTGTGTTTTTGTGTGTGTGTGCGCTGTGTGTTTATATGAGAGAAAAGGAAAGAGAGGTAACAGGGCAGAAGAAGACTATGACGAAATTAAGAAGTAATAAGGTGCACAAGAACCACACATGACGCTGAAACGGAGCCCAGACATGGCATAAATTATGTGATAAGGATATCGTAATAGGGAAAAATAACCAGAGGAAGAACAAAGAACGTGAGGGAGGGCCTTCAGAGTGAATGTGTGCAGCTGGAATTGGGTCGATTTCCGGTTTTTGATGGTCCGATTTGATGTGATGTGAGCTTAAACCGGTTTGATTTTTGCAAACAGGCCAAACCGGCATTTGTCATTTTGACAGATTCTGACAAATTAAAAAGTAGCTTACATCAGCAACCTGTGCTGACAGTGTCACGGTACTAAATCCAGCTTGTATTGCATTAGTAATAAGCAGCGTGACAATGTGATTAACATAATATTATGATTATATGTTTAGAAACTGACTAACAGAGCCATTAGTGTCTGATAGGTCGTGTGCAATTTACAGCCGAGCCGAACGCTGACAACAAGAGGGAGATCAAATTTCAGTGGAGGTGGGAGGGCAGAGGAGCAGTGCATGTTGTGTTTGTTTACGAGACAGTTCATGTGGTATTTTGGGTGACGGGAGGAGACATGGCAGAGTTAGGGTGCTTTCAGACCTAGGGTTCGCTTGCTTTGGTCTGGATGAGGGACTTATTTTGTCACGAAGTTACATAATTGCCTACAGTTGGTTCGTGTTCTCACGGCAGCATTTACGAGCGGACCAGATCAAACGCCTTGTGTGAGAAAGCTGCTCTTGATTGGTCAGAATTTCCATGTGGGAAAAATCCAGGAAGTAAACAAAACGTTGAAGAAGAGTACACTTGCAAGAAAAATGCGACACTTTCTAATGTCACAATGGAGGGACAACTACGCAGGTTGATTTTAGCGCTGCTCATCGTGGACTATATTGCTGTCATTGTTCATTTGAGTCAAAGCATACAGTTTGAAAACGAGGCGCGGCTCCAACTAGAAAACAATGTTTTGATGCATTGGATGTGCTGAATGTGCATATTAAGGCAGTACAGGAGGAGGCGCACATTAATAATCCTCCAGGGACTGTAACATGCTCATGTTTAACCCAAACAATGTGTCATGTGACTGCAGTTCAAACGAACTTAAGTTCAATTGAACCGAACCAAACAGGGCAGGTGTGAAAGCACCCTTAGTCTCAAGAAAACTAAACTGAGCAAGATGCCAACAATTTAAAGTTGACGAAAGAGGTGTCTTCACTGGCCACGAGCAATGCGGTGCATCCTTTTGAGCTTTACTTTCGTCATATGCTCTGTTCCTATTTATTCCTGTGACGCGCTTTGAAAGCACTGCAATGGACAAGGATTGGCTGATTTATAAAGTTGAAAGGTGGAATTATCTATATGATACCTGCAAAATAGAATTGGGTGGCAGCCAGCTGGAGGAAGATTGCCAGGGCACTGAAAAGTTTCTGGTAAACGATCATCACTTATAACAACTATGCTACTATGCTGTATGTTTTTTCAGTAAAAATCACATATAAAACATATTTTCTGTTTAAAAACTACGAACATAAGAAGATAGGAAGTACTCACACACCTTTAAAGTGCTTATGTCTTAAATATCATGTCAAGCACACAGCTGATGCAGTCTGTTTACATGACAAAGCAAAAGTGCAAATTTAATGGCTGCATTGTGGACTGAAAGCTCTGATGTTACGGGATGCCACATTCGGTGGTGGTGACAGTCAGATGCTCATTTACAGTTACGACAGGGTGTCATTATGTTCCACTCAGAGGCAGCTGTTGAGTCAAGTGCGACAACAGTGGTAAAATTCAGTATACTGATCCCGTCCTGTGTTTGGCTTAATATCAAACAGGTTTAAAAGTTTTTACACTGGCTCAAGTCTTACGCAGCTGTTGTTTCCACAAAGGCTACTGAGGGCACTGGACAAAACCAAGCAGCTGAAGGCAGTATTATCAACATAAAGTCATAGGGTCCAACATGACAAAATGGACTGTACAAGAGCACTTATGAAAAATACAGCTGGCATATTGCAAAGTGATAAGTCAATGAGGCAGTAGGATGATGAAGAGAAGAAATTTCTGTTTTTATACTGTAGATTTCTCTCATGCTATTAAGGGTGTTAACAGTGAGTTTAAAAAATGATGCACCATATAGTGTAAAAACAAATTAATGTGAGTAAATATTTTGGCAACTTGAGATAACTGTGTCTGTGAAGTGTCAACAACCATTTAAATCACAGATGAAAGACTTTAATTCAAAGACGTGCCAGTCATAAGGACCGTGACTACAGTTTAATCAGCAGGACGCACGGAGTGATTCCGTCTGTAAGTCATCAACCACGACTGATGTACAGCAATAACAGCTTTTGTACTGCCTAAAGATGACTACGGCAACAGATATTAGAATACGCTTTAATCTAATTACACGATGATGCATTGAAATAAATGCTGTGTTGGGAAGACAGAGAGCTTTTTTGCTTTCTGAATTCTTGTCCCAAAGAAACATTTAACTTATTCATGTAGCAGCTGCAGAGAAACAATGACTGTATTACCCTAGTGTACAGGGCAATGTAAGGATTTATACGATGCAATCAGATCTGCTCCTACTGCACACTACTATACTCAAGGTAAATTTCAAATCAAATACGAGAGTGGTGGACATGGAAAACAGAAAATATAAAATGCATGTGTTTGCACAATGGTAAATTAAAAATTCCCTTTGAACCTGAGCTTTTCTGATAGGTGAAAGCACGCAGGCCTCTTTGGGCCCACGCAGGCACAGCAGCGAAACAACATTATATATACAGGCTCGTCTTTGTTCTATGTCTCCCTGATGAACTATACACAACAGCTGAGCGTGCTCTATTTTTCACCCCCCTTTCCCGACCAATCAACCGCTCAGCCGCTGAATTTTCATTCAGTGATAAGATTCTCTTTCATGGGTGTTTATAAAACAGGTGGGTGCATGGGGCAAAAGAAGAAGATTATTCTATGTTTTGTCGGTATCTCGGTTGCTAGGCAGAAACACAAAGTACACAACAAGTGCTACACTCCTCATGCATAATTCTGAATAAACCTCCTTTGAAAAGTCTTTAAGAAAACGATGCAGACATAATTAGGCGGCAGTGCTGCTCTTTAATGTGCATAAATTAGCGCGCCAGTCAACAGGTGTCCTGTCTTTCCTCTCAAGGCTTAAAAAGATAGAATTTTAAGAAGCACCGGATTAGGATATTCATATGAAAGTGCTTCATTTGTGTGCGCGCGCGTGTGTGTGAGTTCGTAGGAAAGAGAAAGAAAGGCAGAGATATGATGCAAATACAAGACAAGTTTACAATAATATAACATTAAAACAGCAAAAAAAACAGTTAAAAAAACTGTCTATGTGTATTTTTATTCTCTGTAAACCTCTTTAAATATATCACACACATACAGTAAGAGTATATTCAGAGGTCAAAGCACTACAACATAAAGAAAAATATTTTTGTATGATTCAAGTCTACATGTCCTTACACCTATATCAGTAGGTGGGAGTTGTGTGCATGTGTGGGTGCATGTTTGTGTGTAAGAGTGAGTACTCACCACAACCCCAAACTGCTCAGGCTCTGACAAATTTGTGTACTCGTTTTTATACTTGGCCAAGGCGTTCAGCTGCTCCTGTTCTGGTAGGTGCTTCACGAGGTTCTACAAAGAAGAGAGAGGAAGAGAAGGAGTGAGAGGCAGCAGAAGGAACAGAAAAGCAGAGCAGAGAAAAAGCAACCAGTATGTATTTATTCAAAAAAGCCATGATGCCTGACACACTTAATTATATTAATAGTAGTCGGAATGGCGATATATTCTCCTCATTTTCATGTTTCAGTGTCTTAACCATGTACAAAATGTAATGATTTAAAGTGTCCAAAAATTAAGCCATTTGCCCTTAAGGGGATTGGCTATATCAGGCTCTCCACAGCAATGTGGCTGCCCACAGTCCGTGCCTGCAGAGCAACGTGGTGTTTTCTTTGAATTTAATTTAGAAAGAGCCCTAGGACTACCACTCTTTGTACCGTGCTTCTTTGGAAATCGAGCCTACCGCTGTTCTATCGGCTGTGTGTTTTTGAGTATCAGCTCCACTGATGAGTTTCAGTAAAAATGAAGTTTTGTATCTGCAATAAAATGTCTTTTATTATCAAACAGAAGACTATATCCTTAGGGTTATTCATACGTATAAAGACAATTGAAAGTGACTGTGTTGTTTTAGACAGCCAAAAGGAATAAATGCTAAATTATTTAAGACATGTTGATTACATTGCTTTCCCCTCTGAATTTAATAGCCATCACAACAAATACTGCTACCATGGAGGTAAAAATGTTGGTCTGATGCATTCAAATTGGGTTGGAAATCTGTTTCTCATGCCTGGAGTCAGAACAAATATTGCCACCTTTATTACTTGGGTTTAATGGAATTTGTTTTGAAGACAATTAATTATTTGTGTGTTGTAATTAACAAGTATTGACCAAATTAATTCTTTAAAATGTATGTCAGCAGATCAGATTTGTTTTTGTTTATATGTCCAAACCCACAACTACCCTGACTGATCAGTTGGTTAATCTAAAACCATTAAATGCATTAATCAACCTCCTCAACATCTGGTGCCACATTTTTGGTGACATCTATAGGCTGGTTTAAATTTGCCAGGATAAATGTACACTGTTATCATTTACTCATGTCTTTTATTCCAGCCATTTACACTGCTGTAATTACTTATTTTCTGGACTGCCAGGGAAGTCAACACCCAGTCTCTGGTAACACCGCTCAAGGTACTGACACCAACTAGAAAACTGGAGAACAGTTCCCCATACTAGCCTCCACACACTGGCTACCTGTGTCCCTCGGAATTGATTTTAAAGTTTCATCACTTGTTTGCCACATCCTACACTGCTGACCTTCTCTGTACTTTCATTCCTGTTGGTAGCCTAAGGTCCGCCAACCAGTTGTGGCTGACTGTTCCTAGGGCCAAGCTGGGGACAGAGGGTAGGAGGGCATTTGCTGCCAGGGCCCAAAATCATCTGTATCAACCTTCCATTCGAAAAACAGGTAAACGATGTCAGTGTTTTCTTACAAAGTTTTATAAAAAACTTATTTCAACAAACTTGGCTTTTATCTGTTTTTTATTTTGTTTTTTAATCTGTCTTTATTCCTGTTAATTAGATTTAGTTAATTAGACTTGTGTCAGCAACAGCTGTGGTCGAAGGCATTATGTTTTTAGATTGATAGACTGGAGTTTTAAAACAGCACGGTGGGAAAAAGGAGAGATGTCCTCACAAAACCAGCACAGTTTGGCTGTATTTGATCTAGAAAATGAAAACAAGGTAGCATGTAGCACTTTAAAGTGAATTGCTGTCATTTTTGTCAGATAATCTGCAAGGTTATCGTTAGGGTATAGTCTAGAGTTGCACGGTATACCGATACCAGGACGGTACCGCGGTACCCTCACGTTGAAAACGATACCATATTACATTTCTTTTAGTATCGATACTTCATTAAAATAGCGCGAAATCAGAGCGCCCTCACTGCAGCTCTCTCTGTCATGCTGCCTGCACGCATAGAGTGAGTGGGCGGGGCTGCCAGTTCTCACACACACAGCGGGCAGCGAGTGATCACAGGGGAGACATGGCCTCAGGTACAGCAGGAGCTCTTGCCGACCGTCCTCGGCTTGTTGAAAAAAAAAAAAAAAAAGTTGCCCGAAGTGAAATCTGGAATTATTTCGGATACATCGCAGATAGTGAAGGAAACCACCGACACGCAGAGACCCGTCTGCAAAAGATGTTACAAAGCGACATAGACAAAGGGAAGCAACACGTCTAATCTGGCAAAGCACCTCTTAGACAGACACCCCGAACTTTTCAAAGAGTTTAAAGAACAACAGGTGAGCGAATGTGTTTGGAAACATCAGGCTACATGAACACTCTCAAGCCCACCCATATCAGTGCACGCTCGAGCGCGGCTCGGGCCGCATTTCCTGACCGAAGACAAGTCCGAGACAATTATAAGCGAGCCCGGCCCGAACCCGACGCAGTTTGTTACCTGACATAGTTTTTGTTATGGACAGTGTGTAAATGACCATCAGAAGACAGCTGTTAGGCACAGTCAAACACGCCGCTCGCACTGCAGCACAGCAAACACACACAGTTGGAGCGGAGCCTGTGTTGCGTTCAAGCGTTGTCACGTAAATAACAAATTCCATCACTTGAATAGGCCATAGCACAACACAGGAGCATGTCAAGTGGGCCATCTCATCTGGTCAGATACAGACAACAGGTCTACATAGCCATGTGTAATCAATGCAATGATCCCACCATGTGGTTTTCATTAGTATATCTTGCTGTAGGCTAATACTAATATTAATGCCATTTATTACACGGCATTGTCAAATGCTCGATCCTAATTGGTCAATGACAACATTCTACGGTCTGTTATTTCTGAATAGCAGACCGTTGCTATGAATAGCAGACCGTTGTTAAGGACGCTTCTGATCGACTTGGGCGAATCACGTCCTGTCATATCAATCCGCAGAAAGATGTTTATACCTGCGGCAAGAAATCGTTAATTTTCTGTTGTTTTCTGTTGTCAAACTTTTGATTTCTTTAGTGAGTAGCCGTGTAATAAGCGGGATAATGTAGAGTGAGCGTCGGGGTCCTGCATCACCCTGTCGTTTATTTCTCTATAGTGACCGGCTCGCTCTACATTATCCCTTACTTGTTAAGTGTTCAAAAAGCTGGACAGGAACAAGCTGGTAAAAAGGGAACCATGCACATTTTTTTCTTACTATATTTATTTGAAAAGACACTAGAATCGTATCGTACTTTTGGTATCGTATCCTTAGTATCGAGTATCGTGATACTTTTGGCAGGTATCGTATCGAAGTCATAATTTTGGTATCGTGACAACTCTAGTATAGTCTGCCCCATGTTTCAGAGGCAATTTATTTATTTTAGATGTTATTTTAGTGCTTAACTTTTGACTGAGTTGCCGTCATGTTCACATTCATACCGCACGGTAAGCCGCATTTTAAATCCAACATGGCTGTTGAAGATTGTAATTAAAGGCTTCAAAGGGCTCTTCATGCACACAATATTTTTGGGGGACAATGTTTCAAATACTTTACAATGAATTGTGCTAAATTATGACTGTTTTCTGAGTGTTTTACCCTTTTCTAGACTTGCTGACTAGTCTTAATTAAAATTTTCTTTTAGTCGAAAGGGAAATTAGTCGCAAGGAACATCCCTAGTCAAAGGTCAAGGTCACTGTGACCTCACAAAACACATTTGTGGCCATAATTCAAGAATTCATACACTATTATAAAATTTTACACAGATGGCCAACAGAATAAAATGAAGTGATGATATTTTGTATCTAAAAGGTCAAAAGGTCAGCTTCACTGTGACATCATAATGTTCTGGCCATTAGTCAACATTAGTCAACACCATAACTCAGGAACAGAAGAGAAAACATTTGGTCAGATACTGATTTGGTGACACTAATCTTAAACTTTGTTGATTGTATAGATCGTCTGTGCTGCTAGGTTGAATATGCGTGAAGCATCCATGTTTTAGAATATGCAGCGTCTTTGCAGCAACATTCATATTTGAAACATTGCCAGGTGTCATGGCTGCATATGAGTCTGGAAAGACATAGATGCACACTGTGACTGCAACTTGACTGGTTTGTGGAGGCATACAACTGCAGGGCAGTAATTCTGGTTTTATTTTATATTTTCTCTTCTAAATTTTTGTGTTTTCTCATCATCTCATCGCAAACCTCCTAAACCCATGTTCTACCCCAAGGTCCCTCAGGTCAGCTGACCTGGGGCTCCCGGCTGCCCCCAAACTGAGGAACCGCATCCCACTCCCAATTAGATCCGCCCCCCCCCACTGACTCTTTTAATTCCAGGCTCAAAACCTACTTTTATTCATTAGTTCTTGAGTACCGCTGATATGGCTCTCCCTGATGCATGCCTGTGAGTGTTGTGTCTCCTAATGTGTGAGCTGTGTACCTGACAGCTCTGTTGCCTCTCATGTATGTGTTTTTAGCATTTCATTCCCTTGGTACAGAACTTTGGTCAACGTGAGTTGTTAATAAATAAATTTGAGTTGAGTTGAGAACATTTTATCTTAATAATTCCTAGCTGTACCTCAAAATAAAATTAAGTAAAATAAAATGAAAACTAAAATGAACTAAAATTATTGTCAAAAATGACAAAACTGACAGTAAATGTGCAGTAAAAATAACTAAATATTCAAGAGACAGTCATATTAAAACCCTAAACCCAAGCATAACAAGTAGAGGACTGAATTTATCAGCTGATACTAACTTAGATATCAGTATCACCTCATATGGCGGCCGAAAGGTAACAATGAAACTGCATGACACAGATTCAAAAGGCAGGTATTTGATCATTTAGAAACAAAAAGAAACCAGAACGCTTTTGATACCAAAATCTTGTCCTCCTGTCGCTGGCACGCACATGCAGATATCTGTTTATAGAGATTACTTTAACACCCGTTGCACTGTAGGCCTTACAGATGTTCGATACTTAAGCCTCAGGCCACAGGATAGACAAGATGTTGGGGCATGAACCTGACCAACTGGGCAGGAGTAAAAGTATACTTTCAGGCTCAAAGTAAAGAGTTGCACAATCTAGGCTGGCCTAGTTTCCAACATTATGTCCACCTCATAGCTGGGTAAGTGCATATACTAGTGCTTGTCATAAACTGATGTCAGATAAGTAACTGAAGCTCTTAACATGTTTACAACTTTATGCCAAAGTTGTCCTACCTGGATCATAGATTCAGTGAGTTGCTCTTCATCCACCTCCACTATCATCCGACGGATTTCATGATAAGGCATACGGAAGGAGCCCAGGAAGATGGCTACAAATAAACAAAAACAAGTCAGAGTGAATAATGAGGTTAAATTAAATAATAAAGATTCACCCAGAAACAGTTACGTTGTAATTTCAGGCAACTGGTAACACAAGTCAATAATAGGTGACAAAAATAAAACAAAGAACTGAATGAAATACAGAGAGAACTTGCTCAAGGACATGAAGTAGGAAGAGAAATAAAAATCAAAGATACATCAGTACATGAGTCAGCCAGACATGAAACTGTTTTAGCAAAAGTGATTTGAAAAATTACACTGGTTTAGCAAGCATGAGATCATCAAGCAAGTGGTACCACCAGGGACTGAATGGCAAATGCCTCGTCAGGATAAGTCATTAGTCTAGCCAGTGGTACCATCAAAAATACCCTGACAGTTAAAAGATGTGTGAACAGGGCTGGGAGCCGGATCATGCAGTACTTCAAAGATTATTGGGAATAAAATCTGAAGGTAAAAAACGGCGGTGATGTGAGTGTCATTTAATATCCGAGCTTCTAAGCGCTTTGTATTAGAGCATGTGAGGTGTAAAGAGAGTTACAGACATTAAACTGACATGATAGACAGCCAGAACAAGAATAACTCTCCAAAACAAATGATGAAAACGGGCTTCTTTTCCAATGTGATTGTCAGATTTTACAGCACATCACTGTCTAAAACAGCTACCTATTGTATGTACAGGGACAAAGGAAAGTTATTTTAAATGTAATGCCAAGAATTCCACACATAACCAAGCACCATTACAAGAGAATAAAATGTTAAAGGATTCATTTAAAATTGAAATATAACAACTAACAGACCAAAATAATGCAAAACATAATTACTGAGGAGACTTCAAGCGATGTTTGGGTAGCCAGTAGTCAAATAGTTCAAGATTAAAGCAGCTGTGTAAACTTAATGGAGGTCTGACTAACTAACTAGCCTTTCTTCTCCTGTAAAGCCGTGTCAAAATGTGATAAAAGCGAGCTCTGTAGCTTTATTGCTACAATTAAATTCTAAGTCCTTACACTGAATAAATATGCCCTGTATCCTAATAGTGGCAGTATCAATCAAGCCAAAGAATTAAAACCCTGCATACTTATTCTCAACCTCAAATCAAAGCTTTTAAACTCTTTACCTCCTATGGTTGAACGCATAAACCGCCTACTCTCCATTTTTTTTTTTCTTTTCTTTTTACCTCCTCTTTCCTGCTCTATAATTTCCGCTGCATGATTTATCACTGTTACTGGGCTGATTAGTCTCATTTACTTTTAATATGTGAAACAAAGGTCACAGCTCCCCTTGATATAAGCCAATGAGGTGCTAAGATCTGAGAGTGCTTAAGAGATCAGCTGGATCCTCATTAATGCCGGGCACTTTTAAAACGGTCATTTTAAGACCAAGCAGGCTTGCACGTGTGTGTGAGTGTGTGTGTGTGAGTGTAAGTGAGTGAGTGTGTGAGGGGAAAGAGAGCATTTTTTTCTCCTGCTCTCTTTTGCTTAATGGGTGCTTAACATTGATAATTAGCTCAATGTGCACGTGCATGTGTGCGTGTGTGTGTGTCTGTGTGTGGACATGAGTCACAGGTAGCAGTGGCCAGGTGTTGCCTTGCTTTAATTGCTATAGCAACAAGCGAACATGCTACTCATTCCAGGCCAGCATCCTCTACTGGGGTCACTTTTTATAATATCAGAAAACATATAATAAGGGACACAAGAGGTGACTTAAGTTAGATAAAAGGAAGTGCGAGTGCAAAGTGTTTTCTAAGGAGCTGCGGACAAGACACGTGGACATGTAGAAATCCAGTCCTTGGAAGGACGAGTGGGCTAAAAGGCAACAAATACTTACATAAATTCTGTGCGATCTTAGGATCGAGCACCTTGAGCTCTTTAATTCTCTTCTTTATGGATTTCTTATCCTCCTGATCCTCCTCTTCTTTTTTGGCTGATGAAGACAGAAACATCGAATTTTTACCAACACACAAAGGTAAAACTTACACAAATGCATGCACTTGCTATATTGCTGACATATATATGATACATACACATTCTGATACAGTGAGATTATGAGATTTACATATATTTTACCAGTGTCCAGGTACAACATAAGGACGAGGGAGAAGTGAGTGGAATGTAGAGATTGTCCGGTTGTTTTTTATGTTTTTTTTTGAGCCGTAATACTGTAAATATTCTAAAGAATTTTAATTTCAACCACAAACATGATTTCCGTTCTTTTCATTTTGTTTGTTTCTGTGTTTACATATTTTTACAAACCAACAATGACACAGTCCACCATGACGGCATGCCTCGCTGCTACAGAAGCATGGAGAAGGGGATTATGGGAAAGTGTTGTGATCACACCACAGACAGAGTAAGGTATGGGTGAGCCACGGCTGGTTCATAAACACAATGTTGCACATACAGTAATCAGGTTATAGGTGAAGGTAAATCTCTTCTAGGTCACATGGAACCAGGTAGATGGGATTTTGATGGTGGTATTGGTAGACTGGAGAAGCATCATGAGGTTTGGATTACAAACAATAAAAAAAAGACACACAAATACACACACACACAGCCCTCTTGAGCCACGCTCACAAAGAGGAGTTCATGGTTGGTTTTAATTATTTAAGACACCAGATTAAGAGAACAAAATGTGCATCCCAAGAGTATGCTGGGTAATTGTCTGGTGCTGTAATTATGGTGTGTGTGGTGAGAGGAGAGGAGAGGAGAGGAGAGGAGAGGAGAGGAGAGGAGAGGAGAGGAGAGAAAGAGAGAGAAAAAAGGAGGAAAAAAGGAGAAAAAGGAGAAAAAAGGAGAGGAGAGGGGTTAGCCCACAGGAAAGGTATTTGTACTCAGGGCTTGGTCTTCTTTCATCAGGGATCCTGTATCTAATTAAAAAGTGAAGAGCTATGCTGGGAGCTCCCACAGACAAGAATGTTAGCATGTCCACAAACATGCACACCTACAGTACAGCCCACCACACACAGAGATACACAAACACGGCCACACACCGAGCTATCCTTGGACTTACGTGGCTCCTCTGTCGGTACATTCTCCTCACAGTCTTTCAATGTGTGAGAGAGGGGAAAACGCAAAGGACAGATGAGGAGGACAATGGGAAAACATGTCCCATGGAAAAGAGAGAGAGAGAGAGAGGAGAGAGAATGAAGAGATGAAAATGCATTTTCACAAGGCTGCATTCTGTCCACTGCAGCGTGAAACACGAAGAGACTCAAGTAAGGAAAGACTGAATATGCTATAAAAACTTAAATGAAAATGGCTGAATATATAAAAAAGTAGAGAGCAACTGGATTGAATAGAAAACTGGAGAAAAAGACTAATTTCCTGAATATTTAACAACTAATTTCACTAAAAATCAGCCTGTATTGGTTCATGATTACAAACACATGACAAACAGACTTGCATGTTCTACTTTTAATCTTGATTAACATTAGAGAAGAAATGATTAGACGATAAATTGGTCGGACTGCTGCAACTATTTTGGACGGTTGTTTAGAAAAAAAAGCAATTTGAATGTCACCTTTGGGAAATTGTGATGGGCAGTTTTGACTATTGTCTGACATTTTACAGACTTTTAACATTTTAACAATTAATCTAGACAGCATTAATCAGATGAATCAATAATAACTGTTGTTTGTTATCGTTGTTACTTATCCTCCCTTTTGGGCCAGAGAAACAAAGAAATATTCATTATTTAAAAGAATAACTGATTTTAAGTCATTCAGCCCTTTACTAAATTATCTTTGAATACACAAAATTCAACCATACAAATTTATGAACAACCTTGAATAAAAAGAGGACATTTCCCCTCAAAGGACTGTATTAATATAAGTTACTCGCTGAACACTATATTTCACAAGAGTACATTTGAACACATCATGATAACATTATAATTTACCTTCATCTAATAGTCAATTTTACTTAATAGAGCTTGAACGCATCATAATGTAACTACATGCAACCTACATGAGGCAACAGATTTGTTGTTTACAATGCAGCATTATCATGGGAAAAAATAGGGTGAGTTCACTGCGTCTTTCTATTGCAGTGGTGCCCCAATAAGACCGAACAAAGCACCCCAGACGTCCCTCTCCCCATCAACACTTTCCAGCTCCTCCTGGAGGACCCCGAGGCGTTCCCAGGCCAGATGAGATATGTAATCCCTTCAGCGTGTTCTGGGTCTGCCTCAGGGCCTCCTACCAGTGGGACGTGCCTGAAACACCTCCAACGGTAGGCGCCCAGGAGGAATCCTGATCAGATGCCCGAACCACCTCAACTGATCTCTTTGAACACAAAGGAGCAGCGGCTCTACTCCGAGCTCCCTCCGGATGTCTGAGCCCCTTACACTATCGCTAAGGCTGAGCCCAGACACCCAATGGAGGAAACTCATTTTGGCTGCTTATCCGCAATCTCATTCTTTCACTACCCAGAGCTCATGACCATAGGTGAGGGTTGGGACATAGATGGACCAGTAAATCGAAAGCTTCGCCTTTCCGGCTCAGCTCCCTCTTCACCATGACGGACCGCATTAAACCGCTAACCCATCTTACGCTCCATTCTACCCTCACTCGTGAACAACACCCCGAGATACTTGAACTCCCTCACTTGAGGCAGTAACTCTACCCCAACCCGGAGGGGCCAATCCACCGGTTTCCGGCAGAGAGCCATGACCTCAGACTTGGAGGTGCTGATTCTCATCCTGCTTTTTAGCCTGCACAAAATCGATATGACGCAACAGGAAACGTGGTTGCCATCATATTTGCCAATATGCCTATGGCAGTCAACAAGGAGAATATTGGCCAATACCAATTCCACTTATAAGTCCATGCATCCCTAGGATTGCTGCAGCACTAGTCATGATCTTGCTGTCATGTCATGCTGAATTTTGTGTAAATGTTTTCTTAAAATACTTCACATATACAATTTTTTCATGTGATGTAATGCAGCCATGAAAGAAATATCTTGGATTTGAATAATTCAGTCAGTGTAAGCGTTATATCCTCCAGCTTCAATGAAGATAGATTCTAATGTATGTTATTTAATACAAGGTTGAAAATCTATTTTCAGTCCTTAATGGCTGTTAAAAGAAAAGTTGAGGTTCAAAAGGTTAAATGACAGAAACAAAACCATTCACAGTGCCAAGAGAAATATCAAATCGGTCTAAACTGGCATGAAGGACAGCAGTCACTTTGCATCATCTGCCTGTGCAGTAGTACTCCATCTACAGCCTTCCAACTACTTATGTAAATACGCATGTTCAACAAGTGATGATGTAAGGCACTTCGCTTTAGATTGTCTCCATGAATGCTGAGTGCAAAATGGCGCCTGCTCAGGAGTACAAAAAATAAAGGAAACCATGTTAAATTATAAGGCATAAATGAAATCAATGAAATATGTAAAGATGTCAATATTTACCTTAAAAACCAGAGTACATAACAAGTATTTATTCTTACTGGAATGTAATCTTGAATTTGATTTATTGGGTATTAGGATGCAATATAAGGAGCCCTCGAAAGCCTCCAGCTTACTGCATTAAGATGTTGTATTGATCTACTCATCATAACTTATAGCCTCACAGAATCTCATTTATTACACCAACACACACACTGAGTCTCTCTCAAACACACGCAAGAAACACAGAGTAGCAAAGCATTAACCACCTTGTTTCAGTGCATATAAACATACTTGGCTGGGTCGTATAATCCATGAATCATTCTCACATAATACTGCGAGGGCTGCATCCATCTCTATCGTACGAGAGATAGTGATAAGATAGCACACACACACACAAACACACACACACACGCTTGCACACTGTCTCTCACCGAGCTGCCTCAGGTGATATCAGTTAAATCAGCTAATTAGATTGCCCCCTTCCAGCATCACCCCCGAATCTCTCTGGCCTTAAAACAGCTCTTCTTCAGGGAAGCCTGCTCATTACACATCAGCCAATTAAAATGTCCCGCAGGGGGTCAGAGGTCGCTGGTTAATCAATCAGAGGGAGCGGCAACTGTTGTAGTTATCAGATTGCGCTATCACCCAGGAAGTGGGGAAGATAAGGATACACTTGTGAGCGTGAGCAGTGGGGAGTCTGCGTCACATCACAGGTCTTGCAGAAGTAGGAAAGAAGCCAGGGACACAGCGTAGGTATGGTGCAACGACAACGGATATTTTCGGCTCTAATGGCGAACGGATCTGCCAACAATAATTTGCGTGACAAGATGACACGCTGTTGGGGGAAAAAAAAAAATTGTAACACTTTAGAGAGACAGAGAAACAGAGAGAGAGCCCGACAGACAGATGTAAGTTACAAACGAAGCCATTGACTAAAACCACAGTTAACGTCAGATGTTGAGATCAGATACCACAGAAAGGGAAAGCAAGACTCCCATCACAAGACAGGAGAGAGCAGTGCATTAGAGACAGACAACAAAACTGAGTCAACACTCTGTTGAAAGGCCTACTCTGCTGTGCCACGGCACACACAGTGCTAGCCGCCTACCATCTGAGACTTGTACGTTAAAGGGGAACGCCACCTATATTGAGAATTCAAATATGATATTTCCATGGCTTAGGAAGGTTCAATCAATATTTGTGAGTACGAGCTACTTTCTGTTAAAGCCAGAACCAGATACATAAGTCTCAATCTTGTGATGTCATAGTATGAAGTATGAGGTCTAGAGCTGCTCTGTAGACAATAAATAGGAGTGTTCTCAGCTCTGAAACAGAAATATACCCATATAGACCAAACCATCATGACGCTGCACTACAACAACCCTGGTTAACAACATACTGATTACTGTAATGCACTCCTTTTTGATCTGCTCTCAAGTCCATCCACAAACATCAGCTCGTCCAGAACTCTGCTGCTGGCATCATCACCGGAGCCCGCTCCGAGAATCGTATCACTCCTGTCCTCCAGCAGCTTCACTGGCTCCCAGTTTAATATCGCATTGACTCTAAGATCTTACTCATCACATTTAAGGATATCCACAACCTAGCTCCTCTGTACCTCTCCCAATTCACACACATCCACACCCCCATCCGCACTCTCAGGTCTTCCTCTTCCATCCACCTCACTGTCAGCCAGCTCGCCTGACCACCACGGGGTCTAGAGCCTTCAGCTGCCCTGCCCCCCGCCTCTGGAACCCCCTACCACCAGGCATTTGTAACATTCAAATCCCACCTGAAAACTCTTCAAATAGTCTATTGAGTATGACTCCTGTCCGTCTAGCCACACACATCCACTGTTAACATACAAATTTCACTCACTGTAAATTTGTTTTGCTGAATATTTATTGGTTGTTATGTTATACTACTTTATTATTTAGTTTTTTTTATTTTATGTTACTTAATTCCTTATCTCGTTGACTTTTTTTAATCTGCTGTTATTGTCTCTATCTTTGCCTGTCAGGTGACCTTGAGTGTCATGAAAGGTGCCCATAAATAAAGTGTATTATAATAATTATTATTATTATTAGTAGTAGTAGTATTAACAGAAGTAGTTTAAGGTAGATATTCGACAGTTGATTACATTTGCAGATATATGTAAAATCAGCAGATTTGTTGATCCTTGTGTTATTTTCAGCTGTTACTGTAATGTATAGAAGGTATATAGGTAATCACTGTGGTCCAACCCATCTGATGTTTCTGCTGTGCTTATTTTATGTACATTGTTGCTTTGCTATCATCTTTAATGGACCAATTATTTGAATATTTGTGCCACTTTACCTTACAAACCAACCAACCGAGGCAGCAAAAGACAAGCAACTTAGTTTTCTGCTAAGTTAAATTACTGTTTTTGTCAACAGAGTCTGGTGGCTTTGATATGACGGCTTCAATTCCCTGATGAAAAGGCTGTCTGAAGGCAAGGTAAAGTATTGAAAATATTTTAAGTATAGCATACACTTAAACTTTTTTTTTTTGGCGGGCCTTTATTAGATGACTAAAAACTACTTGAGGCAGCAGTTGCTTAGCACTGTTTCCTTTTTTGTGAACATGATGGGAGGATTTTCTTTGTGAAACTGTTGTAACTAAACACTGTGATTCAGTCTATACTCTCAGTATCATCTATAACAGTGGTTCCCAACTGGTGGGTCGGGTCCAAAAGTTGGTCATGGGTCCATTCTAAGCGGACCGCAAGTGACTTGAGTTTGTACACTTTATTTTGAAGTTTATCTTAAAGCAATATTTCCTGCTGTAGAGTGAGTGACTAACAGACAGCTGCTTGACAAAGACAACAAACTAGCTTGATGATATGGCCAAACACAAGTATGACACTGAATATGTTCAACTGTGTGGACCTTAAACTAATAACTAACGAGAAATCTGGACCCTGTGGCTGGACCAGTTGGGAACCACTGATCTATTTCATCTTCCTGAATTTATTGTCTATAGAGCTGCTCCAGACTTTATACCCTATGATATCACAAATCT
Organism: Cephalopholis sonnerati; assembly: GCA_019142605.1. Taxonomy (NCBI): domain Eukaryota; kingdom Metazoa; phylum Chordata; class Actinopteri; order Perciformes; family Serranidae; genus Cephalopholis; species Cephalopholis sonnerati. Next base: position 34,281,584 of record JAGQAX010000001.1, on the reverse strand, counting down.
GAGTTTAGCACTCTAGTTTCTGGATTTGGGGGAGAGTGTTTCATGCTTACAGTGTCGTAGAGCATTGGAATTAGGGTTAACAATTTTGGTACAGTTATGGTCACAAACTCACAGTGAAATGTATTTGCCACAAAAGAGACAAAATGCACAGTAAATAAAGGTGAAGATTGACTAAGAATTTTTTCCTCCCAAATCCTCTGTAGACATTGTGATAATATCCTTATGGTAAACTCTTTTAGCCATGCTGATCATGAAGTGAAAATTTGATATTCAGCCAGCCCAAACAGGAATAATGTATGAATTTTTAAAATGGGCGTAGTTCCCCATTAAGGCCTCTTAATCGAGGTTTGTGATAAATGCCCACTTGGCAGTGTGATTGTGGGCAAAGCAGCACAGGCAAGGATGAAAAATAGTGCAAAGAAGAAGGACAGTCTCAATTTTCTTTTACCCCCAGTGTAGAGTACTCGAGGGGAAAAATGTATTCTGCATCATTCACACAACAAAAAACAAAGAAACAAAATAAATATGTCAATTTGTGTTTATGTCTTTTCTTGAATGAAAAAAATGTGGTCTTGGGTATAAAGGAAAGGAAAAAGTTTTATCCTTTTCTTGAGAAAAGAAAAAGAATGTTTGGTTGCGGGGTCAGACGAGGAAGCAAAGCCAGAATTTTAAAAGAGTTATCTACTCCTCTCACTTGTAATAATTCCACTGACTGGTTTTGATCCAATCTCTGCCACAGTTTAAAGGCACTTGACAAAAATATGACAATGTGTAACATTGCGCACACACATGCTTCCCAAACAGTAGCACTTCCCACAAGGCAGTATCAGTGAATCGTGCCGTCAAAGCACTAAAGGGAATGGTGGATGAAATAAAACTGCTGTGAAAGAGCATGACTGATGCTGTACATGACAGGCAGGCCTCAGAGACGAGCAAGTAACACCTCAAATCCACCCCCCCACCCCTTACACACACACACAAGCACCAAAATCTCCTCCTTCTCCCCAGCCCTCTATACTCTCACCAGCACTCCATCTTATCAGGATGGATTTCTAATCAGCAAAAACGCCTTTACTGGAACTGTCCTCCTTTCTGCACACACACAAAATCCTCACACTCATGTCAAATGAAAAAAAACAAAAAAAACATATAGTCAATAATAGGGCTGGGTAAATATCACAATTTCTTTAAAGACAAACCAGTATGGAAATCAGCAATTTTTCGACAATACTGTAGAGTAAATTATCGGCGTTTTCCCAAATATTTAAACAATGAGATTTTTAATGAATAATCCTCAGTAATGTGGATATGAGGGATGGAACAACACATCGATCTGGATCAATATATCAATTTAATGATCGATTTAACATCATTGAAGCAAACTGAAAACATCAATACATATTGTCACCTTTATTTTGAAATTCCCATTGCACTTTGGTGTCACCACTTCCCTCCAAGCACACCACCTTCTTAAAGATTTGAACAGTTCCCCTGAATTAAACTGAATCAAACTTATTGTGGCAGGCTTGTGATATCTGCAAATACCGTATCATCGTCCAAAAAAATCGATATAATATTATAACCTGATAAATTTACACCCCTATTGTAAATAAAATCTAAGTAGGTAAAGGCAAATATTAGAACAGCAAGATAGGGCTGCGTACAAAGCTTGGTAGCAAACATAAAGCCATTGTCGCCAAATGTTAGTACCTGAAAGAGCATCTGGGTAAAAACGCCAGGTTAAGACAGGGGCAGGAAGTGCTGCAAAGCACCCTGAAGCCTGGAAGGCTGCAACAGAGCTCCAAGGAACCACAGGGTTCAACTTCAGACAGGAGGCAGCAGCACCCTGGAGTCAGTCACACAGCTCCGTGGCCACGCTGTCAGCTTCCCACCAAGCCAAGACTACTGATGGAGTGCCAATCTGCCGCGGTAGTTTGGTCTATTTTCTCGTCTATATCATTTTAGCAATAGCCTAGTATCACTGCCGGACGAGCAGACACACACTCACACACTCAAACACAGACAGAGTCAGAAGATTAGCTCTATGCGTGATTAGAAAAAAGGGCAAAGGAAGAGAACTGCTGTCTAATCTACTAGAAGTCTACGACTTTTGATATTACAGGGAAGCTATAGTACTGGGAGAAGATACGGTTGGATATTGATACCAAATTCCAGGTACCGGTATCAGTTCAAATGTGAATGGTACCCAACCCTATAAAACAGTCTGGCAAGTTCAGAAAAATTACATCCCTTTACTGTAATAGAGCCTTATTATTTACAATAATACAGTACCCAAAATCTAGGACAATATCTTTTCTCATATCAGTGTAGTATATATTGCCTAGTCCTACTCAATAACTAAAACTAAAATCCAAGACAATATCAAGTGAAGTAAGGAGAGAGGCAAGTGACAGTGTGCGTGTGTGTTTATTTTGCCTGTCATTTATCCAATATTTGTCCAACTATCTTACTTCCTAAGGAGATATCACACCCTCCACTGACTTTCCTCTTGATGAGACTTCATTATTTATGGCATGTACGATCATCTCCCCCCCTGAGAAGGCAGATACACAGGCGCACAGCGAGGGGAAAGTTGAGAGGGCAGCAGTCTTCAAAGGGTAATTAAATCACTGTGTTGTTTCCAATAGCCAATCAAGGCAGTCATGCAGGTAAAGTTTAAATCACTGCTATTAGGGGAGTTTCTGTAGCAGGGATAATATGGGGGGCTTGCAATTCGGTGTGCAAACACCACACTCACACTCTCACACTCTCACACACACACACATACACATACACAATACACGCACACGCCATTGCCTCAAGCAAAATCCACTATGAGACATCTGATGCACAGGAGGGGGGCTGTCTGCAGCAAGTGAACAAATCCACCATTCCGACACATCTGTCAACTCTACAGTCAACAGAGGGGAGACAAACAGTCAAACCAGCCGCGCGCCTTGACTGTTGACTCACTGTATGGTTCTGATCCAGCTAAGTCCTGAACTTCAGTCAGCCTGACAGAAAGCACAAGAGACATCCAGAACGTCCAGCAGCTCCATGGACTATACACACCTGCCCTCGCCTTTCCTTCTCTGCCTTATCAATGCACACACTCCACCATCCTGACATGACAGCTCGACCGGTCTGTTTGCACACGGACTATCCCCTCCCCATGCGGAGTTGCGGGTGTGTGCGGGTACCAGTGAGTGCGAGACAGAGAGGGAGATCAGAGTAATGAAGTGAGGAGCTGTGTTGTGAGTGAGCTAATCAAAGTGAACCATGCAGGGCCACCTCTCCCTGTGATCCAGACTAGATGACCCAGGGCCATAATTAGTCTGAGACTTTCATTCTGATAGCAGCAAATTAACAGACTTCATTAGGCTTTGCTCTTCTCTCCTCTCCTCCTCTATTCCTGCTATACCAAGATCGTTTCTAAATCTAAACCACTAAATTGCTCCTGCATGAGCGTCAGCGTCTACAACGCACCAGTCAATTGCTCTTTACAAAGAAACTAACATACCCCACAGAGAAAACACGGAAGGAAGTCTACACATTTAAAAATAAATTAACAAATCTGGACTGAAATTATTGACGCTAAATCAAAAGATTCATAATTGATTAGGAGCTTCTGTTAATCAGTATGTACTGGCCTGTGGGGATGAGTTTTACCAGTAGCTCTATTCTCAGTGGAGTAGTGCCCTCTAAAGGCCTCATGAAGACCTACCAATGGTCTCAAAATGTGTGTGTGTATGTGTGTGTGCGTGTGCTAAAATGGGTATTTTCTGACTACTCTGTCATATCAGGTATGAAGCGTTATTATCTCCATTTCATTTCACTATGTGACAACACCAGTCCGATCTGAACAGTTGTTAAGCCCACCCTAACATTTCCCCAAGTCGCTCGATGGATTGATGGCAGCCTAAATCATTCATCTCTGAAGTCATTTGCCATTTTTCTGTTTTTCTCCCTTGCAAACATATCTGCGCCCATCCCCTCGCCCCGCATACACAAACCTACACGTGTGGATGAAAAATCACCGCAGAAAAATAAAGTCGCGAAAGCAAATATGTTTTTAACGAGCCAGCCCATTACTTTGGTGATATGAGAACATAAAAACACAAATTGGGAATAAATTGAGGTGCTGATGCTTGAGAAACTGAGGCAGAAAGGAGGAAAGAGGAAAACAAAAGGAAAGATGAAAAACAGAAGAAGGTTAACCACACATAAAAAAAAAGAAAATGCAGGCAAAGAGCCAGTGAGGACGATGAGAGCGTGTGTGTGTGTGGCAAACGTGACATTTCCAAGCAATTCAGTACATTGTCACAGGTCCAGGTAGGTTTGTTGTGTGAATGCTTAAATTAAAAGCACTGTCAATGGAGCCAGTGTAACTGTAACACATTAGCCATTTCTAATTCTAACCAGAATTCTGTTGAATTATGAGCAAATTTTAAAAATGCAAACCAAAATAGCAGGCTGGACATTGTAATAAAGAAAAAAAAAATAGCACTCTCGTTCACTGTGTGTACTATGTGACCAGACCTTCCCTTTCAACAACAATGAAAAGAGCCTTTAATGATTATGCATTTGATGAGATCTCTCATAATGGCACAAATTTTCTGCAGCCACATAAAAAGTCATTATAGAACTAATGGTGGTCTTCAAAATGTCACAGCAAAAGCATAAAGAGAGTGGGAAAGAAGAGGAGAACAAGCGAGACCGTGAGAGAGAGAGACACACGGGAGAGAAAGTCCATTTGATGTGAACAGATATATACCAGCGGAAAGCAATACTAACAAGACAGTATGAGACGGACATCCTGCTGCTATCCTCAGATACTCAAGAGTGGTGGTTCTATATAGCTTTAAGTCATTTAAGCAGCTAATCCTTTCTCCTGCCCTCAGTAAATGCAACAGTGAGCACAACTGGACACACTGAACCTATATATTACATTTTAATTTTAATGCTGCTGAGATGATTATGTTAATTGGGTAGTTTAAGGAAATACTCTCCACAATAATACCACCTAATTACCATTTGTAAATCTATTAGTCAGCCATGTCACCTTGAATTTGTGAAGAAAACTTTGCTTTTCTGAAATGAGAGGCATTTTGCACCTTGTAGTATGAATGTAAACCCTGCACATTATCTGACAACATTCACTTAAGGTTAACAAATAATATAACATCTCAAAAAAGATGAATTGCCTCTGAATTCATTTTCTAGATCAACATACTACCAAATCGCGCTGGTTTTGCAGGAGGACATTGCTCCAATTTCCCACCTTGCTGTTTTAAAACTCCAGTCTACTCAAGCATTACCGCGGGGAGGAGGACTGCTGTCTGATGGCTCTGTAGCCCCCACTAGTGGCGGGTGGCTGTATGACAGTTAAGCAGCCTTGTACGTGAATAAAATACTAACTGGTTTAACAGACTAATATTTCTGGTGCCAACTAGCGAGGGGGCGGACGTTTAATCGTTTAGAAGACTAATTGTGCGCAGGCCTACTTTTCTCACATGCCTTCACAGAAAACTGCAAACATATTGATTAAATCGATAAATTAGGGACTGCGTTCAATGACTATATTAAAACATCTGTTTACAGACTCTCACACAACTCGTACAGCATCATCCAAGTCTCATTTATTCAGTGTAATGCCAAATACTTCCCAAACATGTGCATACAACTGGATGAATGAGACTTGGATGACGCTGCACGAGTTGGGTGAGAGTTTGTAAATGGATGTATTGATGAAATTTTGCCGTTGTTAAACATGGTCCCCAATTAATCAATCAATCATTATGTTCGTTGTTTTCCATAGAGGAAAGCCAAAAGTTTTCTTAACAATTCAAGGTACCACAGCATCACTAACTGATACACTAATGGTCCTTTTGTTGGTGAAGTTTTCCTTTAACGTTTGTGTATGATCATTTCAGCTGCAGGGTTTCCCACACTTTTATTTATTCGTGGCAGCCTGCCATGATTAAAACATCTGCTGCCACGTTTTGATTTTCTATTTCTGGAGCAGGACTGTTGATTAAGGGTGCTACTGGAACATATCAGCCCATTCTCATTCCCAAGTTGTCAAGTATCACAGTTATGTCAGTGATCTCAGCATCAGACAATGACGTATGATACGCCATCGACAGCGTCAGTCTATAACACCACTTGATGGCATCAGTTTGAAACACTGTTGGCAACAATACTGGTATGATACGCAGCCAGGCGGCATTAGTTTGAGATTATACTGCCCAAGTTTGTAAATGGATGTTTTGATAAAATGTTGCTTTTGTTAAGGTGGTCCACAATCAATCAATAAACCAGTATGTTCAGCGTTTTCCATGGAGGCATGTGAGAGAAACATTGTCATGAATTCATGGTAACACTGCATGACTAATTGATTTACTAACAGTCGTTTTATCTGAGAAGTACTCCTTTAGTTGTGAGCTCAAGACAGCTAAAAGCAAAAAGGACAATATAAAAAGATTTAGTCTTTAAGCTCTGTAAATGAGATATGACCTTTTTTTGCCTTCTTCAGGGATTTGATTTAAAAAGACCACCTACTACCCGCTTTTTTTTTTTTTTTTTTACCCTTTCATTCCCACCTCCTCAAGTCCTCGATCTCTTCATAATTCCCCTACGATGGTGTCCACCAACCTCTTCAGCTGCTTTTGTCTCATTGTTATTCAAATGGCCCACCAAGTTCTCCGCACAGCCGACCACAAAAGCTATTGCTGTTCTAAGAAATACACCCACCTTGCATTCAAGGGACCTATTAACCATCCGAGGTAGTCTGCGGGTTATTGTAGTGAAGATTGACAGACTAGAAGCATGGGTTTGAATGATCATAACTGTTTTATGTGTCACATCAGTCTGACTTTGACAAGTCACGACAAGCTGTCAGCCCTGACCGGGGTCTTTACCTCCACTCGGGAGCTGTCCCTTGATCATGTGCACTCCCGAACCACTTAAATGCCCGCATGAGCTTGAACCCTCCCACACACACAACCACCACTTCCATCAAGTAACCCACCCTCCCCCCCCACCAAAAAAAAACGCTTGAGCAAACTGACAAAAGCCACACAAACATGCTTTCTACCCAGGTCATTATAATCATATGGAAATGGGCTGTCTAATTATATCTACAGCATGCCAGCAGCGGGAAGGGAGCTTGTCTTTCCTCAACTTTCTCTTTGACAGGCAACATTGATCTGGAGAGCCTGACTTCGGCCTGCTACCGCAAGGAACATAAAAAAAGAGGGGGACTTAATTGTGAAGTATCTTGGTTAAGTTTTGAATACCCATGACCTCGCTGTTTACAATTTCAGAATCAGAGTCAGAATCAGAAATACTTTATTGATCCCCGAGGGGAAATAATGATTCGTTACAGTTGCTCCGATGTAAACAATAGAGAATTATAAGATGGAAGAATAACAGTTTGAAAAACAGTGTGTAAATATAGAGCGACAAATAAAATAAAGTAGAAATTAAATGTTCATTAAAAGGTAACGCGTTCATCTCCGCGACTAACGTCAACGAAAAAATGCTTCAGAAAGTACTGACATTTTTAGGACAACAAAACTGGTATGATCCTTTTCTCTCTCTCTCTTACTTGCTCACACATGCTCACTCTAACTTTGTCCCTCCCCTTTCTTTAAATGAGCACTGTCTCTCTGTCCCTCTCTGTCGTCAAAATTACCATCTGGTCCGCTAACAGTTCCATCCATTTTGAGAGATGGTAGTGATCTAAACAGCATGACGTTAAAATGCGAAAAAATGCTTCAAGCAGGCCTAGTACTAGCGTTTTTTGGACAAATATACCTGGCATAGTCCTTTTCAAAAGCTCTCTCTCCCTCACTTTCAGTCTTTTCCACATGAGTGCTGTCTCTCTGCCTCTCTCCCACAGTGTCCTCTTCATATGAACTACTGCAGTGGAGCCCTGGTTGCTGCCTTTAGTTTTTTTGTTAGCCTACATTGATAACAAATAGGCTACTTTGGCTTAGCCAATGACAACAGTTTACTGGATTCATTGACTTTTATAAACTATTGACATTAAACAGGAGCATTTGAATACCTTTTTTGATTTTATATAATAATTCCATGATGTCACATTCCAACATGTTATTGCAAATGGATGACATGAAGATGAAATTATTTGTGATTAAGCACAGGATTTTTTTTTTTTTCTTTAAACTTTTAGACAGTACTTAACTTTAGAAGGAAATAAATCGCAATTAATCTAGATTAATGGATTTTAAAATGTGAGATTAAGTAGTTAATTTTTTTCAATCTATTGACAGCCCTATTAAAATAAAAATAAAATGAGTATTATGCTACTGTGTTTAACTTTAGTACTTAAGATATGAAAATTAAAATATTAAAATAAATATATATTGTTCTGATTTACGGGAAGAATCAGAATCAGAATCGATTCAAACGTATTCATTATAATGTAACTTATTGTTGATGACACTGTCATGCTTATACCACCACAGTGTGCACTTTCACAAGCTGTGTCATAGTTGTCTGTAATATGTAACACTTTAAAAAAAACAATGACTAATTAGTCATAAAAGTCAAAGTCAATTAACGAACATAAATTCATTAAGTTAATAATCTGTACAGTTTTTCTTTTTTTTTTTTTTTTTTTTAAACAAAGACGTAGATCAAACTAATGCAATTTTTCTTCCAACCCCATACATGAATACACATGTGTCATAGTGGCTTTGCTTTCTATATACGCAGCATTGGTCTGGCTCTAATTGCACATTGCTATGGCAACATTGTAAACTACCTTTGTTATTACATTTTTAACTTTAGGGATATTACAGACCTGGAAATGATAAAAAGAGTGGGTGTAGTACTCCAGCAATATCTATTAATAGTATTTCTCACCAGAGAAGTGTCAGCTTTTAGTACACGTATTAATTTAGCCTGTTTTTTCAGCTTGTTCTTCTTGTTCCTGGAAAAAAAAACTAAATAAAATAAAAAACTTGGACACAATTTATTATCTATTTGTTATTTGAACCCCATTAACTGTAACCTTACATCTTGGTGGACACCATTAAAAAATAAATTTTGGATACAAGTTATTAACGGTTAATGAAATTGCAGTTAAAGTGCCCTCCTCCTCGCAATTTATTTGCCACTAAGAGGTTTGTATAAAAATCTTCTGTACAAAAACTAATATAAGTACCGAGAAAATGTTTTAATTTAGATTTTTTTGTCTCTAATATATTTGCTGGGTGATTGCATCTACATGTACGCACACACACATACTGGATGACGTCATGTCTAAATGCCGATCTAAAGACGCCCTGCTCACAAATGTGCTAACAACCCAATCATAAAGACCTTTGTACGTATGAATGGAAGCTTCCTTCAGTCGCACAAATCACAAAAATAAAAAAGACAAGACTATAAAGGAGTTTCTAAAAAGGCTATCAACATACTTATTTCTCCATTTTTAACACTTCCATTTGCCAACACCCTTTCAGTTTCTACGTCTTTCAGTCTCTCATCTTGCAGTGCTGTGACTTTGGAGGAGAGGTAGATTATTAACGGATGCCTGTATCCTGGAGAGAAATGGCAAACTGATTTTGTGATCTTTGAGAGTTTCGTCTAATTGGATGTTATTTATTAGCCGAAAAGAAGCCCCAGGAAAGGGCAGCTCTCTTCATGTTGTTGCTCATTTTCCCAGCACTATGGCGATGAATCTCTCTCTCTGCCCTCTCTTGATAAACAAAGAGAGATGGAAAGGAATAGCTAGTTTATTCCAGATGTCAATTAAGACGCATCTACTCTACATCTAGACTTTGAATGCAAGTACAAGGAAATATATTTCCATTTAGTAAAATGTAAGTTTGACAAGTGCATTCATCTCCACGTGTCATGAATTGGATATTTTTAATGGTGTGAAATGAATTGGATATTTACACCAGGAAAGGCCTTGAAAAGCTATTTTTATACTATCTTAAGGTCAAGGTGGGCGCATGGTAGCCAATATGAGCAACAGCACATGCAAATGTGCGGCACTAGCACACAAACCTGGATATTAAAGCACTTAAACCTTTACATTTAAGTCCACAAACAAGAATCTTACAACTTTTTCAGACAAATCTAACCAGCAACAGCCTGTAATAATCTCAATAATCTCAATTTCACTATGACATTATGAAGCCAAGGGGAGCTTGTTTGAAGAAAACCGTAACCATTACATGATGCAATATACAGTGACAACAATAATCAAAGTCAAACTGAGCAGCCTTTTAAAATACATATACAGTATATGCCTTTTATATTTGCTTAAGAGGCAAAGTAAATCACTTCATAAATAATAAAATGAGAGATGTCAAATATACTCTATACTGGTTAGATGCAATAAACAGTCAAGAAGTACACTCTTTCTTTCAATGAAAAGGCTGTTTGTTTTATAATTTTTCAACCCCAAAGCCAAAAAAGTTGGAGAGCTGTGTAAAACATAAATAAATAGAGAATGCAATGATTTATATATTTCAACCTACAGCGGGAAATATAGACACAACTTGTTTTTTTGTTTATTTAATATATTTCAAACGCAGCTATTCACATGAAATTTAGACCAGACACGAGTTTTAATTTAAAAAAACTACACAGATGAAGAATTCATAACATTTTAATCCATGAATATTATGGGCAATGAAGTGGAATGATACAGGGGAAAAGTACTGAACACACTAATTAAAAGAGCAGTTTCTAAGTGGCAGGTCACGGTCCAAAAGTGGGTCGCAGGTCCATTCTGAATGGACCACAAGTGACTCATCAACATGTCAACTTTGTGAAAAAAGACACTTTATTTTTAAGTACAGTAAATTTGCGGTACCAAGTTTTTATTTTGAAGTGCCGTTTCTTACTAAAGAGTGAGTGAATAACGGACAGCTACTTGACAGAGACAGCAAACTAGCTTGACGACATGACCAAAGACAAATGTGACACTGAATGTATTAGACTGTGTGGACCTTGAACTAATCACTAAGGAGACCATGGACCCCATGGCCGGACCAGTTGGGAACCACTGAACTAAAACTAATAACAGAGAAGTCTTTGTTTTCAGTCTGGCTTCCAGATGCGTCCTGTGTGAAGAAACTGATCTCTCACAGTGTTCAGATGGAATTTTGGCCCCTTCTACCACATAGACATTTTTTAAATCTTGACGATTTTGGGTAATCTTGAGAAATAAACATCACTTTAAAAATTTCAACAATTAGTGTCCTCAGTTCTCAAAAAAAGTGATGTAACACGGAGGTAAACATCCCCCTGTCCTAGCTTTTTTGGAATGCGTCGCAGGCATCAAATTCAAACTGAGTGTATATTTACAAAAAACAATAAAGTTGATCAGTTTAAAACATTAACTATCTTGTCTCTGTACTGTAATCAACTGAATAATGGTTGAAAAAGATTTACAAATCACCGCAATCTGTTCCAGCATCCCACTTTTTTTTGGAATTGGGGTTGTACTACGACTCCCATGATTGGTTTATACTCCAGAACAAAAACTAAACAAACAAAGGAATCACTCCACCGGTTTGTTTCCACTGGTGCCCCTTTACGCTAAGCTTAATAAAAAGTAACCTCAGTGCTGTTAGAACTGAATATATACCAGAGACCAGATGTGGTGCGTAGTACAGTAAAAAGGAAGACAGGTTCCACGTATCCCTCAATTCCCACCTGCCACTGTCTCTAAAACATTCTGATTCTCACCCTCTCTTCTTGCAAACACCCACAGGAAAGCCCCGCTATACATGTTTTATCTCCATCTATTGACACTGATGATCTCAAAGAGCTTCTCCGGAGGCTATCGGTGAAATCACAGAAACTGCTGAAAGTTCTGAGCGCTGTCAGCGTTCTCTCTGGGCGTCCACTCACTACATTTGTTTGTTTTGTTTCTCCCTTTTTTCTCTCTGTGTTGTACCAATAAGAGGAAACTCTGGTGTCTCCTTCTCTCCCTTGCCTTTTCATATGTTAGTGATTAAAACTGTATGGATTTCAAAGAAGTAATCAGGCCTATGATATTGTAAATAGTTAATTACTGTTAATTAGTGCGACAGTGCAGCCATTCCAAAAGAGGAAACACAGTGGGCTGAGAAGCTCTGTGTGCATCTCAATTCAAATGTGATTCTCAGTATGTGTCCCTCATTTGAATTCTGTTCTTTTTCTCACTGGTTCATTTTAATGAATGGGGTCAACGACAGGTGGTTTGAAGTTACATTCTTTGTTAAAATCCAAAAACGGTCAATTTGGATTGATAGAAATTCTCTCTCATGAATCGATCAATTAAACATATGAAGTCACACAATCTAAACTAAGCCCACACAGCAGCATTTCAATGATATGCAAATGATCAAGACAACCACATAAATAATACAAACAACCTCAGGAGGTCACACAGTGACTCCACGTGGTTGAGGTTGCTATGGCAATACATGAACCATGGCCTACCGTGGTGAGCAGGAGGAGGAGGTGGCAGGAGTCCTATAGCCATTAACTGTAAGTTTGAGAAGATGAGCTTGAAGAAACTTAACTGAAAATACTACTGAGTAGCCTCTCCATGTTCAACCTAACCTGTTACACAAAAGAGAAATGAGACCTTATTTATGTTCATCCATTCATCCATTTTCAACCGCTTATCCAAAGGTGGGTCACAGGGGCAGCAGGCCGAGCAAAGCATTCCAGACGTCCCTCTCCCCAACAACGCTTTCCAGCTCCTCCTGGGGGACCCTGAGGTGTTGCCAAGCCAGACGAGATATGTAATCCTTTCAGCGTGTTCTGGGTCTGCCTGAGGGCCACCTACCTGTGGGCCGTGCCTGGAACACCTCTAACAAGAGGCACCCAGGAGGCATCCTGATCAGATGCCCGAACCACCTCAACTGAACCCTGTCGACGCGAAGGAGCAGCGGCTCTAATCCGAGCTCACTCCAGATGTCTGAGCTACTTACCCTATCTCTAAGGCTGAGCCAAGCCACCCCACGGAGGAAACTCAATTCCGCTGCTTGTATCCACGATCTCATTCTTTCGGTCACTACCTATAGCTCATGACCGTAGGCGAGGGTTGGGACGTAGATGGACCAGTAAATCAAAAGCTTTGCTGATATATGTCACCTTTACCAATTAATAGCTACCCCTTTGGCCTTTGCTTTAAAGTTATAGACCACTGTCTCACTCCGAAGTTGTTGTCAGCATGACGTAAGTGGCCAGTCGTTGTTATAGTTTAACGGCGCTAGGTGGCATCAGGGGGAAATGTGGCAGGACAAGGACGAAAGTTAAGACAGCAAAAGTCCGAATGGGGCGGCACGAAGGCGTGTTTTTGTTGCTTCAACCCCACTATGTGTGCTTGTTGACGAAAAAAAAAAAAAAACGTCAATTTGCAGTGTTGTACCGATGTAGTGTGTTTATTTTGAAAGAGACTGTATGTATACGTTAAATTTCCTGTGAAAACGTAAGTGTATCTTGAAAGAAGAGAACTTCACATTGTGTCCCAGAACATCAACAACCAACACACGCAGGGTGCCCTGCATGTCATATGTGGACGTGGGAAGTCCATGACTAAAACGTCAATATGTGACGAGGTAGGAGTGAGAATGTGTTGAGTTATACTACGCATGAGTCGTCGGTTCAGCACTGTATGTGTGATTTTCATAGTTTCTTCTTCGATGCATGGTGTTAACAGCCTGTGTACTACCCAGAAATGTCCCAAACACAGCAAAATGAGAAGAAAATAAGAGAATGCAGGCAAATGCTGGAGTCTCTGCAGATAAATACACCACCACACACTTTTTGAGTGTCATCAGTGAAGATTAAGAGGGGTTACTTCAGGTAGGAGTCTATACATTGTTTGTTGTGAAAATCATGCATAGTACACCTGGCCACAAGGCCATGGCATAAACCTTTGAAAAACTACCAGGCAAGTAGTATAAAGATGATTAAAAATTAAAGAAACCGCAGTGAATCAAATTGATAGTTATTATTGACATTGCTAAGAGCTACAAGGCAAGGCCACCGACATAATCACCTATTTAATCAAACATTCATAATTCTGACTTTCCTGTCACTTTAAGAGTACAAAATGTGAAGACAGAACACCCACTCCTCGTTAAAGGGAAGAAGGCAGTGTCAGGTCAGGACTGAAAGAAATGAAGCTCTGAACTACTGTGTGAAATGCAGTCCATGAACCATGTGAACCTCCAATACTCCTGTTCAAGTTCAGAGCTAACAGGATGAATGAGTCTGCCTGTTTGAAACAGTACAAGCAGTAGAAGTTTTTCATTAACACAAATATAAATAAATAAAAGTGTGAGGTGAATTAAATCAATGTGTTTCGTGGTCAGGAACTGTACTCCAGTCTAACAGTTCAGCCAGGTCAGGCTGAGGGCAATATTTTCCCTGCATAGCCTGAGTGGTTTAACACGCGAATAATTTAACTGCAACCATTGTCTGTTAATGTGGGGGATTTTCACTTTGTTCTCTTTCACTGAAGTGAGTTATGTTTGGAGTTACTTTCCTTGCTTAGTTTCAGTCCCAGCAGTTACTAAAGATGGACTGAGGCTGTTGTTTTAAGATGTGCCCTATTATGACCTTCAAATCTCTAACTAAATGACCATACTTGCATCCATTTTTAGAAAGATGTATAAGATACTTCTGACTGTGTTTTTTAGATGCTTTCAGGGAGTTCAGGGATGCTGGGAGACTAAAAACCGCCCATGAAAGCTCACATACCAGAAAGAAAAAGAAGAAACTGTACAAGGTTATATTGCACCTTCAACCTTCAAAAAGCCAAAAGATGACTTTCTAAAAGTACTTCACAAAATGTTCCCCAAAAAGGTTTAAGAAACTCAGAGCAATCATAAAATAAATTTTTGATAAACTTAATTTATAAGCACAATATAAAATTTTATAGGGCTGCCCCCTGAGAGTCTGACATTCAAATCATCAGTTGGAGACCCCAACATCTACTGAGATACTCTTTAAGTCAAGCACTCTTTTTCTCTGGGGAAGTTACAGCCCACTGCTCTCCACAACAGGCAGCTGCAGACACATGCCCAGGATGAGTCTGAGTAAGACGGAGGCAGCTGCCCGGAGAAAGAGAGAGGCTTTGCCCAGTCAGGATCTGAGATAACGTTATCTTCTGCATTCTGCTTAGAGGCAATGATTTAAATCTCACAACAACTTCGTATACTGCAGTCTCTAGCTGTCTTGTGGCAACTAGTAGGGATGGGAATCACCAGAGGATCCACGATACGATATTATCACAATGCTCAAATCACAATACAATATTACTGTGATTTAAATATGTTGCGATATGCTGATGATTGCCATAAAATATATTGCAATATATTACATTTTTTCAACTGTAAATTATGTCGTCATTGCTAACATCTGTTTAATCTAATGAGAAAAAGTTTTTCAGTAATCTCACCTCAGCCATTTTTTGCAGCAGCAAAATCTATCTAATGGACTGACAGACCTGACTGTACAAGTGCACTGTACATTAACTGTATACATTTCTTATGTTTACTCTTATTCTGTTCCTGTTTTATTCTATTGGTGTATATATTGTAGTTAAATTTTCACACTTACGGGCACAGCCTCAGCACAGTGAAGATGTGTATTTTCTTTTTAATATTTTTATTATCTTAAGTGCTAGAGGCAAATACTGTAGCATAATGTACATTTTATTTTTGTTTATAATGCAATTTTTAATAACTATTTTATTTTATTGCTATATATTTACTTACCTCTATTTCTGACTCTAATTCTAAAAAAGCAAATGATTATATTATTCTAGTAGGCTACCTAAAGTTTTCTGTTCGTAATATTAAAGTTATACAATAAAAAAAAAAAAGCAATACTTGGTACTGTGTGATGATATGATATTGCCACAAAAGTATCCCGATATTGTGCTGTATCGATTTTTTCCCCACCCGTAGTATCTAGTGTTGTAAGAAAAATGTTGCTGCACATATCTGCTCTGTTATTGGTGTAGTTAGTCTATGAAGAAAGAAAAGTCCAATATTCGTCATCATTCTGAAGTGGGTACAGCCCTATTATCAAGTACTTAATGAAATGGTTTCAGTTCAAATACGACAAGCGGTTAAGCTTTCTTACTAGAGGCATACATTTAAATAAAAGCTTTATCTGACTGCAGGTTATGATTTATAAAACCTGAAATGATCATCTGAATTAAGAAAACTGGTACTGTAAACAGAAGAGAAAAGCGACTAGTGGGCCAAGGCAAAATGAAAACACTCACCTTTGGTTTCTGTTCCAAACATGAAGGCAGATCATGCAGCCAAGCAGAAGTTGCAAGAGCAGAAGTTGAGAAGAAGCAAGAGGAGAAAGGGAGAGACACAGAGACAGAGCAAATAAGTGAAAGAAGAAAAAAAGCTGGTTAGTTGTGTTTGAAGTAAGCATTATTTCAGACATTTTACTGTCAGCAGACAACAGAAAGCACTGAATATAAAGCTTTAATAAAGTCCACAGAGAGAGATTCTGTATGTAATAATGACAGAAAATATGTTTCAATCATTGTTATTAAATATTTCACATTAACAATTTGTCATACGTAGAAACAGAGCAGAGTTACAGCTTCCTGCAATCACAGAGAATTACAGAATCTCAAGACCAGACAGTTCGTGGAAATAGCCCTAACGTTCCAGCAGTGGTGAGTGATCTGAGTCACCGATGACATTAATAGTCAATGATGTCTGTCAGATATTCAGATCAGACTTCACAGGTCACAGCCTTTGTTCTCTCACTTAAATAGAACATAATACAGATTTGTTGCCCTCATTGCATGCATTAACATACTGACATACCCATGTACAGATCTTATCTGTCAGGTTTTTAACACATGTGCAAATGCGCTGTGATTCACATTCACACCAGCGACTGTAGCCAAGACTTGTGAATTTTTACTTGTGAAGTGTAGAATAGGATTTCAAAGGGCGGAGAGAGGAGACTGTATGTTTCAGAGTTGTGTTTGTGGGACGAAAAAAAAAAAACTCCCACAAGCTTGAAAACGTAAAACAATTTTCTCAGTGACTTCGAATTCTTTGATTCATATTTGAATATTTTCTACCGAAATAAATTCCGCCGCCCGAGTCCTCATGCGTTTTTCAACAAAAAAATACTCCTATAAAACAGAGCGCAGGTCCCGCTTGGTATGTGTGCATTCATGAAAGTTGAGACATCACCATAAAAATGAGGATTTTGCAGTCCCTTCACTGTTACTCACTACACGGGTCAGCAGGCAATTTGTTACAATGAATTACAATAGCGCTGCAGCTTATGCCACTTTCGGGTCTCTCTCTTTTGAAGTTCCTTGATGAAGCTCTAAGAAGAAGGACTCCTCTCCACCCTTACGGGCTAACCCTTCACTATATGAGACAGTAACCACAAAGACTGCAATTAAAACCCTCAGATGTCAAGGGAACATATTAAAGCTTAGAGTTCAAAGGCAGACACTGAAGCATCATTAGCAATGCCTAATTTATAATCTGTGATTATTAATCACAATGAAACAACCCTCACTCATGGATCTAACGATTAACTTTAGTTAACCCCTCAGTGTTTATACTCGACCTGAAAGCTATGTGAATGCTCAGCGCTCAAGAACAAGGCACAATTTTAAAGGCTAATTTATACTTGGCCACTCGACACTTTTGAAGAGTGACGCTCAACATAAATTAAACAGTCACGCAACGTTTCCGATTTATGATTCGGCTATGATTCAGTTTCAGTCTTATTTCAGTTTCAGCTGTTAAAATCACATAAATATCCCACTGTATATGTGTTTATCTTATTAACCTGATATTTATTGACTGATCGGCCCCCAGTCTGTCTGTGAGTGGCAGATTCGCCTCACTTGCTACAGTGGGTGGGAAAGTAAAATCAATGAATGAATAAATACAAACACTGTTGATTTCCTCCCATGCTGCTGACATGGAAACTGTTTTGATTCAGTAAATGTTTGCTGTCAGTCAGTCTGGTGAAGCTGTCTCTGTGGTCAGAGACACCGAATGCAGGGTGACGTCAGTGTGAATTAAAAAGCATGGTCCCCATGGTGACAATAGTAATACTAACAATCACACTGTGTGACAAAATATGGCGATATAAGAAGTGTCGAGTGACACTTTTTTCTGTTGGAAATTTGTCATTTTTGTCAGGTGACATTCTTCAAAAGTGCTGCAAGCCCTAAAATAAATTAGCACAATTAACACTGCCTTTTGGCAGCAAAGGAAAAAGATGTGTGAGCAGCATCTACTGTGTGTTTGTGGGTGTGAGAGTTTATGTGTTTGAATGGACAGTAGGCATTTAGCATAAACCAAAAAAAGCTGAATATAACATTTTGCAAGAAAGCTGATAGCACTAAGGTGTTATAAGTCATTATTAGGAGACAGCATCTCAGAAGTTGTATATTAAAGCATTTGCACAATATGCCATATGTAAGTCGTTCAGCTGGATGTTTATTAATTTATTTCTTGGGGCATTTATATCATTTTTATAGAGAGTAGAGAGATAGCCAATGATGAGAGCAAGACAGATGTAGCAAAGGTCACTGGTTGGACTCAAAAGGACGCTGCTGCTCATAGTTGCCGTCTAAACCTCGAAGCTGCAAGCCCCCAAGATGCTCATTTTATGCGCGCGTGTGTGTGTGTGTGTGTGTGTGTGTGTGTGTGTGTGTGTGTGTGTGTGTGTGTGTGAGTGTGGGAGGGGAAGGTAGTTATGTTTTTTTTTTTGCTATTGCTACCGCTGTTTGGTCAATTAAAAGACAGAGCATAGATATGACATTTACAAATCGATTTTACAACCACTATAACTCATAGAAAAACTGTCACAAGGTTATTTCAATTCAGCTTCTGTAGTTTTCATTGAGCCTGGCACTTGGCTCCTTTCTCAGGCGACATAATTATGCCATTGTAACAAGTATTCTGTTAAAAGGAATTTTTCACCTATAACATGACCATTTGTAAATCAATTTGTTAAGCTGTGTTACCTTGACGTCGTGAAGAAAACGTTCTTGTATGCCTCCATAATAGTCTCATTTATCGAGTTATATGCTCAATACTTTCAAAAAGCATGCACTTTCTTTAAAAAAAAAAAAAACCTTAGTGCTGAAGTCCGGCTTTGCAGAGAGCATCTATTACCCCCTTTACACCTGGCATTAACATGCGTTTTTTGCGATCGGATAGCAATCGGATAGCACATGACCACATACATTTATACCTGGTATTTATATGCATCTCTGGTGTCCACATCCAGATCCGTTTGCTATCCGATAATGCTCCGTACAATTGACTTCAAATCCTAGCGGCACACTACAGCGTCATATCATGTGCGCCACAATAACAACAACAACAACAAGATGTTAGCTGCCCGTGAAGTTGCGGTATTGTATGGACACTTTTGTCGGACCAAATGGAGAGCAGACACTTCGTCTCACTGTGACTCCGTCCTCGGCTATCATCCATGTTTTCTTTTTCTTGGCAGTCGCTACCCTGGTGAGTGTTGTTGTTGTTATCTTCCTCCTTCTTTCTGTGTCCAGCTGGCGCATCTCGCTGACGTGTTTTCGTCTACGGAGTTGTTGCATGTGGATTCGAGACGCATTTGCATTTACACTTGTGTTGGATGTGGTCACAATGCGTCCCTGACCACCTTCAGAAGTGGTTTGGCAGATCGGATAACAATACGTCCTCAATGTGTTTCGCGTGTATTTACACCTGTACTTTCATGTGGTCAAGAGCAATCCGATTGCAAAAAATACATGCTAATGCAAGGTGTAAAGGGGGAATATAAGTCTAACTAAGTTCAGTTTTAAATGGTAAGGTTATTTTGCAAAATGCATGTGTTTTAGAGGTACTGAGTGTACGACTGTATAAATGAGACTTGGATTATACTGCACGAGTTGTGTGTGAGTTTTTAAAACATATGTTTTGCTGTTGTTACATCTGAGTCCGCAATCAATTAGTAAATCAATATGTTTGCCATTTTCCGCGGAGGCGTGTGAGAAAAGTAAAGCTATCTTCATGTATTCAAAGTAACACAGCATTACTAATTGATACACACATGGTCATTCTGAAGGTGAAGTATTCCTTTAACTACATCATAAATAAGGTAGGTCCATTAAGCTAAATATCTACAGTGTCATCCAATGAATTAGAGTCATGTTTGGAAACAAATTCAAAAGCAAATTGCCTAATTACGTTGTGTCCTTGCAGACACGCTCATGCTTTGAAAAAGTGATGGGAAGTTTTATTATTTTGTGAATGCAAGCGGAGGAAGACGCTCGTCTACAGCTGTTTCATCTTACACAAAGCAAGCTGTCCACTTGCGTGCGTGGACTTTCGCGGAACAGCAGCTGTGTTGTAAGAGAGAGCAGACAGGAGCGGACAAGTAGAAAGTGATACAAAAGAACAGCAAGGCTTCGCTGTCTCAGCTTCCAGTTAAGGAGCACTTAAAAGGAAACTCCACACTAGATCCTATATATGGAGGGAAAGCATCATTGTGCTGAAATCTATGAGCTGAAAGGTGTAACTGTTGAACCTCTGACCACATCAATGATCACAGCTAGGTTGTTATTGTGACCACAGCCAGCTATAATGGAGGATTGCATTGTATTACACCTCTATAGCACTGCTGCACAGTGTGTGGGGGTATGTGGATACTACTATCTGACAAAGAAATCCAGATCATTTAACCAACATTTTAAATGTGGACTGTAAAATATTAAGTCTTAACATTACAAGTCTGAAAGACTGCAGTGATGCTAGTGGCTTAAGGTTTTGGTATGCCAACATGTTATGCATATGGATATGGACAAAAATTCATATCTCAGTATTTTCAGACTGAATGGCAATACAGGATATATATGTCAGTATTTTCTACAAAATGGGCAACTTGTAAAGTTTCAAGTCAAGCCCACATTTGAGATGTCACAAGCACTTTCACAAAAACAGACTGTGATCAAAATAAAATGCAAAGACAGGGCAGGGCTGCATATTAACAGCACAGGACACAAAACTATAACATGAGTATAAATGCATCAAGTAGGCCTAAATCCACTGTAGTTTGAAACAAGTAAAAGTCTTTGTAGGGGCCTAGGGGGGTTAAAAGTTTGTTTCTCATGACCTTTCAAATGAATCTAGTGCTGTAAAATGATTTCAATCTTTTTATTTATTTAGGCTATTATTCTTATTTATGCACAGAGCATCACCAGAGAGGCCGAGGGAGGGAAGGAGCGAGAGACACTTTGTCCGTGTTATATACGCCTTGTATTTGAAACGTCTGTGTTCTCGCTGCATTTTTTTTTAACACATCTGTCATCTGCATCTAGGTGCTGTCTCAGTGTCACACATTAGAATAAAACTACCAAGAAGAACGACAGCGCGCTATGATCCACATCAAACACAGACTAGCAGCACAGCGCTGGATCGCACGTGTGCTACTGCGCTAATTTCATTCATGTAACAGACTGAATTAGCGTAGCATGTGCAACATATAAACTGATGTCACACTGTCGACCAATGAACAGACAGATTTAACAGAGTAGCAGCTCTGTGTGTCTCTCAGTGTTGCAGGAGAACATGTGAATGAGTGAGGCGGAGCTGTGCAGGGAGTGTGAGAGAGGAGAGATGTTCACTGGTATGGGTTATGTAACACAATGTGACCCTATATCTACATAGATGGTGTTGCCTAAATTTATATCTTGCTTGAAAATATATCGATATATTTTACATTGTCGTTATACAGGCCCTAGCTGAGGAATGTCATTAGTTTTGAAGCTCTTTGGTTGTGTATCAAACAAGCTGAAACTCTGGAGACCATGCATGTCTGGCAATCCATCCAGTAGTTGTCGAGATATTTTAATAAAAAACAAGGTCAGGACATCACCAAATTATTTATCCTCTGGGAACCATGAGTGCTTATTCTAATTTATAGATAGAAATAATTACATAATATAGAACAAATTTTTGTCTTGGCCTCTAAAATCATCCTCTACTGCTCCAAAATCTTGAGAAGCATATTGCTTACATAGAAGCTAATCTGTATTTGGCCGGCGATAGCAGTAAATGATCATGTGTTTTTCCTGACAAACTAAAAAAGTCTATGTCTGATGAAAATCTAAGTGCGTTTCTGAATGCTCATGCACGTAGGTGTTAGTGAAAAGAGCACTTGAGAGAGCGTGCGCACCCAGACAACCCATTTATCTGTACATAAGATGGGTGTCATAATTAACAACACAGAAAGAGAGCCTTTCTCCTTAATGAGTGAGGATATGGGAAATCAACACCATTTTCCTGCGGCAACGTACAATCCTATCTGACCACCAGCATTGATTTAGTGTAGCAGGTCACAATTAGACTTGATATATATTCCCCCTCTCTCCTGCAGCGTTTCTCCTTGCAGCATGTACTTAAGCAGTTAGGTTTGCGTGCATGTATTATTGTGTACATGAATATCAGTGCTTGACATGTATGTACACATGGCAGCCAAAGGCACCTAATTTAGTATGTCACTTATTTTTAAACAAGTTGAGATAAGCTTTTATTGATCCCGCGGGGGAGATTCAGGCAGCACAAGTACGGAAATATGTACTGATAAGGAGGTAGGTAAAGAATAATGAGAGGAAGACGTAAAAAGAGAAAGAATATATGAGCAATTAAAGACAAAGTAAGGGGGTAAAGTGACAGGTTAAGAGGTATTGTGACAGTGTGTGATGAATCGCGGCAAGTCATCAAGTCTCATACTATGTAAACAGCATACATCACAATAATTTACATTGTGATTAAGTATGATACTTTGTGTCGTTTATAGTAATATAGCAACATAATAGAAAAATAATGCAGTATATTATGTAGTTAGACAAACAAGTCAAAACCACTGTGTGGCAGCTCTAATTTGGGCTGAAAAAGCTTTAAAATTCCGACCAATATTTCTAAGAGACACCGCGTTATTATGTATTGCATACTTTTGAGAGTAAATTACCCAACTAAAATTCTGCTGCCATGATTCATAGTACAGCTACCTTTGCAGTCTCTAAGGTAAATTGGCAGCATACTAAATCGTTGTTTGAACCCAGAAATTGAGATTAAATTCAGTTGCTAATGTTCACTGCATTTTTATTACCTGTTGCACATCCCTAAAGGTCATTTGAAAAAAAAAACAAAAAACAAAAACAAAACCTCAGCTGTTGCAGAGGTTCAAATTATTCCAACGATGCAACCAGAGCATTTTGATCCATCTAACTGAGCCCAATTGGGTTTTTATTTAATCCTAACTGGAATGTGAGCTGCTTAAAAATGTCTTTTCATTGTAATTTGGAGAAAAATGACTAGAATTTTAATGGTTAAAAAAATTCCAACCAGAAACACCACATGTGCAGACATCTGCTGTGCCGCTCCTTGCACTTCTCAACATTAAATGGTTATTTTGCTAAGCATGTTCACAGGGCATGGTTATGACTGAAACATATTTCTACCGTGTAATCTTTTCAAAGCCGTGCTTTTTTTTCCCGGTTTTGCACGATGTCTGTTAATCCCCCTGTTGTGTTCTGGAGGAAATGGACCGATTTAAAAACTGTAGTTAATTTAATCAGGTTGTCATAAGGTCCCATTTCTTGATCCATACAGGTACATCTGAAGACACAAAATACATCACATCATTTACTTTTAATTTGGTGTGTTTTATTCGACATTTGAAAACTTGTGTTCTGGTCAAAAATGACAGGTTATTAGAAATGAGTGTCGAGGCAACAGTTATTTTTTTAAAAACTGAGTTCAGGCACATGCCCCCTTATCACATGGACACATGTTCTCCTCTAGAGCCCCACATGTGCATGTACACACATGCACACAAACACTCACATCTCACTCCCTTTCTAGGCTTCCATGGCAACCCCCACAGGAACTACACCTGTTGGCAATCCTCACAAACAATAGCAACATAGTTTTCAATAATACATAGGACTTCTCTCACAGCTCTGGTACATACAGGACAGTAAAGCTTTTTTTAAGGCCTTGCTCACAATTCATTCTGTGGCAGCACAATAACCACACCATACTAAACCATATAGTGTGTGTGAGGCTCCTCGTCGTATATTTGATCATGACACTGGTGAGGAGGCGAGAGGCCAGGAAACCTGCAGTGAAAATGCACACTATGTTTCATCTGAGTATTTGATGTAATCTTTAGTGCTTTCCACCAAGCACCTACCTTTAGTACCAAAAGTAACCCTTCAGACATGGTACATAGACCCTAGCGTTTCCACAGCAAACAGTACACTTAAATGTGGGCGGGGTTGTTGTCACTTACTGCTCTTTCTAGCGCTCACTGTATTTCCTCCTTTATCAGTCTGCACCTTATTTACTGTGTGCAGATTGGGGTTGCACGCCGACATTTTCAGAAGAAAATAAAACAGGCTGCAGTGAGAGTCTCTGTCAATGGGATATTTAAAAATAGCAGGTTTGTGCATTTAGTCCCTCTCAGGCAAGCTCAGGGGTTTAGTGTTGCCTGAGCCCACAGGAACAACGCCCCACGACACTTTTTTTTCTCAGAGTGAGGATTAGAGTATATGCTGTTCACATAACCCTGTCGAAATTCAGATATATATAAACATTTGAAGATGCACTCATCACTAAAAGTGTATGTCATATAAAAACTAAAGTGATGGTCAAAGATGTCACAGTGAAATTTAAGGTGTGTTGATTGATTCAGGTCATCAGCTCATGCATTGAGTAACATTACAAGTTAACATGCCAGCAGAATTGTAGCGTACTGCTTGGTGGAAATGGGGCTTTTTAATACTTAAAAACAAATTATTTGGGCTCAGCCATAAATAACAGACAGAAGATCAAAACGTCTGCAAGTGGTAGGTCATTTTGGACTAGGCACACAGAATTGCATAAAACGAATGCAACAGGAGGGTTAAGAAACACTTTTTTAATCATTTTCTTTTTGTCTCCATGTTTTAAAACCAACAACGTCTGACATTTCACCAAATTTGTCTGCTATCTAGCATGTGATAAAAACTGGACCACTGCATATGCACACCCTCATTCAAGCTTTCAGCGTGGATGACATTCACCTCTAAATTAAAGCTGTTGCCTTGAATAGATGCTAGAGGTGTTTAATCCTCATCTTTCAGGTCGAGGTGTAAGCAGCTACACAAATTATTAATGAGTCCAACAATACAGTGACAAGATTAATTTGAGGTGGAGTCAAGCTCCGAGGTTATCGTATTTGGTCATAAAAGCGCCACAATATGAGGCCGCAAAGAGAAATGAGTGCCCACAATACAACTCATAAAAGACTGCTCTTGTTTAGAGTAAATAGCGCCAGTAGAGAACATTTAGTTAACCTTAGCTGCTGAATAGAAATCTTTCCACAGTTCCGTCGCCTGATGAGAAATTACAAAGACTCATTAACTCTTAAGTGTTGAATGCCCGGTAGTGCTAAGGATAGAGGTAGGCAGAGAAAGAAAGCATCTAATTGAAGTTGAAAGAGGACAAGTCTGCGTCAAGGTGATACATATGTTGTGAGGACTTTACTGGAACACAATTACTATAAAGCCGAAAAAAACAACCAAAGTGAGGCTGATAAAATGGACCACAAACAGACGGGAAACTCAAGGACAAAATAAAGAAAAGAGTCTCTCACTCTGGATTACAATCTCTGTTTCTTGTTAGTTTAGAGTGTCAGAAACAATATTATCATAAAGAACTTGAACAAAAATTAGCTGGATTTTAGAGGGACTTTTTTTTTTTTTATCTGACTGTTTCTAAAGGACTTGAAAAGCAATTTACGTACAAGATCAATAGATCTGTGCTGCTATTTGCAGGCCCAATAATTAAGGGTAATTTTGTCTGAGTCAATTAAAGGAACTGATCTTGCCCATCAGTTGTTTTTCACCTGAAAGATTGGGAAGAAGATTATGAGGAGACAAGTGAAGAACAACCTTGCAAAATAGTTTGACAAAGGAAAGATACCCCTGTACAGAAGTCATGTGTAATATTGTGAGTGTAGGGCAGGCTGTGTCCAGTGTGTATGCATGACAGTAACGGAATGAAAGGAAGACAATATGCAGGTTATATTGTCAAGGTGCAACCAGGATAGGCAAGCTATATAAACTCAGACAAAATGTCCAGTCAAACCCCTCCCTACCTCTGTCTCTCCTTAAAAACAAGAGGAGTTGATAGACTGGTCGTGAACACGGCACAGCTATTCCCGGTGGAATCCAGGGCTTACAGTCAATATGGCGGCAAAGATAACAAAAATGGCATTTATCTGTGTTGTATTATGCCTAACTTTAGTGGACTATAACATTTTAGGTATAGAATTAATCTGTGAATTTTGTGGTTCAAAATGACACCAAACCTTTCTATGGATGTCAGTGTTTTAACCACGACAAAGGCCAAAATGTGGCCTGCAACAGACTACAGTAGGTAAGGCTTGTTTTTAGCCTAACCAATTGTCAGAAATAGCTTTTGCTATGTAATTTTAGTGATCACCTGCGGCACCTAGTGCTCGGTTAAGAGGAGTGAGGATGCAGCAGTCAATGGCTGTATAAAACAGAGCGGTTGATAAAACAGGTTTTTAAAAAATCTAAATCATGCAACCAAAAAAGGTCTTTCAGCATACAGTTATAAATGCACACAAAAAAGTCACAGCTAATGGAGCAGTATGTGAGATGATCTGCTGACAGACAAGCAAAATAAATTTTGAGCTGGGATCAATTATTGACCTTTCACTGAGCCCCGCCCCTATGTGATGGTCTGACAAGCTGTCAGAGTAAGCATGGAGCCCACACTGTAACTAACTGAAGAAATATTATCATATTTTTGGAAAAATAAACAGTGATTCCAGAGAGAAGCAGACAGAGGGGTCTACAGTCTGTGTTTGAAGGATATATCCAGGATGTCAAACTGACTCAGCAGCAACAACAGGTTAAAAAGACAAAGATAGTTAGAAGCTAAAGCCCAACTATAGGCTACAGATCACAGTGTAAAAGTGAACCACCACATCACTGCTGATCAACACAGAAGACAATGAATATAAAGGGAAACTTTGCTGATATTGAACCAGCTGTGTGGCATCACAGTGTGTGCGGAAGAACGGTGTTAGGCTGCACCTGTGCTGTTGCCAACACCCGGACCTCTGCCGCTGGACAGGCAGGGATCTCCGAGAGAAGTCAAACAACGTTCATCTGCGCACACTGTGATGACACACAGCTGGTTGAATATGAGCAAAGTCTCCCTGCTTCCCTTCACTGGTTCCTGTACAGCAGGGTCGGTCTTTGTTTCACTGTTATAATCATTACAAAGCAAAAGCAGCATGTGTATTCATTCAGTAGGCTATATCTTCAGTAGCTAGCTAGCTAACCCTACACTTTTCAGGGTTTGATTTTGGTTTTGGAACAGGGAAGAAACGTATATCTTTTTCCAACCTCTCCAGGTAACGAGTATCATTAATACACGACGTGCCCCAGGCACAACATTTAGCTCCAAATCCACAAAACCAGCCTGAAAATGAAGGAAATCTGAAACAACTGCATTAGAGTCAATGGAGCACAGCTTTGTCATAGTCGGACCCTAGTCTGAGCTGGCCTGATGCTACATTATGATTGGCTGGACCGCAACCAGGGGAGGGACTTAGCAAAGGGTCAATTATGAAGTCAATTCTAGGTTGCTTCTTTTTACTCCCCTTGACATCCAAAATGGGCTGTCGCTTCTTCTGTGCTTAAAGCTACTCTATGATAGCTCTATTAAGAGTAAAAACATAACCTTATAAAGCTTACAGAGTAACACCCTCCCACTATTTTGTCCTAAATTGAAAGATTCCATTGATGTTTATTGATTAGGACAGCACGTTTACAGGACATTTATATTAAAAGTTTTAGCTAATAAGCAGGGACTTGAGAGATGAGCACAGAAATCAACTCATATTATTCAGTATGGTCTTATTTAATTTTGTTCGCTCTGACCTACTTGCACAAAAGTAAAAACACCCATTTATCGCAATTTGCTCACTGAGCAGATTTGTTAAAGTGGCACTGACCCTTTGCCAAAAACCAACATCCCTCTATGAATAGATAAACAGAGGAGCCATAAAGGATATTACCAGTGTGAATGTAATGTCTGCTTAGTCAAATAAATATGAGTTTCGCTCCTCAAAATTCAGTGATATAAATTCTAGTTGAGTGTGTAGTTCGAGCTTTCTCTTGGCACTCTGAATAATAATAATGAAAAAAATAACAATCACTGTATTTTTATTTACACTTGATTAAGTCAAGGTCTGCCAAAAACACAGCAGTGATAGTCTCAAAACAAACTGTTCCAGATCCCCGTCCAAACTCAGCAGTTTGTGTACAGGATGGCAGCTATTCTCTTAGAAAACAACAGCGAGAGGCACAAACATCACGAAAGAATAAGGGAGTTTCAAGGGATATAAATGAATATTTAATAAGAAAAACTGAGTGAATGCTGTTTCATACTGTGTCCTTTTTAATGTTTAATGCTGATCCAGATGCTGCTGCTCTTAAGTGAGATGAAACATGATGCTACATGGCTGTGTTAATAAGATGACAAGCCCCACATGTGCATATGCATACACGTACGCTCACTGACACACAGCAGCAGTAGCAACTGGGTTCAATAGCTCAACCCACCAGTCATGCTGCTATATACAACCTCCGCTGGGACGGGAGGAAACAGGCAGGAACAAAACTAAAAGAATGGACTCAAACCATGAGAAAGGTCTGATTTAGTCAAATGTTTCATGCCTTTCTCTGCAAATCTAAAATGCATTACCCATGAGCAGTAACAAACCAGACGGTCGGTACACTGCAGAGCAGCAGTGCTTTTGTGTGCCTCCCCATATGATGAGAGGCGTGTTTCATGATAAGTGTAAAATAAAATGCTGTGTGTGGACGTGCCGGCTCTGGGTCATTACCCTAACAGAGAAGTACAATTGTATGCTGGTGGACATCCTTCCCTTGCCCTCTCCAGAGAACACCTGCTTGACTGTCTGTCTACCTGCTTGCCATTTAGATTGCCTCCATTATTCAACACCTCGACGGTAGGGAACAAGGGTGTACTGGTGCGTCGGGGGGGGGGGGGGGGGGGGGTCTTGTGTGCCTTGAGAGGAGCGGCATAGAGTTGTGACAGGTAGATAACACCTGGATGAATAATTCAAATTGGCATAAGCTAGCTGAGTCAGTGACAAGACAAGAAAGAAAACACAAGACATGTGAATAAATCATCAGAGAAGGGACTAATAGACCACGCACAGGAGAGGACAAGACTGATAACGTCTCATGCTACCTCCTGCTCTAGCTTTAATCATTCCAACAACCTTGTACATGAATATTCCAGATCTTGCCAGCCATACTAATGTGTGAGGATGTAACTGTATGGCGTCTTATCATGCAGAATTACCACCGGGAATAGTCAAAATAGCCCTCCTAAATCCTTAACAGCATGGCAACCTTGGATACTCTGACTCAGCAAGGACTGCCGACTGCCAACTGATATGTTAGAGGCCATGATTGAACTGCTAAAAAAGGGACGTGATGTAAGACACTACACATGTAGTCTATTCAGATACAGTCAGGCATTATTCCAATACTGTTGTTCATAATTTCTTGATGGAAATATATTATCACTGAACTCGTGAAGATATTACGCTCATAGTTTGCATGTTCGACTGCCTGAATTTTACTCAATGGATTGATCATAAGTTGTATTTTTTTAGCAAATAGTTTTAAGTACTAGCAAGAAATTAAATTGATGTTGAAATAATGCTGTGATAACCGTAATATTATTTTGGCGATTGCTCTCACCAGTGCATGAGAGTGGACCATATTTTGTGTCTTATATATTGTGTTACAATGAAGGACATTCATGTTGAATGTGGCCAAAGTTTCATAAATATAAGGTAAATATATGTAAAACTATTACCTGTAAGCAAAAAACTCAGGTATGTATGGCATCTTTACATGGTCACCTGCTCCAGGCACGCTACTGCAAGCCTTTACTTTACGTAAACTACACTGCTAAATTAAGCTACATTTCAGGGAAACATGTAGACTTGGTTGAAGATGCTGTAAATTTCGCCCTGGTTTCAGATAATATTCCTGCAGAAACATGTCCAATTGCTTAGAAGCTTTCATTGGTGATAATAAGTGGTAAAAAAAATGCTGATATTCTCTGTAACGGATATGCTAACATCAGGGAAACACATGCTGATGTTGTTAATTTCTCCCTGACTCCGAATCAGGGGCCGTATTCACGCTTCCTAGTGCTAAGAGCTGCTCCTAGTGAAGAAATAAAAAAAAAAATTCTTAGAATTGTGACGTTTTCTTAGAATTTCCCCTTAAAGTTAACACTAGGTCCTTGTAAAACTAAAAGTTATTCACAAAGCATCAAGACCTCCTAAGGTGAAAAACTGTTAGGAGCAGTGAGGAGTACTTTTAAGACGCTTAAGATTTTCCTAAGCAGAGGAGAAAATGGCGGAAAGATAAAAAGGTCAGAGAAATGTTCTCCAAACCCTGAATAACAGTGAATAAATGAAATGCTGCAGATAAGATTGTGCAGGACTAATATGTGTGGTTGGTATCATTAGGGATATGCACACATTTCCCAGCTAATGCTGTAACGCCAGAAATAAAATGGTTATAATTCTAAGATATTTGGAAAACTGGAAAAATTCAACAGTGCAGCAGTGATGACTTGGCTCTGTCTCAACATTCCATCAGCACAGTAATCACACAAGCAGACAACCTTTCAAAGTCAGCAGTTCATTTCATTTCCACTAAGTGTCCACACCTTGCAGACTCACAAAAGGGCGTGTCTGTGACAACCAATTACATCTACACCTCTTCACTGAGGTAAATGTGTCTGTCCCTTCCTAGCTAAGGGCGCATTCACACCAGGATAGTCCGGGGGACTCGGTTCGATTGGGCGGGGAATGCCGGAAAAATTTTGCACCCTCATTTGGTTCGGTTCACTTTCACACTGCACTTTTTAAAGTGGACCAAACCGCCTGGACAATGTCACGCAGTTACAACAGCTGCTCGTTTGGCGGCGGTGTTGCCCAGAACGACTGCTGACCAGGAAGACAAAAAGCATGAAGAAGAAGAAAACCCGGCTCATCGATTGGCCAGGACCAAAAACAGAAATCCATCCCCATCTATTCCCTATCCAGCATGTTGCTCCGTGCATGAGACGAATGCAGTAGTACCAAAAAAGGCGGCAGAGAGCGAGAGACTATGACGTGCTGCTGTGGTTAAACAGACGCCAAGCAAGGTATTGCGAGGATTTAAAAGTATGTCCGTAAATTGTACATATGCACTGTGCTCTATGTTACCCTCTGTCTTTGGTTCGCTGGATAGTCTGGTTGCATTACCCACTGTAAGCGAACCGCACCAGGGTTCACTTGCAAGTGAACCGAGACCCCCAGTTTTCAAGCAGAATAGGGTTTAAATGAGCGTTCACACCACTCCAAACGAACCGAACTATCAGTGTAAGTGGACCAGGGTTCGTTTAAAGCGGACCAAAGTGCGCCAGTGTGAATGCGCCCTAAGAGTTGCTCTGAGAACTTTCCTAAATCATTCTTAAGCTAGGAATCCTTACTAAAAACTGTAACGCTAAGTCAGGAGCTCTCTGAGAGTATTCTCAGAGTGTTGGAGAATATGTCCCCAGATTCCTGCTGAAACATGTCCGGTTGTGTTTAGAAGCTTTGAAAGTGCTGCTACTCTCTGTTGCAGTCATTCCTCGGCTGCAATGATGGTGCAGACACGGCAAGATATGGAAGACTTGGAAACACTGACCAATCAGAGCAGACTCGGCTTTTTCGGGACGGGGCTTGAAGAGACAGAAGCTTAATGGAGCATATCCGACCGAGAGTAAATACAGGTGTTCCAGCACAGACAGTATGAGGAAAATAAAGGGTTTTTTTTACCATTAAAGCATGTAAACATGCTCTTGTAGAAACCTGAAAATACAAGTATGAGCCTGCAAATGAGCAAAATAGATCCTCTTCAAAATACCACAGCAGGGATAGTACTGGCCAAGGAAACTTTGAAATAAATGAGTCATTGAAAAGAAATCAGCATTCTAGCTCGTTAAGTGTTCATAAGACCTCCACCTACACTCAAAACAGCAGAGGAAATTGGACCAAATAGAACTCTTTCAAATAAGTGATGACTTCTGTCATGCATATCTCACTATCTATTCACTGAAAGCGATAAAAAGCCGTTTGACTGCTAATAGTAGCCTAGAGGGTTGGTGCAAGCACTCAAACACTTGCCTGTATCTTTGTCATGCAATTCCTCTTCAATGAAGACACATAGCCAATTACTCCTGTCGCAGAGATGCATGTACGGACACATGCATAACACAAAACAAGAACACTTTCACTTTTTTTTCCTTGTTTAACCACTCCAGCTCGACTGAGAAACCCTGACATTTTCTTCTTTAGCACCACTGAAAATTTAAGCTAATGTGCCAAAGTCATGAGCCAGAAAGTTGGGACAGGGAGACAGTGGAGTGGAAAGAAAAAAGTAGGTGCTAAGTAGGAACATATTGCACAGAATAATTTATGTTTGAATAGAAGTGTTTGGAAAAGTCCTGAAAGGTCTCTGTAAAAGTACAGCTCAGTGCTCGTTGCTTTAGAAGTATAATTTAAAACACGAAAAACAAAGCTGTCTCGGAATACATGTGCAGCATTCAGGTATATGGACAATAAATAAATTAAGTATATATAAAAAATGGAGTGAGAGTCTGACCTGTTCTTTGTGAGCCAAAAGTGAGAGCAACTCTGCAGAGTAATTCTGGTTTCGCATATTGGTTCTCATCAGCCCGCACCCAGAAACAGCCCTCTGACATTTCCTGGGGACGAATCTGAAAACACACATCCACAGTTCAGCACATAGTTTATTATTTTAAAGACTACAGAGGCTACAGAGGGAAATGTCAATATAAAGAAAACACATCCTTTGAATCAGATATTAGTCACACATTAAAGCTACAAAAGACTATTCCAACATTAACATGCTGCGCAACAATTTTTCATAGAAAAGTACCATAAATGTACCCCAAAATACTCTAATTGCAGCTTCTAATGTTCAAATATTGGCAGCTTTTCACACTCTCCCATGACAGTGAACTAAAACCCTTTGGCGTGAGTACGAAACAAGACATTAGATGACATCATTTTGGAGTTTGGGAGAGACAGACCGACATTTTTCACCATTTTAACACATTTTTCGATAAAATGACTAGTCGACTAATCGAAGAAATAATCGACAGATTAGTCGACAATGAAAATAATCGTTAGTTGCAGCCCTAATTGGCATACGGCGCCTTTCAGGATAGTGTAAAGGAATCACACACTTGCTACTCTGCACATTTTGTAAAAACACAGGCCTAAACATGAAATCATATTACCGTAAACTTGACAATAAGGTTTATCAATTTTTCTTGCTTTACATTTTAACATAGAGGACAGTATTGGTCTTGAATTGACATGCCGTGTCCCCATGCACCGCAGACACTGTATTAAGAATAAACAAAGCTTACAATAGAGCAGACCAGACCAGAGCAGGTGGACCAAAGTCAGGCTGATATGCTCGTGAGTACTGGACTTAATGTCCCACTGGAGTCAGGTGAGATGTGACGCTAATGGGATGCCCATGTCGCCCCGTATCTGCCGTTTGCTAATATAAAATTTATAAGAAAGCAGAAAGCCAATGGTTTTATCAGTGAGCTCCAATCATTAAAATGTTACACCGTTACCCTCCAAAACTGGCTGAGCCGCTCAGCAAGAGTTGGAAGTTTGAAGTCTTATTACCGAGGAAGTTTCTGAACAGCTTTGTCCCAAACACCACCATATGTGGGGGTCTCATACAGCTGTGCCATAAGACAGATCCTCCTCATGTCACTTTGAAATTTCAAGCATATGGTTTAGCTTGCTGAACACCTGTACAGATGTACATCTGCGATTAAATTATTAATCAAACCACAAACTAATATCACTTGTGGTGTGAACTAATACTTCTCTGCAGAGAACAACATCTGTAGAGGCCCCACTAAGGCTGCTCTGACAACAGCATCTGATCATCTGTTATTTTCAATTATTACTTGCTTGGCACAGAGATGGGAAGTTGTTGTTTAATTCTTAGAAAAAACATCTGTACTGTTCAGGAGCTGCCAATAAACATCAGGAACAAAGACACAAAGAGCAGAGAAAGGGGCCACTATAAATACCTGGCCTGAATTTTCAGTTTCTTGTTGCAAACTTTTTAGTTAAATAATAAACCAGCCCAGTGGAAAAAACATCTCTAATATGTCCATCTCTATTCATACTGCAGATCACTCAGTATAGAAAACTGCAAGACTACCAATTATCAGTTTGAAGTTATATACCTTTAATATGCACTGTGATAGCCTTGAAATAAACTTAACATCTGTGAAAATTCAAGTGTTGGATTTAGTTCTTTTTGTCAGTGAGGGGTTGATTTGTCTCGCTAGTATTTTAATTAGGGGTATTTTAGACTACGCTGCATGGAAATGGAGGTGGTTGAACATTAGAAACATTTGCAGTATTACCTTTGACCAGTTGAAGCGCTTCATGGAGGTCTCAGGCTTGAAATCCTTCTTAGCCCTGAGGCCATAAGGCAGTGCATGGTGGGTTGGGGAACCCAGACCACCTCCTAACCCCAGAGGGGGTGGTGGGGGGGCACCGAATGGAGGAGGCACTCCAGGTGGGGGAGGTGGGGCAGGGCAGCCTGGTAAAGGAGGTGGAGGAGGGGGGAACTGGCATCCCCGGTGGTGGACCAGGGGGCGGAGGACCAGATGGGAATGCTGAGGGGGACGACCCTTGTCCAGCATGGGGAGAGGACAGACCCACAGGTACAGCTCCAAACTGGAAAGGCAGGGGAGGGGGAAAAAAAAGAACATATGCATGAAATACCAAAAAATAATAGACACATTTATTACATCAAAAATGCAAAAAGTAGCAAAAAATTAAAGAAATGGTGTTGTGACAACAACACTGCCAATGAAGTGCCAGGAGCTGCCCTTGAGCTAGGCGATTAAATTCAAGGCTGATGCTACGTTTTTTACTATTATCACCAAATCTTAATCACCAAATCCCAGTTTATTATACTGACAAATGTTATCTGTGTAGCTAAAGCATAAAATATTGTATCTTAAAGATCCAGTGTGTAGGACTCATAGGGATATACTAGCAGAAATATAATACATTGAGTGTGTTTTCTTTAGTGTATTATCACCTGAAAATAAGAACTGTTGTGTTTTCGTTACCTTAAAATAAGCTGTTTATATCTACAACAAGAGTGGGTTCTCGTCCTCAGAGTCCGCAATGCAGCATCATCAAACTATATTAAAACACCTGTTTACAAACTCACACAACTCATGCAGTATGATCCAAGTGTCATGTATGAAGTCACATGCTCAGTGCTTCTCTAACATGTTGCATTACCTTGCTGTTGCCCTTTCCAACGAGGACTGAAACTGAGACTTGTCTAGGCTTTTGCTTTTAGTCTCGGTCAAAAAGGGCTGATGGCAAGGTAGTGTAACGTGTTATGAAAGTACTGAGCATCCAACTGGATACATGAGACTCCAATTATGCCGCACGAGTTGTGTGAAAGTTTATAAATATCCGTTGTCATACAGTTTTGCTCTTGTTAAACATGGTCCCAATAACCTCAATTCATCAACAATAATTGTTTTTGGATTCTCTATTCACTGTAGACATGCGAGAAAAACTTTCTACAGAAATTCAGTGTAACACTCTGTAACTAATTAATATACAAATGGTCATTTGGGGTTGAAGTATGTTTTTGAAGGCTTCAGAAAACTCCACTTACATCCAAAACTATTAAAAATACATTATGAAATCATACTGTTGCACTGGTGATGATACTTATTACTAAAATAAATTCTTAATTCTGATCTCTTTGGGGGATTTATTCATAACAAAAAGATAAAATAACACCAGCATTATTTTTAATTGCTTTGCTGAAGCTCAGTGACAAACAAATAACACTATGGTTTGTAGTGGACAGGTGTTAATGAGTGTAACTGTGTGAATGTACTGCAGAAGCTTCATATATTCAAGTAGAATCAGCTCCTTCATATTCCTGAATCTAAGCGGTAGTGTGAACCCCTTCTACAATCTTTATCTGATTAAAGAATGATGTAAAAAGTAATCCAGCATTTACCTTCAATTGCCTTTACACAACATTTATGAAGCGAGCTATGAATCCTGTTTTCAGTCAGTCAGAAGGTCAAATCATATTTTGCAGTAGCTCTGCTCACCTTTTCTGCTGATTTTTTAAGCTTGGTTCCAGCAAATATTACAAAATTACAGAATATTTTGCTGGTTGAAAGTAGTGGATTTTTTGCAGAGTGTGAAGCAGTGCTCGAGAAACCCTTCCCTGGATAAAACAAATCGACGGTGAATTCACATTGCAAAGAAAAAAAAAACAGAAACATGACGGAAACTGTAGAGAAAAAAAAAAAGTGGGAGCAGACGAATTACAGCATCTGCCAAGTGTGTTGCACAGTATGCTTTCCTCTCTAACACCACCGTGCTACGGATAACGGAGGCGTGTTTTCTCATCCATCCAGCAGAGGCCAAATGCTCATAAACAGTCCAGATTCTGTCCAGAACCAACCCACAATGATTTGTTTTTTTCCAAAGCTGAAAATCAAATGTTATAACCGGGGCTACAAAGTTTCGTAAATTGTATCATACAGAGCAAATGGCTTATTGATCCATGCACCAGTTTTAGATTAAAGACGCACACTAAAGGTCAGCCCTGGGCCCCTTGCTCTGCCACCGCCTCTAGAGGGAAGAACTCCTTTGATGAATTAACAAGTGTGCGACTGAGCGTGTGTGTTGGGGCAGAGTTGGACTGACACATACAGACAAAGACGGCGGGACAAAAATGTGTGTGTATGTACTCACATTGGCTAAATGTACCGTCGTCACTTGAACCAAGGTACTATTTGAGTATTCGCTCTGTGTTTGCTCACTCAAATTGAAAAATTATCGGGAAAATAAAAAGGAAGTTCTGCTCTCCTCTCTGAGTGTGTAGTTATCTCGCAGTGCCAGGGCATGGGAGCAACTCTCTGGAGTGTTGGGGGGGGGGTTGAAGAGAGACCCAGTAGTGAGGTTGAAGGGGGTTGTCAGAATAAATTGCTTTTAGAACAATTTCCTCTTATGGGATAAAGATCTGAGAATCTGAAATGGCCAACATGGAGGACTGGTCAGTGTTCTCATTAGACTTAGTGTCAGCTAGCCAGTAGAGAGGCCTGCACGTCAACCCAAACTGCAGGCTCCAGTGAATAAAACCGACACCCCCACCTCCATCCCGCACCCAAAAGTAACAAGAACATCTCATAATGGAAAGGAAGAAAATAAAGTTGCATTGCAATTCTATGGCAGATTTAGAGAGGGCTGTTGAGTGATCACATCTAGTGTTTCCTCACACTTTACACCCACAAACACCACACAATTTACAAAAAGTGACATTTAAAACAAAGTTACATAGGTCATTTACCTGGGATCTGAAGGCCTGCAGCTCTGCTTGGAGTTCAGCTATTTTTTCATCACACTTAACCAGCTGAGCTTGTGCCTCCTGTCTGCTCAGAAACTCCTCATCAAACTGAAAAAAAAAACACGACTCTAAATAACACACTCGCACCCGCTGGTATTAAATTAATGTAACTAGGAATTAACATGAGCGGTATTTGTTCAAATTGTTTACGTCCAATGGTGTGATTGTGTGTGTGATGATTATTTTATATAATCAACAGTCATTTTACCTTGATTACCTTCATTTGCTGATTGATTTTCAACCTTTTGCCAAACAGCCATTCATTAATAAAACCTTTTAAGTACCATACACACATGCCAATCAGTGAGCCCATCCTTTTCATCAGGGTCTACAACCTGCTGCTACTCCGACTTAAATTAATCACAGCAGCCAATCCATTTGACCTCACGCATTTCACAAGCATGTGTGTGTCACACTGTGTGTGTGTTGTGATTAAAATTTCAAAGGTTTTTCTATTTTTGCTCAAATTTGCTGTAGTGATATGCATTTACAAACTCATATTTTATTTTTCATCCCTGCTACAAACAGAAAAAGATGGACCTTAATGCAGTAGCTCAAGCTGAAACGTATCGTTTATCTACAGTGATGTGGGAAAAACAAGTTTTGCATTATCACTGTTCTCAAACTTAAAAAAAACTACAGCAAATGTACAATGTTAGACAAAAACTCTTTATCTTCATCACAAAAATGATTTTCTTTATTGTAAAATTTTATGTCTGATTATTATTTTATATCAAGATGTTATCCTGTGATGTTTACTTTTAAAAGACCTCTTTTTATGTTTGTGGAAAAGAATCAGAGGCATTTTAACTATAATTTTCTGCAAAGTAATGACTACAAATTTACAGTTTGGCTCTCAAGTTGATCTGCTATGATCTTGCATATTATTTTTATAAAACAAGTCCCCGGGAACTGTCAGTGTTCTGTTTACTTCACAGTTAATGTTTTGTTATCTTAACAGATGCCATTTTAAAGAACAAATTAGAATAAATGCCTGCATGTCTTAGCAGGTTTTGTTTTGGCCAGGTGCTGTAGTGGATATGTAGTGGGATGATAATCTAAGTTGCTTTTTTGTCAATACTTGCCTTCTGTGCGAGTTCTGAGGCTCTTTGTTCATACTCATCGGTTCGAGCTTTATCTACACACACCTCTGAAAAATAAAACAGAATGAAAATCATTTATGTCTTATTGAAATATCTGTAATGCAAATCAACTTCCACGGGTGTGCAACTTGCCTAAGAGGTGGCTGAAGTCCACATCCAGGCGCTTGCGGTAACTGAAGTCTGGATCGGTGCCACTACGGTGGAGCACAATCTGAGACACACACTCCTCAATGATTTTAAAGTACTGGGGCCTGAGAGTCAGGGAAAGTGAGACAAGGGAGGCAGTGACAAAAAGACAGAGTGGAAATGAAAACACACATCATTTTTATTTGAATTTGTTTCATTCTTTTACTCTGTCATGTGAATGCATTTGTACAAGAGCTGTTATCTGAACAGTTTGAGGTATGAGAGGAACTGAACTGTCTGCAGGGTTAGTAAGAAAGTATAAAAGAAATGTGTCAGATCACAACTTTTACAGGTATGCCTGTGCAACCAAGCAGAGTCATTCATAATAGATATCAGAGATTCTAAACAAAACAGGAGGCTCCAAGTCGGAGCTACTTACCATCATGATGTATTAGCGAGTCAAATCAAAGCCTGATTTTCATACAACAGGTAAAATTTGAGCTGACACAGAGCATCACAATACATTTTACATGCTCAAACAACATCATTAAGGCTCCTGATGTCAGAATCAGGTTTATCAAGAATTTTTACAACACCAAACCCCAACTCCTACCACACTTCCGCACATTCAAAGGGAGTTGGGTGGACACATCCATAATAAGGGAGGTGAATTGACAGCAAAAAGAGAAACGTTTAACAAAATAATATTGGTGGGGCTTAACAGAGGACAGAAGAGGGGTAGAAACTGTGCTCCCAGTAAACAGATACACTGATCAGCCAAAAAATTAGAACCACTGACTGGTGAAGTGAGTTTCATTGATCATCTTGTTACAATGCAGTGTTCACCTGGCAAACTTTTGGTCCAGAAATTCATGAGGATGCCACTTGATGCGCTTCTCTGCAGATCAAGCAGCACTACCCAATGGCAGTGGCCCCCCAGCAGGAAAATGCACCATGCCACACTACAGAAACTGCTCAGTATTGGCCCAAGGACCATGATGAAGAGCTACAACCGACCTGGCCACAAAATTCCCCAGATCCCAATCTAATCGAGCATCCATGGGACGAGCTGGTACCTTAGAGGTACCCCTAATTCACGGTGGGGCCTCCCTGGATCGGACTTGTCTCTTTGACATGTCAAGACGTGGACACACGACCTCTGGAAGGTGTCCTGTGGGGTCTGGCGCCGGGGTGCTGGACATTTGAGACCTGTCAGTTGTGAGGTGGGGTACCAGCACTTCCCAAGATACTCAGTCAGATTGGGGTGTGAGAGATTTGGAGGCCAGCTTTTTGTCATGTTCCTTGGGCCATTCCTGAGCCGTTTTTGTGGTGTGGCATGGCGCATTTTTCCGCTTGGGGCCACTGCCATCAGGGAGTACCGTTGCCATGAGAGGGGGTTACTTAGCCCACAGTGGTGTTTGGGTGGGTGGAGGGCGTCAAGCGGCATCCGCATAAATGCCATGACCAAAGGTCTCCCAGCAGAACATTGCGTTCACTCACCACTGGTTTCAATGTTTTGGCTGACTGGTGTATACTGTGCATATTCCACAAAAAATATGGCAAATGAAAGCATGTTGTAGTTGCTTGTTTCGAGGATGTAAACTTTTATTGATCATAAATGAAAAGGCTGTCTGCGCTGATTCTTGGGACTGTAGTATGGCCAATGTGCTGTTACACAAGTTAAGGGTCTTTTGGTTTCTTTAGAACAACTAAAACTTAAAAACATTCATTTATATACCACTTACAGCTCAAGAACTACTGTTCCGGTGGTACTGAACAATTGGGAATACACAGCAGCCCATTAGCAGTTGCTGAGTAATTGCAGTTAAATTGTTTCAAATAGCTCTGTTGAATGCATTGATCACAGAATAACCAAGGGCATGCCACAATAAGAGCGAGAAGATATAATGCAACAACAGATGACACGCAAGGCTGGGAGCCACAGTGCTACTGCAAGTTAAAGGGAAAGTGTCGTTTTGATCTGCTCATTATCTTACAACAATGCCGCTGAGAGCCCAAATCCCTTCTCCACCAAATCATTAACTAATACTCTGAGACGTATAAACAGGGACACCGCTTTCCACCTCTTCCTATAAAACGAGACTCAAACTGATGGTGTGAATACCATGTCCATGATTTTGAAGGTGAGCTGAGCGATGGAGTCGCTGTCTGAATGAAGATGAAAATATTAACAATCAAATGGAATAAGGCATGTTGTCAGTCAAGCTGTTCATGTTCCTTTCATTACTCTGTGACTATGGGACGTCTGTGTGAAAGGGGTCTATATATACTCTTGACATCAAGGATACCAAGAATTAAATAAAGATCACTTCACCAGTCAGTCATTAAAGGATCACATTCTGATCTCATGTGCCAATGGTGAAAATTAATTACATAAAGGGTGCGGAAGTGCCTGAGGAAAAGTTGCAATGTCTTCTTTCAAAATGCTGAAAAACAGGCTGGAGTGCCACACCATATGGTATGAGAATGACGGGGAAAATATGCAATCATGCCACTAAACTACGCATATTGGCAATCGTACCATTTTTAATTATCAGTAATATATACAGTGTGTACAAGCATGTGTTCTAGTAATTTTCCCTGAGGGCTTACGTGTTCATGAGAAAAAAATGAAAATTGGAGGTGAAAAACAAAAGTTATTGCCAACAGCAGTCTCAATACATGTTTTCTAAGTGTCCCTATGTATATAACCATCTCCACACTTGAGCACTGAAAGCTATTGGCAACCTCAGCCATCTTCACCACAAGAACAAATGAAATCTTATTTGCATGACGACTGTAAGAATTTATTTGATTATGAGTATGTTGATGATCTTTTTATTAATTTAATTATCGCTAAGGCCAGGGGTGTCAAACTCATTTTAGTTCAGGGGCCGCATACAACCCAAATTGATCTCAAGTGGGCCGCACCAGGAAAACCACTGCATAATAACCTATAAATAAAAAAACCTTTCAAATTTTTCTTTAATTCTGAAAATGTTCATCCATTCAACAAACAAAGAAGAAAGAAAAATCATGTGCACATTCAACAGTATGTCATTTTCAACTGAAGCTGTTGAAGAAGCAGGTTAAGTCGTCCTCTGCCTCACAGACCGTTTACAGTCTGAAGTTTTGTCAGTGCCTCAGCAGCAGCGCTCCACTGATATTGTTTTAAGACAGAAGCCTGATACAGATTGTTTTGTACTGAAGCTGCTGGTTGACAAAATGTTTCACAACATTCAGTATCTTTAAACATGACCATAGAAAGTACTTATTGTTATTTCAGAGAGCTGTATTCTGGTCAGAGTGGAAAAGCCTCTG
Source organism: Cephalopholis sonnerati (assembly GCA_019142605.1). Lineage (NCBI taxonomy): Eukaryota > Metazoa > Chordata > Actinopteri > Perciformes > Serranidae > Cephalopholis > Cephalopholis sonnerati. The sequence goes on along the minus strand of JAGQAX010000001.1, from coordinate 34,239,362 downwards.
GGACAGTATTTGCTCACTGCTCATGAAATCTCGCAGCCTTCACATGTGCATCAACATTAGGTGTGCAAAGTCATCTAGAGGGCCGGATTGGACCCTTTGGCTGGGCCAGTTCTGGCCCCCGGGCCGTATGTTTGACACCCCTGGCTTAGGCCATAGATTGTGAAAGTGGCCATCACAATTTCCAAAGCCTATCTTGATAAGACTTTTATTGATTATAACATAAACCGTTTTCGCTGCTCAACTTACATACTTGAACGAGCATAACAAAGGTCAGATTTATGCTTTACTGTTCATCTTTTAACACAATGAGCTTTCAAGAGAAAAGGCTTTTAGGATGAGGTTAAACAAATGTGTTTAACATCCATAATATTATCTTGGTTAATGAGTTACTGGAATCTAAACTCCTCAAGCAGGTGAAAGCCACTTACATAACCCTGTAACCATAATTACTGCACACATTATATTTTTTGAGTAATTTAATTAGTTAAGTTACTGTGTTATTTATTAATGGGTACATTATTTATATTAAAGTAGTGATAAATTCAGCATTACTGAGTTACTGGTAAATTATTATTTAATTGTCATTTATAGTACTGTGTATATTGTGTCGTTTGTATTTTCAAGTGTGTGTGTGTGTGTGTTTAAGTGGAGTCATTGTGTCGCCTTGGTTATGAATTAATTGGTTCCTACCTGCCCTTGTTTTGTGGGGACAGGTGAGAGTGATACATAAGAGTGAGAGCCTCATGCTTAACAGTGAAGAGAAGTTGCTGTACGCTTGAGTTGGGATGTGTTAGTACTGTCTTGCCGTGTTGGTAACAATTAAACAAAGAGGAAGAAACAAATGTTGTAGTCCGCTTATTATCCACAGCCCACAAGAACTGGGGAATATCTACGATTCGGCAAACCACTATTTGCTAAGAAGAGATACAGTGGAGTAATAAAGTGCCCAAGGGGTTTTGTTTTTTTGTAGATCCACATGGAAGGTAGCATCGCACTGGATTTTGGATTATTGCTGAAAATAAGCTCTGTGGCAAACAAACATTTATGATACTTACACGTTTTGTTCAGCAAGATAATCGTTACAAATGAACACTGCTTTTATGATTATGGAAGCCTGAATGCAACCGCCACAGGTAAAAAGCTAACACTAGGCTACAAACAAACTACACTATGGTCGCATTACCTAAGGTCACCCCATAATAAGACTGTTAAGTCGTGTTCGGCATGATGACGTTCTGTAGTCTCATTAAGCCACTTGTTAACAACTACCTTTTCTACGACACATAGAAGCTACAAAATTCACGAGTAGGGTATTAACTGAAGCTTGCGTTAGCCACAGACCTAATTTCAGGCATCTAACCAAAAACTCATTGACCTTGAGATGAGGGAAAAGGAAGGGGTAAAATGCTAACTCATTTCCGGGTTTTAGGGCTCATTCCTGGGGCACTCCATTACATCCTGAGCAGGGAATAAAGTCACACTTCCTCTGTGTGTGTTGTAATCCAAGCTTCTCTGTGGTGTGTTGTGTTAAGTCAGTCCAAACGTGTGTGCATGTTAGTGCATGTGTGTATCCCACTGGCTAGCAAATTGCCTATCACCGCTTTGCACTGCGCTCATACGGCTGAAAAATGGACGGCCTCTCTTGAAAGTGAATTTCCAAGCTTCAAGTCCCTTCCCTACCTTTGTTGTTGTTAAGCACTGTTTATGGGGTTAGCATCACGAGCAGCTAGTCCTTGGCTCAGTGACCTCCATGTTAATACGGGTGCAGACAACTCATGCTCTGAATTCTGCATAGAGCCCCTTTTAACCCATAAGCCTTTGTTCTTTTGCATTTTCAGGCTCCAAAAAAAGACACCACTTTCTAAAGTCTTTAAATACGGAGTTTTGCTCTTAATAGAGCATGTGGAGAAATCCCAAAATTGACTGGCCTGCTGTGCCTTGTTACTGTTGCTGAGCTATTATTGGAGGGTTATTTTCAGTGGAGGGGTTTAGTGACTGGTTAATTGACTAACTGTGTCAGCAACAGATTCCAGTGGCAGAAAATAAAATAAAAACACTGATTTGTTAGCCAATAAAGCATAAACTACACAACATATAACCGTTAATCTACGAGGTTCAGCTGGTTCAGCTGCCAGAAGATAAAAAAAGATTGTGCAGTCTAGACACGCTATTGTTAGTACGAGCTGAACACATGGAGGGTGGTGCAGTTTTTGTGTGTACAGTAATATTCTCACGCTGTTACTAATGCTTACAAAGTAGATGGCAGCAATGTTGGCAGTCATAACATCAATGTTAACATTTCATAATGCTTTCAGATAAAGAAAACTAATCAGACAGAGGCTGAGCAGAGTGCCAGACACTTTAGGTGTTGTTTTTGGGTGGGAGAAAAACTGCAGGTGATGCATTTCATATTCTTCAGATTAGAGCTCCATCTTTTGATCAAGCCAAGGTTTAACTCACACCCAGCTGTGAGTGAACCAACATAAAATAAGCCTTTGAAAAGTACCATTAATAGGAGATGAGATATACTCTGGAGCCATGGTTGCTATAGATGGACTGGAGATGAAAGAGAACGCATTCTCTTTGTTAGCCAATGTCATTGAGAGGGTTTAAGGCAGAAGGAGTGAGACCTCCGCAAAACATACGCTCTTCAGCAGTCTACATCATTACCAGTGCTCAAAAGCTGCTTAGACCTTTACTTGTGTGTGCATTCGGCTAAGATGAGAGATTAACATGCCATATGTCAGTCATCATTATTAAGTTATATCACTGTACACTTCAAGGGCTAAAGAAAAACAACAGAGCTAATGAATACAGCTTATTAAAAAAAAAAAAAAAAAATCACAGAAAGTCAAACTCACAAACATGCAGGGGGCACACTGGTGGAAGGAAATGAGAAGTAAGGAACTTGCACGCTTCATTGCACTTTAGATAATTAATGCTTTGTGTGTGTGTGTGTGTGTGTGTGTGTGAGCTGCTGATTTTTACCTGACCAAGTAGTCATTGCGTATAAGCATCAGGTGCTGCAGAATAGAGAGAAAATAGGGCTCTGCACTGCTGTCCTTCACCATGCTCTGCACAATACTGAACACATCACCCACATCAGTGCAGAGAGTCAAGGACTTGTACGTAAACTGAAACACTGCATTTTCACATAAAAAGTAGAGGTCACTGAAATAAAAAAGAAATGGAAGACTTGTGGATTTTTAAGAATAACTGATCTCAGCTGGATCCCATGAATGTTTCAGAAATGTACTATATTATTTTCAAGAAACAGACATCGAATTAAAACATAGACCCCTTCACACCTTGCATTATAATGCATCTGGTATCCAGATTGTATCTACATATACTTTTACACTTGATATTTGTATGTCTCCAGTGTCCACATTAAGATCTGATCACTCTGACCAGCTCAAACAATCCAAACAGGCCCCGCCCCTACCTGTCGACTACAGGTGTGCCATATCATCTCGTTCACAATAATACTGGTGTAATTTTTAATACAATTCAAATAAAATTCTTATCATGATACTCGTGATATTATTGCTTGTTGACATATTGCCGTCATACTGTTACCCACGGCAACAAGCATGGATAAAGCAAAATTAGGCTATTACCAAATCTGTGGTGGTTCCAAAAAGAGGAGCAGCTCCAGTAGTGTGGGATCACCTGTAACTTTGTTAGGCCTGGGCTTCCTGAATGTTTTATGCACAGCCCGGGACTTCTCAGACTCTTTTAGCAAGTTACCACGAGTTACCCTCCCTGTAGAGGGAACTTATTCAACGACTCTGACAGCAGCAGCACAGCGTCGTCAAGTGATTAAACCTTTGGTAATGTAAACCTACGTGATGCTCGTGGCTCGAGAAAAGCTACATATGTGTGAATGTGCAATACGTATTGTAGCATAAAAGTCTATCACAGGTTACAGTGTGATGATTAGAGGAGAAATGGCAGAGCATAAAGGTCCAGGTTGAAGAAATATATGTTTATTTGATGGCCAACGGTTGACATGTAAAACAATATCCCTTATTTTGTTGAAATTCTAGTTTCTTAAATTAATAATAAAGTATTTTTTTCACCAATTTGTCAAATCATCACGAATATTGTTATCGCAAAAATACCCTGAAATATCGTGATATTATTTCAGGGCCTTATCGCCCACCCTACTGTCAACAACTATGATATGTGACACAAGGGTGTCTACAGGTATCAGACACTTGAATTTAATGCTTTGGAAGACCATTTCAAGATCATTTTAGCCAAATTAAAGACAGACTTTTTGGACAGCCAAATCATCTTTTTCTTATTCAAGCATTGCAAAGTCAGTATAAAAGTAAGTTGTATATATGTAGTCACTATGCAGAACGTAGATTTTATGTAGGAATATGGTTATTAGAGTGAATGAGGTTAACCTACATTTTGCCAACAGGTAAGTGCAAGTATAAAGTTAAAAGATGGTATGAGGTCCTGCGGTAGGTTTGATGATTTGTAATATCAGAAATGTAGACTTTCATACAGAGGAGCTCGATTCATTTTGACAAAAAATTTAAATTAAATTAGATAAAATCTTTATGGCAATTAAGACCTCACAAATTCATATATTAGATTATTTTTGTGGCCAGTATTTATGGAATTGAATTAGGGGATTTTAAGACTGTTAAGGACCTGCAGACACCTTGTGATGAGATTTTTTAAGACTTTAATTACAATTACATAGGGTGCAGATCACGATATTGTCTGCAGTTTTAGAGGAAGAAATGGTGTAAAAAATAAGGCAAATATTTTCAAAAAGTCTCTGCTGGTCCGTAGTTTATTTTGTTATATAGGTCAGAGCCAGTCAGGGGGATTTAGAAAGCAACAGCGAGGTCGACGGGGATGGCCTACTTGATTGTAAAGACAGTGATCTATGCGAGGAATGCATTACAGATGAGGGAGACACCTCATTATTGTTAGCATCATTGAGAGAGAGACTACAATGCATTCAGACAGCTTCAGTGACAGGTGAGGGAGAGCCGCTGCTACCTCGCTGCTTTGGAGCAGTCTCATGCAATTACATATTCCACCCACATAGTTGTTGTATGTGGAGTGGAAATACGATTGCAATGTGGTGACAATGTGTCCCTGACCACCTCCGAAGGTGGTTTGGCTAATTGGATTACAATCCCTCCTCACTGCCCTTTAGGTGCATCTACACCTGTACTTTCATGTGGTCAAATGCTATCTGATCGCAATCGATTATCCAAAACACATTTTAATGCAAGTTGTAAAGACGCTCTTAGTACATGTGTCTATTTGTCATAGTGAAAAGGATATTCCAGCTCGCTCTTGATGTCTTCCAGCCTGTGAGAGAACTCTATCATGTCCTCTTCTTTGTGCTCCTCGAACACCTTCAGCTGAATGTCAAGGGCCTCATTCCTGATGGTTGTCAGTTGCTACAGATGGATTAAGGTAGGGAAAGAAGAAAAGGTAAAACAGATTAAAAGAGATAAAGAATTAAGCAAATAAATCACAAAGGAAGGCTTAAGACCCCCTCTGACATAAGCACCAAAAGGGAAGCATGGAGCCAAAGTAAAGACGAGGAGCTCATTCTAAACGCTATTACTCATCATGATAAGCAGGTGTGGGGACCGGCTTCTCATTTTAATTTATTTGTTTTCTTGGCACCTACAACAACCAATGTTTACAACAGATAAACATGTTAGGTAGATGGTATAAAAGCCAGTAGGAAGATTATTAGCCAGGGCACTAGAAACTTTATTGGTTTCCGGGTGCTGGCACAGACAGAGGACGTGCAAACTCTCCTCTGTGTTTCATAAATTAACAATATTTCACTGAAGTGGACAACTCATTTAAATATTAATACAAGGTGAGTGTGGGTCTGTATTATGTGTGTATGTGTGTGTGTGTGTGTGTGTGTGTGTGTTTGTGCGGTTAGGTTGTGCTTACCGGCAATATCTCTTTCAGGCCACAGCGCATAAATTCATTCCTGATGTGCAGCCTGAAGTCCAGCTCATCAGGGGATGTTACTAGGGCATTGATGAGCTGCATGCATGCCACCTGCAACATGAAGGGTACACGGAACAAAGGGAGAGGGAGAGGGAGAGGGAGAGGGAGAGGGAGAGGGAGGGAGGGAGAGAAGAGTGAGGGAGCGAACCAGAGAAAGAGACGGCGGACTTCTTCTTCCAGAAGTTGATGAAAAGCATGCCGGCATGCATTCTAAATGAGTTATGTCCCTTGGAAGCAGAGGACCATAACTAATGCATGTCTATTTTCTCCAGTCACCAACTAGGGGGGGCTGATTTTAATATTAATGCAACAACTGCAGACCCATACACACAAAACTAACTAACAGTCAATTTAAGGGCAAACTCGCTCTTTTGGAAGCTGTTTTTCACTCCCCTATGAGTTTGGTTTACTGCACAGGGACCGCTGCATCCTGTGACTCTTCAACTAGCCCGGCAAACACAGACAGAAAAATCAATTATTGATCAGTAAAGCAATCCGCTCATGTGTGAAAAGAGGGTATGGCAATGCTAGAGCCAAGGAAGGATATTCAGATGTTTTCAGGTTCACTGTCAATTTGGTAGCACACCCTTATTTCTGCCCTGGCACTCGAGCTCAGTAATTACCTGTCTCCAAAGTAGCATTTTAATATCGTGAGGCAGATAGGTAGCATTATCAAAGTGTCACAAAACCTTTGTCTTGACCGTCAAGAAAACAATATCATTGTTATATTTAAAGATCACAACAGCTATTTGAATGATTTACCACCATCCACATATCCTTTGGTTTCAGTATACACAAATTCATTTTAAGTAAAATCAATGCGCAGAGAGTTGAAACTTGCTGGAGACACATAATCAATAACAAGAGACAAAGGGGGAGCAAGAAAGATCACTGCAATGCTTTACATCATTTTTCATGAGTAAAATATCACAATATAGATGCTTTATGAGTATCTGAAGTCTGTTATTTGATTACAGCTCATACATTTTACTAATTCACAGATGTATTTTCCCATCTATATTAGCCTAAGCGTTGTATTCAGAATAATGCATACTGTAATTACAAAGACATAAATATGCTCAGACGCCTTTGATTCCAGTGCTCCCCCGCGTGTCTATTTACACTTGACTGTCTAAATGCGCACTTTCCAAAAGCCAAAGGCTGCCAGGGGAGACTATGCATGAATGTAGTCAAGTAGGACAGAGAGCCTTTGGCCACACAGTGCCATGGTTAGGATAACAGTATCTGCGCTTTAATAATGCATGGGGTTAAAAGGAGACCGTGCTGTGTATTAGGAAGTGGGAAGTAATAACAAAGCATTCCTTCCCTCACTATTTTCCTCTACTATTGCTTCAACCGTCTTAGAGGGTCCCCACAGTTTTGCACCTGTCAGAGGTAGTTACAGCAAATGAAATGCAAATGCTACGGATAATACTACAGGGGGTAAAAAAGATATCATCTTTTAATTAAGTTTAACATTGGTCATTGCATGAGAATACGAAACAACCAAAGGAGCAAATGTAATACATCCTAGAGTTTTATGCTCATCATCTGTGTATGTGTGTGAATGTGTGTGTGAGTATGTGTTAGTATTGGATGAATGATCACTCTCTTCACATCCCTCAGCTACCAATTAAAAATGCAGACAACATACTTTAATCATGAATTACATTATTGCGACACAAACGGATGCCATTCCCCGTTTAAAGCGGCCCATATGCAATATCTCAAGTGTATGTGTCAGCAGGGAGATGATAAATCTGAAACACGATGTCCACAAAGAGAGGGATTACATGTAGAGGGAGCTCGTAAGATGATAAAAATGGGCAATGTGCGTGGACTGGTAAAAATTTGTCAAGCCATATAGGGCAATAGGAAGGATTCTGAACTTTACGATATATCACCATTGGAACATGAAACAGGGACACTTTATTTAAGTATAGATGAGATAAATGTGTGGTTTCATTGTTCTGTTTGTTTGCTTGAGTTCTGTTTTCACTGTTGTAGTATAGTGTTTTTTCTTGTAGGTTTTATTGTTTATCTTAATTGTACACTGATATAATTCCTGGCTCGACAGTATTTTCAATATGGAGTGTTTTACAGCTTATTACAAAATGTTCTTGTGACTGAAATACTAATCATATCATTAGTAAAAGGTTATTACATATGGCAACTGCAAATCATGGCAGATCTTTATCTCAACTGAGCAACTAACATCTGACAGTGTTTTTGTTTATCACTGCAAATGGTAAAATCAGATCAACAGGATCAAGACTGCCTCGTTAGGTCACAGTTGCCTGTTTGATCTGCAAAATGAACCTTAAGTGGGACACTTAACCAACACATTTGGTCCAAGAACAGTTAATAAGCACTGATAAATACGAGCTATACAGTATATAGGCATTTCAGTGTTGCCATTTTGTTCAAGTTTTGACTTGACAAGAGTATAACTTAACATTTCTTGAAAATGACTATCCGACCAAAGAAATGTGTAAGTGACTAGACCTCTGAGCACAGAGTGGTTGTGGTATGTTAAAAATGGTCAACTTCCCACAGCCATTCCACATTTCATTTCAAAGAAACCTGAGGGGAACAACAAGGTGTCAATGGCTGTACAGTACATTCACTTCGCACTTACTTGTAATTGAACCGAGCGATCTCTTAGTCCCTGCACAATGGGACTGAACCTCTCAATGGCTCGCCATTCCCCTGCTGTGGTGATGGCTTCAAGGACCTTTTCCAAACTAAATGAGAACATGAAATGCATGAGCGAACAATCTGGGAAAAATGAAGACATACATTCATCTGAAGAGATTGTGACCATGAGCTCTCTGCTCTTCCACTGTATCCGAGGTTCCTTTCTCGTCAATTCGACCTGAGTGGATGGACTTTTCCAGGGAATTTCATCACCTTCACTGCAGAACATGACTTAAGACTTGAGTAGGATTGTGAGGACAACTAACATGGATAAGCTGTATAATAAATTCAATCATGAATTAATTGCAGTAACTAAAACAACTTCTGTTTGATTATTACAGCATATCTTTTACTTTAAAATGCAGACTTTATTACTTTAATTTTAAATTACACTCAAAATATCTCCTGGAATTAGTGCTGTCAAAATTAAGCCGTTAATTTTTGCTATTAGTTTGAAATATTTCAACTTGGTTCTGTTCACTTCCTGTGGTGGCAGATCTATGTGACAACAAGTGCTGATAAAACATACCATCATAGCTAAAGCCTCTCTTTAAAAATCCTTCTAGCAGATCTTTGGAAAAACAAAAGTAATCTGCTTGCTTTGCAAAACCAAAATTCATTACCACAGAAGTACTTTGTCTTTGATGTATCACCTTAAAGCAAAACACCCCCACAAAAATACAGGGCTTCTCAAATCTATAATACAGCACTGTGGTATTTGGGGGAAAATATTGAAACCTGTAAGTAAGAAGGTAACTAATAATTTGGCTAAATGGATAGCTAGAAACTGCCACCCAATTAACACAGTAGAAGAAGGGGGAATGAGAGAAATCACTGATATTGCAACGGAGGACACCTCTTATAATTCACGCTCAAGAGGAACCCTCATTTCAAGAAAACACACTGTGTATGACGGCGTAAGGGCACGGATGATGACCACGTTTTAGCAAGCAAAGGAGGTTGCTCTCACAGGGGCTCATTGGACTTCTGTGAGTAATGACAACTACTTGGTGTCACTGTGCACGTCACTGATAAAGAATGGAGTCCGAAATTATGTGCACAAACTAGTAAAACAGGAGAGAATCTGTGCTCACAGTCAAAAAGATGCTATAAAGAATAGAATACTTGACTATTACAACCACTCGTGTCGCTGTGGGTAGTTGCTGTCATAGTTGACATGGCCTTCCAACAATCAAAAGTGGACATACCTTTAGTTAAACATTATGTAGATTTGTTTAAACAATCACTTCCTATGTTCATAAACCAAATTTAATTTATTTAGAGAAGGAAAGATTCCCTCTATTGCTGCAGACAAACAGTCATCTCCAGTGCAGACAAATCCGCTAGGAGCTCAAGTCCAATTAGACCGCAGCTTATTTGTAACAACCTCTCAGAGCCAATGGAGGACCCCCCGGTGTGTCCAGCCTACATTAGTTAACCCATTACCAGTTGTATTTAAGACTGTTTTGATGAGAAGTAATTATTGTTATCAGGTGAAAAAAAATTGATACATCTCCCACAAAATAGACTACTTTTTGTGAAAATTCCATCACTACTAGGCAGCAGCAGTTGAGAATGCCCTATTAAACAATAGCATTTAAATTTCAACTTAATTCCTTTGTGTCAATTCTGCATTAAGTCTGTGATTGTATATCTAAATATCCATTATTACCAACTTTAGTCTAGCGATTAAACACAGCATACTGTGCCATTAACAAGTTTGTTTTTCTTAAATTGATAGACAGTTGTAATATATGACACTGCAGTCACTTTAAATCTCTCAATGTATATCCTGTGCAAATACATTATTAATTTTTTCCAAAAAACAAGGCTAACACTGTATCTACACCAGGCAAGACATTCACAGAATCACAGGCCCATCATTCCCTTACTCCAAATATTTGACTATGAGACATTATGGTACCTCAGCCTTTTGCAAACTGTTGGCTTTTGTTTGCTTTACCTTTTATATTGTAAGACCTGCCATTCCCCTTTGACTTTAATTGGTAGTTACCAGCTACTCTCCTCCAAGTGGTTGCTCTTTAATGTACCCCAGGATTTAACAGATCTGGGAAAAACTGCACTCTACTGCTCTGCACCTTGGACATGGAACAACCTTCGAAGAGCTCTAAAATTAGAAACACTTGTATCCTTTGATGAATTTAAGGGCATCATAAAGAATGTAATGACAAGACATGTGCTTGTTTTTCTTGAAAGGCCACTGTGTTTGAATATTATTGTAGATTTTATTATTATATGTTGTATTTGTTGCATTTTAAATGTGTTTTGATTGGCTGCTATCTTGGCCATGTCTCTTTGTAAAAGATATTTTCAATCTCAATGGGACTTCCTGCTTCAATAGAGGTTAAATAAAAAATAAAAACACAATAAAACGATTTAAAAAATAATAATAAAGTGTGATTATCGGCCTACACTAAAAGTCTTGCTTTCGTGAACTCAAAAAATACTGTCTTTAAGCATTAGAAATGCAGTAAGATTGGATATGTTGACAGAATGAATGAAACCAGAACGTACGTGTTCTCTTCGCCCACAATGCAGATGGCTGACAGCAGCTTTACCACGTCAGTCATCATGGCAGACTGGGTGGGATCAATGGCTCTTGCCAGTAAAGCAAGACTTTTCTCTTCCCCCAGGATTCGATCCAAGCCATACTGCAGCGAACACAAACACAAAACATGATTACCCAGATATGCTGTGATTCTCCCCATTTGCAACAACACAAATACAATGTCCAATGAACACCAAAGTAACACAGTAGAACCACATCTTATCACTTTAAGAAAACATGATTAATTCAAATTCAATATATTTCCCTGCACTCCGAATTACGCTTGAATAAATGTCTGGCCAAAGTGAGACTCAAGGTTAACAGTGATTTTAGTTCCATCCATAATGCAGTGCCATTCAGAGGTCTGGAACAGCACGATTTATTGTGCAAATGAACTTGGCCACCAGAAAATGTGATTAAATGCCAAGGTAATTATTAAACCCATTTAGAATAATTCTGCTGCTTGAGTTTTACCGTATGTTGTATACTAAAGCCAACAAGAGAAAATCAATCTTGCAGCAACACCATCATTACAAATAACAATACTGTATGTGTTACTGTCAATACAGTAGCATGTGATAACAGCATTGTACAATGAAGAGCGGTTTGAGCAACATTCAGAACTGTAATTGCAGCTGAACAATGAGGACTTCGGTTCATGTACTATTTGTGGTTAATCTGCACAGAGGAAAATCAATTCACCGATGTTAGATTGTGTTAGAAAATAAAACGTTCTGGACGAATAATACATTACATTAAACTCACTTTGTAAAGCACTGAAAGGGGCTTTTATTTTACAAAGGAAGGAGTCAAACATGTTTAATCCTTTTTGAAAAGCAGTTACAAAGTGTACTGGAGATCTGGCAGTAACACTAAGCACTACTGAGCACTCGAATCATACTCTCTGTTTGCCTGTTTGATGTGGCCTTCATATATTTGAAGAGGCAGTCAGCTAACCAAGATACGTGGTATTTAGATTTTATCCTTGTATCTGAACTGTTATGTGTAAATAGATACATTATTTGCTTGCTTTGTAGAGACATTAATGTTTTGTTGATTTTTCTGTCATCGTGTATTTCCCTATCTTTAGTTTTGCTTCACACAAAAACTGCTTGTACAGTTCAAGGCTTCACAAAATTACCTTCATTATAAGAGCAGTAATTAAACAGTGTACTCATGTAATTTTGTCCTGACAAAAACAGTGGTTGCCGAATTTCTAGAATCAAAGAAAAATGGACTGTGTCAGTGCTCCAAAGAGTAGTCGACACTGCTAGAGCAGGTTTGTCTATCCAAACACACATGTCTCATGTATACACTGTATCTTTTTTAAAATGCTTCGAGCAGCTGTCTCTATACTTTGTAAAACCTAGAAAATCCTCCATACCGTTGTTTACATATACAGTACAGTGACCAAAATTGAAGTCACTGGGTACTAACAAAGTACTGAAAATTAAATAGAAGTAGAATCTGTGAGCTATATACTATATGCATTTATATTAACTGTGCAGCTTTGCAACACTTACAACTAATCCATATTGGAGAAATCACTTCATATTACAGTTCAGTTGTTCAAAGGGCAGTTTCACAGTGTTGTAACTTTTAGTATTACATTATTACGCCACTGATGACAGACAAGAGAAATATGCAACTGTGTGACTTGACGCAGGAAACCAAAAAGAAAAAAAAGGCTGCACTGACAGCTGGCAGAGAACACCTGTCTTCTTGGCATTGTGGGTACATCTTATCCCAAGACTCCTCTCTAGCCAGGGAAAGGTCTGGGCTGACAGAGAGGCCTACGGGTAAATGCTGGCGTCTGGCGCCTGTTGAGACGCAGGATTACATGAGACCTTACAGCACACTTTGTGCCAGAGTGCCTGTATATCTGTCTCCGTTGGGTTTTAGCTCCATGTGGCAAGATTTTTTTTTCTCTATAGCTACTGTGGACTAACAGCACACACGGAGGGAAAAGCTGAAGCATTGTGAAATAAAGCTACGTTAACAGAACATATTTTTATGCACATGTGCTTAGGCCTGGGCAATAATTCAATATTATTGTCTACTGACCTTAAGTAGAATCATTTTATCACAATATGATCGTATTGTTTTATGGTTTGGCTAAATTGTTTTTGCTTAACTTAAACAAACTGCACAAGTAAAATGTATCTAATAACATAACAAAATGAGTTTTGGAAAAATACTAACATTGCAGAGGAGTCACGGAAATCATTTTGCAATATATTTGACAGTGCTGAGTACAAAAAGGTTAAACATATAACTGCAGAGCTCACCCACTACACTCAAAATTTGAGTTGCTACCATCTGGCTGTCGATTTAGGGTCCCAGGGGCCAGCCAAAAGTCTTGAATTCCCAAATCCATACAGTCACAGAACACAAAATGACTGCATCAGGGTAAACTTATTGTATACTGTAAGACTACTAACTAACTGTATTTGCTGCTACCTTCCCATTTGCAGTTTTGTTAAGTGTATACTGTATATTTGTGTGTTTTTAATGGTGTGTTGTGTTATGTTTATTGTATGTACCTTGCTGTACTTGGGAGAAGCCAAAGACAAACTCCACTGAGGGAGACAGCAAATTAAATTTAATCCAACTTCCTTATAAATACTTTCAGGTGTGTTAGGCCTTGGATGTGCATGCTGTGCATTTTTTCACCTAGAAATCTCAGGTCACGTCAGTCTGGTGATAGGTGCTGCCTCTTGTGCCAGATTTCAAGGGCATGGAGGCAGGCTGCCCCTAATGTTGCTAAGCAACCATCACTGCCAGATAACGCATCAATGACATCTAGCTCATCCATCTACGGGTGCTTTCAGACCTAGAGTTGTCTTGCTTTGGTCTGAATGAGGGACTAATTTTGTCACAAAGTTGCATTATAGTCTGGAGGTGGTTCGTGTTCTTGTGGCAGCATTTTCACGTGGACCAGGTAAAAGTCCTTGCTTGAGAAAGCGGCTCTTGATTGGTCAGAATTTCAATGTGGGAAAAATCCAGGAAGTAAACAAAATGTTGATGAAGAGTACACTTGCAAGATAAATGCGACACTTTCTAATGTCACAATGGAGGGACAGCTACGCAGGTTGATTTTAGCGCTGCTCATCATGGACTATATTGCTATCACTGTTCATTTTATTTTACATTTGACAAACGAAGTACATTTACATGCACACAGTAGTCAAGCTAAGCTCATAGCTCGGCTGATCAGTCAAGTTGGACTTCTCGTTTTGTCTGAGTATACATGCAGAAGAAAAAATTGAATTTCTGACCAAGTACGTCTGACTCCGCCTCGATAGGCAGCGCTGTGTCATTTTTAAATATAATTCGTATTGAACTAGTTCCGGTTGACCCGAAGAAGAAGAATAAAATAAGTTAAATTAATCCTCATTTCGCATTTTCCTACCATCCATAAACTTCAAAATGTTTAGCTCCTTTAGCTGTCACTTTACTTTCGCAATCCTGTTACATTTCCAGAGCATCTGGAGAAACATCAGCAGATTTTTAAAATGACTGCTTTGGGATGCAATATTCACACACAACAAAGCAACAGAGAGACACACTGTTCTGTGATTAATGGTAATTAATTTATGCTGTACATTACCACACTGAAAAAATCTGCAAATAAAGTTGTTTTTCTCTTGTTCACTCCCTCATTGGCATCTCTTTCCCCACTTACACTCTCAGTCACACACTTTCTCTCTTAAGTACAAACTCAAGAGTCGGGATGTTTTTCCATACCAGCCAGGAACCTTAGATCTGTGTAAATGTGTCACACAGTGTCATCCAGATTGCATCAGAACATTAGTAAACTCCCCCCAATTGGCTCCATATTGTTGTGATGCTGCTCTTCTCCTCCACTGGTCATAAGCCCTTTGTAATTGAAATCCCAGGTGCCTAATTTGGTAATTGCATGAAAACACCAGATGTCGATGGGGATGGGGGGAAAATTACCCTTGGAGATCAGACTGAACTCAAAATATAAGAAGTTATTTCTGATAGATTTCTTGCCTGAAGGGTAAAAGGACAAAACGGACATATTAATTTCAAGATGAACATAGAAATAGTAACATTCTGACTTTGGGGACTCCTGCTGCTGCTGCATTCACGACCACATGCGCCCTTAATGAGCCTAAGAAAGTTCATCAATCGCAGACACCTCCGTATGTAGTTAATGTGCGCTATTGTGTCCACAGACACAAACAATTCTCAAGACAATAAACAATTAATGAGATAAGTGTGTTGTTTTACTGTTTTAAAAGATTGGAGAATACAGTCTTGCTGACTGAGTTCTTCATTTAAAAATATATACACACTATAACATACTTAAAAAAAATAAATAAATGAACAGAAAAACTTTTTTTTCATCTTCATTTCAAGTTTAAGGGGAATAAAAGACTTTAAGGGTACTTACTATGCAACTGCTTTTAATTATTGTTATTATTGTTGTTATTTTAGGGCTGGGCGAAATGGACAAAAATTCATCAATGAAATGGGCAACATGTTTTCAGTTGCAAGTCAAAGCTACATTTGAGATGTCACAAGCAGTTTCATAAAACCAGACTGTGATAAAAAATAAAGTGCAAAGACAGGGATTTTACTCTCCTGTTTGAAAATGTACAGCTGCACAACAGTTACACCTCCAAACCACTAATGGGCGGCGGGTTTTTTTTTTTGTTTAAAGTTTAGTGATTTAAAACACACCCAAAACACACATTAAAAATGACTTAATGGAGACAGTTTCAAACACAAGTACACAAATCAGCTTCATTACAACTCGCAGGATTCACAGACAAAGACTTGTCTTTTGCTGGACACATTTTCCCCACAAGTACAACATGCTAATGTTTTTAGCACAAGCCTATGACATTTTACATTGTATAAATTAGCCTGGCAGCTAACGAACTTTTCCTCTACTCATATGAAGCCAGGGACAGCAGTGACGTTTAACAAAGGTAATATTATATTACAACTCACAAGGTTCACTGACATAACAACTGTCTCATACTAAACTCATTTTCCAAATAAATATAACATGCTAACATTATTAGCACAAGCCTATGAAAATTTACATTGTATAAATTAGCCTAGCGACGAGCAGAGATTTCCACAAGACTTAAAATGCTATTTTGTTGGGGCTTTATTGTCTCAACATTTTTTTTTATCTGTAATTAAAGTAAATAAAAGCTTTGTTTGTTTGGATCACTTTTAAGTTGTCTTTTCTGTATGTTAACTTTTGTGTTCTTAATAACACTATTAGATGGAGGCTTGTACAAAACTAAAAACTTATATAACAACCAAAATAAAGAAACATTATTACTGGGCTTTACTCACAAAATTCTTCTATCATTACCTTATTGTTCATGAAGGCTTTGAGACACTGGACAACTTTATGTTGGTTCTTTTTGTCAAGCTTCTCTTGCCTGGGGAGACCGGAGAGAAACAAGAAGCAGTTGGTCTCTGATGTACAGTATGGAGACTAGAAACTGTATGCAGAGTGTTTGAAGTAAGTGTTTGAATTACAGTGAGATGGGTAAGAAGAGTCTGTGCAAAAACACACGAGTGATGCATAAACTTACTGCTTCTTGAACAGCAACCTTTCCAAAATGTCCAGCAGCAATCCGAGACCCTCATGCCCGAAACTCTGCACCCAACTGAAACAAACATAAAATCAATATCACAACAGTGTTAGACTGACAACTGACAACAACACTTTCATACTCATCAGCCACTGTGGAAAGCTTTAAGACACGAAAACACATGTAGAATCCACTACTTTGTGCTGAGGAGAAAGGCAGCAGCAGCCAGCGAGTGTATGCCTGTTAAGAGCAACTGCTCTAAAATATTATAGACAAATGGAAACAACAAATCAGAGGCACGTTCACTTGCAGTTAAAGCTATAATCATCTATACAAACTGTACAGTCTAACCCAATACAGACTTTTTGAAGCTCAATATTTAAGAGTTTACAAATCTAATAATGGTACATTCATTTTTTTATACACACACGATAAAAACATCTTTGAAAAGGATCGTTTTTAAATAACTGTGCTGAAGATATGTATTGAGCAAGACACTTTAAA
This sequence comes from Cephalopholis sonnerati, assembly GCA_019142605.1. NCBI lineage: Eukaryota > Metazoa > Chordata > Actinopteri > Perciformes > Serranidae > Cephalopholis > Cephalopholis sonnerati. Next base: position 34,221,998 of record JAGQAX010000001.1, on the reverse strand, counting down.
TTTAAAAATTGAATTGAGAAAACTTTTAAGCCAATATATCTGCAATAAGATAATATGGGATAAAATAGAGGCATAGATCAAGCTCTTATTCATGTTTTATAATAAAAGTCTACACCCTGGCATAATATATAATATGTGAAGTGATTACCCTAATGCTGAGAGAAAGGGTCCCTGTTTGTTATTTTAGTCAACAAAATAGATTTCTTAGGCATGCAATGACATTCAGACAAGGCGCTAAAGCAGTCTGTCAGTGTTTATCCAATTTCTGTTGAGCAGGTAGCTTTAGTTAATCGACATTTCCTCACTGTATGTGCATAATAAAAGCCTGTCCTTGGATTGTCTCACACAAGACTGACTCTCAAACTGATGTAATACCACCAAAGCCATTGATTTATCAAATATATTAATGAAATTTACTGTACAGCAATACCAAACAGGGATATACTGATATATCAGGACAAATCTAGGCTTCTTTCTGAGTGACATTTATGAATTCTCCGAAGAGGGTTAAGCAAGTTCACACTGCTGCATCAAATATGCTATAGGAGGCTTGAATATTCCTGCTGCTCTTTATGTGAAAGTTGATTTTAGACACATCTTATGGAGAAGGTGCCTTTGATGGATCCCAGGGACCGCTCCCTGTGATTAAAGGCGTAATATCGAAATCTTAGGACTAACGTATCATACAGGTTTTTCTTCCTTTAAAAGGGAACGGATGGATGTCCTTTCCATCCAGTAAAGGAGGCATAATGTGAAAAAAGGCAATGCGATGTGTGTCTACAAAGAGAATCGAACTAATGAAGTAATTCCTATTCTGCATTAGTGCTGGTCGACAAATCAGACATTAATGACATATTAGCGATAGTTCTGTTAGAGATACAGAAGAAGGAACAGTGTTATCACCACAGTGATTTTAATATGGTGTTTGTTAGGTTAACCAGGATTTTTTCTTTAATTAAATGCTTAGCTACAGTAATTGGACAATTTTTTAATCTAATGTTCAGCTTCCAGAAAACCTTATACCTTTTCCAAGAGAATGCATGAAGTTGAATGTACAGTAAAAAACAAACAAAAATTAAAAGAAGGAAACTTACAAAAAACATTGTTTTCATATTTGTCAGCCCTTCTTTGCATTATTAAGCTTCTACCTGTACACTCACACACTCGTTCATTGTTGGGTGGTTATAATGAACTCTGGCCTGGGCTGCTGAGATCTCTGCATCCATATATTTCTGTGACAGCTATTACAACAACGCAGAAAATAGAGCATTCCTTTACATAAACCAAATACATCCTTTAGTCTTCCAACTTCCAGATTACAATGGCTAAACCTGTACTTAACGCAGACGAAGACATAAAGGCCGTGTGTGGTCCATAGCATAACTGCAGCAATACGCTTTTGCCCTATGAAAACCATTCCAATTCGGAGACTTTTTGGATACAATCAAAACAGAACAGCAGTCAGGATAAAAACCGAGCACTTTACTTCACTGACAAATTATATACTGGAGACCCAAGGTTTTAACCCAAGTGTGACAGTAGGGAATGGAAGAAAGAGCAGCAACAACTTAACAAGAACATAAAAGAGTTCAAATTAGGAACACAAATAGGAACAAATATTATGTTGTGAGTTTACACGAAAACCTTCAGGGTATGCAAAAACCTGAGACGAAGATAGCATATGTGAGACTGTGAGCAGCTGCACCTTCCTCCTGATCGAAACTAAGTAACGTCTCTGAACATTAGCATTCAGTGTTTGCACTATTTTAATCAACAAGCTGCATGCTTCTCAGCATCAAATCTACAGAAATCCTCAAGGTGACAACGTAAAATGGGAAGCTGATACCTGAATTTAATTTCTTGAAAGGAGTATGGGGTGGTAGGTAGGTAGATGTGTTTTCTGTTACATTTTTATGTCACATGGTAGATGCTTATTTTGTTTTACATTTTGGTTTGTTGACATCTTGATTGTACACAGTTGACAGTTGATTTCCATTTAAGAGTTTCCACCGAAAAAAAAAAAAAAAAGCTGTACTAGTGATGATTAAGGTGCATTTGATTTGAGTGCAGTGACTTTATATATGTGTGAGGGGAGTTGTTTTAAAGAAGGGTAATACAGCAATTTGACTGTGCATGGCATAAAGTTAGAGGGCAAAAGTTGATTCATTTCAAAACTAAGTTACAACATACTTGAGTCTAAAATGTCTAATGTGTATATCAGTGAGAATTACACACATGTAACCATCTCATGTATGCTACTGTTGGGCAATCATCTGTGTTTTCGAGAAGCCCCTCACTGCAACGTGCAATGCGGGGCAGAGTTAAACATAGGTTTAGAAATGGACCTGCTGTAGCAACTCCAATTCAGCTAGCATTATCCCACTAACCCAGCAGGAAGGGGTCACAGCAGGAAGGGGCCAGCAGCAGCACTGGGTGTAACACGTGTAACACTGCTCATCCAGCAGGAAGTCAGGGTTGCCAGAGCCGCTAACTAAAGGTCTGTCCCAGAGCTGCTGTCTGCTGTCCTCATAGCTAAGTGGCCTCATAGGCAGGAGTGAGATGGAGGGACCACAGGGTGCAGTATGGTTTGTCTCTGGGAAATATGACAATAGAAGCTTGGACAATAAAAATATGGAGGATTGAATTAAATGAATTTACACATTGTTGTGGATCTCACTGCTTTTTTGCCAAGTGCCGCCCTACAAAATCCCAGAAAAAAAAAAAAAACAGAGTCCACAGCTCCACATCCAGGGGTATGTGTACACTGGAATAAAGCCAGCAGAGGGCCCTGGACTCTGGGCTTGAACCCCACCAACCTCCCACTCTTCCTCTGGTTCTCTGGCAGAGGAGCAGAGTTCAGCCTTCGTCAGTGGGGCTTGATGAAGGCTGCTTAGGGGCTGTGGGATAAAGCCAGGCGGCTCAGAGTCAATCCAGGGCCTGCAGAGCATGCTGGAGGTTTTACCCCGGTTGGAGAGGCGGTCATAGCGGATAAGAGGAGAGCAAAGGCCAGCAGAGCACGTTGGAGAACCAGAGGCAGTAAAGTTGTTGGATCCATGCCCATGGCCAAGTGCCTGATGTCAGTTGTCCTCCAATGTACACACACTCCTGGATGTGGAACTGTATTGATGTCCACCATCTGGTGGTGCAGTTAAAAAAGTCAAATGGAAGGGCAGCGCTCAACGTGAGTGGAGTCAAATGTTTGACCCCGCCCACGTTGAGCACCTCCCCGTACTGCACATTGCAGCAAAGGAGAAATTTCCTGGCATTTCCTAATCACCCATACTTGCAATTTCAGTTTGCTGGATATACCTAATCTTTACTAAGAACTACAGCGAAGTCATTTTCACACAATCAGTCTTATTCTAGGAATCAAAGATCTGGGCTTTGGGTCTAAACTATACCTTGTGTGTTAGATGTAGGACTGTGCAAGCCGAGCCTCTGTGTTTTGAAAGATTATTTGCCTAAATCAGGTAAGTCATGATGTATTGGGCTTTGATACGGTCAAGGGCATTCATTATACAAGCAAACAGAAACAACACTGATCTTGAAATGCTCCTGACATAGTGATTTAAACATATTTAATAGGAATGAATGGTTACTTTAAAATCACCAAGGCTTCAATTTTACCTGACCTCAGCTGTTGTGAAAAAACTGTATTGTTAACTGTCTTCCACTTATAAAAGGAGGACAAGAGGCAGAGAAGCTGTGTAGGCCTCTGTATCATCAAGGTGTATGGCTATGTGTGTAAGTGTGTGACAGGGTCAAGAAAATAAGGGAGGCTGACAAAAACTGTCAATGCCATTCTGATGAAGACAGGGAAGGCTGCTGCCAAGGTAGCTAAGTAATGAGGCTCTCATGTTTGAGAAAAAAATCAATTTAGCCTACAGTTCTCACTGGGCCATGGCTCAGGCCATTCTAGTTATAGAGTAAGCAAGGCAGGAGTCGTGACATAAGCTTCATTGAAATGCATAACTCATGGCAACTGCATGCTAGTTTTTCATCATCAGTAGCTGAGGCAGAGAGCACAGGAAAAATAATCAGTTGATTTATAGCAGGAACTATTGCACAGGAAACCAACAAGCCTGTACTGTCAGGGTCTTCTGCAACACATTTGAAAGACATCTGTCTTGAAACACATGAGCGAAAAGTGAAAGGGAAGAGTGTTGACACAAGTCAGTTTTCAAAGGCTTCTAGTAAAGGGCCTGGCAAATTTAGACTATCTCAGAGCTCAGGAAGGGACAATATAAAGGCTGTCCATGCCACCTGGAGAAAAAACTTGTCTTCAAGAGCAAGAACAATCAGGTTGAGGCAATAATGTATCTCAGGAGTGTGTCTTTGTGTCATAGTTGAAGGTCAGGAAAAGCTGGAATAGGGCCGATAAAGCTGGACAGATGCTGTGCAGTTCTATTGATCTTGTACCCTGCTGTTGCTCGCACTACAATCAGCCTTTTATGCATGGCCAGAACCTGCTACTTTTACGCTCACACTGTACAGACCACTTGACTAGTTACGACGTAGGTGCTCACCCTGAACATAAGCAGAGAACCCCCAGTCAGTTTTGTCCAGTGACAATGCCAATTAAGCTTATTCAAACAAAATGGCTAATAAAAAGGGAGAGGCTGATAAAAGAGAGAAAAACAGCATTACTTTGCACAAGTCTATGAACGGGAAGTAAGAAGACAAATAGAAAGGCATGAAACCGCAGATGTCTGAAAGATCAAGACATCACAGTCTGTCTGTACAGCAGCAAAGTTCAGTTTTATATCACATCAGTCTCAATATTACAGTTCTAGCCACAAGACGTAAAAAAGACTCCTGAGATATTATCAGACTAAAGAACTGTGCACACTGCTAGACAGCCAATCAAAATTGACCCTTCAGGAAAAATAATCAGGCATTGAGACACCCTTCACCTTTATATCAAATGACAACTAATCTAGCAGAAATCCGTCCCGGTTCTAAAATTTGTTCAGGGCAACCAATTTCAGGGTAACGGTGCAGTATCTGCCCAGCTTAAAGCCACCAATGGAGGCACTCATGGCATTGAGGCTTGTGTTTAATAGAGTGCTGCAGGAATGAATCCTAAAGCCTGGAAATGAGTCAGTATTTTGGCACTTTCAGTTCCCTCGTCTCAAAGTCAATGGTTGCTTTGAATGGGATTTTGGTTAGATGCCTATAATAAGTCTGTGTGGTTAGCACAAGCTTAAGAGATTTAGTCTTTTGTTCTGTGACATAAAATGGGACAGTAAATACTCCACTTGTGAATTCTGAAGCTTGAAGTGTCTCAAAAAAAGGCAGTTGCTAAAAAGTGGCTGAATGAGACTACAAAACGCCACCACAACGAACACAGCTTTACAGCCCTCTGTGGCGGCAAAGTGAGTCATGCCACCATGGTGTAGTTAATTTAAAGTCCAACATTAGCTTTTTACTTCTGGTGACTGCATTTATGCTTCAAAAATCCTAAAAGTGGTGTTCATTTGTGAAGATTATCTTGCTGAACAAGACATGTAAGTAAACTTTTGTTCAGCACAGATGTTGTTTTCTGAATTGATCCAAAATCCAATGGATTTGTTATTGTACTGTAAGCACTAATGCGTCCATACACTAATCTAAAGCTATAGTTACAGGGTTATACCAAGAGGGCTGCAATTTTTAAAGTAAAGAATTTCAGAAAATTGTACAGTATTAGTAAAGTTGATATTACTAATATAAATATTGCTGATAATTCCTTTCAAAGATGAATCAGTGTTTCTATTCATATAGTGACCTGTTTCTTTATCCTTGTGCAGTTAAGTGGTTTGTATTTGACATGCTGGCTGTCTAGACTCTAAAGTAATTAGTATTTTAAATTCTGTTTGCTAATCTAGCATGCTTTGGCAGCCCTTGGGTTTCATTAGTTCCTAACATCTGGCACCCCTCCCACATCCCAAATGAGAAACTTCAATCACATTCTCTGCCTCAATGTCCTCAGTGTTCGGAGCCGTGTTGTGTAAAAATGATCTGGAAACACTTTCCTCGGCTTTTCTTTGCTAGAGAAACCACGGCACCGATTTATGTCTGACTGATACCTGTTAACATGGTTAGTGTTATTTGGCATCGCACAGAAAGGACAAAGAGCAGAAACGTACAGTATTACAGTATAGCACGGCCTGGGTCCCTTTAATGTGGTAAAACAGCAGAAATGCTGCTTTTTGGGGTCGCAGCCAGAGTTTTGGTGGTCTATTTCTCATCCAGCAGTGTGCATATTTTCCAAATATATGAGTCTATTGCTGCAAATTAGCTAATAAGTTAACCATGGCATATTTATATCAATGTGTGGTTTAAATCTCAATGCTGATCACAGTGCACAGTCCCAGTAAATGTTGTCTGCTTACTAAAATAAATTGATGAATACACAAATAATTGCGTCTGTTTTGCCTTATGTAATCAATATTAATTGATGTCTGTGTCCTGTCAACGCCATTTTCTTGGTTCAATTATGTTTAACTTTTTTCATGTTACTCAAAGAAGAATTGTTATTTAATTGGTGTCTGCAAGTGGGCTTACATCAGCCTGTATATCTGTGTTGATCTCATTCACATTTGAAGATGAATTCTTAATCCCACCTGCTGAGCTTTGATTGGCTCTGTTGTTCTTCCTACCAAGGAAACCACCACCCATTAGTACACCAGACCATGAAATGTTGAAAAAAGTATAGGTCAGGAACCAAGGTAGTATTTTCCCCCACTATTAAGATGCTGATGGACAGTGTTTAGAAATATGACTCTGGCAGCAGCTGTCTATCTGCAACTGACACACGTAAATCCTAAGAATCCTCCACGTCTTGTAGGAGCATCGCCTAAAAATTTAAACATGATTTGTTGGAAATATAGCCCATGTTGTTGGTCAGTCTCCCAAGATGTGGATATGAAACTGTAAACTACATTTATTTGATATTCATACAATGCAATAAACAGTAATAAATGCTTACTCTGGGATCAGAGACATACTGTAATCACACCTCACCATCAACAGATGCAAAAGAAGCACAGCAGTATTCGACTGAGGGCTATCATCTCAGAAAGACACTAAGAAACAGAGCGAGGGAGAGAGCATTAAAAAATAAGGAAAACAAATTCATCATCCCATTCCCTGGGAAACAAAAACAGTCATAAATCAAAGAGAAAAATGAGGCGCCTTATCTGGCTAACTTCACAGCTAAGGTAGCTTGACTTCTACCGGAGTCTCAGGAGAATGCCTTCAAGGTTCCCAGGCAGTGCAGCACAGTGTTGCACTCCGCTAAAGCGATTATGAAGCAGAAATAAAAAATTAACTTTAAAATGTTGTCCCAAGTATAGCAAGTTAACTGACTACAGGAGGGCTCTCCAGGGACGGAGAGAAGGAGGAGGCTGAAGTCACAGGAATGTGGAACATTTAAAATAGAAACAGAGTAGGTCATTGGTCACTAATTGATGCCACTCTAGCAGGTTGCCACCAGCAACAATAACAATGCTTATAAAAACTAAGCAACAAGTTTCTAAAACACCCTAAATGTTAAGGTACTAAAACTAAGGAAAATATTTTGTCTCTATATAGAAATGTGTTTGAAGTACACTTTTTTTCTCTAATAAGGACAGTTAAAATTGTAATAGCTATACATATTTGTTGCAAGAATATTAATCAAAGCAGATACCAGGGCTGCAACTAACCATTTTAAGTATCACTTAGTGAGAACCATTAAACACATAAAAAAAAACACTACACATTTGTTGACAGGGGGAAAAAATCCATAGTGTTCCTTTGAATATTATACATAATTGCTAAGCTTGTATATTTTCGTCAGACAATCTAAAAGCATATTTCACACAATATTCAAATCATTTGCGAGGTCAATCTTAAAAAGACCCTGCATAGTCCTAAAATGTTTACAAAAGCTGCTTATATGTCACTGATGATAGCAAAATGTATAGCACATTTCACATTACCGCATGCATAACCTACCACTTCAAAAGGAATAGGAAATAAAACCTTTAAGCGTGTCCTTTGTAGCCTCATGGTTTGAGGAATTGTGAATCTGTGTGCAGAGTACATGGGTGGTAGGTGTATGAGAGACAGGAAGGTTTATTAAAAAACATTGGTGTAAGGAAGAGGGACGCTAAACTGCACCCTACTTTATAGCTAAACTGGAAAGAAATAAATAAATCTGGGGCCTTAAACCTGAAGGTCAGTTTTAATATAAAATCAAAAACCAATTTCCACTTGTTTGTCAGATCCATTTATCAAATCCATTTAATACAATTACATCCTGTAGCCTTGCTGGTCCTGTGGGCTAGTTCTGTGGCCTCTCTTCACAAAAACAGAGAGAGAAAGAACTAGAATGGCTGAGGTGGGCACGGTAACACGGGGGTCAGAGGCAAGCGTCATAGGGCGACACTCTAGAGCTGCTGGAAGTACCAAATTACCTCTAAGTCTGCGTGCTCCGCCAGAAGGAACCCGATGAGGGAGCACATAAGTCTGTCAGCCTTTACTAGCAGAATGCAAACACATATTGGATGGAGGCAGTGAGTGAGAGATGTTTGCTACAACAGTGCCAAAAAAGTGACAGTGATCAGCATCCAAAAGCAGTGGCAGACAAAATACCTCTACTGCCAAATCAATCCCACAACTCAGGATTGTAATGGTGCTATTAGATAGCAAGGGGTTACCACTGACAGCTCACTGTTTCTGGCCGAGGCAGATTTATGGTCAAGCTAGACTGTGTCATTATACATGAGCCTGACTGTCCATTTTATTAGCGGTGACTCAATCAAAAGTAGGTGCCTACAGGCCACGTTTCCTCGAGGATCACACAGGTGAGGGTCCCATAAACAACAGTGGGTACGCATAGACTGTTGCTGTTTACTTCACAGTTTAATGCAAGCTCATGGAGCCAGCTATCATATATGTTATTTATACATTATATAAACTATTATAAACATTTGATTGGAAATGACCTTTTTATGCCTTGTGTAATAACAGGATTTCTGATGTAGACATTTTTTACAGAGTGTAAACTTCACTGTAACATTTATGACAAGTAACAACAGTCGAAAAATAGCATTTAACACAAATAGACACATCATCTTGCCCTGGTCCAGACCTTCTGCCCGCTCCCCAAAGTTTGAGTTGACTGATTCATCTGGCATCGTGACATGAAATGGTTTTTTAGTTAAAATAAAAAACAACCAATGTGCACCATGAGAGGACTCCTTTAGCCGATCACAGCCACAGCTAACTAACTAACTAACTAACTACTAACGCTATTGTCAAGCTGTTGTCCAGTGATGCACCAGAACCAATGAGGAGTAATAAAAGCTGTAAGCACTATAGACAAGATTGATGCTGTCATTAAGGCTGTTCTAAATTGACATGTTCTCTCAATATCCCCCAAAATCATAGTTTGTTTTAATTTGCTCTGCTCCACTTTTAAAATGCTACGTTGGCATGGCTACGCCTCAGTGTGGACTTAAAAATTATGTTTGATTGAGGTGGATACGTTGGTCTCCAGAGATAAGGACGCAATGTCAGACTGAAGATAGAAATGGAGTGTAACAAGCTGACAATTCTGTCTGATATCAGGCAGCATAAGCCCCTTTTCCACAAACATTTCCAGGACCTTTTATTTCCAGTCAATTTATTTACCTGGGTAAGAGAATTCCTGGTAATCTGTGTGGTTTGCGCACCTCAAAGTTCCGGAGAATTTATTCAAATCAGGCTTATGACGTATGGGGGAGTGGTAAAAGACACTGCACTACATGTCCAGTCCAGTAGGTGGCAGTAAGAAGAAGCTGAAGGCCAAACAAGCACAATGACATCATAAACGGCAACCGATAAGCCCGCATCATCATCTGTGTGACACAATACGCCAGGATGGAGGATGATCAAAGTAGTTCTGTTGTTCGTCATTCTAATATCTAATGGAAAATTGGATGTTAGAAGCATGCAAAATAAATGGGACATGGACATGGTGCAGCACATGTGCCACAGCATGCCCGCAGCAGAGCACATCCATTAAAATCAACTAAAGCTGCCACACTGACCACAGAAACTGTGTTTGCCTGTGCAGGCATTACGCAGCTCTTCTGTTTTAATGCAGTCTGTCTATTTTTTCGTTCTCTATGTGCAGGTCCATGACCCTCCAAACTACATTGAACTGTGTACAAAAAATATAAAGTCTGTTCAAAAATACTAAAAAATTAATACTGCATTGTACCAGAAGCTCTCCGAGGCAGCAGAGCAACCTTGTATGTGTATTTACATTTTACATTAAAATAAATCAATCGTATGAATTCATCCAGTTGTTAAAACAATCCAGTTAATTGATTCAGTACCAGTTAATATAGTCCATGCTTCCAAACCCTGCATAAAACACTGCATCATAACTTGCCCTGCTCTGGATGGACCCTGCTCTGCCCTGCCTATGTGACCCATCACATCCATGCCCCGTGTATTTGGACTGTTACACAAATAGGCTGTTACAACTAAGCCACTGCATCTCTTAACACATTTCCACACTCTGCTTGGCCACAGTTAACACTGTTCCCACTCTCTGCCTTAAAAAGTAACAGGTTCACCACAATGACGCAGACAGACCACACTGGTCAGACCAAATATTGGCAGTTTTTGTTTTCAAGCCCTATTGCTGCCACTATCATTCTGCAATTCTCTCATCATTCACCAAGCTCTGAAATCCATTTGTAGTTGTTGTTGTCATGTCATAGCTTTGTTATAGTTATCCTTTAATAAAAATTTTAACTTGTATGCCCTTTGCCCTCAGTGTCAATTTTTCCTGTGGTATCAAAAATGGTATTGAATACAACAATATTTTTCAAGGTTTCATATAAAGTTAGAAATTCCATTATTGTGACAACACTAGTTTGTAGACAAGTGCAACAGGGCAGAGGATGCAGGAAAGAGTGAAATATAGAGACGTGCCAATGAAAGAGATATGGATGAACATGACTGGAAAAAGAAATGCCAAATTTCATCACTTTGACGCATCTTTTGAACGACTTAATCTATTGACAGCATTTTTTTGTTGTTTGTTTGTTTGTTTTTTAATTGATCTATGCAGATTTTAATCAGATCCAGTCACAGTAAATCACATATTATTTAGGCACTATTATTACATAAGTTACTGGTCACTAGGGGCGTAACAATCCATCCATCTGGATCAATATATCGATTTGATGATCAACAATCTAGTATCATCGATGCAAAGTGAAAACATTGATCTGTATCATCATCTTTAGGTTATGTTTTATTTTGAAAGTCTGTGTCACTGTCCACCAGCAGCAGACAGTCGGCAAGCGAGGAGAGACAGAAGATGAGGATAACCCTATTTACTCTGGAGTAAATCAGCAACGTGAAAATGTTTTCCATTATGGAGAAAATACAGGTCAACAGACAAAGCACATTCCGTATGTAAACAATGCCATTACGAGATAAAACATGACGTACCTGCCTGGACGGCATCTTACTCCGCTAACCTCGCTAATATTAGCTGCTCTGTTCCAACAATGTCCGACTGAAAAAATGCGTATGCAGGCTGAAATTCAACCGTGCTGTTCTTTCGGGAGATGAAGTGACATAAACCAACTGTGAGCAAGAAAAATAATAACATTATATAACATTTGTTAAGCTATGGGTAGAGGAAAAAAACTCTGCTAGCTGCCAGGCTAATTTATGGAATGTAAACATGCTTAAACTAATAAGTATATGTAATAATTTCTAGCAGAAAGCCCTGAAGGTTAACTTATTCAATGTGCTGTTTGTATGTGTTTGTGGAGTCAATTTAAAGTAAACTTTACTGCATTTGCTTGTGTTGTTTTTATCTTTTATGGCCAAAAGCAAAAAAGAAAGGAGTGGCAGTTTCTTCTGTAACAGACTGTGTTAAATGAGCATTTAATATCGTCTAATGTGAATCGCATCAGATCGAAATCGTATTGTGGCAGACTTTGGCAAATATTGTATCCTTACAATATCGTATCGTAATGAAACCAGTGATTACACCCCTGATGGTGACTAACGTTATTTTAATCGAACCAATGTCTCAACAAAAAAAACTGACAACGATAAATCGGATCATATTTACTGTTAACACTTGCGTCTGTTTGTACAATTCAAGTTCTAATCACATCTGCTCTCAGCAGTGTTTGCACATTTATGCTAATGTCACTGATTCTAATGAAAAACAAAGCCAGGCTCACAAAAAGTGGATTCATCATGATTAAAAGCTCTTAACACCAATTTTCTTTTGGACGTCTTGATACAGCTGCAGCGCTCAAGAGGTTCTAGAAAGCATAATGAGGTCTCTGTTCTTTAACTCCTACATCCATGTGCCATCACTCATGCACTACTGTGTGAGTAGGTGGGAGAGAGTGGCTGTGGGCGGGAGTGCAATCCACATATGAACTCAAAGGGATGAGCTTTGCCGTAGAAAGGCTTTATTAGCCATGAGAAGTCTTAGACCTGGTATTAAAAAAAAATAAATAAAAAAATCAATGAGATGAGAGATTCCAGCTGTTTTAACAACATATAAACAAACTCATTTTCATTCACTGATGCTAAAGTGGTTAGAGGCAAAGGAAGGAGAAAAAGGAAGAGTAGTCATACCAATCCAAAAGGATGGTTTGATGGTTTGAGGGATAGATTCAAGGGCTAAAATACATGGTGCAAATAGAAACAGAGAGTATTGATTCCTACATTAACAAATATGAAACCATCCAGTCAAATGTATAAAAACAACTAGAAAGACAGAGCCGAGGTCTGCTTGTGTTAAAGAGTGCCAGATGATGCATACTTGCTTTGGAAAGGTGCTCGATAAGATCATGTAGCATGGGATGCAACTCCACTCTCTACTGTTTATTTTAAGGCTGTATTTGAGAGTGAATAATCAGTGAAATAAACTTCTCCTTATGCGTAAACACAAAAATATTTGGTCAGAATTTTTAACTCCCATACTTTGACCAGAGCTCAGCTTTAAAATTGGCTTCAGCCTCATATGAAAAAGGTTACCGACCACTGTGTAGACAATAGCCTCTGGTTCAGATGCACACCCGACTGCAAACAGAAAAGATCAGGGATAAAACACAAGGCCAGAGTCCATAAGATGATGCAACACCACAGTCATCCTCAATCAGCCGTGAACAGCATGAAAGAACTCCTTTGCAAGAAAGGCATTGTGTGAAGTGTACTGCAATCTTCAGACTTCGAGGATTTCCCTTTGACCTAATGGAACATTAACAGAAGAGAGCTTTCCCCTTTGGAGCCCCCCCAAAAATCAACCCACACACAGTTTATTTTTTAATTTCTTAAAGCTTCTCTTCAATCTGCTTTTCAATCTCCAGCAGAGGTGCTTTCTTTTCCTCTGCAGTTTGGCAGAAACGGTTGGATTTAGTGACTGAAGGTCAGTTTGCTTGCTGCTTTGCTTCCTCAGAGTATTCATCCACTGATTTCTCAAGGGTGCAAATGTATCCATCCTCCTAGCCCTCTTCTTTTTCACATCATCCACCTCATCTGTGAAGGCATTTTTCTTCGGGTCAACAGCTCGCTGCTCTTTCTTTCTCTTCTCTTCATCCAGGTAGGCACGGTACTTCTGCATGGCTCCTGCAGCTGACGGTAGCAGTTCTTCTGTGATATCTTCCATGGCTATGCCCCCAACAGATCTGACATGGTCAACAATGAGCCTTTGAGCCACCAGATTTGTCCCTCTGATTCTCCACAGTCAATTCTTAGTTAATGGAAAATCCCCTCTCAACACTGGCCTGTCCATGAGATAAGAAGACAAGGCAAGTAGAATCCTCACCACATCCCACACTCTGGAAAATGATGGTTTCCCCCCAGCTGTCCCATACAGGTCACAAGGTCAATCTGAGGTCAGCTTCCCTGAATTGAGCCTGAAGAGCAATAGGTGTCTTCAACATCGTACCCAGGGGAAAAAAAAAAAAAAAAGCCAATGGTGGGGCTAAGAGCAAAATTTCCATCCTTTAGCATGGCTAGCTGGTGTCCCCTCTCCCATGTTTAAAATGGAAGAGGCGGCTTCTCCACGTAAAGCCAAACATAGAAAGGACGTTACGTCACAAAGCAGACATTCAAAACGTTACTCAAGCAAGGCCTTTGTCAACCAATCTTAAATATGACTTCCAAACATTTCCAGGCCTGCAAAAGACTATTTTCAAACCCCATAGAAACACAATATTCTACAAAAAGGTATCTACGACATTAGAGGAGACAACCAAGACAAGACTTCCATGAACCTGCCTGTCAATATGACTTAGTTAGTACCAAAGGAACACCCCTCTCCCTGAACTGGCAACAAATATACTTTTACAAAACGAATCAGTATAGCCACTAGGCTTAGGCAATATGTATTTTTTCATACATTAATACCTTTGTGACATTTTACTGGGGTATATGGTATATGACATTATTAGAGTGCAGCACAACCCTGCCAACAACAATTTAGGATGTGCACTTGTGCATACCCTCTTATTCTAGTCTTAAAAATGTATGACTACCAAATTTGTAGTATGGTTACATCTGGACTTTTTACAAAATAATTTCAAACAAAAAATTTTAATTAGAGAATATAAATAATCCTACAAAAACGTGCTATAAAACAGCTTTAAAATGTATTGATGTTTGACAAAGAAAAAATGTAAACCATTGAAATGGAAGTAAACATTTATCTATAAATGTGGGTCATGTGGCATTTCATAAATGCACATATGAATGCATCTATTCCAATTACTTAAAAAAAACAATGACCATTTCCCAACAGTGTAGCTTAAAATGCAGATTTTAGGGCTGAACAGTTTAAGAGAATAATCTAATATAGACAGGCATAAATCATTATATAGTATGACAAATACAACACCGGATACAGTCAACATATAAACTGCTGCTTCATGTCAGCAAGGCCTATGTGTTATACTGAAATTAGATAAACTGATGCATGAACTGGTACAAATAATATATTGTTATTTAGCCACTGAATTCTAAAAACAATCAATCACTGCAGAATATTGATAACTTCAAGCCTGGTAAGTATGTAGTATAATCATCATTACTGTGACCGTGAAGAACAAAGCAGTGCAGAACAACAGGCCTGATGCAAACATAAATGTATGAAAATCAATATGACTCTCACTGATCTTCTGTCAGGAATGGTATTGTAATAAATCAGACAAACTAAAGCACACACTGACTTTGAGTTATCTCAGTATTTTTAGAGTAGTTTAGCCAAAGTCTTGTCGTTAGCGTGACTGATGCTCACCTTGGGGCTAACCCTCTTCACTCTACCCAGCAATTAAGAAGCAGGACTTGATTTGGGTCTTGAGGAGCTGCAGAGTTTATTCATGGACAGACTGAAACCTGTACTGTATATTTACTACCACTTGACAACTTAGCTGCTAATTTCTTCTCTGCTCCAATCAGCAACAGCTGTCTGCTCTGAGCGCATCCACCGCATCACACTGAGGTGACACAGAGCTGGTGAAAAAAAAAAAATCAGCAAAGTCCCTTTCAAGAAGGTAAATCAATATGGTGGCTGGTTAGGCTTTCACAAATTGACTGCAGCATTTTATTTTCCTCGTTTATTTTCTTGAGCAAAACTTAACTTAGGGAAACAACCACAGAAAATAAAATACTGCAGTCAATTTGTGAAAGCCTGAGCTTCATTCATGTGATGATTATGATAGTCTCTCACACACACACATAAAAACATTCACACGTACTCCCCTCACAGTGCTGCATAAAATACCCAAAAACAAAATATCAGATGGTGTAAGTAGCAATTGGAGCCACATTCTTGTTTGCAATAAGCAATAAAAATGACGATTTTTCATAAAAGGAAAACAATTAGTTGTTTATTTAAGAGACCAGTCTTATTTTCTCTTCTGTATATCTACTGTGGCTCATAAATAAAGAAAAAGCATTTCTTATCCGATTACTCAATTAATCGATAGCTGCAGCCCTACACTACAGTAGCACTGAGCTGTTCCCCAAGGGACTGACTCTACCCTTATAAAAATGTTAATTGTAAATATGTGTACTGGATTTCAAATCCGACTTCGCCATGGTCATTTAAAGAGTAGTGCCACTAGCATCGAAGCTTAAACATGGCACGGCTTTAGTTTTTTTCTTCATCCACTCTCACATGTTACAGATGTTACTGCAGTTTGGCAGTTAATAACTAATAAAATGTTTGTATTGTCACTACGCTATGGTAACAAATATCAATATTTTGCCAGGTATTGTATCAAAGTTAGAAATTCCAGTACCTTGGCAACACTAAGCTCTATTTATCGCAATGTCAGTTTTAATGCGACTTGTTGTTCAGCCCTAGTAGGTAAGCACACAAGCTAAAATAAATGTCACAACATGGACAGTAATTAGTAAGACATTATAACAGTGAAACTGTATGAATCTAGGTGATTAAAGGTGAAAATTACACTGCTACTGTCATGTCTTATTAAGCATTTTTCCGATAAAAATGAATGTCAGGGATAAACACTTCATGCAAAACCTGCTAACGTATGAAAAATCTTTTAAATTACAAACAGACAGAGGCCTGGGTGAGGGGGATGTGTAAGAAAATTAATTTAAACCTTAACCAACAGATGCATTAAAGTGGAATCACACCTTGTTAACATCTTAAACAACAGTACAGCCAGTACAGAATGATGGAGAGGTTATATTAGTTTTTCTTACAGACAACTAAAGTAGCTAATACCTGGAGCACTTCTAAGGCTTGAATGCACATCACACTCTGCTGATCAGCACAAACATAAGTAAAAAATCTGTGTTATGACCATTAAAACTCTCAAGGGGTGTCTTAGCGGTCAAAAACAATTCACAGAGAATCTTAAAAGTATGTTGCTCACGTTGCTTATGGTGGGCTGAAGTTAGAGACAATGCTTTGAAGAACTCTATGCATTCGACAGTTTCAACAAGTTCACTCAGATTCTGGGTCAAGTCGGGATGAGCTCAGTAATTAAGCTTTGGTGTTTTGTAGCATTTTCAACCCCTGAGGTTCACAGTATGTGATCTGCAGCTTTGTTTACTTCACTACTCGACACCTTCTTAATGTCTTACTTGAATCCTTTCATTTCATTACAGTATATGAAAATTACTGAGGAATAAACACTTTTTAAAAAGGGAAGAATATGACACATACGAATATTTACTAAAATATAGCATATGATAGTGATCCTATCAAAATGTCACTGTCTTCTGTGTAATAAGTACAAAAGAGACAAACGTGAAGGCATTTAAAAAAGAGCAAGTCCATTTCCACTGTCATAACCTTGCACTGTACCTGACAGGGTTGCTGGTGAGGGACACTCGCAATGAGTCTAGACAGGCAAACAGACGTTCGTCCATCACCCCTGACTTCAACTCTCCCAGGAATTCCTGGGGAGATATCTGATGACTGCTTCTCAGGCTACCCTGGAAGAAAGAGAGAAAGAGAGAATCTCAGTGTAGCCACGGTAAAAGTGATCAAAACAACACAAGGCCAAAAAGAGTCTTTCACAGTCAATCGCAAAATCACAAATGTGCAGAAGTGCCCAAGGATCCCTTTCCAGTATTGTGCACTTGTCTCTTTATATACCTGAGAATCAATTTAAGTCTAGCCTACTTGAACTAATATTTTTCTAATACCCATCAGATAAGTGTGTTTATATGCCTGTCTCTCCATATTCTTTTCTCTTCATTGGAGATGCAGCATTCCTGTTTTCATGAAAAGGCACTCAAAAGGAATTAATACCTTTTCCAGCAATAAGGAGTTGTTACAAAAGACCTGAAAAAAGTCAACTCTGTCTAGAATGTTTTCCCTTTCTTATTAGTGGTGACTGGAACGCTGCCTTGGCGTCATCATTCTCAATGTCAACCTGTGCCAACTATGTATTCATAATTTAATGTATAATCCTGTGTTAAATCCAGCTTGCCCCTTTCCTTTACAATGGTGCACTCAGCGTTGCCAACTTTGCGAAGTTCTCACCAGATCTAGCAACTTTTCAGAAGTAGTGACTTTATTTCTAAAAATAACCCACTGCTACTTTGACTGCTGGAGGTGCAGCACATTGAGCTGACATTATATTACGAGGTGGAGCTCTCAGAATGGCTGGTCACACGTTTATACTGTGCAGCAACCCTCGGAAAAAATATCTTCCCAGGCGCGTGTTAACGACGGCATCACCCAAATGTGTTGATTAGAGCAGTGGTTCCCAACTGGTCCATCTACAGGGTCCAGATTTCTCCTTAGTCATTACTTAAAGGTCCACACAATTTAATACATTCTTTGCGTTTGGCCATGTCGTTGAGCTAGTTAGCTGTCTGTTAGTCACTCGCTCTACAGCAGGAAACTGCACTTTAAAATAAAAGCTCTGTACCGGAAATTTATTGTACTTAAAAATAAAGTGTGTTTTGACAACCTTGACACTTCGGAAAGCCACTTGTGGTCCATTCAGAATGGACCCACAACCCACTTTTGGACCACGACCCACCAGCTGGGAACCACTGGATGAGAGGAACAAGGCAAAACAGAGAGTCCTTCTCCCCACAGCGTTCAGGCAGCCTTCCACTGCAGATGTGACTGTGCCAAATTAATAATCAATGTTATGGAGTGTTTATCACTGCAGATATCTCACCACACTCACATATACTGTGTGTCGTAGATAATACAAAAATAAAGCATATGGTCACAATGCTTCAGCTCCACTACAACACACTTTCATACGTGCATTTTAATCAGTTCGTTGTGCCGGCCCTGTATTAACAAGCACAAGCTGCAGTTCAGGAGTTATAAACAAGTCAGAGTCTTATGATACAAAATGACATTATATTACTGACATTTGTGTCATTGATTTTTTTTTATTTTTTGACAATAGAGTGAGGTAGGTGGCTTTTCTTCATTAATTAGAATCTGACCTGTAGTGGGCAGTATACTCGTAATCACTGAAAAAAAAAAACTTATGATTGAAACCCAGACTCCCGACAAGCCAACAGTATCCTTCTGTTCATTTGGAAAGACATTTTCCTAAATGTCCCTCACTATATATACATGTATATAACTATAGTTTTTATGACAACCATACTTTTATTTCCCCTATTTTGTTCATACCTGTATCTGTAAAATAGTTTTCTAATTAACACTAAAAAGTTCAAAACAGCTTCTTCAGACCAAATTCCACACCCGCAGCAATGATATTTTGTAATTAGTCTAACATTTGAAGTAAAAATGACATGTTTTTGACCACCTTTTTTTTAAGCTTTTGGATCAAAGCCAGATGCCTAACATCCTTAAGCAAGCCCAGGGTTAAGGATAAACGCAAAAGCCTATTCCTCTGTTCTCTTCAGTATGGTGGCAAGTCGAGACTCTTTATTAGTTTCCAAACCTCCAAATATCTAACACCAAGATGACACATTTCCCAAACATGCACATTTCCAAAGAGGCACAGAATCTAAAATATTTTGATGCTGGTTCACAAGCAATGAACTGAGATGGCCATCATCCTTCACACTGCAGTATTCTTGGAAACCATGCCAAGTGTCACATGTAGATTTGGACTACTTGCATGACTAAAAGGTCACTCTTTTCCCCTGTACTGACCTCACTGCTTATGTACCCATAGAGGGATGCCTTTGTAAGTACAGCTTTCCAGTGAAAATGTATCTGGCCATAGATGAGAAAAAAGCTGCTCTTGTACCTCCCCAGTCTAATAACAATCCACACGCATCTCACCAAAGGAGGGAATATACACGCACATAGCTTTTTAAATGTCTGGGAAGACTAGCAAGAAAATTAAGGCTGAAGCTTTTTGTGTTTTTCAGTGGGAGAGTGGTGTAGAGAGAAGGCTACACTTATTCGATTTTTCAAGAAAGCTGCACTAATGCCAAACCGTCACATATCGTTGGGTGTGTTTTTGATTCATCAAAGGCCTCAGAAATCAGCCTGTATCACCACTAGCAGGGATAAATAATCCCTAACCCCTGCAGGCGGCCAAAACAATGGAACTATGCCCAGCCTGTATCTCCCATGACACCTCAAGCCCCAATCTATGATATTCTGTTCGATATATAATAAATGTTAAATTAGCTGTCAAAATCTACCTCACTTAAAAGACCCACTTTTATCTTCAGTCATCAATAGATGTTTGTTATAATGATCATAAGCACCTCTATAGGCTATAGAAAGGGCAACTGATCATGCGTATAGGCAGAGCCATATCTACATGCGCATGCTGAATAAGAGCCAGGAAAGCAAAAACATTATTGTGGTATCAGCTCCGAGTCTCTTGTGATAGTAACAAAGCGGCTACTGAATAGCTTGGTATCCAGTTTAAACCTCTTTGCCAGTGGTTTACCCTGATTGGCTCTGCCTCATTACAGCAAAACATATAATTGCACCCTCCTCCCAATCAGGTAGTAGTTTCATGAATCTAGCACTCCTTATCAGCAACACCACCACCCTCCATTGTTACCATCAGGGCTAAAATGTGCCCTTGTTTGCCCTTATGATGGCTCTCAATTGCAACTCGTCAGCCCAGGCCGACTCCTGCCTGGCATTTCTCTTGCTGTCGTGAGTAACTGGAACACTGGCTGCAATTTCACCAATTCTCCCCACTCCCTGCTTGCACACCAGCCCATCACTGATACAGTAAGTGTCTACCTCCCTCCCTTTTCTTCTTCTGGCCCAGTGATCAAACAACTCTCCCGTCCTGGATAGACATGATGATGACCAGCCTGTTTGTCTCTTGGTATCTCTCAGGCCTTCAGCAGTCAGAGAACCATGGGTGCTGCTCATGGCAGCAACAAGCACTTCTGGCTAGGCCGTTCTAGCTAAAGGAGCATTAGTGACAGGCTGTTGGCCCACTGGTGGAATCAGAGGAGCTGTGGCCCTCACTCCCAGCCCCATCATTTGCTGCAGGGGCAGCCCAGGGATTGTTCTCTATGAGCTGTCTGCCTCTTCATTTCTGATAAAGGATATTTTTCAACGTTATAGAAATCCATGCTATTTATAGCTATATTTCCCAACATATACTGATTGATTCGCAGTATGGAAACCTTGTAGCAAATGTATTCATACAGTAGTTACATATAAAACAAGCAAACTGAACTGTTCTCCACTGTTTCATGCATTATATCAAACTTTGCAAAAACCTTTCACCGCATCAGCAAGAGCAGTGCGTTTGACAGCGGTGAGGTATGGTCAAATTTGACTTCAAACAAGTATGAATCTTTGCACATCAATGTTCTCTCATCACGTCTACCTGCCCCCCTGTGGAAAAAATCCTGTCTGCGATTTCCACTTCCTTCTCAAATAACTGTGCCCAGAACAATCATGGTAATGGAGCAGCTTTCTTCCCATCTCAGCCAACCTTTCCACTGGGGCCCTCCTCTCCTCACAACGGGACAGGGAAGTGGAGCAGGGCCGCAATGCCTCGATCTCTCTGTCTCAATGCACACTCGCTATCAGAGCACTTACTCCTCTGTTCTGAGCCCCCCCTCCCTCCCCTTAGATATATCGGACACTGAGGAGAGGATACAGAGATAGCGACTAACAATGATAACAACTGACACCCCATCTGCGACAAGCGACAAAGGTTTTGTCTCCCCACTGTAGCTAAAGCCAACATTACCTAAATATCATACTGTGCCAGTGAATGACAGAAACAGCAGCACTCCTGTAAGAGGTCAACACCACTACCTCTGGTGCATCCGAACTACGCTGTAACACACCGAGCACTGATACAACAGCCTGAACTGGTGAGCTTCAACCTGTTTATGAATTCATGTAATTTACGGTTTAATTATTCACATCAAGACCACGTAAAATATTTATGTCACCATGAGCAGAGGTTTTCCAGGAAGAGAGGAGCAATTATTACTAATGCATGGTTGTTAACTAAGATGGAAATTCATGCCATGAAAACACAATCAACATCAAATTGAATGGCAGATTTTGCCAAAAGTTGAAAAGTTTTCAGCTTTTTGCAATATGTTCCTCTAATTAGATATCCTGGAATTTAAAAAACTCTAATGTTAAAAAGGCTTATTGTTTTAACTTAAACACAAAAGGCTTTTTTTTTCTTTTCAAAAAGTGCTCAATCTACAGTCAACATGCTCTCTTTTCATTCAGTAATGCACATTTACCTACTTGGGAACATGTTCCTCTTTCAGTGATTAGCTCCTTCAACAATCAGTCACTTTAATTAAGGCCTTAGCCACAGTTGGAATTTGTAAATCAGTAGACTACATTTATGTTTGATTAATGTTCAGACAGTGAGCTCATGCTTCGTGTTTTCTAATGCCATCTGATCAAAAGTCTTTAAGACTTGCAAGCAGTTCACCCTGAGTAAGTCAGAGGTGAAGTGAGTCTACCTCCCTCCCTTTTCTTCTTCTGGCCCAGTGGTCAAACAACTCTCTGAAGTGCGCTCCCCAGAATGGCATGCAAAAAAAGTGATGTTTGGAACATACCCACTTGGTTTGGCAAAATTAGACAGCTCAAGGCTCATATTAGCTTTAACTGAACTGGAGCATTTTTGCACTAATAAAAGACTGTTGGTTTTGATCCACATCAATGTTATTGAAACTGCATAAGTAAGTAATCTCTTCACAGCTGTACAGGAGAACAATTACAGAGTGAGTCAAGATACAGGAGACTTGAAAAAAATACTTTCTTAGCAAATAAGAACACTGGTTGAGAACACTGGGATTTTTTAATGGCCTATTAATTTGCCCCTCTCTTCAGTCTTAGTGACATGCTGTGTATCACTGAGACAGAGTAGAGACTTTTCTGAAAATTCTTGCTTTAAAAGGCAACACTAAGTAAAACACCATTTCCCACACAGCAGGGGCACTGCAGACAAATCAACACAGTGGGGTCTCCGAGAAGTAGAATTATTTTGGTTATTTCAAGACAACTGCTGCGCCGCAACACACTGGCAAAGGTCAGAGATTATTTTGTGTAACAAAATACATGACAATTGTTTCTCTGCGAGGCAATCTACGAAAATCGCAAGCCCGAGCCACACTTGACTAAGTCAGCACAGAACACACAATATGCATCCCCTTATTCCTGAGTTTTTTGGTGGGAGGGAAACATTCCCCATCTCCAGTCAAAAAAATCCAATAGTCAACTGGAGAAAAAAACATTTTAACAGCAGCCTTGTGCTACAGTACAACACAATATAGTAAAGATGGGCGGATAATACCAGCGCACCCAAGTTTGTTTACTCCACAGAAGCTCACTGTTTCAGTCCGTTGTGCCAGAGCTTGAAACAAATGAAGAATACCACGGGACTGATGATGTCCAAGCTTTAAAAGAGCCTCATTTAATTGACAGTTTTAAAAGTTTTGCAGCTAGACTATGTGATAGGCACATCAGTGAGATAAAAGAGGAGAATAATTGAAAAATATGGGAATGTACAGAAAGGTATAATCATAAATATGGGAACATTTCCACCTGGTACCAAGAAATAACGTCATAGAAGTAATAAGAGCATTTAGTCAGTATCATTTTCCAGTCACATCACAGCTCATATGTTTAATATCATTCCATAAATATCAGCCATGAAGTTAAAACACATATGCCCACTTTGGTGTCTGCATGTCTAGGCTTTCTGGACAATGCATTTAAATGATTAATTCTTTGCATCAACATTTAATGCAGCACCTCTGAACTCAAGTATTACAGATTTAATAATAGCACGCAGGCTTCTTTGACTTTTATTGCACACATATGACACTAAAACAATTAAAACCAGCGAGGTGTGGTAGTGCCTTGGCACCAGTCTTAAAGGGCTGCTATAAGTTTTACAAGCCACCAGATGTCACTGTGCTTTCTGTGTTGGACGCCCCGGCCCAAAGCCTTGAGTCATTTTCGGCGCAAATAGAAAGAAAGCCCCCAAAGCTTCATCCGGCCATAATAATAGCATAACCTTGAGTGTGTTATTGCTGAAGGACCTGGTATTGGTCTGAGAGGGCAAATTATTACATGAGAG
Source organism: Cephalopholis sonnerati (assembly GCA_019142605.1). Classification (NCBI taxonomy): domain Eukaryota; kingdom Metazoa; phylum Chordata; class Actinopteri; order Perciformes; family Serranidae; genus Cephalopholis; species Cephalopholis sonnerati. The sequence goes on along the minus strand of JAGQAX010000001.1, from coordinate 34,197,972 downwards.
CCGAGCCAGCCTCATAAAATAATGGTCATAATTTGACCATGGTCTTGAGAGTGATTTAAGAATTGAAAGCAGAATTAAATCCAGCCTGCTGAGTATCTTACACACACTGTCACAATATATTAACTCAGTAATTACCAACATGAGAGATGCCGTATGTCAACATGCCCATTTTTTTACAACTTCCCTCTCTAAACAAGCAATTTACCACAACTTATGTAAATGTAGCATTTCATAAAACTGGTGTTTTGAAGGATTTTAATTTGATGCCTTTTGGCCAATGGCAACATTATTTTACTATGCAGGTAAAAAAAAAGGGAAAACTAGGACAGCACTTCAATTCGACTTTTTAATATTGCCACATGGACGTTTCAGGAAAGTTGTCCTTCTTCGGCGTGTATTCTGGCAATTTCACAATCAGTATACACAAGTGGGGTTAATTAAAGGTGACTGCAACCTGCACAACTTGTGAATCCAAACGGGGGGTAGCCACAACCTTTTCAGGCACAGACCTTCATGATGTAGGATAATAAGTCATGAAAAACCATGAGAACAACACAAATTATGGTCACTTCATTAGAAGCAAGCTAATGAAATCCCCTCATTCATCCAATTGGGGATGAAGGTATCAAGGAAGTGTATCCAACATGTCTCCCTTTGAGGAAGAATTCAGTCCCTGTTACCACCTCTCCTTGGCGTCTTCACTGTTTCAATGCACAGCACCAAGTCCTCAAGGTCGAACTGTGAGTTGAGCACAGTGTCTCTTATTTCTTTTTACTATGCAGGTAAACGAATGGAAGCTTATAAACAGGCTGATGGTCCCCATGGTAACTAGAGATGGACAGCCTCAGGCAACTTTGGAGGGATGTCTGATTAAAGCAAATATATTAAATTTAAGCCTTCTTTGCAAGACACTGTGCCAAATTGCTAACATTTAAAAAACAAACATGTTAAGAATGATCTGAGCGGTCTCCAATGCAATCTGAGGTAACCTGAACTCTGGTTAATTAGGAATGGGACCTGATAAGATTGTATTGATATCAATTATATTATCAATTATACCCTTTTTAATTACTGGTTTATTTACTCATTAACTAACTGCTTTACTCATAATTTAAAATTTATGAAATGAGAGAATATTTGGACAGCATTTAGTGTCATCTTGAATTTCTTGGTCAGAGAAAATCTGCTTTGTCTGCCTGCACGGTGCTGATGTTATTATGACATAGGATAATTACCCTTGGTAACAGACGTGCTAGTTGGTTAAGAAGCAGTGGCACTCGTGCATAGAGTGCCAAATACATAGTATTACTGGAATTTAAGACCAGTATAGTGCTGGTGTTTCCACCTTTACTTGGTCTTTCTTAGTGAAATGAAGCCATGCTTTGAACCATTTCTTCATCTCTGCCATGACTTCTTCCTCTTCTTCTTCTTGTTGCAGGTTTCTACCAGCATAGATGCACGAGTTTGACAACATTGGTTTACAATGCAAAACTGTCAAACATGCCGGCAATCTTCGAGGTTTTTTGTGTGTGCATGTGTGTGGCCCTTTGTATAATTCTGTGTTCCTTCTCTAAATTCAGAGGTTTCTCTGGTTCGTGGTCACAGCACAGAACACAATTTCAGATCAGAGCTGATCAGATTAGATCGATAGATGAGAGGAGCAGCTGCTGCAGAGGCAAGTGAAAGCAAACTCTTAGACCCAAAGCAATGACAGGTTAAGTTTCACGTGCACCAAGAGTGTGCTGCAATGAATTAACAGTTTATATATTCCAACAGTGCTCCTAACGAACGGTTCAGCCACCGAAATGGAGAACAGATATGTGCTAACAGATGTAAATATTGTGGCAGGCCCCCACAAACAAATGAATGTGTGGGAAACCCTGGATAAGCTTGGAGGCATGCGATTCTGATGGAGCAGGCAATTCAGAACCGGTTCTCGATTCCCATCCCTATGGTTAATATATGTGATATTTGTTAGCTACAGTTGATTTAAGTTTGGAGGTGCCTCCAAAAAAAGGTTATTCTCAAGCTTCTGTAATATAAAATCAATACAAAAAAACACCTCAGGTAGGCTGAGTTTTCATTATTATTCAAAGTAAGTATCACAGACCGAATCCATATTAACTATGAACACACTCTGGGGTAGATATTTAATGGAGTATCACCTGCAATTTGTGGTCTTTCAATAGGATTCTATTCTTAAGGGTAAGAGAAATCGATGTAAAGCATGGCCTTTTTTGGTCCGGGAGAGAAAGAATGGTCCAAAGTTTCCATTTCTTTGGAGATTTAATCGTTTTCCTCTGAACACTAACAGTTTTATCACCCTCCATCAAGATCCGTCTGTCTGCTGTGAGGGTGAGTAAAGGAAAAGCTTGGGGCTCAATGCTGAAACTTTGAAGAAGGGCCAATCAAGCATGATAGCAAACGCACAAAAACTAATCAATTATCTTCCAGCACTCCTAAAAAAATGTTATTAAGAATTAATACCAAACCTCATCCATTTGTGTTGTGAAGCACTATTACTCAAAAGCATCAACAATTTATGTTGTGATGCACTATCACCCAAAAGCAACAGAAATTATTAAAGCTGAAAATCTATTTTGAACACCTTTTGGGACTGGGTGAACCAACCAGAGAAGGAGAGCGAAAAAGCAGAGAAAATGAGAGAGTGTGAGAGGGAAAGAGAGACAGGCTCAGTATGCACCAAGGCAACAGCCATGCTACTAGGTTTATTTGGATATTAGTGAGTGGGCTCTAGCCTTCCACAGTATAAGCACATCCTCTCTAATTTGATGACTGATTTTTTTATCTATTTTTTTATTTTAATTCTTGCAAGGTACCAGGTTTGACATCATGACTACTTTTAATTTTGCATTTTAATGACTACTCTGTTAAATATTCCCACCCTCAAAACAGAAAGTGTATTTTTATAAATCTGTCCCAGTGCAGGTGTAACTACATCTCTTCCAGATTGAAATGGCAAGACAAACGAGATTTCACTGGCTTGTAATCAAATTTACTACAAATTCAATCCCTACCCAGTCTCTCTTGGGCCAGCTCCCACATGGGACATATTTTTTCTTTCAAAAATGCACAAATGATACAATATGTTCGCAGAGTACAAGCAAAATTAGGTCTTACAAATACATAATATTTAAACACAAATTAATTACATAAAGTTAGGCAGCAAAATATAGACAGTAAAAGTAAAAAATAAACTTACAGTTTTAGAGGCAGTAAAAATGTACTGGATGACCATTTCTCTCTTTGTGTTGAGGTCCTTCTCTCTCAAAGGAGTCTTTTTTTCCTCATTCAAGTTCATGTCCTCCTGAAAAGACAGAAAAAAAACAGAATGAAGGACTAAGTCTTATTGAAATTTTAATATAATCTAATTTAAAATGCAATATTCTTTTTTGTTTAGATTTTAGCGGCACCTCTGGCGACAGGACTTATTATGAAATACTTGAGCAATATAAGCTTTGGTCCACTTTAAGTGTAGACAGCTTTTTTTCTACCAATTTTATTTAATCCCAAAATGTAAAACCAGGTTTAATTTCTGGAAATTATATTTGAAAATTGGGGCTGTAACATATTAGAAAATTAGACATTATTGTAATTACAACAGCAGCTTTTCTTGTAATGACAAGAATGGGCCTCGTTCACCAATAAATTTCTTCTTAAAACCCACTAATGCAGTTTTCACAAAGATTTCTGACATTAAATGGTTTTCTTATTTGGGATTTGTTCTTAAGAACAGAATCTAGACACACTCAAGCACACTTGTGCAAATTGGAGTGCTGACATGTTTGTGCAAAATAACGGTTACTGTGTTTTTTCTACAGTTGAATATGATACGATTTGAATTACAATAATATTTATATAATGTATAATACTTCAACAACTATTGTCTATATTTTACAAAGCGTTATGGTCTTATAAAATGAGCACTACACTAACACTTCAATTAATTTTAATAATGTTAATGAGGAACCATGCCATCCACTTATTAGTGAATGGTCATGCTATTTGTAGGCCTATTTTTGCACCCTAAGTCTACTGGCACAGTGGCATTTACTGTTGCTGCATCAAGTTGCAGATCATGCCCTGAGTAGAGAGTGCAACTTCCACGACCATGTCAATCTATTTGCTGAGAATGGCGAGAGAACATGCTGGAGAGATTACATATGTCATCTGGCCTAAGGACACCTTGGGGTCCCCAAGGAGGAGCTGGAAAGAGTCGCTAGGGAGAGGGACGTCTGTGGTGCTTTGCCTGGCCTGCTGCCTCCCCAATGGCTGGATGGATGGATGAAAGCCTGTCCCCCTCCAGTAGTCAGTGCCTCTTCTCTGTGTTTGGCAACGTGGTTTTCCCATAAAATGCACTCACAAAAGTTTATGATACTTGCATGTTTTGATTAGCAAGACAGTCTTTACAAATGTACACTACATTCATGATTTTTTAAACGGATATGCAATCGCCAAAGGTAAAAAGTTTACATCAGTCTATTAAAAAAGTAGAACTAGTCACATGACTTCAATTTATGTCGTAGAACAAAACATGAAAATCTTTTCAGTTTGTGTTAACCACACGACCGTATTTCAGGCATCCAACCAAAAATTCACTCAAAAAAACCATTGATTTCAAGACAAAAGAACCAGAAGTGCAAAAACGCTAACTCACTTCCGCGTCTTAGCAGTCATTTCTGCAGCACTCTATTCTCGCTATTTTTTCAATTTCAGTTTGTGTACACATCCCTGCCGTCTCACACCTTTCTATGGGGATTGGCAGGGTGTTTACCTATGCTAATAAGGATCAACTGGCATGCGCTTTCACTTCACAAGGGCAAGGAGATTTATCATTATAAGAACAAAGTTGCAAACATTTCTGATATTGGTGAATGAGGCCCAAAGTTTAAGCCTGTTCCAAAGTCAGCTATACAAGTGTTGCATTTATGGGTGTAGCAGTTACATTCATGTCTACCTTTTAATCTACATAAAGTAAGTCTGGCAGTACTCGGCCCCAAAACTCTCAAGTAATTTAATCAATGCCTAAAAAAATGAAAAAACAAGTAGAAGTCGTCTCTCAGCGTCTTTACAGCATTGGTATTTCAAATGGTAATATGGTGTTACAGAATGTACTATTGGAAAATAGCAAGCTCAAAAGTCTGAAAATCTGTGTTTCTTAAAGGAGAAGTCCAGCATTTTGCACTTTGAGCCCCATTCCTGGGTTGTTTATGATGAAATAGAGTGGTTAAGACCAAAATCTTGATGATTGTTCCTTCTCTGACAATTTGATTGAATTTGGTTTTCCCCTGCCTGGCTTAACAATGCTGTCTATGGCCATGTGTAAATCTGTCCTAAAACCACCTTAAACATTCATTTTCAAAGCCATGAAACTCACCGAGTGGTCAGTGGTGTTCATTGATGTTCCCACATAAAAATCGTACACATGGCCATAGACAGCATTGTTCATCATAAACAACCCAGGAATGGGGCTCAAAGTGCAAAATACTGGACTTCTCCTTTAAATGAACACTTTCAAAAACTTAAAAGGAGTAAAAAGGAGTGTGAGCATTTGACTGATAAACAGGGTAAAAGAGTGTCTGTTATTAGAGCCATAATTCAGCTGAAAGCTTTGTCGTATTTGTCATTAATTCTATTTAACCAAAAAATCATCTACATTTTAGTAGCGAACTTTAGTATTGCCTGTTTCTGCTTTTACTGATTTCCTGAATTTTTATTTAAATGTGACGATACATCTGAAAGGTATTCAAACATGGTGCATGTTAACCTTGTTCTGTTAGGTGTTTCTGCTCTAAAATCTTCATCTAAATCTTTACTTCTCAGTCTCTTGCAGCAGATTGTGTTTAACATGTCAAACTGCTACACTGTTTTTCTGTTGATACTGTACAATGACAAAACAACGTACCATCATCTTTTCAAACAGAGCCAGGATCTCTTTTTCCGAGGTGATCTTTGATGAAAGCTCCTCGAAGTGATGTGAGGTGGATGATGACGAAATGGACCAGTCATTAGTATTGTGTTTGGAGTGTGACAAGGGTGGCCGTTCTTTTTTACTACCCGGAATCCGAATACTGGCAAATCTGTCCAGCTGTACAGACAAAAGAGAAAGTACAATTAAAATGGAGAAAAGCACACAAGAATTTCCAGTGTTAGGTTCAAATACATAAAACATGTGTTAGCTTATGAGCATACTGAAACGGTTAATACTCAGAACAAAGTAGACAAAACAATTAGCCTATTAATGACTTAGAAGAACGATGCTATTAGTGTGAACAAAGCACATACAGTGCTTAGAACATCTGTTGAACACATGTTGAGCACTGCACTATCAGGATAAAACGCAGAGTCAACATTAGTAAGTGAGAAAAGCAGTCTGTGCTCCGTGATGTGAGTGAATCCAGTGTCTGGCAATGGAGACCAATTTCATTGCCACTCAAAATAAGCAGATTAGATGAGTTTTAGTAAAGTGATGTTAGATGTTGCAAAGATTGACATGCAGGAGGAGAGAAAGCACACCAATTTCTCAAAATCTTACCACATCATCTGTGATGTTTTTAAAGGGTAAGTGCTACAGGTGGGGAACAGAAAAAAACAAATCAGGATACAAAAAGCAGCTGTATCAGATGTTATAAAACAGATTTATGTTTTAACTCTACAGGAGTCAAGAACAAAATAATGTGCTGTTATTTATGAACAGATATCACTGAGTTCTAACTCGGTGTAAAGCACTGGTTCTTTTTATTCTGCATTATAGAGATGTGACAACCCCTCCGCTCCACTAGGTGCACCTGTTTTCTTGGCTGTTCTCTTTGGTCACAGGATGTGGGTTAAGGCAGAGGGTTGTCGTTGACATCATGAGCCACACCCGGGCTGGGTGTGCTTCATGAAATGAAAGCTCTCCACCTTCCAACAGAAGGTCTCTCATGTTTATTTGGTTATTTATCATTCATTCATTTTTTAGAACTGCTTATTCTGTTGGGGGTCGCTGGAGCCTATCCCAGCTGACATTGGGCAAGAGGCGGGGTACAGACTATCGCAGGGCTGACATATAGAGTCAGACAACCATTCCACTCACATTCACAACTACGGGCAATTTAGAGTCACCAATTAAACTCACCCCTGGGTTCAAACTAAGAACCCTCTTGCTGTAAAGCGACAGTGCTAACCACTAACAGAAATCACTGTAACACAAATCACAAGTTGCATATGTGGCGTTCATTTCTTGCAGCGTTCAACCCAAAACATGCCTAGCATCGGCAAAATGCGGCTCGCCACAGTAATTTTATTTTTCTGCAGCCATGAGGTGTGTTTGTGTTTCAGGCAGGAACAATTTCTTTGTAGCATAGGTCAATATATCATAGGAGTCACGGGACTCTGGTCACCGATTAACGACAGGCATTCTCTAGCCGCAATTTGCCGCCAAATGTTTAACTATCCACATCTTGTAGTTTGGCTGCACTTCACCGCAGAATCAAACGGCTGCTGCTCGAAGCGGCAGCCACAGTTTTCCACAGCCATTGCATGGCACTTCACTGCAGGCCGCACTTAGACGCTGTTTAGTGTGTTTTGAATGTTAAAAGAGAACGCTAAAGCCAAGTCTGAAAGGACAAGGCAGGTGAAATGTTGCTGTTGTTTGTCTCTACTTTATTACACTCATGTCGAAATTAAAAAAGAGACAGATGTTTGCACTGCAGTCATTTATCCAGAGGAAGTTCAACTGGACTGGTAACTGAGAACTGTAGTGGCTCAGTCATTGGATTGACATGTGTACTTGAACCTGTTTAGCGATTATGGTTTGCAGCAGCTATCAAGGCTTTGATCAACAGGTTTTAATAAAACCAATGTATGCCAGCTGAGTGAAGCCCTGACTAGCGCACATTCCCCCAGGAGCCTGAACAATAATCACCAAGAACAATGGGGTGGGTGCCAAACTTTCACTACAAAAAAAAAATCCCTTTTGGGGCACCCAGCAGTGCACTTTAGCAGATTATTAAATATATGTTTAAATGTCTAAACCCAAGTGACGTGTTAGTCAACATCGTCGACACTAGTCATTTAAACGAAAATTGCTGCCTATAAAGTGCTTCTCTAACAAGCCCTGTCTGCAAATTATAAAGGATCCACTTGTGCAGCCGAAGAGGAGATTGGCAGTTGGCCTGTTGTTATCTGTGCGCACCAGCTACCTCAGTGCCTGCCGAGCAAGTTTTGTCTGCTGCTTTTTCTGCTCTCGCACATTTTTTGTTTGTTTGTTTGTTTGCTTTTTCTGTAGACTTCTTGGGAAAGCTGCCATCTGTATTTCGAAACAGGAGTACAGAATTTAAAAAAAAAACGCCGAAGGAATCATCCTAATAAGGAATGGGAAGTCGATACATGAACAGAAAACATTACACTTCAAAATGTTCTCATAATGAAAAACAGACATTGAAAGACTGCATCTCCCTACATGTTACCAATTAATGTTATTGACTATTTTCCCATAGGGGACAATCCTATACATAAATCTGATTTATTGCAAAAAATGTAAGCTTTCAGATGCAGTTTTAACATAAATCTCTATATATACTCACATCATACACCTCATCAGACTGAATCCAGAGGATGTTAAAACCTTAAAAAAGTCCTAATCAATAACATTCTGAAATAAATTATTCTTTTAATAAACATAGCAGCAGAGCGCACAGAACCTCAGAGAAATAAATCAATACACACCAGTGTTTAATTAATATTATAAAATCACCTGGAAAAAAATGTGTCAACCTGTCAATAAAACATCCCCCTAATGATTCTCCGAGATTAACATCATACATTTTTGTTCAAAATGTGAGACTGAAAGCTGACAGAGAATGCTAATCAAATGACCCACCAAATGTCTACTATAGAAATTATGTTGTCTTTATTGATCAACTGGACATCTGGTCAAACTAATTGGACACAGACGTCAAACTCTGACCTCATATGCCCACAACTTGACAAACTATGCTTGAGCAGGCGCATTTAGAACAAAACTAACCAAGATGAACCCCAACAATCAGACATAACGAGTCAAGTACTAGATAATGGCCATAACTACATAACTAATATAACATGACGTAAACTGCCAGCACATGAAAACAAGAAAGTTGATCTTGGGGAAACTGACATCTTTTTCAGTTAACTAAAACAACTACTGATTTATAAAACACTGCACATGCTATCCACAAGAGAAAAGAGATGTAAACTCAGAAAGGGAATGTTTCATGCAGATCAGAACCCAAGAGCCAACCCAAACCAAAGCGGCATTCACAGACAGCAGATTTTCAATTTGTTATTATTATTCTTTGGCCCTGCTAACTCTTTATTTTTGTTATTCCACTTTATGTTACTCTTAGAACTTCGAGCAACTGCATAAGCCTGGAAGGGCTGCAAATTCTGATGACAAGGCAAAATCGACTACTATAAACCAAACAATGGTGCTCCACCATCTCAATTACCAGCATTCTAAAATAAATCTTTATTACTATGGCCTTTTTAGTCAAGATTTAAATAAACATGCCTAGGGCTGTCCAGAATACCATTATTTAGGCTTTGGAGCTCTGCTAGTAGTCAACAGGAATAGGAAGTCAGTACATGAGGAGATTCAATCAGTATCCATATTCAAAGATTCAGAAAGATTCAGAGAGATTCGGCTAGATATTTCCCCGTTCTCAGCTGAGATGGACAGCACAGTGCCGCAACAAGTGTCTTTTGGTTTAATTACAGGCATTAATGTAGAAGGCTCCGTTATTCTACAGTATTTTTTTTAATCATTTGTCATTTTAAAAAGTACATTTCCACAAGGTTTGGTGTGTTTTATGTTTGCAATCCCAATGGGTTTGGTTAAACAAGCTCATATTTGCAAGGTCATATCTGTGCACATTTTGTGACATAATAACAGCTTGTGACAATTTGTATTAAAATGGATAAATTATAGACCCACATAAATGATCATGGGCTCAAAATCCGCGATAACGCCAGACAAAAGGCTGTTCCACTTTCTGCAGAAATCCCTTAATAACTAACACAAGTGGATGTTTTCCCCCATCCAAGTATAACAGACCACAGGCTTGAACCTGTCACTCATACAACACAAGATTTTGTCATTTAAATTCCTTTTTTTTTTTATTGTATTTACTGTCAACTAACTAACTGATTAATCTTCTATACCTCTGCCATTTCAACACTACCTCACAGGCACTGACTGAGACTCCATTCAGCAAAGTAACTTTTAACAATTAAAAGTCACAGAAAAATCTGCTTTGGTGCAACAAACTTGTCAAGCCCAATAAATGCTGATAAAATGGTACAGTAAAAGTCATTAATGATTGACACTGCCCCCTTTTACCCCCAACAAAGTTTTAGTTTTGCACAATTCAGCTCTAAAATGACAGATTTCCTTCTGACACTACTGATGTATTTTGTTTCTACCCATCTCTTTTTTATTCTTTTTTAGCCAATATAGAAATGAAAAGTGTGTTTTTTTTGGCAAATGGCACTATAAAATGATTAGGGTTAATAGAATAGGTAAATGAAGTGTCTCAATTATCATAAATTCATTTCCAGTTACTTATTTGAGCACCAAAATTCAATAATATTGCCCATTAACACTAAAAACATTCTCCAAAAATTAGTGATACAGAAAAAAAAAGATATTAAACATCCATTACATTAATGAGACTATAAAATCTTTTCAGAGCATAAACTGACAACCAATTTTATTTTTTATTTTTTGACAATGAACAGTCCTTCTCATCCTTTTTTCTACCCTGTAATTAAGTAGGCCAAAAACAGGATCTCAAAAGAACATTAACACATTGCATCAACATGTCTTCTGTTCCATTTTTTTCTTCACTTTTATAATGCTATGCTTGAAAATAGCCACTGCACATAAAATGGCCTTTAATGGCACATCTACTTTCTGCCAATTACAGTAAATATTGTGGTACTGCAGTGCCACCTATTGAGATGACAGTTAACTAAATAAATAAATGCTCTCAACTGTGGGAAAAAATATATACAATGTTTTTCAGTTATTTGTTATAATAATAGTTATATTTTATAAATGTTGTTAGACAGACCAGTCTGCTGGGAGGGACTAAAAGGTGTCAAGCTGTAACACCATCACAGATACATGTATGTATTATTTAGTGAGAATAGTAAACAAGATGTTCTTTGGTTGTGTATTTCTGACATTTAGACAGAGGAAAACCGTAAGGGGAGCATCATTAATAAATATAAGGCCCTCTGGGTCATAACATGGCCTCAGTGTACTGCTTCATTCAATGTATTTTAAAAAAGATCCACAACCATGACCAACACCTTAGTCCGACTGAGTGAAAATGTGCAGTTCAGCTCATGTAAGGATGCTCTGCATGTCACTCTTGTTGACAACAGTGAAAAGTGCTGCAAAGAAAAGTCAACAGTTAAAAAAAAAAATCTCAAAATGTTTTCAGCTAGTATTGCTTTTATTTTGAGGTTAAGTCTTCACTGTGTGTTACCTGCCGTATCTCAGCTTAGATTAACTAGGTTTTAAATCGGTTACAACAATATTTGGTCCATTTACTAGATTTTTCTTACAGAGATTTTAACTACACCTCACAGCCATTTGATTTTGCTCAGTTGTCAAGGAGATCGCTCTATTGTCATCATACAGTGGTCAACAATAGGTGGTCATATATGGGATGTTATGGTTGATGGTGGTCTTTGTCAGCCTATTTGAATACCCTCCATCCATGCCAAACACGATCCTTGAACAGGCACAGGGTTTATGATCTCACGTGATGACCACTGACCCATCTCCATGACAACTGTACAAACTCCATCTGCTGATCATAATTGTGAGCTGCTGCTGAAAGCTCCAGAAAATGCTGGTTAATGGACCTTCAGATGAAATTATTTTGTCAAATAAAATGTCCAAGGGCAAGGATGAACTTTGCCGCTCAAGGCCTGGTAAGGGTCCTGGTTAAGTGAAACACTACTTGTGCTTATTGCCATTTTCAAAACAGGACCTCAAGGACTTCCAATGTGTGATCAGACCTAGAGAGGTTAAATACTTAGGTTTCCCTGTTCAACTGGCTTCAAACATCCCCAACAAAAAACATTTATCAATATGTGTTTTAATCATTAACACCATAGCCATTCATTAGTGTTTTGCATACTTATAGTTAAGTGATTTATTACTAATGTATTATTTCAAAATAAATTCCTATTGAGAGGTTCGGTGAATTTATTCTGAATCTGTCAAAAGACATTCAGTTATCAGATGCACAAGTTTTGTGCCGGGTTTGCCAATCCGCATTTCTGTCAGTCAACGAGACACAGTCAAATACAGTCACAGGAGGCACCACCTATTGAATCACGGAAAAAAAAAAAACATTCTTTACCTTTAATACACTCAATACAGTGCTCATGTGTCTGTAATATCAACTTTCAGGCAGATAAAGTGTAATAATCCAGGTTAAAAGCACACTGGCATTCAATCTGAATGTCTTAACACACATCAACCAACCTGACTTTACAGCCATACTTTCAGCCACCACTGAACACACGTCTCAGTAGGTGAACAGTTGTTTCCATGAATGTTAGACATGTAGCCATCAGCTCATCAGTAGGAGTGGATAATAACAGGCTGGACTGAAAAAAAATTCCTGTGCAGACCTTTACAATTCAAGACAAGAATCTCTGAATGGCAGCAACAAGGAATTAACTTGTGTTAGCACTCTCATAAGAACAGGGTCAAATGCAGGTTGAGCATGCATTAAGTAGATCTGTGTCATACGCAAGTCTCCTGTCTGAAGCAGGGTTGTGCGTGTGTGTTGTTAATAGACGGCCTGACGGCTTTGAAAATGAAACCACTAAGGGAAAACCTTAATAATGGCAATGTTTTGTCCAAATAGCAATATCTCCCTTCATCTCCCAGACAAATACAGCAGACATATACCTGGCAGACAAAATGTTTGCTGGGTTGTAATAGTAGGAAGGACATGGATTAGTGTAAGGGCTAAACCCTGAGCTAATTTTAACCTTTTGATTTCCTACATGCAAAGTTAAGTCAGGCAAGGTCACTGTTCACAAAGAAACCTCTAACATTCAACTTGCATCGTGTATGAGCCTTTTTTGGATTCTGTTAAGGCATTTTATCTGCAATGGACACTAAATAATGTGCAAAGTAAGTGCACTGCACAGGTATAACACATCCCCAACACTGCTCTGCTGTGTTTTGCCCATGTTTCCTAAGATATGAGCTGAATATCCAGTTTTAAATACTAACTGGAAATATAATACATTACTGCAAAGTCATTGTCACCTATCCTCCTAGATAGTCATGCACCTGTCCACTACCATATGACAAAACATGACAATATATTATATATGGAATAGAAAGTTCTTGCAGCCATTTTTTTCCTTGTTGGTCTTGCACTTTTCTGTCTGTGTGAGTGTCCACAGATGGTAAGACAGGCAGCAAATATGATGTAGACATTGACACATACTGCAGGGCCTCATTTGGAAAAGTGAAATGACACCCTCACCCAATCACACCACCCCATGTGGACTTAAACTAAAGCCACATTAGTCTACAGTGCATAGCTAGAATAAAACAAACCTTTCATTATAGTCTGCCATACTTACAAACTTTGGTTTGCGGTCTCCTTCATCGTAACATGTGTTGCTGTTGGAAGATCCCTTCCTCTTTTGCGCTTTACTGTCCCGTCCGGATTCAAACCGCTGACCATAACTATCCATGTTGTTGACCTACTCGAGCTGACAGCTACTACTGAAGAAATTAACCTTGTACGTTAACGTTAACGTTAACGTATGTGAAGTTTGCAGACACTAAAAATGGCTAAGGGCGACACAAGTCTACAATGTCTACATTACCATTCGGAGCTAAAACTGGCCTGACAGCTACCGTTTGTTAACGCACAGGTGCATATTACACCGTCACAATTCAGAAATGTCCATATATTTCCAAACTGTCACTCCCAGCAGTCCGTTTAGCAAACTAGCTAGCAAGCTTGCTAACCTACCATTCACTGGTGGCTTTACTTAGCGCTAATCCAATTTATGGACTGTCACGTATACTAATTTAACGCTTGAGTTTCCGCGATGAATGCTGCAGACGAGACACCACTTTCTCCTTTGATCAATATAGTCCGACCATTAATTGAAAGCTATACAGCTAATCACCGCAGGCAGTAGATGAAACGTTAGCGGGATACATTAATGGAAAATATTTTTGACAGACCCGCGCAATGACAACGTCAGTTGCGTGTGTTTAATCCAGCCAATAGCATTCACTAAAATGGTACCGCCCCCTCTGTTTACAGTTGAAAAGGCATTTGATTGGCTGCAGTGAGCTGTCAATCATACCAGCTTCATGTTAAGACTGCTCGTTTTAACCACCGGGGTCTCCCGCAGTATAATGGCTTCTTTAGGCTGGGCTTATCCTGACAGCAGAACCAGCTACTGTTTGTCTGCCAGGTAGAAATTGCAGCCTTAATTACAATACAAGTTAATTATTATTGTTGAATTTATTTAATTTATTGTTACTTATTTTAATTTATTAATGTAGAACTCACAGGGCATATTTTCATTAATACAACATACAAGTATGCAAGCTGCTAAAACATATAGGGTACCACACAGCACAGTAAGAGTAATAGAAATAGTAATGCAATTAGTTTATTTACTGATTAATTCATTTATTTAACCTTTATTTAACCAGGAAGTCCCATTGAGATTGAAAAGCTTGCAATCAGGGTGCATTTAAAATGCAACAAATGCAACATATAATACAAAAATGTACAATAAAACAACAACTGTTCAAACACAGTGGCCTCTCAATTAAAACAAGCACATGTCTCTGTCACCACATTCTTTATGATGACCTTAAATTCATCAATGTATAGAAGTGTTTCTAATTTTAGATCTTTTTGAAGATTGGTCCATGCCCATGGTGCAGAGTTTTCCCCAGATCTGTTAAAACCTGGGGTACATTAAAAAGTAACCACTTGGAGGAGAGTAGCTGGTAACTACCAGAGCTGACACATAGAAGGGAGCAGAGGTAGGCTGGAAGTTTGCCCAATATTGCTTTATGGATAAAAATATACCAGTGATGTTGTCTGCGAGAGGTCAATGACGTCCAGCCCACCAAATCATAAAGAATGCAGTGATGAGTAAGTGACTTTGCATTTGTAATGAAACACTGAATCACGGCTATGTAAAATGGAGGAGGTTGCATGCATATACAATATGCCACTGTTATCAAGCACAGACAGGAAAGTAGCATCCACAAGCTTTTTCTTAGCGCTGAAAGTAAAGCAAGACTCCTTTGTAAGCTTTCACTTTAAGCTTCCCAACTAGAGTAGCAATATGAAAGCTTGTCATCCATCCATATGCCAGAGTACTTGTATGAGGACACTCTTTCAATGGATTTACGTCAGAAGTGAAGATGCTGACAACAGAACGTAAAGGCATCCACAGGACAGTAGAATAATGCAGAATTTTGAAGGCAAAGCTAGAAACTATTAAAATAATGTTTAGATGTGTAAACTTTATTAGAATGTTGCATGGGTAACAAGACAAAATCTACATTTCCCTCAAGCTTCAATCAGTTTTATGTGAGTCTTAAGAGGCCTACTATTATGCATGGTTGAAAGGTTTAAAATGGAGTCAGTGCTGTCTTTTAAAATTGCACAACAGATCATAGCTGTGAAAAAAACATCTGTGTGTGAGCCACTTTACCACATTAGTATTACTCATTTGTCAGATAGGATACAGACGATTTTCCTTGTATTTTAGAAAATGCTCCCTCCTTCCCCCCATCCTACCCCGACGAGTATCCAGGACCAGACAACTTCTCATAAAGGCGTTCATGTGAAGCTTGAGGTGCAACATAAGTTGATGCAGCCTTTTTTTTTTTTTTTAATCAGGCTGTTATACTGAAAATGCTTCACGCTGTTGGTTTTCAGCTTTGTTTGGCCATTTAAAAGTCAGCCTAAAGCTACAGTAAAATCCCAAACACCTTGTCTGATGCAAACAGCAATGAGGTGATGTGATGCAACAAACAGAAACTTTGGTGAGATCTTTCTTGTGCTCTACTCAAAGAAACGATCTGTGCCCACAGGAGATACAGTATCAGAGAGAGTTCTTCAATGTAAAGCCAACCAGTGCTGAACATTTGTGCCCACTTCTAATGGACATGAATAACACTCTGAAATCATAGGAGAATATATTAATTATGTAGAATATTGATAGTTAACTACATGGCATGAGTGATTAACCTTGGTGGATGCTTTTTAAATCTCCTCTATGACCATTCAGCATTTATGCTCGATTGTGCGCAACGTTCTTCTTGTAGACAATAAAGTTGAACCTAATGATGGTAATAGGATAAAAAGCCACAAGTGGTATTAACCTTTCCCCCGCATTTGTGCTTTCTGACAACTGGGAGCATGCCAGCTCTTTTTAGCACTGAGGTAGAGTGATAATTACACACGTTTAGCTCACTGACAGCTACAACTTTAACAACAGTTGGTTGTAAGTTTGATTGGCAGTTTTTTTCAAAGAATGTATCTTTGCCACAAGCAAAAACAAGAAGCCTACACTATATACTTAACAAACAGGTCACTGGTTTCAGCTGTCTGTTAGCTCCCGCAATTTGCTCAGCTGTTATATTTCGAGCATAAGTCTTTTAAAAGTGGAGCAGTAATTCAGTATAATTACGCTTCCACCATTACCATGTCAATCTGCAAAAACACAGGAGACTGGGACAAATTCTCACTAACTGATAAACTGAGATGTACACATGCATGGCTTTTATCTGAATGGCTGAAAACAGATTTTGCATGCACATTTTAAATCTAAAAAATAATTCTTAAAACAAAAGTTGAAGTCAAATTTCACTACTGAATGGAACCTCATCTATGAAATCAAATCTGTCTTTCTTTGAATCCAACCTCTTGAAATCTTGTTATCTTTAAAGACCTTTATTCCTTGACTCCCCCTGAAAGGCTGCCTGCATGGCTGCCAGCAATGTGTTAATGCTCCTCATCTGGCCAAACACAAGCCTTGTGGCATTGTGCCTTGCTAATCCTCTCAGACAATGAGAGACCTACCCTTCCAAATCAGTCAAAGAATTGCCACAGGGATATACAATCAAAAACGCCAGAGGCCAAAAAATATGAATTCAAATTCTCTTGTATTGATAATGACATTGATCTCTGTTATTTAAATAAACCGTCAAAACACATAAAATCAATCTAAGTGAGCCTGAATGCGCTTTGTGATTAAATAATGTATGCTTTATTTGCATGAGTATTTCACAACAACATTGTCAGAGCATTAACAAATTTAAAAAGTTCATCTAATAAAAATAAAGTAAGTCTTGTTAAAAAGAGTCTCAATGATATTCAGGAATATTGACTTTAAATGCTTCTCTATACACAGGGTTTGAAGAACTAACTTAGGCAGGGGTGTTTTATGTGTTTTAATAATCTGCCGTCTTCAGCAGCACTGACAGTGACAACAGTCTAACCTTATATCAAAGTATGCAATGAATGCAATGAAACAGCATTGAATACTGCCTGTATAGAACATCGACATCAAGAGGATCAGAATGAAACTTAAAGGCTTTCACTCAAGGAAATTTCCAAACAATGAAGTTTCATTACTGAACTGGTACATTTCTGTTGCTGAGTACTGTTTTCATACTTCAGTGTGCATATACTGCCATCTTGTGGCTACACTTAAAATTGTATCACTACATCAAAATTCAGTCAGCATGGACAGCATATTCAGTCAGTGATAGCTTTGCACTTTAATTTGTCAGTAGGACCCATATGCTCCTGTCACAATAGAGAGGAAAATGATATACTTTTTACTCCACTACATTTATTTTATACCTGCTTTTCACATTAAAAATCCAATATTATAATAAACCCAGCTGGTATAAAAAGTGTCTGAAATTGGTGAACTGCAACATTAAAATGCTCTTGCATGTATTTGTTAGTGCTAGAAATAGAATAATACTCTATAATAATCAAACACTGTTAAAAGAGCCCTTCTGCATAATGAGAACCTTTACTTTTAATACTTAAAGCACATTTTACTTTTAAGATTTATGTACTTTTACTCAAGTAATGGAGTATTTTAGACAGTCTGTTTCTACTTCCTCCAAAACACATACCCAAATTTAGTGTTCAAACAGTCCAAAAGCCAAAATTACAGTATAAGCAATGTAACACTGGGGATTATTAAAGAAAACCAGACAAAATGTTGCCTTGGGAGCTTCGTGGACATACATAGGCTTACACATAATGCATGTTTTGGTGAACAGTAAAACTTTTTACTGACTTTTTTTTCTTTTTAACATGTTTCCCCCAGGTGCCAAAGTATTCATTTAGCTTCAATACTGAGTCAGCTAGGTCCAACTTGCACTTTCAGATTCAGATTTGCTTATTTATATGTGTAAAATTTCACCATAAAAGCATCAAATAATATACAGTGAATTATGTCAGTGTTTGGACAGTAACCATTTTGCTGGTGTGGATTCTGACCCCTGACACTTGTAACATGGAGAGTATGAGTCATACTTTACATGTAGTGAAAATGTATTAAACCCACATCCCTGGCATGGAGTTGTGGGTACAAAAATCAACCAAACAAACAAACAAACAATAAAAAAAGCATTTGTTTAGCATGTGTTAAGTGCTTATGGTTGGATTTGTTGCCATCATTGGATATGCATTCGTTTTATTTTATTAGGATAAAAGGGATTTTACTTTGTAAATCTGATGGGCATTAGTTCATTTTGGAAACATGGAACATATTTCTATGTCCTCTCAAAAGGGAAGATTTCAAATCTGTTTTGGTGGCCAAATAACTTTGCTGGGTTGCCAGATTTGGACTGTGACTGGCTTGTTATTGAGCCCAGCAACTATTAGTAGACATTAAGAGGAAATCAGGATATACAATGTAAAGCCTGTGTATAGCCTTATACTATTAAACTGCGCCTGCATCTTCTGAAATTACACCAACTCATTAAATTCGCCATGACATAGCCCTTTCCACGGTCAGTTTTAAAATATCCGTATTTCTCGAAAAAGTATTTTGACCCTCACGGCACTTCATACGTTTGGTGACGCATGTTACGTAGAGTCGTTCAATACCTCAATACTCACATTAGCGAGCTCGATCATTGTTAGGAGGATAACATGTATTACAGAATCAGATAGTCGTTATTCAAGTGTGCTCCTCTTAAAGCTGTCGGTGTCTTTATTTACACATCTACCGTCTGGGCGAAAATGACGGATTTGTCAGAGTCCCTGACCAAAGAGGGCTGGTAGGTAGCATGGCAGCTAACGTCACTGAGCTAGCTAACTCACTGAGGTGCCAGATTGGTGTTGGCTTACAATGCTAATCATTATTAACGTTAGCTGTGCGTTTATATGGAAGTTTTGCAAGAGCACGAAGGTTTACAGAGTACACATGACCAATTTAGGTTGTGTGGATCAAGGCAGCGCTATTAAGCTGCCTGAAGTGAGACTAAGGCTAACTAACTAAGAGCTAGCGAGATAAATGACGTTAGCTAGCTACAGCTAATACACACTTAGCATGCCATTATCATAACGTAGACTGTTGACGCTACAGTTTGTGGTGTTAACCGATGAGCAATCATAACGTTAGACACAGGGGTGGCGACCTCAGCTAAATTCAAAAACTCAAAGTGGTTTTGTAAGGTAGAACTTCACCAGCAGCATGTATTACTGTGTTATAGTACTAATAATGCAATGTAATATTGCTGTTGTATTAATCCCACCCTCGTCTGAAAGACAGCCAGATATAAACATTTAACGTTACCTTTATTTCAAATGTGTAGTTTTATTGATGGGATGATCCCCACTGGAGTGTTTCAGCAGTTCTCAGTGGCTAATAACATGTATCACAGTTAGTAAGGTTATATTGTACACATGCACCTTTTAAATTTGGAGATATGTAAGGCTTCTGAGGCTGTCTTGTCTTTGGCAGGTGATATAATCTGACCTAAAATGCAGATGATTTTAAGGGTTTTAAAAAAACAAAACATAACATAATAGCCACATAATCAAGTGTTAGTATATAGTGAAACTATATTTACTTTATATCAAATGTTGTTATAGTTAAAATGTCATCTCCTGTCTTGGTTATTTGAGTTGTGTTTCACACATGATTGCCCAGCAGATTTCTTGTGATGTAATTGTTGTGGGGAGATGGCATGCTCTCAGAGATTTTAAATGTCAAAAAAATTATTTTGGTTAGGGATGCTCACACTTACTTGAAACCCCTGCCAGCGTCATCATCTTCCCTCTCCACCTTGTCTGTCATTTTACAGGTACCTCAGTGATGAAGGCATAGCAGAACTGAAAGGATCTGCTGAGAAAATAACACACGGTGACATTATTCGTATTGCACTTGATGTAAGTAAATTATGCAAGCTTTACACATACATTTTTTCAACATAAAGGTCTACTGTGTCGGATTTAGTGTCATCCAGCAGTGGGGTTGCAGAATTGAAACTTATCCCATGTGCCAAGTGCGTAGGAGAACTACAGTGGTGATGCAAAAGTACTAAGACACAAATGGCCCTAGTGTTTAATTTGTCTGTACTGAGATAGTGTAGACCAACATAGTGGACTCCTTGGACAAGGACCCACTCCGTGTATAGATATGAAGGGGTTGCTCTGAGGAAACGAAAACAAAGATTCTTATATTTGGTGATTGTAAACTAATGAAAACATTGCAATGAATATTATATACTATTTCTGCCAATAGATGCCTCTAAATCCTACACAGTGAATCTTTAACAGCAGTCTGCTCTGTATTTATGTAGCACTACAGGTACTGTATTCAGCTATTTTAAGAAATGGTTATTAAATGTGGTAATTTATCAGGATGTTGCTGTTCACGTGTATACTGATGCATACAGCCACCCTACAGGCTAATGAACCAGTCAAAGCTATGGGCACACAATTTTGAACTGGATGTTAAATTCTGTTCTCTGTGATTGTTCATTATTTGATATATTAACTAATGGAAGTAAGTAGGCTGGTGTGAAAAGCACATTATGGAGTCTCTTGCTAATTATGTATGACTCACTATTGGCAGACCCAGCATCTGATCTTTCTATCTTTAGTCCTTCCTAGAGAAAGATTATCTTGCACATTCACATCACACTTTTTCCTTTATCCTCTTTCCTCTTTGATCAGCCAGTTAAATCCAGTCCATTGCCTACCCCCCAACATGATATCAGAAATAAACTTGAGGCCACAAATCGATTTAGTTATCATCGCATGGCAAGGCCTCATATAACGCCATCTTTATGATTTATTTTTTAAGTGATAATAATAATAATACTTAAAAAAAGGGTGATACAGGTAGAATGCTCTAGACAATGCATAAACACTTAAGTGGTGTTAGGTATAGAAGAACCACAGACAGTTGTAATACGTAACACTGAGCAAGACAGACAGTGATACTGCTTAACTGTCCCGCAGTAGCAGACGACTCGAGAACACACAGTAGTTGAATTTACTGCAAAAGCCTTGACCTTTAAGTTTTGGCCAGGAGGCCTGCCAAAAGATCTCAAATTCCACTTAAACTTATTACTGCATACCCGGGTGAACCAACATGTAGCACATGTGGCTGGAGCTTGTAGAGCAAAGACATCTTTAAACTAGTTCAAAGATTAATTTGGAGCAGTTGCTGCTTTACTAACAACACAGTGATAGCCCCATTTTCACAACCATGTTAGAAGGCTTGTTGCCTTTAGAACAAAATCTATCATATGTGTGCTTAGAGAAACATCAATATTAAGAAGCAATTGCTTTTTTAGACTTAATGGGGGAATAAACAGGGCTGTAAAAGGGATGGGTGGCAGACCCATTTACGATTGGTACCTTGGTGCAGTCAACAGAAATCTGACAGATGTTTGCAGTGTGTAGCAAATTTGAAAACAGTTCATCATTATGTGTGTGGGTTGCAAGGACATCTGAAATCATATAAGGTAGTTTGAAAATGTATAACTGATAGATTAACAAAAACATTTAAGTGTAGTTTTAATTTTTAATTTTAATTAGACTGCATTAAATACACCCTGTAAATCAAAATGACTCCATATTATTAACAATATGATATATATTTTATTTCACTGCAAGTATTTCTGGTACTGTGGCTACAAGTTGAAAGGATTCCTTCCTAACATGCTGATTAATATTATTAGGCAGATTATTTTTGTTTCGAAGCACAGTGCAATGTAGTTAAACACATTTTTGAAATCCATTTAAAGGGACACTTCACCCCAAAATGAAAAATATTTTTCCTCCCACCCATAGTGCCATTTATCAGTCTAGATTGTTTTGGTGTGAGTTGGAGATATCGGCCGTAGACATGTCTGCCATCTCTTCAACATAATGAAACTACATGGCACTCGGCTTACAGTGCTTAAAGCACCAAAAAATACATGTGAAAAACTCAATTGCAGAAATTGTGACCCATTCACTCATGATAATCCACAGACCTTGTTTTGAGCAAACTTATCTGGAACTATTTTCTTTCTTCCAAACTACGCCTGCCAACCAAATCACTGAGCAGAAGGAGGCGGACATCTACTCATGGACAAGAGGCTCGTTTTTGTGACAGGGCGAGATGTAAACATTAACAACGTCCTACTCAGTTGTAATGTTAGCTAGCTCAGTGGTGCTAGGTGAGCTGACAGTAGATGCATGCTTCCTTGTGTGCGGTAATATGGATGGCGGGCGTAGTTCATGGCAACAATCTAGAGTGATAACTAGTGCAAGAGGAAAGAGGGAAATCTGTATTTTTGATTTTGTGTTGAACTCTCGCTTCAAGGCAAACTCTATTGTATTATTTTAATTGATTGTTACCAACACAGTATTTATTTCATTTTAATTAAGCAGTATTTCATTTGCAGAGTGACCTCAGGCCTATTGGGAGAAAAGTTCTACCATCTGATATCAATAGTGGAAGAACTGAGAAGGTGAGTGATAACAGGAATTCTTTTATGGCCTTTTCCACGCTACATTTATTAAACTGATGAGCTTCAGTTACTGTTTTTTGGCTAGATTACAGCAAAGTGGGGACCATCCCTTGAAATGTGAGAGTGTTGCTCAGTCTCAGAGTGAGTAAGTGATGTAGTTACACCACAGATTGAGGTGGAGTTTAACCACAGGCTGTTGTGGTTTCAAAATGAATAGGCGCAGTAGAGTTTACACTGGTAATGTCTTTGCTGCTGTGATCATTCATCTGATCTCCTACTCAGTACAAATCTGGTTGTTGTTGCTGTGTAGCGCATTTGTTACTCTAGATAGAGTAACATAGCTCGACCCAGAAAGCCTCACTTGAAAAATTTAGTGGAAGCGCTAAACTATTGCAGTTCTACTATTGTGCCACTATTTTTTTCTGCATAAATTCATATATTCCTGTATGTGTGTTTCAAATGTATTGTCTCAATCCTATATATGTAGGGTGTTGACACAGTTTGATGCATATGTTATAAGAGTAGTGTAGTGTAGGCGTTAGCGTAGTGAGAGAGAGGGTGGATGCGCTCAGAGCAGACAGCTGGTGGCGATGGGAGCAGAGGAGAAATTAGCAGTAAAGCTGTCAAGCGGTAGCAAATGCGCAGTGTAGGTTTCAGTCTGTCCATGAAGAAATGCTGCAGCTAAAGTGAGCATCAACTTTGGCCCTGGGGGCAAAACAAAGTCTCCCCTGTGCTGGTCTGGAAGCTCGAGCAGGAAAGTTATGAAGTTGTAAGCTATAAAGTTATAAGTTGGTCTTATGGAAAACAGAGCAAGATGCATCTTACGCAGGCCGTGGGCATGCTCATAATTGTCATTGGATGTAACCAAGGTCAGGTCTGTTAAACAAAGTAACGTTTATTACCCAGTGACCCTTTAGATAACTCATCCAGGACCACAAATTTTTGGGAATAGCATGATTAGGCTGTATTGTTGAATATAAGTAAAGCAGGAAACAATTATTTGTCTTAAATATATTTTTACCATGTCATATAACATGCTACTGCAGCACACTTGGAAAACAGATATTACCAGGACCACTAGATGAATATTTAAAATCCTTCACATTATAGACACTACACCTGACTATCTCTATAACAATTTGTCCACAACAACGACCATACACAATCCAGCCGTACACTGACAGCTGGGAGTCAGTGCAGGCTCGAGCTGAAATGCAGTTCTCATGAGTGCCACTAGATGGCCCTAACACACAAGACAAACAAGGATCAAAGACTTGATTTCTTACCTGTGAAGAGCTGAGCAACTGTTAAGAAAAAAATTTCCAAATGTTGTCAGAGGATTAAAACATGTAATTCTATGTCAGCTTAACCCCTGTTCCCTCGAGGCTCGGTACAAGATGCACACTCATGTAACTCTGGTCATCCAGTCTGCCTTATTCAGTGTGTATGACTAACAGAGATAGTGCCATCTGAGCATCTATATTTACATTACACTATATGCAGATTGTAGTATAGCTTGTAGATTGCATTTAGAAATTTTGCATGTTTCTTTTCACAGCTCACTTGCTTTTGAATTCATCTTTTTTCTCTTTCTGTTTCTCAATATTTTAAAAATGTTATTTCAGATTTAGTTGTAATGTTAAATTGAGTAATTTTGTCGGCTGGGTGACATAAGCTTTGAAAAAGTTAAAGGTGATAATCAGCCAAACCAATTCCTACAGCCCTCTGATTGTGTGATGATTCCATTACTCAGGCATCTCCTTTGTTAATATATGCAAGGGTATTGTGATGATACTACTCATACATTTTATGAAGGTCAGACAGACAGAAGCATTGTTACAGTAAATACAATTTCAGCAGTAGGCGAAACTGTGCAGGAGTTCTCTTTATTATCAAGTTTTCACAGAACTAGAAATCATTATTTGAGAGGACAGATCTGATAAATGGTTTTATATAAAATGGTTGCTGTGAATGTAAAGGTTAGCCATGAAGCAGTTTGGAGGAATAAGTAAACATGTACTTAAAAAGATATAATAAATGGAGAGACTTCTTTCTGTTATGCTTTAGAAATCATTTGGTGTAACCACTGATAAAGAGCTAGAGTTTTTACTTTTTGCATTTTGCTGTTGCCATCCTCCCCCAGATGCTGCAGATTTGCCTTTTAAACCGTAATTCTTGTGTTGTCTCTCGCACATGGCCAGTTGGAAGGTCCATGTGTGCTTCAGGTGCAGAAGGTGAGGAACGTCTCAGCTCCTAAAGACCATGAGGAGTCCCAGGGCGCGCCGCGAATGCTGCGCCTACAGATGACAGATGGGCATACCACCTGTGTTGGATTGGAGTTTAAACACCTGTCTAAGATCAGGTAACTATATAACAGTTTGTTGTATTTAGGAATATGTTCAGTTTAGGGCAGATAATAGGATATGGTGTATTGTAAATGCCTGGAAAGTTAATATAACTGTTTAATACTGAAAAGAAACAACAATGTGCTTAAGAAATAAATGATTGTAAAATATGTATTTCAAATAGCTACATCGATGCAAAGCAGGGTGTCAATCAGCCACTATCTCATGTATTCAAAACAGAGTGTGTGAGATTCTGCTCTCACCCTTCTCCTTCACCTCCTTGTCAACACTCTCACCCCACCACATGTCTCAATTTTCCCCTTTATCTGCAATTTTCCACGTGGTGGCAGCTATCTAACAATTCCCAGCCTTAATTACATCTCCATCCCAGCAACGGTGGCCTTGGTGACTGCTGCCATGGTGACTAGCCAGTCTGTACAGGTGGAGTGGCCAGAATGTGGGCCTTGACTTCCTGATGGGAAGAGAGGAGAGAACAGAACAAATCCCCTCTTTATGAGCGGCACACACACACTGGCTGCCAACAGCGGTGGTTAGTGTTTCTTATGAAAGTGTCCGCTTTAGTGTGCGTGAGGCCATAAGTGAGTGGCAAAGAGGGATGAGATGGATTACAGGACCGCTCAGTGTGCGAGACAGTGATATACAGAGATGACAATTAAACACCAAGTAGCAACATTGATTAGAGGCTGAATGGTGTGTGTGTATATGTGCTTGTATGTGATTGAATAGAGAATAGAGGGAGCCTCACTTCTGCGCTGGCTGCTATCATGAGAACAGCATCTATCCCAGAGGTTTGGAGTGAAATCCCTAATTGTTGCTTTGGCATCCGGCATCAGTGGCTGGAAATCCCTCTAAGTCCCTGTGCTTTCTTAATGAGAGAGGCAGAGGCCTTATCAGGCCTGATGAGATAGAGGGGCTTTTAATTTACCATGAGGATGGGTGAGCAGCTGGGATTATTAATAGTCTCTCCTAGCCTCGCCACCCATCCCCTGGCACGGCTCCATGTCATTTATAAAGTGGTATGGGTAAGGCAGTAGGGTGTGCGGCTTGGTATATTTAGTTATAATATCTTAAACCCATGAATGTGTATTACATTTAACAGCTGGTTAAGCAGTTTGTATATGAGGCACCCTTTCACACATAACATTTTTATTGTTTTTTGTTTTCTTGTTTTTCAGTCTTAATACCCCCCCTGGAACAAAGGTAAAGCTGCTTGGTACAGTCCAGGTTAAAAATGGTCTTTTGCTGCTCGATGACTCAAAAATCTCTGTCCTTGGAGGAGAGGTTGATCACATGGTGGAGAAATGGGAACTACAAAGGGTGAGAGTCGATTTTGTGAAGTTGGCAAGGGTGTACATTTCCTTTGAACACGGAGGGGGGACACATATGAAAGAAGGGGTTTGGGGGTCCTTCGCCACAAAATTTTAACACCAGATTTCCTGCATTCTGGTAAATGTTAATGCATCAGTGTCTTTGATTTTGTCAAAATAAAAGTCTACTGCTACTCTCCTGTTTTTATTTGGTAAGACAAATACACATACGCTAAATACATGCCCCTGAATAACCCCCGAAATCTACATCGATGAATGTTGGCTCAGCTACTTGCTAAAAAAATATGGAATTCATGTGTTGGTCATCATTTTAAATCTGCTTTAAAGGCCACTACAGTCATTATTTTTGCTAATATTGTATTCTTTCTAAGTTCTTAAGAATTATCTCCTTCTACCATTCAACCTCCAGAGTCTGGCCAAACACAGCAGGAGTAACATTGGAGCAGAAGGTGGACCCCCTCCCTTTGTGCCATTTGGTCAGGTAAGGATAATATTAATTATGGTAGTGCACTTTTCAAACTGAAATTACGAAGTTCTTCTCTGACATGTGCACCTGAAGAAAACAATAAACTAAGATAATGATATTAAAATAAACTAACAAAAATAATACAATCAAAAAATGCAAGTTGATGGAAATTAGATTTCATCAGTGACTTAATAGAGGTTAGAGGTACTGGGGAATAACAATAAACCTCACAATTATTTTTGAGGGGCCAGACACAGGCCAGGCTGCAGGAGTGGGCCTTGATGTCCCTGTTCTTGACTCTGATCTCTCTGATCTTTTCGAACTAATTGTTGAGAGTCTTCATGAATCTTTAAAATGCATCACTGAATTTTAATTCAGCTTTGTTGTCCTACCACGTGTATATTGCAAATTTCTACTTCTAAACTGCATGTGGTGTAAGTGCTACTTTTGTACAGTTTTAAAATAAAATGCTGTGGCAGTTGGTAAAAAAGGTGAAAAGAGGCACGCAGGCCTCTAAAATGCAACATCCAAATGAAATAATATTCTCCAAATACACAGTTTTATCCTGCTGTCAAACAATTGGTATTTTTAAACAGTTTGATTTGAAAATAACAACTGTGCACAGTTCCAAGTGCCCTCAGAAACTATTGAACCACCTTAAATTCTTCCACATTTTGAGGTTTTGCACATTACCACATCATTTCTCATCTTAAAAACTACTGAGCCTGAGTCAATACTCCCTTGGCAAGGATCACAGCTTCAGAGTGGGATACATCCGTATCAGCTTGACACTTGGATTTTGGGATTTTCACCCACTCTTCACTCCAGATTTGCTCAAGCTTTGTAAAGTTGGATGAGGAGCATTTGGGAATTAGCATTCAACATTCTCTAGATTTTCAGTGTACATGTATTTCTAATGCTGGGTCATTCCAGGACTTAATGTTGAGTGGATGTGTGTTTAGGGTTGTTGTATATGAAAATATCCCATCCCAAGGTAAATGGCACTCAGAAGAGGATTTTCTTCAAATGTGTGCTAGCGTCTTCCTTGGGTCACCTCAGAGCACTGAGAGAAAGTAGCATGCAAGCTTTAGTCCCCACATGTACATTAATTATTGCTTTAACTTAATGATATGTAGACATGCAGTTAGGTTTGGTTTTATCTGCCTTACTTTTCCAGAACCTGCTTGCCCTGATTCAGTGCCTGGGTTAGCCTCGCTTATCTACGGCACTCACAGACCTTTGGGAACTGTTTTCTACCAAGTAGTAAACTGTCCACAGAAAGGTCTGTGAATTATCCAGAGGAGACATCGCTGGTGAGGTTTTCTAAGATTTTCAAAGCTTTTAGGGCCACAAATACAATTCCAATCTCCCTCTATGGATTTTAACAGGGGCAGAAATCTCAAAACTCGGGCAAATAAAACCCAAACTATGTGTATAGCAAGGCACCACCTAGTTAAGGTAAAAGCCCGATATATTATTCACGTAAGCGCAACAACAGGTGCAAAGCTGGTGCAAAGGACTGTGTGGCCGTCACGAAATGCATCTGCTATTTTGGTTCACGTAGGTGGAAAAGTTTAACAGTTGTGCCAATCACAATGATGCATAATGACAGCAGCTCAACAAATGGAAGAACAGCTTCTCCAGCAAATCATAGTATTGTCTGAAGCGTGCAGAGGGGTACAGTGGCACAAATGAGATGGTGCTGGTTTTTTAGCAGTTAATCACCATAATCAATTGTAATCATTACTGTAATCAATTAGTGTAATGAACGTCTGTGTGACCACATCTCCAGCGCTATTTCAGTCATAATTCTTCTGCATCTCATGTTGTAAATTATCAAATGTGGTTTGGGTAAAACGTGATCACTGACTTTTTTTTTCAAAGTTGGAAAGCAGGCTGTGACGCACAGGATTAATGAGCTCTGGTAATCCGATGTCTCTCACGTAAAAGGCAAAATACCGAATCTTAACGGACCTGCTGGTGTGTGCAGAGGTGTGTGTGGTTACTTTGTAACAGCCGGGTGTCATTTGCATGTGATTTAATGAAGGTAAACACTGCGGATGGTCGTGCGACTGACACTCCTTAAAGGGGAGCCTGCAGATTCATCAACATAACTGTCCTGCTGCCTTCAGATGGCTGCAGAGATTTACTGCCGGTAAATCAGTCAGTCTGCTTCATCCACGTTAAATGTAAAGTTCTGATGCCTATGTAAAAGCGGCTACTAGTTAGGCAGTGTTGAATTTGTGGTTGTGAGACTATTTTTGGCGCAAAGTCTAAGACCCAGTGCCCACCACAATACCAGCAACTCGCTTTGTGCTGCCTTACAGGAGCGAACCTTTCAGCGGTCGGAGCATGATGTAATATGAATGAACTAACCTCTCAGCACCTTATACATTTAGCATGTAATCGCTAATAACTCAAGAACAACTTTTCCACTTTTGCCTTATACTGATGCCATTCCTTCTCTACTACTCTTGCTGCTCAGCAGGTCATCAGTTCAGCTACATCCTTCCCTTCCCTTTTCTGCAATTAAGTCACCTCTGGTCTTATATTCGTGCTGCCTATCACTTACCATGGTGAACCTACTAAGCACGGGTCATTGCTTCAGTCAGGCACTCACTTCCTGATAATCACTTCCCACAATCATGAAACAGCTGCAGGAAGTGTTGAGTTTCCATCTCATTCGTTCCAAGTCACTGTTAATGATATAATACAGTGCACAGTTGAGTTTCAAAGCATTAAGTGTGAGCTGGTTGCTACAGCAAAACCTTTGAGTGTAACTTAAACACTGCAGATGACTTCATTATAGCTCTAATGTAATTCCACAGATCTTTTAATTGTCAAGTGCATTGATTCTTTTCTTTGGGAACAATACATCATTGAGGAGGATCTTTCAGAACATGTTCTTCTCTTTTTGCTCCCTGTAGAAGTGCGCGAGGAAGGATGAAGTAGACAGCAGAGAGCTCGACCAGAGGAAGACTCTTCAATCTCAAAGTGTGGTCAAAAGTCCTGATGAGAATGATGAGTTTGAAAAGCAGCGGACAGCAGCTATTGCTGAGGTGGCCAAGACCAAAGAGGTGTGTAAACCACTACTCTGGGTCTTTTCTACATCCTATTTACTACTGGCTACTTGATTATTTTACAGAGCTACTGCACATTTGTTAGCTTTGTCCCACAGTATATTATATATTATAGACTCTTTCAATCTGTTATACTACACTATAATTGTCTGAGGCAACAAATTGTCATAATATTCTGAGTCAGCCTTGTGTGTGTGAAACCGATTCTGATTGTTTAATGTTGGACATTTGATCTCAGGACCACTCCTTTCCCCAAATTTACTGATTTTGCTGTTTCTCTTATTGATTGCACATTTTGCAGAAACTGTTTTATTTGGCCTCCATTTAAAAAATACATGCCCCTTATTGACATTCATCTTAACCTTGATTGCTTTTGACATTCCAGTAACTCCTCAAATTAATAATTTATTGTTTTGTCCAACCCTGGAGCTCTATTGATTTTCATGTTCTTTTACTTGTTAGGGTCCGCGTACGTTTGGAGGTGGAGGAAATGCAGGCAGTAATTTATCCAGCACTGCTTCCTCCTCCCGGAGCCGAGACTCATACCAGCAGAGGAGACGAGAAGACAGGGTTGAAAGAACTGAAAGCAGACAAGATGGAAACTACCGGGAGCTGGTGAGAAGAGAAACAAGTCGGTCCTGAACTTGTAAAACAAGGCTGTTAGTTATTTAGTTGTGAAAGCCACCTGTGTAGAGATGATTTCACCTCACATTAACGAAAGCCTCCATTCATTGTAACAAAGCAATTTAAAGGTTGGAACTTGTCCTGTGTTCCTCTTTGGTTTTCTTTCGTCAGGATTGAAGTCCTATTTCATGGCTCATAGACTGGGTTAGGCATTGATTATGATATTGTGGAAATCTAAATGAATTGGAGGCTTGGCTGGTTTTCCAATCAAGTGGCAGTCCATTTGTCTAGCTTTTGTGTTGTGACCCGCCAGTTTGTAGGCAGAACTCAGCCAGCTTCGGGATGAACATATAAATAGGATGGAACAGGATATTACGGGGTTTGGCTTGGGGACGTGTTAATGATGGTTTGTAACCGGAACGCACACTAATCCAACCTAAAACAAAATTCAAAGCGATACCCATGTCTGGTCCACTATTTTCTTTCTCCTTGTCCTTTCAATCCATTTTCTTTGCACCTTATATCTGTGTCCTGTGTTACCAAACAACCATTATCCATCCACATGTCTTTTCCCTGTACATTTTACAACTTCTCCATACAATTATTTTTTTTCTTTTCGCACCATCTCTTATTATATTATCCACATTTGTGTAGGTGGATGAGCGTGCCCTGAGAGACATCATGGAGATGGGCTTTAACAGGGAGGCTGCTCGGCAGGCTCTAATGGATAATAACAACAACCTTGAAGTGGCACTAAACAGCTTACTAACTGGATCTTCTGGTAGCCGACCTGGCCCTGTGGTAGCTGAATCTAACAAGCCGCAACCCAGAGGTTCGTACACACACGCACATAGCACACCCGCTGCCCGCTTTGGCTTGAGAAAATGCCCCAGTAGCCTGAAGCGCTTGGAAACCTTAAGGTCAGGGGAGTGCTGTGGAAGTCCTTTTAAATGCAGTGGAAATCACCTTCAGCCTAGTTAAAGGTCCACACTGCCGTTTTCCTTGTTTTAGTCCATTTGCCACAAATTGCATACACACTTTTACTACAGACTATTTTCCCCAGCACAGTATGGTTTCAGATGGATATTATACTTTACCTGCAGTCATTGTTTTTTATTTGTTTCGGTACTGAAAACCAACTTACAGCAACTGGAAACTTTTTCCACTACACTGAACTACCTACTGCCTTTTTCCCCCCACCATGTGGTACAACAACTGCGAGCAGAGACTGTTCTTATTGTTGCTGCATACATCGATCCCCTGAGCTCCTCTCAGCCACAGAACATTAACCTTTCCAAATTCATGTAATTTTTAAGCAGTGTGTATGTGTTTCTGTACTGTTTCTTCAGCCGGAATCAGGTTTAAAACCCAAACGCATATTCGCACACACCCAGACACGCAGAGCCTTGTCACACGTACTTTGGTTGTAGACACTCAGGGCTTGAAGGCGTACGCATTCAAACATCCACTGTCATTGATCCAACTGCTTTTAATTGGGTCTACATAATCTTATCTTTTGCTTCTTCTCAGCCAGAGGAAGAGGAAGAGGCAGGTCCAGAAATGAAGACGAGGAGGAGGGAGCAGGGGGAAGGCCATCTGGACCAAGCACTCTTTTTGACTTTCTCGAATCCAAAATGGGAGTTTTCTCCATTGATGGTGGGTGAAATGGTCTCTGTACCTCTTTTGGTCCATCATGCTTTAAGTTTTTACTTGATTTATCTTGTGAAAAAAAGCACATTTGATGATATTTAAATGTGGGTGATGTTTGTATACTTTTCCAAGCCAGTTCTTTGGTAAGAATGTACTAATTAATAACAGTACGCCAACATGGACAGAGTCACGATTAGTTTGAGACAGATGGCTATCTGGCTATCGGCAGCTGAAGGGAATTAAGTCATGTTCTCTAAATGCCTGAAATCAGAGCTGGCGTGGAAGACCAATGCAGTGCTGCGCTGCAGTTGAAAGCGGGCATGAACAAACTTTATATGCTATGTATTTTAATGTTTAATTGTGTTTGGTCATGGATGACATGGTTTGCTGATTCCAGTAATGATATTTTGATCATTTATTTAGTCTTGAGTCTTTTGTGTTTTTATCAAGTGTTTTAAGGGTCTTTAACCCTCATTGAATAACGGTGTGTTGCTCATGATAATGTGGTTTTGTCAATATTCCTTGTATTATGTATTTCACTTTTGTTTTGTCCTAGTTTTTGATAACTGCTTTTTTTTGGGTGTATTTTTTTAGAGCCAAAGAGCCAGGCACCTCAGAGACACCATGACAGTAGAGTGAATTTCTCCAACTCCGACTATTACTCCAAAGACACATCTCAGAACAAGTTCTCTTCACATAATGACCACAGGCAACAAAGGAATGACAGACCACCTCGCTTCCACAGGGACTTTGATTTTCCCAAACCCGGCCAGGAGCCTCTCTCTAACTGTACAACCTCCCAAACATCAGCTCAAGCCCAGCAGTGGAGGGGCCAGGAGAGATGGTCACGAGGCACATCAGACAGATCGCAAAATGACAGGAGAGAGATGAGAGACGAGCACATTTTCCCTTCATCTTTCTCTGCTACTTTCACACAATCAAAAGAACCTCAGCAGCAGATGGAGTTTAGCGGATCTTACCACCAACGATCCAGAAATGGAGATGGCGGCGGGAACATGCCTGGACCGGCGAACAGGAGAGGGGTAAGAGACAACGCACCTAAAGTGACTGATTCTGTAGGAAGTGAGCCTGACGGAAGAGGAAACAGTAAACGCACAGACAGAATTGAAGAACCCAACAACAGCAGGAGGAAGGGGAAGAATGACCGGCCAAACTCAGAGCACTTTGACCGACAAAGGGATGGCGGGCCACCAAACTTTAACATGAGGGGAGGAAGTGCGTCCCAAGAAGTGGGGTTATCACGGGATTGTCGAATCATGTCAGGGGATCCCTCTCATTTCCAAAATGGAGATATGGAACACAAAAGGACTGGGCCAATCAAGCCAACAAACCCATCGGGTCCCCCTAACAGGGAGCCGCCCCCCAAGAAAACCACTACTAATAACCCAGGGCCTAAGAGAAGGTCAGGACAAGGCAAAGGTCAAGGGCCCCGAGGACCAGAGAAAAGTCATTTTGTGGAACATGCTTGGAAACCTGGAGACCAGTGCCTGGCGCTGTACTGGGAAGATGGCAAGGTATGTAACTACTAGATTTGTAACATAACTGATAATAAAAATCAATTCCATACTTACTTAAATGAGCTTAATAATATGACATATTAACTGTCACAGTAACTACTACAAATTAGACAACTGAGACCCAAAAGTGTGACATTTCGATGAACAAATCTGTTACCGTGACAATTCACTGGTGTCCTCTTTGTTTGTCTGAAAGTTTGTTTGACAATTACCTTGTTTAAAAAATTATTAGTGCTACTGAGGCTCATTTTCTGTCATTCAGAGTGTTGACGGTGTTTTTAGATTTGTTTGTCAAGTCGCAGTTAATTGACGTCAATTTGTCTTGTCTTGACATGTGGAAATGTGTGTATCAAAATAATTAGATTTCTGTTTGTTTCTGTGTGTGTGTGTGCTCTCAAAGTTCTACCATGCCAGAATAGATGCTGTGCATCCATCAGGCTCCACGGCTGTGGTTGTATTTAGTGACTATGGAAACTGCGAAGAGGTCCTACTGCATAACATCAAACCTGTTTCAGCGGATGTGCTGGTAAGGAGAAAGAAAACATAGTAATAACAGAGTTTAGCGTTCATCATTATTTAGATCAGAATGTGGTGGTAAATACTACGTGGAAGCAATTAATCAAAGTGTATTCAAGTAGAAAAATGAAATGTGAATGACATCCTAATCTGATTACCCGCAGTAACATCACAACCATATCAAATGTCCAATGGCAGGAGGAAGATGATGGTTACTATGACAGTTCGCTAGAGTTTCGCCGTGGGGGTGATGGACAGCCCAGACGCACGAGACCCACACAGCAGTATTACCAGCCACCTAGGGCACGAGATTGATGTGTCTGCGTTTACACTGGCAGGTAAAAAAAAAATGTTTCTTTTCCAGTAACTGTGTGCACAGTGTGTGAACATTGTTACTATTTTTATATGGAAAATTTGTACTCATAACGCTTGTGAGAGTGAAAGTGAAAGTGTACACGGCATTTTTATGTATAGATTAACTGAATATAATTGTATACAATGCATTGTGTAAAAACTTTGACAGTGTCTCCAGCAGCTGTGACCTTATAAGACGCCCAAAAACATGTTTAACTTTGTAAATGAATGTAATTATTTTCTTTTTCTTCACCCATCTGTGTGCTCATCCCACATCCTTCCACGACAGTGATTATGTCACTTTCTGCAACAATCCAGAGTGCTTCCTGAATTTTTAAGTGTCCACACATCGCCAGGACATACAGAACTTTTCAAAGGGCTTGGACATAATGCAAAAATAAAAAATAAATACTGACATGAGCACCTGTTGATTTTGTTAAGGACATATCTACTGTATATGTTGTGAAGATTTGTTAAATGGATGCTTAAAATAAACAATTATTATAGTATGTAGCCGATTTGTTGTTTTAATGTGTTTTATTTTTAATGATGCTGAATAAACTAATCCAGAGCAGATTTAGAAACCTCTCAAAGGTCCTTGGTTTCATTTTTAATCTCATGATGGTAGTTATGATTTAGAGTTCTTGTCTCGTAGCTTACCTCTGTCATTTCTCCTCATGTAGATAGGCATGGGCACTATGAGTCCATAGCGAGCAGCTGAAGCTCATTTGTCGTGTTCTGTGAAGCAAATCCAGAGGGTAAGACAATCTCTTCCCCCTGTAATAGAGACGGTTACACTGCAGAGATATCATTTTGCACAATACAAAAGGGACTGTACCTCGCTCCTCCAGCACTGCGCACACACACACCGCTGCGCTGGCTGTTTATCGGCTTGTGCTGCGCGAGAGACAAGTTTTACACATCAAGAAATAATCTCCACCTCGGCTCCAATTTCACTCGTACCAGCAGTGGGAGACAAATGGACAATGCAGGAGGGTTCAGCGGAGAGGTCGTCGCGCTATTCTGTATCATTGGTGCAAAGGATTTGCTTTATATTCCAACTGAGGCGCTAAGCGAGCACAGATGAATAATTAACGGCTGGTAATATGGAAACCTACCCGTCGGGGGAGGAACTGAAAGTGAAGCTCTTGAAAGTGTTCCTGGGGGCTGACCGTGACACACTGGCCAGATAATCATAAAGGATTGATTTTCAATCAGATAAACTGATATTTTTGGTTGAGGAGTTAAGCCCATTTCATTTAGAATAGGTTTCTTTTGGCCTTGTGAAATGTCAGGCAACAAAAATATTAGCCGAAAGCTCTGTGGTCCCTGAAGTCATTAGACTCAATAAAGGTAACGTTATTATGTGTGTGCAAATTTTGATGCTGTGGATTATGGGGTCAGTTTTTTTCATAGCTATTACTTGACGAATATAAACAGATTCTTATCAAATAAAAATCCTCATGCAGCTGCTGTACGAAGGAAAGAAACTTAAGTAACAATAACACTTAAACAAGACTGGGAGCAAGTTATATTTTAGTAAATAAGAAGTGTTTCCTGTATATAAGCTTTGTTAAAGAGAGTTTCAGAGGAAAACTTACCCAAAACAGTTGATGGTAGTACTCACTATGTGGCTCCTCATGACGCCACCATTAACGCTGAATAAGTGAACCACTGTAATTGAAGTGTAATGTTGGAGTGACCTGCTGTTTTGTTCCTTATAAAGAAAGTGAAAGACTGTGAAAGCCGGCAGGACGGATTCGATTACATCTAGTTTTTCATGTTTATGTAACAGCACAGTTGATGGAATCCTGTTGATGCTGTGATCAGAGTAAATCCAAGGCTTTCAATACTGTGCATGTTTTCCTGTTACTGACCCTCTGTGGTTAGCTATGATCTCAGTTATACAGTATTCAAACAATCTTGGATTATGATTGGATTTTACATGAAAGGATTTACAGCAGCATCTCACTTTTTAATGTTTGGGCTTAACATGTTTTAGAACGCCCAGCTTCAGTTTGATTGTGTTTCTGTTTATATTGGATTAGAAGAGGGTGGCACGATTGCTCAGTGGTTAGCGCTGTCGCCTCACAGCAAAATAGGTCATAGATTCAGAAAACAAGGATGTTCTTCCGACAGTTTGATAATGATGGGCAAAGCAGTGCTTTTCAGTGCACTGAATCACTCAAATACGTTCAATAAAAAGGTTCTCTGCCGATTTGTTCAGTGCTCAGACTGCAAAGTCCCACTCACTGAACTGAAATATGGCTAAAGGTCCAGTTTAGGTCACTAGCTACTGAACTGAGAAAAGAGAATTCAGTTTGCAAACTGAAAGCTGAAGTCCCATCCTATTAAATTATAGCACATACACTCACTGGTCACTTTATTAGGTACACCAGTTCAACTGCTTGATAATGCAAATAACTAATCAGCCAATTGTGTGGCAGCAACTCGGTGCATTTAGGCATGTAGACATGGTCAAGAACAGGAAACTCAGGTGACAATTTGCACAGGTTAAACAAATTTGGACAATAGAAGATTAGAACAACGTTGCCTGGTCTGATGAGTCTTGATTTCTGCTGCGACATTCAGATGGTAGGGTCAGAATTTGGCGTCATGGATCCATCCACTGCCTTGTATCAACGGTTCAGGCCTGGTGGTGGTGTAATGGTGTGGGGGATATTTTCTTGGCACACTTTGGGCCCCTTAGTACCAACTGAGCATTGTTGACATTTGTTTTGCAAGAGCGGGTTATTAAATAAAGAACTGGACAAATTGAGGTTTGACCTAATAATAGAGTTAGATGAAATGTTTGTACCAAATTTAAGGGGCAATCTGTCCAATAGTTGTTGAGGTTTTGGACTCAAAACCACAAACGTGAACCTCATGTTGGTGCTAGAGGAAAAGTTAGGGTACCACCAAAGCCATTAGCACTCGTCCTCTGTGGAGCATGAATATCAGTATAAAATAATATGGCAATCCACCCAATAGTTAGATCAAAGTGAAGCACCAACCAGCTGACATCCCCAGAGCCTTGCCCCTAGCATGGGTAAAAACAATTGCTCTTGAAACATTGCCTTTTCTAGGCCTCTCTCAACCTGCAACCCTGATAACCTTCGGCAGCAGGAGGAATGCTTTTCTCTCCTCGAGAGGGAACAACCTTCTTTCCCACATTAACATCCCCTTTGCTCTGCCCCTTCGTTTCCCACCTGCTCGCCTCTTCTCATGTCCCCATTCACAGCTGTTGGCCATTATCTTTCTGCTTACCTGACCCCTCACCCTCCAGCTCTCCACCATGGTACCTTTGTGGCAGAGACATCTGAACCCTGTGATCTTGTTAAATGTGCCCTTTCTTACATAATTTCTGCATCAGCCTAGACAACCCAATCCTTTCTCTCGTTCTCGTAGAGGGGGGGAAAAAGGAGACCTGAATGGAGGTTACGTGAAATGTGACTGGCCCAGAGAGCAAATTTACTTGCTAGCATATTTAGTTCCTGGTGAAACAGAGAGGTGGTTTGCTGCAAGAATGAAATTTACTGCGCTACCTTTTATAAGAAAGGCCTTTTGAATCGGATGGATCAGCGCCAGCCATAATGCAGTCATTAAAGGGGCTGAATCATTGGTTAATTCACTCTATTCTGGCTTTTCTAGCCTACTGTAACACTTACAGTGCACCTGTAATCAATGGCAATTCAAACAGCAATTCAAATTGTTTATTTTTTTAAAGAAAATATGCACTGAGCAAAGAGAATATGATCCTTGAAATAGATGTTTTCATATGTATATTTTAGCACTACACTAACATCAGATCATTTCTCCTCTAGAAGTCAGATTAAAACGAATACTGTCCTGATTCCAGTGCTTGGTTTCCTCGTACAAAGAAGACACAAAGGGAGGAAATGGCGGCTTTAACTACTCTTAAAAAGATTAAAATCCCAGGAAATTGTCAACACAGGATATTGAAGGGTTTCGAGTCTCTAGAATGGTCTATTTGCACGGCGATGGGTTATTCTCTGTTTCTGAGTTGTGGAAGGCTCGGGGGGTTGTTGTTTGCATGTGAATCAAAGAATTTAAAGTCAAACCACCATCTGGTAGATGGCAACACCACTAACATGCAAAACAACTGCCTTCATGTGTATGCTTTGTTGGGATCTCTAGGCAAATGTAATTTGTATTGCAAAGCCTAGCGCTTACTCACATGGGTGAAATTATAACAGCCGTGTTGGAGGAGACACTTCCAGCCTTTGCATATGATCTACCACCGTGTCTCTGGATGCAGAGTTGGGTAGTATATTGGATGTAAATTTGGTTTTAGGCATGATAGGCTTTGTGTTTTATAAGTGATGGAAAACAGGATTTTTCGCTTTACGTTCCTGTGACAAATGGTTGTTG
This sequence comes from Cephalopholis sonnerati, assembly GCA_019142605.1. NCBI lineage: Eukaryota > Metazoa > Chordata > Actinopteri > Perciformes > Serranidae > Cephalopholis > Cephalopholis sonnerati. The sequence continues at coordinate 34,158,587 of JAGQAX010000001.1, read as the reverse complement.
TATACAGGTCGTAGTCACAGTATATAATGCCATTTAATCAAGGTTACAGGCATGGGTGGATTACTAAACGGGCCCACCAGACACAGGCCCAGGGGTCTAAAGTGTCAGAGGGCCGCCTGGCCTTCACTTGCAAAATGTCAAATGGCAAATAAACACATGCTGACCAGGGAGACTCAAAATGACCCCAAAGAAACACAAAAAGGCCACAAAGAGAGCCAAAGGAACTGCAAAGAGACACTACCAAAAACAGACAAAAAGATGCATGACTACAAAGAGGGGAAAAACCACCATAAAGTCTGTGTGTCTTGCTACCATGTAGGAGAGGTGGTGGGGCTTTTTGCATATCTGTGCCCAGGGGGCCACTGTCTCATAATCCGCACATGGTTGTGGGTGACGAATGACGAGTGAAATAAATCTCTTGTTGCTTTATATTGAGTATAGATTACTTCTGTCAGCTAAGAACAGGAAAGTGAGGCTATGATTGGTAGGGGCTCACCAAAATTGGACGATAGAAGATTAGAAAAACGTTGCCCGGTCTGATGAGTCTGGGTTTCTGCTGCGACATTCAGATGGTAGGGTCAGAATTTGGCATCATGGATCCATCCTGCCTTGTATCAACGGTTCAGGCTGGTGGTGGTGGTGTAATGGTGTGGGGATATTTTCTTGGCGCACTTTGGGCCCCTTAGTACCAACTGAGCATGGTTTAAACACCACAGCCTACCTGAGTATTGTTGCTGACCGTGTCCATCCCTTTATGACCACAGTGTACCCATCTTCTGATGGCTACTTCCAGCAGGATAACGCATCATGTCACAAAGCTCAAATCATCTCAAACTGGTTTCTTGAACATGACAATGAGTTCGCTGTACTCCAATGGCCTCCACAGTCACCAGATCTCAGTCCAATAGAGCACCTTTGGGATGTGGTGGAATGGGAGGTTGACATCATGGATGTGCAGCCGACAAATCTGCAGATACTGTGTGATGTCATTGTGTCAATATGGACCAAAATCTCAGAGGAATGTTTCCAGCACTTTGTTGAATCTATGCTGAAAAGAATTAAGGCAGTCCTGAAGGCAAAACAGAGTCCAATTTGATACTAGCAAGGTGTACCTAATAAAGTGGCCGATGAGTGTATATTTCTGTACTCCACAAATATTACAGAACAGTAACAATTATTAGCCCACCAGAGATGATCGAATTACTTTGTATGACCAGTCACACCACTCATTTGATCAGCTTAACTGACGCATTCATGCAACAATCCTGACACCAAAAAAAAGAACTTTTGGCCGAAACACAAACTTCAGTGTTATTACTCGAACTGCAGTTGAGAGGCTCAACACTTAATGAGCAAGATAGGTGCTGCTTGTCAGTGGTAATGGCTGTTTTCAGTGTGCAGCAGACCGTGGCCTACATGGGTCATTCTTCAAACATCCTGCCAACATTTGTTGCCAAGCACCCCTTGTGTTACTCATAACACATGACAATATAATGGTCAAATGGGGCCAGTTAGCTGGACCAAAGACAGTATGGACTAAGGGTGAATGATGATACAGCAGCTGGGTATTGATCTTTACCATTACTACATATGGGTCTACGCAGCGGAGCAAACATGGAGTAAAGCACCTCTCAGTCACTTTTATGGACCCTGTCCAGCTGCACCTAATGGCTGCACACCACATGAAGAAGAAGAACTATTGAGTCGAGCTGGAGTGGCTGCTTTTGTTTTTTGTTTTCAACTGCCACTTTCAAATAAGACTTGTAGTGTCATAACGTCACTATGTCATATGTATGTGACTGAACCTAAGCATTATGAAAACAAAGCTACTCATACTGTGGTTACTAAGATTTTGGAGGTGTTCTCTCTTTGGTTAAAGTCAGCTATGAGGCCAGTTATAACAGAATGAGACTGTATCTGCAAGACACAAACAACCGCATTCATGCCAGCTGTGTGTATCAATCCACACAGAGGCTTCTTTAGCGTGTCTTGGGGTCACACTTGGGCCAGGTCGCTGCTCATTTCATGTGTGGGTAATAGGGTTATTTACCCTGACTCCAATCCCCTCAAAAAGACATTAACACTCTTTAAAGAGCAGAGCTGCCAGTCTGAGCATCTGGTTGGTAAACAGAGTGCCAACATCAGACAAGACGTGACTGGCCGGTCGGTTACTGAATTTGCTGATCAAAGGCACCTGAGAATTTGAAGCAATATTCTTTTCATAGCAAAGAGAGAGGTTTTCAGTCCGGTGTCAGAAGTCCAAGAAGAATGTTTTCTTTATTAGATTTGGTTGGTGCAGCGGGGCGAGGTGTTGGGAGATAGGGATGTTCTCAGGATGAGGTATTGAATTGTACATTTGCTGTAGGTAATAATGGGGGATTTTGAATTCTGTTTGGTGTTGAATCACATAAACGTGCCATAATGTGACAGAATGTAATCGATTAGACTGCAAATTAAAAGAAGGACGAGATCCCTTAACAACACACACAGTACCCACTGCAATCTGATTTAATTTTTTTAATCTTTTTCCAGATGAATTATTGTTTTGTGTGCATAAGTATGAGAAAAAAAAAATCAGTTTTGTTTCTATCAAAGCAAGGTCACCAGATCAATCATCAAGTTAAAGTTAAAGATTTATGACCCCAACTCTTTTCTGCAAATAAAGTAAGTTAAGTGTATTTCCTTCTGTGCACCTACTCTTTCTTCATTGTGATCAATAAAAAGAACAAGAACACCGTCACAATATAAAAATCTCCGACACAGCTGTATTATTCAGTCAGCAATAGTGCAAACAGAGAAAAAATGAAGGTCTTGCCACACGCCAAAAAACACTGGACAAACCAAAACGTCATGGTTTTTATTTAAACTCTAAAGAGATATGAAAACGCTGCCATATTTATTGTGTAACAGAAAAAGAATGTGAGGCTGTTCAGATGACAAAACAGCCACTTGGCCTCAAGTTAAGCCTTCAGTCTGGTTCCATGACTTTCCTCATTAGGCGGCTGCTGTGTGTTTTGGAGGTAGTGAATTGTGAAGCACAGATCTCCTTTTGACCCAGAGGGCGAGGGGATGGTTTGGGTTGTCAGCTCCTTTCTTAGAGACAGAAAAGATGCTGTTCAAAAGAGTTTTGCAGAATCATTCTTAAGAGTCAGTTGTTTATTTCTAAGTCAGTTCAGGTTATAGGCTTCAACTCATATCAACTCTCAAAAACTACAAGAAAAATAAAGTCTGTGAGCTTCCTGCCAGTGTAACCATGTCATGCCCCTTCCTATTTAATTTACACTGTGTCTTGGCCCTTAGATTTCTTTAATAAATCCCAGGAGAATCAATCAATCAACCTTTATTTGTGTTGTGGTGAAGGTTATTTATGTAGTACCTTTATGGAGTGCTTCACGAGTCAATAAAGCAAAATAAATGAGACATACTTCAATCAATAAAGAGACACCCAGACATCAATAAAAGGCCTGTCTTTACAAACAGGATTTCAGACACTTCACATCAGTCCTCATTGCTGACCAGCCAGCCTAGCAAGGCTGTGCCAGACCCTGAATGCCAAACTGCAAAAGCTTTGCTACGACTGGTTTTTAATTTTTGAAAATGAGCCAATGAGCTTTGGTCAGATGACTTCATCCTCCATGTACAGCACGGAGTTTGGAGATCAGGAACCCAAGCTTTTTAGGAGTTGCTGGCAAGTGGACCCAAAACACATATGGGAGAAGTTTGCCCTCAGGGCTGTTTGCCAGAAAGCCCTTTCTGGAAGAAATATTTTCATTTGAACCCAAACCAAAACCTTTCCTCAACCTAACCAAGAAAGGGCTTTCTGGCCAAAAGCCCTGAAGGTAATCCTCTCCCAGCAGCACCCAGAAGACCAGACCAGAGGGCAGATGAAGTTTAACAGGTTATTGCAGGAGTTACTGAAGCAGGAGATGACCAAGGTGAGTGAGTGACTGGGGAACTGCAAGAAAGAGAGGGGGGAGTACATGGCCAGTGTGGCACCAAGGGAAGCTGAGTGAATGAGAGGGCAAGCAGGCAGGCAGCTCCTGGAGCACAGGGAACAAACATGCATTAGATGAGGTAACAAATACACAAGTAAAATCTACTAGTAGCGTGACTAGGGTCCTAAGTGAATCTACCACTGAGACGGCAATGAGCGGAAGGAAAGCTCTATCCTTTTGTTAATATACTGGGCTTGATGAACTGATTGTAGCCAGGTGTGTGGTGAGCCGGAGCCAGGAGAGGTGATGAGCTGATTGCCAGCATGTGTGTTGGTTGGCTGGGTCCAGGTTAGCAGCAGAACAGGAATGAGAGTCACACAAACACACACAGACAAACTGGGGACATGGAAGATACAAGAGGAGTGGGGAACACACAAGGTACACACTGCTGTGGCCGTGTGGAAGCTGGGGCTTGATTAAAAATGACTTCATAATTGATCAGCAGAATATTGAAATTGATCCTGTAAGCAGTGAGGACAGTGGGGATGTGATACTTTAAGTGGCAGGTAAGATAATCTTAGGTAATCTAATGTAACAGTCCTGTAATAAATATTAATTGTTGTTGACATCGTGCCATAGAGGTGTTGATTCAATGCTACTGTAGTTTGAGGCTATGTGAGGGTATGTTTGTAATGTGTTTTTCTAAATTGTTTTGTTGTTCTCATTCAGAGGTCGTCAAATACTGCTGCTTGGTCATCGATTCTGTGTCAGACCCTGACGAAAAACATAATTTTATGGCGGTATGTTACGCCATTGGGCAGCGTCAGTTAATATCACCACCGCATGGCGTCAGTTTGGGAGAGCATCGGACAACAATGTGGTTTAAGAACCTGGAAAATCCTAACAACACAACACTGGACTTTCACCCAGGAATCTGGTGTTCACTTCCTGTTTAAATGTAGAGCCAAACCATGATGTTATTTTTCTACACTTAACCACGTGCGTTTGTTGCACAATGAAATAAATGTAAATGCAGTGTTTTACCGATGTTGTAAGTTTAATTTGAAAAAGACATGTACATTTCCTGTAAAAACAGAAGTGTATTTTGAAAATATACAATGTACCAGGCGTAAATGGACACGGCATCCCTGATGTTGTGATGTTGGCTGCTGCTTTATAATTGTCCATGTTTCCGCATGGTTCTGGTAATCCATGGTTTCTGGTTGCGCATGAATAACATAACAGTCCACACATCCTGACCTCAACAAGATGGCCGTGTGGTTGCTCCTCCCACACACGGGCAGTGACACTGGAAACATTTGCACCCCCATTGACTATACATGTAACAGAGGTGGACAAAATATTAGAAACACCTATCAAATATGCAATATATAGTGCATAAAAACACCAAAAAACAAAAACAGTCTGAAACACTTTAAGGATAATAGTACATTGTATTGCATTTTGATTACCTTTGATACTGTCCAGTTTACACTAAATAGTATTTTTATTTTCTGATATATATATATATATATATATATATATATATATATATATATATATATATATATATATATGTATATATATATATCTATATATATATATATACAAATGAAAAGAATAACATGTGTTAAAGAGAGTTTCATGGTGTTATGAAGTCTATTTGTAACAGACCTGACATATGAAATGAGAACGGCACAGAACACATCTCCACTTTAAGCTATTTATTTTGTCCCAGCAGGTGAATGGTGCAGCCAAGCACTGGTCTTTGACATCTACAAAGTCCATTCTGCCCCTGACACCTCTGCCAGCTGTGGTGTAATTCAAAGTGAGTCACCTAAACACCTAATGGTTGCCGGTATAAGGAAAAAGAACCATGTGCACCTCAAGAAAATAGCACCTCATAGTCATCATCAACATAAAGGCTCTGCCATGTGCAATCACCAAATTAGGGTCCGGTGTGTCATCTGTGCTCATTGCAGCTAAATTTGTCCGATGAAGCACCTAAAATCCCTGAAATCCCAGGATTAACCTGTGGACAATAGAGATTTTCATTGGCGCCACAAACCCATGATCAACAGAGATGATGAGTGCCATATGGCTTGTCTTCCCCTAAGAGGCTTATATACCATGGAAGGTTATTTATTGTCTGGATATATGGATTTTACAGTAGCATGTGGCAAAGGGCAATGGTTTCTTTTCTGGAGGGCAAAGCAGTAGAAAAAACAAACATAAGAGAATTACAGTATTTAGAATGAAACGTAAAGGACTTAAAAATCACCATAGAAGTAAATAGGATCCAACTGTAAATCTTTTTCTAGCTGTATCCTACATACACAGTAAGTGTAGAGGCATGAGGACATTTCCTGTGTAAATTGGAAGTATCTGACGGATCTAATGTCTTCTTATCCTTAACACTGGCAGTACTTACTGTAGTTAATTTATCCAAAATAACATCTATAAGCTACATTTAAAACACATAATTGTAACTGCTGCTGTCTGTATGGCTTGATGAGCTATTGGTTTCCATTTCTTTTCTGTTTTTTTCCTGCAGTAGTATCTCATCTAAGCTGGCAGAGCATCAAATTGTGAAAACAACAGCAAAGCTTAAAACCATTCGGTGTCCTTCAGACCTCTTGCATGAGTCTGCTCGAGAGTAAATTGGCACTCTTTGCTAATCGTAGATGTGTAAAATTGCCAAAGCGGAGACACGAGGTGAAAATGAGCGCAGCGCCTCTCACATACTCAGTTAATGCCCTTGGTTACCGGTTAAAAAAGCCGACATGATACTTTGCACTAATAGTTGATAAGATTGTTTTATTTGTGGATGAACAAACAAACCAGTGGTTAATTTTCAACATCACAGCTTGTAATTAAACTGAAAATGGAACGGCGCATTTGATAAGAGGTGTATACTCAATGACACTTACGACCTCATAAATAAGATGTGCATAATGCGTAAAATCAAGCTTGTTAATGCACACTACAGTGCACGTGTACATTGCAAAAGGCTAATAATAGATCAAACATATTATAGCATGTATCACACTAATTTGTAGAGGGAAATAGGAACATGTATCCAGACAATAACAATGCTACAATTTAAATCTAAACTGTTTTTATCATGAAATAAGACTCTTTCTCATATGAGCACTTGAGCTTTGGTTCAAGCATACAGATATAAAGACTTTCTTGGACTCTTTCTCTTCTCTGTTAGCAGGTGATTAGGAAATTTAAGCCTCTCTGGAAAAGAATATTCCATCTTTCACTTGAACCGGTCAGACCTGACATAGAATTAGTCATGTAAATAATATCTGTAAATGAATATTTGGTAGATAATGTTCATGAGAAAGACTTTCCTCAATAGAAAAACAGTGTTGGTAGTTTCATTAAATACTTACCAAAATTTATATTTATGCTGTCATGACAAGCACCTCTTGCGGTGGTGTGAGTAATGATTGTTCTCCTTCTGTAGCCAAGTCTCAAATAACGCCAACTTGTTGTACGCTGCCATAAAAAAAGGGTTAGGGAGGAGGTGCATTGGCATACAAAGCATATGACATTGATACGCTGTTACTACAATTACAATTGCTTCTAACTAATTGGTTGGTTTGTTGATGTTGATATAAATAAAAAAAAACAGTTTTCTGCACCAAGATTTCAGTTGCCAGCCCTTGGATTCCAAAAAGTAATTGTCCCAGTTTTGTGCATGCATGCCCACAAACCACTCAATCAAAGAGCTTGTAACTGTGCAGAGAAGAAGAGACTCTTAACTCAGGGATTTGATGAGGAACCGCTCCAAAAAGTGTAAAAGCATTAAGCAAGGTTTCTGTTTGACTTAAATCGGTAAATCACGTTTAAACGAGGAACAAGGATGAGACAAACCCTTATGTACAACACTTTAGGTTCCACGAGTGAACATAGAGTTGGCTGAACCGGTGCCATATGGCAGATGAGCATTGGCCCTCACTAATAGGAAAACCTGAGACCAAACGAGCCTCATCATGAGCACTTATCTCTCTGCCCACCTGTTCATATCTGTGTCTCTATGTCCTTTAATCAACCTTGCCACTTTACTTCCTCGCCTCTACGCCTGTCTTTGTATCTCTGTCTGTATTTTCGTGTGATTTTTCCTCAGTTTCTTTGCCTACGGCTGTCAGGTTAGAAACCACAGGCAGAGTGCTCAGGGATTAATGTGTTCTCTCTTTTTTCTTTTTCCACTGCCCTATTATTGCCATTTATTCTGTAGTGCGTGTTAGCCCTCTCCTCTCGGATGAATTTTCTATCTTACCAAGAATTCTTTTTAGCCTTTGTACCTACTGAAATGCTAGAAAACTACCATGAGATTTTAAGTAAGTCAAATTAGCTCAGTGGCAGAGTGTATAGCACAGAGTGCATGTTTGTGTGCTGCGTGAATGCGTAATTCTGCCTCTGCTCTACCCACCTCCAAACACTGCATGCCTTTTCAATTACAATGTAGCAGATCAGTGATCAGCATCAATCACGGGGGGCAAATGAGAGAAATGATGATACACGTTTTTTTTTTCTCCTGAAAAACTGTTGCACATTTTCTTCACCAAATTAGGTTAGCAGACTTAGTTCCCCTTGACAGAAGAAATGGCTTCCTGAAATGCATGAGTGGCTGATATTAACAAGGAGCGCTCATCTGGCACTTCATTAACTCAGTCTGACTCCACAGCTCGGTCGGACAGCCAGACAGTCAGACCATATAGGGCACCTCCCTTTAAAGCCTTTTATACTTCTTTTCTAGGAGTGGAAGGAGGAAACGCTTAATACTACATCCACGTACAACCCTCACTCACTCTTGCTGCGAATGGAGAAAGGCATCATCTACCTTAATACTTGTTTTCTTATATTTTGTGTGATTCTTGCTGACATTTACAGCATGGTGTCCACAAAATAAAGAAAACAAAGGTGATATATAAGGGAAATGTTCAAAATTATGATACAGAAATAGGAAATATAGCCTGACAGATACGTCTGTTTACCAAGTTTCTCACAGCTGGTGACAGACTACAAAGACTAGACACCACACACATAACTAATTCCAGTGCTTCCCACCTTCCTTCAGAGTCAAGGGGGGGTACATGAGGAATAAATTAAGCTAGTTTGTTAACTTAGGTTCGGGAGCAGGGCCACGTCTCAACCACACCTATGATTACCTGCCAGATTTTCCGACCCAACCTCCCTTTTCCTTCCCTTCATCCATTTAACCTCCCTACCTCATCCCTTCCAACATTTCTTCATCCTCTCTACCCTTCTCCCCTCGTCTCTTCTTATTCTGGTGCATACCTCTCCCATGTCTCATTCTAGGTACCATCTTGGGGGGGGGGCTGTAATCAGCTCTGGTGGAAAATGCCTGAGACAGAACCCTCATACTGAGTCTCCCTCCGTCTGATGAAGGCATCCCTCCTCCACCTTCACCCCCCTCTTCCACCCATTCACCAGTCTTCAACAATTACACCTCCTGAATTACAATTAAACATTTCAATGATACATTGTTGTGGCGTGGTCCTTGCTAGTTAACTGAGTAAATAGGAAAACAGGCTAGACGACAGGTAGCAGAGGAATAAAGCCATGTTAATAGTCCCACCCATATTCCCATAGGAGATCTGGTACACAATGCAGCTGACACTTGTGCTCTGTGCACTGGTAATTCTGAACATCTGAGATGTATATGAAAAAAACTAATGAACAAAAAATGGCCAAATTACATTAAAACTAGAAGGGCAATTGCAAGGCTATCCCCCCTCCCCTCATCCTCTTCCTTTGTGTTCATGTCCTTACTGACTAGCCAGCAACACAGCTGGGCCAGGCATGTACGAGACAGCATTACTAATAAGGTGGTGCTCATACAGTGTTTACCACTGATAATACCATCCCGACCCACAGTATGTGGATGGCATCTAACCCCCATTAACACTGTTAGCTCTGTCAGCACTGTTGCCATTGTTAGTTTCAGCTCAGCCACCTCCTTATTTGCTTGTGACAGCAAAGGTCAGAGCCATGTGCAACCAATCCTGGCCCAGACTTGTACTGGTAGTTGAACACAAGTGAGAAATAATGTGTAGATCCGCCCTGTGATTGGGATCTACTTCAAAACTTGATGGGTTCTTCTGCAGTCCTTGTTACATCCTGCCATCAAATTTCATGAAAATCGGGCCAGTTGTTTCTCTGTAATTCTGCTGATAAGCAAACGGATGCACAAACTGAGCAGGAAACATGACCTCCTTGGCAGAGGTAATAAGGATTTAACATCAGTTGCCTCCCTCCTACCTGATAAAGGGCATCTGAGGATATGTGGCTTTACATTTACAAGTATTGGAGATGGGCAACAGCTTATCTTTAATGTATCTGAGATGGCCTGAGAGGAAGCTGATGAATCAAAAAACAGGGAGAAGCAGTAATACTGACCTTAAGGGAGCAAATTAAGTTCAACAAACCATCCTTAGTGCATAGAGAAAGAGAATAAACAGACAAAAAGTGCAGTTTGTTAAATATATGTATCAGTTTGAAGTTAAAAAAAACATGGACTTGAAACTTTTAAAATCACCAGTCCACGACTGAAAATGATCATTAGCCTCCCCTTTACCAGTTCTGCTTATGTTTCTTTGAGGGTCCATCTCGCTCTGTTCTGTATCAGCCTGGAGAGAGCCAACGAAGAAATAGAGTCGGTGGAGTACAGAGGAGTGGCGGGGGAGTCAGTGGTCTGTAGATCCAGGCACTCTTTGAAAACACAAACACTGATGTTCCAGCTGGCCTTGTAGTCAGCTAACCAGAGAATATTATTTCATTAAAAATTCCCTACTTGTTAGTTACTTCCCTTTTATTTTCCACTCCAATTAAACACAAGCATCGACATGCAAGCATGAAGTAGGGGAGACCGGGTATGGTTGTAACACTTATTGTCAGAGTAACTTGCTGAACTTTTATGTTAGAGATCTCAAATTTTGGCACAAGGTACCCTTAGCTGTCCACTACAAATAGCAATATTTCCAGCTTTTCCAACTATTTCACAGAATTCATAAACTGTCATATACAAGGCGTTCTATTGTTATAACCTGCCCCTTTCTGTGAAAGTTGGACCTTGCATGCAGGGGTGAGTTGTTTATCCTTCATAGAGTGTGAGTGTTGGAATGACTAATTTCTCATTTTGTACCACTTCCTGTGTCCACGCTGGAGAACACCAAAAAAAAAGCCAAAAAATATGTGTCTGAAAAGATGTACTTCCTGTTGCCAGAATGTGGTGCAATCACCATGACATCTAATTTGCATGTTGATGGCTTCAGGTCTGGAGTCTTATAAAACGTGAAGTTTGGGGCAGATTGGACAAGGTACACGGATGTTACAACTTCCTCTTTGGTGGCAATACCTGGAAGTTTGACGCCTTGCCACAGTTACATGGTTGGACGAAAAGTCAAACTTTGATGTGAAAGGACTTTAGATGTTACAGACAAAATCTGAAGTCAATCTGATGAAATCTGTAGGCTGAGTTCATTAAAGTATGACCCCCGGAAATGGCCAAAATGCACCAAAATTGCACAGTAAACTCGAAATTGCTGACTTCTTGTTGGGTTTAGGGGATGGCTCCGGAGACTTTTTTGTACTCCTTGAGGTGATGCATGTGCCTACCAAGTTTTGTACATGTACATGAAACCAGCTTCAGTGGTTGCATCGTTAAAATGTTGTAGGTGGTGCCATTTTTTTGCGCCTGGGCATGAGATCCCTAAAATATCAAAATTTTTTATCAGTATGTGTGCAAAGTTTCATGACTTTTTGAGAACCTTCAGGCCCTCAAAATTCATTTGGAGGAAGAAGAAGAAGAAGAAGAAGAAGAAGAAGAAGAAGAAGAAGAAGAAGAAGAAAAAGTCCTTGCATTTCAATAAGGTCCTCGCACTGTGTGTTGCTCAGGCCCATTTTAAAAAACATTTACATACACTAATAACCAATTCCTAGTCAGGTCTAACTGGCTAACCTGCACCTGTCAGATGCATAGAACCATACGTGGAGTGAGTTCAAAATATAAGTCTGCTTCCTCAGTCAAGTAACCCGTCAAGACGTCCTCTTGCTGCACATTGAAGACATTTTGACTGCTGTGATAGCCCTCACAGGACAGCTGTGCTGATTCCCTTTCTCTGAGGTTTTTTGCAGAATCTGCTCACTGTCACATGGCAGATAGAGTATTCTTTAGGGACAGACCTTATTGTCTTTCACTGCCTCACCTCATCTGATGCAGATTTTAGTGCAAGCACACCCCTGTCAGTTTTTCTCACCAACTCTTCTGGCATGCTGAAAAAAGGAGTAAGATGGATAGAGAAAGTGTTTAGTTATCATTGGGGTTATTGTAACACTTAAAAAATCAGTTACAACCACCTCTGCCCCTGTTGGCCAGTTTTTAGTGAGCTGTAGCCACATGGTGGTTGAAATGAGCAAAGATGAAATGCCTCACATCTTACCCAAGAGACTACTCTCTAATCTTATACAAGTTACATAATTCCAACTTGAACAGTATCAGCACACTTGCCAACCCTCCCATTACTTACTGAGAGACTCCCGTTTTCATTGCCCTCTCCCGATTTCCTCACGGGGTCTCAGTTATACCATATTTCTCCTGATTTATGACAAAATTTCACTTCTTTTTCCTTTCCGTACCTGTTTCTGGCACGGTACAGCGAATATAAGCTAAGCCCTAAGACTCTAAAAGTCTGCTGTTTCCTCCCTGTTGACACTCGCCCCCATCTTCCTTCTTCTCTGACCCCCTGAGGGTGGAGAGTGGTGCCTGATATACCTACATGAGTCAGGTGCATTTGTTGGTGGACACCTTGTGTTCATTTCTAAGTCCAGTGGGAAACACTAGCAGGGGTTTGACAGGGTAACTTGCGGACTGGGGGGGCTGACTTGTCCTCATCCTTTGCAATGGGGTACCCAGCTGTCTTCCAGAGACTGTAGGCCTCCCTCTCTGCCTCACTTAGGCACCCAGGAACATTTTCACCCTGACCTCGTCACATATTGACGTTTGGCCCTGGACTTTCCACATCCAGATACAACATGCAAGGTACCCTGGGTGCATTGGTTGCTGATGTTCTGGGACACCATGTCAAGTTCTGCCTCTTACATGCATTGTCTTCTTTTAAATTACACTTCTGTTTTCACAGGGAATTTACCATTTACATACAGTCTCTTTCAAAGTAAACGCACTATGTCAGGTGTTTTTTTCCTTTAACAGCAGATGGACGTGGCTGAGCAACAAAAACATATGGTTAGGTTTAGGAAAAAAGAACAGGTTTGGCTTAGTAATTTCACGGGATGTGAACGCCGCTGCCCTGGGTGAAAGTCAGTGTTTGCTGGACCAATCCATCACCCTTCCTGCTCGCCCCCCTTGGACTTTTGCTGCTTATATTTTCTGTTTTGTCTTGCCGCATTCCCCCTGATGCCACAGAGTGCCGTAAAACTATAACGGCAGGGCACCCAGCTGTGTATCATGCCAACTTTAAAGGAAGCCTATTTTCGTTGGTGTCTGATGCTGCAAGTCACTGCCCAAGTGCTGGATTTTGACGACTTCTGAGCGTGAAGGGGCGCCCAGGACCATGGGGTGAGTGGGCCAAGGAGGACATCTGGATGTGGGTCCCTGGCCTGGGCCAAGCCTACAGCCTGGCCTCCTTCGATCCTCCTGGTACTCTGCTGGAGTACAAAGGGCATGAACCAAAATCTAAACCAAGTGTAATGCATTTAAAACATAAAACATATTTTTAATTCTTCTTGTATTTATTATGACGTGTGCTGCTGACCTCTTGGCCAGGTCGCCCTTGTAAATGAGATCCTGATCTCAATGGGACTTATCTGATTAAATAAAGGTTAAATAAAAAAATAAAAAATTCTTCAAAACTCACCAAAATGCAGGAAATAAAATCTATAAAACTCATTTTTCCTGGTGAAAGACACCCACACCACTGCTTTGATTTCAGATACATCCTATTTTTGACGTCTAAAAGTTGGCAAGTATGAGTGTTAGTACTAATCATAACACAGACTTGGCCAAAAAATGACATCCATACCTGAAAGTCTGTATTTGGGCTTTAAAATCTTCACACTTCTTCACACAGCTATGAAATTTCACATGCAAGTGCAGGAAGGAAGGGGTCATATTTCAACTGTACAAGCATTACATGACTCATAGCAAATCCATTTAAGTGGTGTTGTTACAACCCCCCGTTGTAACAACCAAACCCAGTCTCCCCTACATATTTTGGAAGCAAACCAGTTCAACAGTTGGTGTGAGGGAACATTGCTCCAAGGAATGGCTGATTGACTCATATTTTAATTGGCTTTATTAACACTCGAAACATGTTAACTTTATGACGTAATTCACATAGAATTTTGGATTGCATTGGCAGTTTCTCCTTTCTAGTCTGAGATCTAACCGTAGAGGGTGATGTTCGCCGTATAGATTGTAAACCAATCTGGGATAAAATGGGGATTTTGAGTTGAAGAACATTTAAAGGCAGAAAGGGCGTAAGGCTGTTGTTTTAATGACATTTTACGAAAAGGTTCTGACATTTATAACTGGCAAAGGCGTTCTTCTCAGCCACATCAGTATTTGGGTGTGTTTGTACATGTTGATAGGGGATTTATTGTTGGTGAGGGTGTGGAAGGACATGCCCCAAAGGAAAGTGGCCTGACTTACTGCTGATTTAGGCACATTGTGAATGCACGACTACATGGGAGGGACTTCCAGATTGTTGTTGTCCTGAAGTAACTTTAGAAAGCACGTGTCCCAGTTCTCAGTGTCACTTTGCTAAGAATAATATATCAACAACCACATGCGAGGTTTAAATTACAGGAGATTTGCAGACATTAATCTTGAGGTGGAGAAAGCTGAATTACACCCTTTATTACTGGTAATTGTTCCGGTGAATTTTCTCACAGTACAGTACAGTACAAGCTTTTTCCTTTTCATTGGTGAATCACATGAAAATCTAACATGGTGACAAAAACAACTAACTAAATATACAACACTTACATTGCTTCATAGGATATATAAAAGAGCACAAAACGCACAGTACCAGCACTGAGTAACAGCATGTCACTGGCTCCACACTAGAATGAAAAAAAATCTTTTGAGCAGTGCTATAATGCAAATCAGTGGTTCATGTAAACTGTCACTGTCAGAAGAGACACCATGAAGACATCTAATGATGTCCTTTGAATGTGCTGGCTGTTTACCAGGAAGCTGCTGTATGGTGATGACTGTCGGCACTCAGCACATTCTGGGTTTACTGCATGATAAACAAATGAGAAGTTAGACAACTTGTGAAACAGTTTAGCTTGTGCTATTATTGTATAGTCTAGTAAGCCCAATCCCATTTCATATTTTTACCCCTACCTCAGGTTTTCGAGTGCCACCTTGCCCCTTGGAATCGAGTTACAAGGTGCTAGTGGTTGAAAACTTCCACATGAAATGGGACAATCTTTCAAGACCGTGATACATCATCAGTATGCTGCCATTTACATAAACAGACCAGGCCCCCAAGAATGTCGATCAGCCTTGAAGCATTTTTTTCCTAGGGGCCACTCACGGTATTGCAGCGAAAAAATCCCCTGGGACCCATTTTCCACATAGGCCACCATTGTAAAAGACCCGTCAGTAAAATTGACAGGACACCTCAAACTGCAAACAAGGTCAATTATGAATCTTTGAGCAGTGTTAATTTTATATTTGTAAAACTTCCTTTAAGTCGAGAGAAGCAATTTTGAAAATCTGTGACATGATTATGGTTTAAAATTGATGAGTTGAGCAGGAACTGGTGGGCACATTCAGCAGGAGAGGGCTGCACACTGCGGAAGTAAACCCAGAAGCTAGACTAAACTTTTTTGGCATATGCACCAGGTGAGCAACCCCACAGGAATAAATAAGCACCACCGTGGCATCTGGTATCTAGTTGTTATTCAAATCTATGAAACAGATGCGACGAGTGTTGCCGTCGGCTACAGGCCTCCTTTTCATGCTATCAATCGAGCAAACTATTCATCGAATAAAAAAACAATGCTGCTACATTACCAGGCCATTAGTGGTACTCTGAAGACTAATGTTAGCAGCCTTACACTGCCAGTCTGCACTGATATTAGAGGAGCGGTAATAAGCGCACGAACTTTGCTGGTGGTTAAGTTTCGGTCATCAAATGCCATCGAGGGGGGGGGGATGTGCCATGGAAATAAGTCAAAATGCGGGACTGTCTAGCACAAACCAATATGAGACAATAAAACCCATCCCTCTGTCCTTTGGACTCTCACAGGGGATGAGGTAAAAGGGGTAAGGGATGAATTGGGATCGGTTTAAAAGTCATATTGTGCTGCATCCATTTGATTAACACAACATTCTTATTTCTATTTTTCAGTGTGCACCACAGCTGCAGTTTCACTTTGTGACATTGGGAATTCCATGTGACAAGTGTTTGAAATGTCTACATTTGAAAGCGTTAATTAAAACATACACACATAAATACATAATTAATGTCAGAAAAGCTAATCCTGAAATGTAATTATTATGGGAACAGAAAATGTTAAAACAACATTGTCCAGCTGAACTGCCTTAGGGTTGGGATGGTGGAATAAAAACAGTGGTAGGACCGGATGGTATTAAATTGTTGGCGGTTATGGGAAAAAAATAAAATGCTCAGAAATACACTGCTGCAGCTAATTCCCTGGAAGCCCCTCTGTGTTTTGCAGAGATGAAACTGGACGAAACTGAGTGAAAAGCGGGGCCGGAAGAATAAAGGAAATTAGTAACGTAATCCACAGCAGGATCAAAAGAGTGCGATTGGATTATATTTTGTTGCATCACAGCAAATGAAAGATGTTTTAGATCAAAGGCAGTGATTTTCAGCAGGAGAATATGGAGATGCATTATTGAAGATGGCGAACAAAGTGTGTGCGTGGTTGGGGGGGTCGTATTTGATGTCATAACTTGGGAAATGTAGCCTCTCCTATTCAGCAGACCTGTGTAACCCAACCTGGGCCTCTCATTGTGTCTTTATTTGTTTGATTTCAAGGCAGGGACATTACAATAAAGCCAATCTGGAAATGGGATCGGGCTGTGACTGATGGTAATTACTTGCTGTCTACACCATTAAGAATTTAATGTAATTTCAGATAGACTTTCCCGGAGAGAGGGAGAGGGAGAGGGAGAGCAGGGGCTAGCTGAGACTGTAGGCTGTCTGTATCTGTACATGTTTAAGAAGGAAAACATCTGCAAGACAATGAAAAAACATATTTGGAAGCTAGCTTAAGTTATCAAGACATCTGGCAGCCCTCTATATATGATGTCTTATAGTCTTAACACCTCTACTTCCTAAGAATTATCTCTTTTTTAATAACCTGCATATAGTAAGAAGTAGAAAACACTAATCCCTGAGGTCACAAAGAGTTCAAGGACCTGATTTAAGCCAGGTCACCCCTCCACTGTCCATCCTGCCCTGGTCTGAAGAGGCCTCACTGACTGTCAACAGGATTACTGCACCAGGAGGTGATCAGTCATGTAGAAAAGCTGTGGAGTGTCTCAGTCTGGGTGACCCCCCCCTTCCAGCTGTTTCTAGAAACTCAGAGTGGGATTCATGTAATGAGACAGATATCTGAACGACTCTCTCAGGGTTAAAGGTCATTTGGAGGATCGTGTTGGATAGAGGACTGTATAGATCAAATTGCTATTTGATGCTGTACAGCAGGACCTTGACATTCTGACCACAGAGGCTGCTGACACAGGCAGCAGATTTGTATTTCAGTCAGTCAGTCAGATCTGAATTCTACAGACCGAGATGTGAACGTAGTTGAACAAAAAAATAATAACACAGTGTGTTGATTTTCACACTAAGTTTACAAAACCTTGAACCACATAGAAATATCGCAGCTATTGAATGGATTGCATTAAAATGTGGTACAGAACATCATGTCGCCCTCAAGATAAACTGTAACAACTACGGTGATCATCCAGCTTTTCATCTACAGCAGCACCATTATCAGGTCAAAGTTTGCACTTATTTAGTGATGGATGATGGATAAGCACAACATTTTGGTAAAGGCATTCATAGCTCCCAGACGTTGTGAACCAATTCGGACTTTGGTAATCTCCTGAGTTTTCATCAAATGCTACCCTGAGGTTGACATTTATGGTGTTGAGAGTAATATCTTGGGAGCTATATGAAGGATTCCCATGAAATTTTGTACACACAATTAATGTTTCCCTCGGGACAGTTTGTAATAATTTTGGTGATCTTCTGACTTTTCTTCTTTTGAGAATACATTGAGTACTTAAGCCGAAGACTACTTGCAAAACAGATGACATAATAACCTCAGCTGTACTTTGAGTTTAGTGGAAATAGGGTGACCATACATTTAAACCCCCAAACCAGCACTCTTAAGTGCATTCATTAGTGTTGATTCACACACACAATTGCACTTAACATGCACATAGGCCTTGTCATAAGGATGGGAAACAGTTATTTTAGCGCTTAGCACACATAAAGAGCACACCTTTTAACCTCAGCAGAGATTGTCTCCTACAATCAACCACAACATAGTCTATTTGAAAACTGTATAATAACAATATAACACATAACACTAGCTGTACAGTCCATGGGTTGAAAGCTCTGGTTGTGTTTCACCAAATGGCCTTTGCCCTGCTGAAGTAGGCTGCAACGGTACTACTTCCCGCTTGTAGCCAATGCTACCGTTTTTGCTATCTTAAAATGATCTTTTATATCAGCATTACCAACATCCGTTACCAAAATGTACTCTTGCAGTGTGTGTAGCATGCAGCACATTTGTTGCCGGGTACCTTACGAAGGAAGGAGCTGGAGCTCCATAGAAAAGCTGACATTTTCTTTGTCGTGACAGCCAACTGTTAACTTACTGACAGGTTCTGTCAGAGATAGCTGTAAGCGTCATAGGCTAGCAACACCCGTGACAACTACACAATGATTGATTGACACACACATATAGACAGATCAGTGTTGACTTTAAAGGAGTGGTGCATTGTATATGTTGTTATGGTGGGTTCGGTAATGATTGAGACAGAACATGATGAACTATCTTAAGTGCTTAAAACAACTTATTATTATCATTACTGCTATTTTAAATTTGAAGTGAATGTTTTGCAGATATTTGTCAGGACTTGGGACATCCAGCTTGGAAACTGGGGCGTCTGGTCACCATATGCTAATTAGATGCTAACCTGCTAAACTAAGATGGTAAACATTGTCAACACACCTACTTAACAGCAGCATGTTAACACTGTCATTGCTAGCAGGTTAGCATGCCGATGCTGATGATTCTTGGGTAACTTTCAGCAGGTAGTGAAAACAGTGTAGGAACCCAAAGTATTTATGTCATATGACAACCCTATCTGTCACAAAATACACTGGCTATTTAAAAATGTTAACACACTTGCAGCATTATTTGTAGCTAACAAAAAAACTCAATAAAAGCACAAGTAGCATGTTTTTTTAGTTGTTGAGTTTAGACTTATTAGTGCATAGTTAATACAAAGGTATGTGCACCCCGTGCAGCAAAACGTGATGTCATGATCAAACCCTTACTGTACATTTATTAACCAGAAACACAGTTTGTTATTGCACACAGGAGCATACTCTATCATCATAACAGCTGTGCCTGAGCCATAATCGGCCTAAAGGGCTTGTGTGACCGTTGTGTGTTTCCTGTCTCAACATGCTGAGGGAAAATGACTAATCGAAAGAGTCAGAATGGGTGAAAGAGAAAGGTGATACAGCGAAATTAAACCTCCATTGTTATTACTGCAATTAATCATATGCTGTAATTGTTTGCTCAGTGTAAAAAAAAACAAACGTGAAATTGTGCAGAAACTTTTGTGTCACTTGGCTGCAAAAAACAACTGCCCGGGCAGCTGACTTATTTATTGTCGGCAGATATGGAATGCACCACCGAGGTGTGTATTCAGTATCGATTCTGCTTGATAAATGGGGAGGTTTGATCATGACATAGCACCTGGCGTGCCAAAGGTGCAGCATTTCAACCTGTTCCCACAGAAGCAAATAAAATACTGAATACTCGTGTGCCATTTTAATACAAAGTTTTCTGGATAGTTTCCTCGACAGTGAAGTCATAGCAGGAACAATCACAAATACGACTTGATTTTAATAAAACTTAATCCAAAAAGAGCATCTATATAATTAAATTAAGCTGCTACATGGAGGCAAAGTGCCAGAATGATTTTATTTTTGAATTCGTCTTAGTCAAGGACGCCTCAAATTTTTGATAAAAGTATAAATGTTAACTTAAAATAAAGGTTTCTTTCACACACAGAGATTAATTTTGTAACGCAATACAGCTGCACTGTAGCACTTGTTTCTGCTCACTGCCCTTGTTAGTGAAGGCATCTCTCTCACTCTTGCACACACACGCACACAAACACACACACACTGTTGGTATGAGCTGGCTAACATGGCTTGTTCTATTGATCTCGAGCTGACAGAAAAGTTAAAACCTTTTGAACCTGTTCAAGGTGTTAACCATGTTGCCACCGTAAATCAGCAACACAAGCCAGTTACACTTGTTTTATCACACAAGGACGATGAAATGCATCTCCTGTCATGAATTCTGCATTATTTCTGTTGCATTACAGCACTATATTGTTACCTGCTTTGAAAGACATCACTGTGTGCATATATCTATTTATGATGAGTCGTTTTTTAGTCTATCTGTGTAATGCACAGTTTGCCAGAGATGATTACTGAGGATTAAACTGAGCTGTTTCTAGCTTCTGATGTGCTTACATGACGTGCTTCTGCCCTGAGATGACGATTACAACTCGAGAAGCTCCACGTGTGAATACATTCTCAGCACAGGTTTGTTTGCATGCTTCTTGTTTTGTTCGAGCCAAACCTGAACAGGTTTAAAAGGACACATAATACAGCTGAGTTCCTCACTTGGGAGTGTGTGTGGTTAACAGGAATGCAAAGAGTCCTAAAGCAACTTCTGTCCTCATGCCTTTTACAGCAAACACACAAACAGGCAGAGGGCAAAGGAGCATCGGCTTTGTAAAGCAGAAGGCACTCCAGGTTCATCTGTGTTTCATCAAAACCACTTTCACAATTTCTCAGGTGATATTTCACAAAAGCTGCAGTTGTACTAAGACTACAGTGATTGCCAATACCACTCACGAAAGGTGAGAAATGTCGCTTGGACTAAATTGATTTGATCCTCAAATGTTCCAGACAGGAGCAGCTGTACTGTACGAGTCAGCACAGTGTTTTTCCCTCTAAGTGTGACTCTGGGTGTTACCTCACCAGCTCTGACTTGTGCAGGTGATGACAATTAACACACAGGCTCTCAGGCTTTTGATCTTTAAATGTCTCATCTTGAGCTGAGGTACAAAGCTGTAGTTAATTTGTACACCAGATTTAATCTCGTCTGAAGAGGATGCAATCTAAACTTGACTTGATTTGACTAATAAAATACTTAATTATTCATACACCACTGAAAGAGGTTCTCATTGATTTTTTTTCTCACACAATGTGACCCAATCAGTACGCTTTGACCAAATACTGCACATTTGATAGCACATGCATAATTATAGAGCTACAATCACAGCTGGAAATGGCATATTTTTTCTGCATTTGTCAATTTATAATCCAAAGTATAAGCTTTTTTTCTTTCTCTGCTCTCAGACTTAATCAATATTAATTAAACAGCATCAGAGGATGTTTAAAATTACATTTAGCTGTCCATTGTTTGTGCATTGAACAACCTGCCAATCAATGATAAGTGATAAAACAGATTTGCCCTTTAAACCTAACAAAATATCACAAACAGCTCTAATACACACACACACACATTTGAAAATATGTTATGCAGGTAATATCAATACAAAAGAAAATCCAGTGTATTATAAAAAATAAAGCATCTTTAATAGTTACTTTGATTTTCTTTCACAAACACTTAGCATGTTTTCACAGACACATTGAGAATTGCATGGTTGCATAAAGGAAGGTGACTTTGAGCATTTTATGACAACAAAAGTTTGAACACACATTGTTCAGTGTGATGAAAATATGGGACCCGCTGCTATGCCGAGATTGCATTTCAAAGGCTTGACATGCGTGATCAGTAACGACTGTGAGCTTTCACAGAAAGTAGGGCATCTGGTTACTCACCATGGCTCTTAGACGTCATACAGAAATTTGGGAAGGAAAATCTGAACTCAAGGTCCACTTGCTAGTTTTTGCCAGAGCTTTCAGCCTCATCTCGCCGTATATCACTCATATATTATCATATATATCACTCCATTACAAGTGAGCTAAGAAAGATGATGGGATGCAATTGAAAGCTCTGGAGAAACTCCAAATGGGGATTAAACTGTGGTTTGTGGTTGGTTTGGGAATTGTCTTGCTCAAAGTGTGTTAGCATATACAACACAGCAGTAGAGTTTGATGGATATTGACACAGTGAGCTCTCCAAGTATAACAGGATTATAGTGCCATAAAGAAAGCAAGACATTTTGATTCATGTTTTCTGTATCAATCACTTTTGAAATGTATGGTTACTTTATAAATATTGCTTAAAATGTTACTTAAGAAATAAACAGATTTAGGTCCAAACTTCCAAGTGTAATCACTTGTCCATTATATTTGTGATTGCAACAGGTCGTGTAAAGAAATACAATTATTGCAAAGCAATTATGAAGATGGAAACATATTGTGCCTTGAGCTGTCTTTTGTCCTTTTCTTGCAATGCAAAATTTTGTATAAAGTTGTAAAACATTTTGTACAGTATTTACATAGGACCTTAGTTTGAGTAATCTTCGATGAGTTGCTCTTTTGACTTTGTATTAAAGCTGCTATTACTCTGACACCAATGCTAATTTATTCCTTTGGTTTTTGACTTTCTCACATGGATAAGTGTCGTGGTTTAAAGATATTATAAAAAGTAGACCAGAGAATGACAGTGTGCCCCTTTTAATGACTCGCATATACGTCAAATCACACTGTACTGGAGAAATAACAGTCTTAAGACAAAAGCAAAAAGAGCAACTTCATGTAAGAACTACACTTCTCACAGTGAGTTTTGTAAACATTCATGTAAACAGTGGTGGTTTTGGGTGCGTGGACAACTGAGTATCAGATGTTTGAGATCTGCCTGAGCTTTCTGTTCACAACCTGCATTGAGTCAGTCTTCCTTTTTAAAGGAATCTCCACTTCTGATCTTTTCTTTCGCTGCTTTTTAAATCTCTTGCAGCATATGTAAGATGTCAGTGTAACAACTGTGAAGAACAGCCCCAGACATGTCACTGAAAGAGCAATGAGGACAGGCTGACAGGGGAACAACTCATACCTCTCAGGCCCTTCTGTCATCTGGCCTTTGTACCACGGCCTCTCCTCTACCTCAATCTCTGCCTCTCTGGTCAGCAGGCTCTGAATGTAGCTCTCGTTGCTCACGGTTTCGTTGACAAAGAAGTTAACCATCACTGTCGAGTAAAGCGGTTCAGGCTGACCGTGATCACTGACCTTCACCAGAAGGCTGTAAAGGCCCCTGTTGCTGAGCTCCCTCTTTAGTGTGATATTTCCAGTTTCTGGGTCAATGGCGAATGACCCTGGCTCGCCGCCTTTCCTCTTAATGATACTATAGGCGATCACAGCATTCATGCCTGTATCCTTATCCACAGCGTAGACCTCTGTGATTGATGTTCCTGGTAGTGTATTGGGTAGTACCAGCATGTAAGACTGATTGGACTGCGGGAAGAGGACGATGGGCGGGTTGTCATTAACATCCAACAACAGCACGGTTACCATTGTAATGCAGGAAAGAGCAGGCTCTCCACCATCGACAGCCTCAATCCACAGCTGGTACGTCCCTTGTTGCTCACGGTCCAGTGACGTCTTTGCCCTCAGCGCCCCTCGGCCTGTGTCTATCATGAAGATGTCGCTGCCGTTGAGGATGGAAAGGGCCACCCAACCGTTCTCCCCAGCATCAGCATCTGTCACAGAGAGCACCCCGATCTCACCGTACCCTGGGAAGTTCTCCGGCACAAAGAACGTGAAGTCCTTATTGATGAAGCGTGGGCTGTTGTCGTTGCGGTCTTGCACGCACACCACCACAGTTGCAATCGACTCCCTCCTGGGTGTCCCCTGGTCTACCGCTCTCACAATGAACCGGTATGTCTCTTTCTCCTCACGGTCTAGCGACGTAGTCACAGTCAGCACACCTGTCACACGATCCACGACAAAGATCCCTGGGGCGTCACCTCCAAGGAGATAGATGACTTCCCCTCTGCCTTCGCTGTCCTGGTCTGTGGCTTGGAGCTGGGTCAGAAAGGTATTTGGTGCATTGTTCTCCTCCACTGATATTTCCACCAAAGACTGCTGAAACACTGGTGCGTTGTCATTCTCATCCAACACCTGCACCTTGAGGAAGGTCTTGATTACAACATCTCGAGCATTCTTAGCAACCACAATGAGCTCGTACTCCTGCGTCTTCTCATAGTCCAAAGGCTCTGTTGTCTCCAGCAGGTATTCGTTCTTGAACAGCTGATAGGGGCCGAGCCTGAATGGGCCGTTCCCTTCCAAATGACAGTCCACCCTTTGGTTCCTGCCAACGTTTTTGACTGTAAAAAAAGCAATCGGAGTAAACGCTGGCTCAGACTCCCTTATTGTCACCACCCCATCCTTTTCTGGTGCAATGTATCGTGGTATGACTGCGGGGGGTCCTGTAACAACTTTGATGATATGGACAGAAACAGTGGCAACTGCAGGGATACAACCAGGTCCATTGGCCAGAATGGTGAGTTTGTAAAACGTGGCAGTGCCAGTGTCTATTTTCCCTGCTAGCTTGATCACCCCTGTGATTCTGTCCAAATGGAACAAGCTCCTGGTGTCCCTTGGCACACGTTCACTGTAAGCATAGCTGATCTGAGCATTAGCACCAAGGTCAGGGTCAAAAGCATGCAGACGTGCCAAATGTGCCTCTTTGGTCATATTCCCATGCAGAGTGACATTAATTTGTGACTCTGTGAATTGGGGGCAGTTATCATTCACATCTGTGATGACAATTTTTAAAGTAGCTGCTCCGAGTAGAGGAGGGGTCCCTCCGTCCTCTGCGATGATGTCTGTAATGTATTCAGCCTGGGTCTCTCTATCCAAAGCCTCTGTCACAATAAGGAAGGGTGTCAGCTCACCGCCCTCGTTCTCCTCAACGTCCAGTGTGAACACGCCAAAGTCATTAACAAGCCAGTAGGTCTGCACTCCGTAAAGACCCAGGTCCGGGTCAACTGCTGACTGCTCCACCGCATAACGAGCATTGATGGGTGTGTTTTCTGGGACAGACATACAGATCTCATCCACAGGGAACTTTGGCCTGTTGTCATTCACGTCCTCGATAAAGATCTTAACTTTGACGAGCTGAAAGTACTGCTGAGGCAACACAAACACATCCAGCGAGAGGGCGCAGCCCTGTCTCTCCAAGTTATCAGGACAGAGGGTCTCCCTGTCAATCTCCGTAGCAGATGTGTAAAGCTCCCCGGTGGTGTTATTGAGGTTCACATACTGTCCGCTGACCTTCTTTTGCGGGAGATTGAATAAAAAGGGGGGCTCCACAGTGAAATCCAAATTTAAGTCTACTCCAATGGCCCCTATGAAGGTCCCCCTGGGTAATCCCTCCTTTATCTTATAGACCAGCTCTTTTGCGTGGCTGAAATTTGCAAAACAGGAAAGAGGGCTGGTGTAAAGCAAGAGGATGCACAATCCCTGTAATACAAGATAATTAAAGATAATACAGTTTAATAAAAGTGTTGCAGAACTGAATGATATATGCAAAATGAGGGATTTTTGAGGTATTATTACTCAGCGTGAACATTAGTATTTAGTTATATTAGCAGGTGCAGAGCTCTGTGAACACCTGCAACAATGATCTGATGTGTAATCATTACAATTAACTCACATTATAATCATCACTTGAATAAATTAATCCATGAAATTAGATTTGTTCATAGT
Source organism: Cephalopholis sonnerati (assembly GCA_019142605.1). NCBI lineage: Eukaryota > Metazoa > Chordata > Actinopteri > Perciformes > Serranidae > Cephalopholis > Cephalopholis sonnerati. The sequence goes on along the minus strand of JAGQAX010000001.1, from coordinate 34,132,615 downwards.
TTAAGGCTTATTCGCACAAGTTTAAAGCATAAAATAAGGCATGAGAATAAAAGCAGTGTAGTGTAGAGGAAGAAAAACTACTCGTGTCTGCCTGAGTGATAGAAAATAGTATTCACAGTATCATAAAAGGTACATATAGATGTGTTAAAGTGAATTCTGTCTGCAAAGTAAACACTTACCCATATTCCTCCTCTTTTGCTAAGGCTGGGGTGTCTGCTGTTGAACATGTTTATGTCCTAGTCCAGCACTTTCCACTTATGGCAGGAAGAGTGACAGCTCAAGTAACCTCGGCATTTTGAGCATTGAGCAGCGCAGACCTCTGCTGAGTGCTATGCCTTATTGCTATCTGACTTGAACAAGTCATTCATCCCACTGCTGGCTCAGGACACTCCCACCATATGCAAATCAGTCCCTCATGCTAACCAACGAGAGCCAGTGGCCACTGGGAAATCTACTTGAGTTCACAGATTCCTTTTTCACGCATGCTATCAAAGCTCGTCGACACACACCTGCACTTTCTATACACACCCATGTTGTCGCAAGCAGCTGCATACCTTGTATTCCTGCGGCAGAGTGAAAGCAGATGATTACCAACTGAGCTTATAATGACACGGGAGACTGAGCAAGATGTAAAATATCCACAGCCCAGAGATTACTCTAATCCAGCATTAGTTAAAAAACACCACAGATGAAAAAAACACACTGTACAGAATGAATTAAAGCAAGTGTGTAATGATATAATGATGATGCTGGGTGTTCTGTACAGCCAGTGATCTTTGGCTTTTGATTTGCTAAACATATAGATAGATAGATAGATAGATAGATAGATAGATAGATAGATAGATAGATAGATAGATAGATAGATAGATAGATAGTATTTTCTGCATGACTTAAAAAACAGGTCATTGCTCAGTTGACACTTATTGCAACCACAACCAAACTGTGAAATTAATTTCATGTTTAGCTTCTACATACATGCTGCTGCATTATGCATGAAATTAATATGAAAAACATGAAAATATCATAAACAAAGCCAGCAGAGAGGTGATCTTGGCATCATAAGTGGTGCTATGGTCTGATTCTGGATTGAGCCTTTAACTAAATCAACCCCCTAATCCTCATGTGTTCTAAATGCCGGGGCCAGCTGTTTGCTGGGATTGGAAGCATACTGCTCAGAGAAATTGAGTGATTGAAGTTCTCTGGAAAAAGGGCAGATTGAGAGAGTCACACACACAGTCAAACGCACTCATTTTGTCTCATACTGCGTCAGGTCTTTGCAGTCATTCCTCATCACAGGGGTTCCGTTAGATGCCAGGGCCTAAACTTCATGCTTTTTTTTTTTTTATTATTATTATTAATTGGTGAGCTTAGAAATAAACCAAATGCCTAGCAGTTTTATGAGGCACTTTTGGTAATATACAGTATATTTCAGTGATGTAGCTAGACATAGTAAATTAATATAGATCATCTACAAATCCATCTTGCATCGCATCCTGCATCCACAGTTTTTTTTTGATCCATGTGCTGAGCTCAGAAATATTTCTGTAAACACAGACTGTAGGCACAGTGAGCTGGGAGGCTTTAGAGCGTGGCAAAGCAGCAGCTCAGGGAAATGAGAGTCATTTGAGAGCTGCCTTGAGGTGCGTAGGGTCTGAGGTGTTCAGCTGTTGATCGTCAGTGAGGAGTCAATCCAGAGCAGTTACCTCAAATGACACAACAGAGAAAGAAGTATGTAGCTTTGTAAGAGCAATTAATTTATTTAACGTAGTCATGTTTTGTTTAAATACAACATATTAAGAATACAGCACAGTAGTGAAAATGATAAATCTATTGTGCATTTGATGAAAATTCTCCTTGTTTTAATTTGTCTAGGATCACAAGAATAAAATGTGACATACATTTGAGATCTGATCATTAAGAGTGTGATTGTGTGATCAAAAGTGACACTGTTTATTTGCTTTAACTCATTAAAAATAATAATAATAATAATAATAATAATAATAATGCTCGCATCACAAAGTGTGGCAGCACAACAGTTTCACATTTTCATTTGACTGTGGCTCGCACATTGCAGAAAACGTGTGAGTCCATCAGGGCTTTCAAAAGCACCAAGTATGGTGTTTATTTCATGTCATTAAATGTGTCAAAATTAACACGAGAGGAAATTATGTCATGTTGCAAATTGCACCTTTTAAGATGAAATAAGAAAATCCTTTAAATCCACAGCGGGGAAACTGGCAGTTTTACAGCAGCAAAGGGGAATGTGCAATAATAAGACGCATCAACAAGATATAATAAATAAGTAAACAGTAAAAAGCAAAACATAATTAGTAGGCAGAGTGAACGGTTGAAGTCACAGCGTTGCATGTAGGAAATACTGATATTGCACAGTTTAGTATACACTGATATTTCACATGAGTGAGCTGTCAGTTTTGGTCCATGTGTGGACTACTGGGAGCAATGTTGATAGTAAAGTTTGACAGCAGCAGGAAGGAAGGACCTGGGGTATCTCTCCTTCACACACCATGGGTGAAGCAGCCTGTTACTGATGGAGCTGCCCGGTGCTGTCAGAGTGTTGTTTTATGTTACACATTTGCTAAAACGGGCCCTGGATCACCAAAGAGCACGTCTGAGGCAGCATACCATCTCAAACACGCCATATGTTACAGGCTGTGGTCGGCTTTACATTATTTACTCTGTAGCGGTTGCAAAACAAGGAGCTGTGACACAAAGGCCAGTGATGCTGTGAGTCTGTCAACCTGATACTGTGACCTCTGGGTCTGTAGGTACCTGCTCGTTCCCTGCTGACTCAGAGTCAACTTGTCAACAGGCTGCTGGGACAGTGGAAATTTGGTAGAAGTGTTAAATATTGATGTTGGAAATGTCATTCAGCATTTTCTTCATCATTCTTTCACTCTCCATTTATATTACAAAGCAAAAAGTTATAAAATAATCTGAATATTTAAGTTTACTTTTATACCCAACTTTTCAAGTGTATTATATCAACTAAACTTTGGATGTTTTCTTTTTTTGTGGATTTTAAAATGCAACAGGATGTGTAAATTGTGGTGGTCAGACAAATAAAAAGTACTACGAAGGTTGACTAAGGCCAAGAGGCAGTATTACTTTGGTCTTAATTACATCATTTGCTGCTCTGAGTCTGTGTGAGATGAGGTTGGGTAATCTCTCTCCCAGATTTCCCAACAGATGTCCTGTTAACCTTGGTCTTTTCTTTTAATCAAAGTGCTGCTAAGCTATCTTGATAGCTACGAGACAGCTCCATGGCTGTTAAGTAAGATGGATATGACCACACAAAAGTATCAAGTCAGGAAGTACAGTGAAAACTTTAGTTATGAATCTGTGCGAAATGATTGTGAGTAATCTGTGCAACCATGGAGATTTCAGCTGGGTTGGTTTGTAGATGTATGTCAATTTGTCATTTTCAGATGTGGAAAGTACATGTCATACATCGCCAATTTGTAGCCCAGTCAACAGAATAAATTGTGGGCATTGTATGTGATTGCAAACCAATGCTATGTTACATTTGTAGCCTATTGATCATATGTATGCTGTAGTTCAGTTTGCATATATATGAGCTGAGTGTCTCATCAGGAGGAGGAAGAAGTGATATTGGATGCTGTGACACCAGACGAGACGACTACCAAGCAGCAGACAACTCCAGACCACTGTTTGAGACCAACGAACAACAAAAGCAGGTATTTTCAAAGACATGTTGGGACATTTTCAGCCGTGCTTGTTGTGACAAAACTGGGTATCTTTTAGTGACATATTTCGATCCATGTTTGTGGTGACCAAACCGGGTATTTTAAACAAAAATATGATGTATTCCTAACCTGAACCAAGAGGTTTTTGTGCTTATGTCTAACTACATGTCACAACATAAAACTGGAAATTGAGATGTAAATGCCTAGTTTCATCTAGGACTGTCAAAATAACACACATTGCCACAGTGGTTTTGTCACATGATGGAGGCAGACCAGACGACGCTGCGTGGCCCCATGAATGGAACATTTACATTTAAAAAAACGTCCAGATGGAACTGTTGATAGGAGCACCGTTTTCTGCAATTTCTGCTGAAAGGAATTTTCATACCAGCGGAGTACTGCAAGCCTGAAATATCACCTCAATGCAAAGCATTTAGCAGCAAACCCAGAGGTCCAAGCTAGCACAGCCTCTGATGCTAGCACTAGCAGCCAGCCTTGTCAAGCCACACTCGACCAGGCATTTAGACACAATCTGAGTAAGTCTACCTGTGATCAACTAACCAACTCCCTTGCAAAATGGATTGCAGGCCAGTTTCAGTGGTAGAGGACAGGGGAACAATTGTGTCCAAAATCCAGCAGCTTTACTACGACACATCTGCCAAAATTATTGGAATTGACATTTTTTAAATACTTCAACAGCAAAAGTTGATGTATGTGATTATTTTAAATTAATTAATCACAGAGGATGTAATTAATAAGATTTATTTAATTGCTCTCAACATATCCATTACATATAAAATGTACATATCTTTGGTTTTGCAGAAATGCACAACACCGACATTTATTCTGTTGACTGGCTTGCAATATGTGGCAGGAGAGCTTTCCAAAAATAACATCCTGTGACTATCAGAGCAAATATACGTTTTAAAAGCAACATGCACAAAAAAGAAAAAATACGACATGTAATACTAATTAATCAATGAAGTTTCCTTTAGGACGGTAATGTACTTTAACACAGATCTGTCAGACTGTTTTGACTTGGCCTGGTCAGTCTTGCTTTGAGCCCACTAGCTGCATTATTTCCTACATCTAAAAGTCTAATGTGTGATACTTTGTATGTGGCATTCATAAAGAGCGAGTAAACCAAATGGTCAAAAAGTCTGTTACTTTTAAAATGCCAAAAAAAACAAAAAACAAAAACAGGTGCCAGTAAATGTATTTAGTTGTCCAGCCAAGTGGAGGCGCTGCATCTATAGTGTTATACGGCTCCAGAAATATGCATCACAGCTGCGATGTTAGTTAAAATGAAACGTCTGTAGAGTTGCCTCTTGGCAAATCAATACTTAGCCGTCAGAAGTACTTCCTTTATAACGTCTAATTAATCAAACCTGCATTTCCTGTGTTTATCACAAAACAATAATTGCTGCAAATTGAACACAGATTTCAGTTTAATGGAGAACTACACAAAGCACTGTTCAGCCAGTCTATTCAACAGGGTGGAAATCTCATTCAGTGATTATATATTATGTCAGTCAGAGTTGAGTGTGCGGTGAGATATTGTCCTCGTGGTTGTGCTTTACTTTGCAAGATCTGGATGCATAATGGCCACTATTAGCATATAGATATTCTCCCTTGACAAAGTCCCAGTGTTGACTTTTAGCACCGAGACAAGCACATAGGAGAGGGTGTAAGACAATAAATAACATATCCTCTTTCTTTATTTCTGTCTTGGAACATTTTCCGGCTCGGTGCACACCAGTGTGCATCAGCCACACCGCAGCTGCATCCCTCAGTCTCAAGGGGACAGACTTCAGTATTCTCCACTGTATGTTCACTAAGCAGGGGCAGAGATGAGCAGATTTTTGATTAGCTGTCTTTTTGCAAGTGTCGCGTAACCAGGACAACTTTTCCAAGATCTCCATAGAGATATAATGAACTCTTTTTATATAGTATGCACTGGTTTACTTTAATCAGTAAACTCAGCCGTGGGGGTTCTTGCTCTGTCACTGCCATCTACTGGTTGAACTGACATAAAAGAAAATAAACTATACTATACACACTGATGTTGCACTTTACTGTACAGTATAGTGCAACATCAGTGTGTCTCACATGACTGGTCCTGAGCCATAAAGCTTTTCTTTCCTGTTTCCAGTTGCGTCTAAAATGCAATTTGGGACTAAATGTACAGTTTCATTTTCGCTGTTCTTTGTTCTACAGCAGGATCAGATTAGGATAAATGTAAGAGTTGAGTCCAGGGCTGAAAACTTGTAAGAGTACTTATTCCTGATAAGTACATGATTTTTCATTTTTTTTCCTGTGGAGACCCAATTTTCTAAAAGACGAAGAGGTACAAAGGAAAAATGCTTAAAAATGTCTCTGTGGCTTGCCATCATGGAACCAATTTTGGTGTAAAATGGAGCTGTCCTAACATAATATTATACTACACAATTTCTGAACCCCAAAGGTCTATTTCTATTAACTGAAAAAATACTCAACTGCTCTCCCGCTTCTTTTTTTTCCCTTTCTTTTTTCGCCTCCTCACACCTCCCCTGCTGCTCCTCTCTCCTCCAGTGTTTTCTCCCATCAGTTTCCTCCTTTTCTAGCTCTCGTCAGCTGCTAAAGATGCATCCTGGCACGAATGTGAGAAAGCTCATCTGGAGGGGCGAGACGGAAACAGTGAGAAAGTAAAAAAAATAAAAAATAACATGAAAACCTTGTGAGCTTGTGTTTGATAGGCAGACAGACAGAGAACGAGATGGCAAGATAGCACGGGAGTGTTAAACCTCGGCGTGATGTGAGTGTGCCTTTGTGCCTCTGCAGGTGCAGGCTGGATATATCATTGAGAACAGGTGCTGTGGTAGAATGTATGCCCCTCACAGCTGCAGCCAAAGAGATTACTAGCCAGGCTTCCCAGTAATGAAGTTTCTATCGATTGCCCCTCCACAGGTTCTTGTTTCTGCCTGCTAACAGTGTGACTATTTCAGAGCCTCAATTTGAGGTTTTTGAGTACATCAATTAAGGTATAAAATGGAGTTTCCAGGAGGGTACGATTTGCTGATGGAAAATAATCGCTTAGCAACTTCTTATACTTCCATAACTCAAAACTTAAAGTCAATTTTTGCTTCATCAATGTTAGAGAAAATCCATTTTTTGCTCTGGAATTACTCACTCATAAACACTTCACATTCACTGTTTTTTTCTCTCTCTCCCTTATTCCTGTCAGCATGGAGAGATGTGAGAAGAACACCTTGTGAAGATACACAAGTAGTTTGAGATGTAAAACCCAACACTTTCGACAACTGACATAATTATTTAAATGACTTGCAGCCATAGAAGCATTGTCATAAAGGTTAACGACATCATGTATATTGCAATTGCAGAGTACATTCCTGTATATTTCCATCGAACCCCTGTAGGAAAAAATGGCTTCACAATAGCCCCACAGATTAAAAAAAAAGGTGCATAACAATTACAACACACATACGCACTTGGGCACGCACACTTCACACACTGTGATTGGAGTGAATAAGCCCCAGCATGTATTTTCATATTGAATATTAATTTGTGTGGCATTAATTATATTATTTTCCCCTATGATCGTGCAGCAGGATTAATGAGGAGGTCTATAGAAATAAGAGGGAAATTGGGAGCAGCAAAAGGAAATAGGAAGACGGCTCCAATCTGTTGCGTTCAAATCATAATTTAAATTCAATGCATTGTGCTCCAGTGGCTGAAGTCTCAATCTGTTATGATTTGTACAAGAGGAAAGGGAGGATGTTACAGACAATCTACGGATAGATTCGTGTGTCACCTATCTGTAGTAAATCTAATGTTAACCAAGAAGTAGTGTGAGGTCAAGAAAAAGCAGAAATATCTCATATGCCTTATATATTTGGAGAACATACACATGAAAAGGATCCGAAGAAGATGTGAGGTCACCGTCGGCTTTCTATGTCAGGGGACTATGGTCTCACACAAGGGTGAAAATGACATTTTAAATCAGTGGTTCCCAACTGGTGGGTCCTGGTCCAAAAGCTGGTCCCGGGTCCACTCTGAATGGACCTCAAGTGACTGGCGAACATGTCAAGTTTGTAAAAACACACTTTATTTTAAAGTACAGTGAAATTCTGACACTGAGCTTTGACTTTGAAGTGCCGTTCCCTGCTGTAGAGTGAGTGACTAACAGACAGCTACATGACAGAGACAGCAAACTAGCTCGATGCCATGGCCATGTGCAAGTATTATGCTGAATACATTGAAGTGTGTGGACCTTGAACAAATGACTTAAGTGAAATCTGGACCCTGTGGCTGGACCAGTTAGGAACCACTGGGAGACATTTACTGGAAACTGCTCACTTATATTATGAGTGGAGTATTCTAAATGGAATACTATTGATATGTACATACACACTATATGCAACCTTGTGGCACTTGACATGATATTCTGACCTGGCACTGTACTGAGAAAGGGGCACATTAGCTGTAATTCTCAGGTATCCAACAATGAAGGGCAGGATTTTGTTTCAATACTGGGGGGAAACACCTGAAAATGGGAATCTGGGGTCTTCTTATAGGAAATTTTGATAGTCAAACATTAAGTTTATTGCATTCTGTTGATTTTTTACACCATTTTCTGCATCCTTCTGTGGTGGAAACAGCTTTAATTTCATCAAAATAAAAGTCTGCTACTGTCATGTTTTTAATGTGGGAAACAAATGCACATGTTCTCAGTATCCTCCTGAGAGCCAAGCTTTTGTTTGGTATGCATTTTAATTTCTTTCAGCTATTTGGGATCAGTAGGATCTGAAGAGTATAAAAACTAAGCACTCTCTTTGAACAGGAAGTTGTTTTTGAACCAAATGATGTCCTCATATGGGGGCATTGGGGTTTATATTTAATAGCCTCAAGTGTGTAATAAAAGTATTAACTGTTTATTTCAATGCCTGAATATTTTTGTGCAAAAACAAGATTACAAACGATACAACATATGTTCAATGTCTTGTAACACTGTGTGTTAGACATCACTGTTCAAATCTAAAAAAGTCTGAGACTGTTCATTTAAATGTCTGAACATGGCTGTGCAAAAATTAAACTGTGATTTTTTAAAAATCATTTTGTAACTCTGTATGGATTTTCCTTGCTCCATACACCAGGCTAGGAATGCTGTTTTTTACTCTACAGAAATGGTCTGTCACACCTAATTGGCCTGTGTGAAATGCTGCAAAAATAAAGTCCCAGTGTTCATAAACAAATACTTAATTGGTCAAGTTTGTTTGCCATATCAAACTAAAAAACATTATTAAACATAGATAAACAAGTTTAAACTATAATTTTTTTTTTCAAGTTTTGTACCTTGTCCACTTTGTGTCAGGATCAGCTGCAGACTGACTTGGCAGAGATGGCTGCCATCTTGTTTTTACGTGGATTGGTGTATTGTGCCCTTGCTACCACTAGATGGCACAAAAAGTGTCCACAAGCAAGGACAACAGGTCTAATTTAAGCAGAATGATTTATATGGCGCAGCAAAGCCAAAGTGTGATGTCCTTATATGAGGACGCAGAGTCCCAGGAGGATACTGACATGTTCTATCCATGTCAGCATGGGTTTTTTCCGGGGTTTTTCTGGACAGTCCAAAGACATGCAGGTTAATTGGTGACTCTAAATTGCCGTAGGTGTGAGCATGAATAGTTGTCTGTCTCTATGTGTCAGCCCTGTGATAGTCTGGCAACCTGTCCAGGGTGTACCCCGCCTCTTGCCCAATGTCAGCCCCCCCTCAACAGGATAAGAAATAAGATAAATGAATGAATGAATGACAGCAGTGATGTACAGAAAGCCATTAGGCATCGAAATAAAACTTTAAATAAATGTAGTGCTGACTGATGTTGCTGTTAAAGACACTCACTCCAGGGTCACACAAGACGATGAAACATTCTTGTTTTTTGGTGCATTTCAATACAAAACAACACTTGTGGCCATTTTATGGGGTACACCTGCTTGTTCATTCAGATATTAAATCAGCCAATTATGTAGCCACTCATTAAAGCATGCAGACATGGTGAAGAGGTTCAGCTGTTTGAAGTGACGAAGGAATACAAGTGACTTTGACTGTGGGATAATTTTTGGGGCCAGACGGATGCTTTGAGTATCTTAGAAATTGCTGCTCTCCTTGGATATCCGTGCGCAACAGTCGCTAGAGTTTACAGAGAACGATGGGAAAATCAACATAGTGTGGGCGGCAGTTCTGTGGGTGCCTTGTTAATGAGAGAGGTCGGAGGAGAATGACCAGACTGGTTCAAGCTGACAAGAAGGCAACAGTTACTCAAATAGCGACGCCTTCCATCAGTGCTATGCAGAGGAGCATCTCTGAACACACAACACGATGAACCTTGAACTATATGGCCAGACAGCAGCAGAAGATTCTTGTGCACACATGTACGCAGTGACCAGGGTTAAATCCCAGCTATGCTACATCCATCCGCTTGTGTTCAAATGGACTCATTTTCACCAAGAAACATTTAAACAACATCTTCCATGGTTGAAAAAGATAAAGAATCAGGCTAAAATTGTGCTGTGTAAAGCTCAACTAAAGTACAAGCGTTTATTTTACACAGTTGGCTTCTCAAAAAAAAAAAAAAAAAAGGTAATGTCAGAGGTTAAGGAAAAAGTTAGACTTCAAAAATTTGACAATTTGCAGTGCTGAAAAGAGGCACTGGGCAAAGAACCATTTGTGTATCTGTTATACTGATGACTGAATGGTGGTGCTTAATAGAGAGATGTCCCTGAGAGGCACAAAGGCCCTGATGGTAAGACTGAGAACACAACACCGTCAGCCACAATAGAGGCTGAGTGACTATTAGATAGTGAGCAATTTACTTTAATTGTCGTGTTTGTTTAAACAGTTTCAGCATTGTGGCAAATTTACCTGTTTTAGTTAATCTAATTAATGTAACAGTTTTAGAAAAACAAGACTAAATAAGTTATAGAGGCACAGTGAATAGAGACACTCCTGAAAATGTTGGAGATCAGTTTGAATTTAACAGAAATTTCATCCTAAAAGACATGATTTTCTCGCTCAATGGGGACTTTAACGTTACTTATCTAAAACCTTTGAATGATGATGTCCGAGATGTACTGCAGTGGTTTAAGCATACAGTACTTTTATTTTACAGGAATCCAGTTGATGGAAGTATTAATGTAATAGTTCAGATGTTTTGGTTGTTTGAGGTTCTCAGGCAGTGGAGGTTCTCCAGGAGCTGGAGCTGTCGTCTACCAATCGGAAAGTCAGTGATTTGATCCCTGGCCCCGAAAGCCTTTATGTCAAAAGCCCCTTTTCCACCAAGCAGTGCAGTACTGTACAGTTCAGTTTGGTCCACTGTGAAAAGTTGTGGATGGTACCAATGGATTCCAGTTCCCTGTTGGAAATCATTGTCTACAGCAGGGCAAAGCAATGAAAATAATCTCAATGTAACATAAGCTTAAACAGATTCTGATTTTTTAGGTAGGACTTTTTTCAACTGGCTAAAATACGTTTTGCTGCTGCCACGGTTCACAGCAGTACATTGCTTGGCTTCTGAGGCGGTATAATCTCTTAATTGAGAGGGTCGACTGACATCTACTGCAGGTAACATGCTGACTGTGGGCAAGGATCTCATACAACCCCACTTCAAAAGATCCAGACTATCACTTTAATGTGTTTTTTGCCTGTAATTTGAGATTTAGTTCATCTGTGATCTCACTGGTCGACCACCCTAAGGGTTTGTTTGTGAGCACGGTCAGAGGTGGTTCAAAATACGCACACATTAATGGCACAAAAAGGAATAATCAGACTTTATGTGTGGAAATGAGTGAGTACGTTTTGGTTCATGCGCCAAACCGGATAATAAAGGACGCCCCTGATTTTCTAACCAGCTGGACTATGAAGGATTTCTCAGCTGTGTCAGCTCTCACACAGAAAATTATTCGCCATGGATCAGCTGGAGCCAGAATCATGAAAATTAACAATGTGATTCTTCATAATCTACATTATTTGAGTCTGGTGCTGGCTTTTTTTTTTCACTTCATGTTGTCACTTTGCCAGTGTGAACATGTGTCCAGCTGAAAAGCGTTGAGAGTACTGTACAACTTTTCTTAAGTTTTGTCTGTAGAGATTAATTAAAGTGAACTTTCTGCAGATTCGGTCTGATGTTATTTCCGTCTCTGGTCTTTTGAGTTCATCAGTGCTGAACATAGTCTGCTGATTAAGTACACCTCACAAGAACACTGAGCATGAACATTTAAATGATGGATCCATCTCAGCAGGAAGAAAAAGGAGTATGACACACACAAGGTGAATGGCTTCACAAAAGCACTTCAAATGTAAAAACAGGTTGCTATATAATACAGTACAGTTTGAGGCAGACAAAAATACCCTGCACAAGCATCTGCACGGAATAATTATAGTGATACAAGGAACACAATGCAAACAGCATGATCAGACTCTTACAGTAGGCTCATGTGTTCATTCAATTATGTTCTGTATGTTCAAAAGGAAAAATTGTCTGCATAACACCCATTTTAGATGTTAAATTTTTATGTTTTTGGTTTAATTTTGCATTTTGTCACGATGGTTGTTTTGACCAGACTGTCTCAGTTGTTGTCTCAAACCACGATGTATATTAAACCAGCAGTGTGTAAGATTCAGGAGGATTTAGTGGCATCTAACGGTAAAGATTGCAGATTGCAACCAAATGAAACATCTCCTGGTTATAATTCCTTCAGTGTTCATTGTTCAGGAGGTTTTTACCATCAGCCGAATTATCTGCAGAGGTATCTTCCTCTCTGAAAAAAATGGAGCAGGTAATTAAAACTGGTAAAAACGCTGAATCAAGCAGCTTCATGCTACAAATCAGTGTTTCTCTGACGCTGTTTGTCTCATCAGAGATGGGTTGCTAGCTCAGCACCTGAGTCCAATCACCTTTTTGCTCTGGTAACTTAAAATCCAGACGTTCCGGAGGTTTTTACCAATAGCCGAATTATTCACAGGGTTCTCCCCTTTTATTGTTACCTGGAGATTTAAACTGGTAAAAACATTGGATAAATGTTTTCCAATGCTGCTCGTCGTGGAGCGGCTAATTAAAGTGGCTGACACGAAAACACAAGAGCGCAAATGGCCATGTCGTTTCCATTCTGGGCTACTGTAAAAACACGGCAATGCAACATGGTGGACTTTGTGCATGAGGACCTGCTCCCAATGTAGGTATAAACCAGTGGTTCCCCCTACTGGTGGGTTGCAGGTGCATTCTGAATGCAAGTGAATTGTAAACATGTCTAGTTTGTAGAAAAAACATTCTTTTTCTTAAGTACAGTGAATTTCCGGCACAGAGCTGCATTTCTTAAGTGTTGTTTCCTGCTGCAGAGTCAGTGACTAATGGACAGCTACTTGAAAGAGACTGCAATCTAGCTTAATGACATGGCCAAACACAAGTATGATGCTGAATTTTTTAAACTGTGTGGACCTTGAACTAATGACTGGGGAGAAAACAGGACCCCGTGGCTGTAGCAGTTGGGAACAACTGGTATAAACAGCTCATTCTAGAGGCAACGAAAACAAGACACTTCTTCTTTTCAGGTGATTATACACTAGAAACCCAAATTCTACACTGCACCTTTAAAAAACAAACAATAACTTCACTAAAATAAAAAATTAAACCAAAAACTAAAGCAAAAAATGAAAATATGCACAATAACAACACCTCAAACATCATTCTTGGCAAATTTGTACCACTGACTTTGCGTTCTTTTTTACCTTTCAAACATACAGCACACAAATGAATCAATATATCAACATATAAACCTACTGTACATGCTCTTTACTCCATTTGCATTGTGTTCCTTGTTTCCCTATAATTAGCATGTACAGATGTTTGTGTGTGGAAGTTCTCATTTGTATTAAAATGTTTATGTTGAAAATAAGATGTTGACATCCAGCCGACCTCTTCTGCCAAATGGACCCTGCATCAGTCTACTTTTGCTGACTTCAGTGTAGGGACGGGTTTATTGCTTTTGATCTCCACCTAGCATGAGAGGACGGTGGGTTAATGGCCGCTCTGTGCTCATGTGAAAATATCCAAAGGAGGACAAAACGTGAGATCCCAAGAGATATAGTGTGAAAGAGTGCACTAACCCATGTAAACTATGCATAAACGCCCTGGGGGATCTGCATAAATGCAAGTTCAGATTTTCAAACGTGGGTAAACAGCATTTATGGGAATTTAGTCTCCACCCTGCCCCCCCATGGGTTTCTGAACCAGCTTTTCAAAGCTTGGACCTGAGGTTACTGTTTGCCACCTTGGTCACTGAAACTACAAACAGGGGGCAACATAAAATAAAGTCATAAAATCTTGTGCCCACGCATTTCTCAAACACATTGGATATTTAAGCCAGGGATTTGACATCTTACCCTGTCAGTCTCACATGCAGGCACTTCTGTTAATGTAACAACTCACTCAAGACCTCTGAGTGACCTCAAGGTCCTTTCTAGTAATGGAACAAGCCAGGGATCCAGAACAAGATCCCAGTAACAGCACTGTGCTGTGTGTTGAGATGATTTGGAGGCCGAAGTAGGGATTGAAGCTCACGTGACGCCCTCATGATCAAGGACGTTTTTACACAAGCATCCATTACACTGGAAACAGCCGTGCCACTCTGAATGACTTTTCCTGCGCTGCACACATTCAAAACGACTGTTTGGATTATCACAATTTGAACTGTTTCACACCCCAATTGAGCCTCTCCTCACACTAAGGTGCAGTCAAGTGACTCACCGTGAGTGACTCACCAAAATACCAAAAGGGCAAAGATGAGAACTAACTGCGTGCCACTTAGCTGGAGCACTGCCCTGCCTCACTATGTGCTGTGAAAAAACATAAAAAATAAAAAAACGCACTGGTGGAGGTGAGATAATTCCTGAAGGCACAGCACTAAATTTAACAGTTAAAAGCAACATCGGTGGACAAAAGGTCATCTCTCCAATTCCTCACATATTTTGGATGTCCAAAATACTAAGTGTGTACACAAGAAATACAGAATCAGAATACATGCACGAACTGTTACAATACATATATATATATTTTGCACTCAAAATAAATGTATACAAAAAGCTAAAAAGCTGCTGTGCAATAATAACTGAATAGGCACTGTTATCTGCCTAGCTTTGGATTGTCTTTCTTTGTTTGTTAAAGGTTTTATAGAGACAGTTGTTTTATAATTTAATTCCCAATAAAACCAGACACAAGAACAATCCAGGCTGAATCATAAAGATTTCACTAGGAAGACATTTTGAAGCCACTATACTGTACAGCTCCAATAATTGGAAATGACAAACCTGCCCCAGCTGTTTGCTAATGCAACTGATGTGCAGCGATACATCATTAGGATGCTGTTGTTGTGTTGTTTTTATTGAGAACGCTGAAGTGGTCTGATGTGACAGTGTGAGTGAAGATCCTGGGAGACAATGGACTCGCTCAAGGTCATATCTGACAAGACATTATGGGCAGAGCCTATCTGACTGTCTGAGGAGGGGTCGGAGGAGGCGCAGAGGGGAATAAATACAGTATGTGCTTCCTGTCCTCTCCCTGCATCTTTTTCTTCCTGCTCCTCTGTGGTTAGCATGCTGAGTAGGGCCCTCTAAGATACATTTTGCTTTATATTTCAGATTACTTAATGGTCTGCACTTACTGGCAAGCATTTGTGCCGTGGTATGCAGGCAGCTGTATTTGCACAGCATGTTTCCCCGTTCTTTCTCTGTGCACATGGGTGTTACGCATTTGGATCAGCATGGGAACAGACTGCACTAAACAACATAATTCTATGCCAGCAGGCTCTGCAGGTGATGTATGTCCTTCTGCCCTCTGGAGAGTTACGAGCGGGATGGAACGAAGGCAGAATGCGGATCCTCTGGTGTCCTTTTGATGGCATCTTTATTACCTATTTGTGACATTAGATCGAGAGCCCAAGGAAACTGCCAGGGAGGAGAAGGCTGTGTGTCTGCT
Organism: Cephalopholis sonnerati; assembly: GCA_019142605.1. NCBI lineage: Eukaryota > Metazoa > Chordata > Actinopteri > Perciformes > Serranidae > Cephalopholis > Cephalopholis sonnerati. The sequence goes on along the minus strand of JAGQAX010000001.1, from coordinate 34,116,861 downwards.
TTTGTATCTTTATGTGTGTGTGTATGTATATGTGTGTGAAGAGGAGGGAAAAAAAAGGGGGGGGGGGGGGGGGGGGGGGAGAGAACAAAGAGGGCGAAACAGTTGGTGGCACCGGAGAGGAAAGCAAAGGTTAAGTAAAGATGAATTGGACATGACGAGGAGAAAGAAGGCGGAAAGGAAGTGGGAGAGAGTTTGAGAAGGAACGGGGCACTCGGGAGGAGGGGCATCTGATTAAAAGGGTATTTTCTCTCCCAGGGGTCAGGCTGTCAGAGCGACTTGGTGGCATTTGTTGTCCCACCTTTCCACTGTGACCTTACATTAAGCCAAGGGGAAACAAGAGACAAGCACACTGGCTTGTCATCAATATCACATCTGACACCCTCTCTCTCTGTCTCTCACTCTCTCTCGCGAGCAGACACATGCCAACCCATCAGTCCATGATGTGCACTTGCAAAAGCCACGCAGCATCTTTCAAGCTCAGTTTTCAATGCAAGATTTAAGCCTGGGAAAAACTAAGTACATTTTTTTTTTGGATGACGTGACTCTCTAATCTCCACAGCCTCATGAACAGCTATGTGTTGAAGCTATGAAATGAACCATGATGCAGCAGCTGCATGGCAAATTTACCCTGAACCTAATTTCATGAGCTAATCTATGACAAATTTGACATTTCAGGAATAGCTTGCGTGTTTGTTTGGTTTTAGTGAGGGCCAGTGACAACCCAGTGAATGGTGCATTCTTCCTGTCAGGTGTAGGAAAGATTTATGTGTGATGTCTGAGTGAAGAAAAGAACCATCAATCATGTATTGTACAGCCTACCTGTAATAATGTCTAATGCCTATTAGCAAATGCTGTCAGTCCCATGCCTGGGAACGGAGGATCAATCTTGCTGACCTATAAATTTCTCAGACCTGTTAAACCTCATCATAGACCACATCAACACAATGGATTAATCAATGTGATTGACTGAATTGAATACATTAATTCATATGTATACATTTCCTGCATTACAGTTTCATTTAGAAACATATCTTTATTTATTAGGTCAATGAAGAAAAGTTAAAAGTTCTGGCCAAAGAGTAATGATATGGTTACCACCTTCACCCGCTTTCACACACCTCCCTCTCTGTCTCACACTCAAACACACACACATTTCATCTCCCACATTGTCCATCCTTTATCACCCTTTGTTCATGGGAAACAAAAAAAGACCTCCAAATGATGAATTCCCCAGTAACCTGTCTCAACTGTCCTCCCTCCGTGTGATTGTCAGCATCGTTTACCCCTGCCATATTTTCTCACTTTGCTAATTTACCCGCAAGGTGAGAGGATGCTGGGAAGCTCCTAAAAGTCCTCTGGCTCCAGATGTCTGGACCAGATGTCCCATTATTTCTGCAGTGGTCCTGTGATTTTATTTTTATCTGTTTCCAGCTCTTTGCACCTTTACTAACCCCTGCTCCCAGACACACACAAACACACTACGCACTGCTGGACACATGCACATGTATGCAAATAGAGTCACTGACCAAAACATCCTTTGAGATTAGCCCCGTGTTTAAGATTTATCAAGACATCTCCTAATTAAAAGTTAACAAGTAAAAGCTCTGTACGCAGTATTTACCAACTTAATTCCACATATGTTCTTTTACAAACTTCAGCGGTAGACTTAGAGAATGTAAATGAGCCCACCAATTATACCCTGAGCACCTTATTAGTTTGAAGCCGACTTGACACAAGGTCCGCGGCATGCTTTTGTTGTCGCTGTGTAGTACACAATAAATCAACCTGGATGATCACAGAGGCTGGTGCGGGGCCTAAAACTTGAGGTCAAGATTAATCAAAAGTTACAGTTACAATGTACATTCATGAATTAATTTGGTTGTGCTCTGTTGTGCTCTGACATTAGCTCAGATCATGTCACCTTTCTGAATTTGTATGTGTCATCAGATCTGTATATGCATCCCAAAACAGTGAGGTCCACTAAATGCAAAACCTTCCTCATGTAATGCCTAGCATCTGTTTCATTTTAATAAGCTGTAACATGTGCAGATGGGTAAAAAAAAATATTTTAAAGACACCAACCATGGGTCCTTTAAAAACTATCAACCACTGGCCCACCAATATGTGGACGTATTACTTGCTGTTGGTGGTTAAAACTTTTTCTGTGTTATGGTGGCTTAAAAACTTTTTATGAGTGAAGCCTTTGTGTGTGCTGTTCATTTCTGTCTGACAAGCTTGTAAGGACGTCCCCGGCCACGGGTCTCAATGTCTGAGCCAAAGTCCCTGCATCAGTATCACGACTGGTGAGTGACTCACACAGCCTTGTGTCAACAATCAGAGCCATACCTGTAAAAAATATCTTCACGTCCCAAAATGCTACAACTTCAGAAAACACTGTTGTCAATTTGAGCATGGTTTGCTTTTGTGAGGCTCGATGAGATGTCTCTAAAATTTTTGTCAGTGCTTTATAATCCCTCATGTCTGATATACTTTTGACTGATTACACTATGTCCAGTTCAAAATTCTGAACTTGTGGACTGCAGTGTGAGCTCACTGGCTGTTTGAACTTGTTGCAGCTACTTTCAGTTGAGTTATATTTGACAATTAATTGAAATATAAGTACATTTTTAATGTGAGCAATTCTCTAAATCTAGATCACTATCCAGCCTTATGCTTTCATAAAATATTTAGAAAAGTATGGTGAAGACATCAAACACATTTCAGAAGCGGGAGGCATATTTCAAGTCTTGTTTTTTATTTTATTCTAAAAACTACACCCCACTGCATTCTTAAAAATGTATTTGCACATTAGTGCAACCACACGTGCTCAAAACTGTGAGTGTGAGGAACTTTGTGTGATGTGTGTCACGCTCACCTCTTCAACAAGCTGCTTAAAAAAGCATAATTTGCGTCACTTATCTGTCACTTTGCCAAAACAGAAGGTTTTTGCACAATTTATAAGTGTGATAAAACGCACAAAGCCTCACAACACACACAACAGTACTGCAACTCCTGCGGTGCACAGCTGCACAACATATTTCAGGACCTTAAGTCTTTCATTGCACTCATCTGTGAAACACCTTCTCAGATGTGCTTTTTGATCACATTGGTGTAACGCAACTGCCTGTAACTAATGATCAGCATCCTTTGATGGAGCTCCTGCTGTGCGGGCCGCCACTAGATGGCAGTGAAGCACTGTACCAAACTAGTGCCTCGCCATTATGTGTTTGCTGTTGTCACTGTTGGTTGGTCCTATCTTATCTGTTCTCAGATCCTTCTTTCCTATTGTAGCACGGGAAGATAAAACCTGCCAGTGCAGACCGGTATCGTTTAGGGATCTGTTGCTGCTGACAGCACATGGATAGTTAGAGCAGAGATAGAGAAAGTGAGAGAGAGGGGGAGAGAAGAGGAAAGTGAGAGGAGAGGACACAGAGAGAAGGAAGGCAGAGGAGAGATAGAAGAGAGGGGTAGCAGCAGAGTAATTGGCCTGAGACGTGCTGCTAATGCAGCCTCATCTTCATTGTATTCTTTCTTCAAGCGCTTCTTCTCTTCCCCCTCCTTCTCTCCTGTCTGTTAACCCCACACTCTCCTCTCTCCCTTTCCTTCCCCTTGACTCTCTCCTTTACCACACTCATTCAAAGCACTTTTTGTCCTCTTTCACCTTCTCAAGTTCCTTGTCCCGCCCTTCCCACACTTCCCTTTCTCGCCTTTGCATACAGCACCACTCGGTTTGTCTTCATATGACACCTCTGGGGAATGAGCATCAGGGATGAGCACCTAAAGGTTGAAGGGCAAGAGAGCTCCTACAGGGACTTCTGCTGAGCTCTGACCTCTCTGTGCTTCGTGGCTGTCTGGTAGCTGGTGGAGGGAGCAGTGAAAGGACTCAACTTGGTGACAGTAAATGGTCTTTGTTATTCAATGACGAAGTTCAATCAGACAATTATTAATTTACTAATTTTAGGTCTCTAAAGTTTTACTTGTTTTTGGATCAAACTCCACATATTTTTTCAAAATAACTGGTCTCTTGTTTTGTCGTTTCTAAGACACAAAAATAACAGTCTAATAGCCCTGCTTCTGGCCTGATCCTGTGGCCCTGCAGCTCTGTACACCCAAACACACCAAAGTGGTTTGAACAAACTGAGCGACTGATATTGTCACCCTTAGAACTATGAGCTTTAACTACACGGGCTAAAATGGTTTACATCAAAACCCAGCAGACTAGCGGCCAGCACTCGCAGACAACATAAATGCAGCTGTGTCCTCTGTGATGCAAGAACGACACTAAAAGCTCTGCAAATAAAGGAGGGGACATATTCAGTGATTGTGCTTTATGGCATTCATTTATAGCAGCGACCATCTCATTCTCTCCTCTTCATCCACCTCGCTATAAAGATTGTGTTTACATGCAAGATCCTAAACATTAAACTAGGAAATGCATTTACAATACACAATAACTGGAACATGGAAACACAAGACTGTGCTGTACATTACTGCAGGTTATTTTATGGTGACAATAACCTGCAGCCTTGACCTATTGTAATACAATGCACTACTCGACCTACACTCGCCTTGGCTGCTACATGTTGTTGCAAACATCCATACAGCCCTGTGATGCTGCGTGATGTGGGATTTGTGATCTGTTTGTGTAATAACAACATTCAGATGGTTGATTTCTTGACATTAGTGTTAATTTTAAAAGGAGGATATATTGGCATAAATGAAATATAATATAAAAAGTATGTTTTCTTTAGTGTGTAATCACCTGAAAATAAGAATTGTTCTGTTTTCGCTACCTTAGAATGAGCTCTTTACATAGGGAGTGGATCGTCATCTACAGAGACTGCCATGTTGAATCACCATGTTTCTACAGTAGCCAAGAACAGACAAACCACACACTCACACCAGATAGAGCCATTCATGTTTAGCCACCGTAGCTAGCAGCCCTTCAGTGATGAGTAGCATCAGAATAACACAGATTTTTTTAAGTTTTACTGGTTTAAATAACCTAGTCTGTTTGTTTCGGAGAAGGAGAGACCTCTGAGGATAATTCTGCTCCCAGTAAAAACCTCCTGAATGTGTGAATCTTAAGTTATCAGAGAAAAAGTGTGAACACACATTTGCAGGTGCTTGACTAGCAGCCCGTCTCCAATGAGCTGAACTGCTTCATAAACATGTGAAATTGCTTTATTCAGTGTTTAAACCGGTTTCACTCCCCAAGTTTGTTTGTTATGGAGAGAAAGACACCTCTGTTGATTATTCAGTTCCTGATAAAAACCTCCTGAACAATGAAAACTGAAGGAATTCTTATTGAGAGAAGTCTCAGGCCCCAACACTGAATGCATTTTAGCAGCTGGAGGTGGCTTTCTGTAAGTGTTTTTAATGACAATTAAGCTTTTCACTCACTGTTTTTGCGATGCTATGTGCTTCGTGTTTCTGCACTTTTGGAGCCTGGTGTATTTGCTGGAGCGCTTTGAACTCCTCGAGTTGAGTTGACTCTGAGTGGAAAAGCGCCCCACGCCATCCATCTCTGCTTGACTCCTGTTGACCAATTGGATGATTTGAGAAATAGGCCTGCTGTGGTGGTCACGACATCAAGTTTACAGTTGGTAAACAATGGAGAAGAAACTGGTGGTAGCGGTTGCTAGATACCCAGAGCTATTTGACTTTACAAACCGCAGCTACCCCGATCTCAATAGAGAACTGCAGGTTGCATGCATTTGATAGCTTTGTGCTAAGCTAAAATGAGGAGGTGATGGGGGGGTTGCCTGGCAACAATAACAAGGCTTTAATTATTAAAAAAAGACAGAGCAGTGCGTCTCGCATTTTGCTTTCTGTGCAGTCGGGGCCTCAGCTGGTTGAGATCTGCAATCATCACCACTAGCTGGCACTAGATTCCCCTAAATCTTACGTACTGCTCCTTTAAAGCCTCAAAAACAGAAAACCTGACTTGTGCATTAGTTTTCTACATTGACACAGAAAATTAGGCCAAAGCGATTAAAAGAAAAAAAACATAAAAGCTTTAAAAGGCAACACTCCCAATTGTTAAGATTCACATTGTTCTAACCCCAACCCACGCAGACAATCACACGCATACTCACACACACACACACACACACACACACACACATACACACACACACCCACACACACACACACACACACATCCATAATTGGATCCTACGCACTGCTCACAAGGGGGGACCCATCTGGAGGGGATGTTTATGTGTGTATGTGTTTTTGTGTGTTTGTTATAAGGTACATTTCTCTTGCAGTCCACCCTTAGGCCCTGGGCTACATTTGCTCCCATCCATCAGCCAGATGAGCTGTGTCCTTTTAACATTGCTGACAGCGTGGAAAAAAAAAAAAAAAAAAAAACTCTGACAATATATTTATTTGTAGATTAGGACCAAATCAATAACCCCTTTAGAGTTGAAAGGTAATGTTGCTGATGGAAACAGACGGCGCTGAAATTAGAATTTAATAATGACAACTTCAGATTTCCTCAACGAGGGGAAAAAAAAAAATCCCCTTTACTCAAACTCCACTGTCATCACTTTTACCATTATGTACCTATAAATGTGTGTGCTACAGTGACAGACAGAGATACAGTATATACTGTACGGCACATGACAATATGAAAACAGAGAATGTATGTTTGTATTAATGTGTGCGTTCTGACTTGCTGGATATCTGGTCTTGTGTGTATTTAGAGTGCTTTTTCAGCTGTCACCCTCCACACTCTATTATCTAGTGCCGCGGCTGTTGTTTGTGCTCAGCCTTCATTGTAAAGGATTATTTCTTATTCACGTGATGTGTTTGTGTATGCAAATATGTCTGTAATATTGTTTGTGTGGGGGCCAAGCAGTGTTAATCAGATGTTTACAAGGACTGCATAGTAAATGTCCTCGCTAGTTAAAGCAAAGAATAATTGTGCGAGCATTGGGAGAACACTTCACCCTGTTTTTTGAATATGAACCATTCTTTAGATATTTAATATGTCTATAGTATAGTGCAATATGTGATGCTTATTGCACTATACTGTGATGCAGTCGTTTGACAAAAACATACGTATGGCTTTTGGGGTGATTTTCCAGTACTTCTTAAACATATCTAGTGGGGTAGGCAGATGCTTTTTGCAACCAGGTGTCCTTGGCCGACAGTGCTATTTACACCTGGGGTGTAAATAACCAGTATGGCTATTTACACTGAGGTGTATATTCCTCTGCTTTCTAGCAACGTCCAAATATGATGTTAACATGAAAGGGTCTATTCAGCTATTCAGTTTATTTACCCAGTGTTCATTCAGCAGCTTTAAACATCCTCAAAACAGAGAATAATAAGTCAGGGCGGCACGGTGGTCCAGTGGTTTGTCACCGCACAGCAATAGGGTTCCTGGTTCGAACGCAGGGTGGGGGAGCCCCTCTGTTCTCCCGGTGTCAGCGCTGGTTCTCTGTGGGTACTCCTCCTTCCTCCCACGGTCCAAAGACATGCAGGTTAGCTTATCTGGTGAGTCTAAATTGCCCGTAGGTGTGAATGTGAGTGTGAATGGTTGTCTGTCTCTATGTGTCAGCCCTGTGATAGTCTGGAGACCTGTCCAGGGTGTACCCTGCCTCTCGCCCAGTGTCAGCTGGGATAGGCTCCAGCCCCCCACGACCCTCAATAGGATAAGCGTTTACGGAAATTAATGAATTTTAACTCACAAGGGACTTAAACACAGCTCTCTTGTGTGAAAGTCTTCTGCTTCACCCATTCATCCACCACATCTTAGGCACTGATCACACAGAAAGCGTAGGCATACTGTAGGCACCGCACTGCCTTTTTTTTTGTTTTTTATTGAATACCACTGGTAAAAAATGATTGCTAGCCTTTTTAGTTAGTACTATCTAGTTCTTGAAATGGGCAGGCAGAGGTTCTTGGATGACTCAGGGGCAGTTTGGCAACATGTTGTCTATCGTCGGACGGTATAGCTTTGGGTATCCAGTAACTGCTACCACCAGTTTACAAAAAGCTGCCCCCAGCTGCTAGGAGGCTCTTTGTGTGATCGGGGCCTCACTCCTTCTGTGGGATGTGTTGCAGTACATCTGTGAAGTTTTTCTTCTACATTTAAAACTTTAATTTCAGAGAATATCCAAGATTGGCTAACGCAAGCCCCAATCATTAACTATTGACCTCACCCTAACCGCTTCTGAACTTGATGCATTGTTGTGACAAGTACTAGCCAATCACAACATGCAGTCAGATTCATAATAAGATATAGTAGTGATGGGTGTAAATAGCCAAATAGCTACAATGGTTCTATTCTCAGGAGCAGCTATATTTAGCAACTGTATTTATTTCGCAGATGCATTTTTTCTCCCACAAGAAGGGAGTTTTTAACAACATGAAAATCACGCTGACATCCAGAGAAATACCTGACTTAATGCTAGAAGATAGCATCCAGTTTGTCAAGAATATCAAAAGATGTAAGCAAGGAAAATTTCTAAATGGGATCCTACTATACCACCCGCAGCTCATGGGCTTTATATTTAATCATGCAGTTACTGTAGAGCCATTACAATCCTACTTCAACTACAGCTCATGCCTCTTTTTCAGAGGTAATTGCTCCATGTTATTTAATTTCCTGACCACTATAGCCTCTAATAAAAGGAAAAAAATACAGTGATGTCAAGGAATTACAGCAGATCTCCATAGCCATAAAATGCGTCTCATTTTTTCCCTTAAAAAAAGCTATTGCCCACCCACCATGCCAGGCCATCCACACATTTCCACCTCAGTGGTGCACACCAAACAACTTCTCTCCACCCTGCAGGCAACAGTTGCTGATGTGCCTCTATTTCCATCCCGATTCCCATTTGCTTTCAAGTGCCACTACTTCCCATGTCTACGAGTCTGTCCATCTCCCTAGGGGGTACGCACATCTCCTGAGCCTCCCTCTATTCCTCTCCCTGTTTCGTTTCACCAGACACTTTCTTAAAGGTCAACTACCTAAAGGGCCGTAAAGACGGAGGGAGGTGGAAAAGGGTGATGAAGTCGTACCTCCAACTCGTAAACAGCCCGACCACAACCCGAAGGACAAATGATACAATGGTGAAGTCAATTGGTCAAGTGGATTTAGACATGGCTATGATCAATAAAATAGATGCATGGTATGCGGGGCACGGATGAATGGTTGGCTTTACTGCCATGCATATGTGTGATGTGATTTGATTGCACTCGTGCTCATAGGTAAAAGTGTGTGTGCCCGGGCATGTAGGGGGGCTGCAATTTCCTTCTGAGAGCCATTATTGTAGACGCCACTGAAGAAAGCACAGTGAGTTACCAGGAGAACAGAAACAGCAATGCCATCAAACACTCCTGCAGTGAATACCACCTTATGTAAAGTGTTCACACAACTGCTTTAGTTCTTTGTGTGCTGGCTCAATTCTGTGCTATGATTTAAGGTGTGATTGTGTTGGACTGCATTTTATTGAAAGGTGTTAACTTAACTCACATATACTATGTGGGTGCAAATATGTAAATGTGATGGACACATTTCAGATGCAAACTGAGACGATAATACCAGAAACATCCACTTTGAAAATCATCATTGAGTTAAATTAAAAGGTATCTGAAACCTCAACAATGCTTGAAAATTATATTAATAAAAATACGTTTCACAAAGCTACTGCTCTTATAATAGTATTCAGTATAAAAAAAGGTCATGGACAGGGACCTTACATACCATAACCTTGAGTCTATTATACCTGGACTGCATTAGAATGTAACGGGCCCACTATTTTTCTTGTCACTGAGACAAATCAAATACATTTCAGCTACTTAATTAAATCAAAATTAAATAAATGTCCTGTGGATACAACCTGTGATTAAAGGGACAGTTTACCCACAAATGAAAAATGCATATTTCAATGGGGGGCGTGAGCAAGTAACAAAACATGTAGCTCCGTGTGTGACGTAAACAGTGACATCTTGCGCTTTGCTCCGAGGAAAGCTGCGGCTGGTCAGTCCTTTGGTGATTCTCTCATAAGTTGGCTCGTCCTTCACCGTTCCCGTCATTTGACGGTTAATGGCCTCTTCGTTTGCGACGACAAGGAGGGCGCGCAATTCCTCGTCTCCCCAGTTGCTCATCTTTACAGTTTCTTTCAGGTTGGTGTCGACGTTGATTGCGTTTCCCTCTCGCTACTAGCTGCTCATTCCCATATCAGCTGTTTCCTGTTTTTAAGTCCACCGCCAGTGGGTCGCACGTGCGCCGTCATCAACAGCTCCTCCCACAAGTCATCAACAGCCCCTCCCGTGATGGAAGGGTGCCTTTTTTTTTTTTTTAAACTAAAAAGGTTCCGCCAATATGTTTACCCCTACACAGCGGAAAATTGGGCACCTCGGATCATCTTGCCAATCCGGCTCTGTGTGTCTAAACGCTCGCAGCTTGCCTGCAAAACGGCCCAACATTCGTCGAAAATCTGGCAGCGTAAAAGAGGCTACTGAGATTGAAAGACTCTTTTGCAAGAGAGACCTGCCCACAACAAGGTCTGTGGATTATCTCGAGTAACAGGGTCATGACTTCTGGAAAGAGACATTGCTGTTGAGTTTTTCAAATGTATTTTCCTTGTTGCTTTGAGCACCACATTCAGTGCCACCTAATTCCATTATATGTGAGAGAAGGCAGACACTTCTACGGCTGATATCTTCAACACTAGACACCTCACACCAAAACAGTCTAGACTGATAAATAGCACTACAAGCAAGAGGAAAACTGTGTATTTTTGATCTCAGGGTGAACTGTCCCTTTAAGCGTCTACCGTACACTGTGCCTCCACCAGATGTATTCTTTGGTTCTTCTCTGCCAGATTAACACCATACTTTTCCCTTGAGAGCATGTGATCATTTTCCAGCATCTCTCTTTTGTTATCTATTCCTTTTACATCCCCTCTTTGACCTTGTATCTTTTGTTTTATCCTTTCAGCTCTCCCTCTTTATACCTTAGTTATCCTCTTTATCATTCCATTCACCCCTTTCCTCCCATTGCATTTCCACATATACAGCTCTGTTCTATTTACCATCGCTGCCTAGTTTCTATCTTCTCTCTCTCATCCCTTCACGCCCTCCAGCCAATTTCCCCACAGTCCCCTTTCCAACATCTAGTTTTCTCTCTATATCACCGCTGATCTACCTTTCATGCTGGGCTCCTACACGGTCTGATGCCCTCCCTCTGTGTTTATGCTGTATGTGTGTTATTTGTATCCCCTACCTGCCATAGTGAAACTCATTGCTTTGTGTAAGGCCCCACTGGCCCCACCCAAACCACTCACTATGCTGGCTGTCACAGGGGCCAGGCCACTGAAGATTACACTTCAGTGAGCAAGTAGCCTCTCTGCAGGCCTATTCCCAGAAGATGTGGCTAATGCAGCCTATTATCACTCTGTCCCCATGCTTTCTCTTCATGTCTCCTTTTTCCACTTCATTTTATTCTTTTATTTAAGAAATTCAATCTGGTTTGTGAAGATAGGTCATCTTTATTAAAAGCAAATTGCTTGATTTTTTCTTTGTATTTTTTCATTTTGTGGTGCTGTATGTCCATTCTTTTAAATCATTTTTTATTGGTTTGCTTCATGTCATGTTATGGTAATGGAGTGTGGTGTGGAGGCCACCTGGTTAAAGGTCACATGAAGAAGGTCTGTGGCCTCCACATGCCAGCACTCAAGCTGTGTTGGCCAGTTGGGCAGGGCATCAAGGTTCTGCACCCTCACATCACCCTGTTACCCCCTCCCTTTGTCTTACAGCTGAAGCTTAGAGCACTTTAGAGGACACCATGCTCCTCTACACCCTCGCAGATGGCCAGCACTTATCTTCGTATTGAACTTCCTCCAACTGTACCCATGAATCTGGCGAAGCTGATGTTGCAAATGTAAAAAATCTTAAATTCAGCTTTATTTACCCCCGAGTCAGCATTTTTAAAGTTATATATTCCCCCATGTTCACTTCATCAGTGCTAGTTTTTTCCTTATGTTTGACTCAATAGACTAAAGCTGGGCATACACTGTGCCGCACGACTCATGTTAGAGCTGGACTGAATTTCAGCTTTGTTTGGTGTCATTTGCCACTCTGTGTACAAGAGGAGTGAGGACCAATCATGGCCCAATCAGCTGCTTCTGACCAGCCGTCAAACATTCAGATGAATTACTGAAATTTTTGTCAGCAGTCATCAGGCTTTTGCACAGTGAAGCAGAGCCTCGAGTCGACTTCCCAAGGTCAGGGCCTTTTTTCTCAGTCAGTTAATCGCACTGTGTAGCCTATACTTAGCTGGATTGTTGGTGCTTCTAACTTGCTAACTTGTTTTTGTGTGTTTGTGTGTATGTATGAGAGGGAGACACAAAGATACTGAAAGTGATAGAGGGAATCAAAATTTGGCTGACATGTTTTTGCAGAAATGGACTTTTAAGCTCTTTTGGGATGTCTGTCTCTACGAATGTGAACTGTACCTCCACTACCACACAAACCTCTATCTGTCAGCAGCAGCTGAACCTTCAAATTAATTTATTGAAAACAGTTAATAGCCAGAATGGTTTTTTAGGAGCCAACAGACTGTTTTTATTGCCTATTTTACACATTTAGGCACTCAGGTTGTGGAATGATGATGGACCATACAGTGTAAACACATAAATTGTGAGCTTTGGCTTTACATTGTGGAGAATTTACTCACACAGTGAGAGTTGGAATGAAACAACATTTCTAAAACAGGCTAATATTGTACAGATTTGCAGACTTAATTGCTGGCATGAAGTTGTTTGCCTTGTTTCAACAAAGAATACATGCAGCTTGAAGGCATTTATTTCAGCGGTTGTCTAAAAATTATAAGCCTTTCTTGAATTGGTAGCTGGCATGGAGTGAACTCTGATATTCCCAACCTCCTGACCCACCCATTCCTATGAGACTTGTTTTGACTCGCCTTACCCCGATCCTACACCTAACTAGTCCCCAAAGCCAAAAAGTTTAAGGCCCCTGACACTTCTTTTCATCCAGCACTGGAAGTTCATTACTCTACTGTTGTCCCTCTTGCTGTGGCTTTAACTTCCCATAGAAAAATGTTTGTTTTACCCAAGGAGATTTAGATGCTCTGCCACTGGACAGCTGGACAGCTAAACTCCCTCATCTGCTGCTTTGCCCTAGCATCATGACTTGCTCCTAGCAACCGTTGCTAGGAGCGAGGCAGCTGTGGCTAAACATGACCATCCCGGCGAGACAGGGCTGTGAGGATCCCCTTTATGTCCACAGCCCTCTTCAGCAACACAGTGGAAGACCTAGTTTAGCATTTTCACTGAATGGATCAGAAAAGGGCCCAATTTTTTTGCCATCTCTCGCTTGCTTTAGAAGATGATCTCAGATGACTGATGCACATAAAAGCTCAGGTGGATCCAAACAGCCAGATGACATCCTGTTCCACTTTTTTTAGACCTTCTGGTGGCACAAGGAGCTAACCATGTCTCCAGACTGCTAAAGTGAGTCTAAGCAATTCCCAGACTTTAGACATCCTTCCTCCTAATTTCTTTTACAAGCTTTAAATAAGTTACCTCCTCTTAAGTTACAAGAAATACAGTCTGTGGTGTGTAGCACCCAATAATGTTATAAGAAAATGAAAATGTCACAAAAATTGCACTCAAAAATGTAATAAAACCCAATAATATAAGAAACTGACTAATAACGTAATAAAAACTGATATTGTATAAACACTTTCAAATGGCATTTACACTGTGTGCTCACAGAAAACACAAAATGATACCAATTTGGCTTTAAGAGGAAATAATTCAGCAGGGGTTTAAAAAGAGCCCAGAAAAGGAAAAAAAAATCCCCCTATCGCAAGGAGGGTGGGGTTGTAACTGAGTAAAATTAAAAAAGTTCCTACTTTTAAATACTCTTAAGTATTGAGATATATATTTTTTTTTTCTTAATTTCAAATTTTGATATGAAATTCTTTTAAAATGAATCACTGTTGACTCAGAGGAAAGATAACGGTTTTGCCTTCATCACTCACTGTGTAACGTTTGCCATACTCTGCACCTTTTGTCATCTTCTGATGGTGTCTAATCTTAGATTCACTTGGGTCTAGTGAACGATCCTTGTACTACGACACATCTGCATGAATATGGGCAGGTTCATTTCCCACTGACAGCGATTTTAGTTGAATGCATCTTCATCTGTTAACAACGTACAAGTTTACAATTTCAAATGAACACATTCTCACACCAGCCTTGTCACATATCAACGTCACAGACTTTCCACATCGAGACACCACATGCAAGGTACCCTGGGCGCGTTGGTTGTTGATATTCTGGGACACCGTGTCAAGTTCTGCCTCACACACTCATTGTCTGTTTCCAAAATACACTTCAGTTTTTACAGGGTTTGTTCAGTTTGCATACAAACTGTTTTTTAAATATAAACACACTACGTCTCTATAACATTGTAAATTGAGGTTTTTTTTCCTTCAACAAAAAATGAACAATTATGTTTTGCTAACACACATGTGGGTGGAATTACACAACAAAATGACATGATTGGGTTTAGGAAAAAAAAGAATGAAAATTTGGCTTTACATTCAGACGGGAAGCAAACACTGGTCTCCCCCGGGTGAAAGTCAGGGGTTTTTGGACCGCCCTACTCGGACATCTGCTGCCTTAACTTTCGCTGAGGTCCCACCGTGCCATAAACAATAACAGCAACCGGCTACGTACCGTGCCAACTTCAAGGGACAGCTTTTTTCGTCTATGTTTGACGCCGGAAGTCACTGACCAAGCGCCAGATATTGACAACTTTGGGGTGAGACTGGATTGTTTCAAACATGAAATCAGTGTCAAATGTCAATGTTTTCAGTGGGCTAACATGACACTTGTATTCTTGCACACTTGATATTTCTGAGAAAAAAAATGTTACTTTTTTATCATTAAATTACCTCTAAAAATTAACTACTGTACATCATCAATTTTGAAAGAAAGACCCACTTAAATGTATTACATATTATGTTTGACATCTCTTCATAGAGATTAAATTTTGAATAACTCTGTAAACCTTACTTGCTTGTGCTAAATAAGAAACTAAACTATCTATTATGCTCTCATGTTAAAATGTAAAACCAGGAGACAGGACTGATACAAATGATTCTACGTCTGTCCCTACTGGGACATGGCAGGGAACTCTTACTCCTCCATTTCTCACTCAAACTAGGAAGTTAAGTGAAATAGCCTCCTGGACAAATGGTTTGCCACTATCGATTGTAAAGATGCTTGCTCTGACATCGCTGTTGCTCCCAGATCAGGATGTGCCTCTTATTATTTCAGTGAGTATTATACAAATACAACAGGGTACAACTTCCACTAATCTCCACTACCAGTACGCCGATTTGGACATAGAACATCACGGTAATGGCTTATTCCAACAGACAGGAGACTTGTGGAAGTGGGCATCAGTGAAATAGTGGCCCCACTGGGCCGCCCATGAGCCAAGAGTCTACCTGCCAACACAGGGGGCCTGAACCAAGATGATCTGGTTAACAGACTGTCTCTCTGTCCACATGGCTACTGGCCACTGCAATTCGAGTGCATTCACTGCGAGTGAGATAAGTAGCAAGACACTTCATACCCTGAGCAACGTAACTGCTGTGTATCTTTATTATTTATGAGGTTTAGAAAGGACCAAAGGCCATTTGGTGTTAATGCTCTGTTTAAATCTGTGTATAATTAAGGTGTTTAAGGGGCTATTGCATGTAATAATTCATTTAAATTAGATTGTTGCTCTCCCACACGACATTAGTTTTAAAACATGATGCAAATTTTTCCATTTTGTCCTTTTTATTGTTTTATATGGGCATTTTTATGCGAGATATGGACTCTCCATCTATTTCATGTAATTGGCATCAGTGCGTATGGCAGAGTTAATTAAATTAATGCTTTTAAATTGTTATATTCTAATTAATTTTGTGTGCGTATGTTTATATGTGTGTGTGTGCGGGGTATTGGTTAGGCTGCCTGGTGAATGCTAAAATGTAACACTCCTCCGTAAGCCACCCATGGTACTGGTTGACTGGTTAGAAATGACAAGCCGGCAGACAGCAGATGGGTTTAAAGTGTTCTCCCTCCTCCTTCTCTTTTTCACTTTCCGTCCTCCCTCTTTATATTTCTGTGTATCTGTCTCTCCGTCTGTCTGCTGCCTTCATAAAGTCCTCTGTCACCACACCTTCAAGCTCAGTGCTCAAATCATTCCTCCAATACATGTCCTCTCTCTGGGTTCCTCTCATTTTGTTCCAGCTCATTCCAGCCACCCCCCCACCTGTCAAACATTCACCAACTTCATAAATAAATCTTTACTGTGGCACACTCAGTTACGGCTTGTCTTCTACAATAACAAATCTTTATCATGCAAAAAATTATCTGTCATATATCACTATGGCTATCTACCCTTAATCTGTCTGTTTGAATTTAGAAGAGTGTTTACTCTCTTTCTGTGATTAGGATTATAGGTATGTCACAAGTTTTTAAGAATGGAATTTGGACCACTGGAACAAAACATACTATAAAGAAGATGAAAACTAATCACTCAGGGAAATTTGCAGGAAAACGTATCATTATATTTGAATATGTATAAGCTCCAAATCAGAGCTGTGCATTTTAAGAAATCATTCTTGTCACTGAGAGCACAGCAGACCTCTGCAGAGGTCAATAATCTTCTATGATATACAAACTTACAATACTTAATAATAATACAACTTATACAAATACAAATACAACAATAATACAACTTACAAAAATATGGTTGTGCCCACTCAAGCCTCATAATCTCAGCTGTGCAATTATTATGTACTTCTAAGCTGTGGTCAGTATTATTACTTGTTCTCTTGAAGCAGAAAGTCCACACGTTCATTCATCCATTCATTTTCTGTAACAGCTTATCCTGTTGGGGGTCGCGGAGAGCTGGAGCCTATCCCAGCTGAATTTGGGCGAGAGGCAGGGTACACCCTGGACAGGTCACCAGACTATCACAGGGCTGACACATAGAGACAGACAACCATTCACACTCACATTCACACCTACGGGTAATATTAGAGTCACCAATTAACCCTAACTTACATGTCTTTGGACTGTGGGAGCAAGAGGAAACTAAAGGGCTCCCCCATCCTCTTGCTGTGAGGCGATGATGCTAACCACTGCACCACCATGCCACCTAAAAAAAGTCCAAAGATTTTTCCTTAAAATCAGACAGTTAACGTTTGTATGCGCATATAATTAGTTGCATGATATGTGTGTATTAATGTTTCCATAGACACACCTTAGTTTGAGGAAAAAAATGATGTAACAATTGCACCTGTTATTTTTTGAAACCAAGGTCCCCAAGTGCTCCATAACAACTACTATCTGTATGAAATTTGAGCAGCTACATGTGTAGGCTACCCCAAAGGATTACTGGCACCTGTGAATGTGGAAAGTGACGTGGAGTCAATATAGTTCTACAGCTGGCCATGTCTTGTGACTATTGAGCTTTACTACCATCCACTGGATTTGAAGATGCACTGTATTGCATTTATTCTGCCAAGGCCACATACCCTATTTGGCAATGTTAACGAAAGTGAAAAATAATTTGCTTCCACCCCATGATTTGGATCCCCTTAAAATGGTAATGGGTTCTTTGATGCACTTGCTGCTTGCTTCCTTATAAAAAAGAAAGAAAGAAAGAAAGTGTGGTCCTGTGTGTCATTACGGCTAATATGTCGAGATTTCACCTGCTGACTGAGAGCTGAGGTGTCACTAATGATCGAGGTGTTAATGGGTGAATAGAGAAAAACTAACTTGAATTATGCTGAATGAATCAAATTGATTTAAATATAAATTTACATGATATGATGGAAATCAACAGTATATGTTAAATTCTGTCCATGATACACCCTTCCCCAAGTTTTTTGAAAATCAAGACAGATTTTTTGTGTAATCCTGCTGACAAACAAACAAACAAACACACAAACAAACAGACAAACCAACCAGGGGGGTAAATATAGAGAGTGCAGGCAGCATGATTGCACTGGGGCCCTTGGTTTGGAAGGGCCCATAGATAGAGTAAGCGATTCAGATTGCCACCTTGGAAATATACCTGTGTTCGAGGATAAATGATAAAAAGAACAGTGTTAGTAATTTAAAAACGGTGCCATTTGCTATATATGAGCTATAAAATCTATAAATATACTATAAAACTATCAAATTAAATGATTCATTTCTTACTTTCTTTGATATTTTTGTCAGACATGTCATGATGATTGTTGGGTAATATGTATGCTGATGTTGTCCAATGTCAAGTCCCTAACTGTGTCAAGACAACACATGCACAATAGCATGCACTGGGGCCCATCATAATAGTGTGCACTGGGGCCTGTCTTTACTTCCTTATGCCACTGTAACAAACATAACCTTCTATGGTGAAGGTGACTATTGGGAACACTAAAACTGATCACACCTCTAGTTCCATTTTGCGGGGTTTTCCGTTATGTAGCATCAGTAACAATGCAGCGTCATCCAGCAGACAGACCTAACAAGTGCAGCAGAGTTGTAACACCTTCGTAAAATTTTGTGACATGTCACCATAATGTACGGGTTTGTAGTTGAGATCACAGTGAAGGCTGAATTTGAAGGGCTATGCTCCGAGCAAGGGGGGTAGGAAGTAGGGAAGGGGCTATTAGACCCTCCACTTTACGCCCCTGGCTTACATTCCTTTGAGGTGCAGATGGAGGTTGTGGCTGTTGTGATCCTATCACAAGATGGTCTCTAGTTTTAAACAAAAAAAGATGTGTACAAAATGTGCACATGTCACGCTGTAAGCACATTATTAATGCATTTAATCAGAATATCAGACGAACCTGAGAGGCAAAGAACTGCCCACCCATTCTTGGTTTAGCTCATCTGTGCATGATTGACAGCAAGGCACCACACAACTCTCTGCTCATCCACACACATCAGTCACATCATTATGTGCTGAAACAGTGCAGAGTGGGTGGTGAGTGTTGTCAGTCATCTCCAGCTGGAAAAAATATAGAAAGACATGTTCAGACAGGCAACAATTGTTGCCACCCAAGCACTACTGCTTCCACAGTGTAGTCAAGTGGAGTTTTGAGATTTCAGGGGCAGGGACAGAGAGTGGCTGCTTTCTCCCCTCTTTTCATCTTTTGACTCCCCTGTCTTGTGTGATTGGCTGTCTGACAACAAACATTGCCGCAGATGCAGGCAGGAAAGAATCTACAGGTTTCGCCGAATGCCAGGGAGAAGCAGAGTTGCCATGGCAGGAAAAATCCTCTCGTCCAAGAATGAATGTAAACCTGTTGAGGAAGCTGTGATTTATTATCATATTTCCTACCTCTCACTCACATTATGCTGGCATCTTAGCGAGTCAAAGTTTAGTGGCAAACTCAAAGGGGTATAAAACTGTTGTTCAAAAAGCAATCTTAAAATTCTCAAAATATGACCTTATCTTGTGAGGGAAATATTTTTTTCCAGTAAGTGTCAATCTGAGGTTATGGTGCTCATTTATTTCACATACTACAAATGTTCTTCGTCATGTTGTCCTCATTTCGATGATGCTCTGGTTACTGGCACCACTGTGTGAAGAATGACACTATTGTACACACAACAGAGGAGCTGCATGCTTGCTTTACAGCTTTGTGTGTGGGGGGGCTGCCATTCACTTGTGAACATGGAGATCTCTGCTTGCTTGAGAGATCACCAAGCAACATGGCTGATTTGAGCAGTTTCCCAATTGCGCAGTTTCATATTTACCCATCTTGTATATGTAGTATTTTGTGTGGGAAAAAAATGTACTGCTCTGATTTTTTTTCTTATTTGTCATTATGCTGTTGTGCACTTTGACAATGTGTACACCCACATGGATGTCAAGGAAAGTAAAGCATGTTGAATTGTGAGGGAGATATGTAATTAATTCTTTCTATCGTGGCATGGAACCATATGGCAGCAGTCTTACCTGCGTTCATCTCTGATCTGGCAACAATTAAAACCTGTTGTAAAAAAATGTTGCTGTAACTGTGCATCAAGTCAATATAACATATGTGCGACAAATAGTAATTACCCAAAATATATTTTTTATGTTATGTAACATGGAGTGTATGACAGGACTGTAAAACTTAAAGGTCTAGTGTATAGGATTTAGGGGGATATGGGGGGATAAATTGTTTTCTTTAGTACATAATAGACTCAGTCTAGGAAGCAGGGAATCCACTATGTTCACTATAATGTTTCTACAGCAGCCCAGAATAGGCAAACCAAAATCTGGCTCTAGATACCGCCATCGTACTTAGCAGCCTGACGAGCAGCATCGGAAAAACACAGATTTTTGAATGTGATATTGCTTTGATCAATACTATGTCAATTTGTTTGGGAGAGGAAGAGGCCTCTGCAGATAATTCAGCTCCCAGTTACAAAAAAAAAAAGAGCACGCATTAGCACATTAGCAGGTGCTTGACTAGCAGCCCATCTGATCTGCATCAGCCGAATAGCATCGGAGAAACACTGATTTGTAATGTGAAACTTGGGCTGTCCCCTAATAGTTGACCAAACGTTAGTCGAGCAGAAAGGTCATAGTCGTCAAGATTTCATTGGTCACATTACAAACCAATCACAGCCGACAGATATCTTTCCCTTCGTCTGTAAATATTCAGGGCCCCGTTTCCCAGAGCCTTCGTAGCGCTACGTGCTTCTTAAGTTATATCTTAAGGTCTCTCTTAAGCTTACGTGCTGTTTCCCAGAGCCTTCGTAGCTAAGATATATCTTCTGTAAGATATATCTTAAGACGTGCGGTCTGAACCACTCGTAAGCTGTCTCTTAGTGATGCGCTCCGTTCATCCTAACACAGTTTTAGCTTGAGTAGGCTGAAATCATGCTTGTTGCAGTATAATTCACATCTAGACTCCATGCGCAAATCACATCATTAATTTAAAACTAACCTTGTGAAAAATAATAACGAACATGGAATATCATGAATATTCGGGTTTATTTATTTATGTTCCATTCATCATCCATATTCACTTATCCATTTAATGGAGCTAATCAACTGACGACATCATTTCTTTGTTCGTCTAATGAAGCCGGCTGGAAACTAATCAAACGGGCTGCACTAGCGCTATATAGGCGCCCATGCGCATCGTCTCTGCTTGCTTCATTGTAGACTAGATGATGGCTGCAATACAGCGTATTCTCGTGCTAAATCAAATGAACCGAAGGCGTCGCCGTCCGCGTAGCCATTTGGTTCATGTAAACCATTTTATAAGGACGAACTTCAGTCCGCTGGATGTCCTCTCTGACAGTGCCATTCTATCAAAGTACCGGCTGCCACGTGAAGAGATCCAAAATCTGCTTACCCTTGTGTCCCCGCACATTTCCAGGGCTACCAGGTGTAACTTCGCCCTCAGCCCAGAGGTGCAGCTCCTGGCAGCTCTGCGTTTCTACGCAGTGGGTAGTTTCTTGGAGGTGGTGGGAGACGGATCCGGGCTGAGCAAGGCATCGGTGTAGACACAAACTGGCATTGAAACTACAATGATGTAGTAAGAGCGACAAACACGTATGCTTTTGTAGATGTTTCAGTAACATCAGCTTTAGTGTGGGCAGCGTTTGTGTGCTTCATCATTAGTATTTTTCTTGTTTATGGCAGGATGCGCATGATATTTTTGCTTCAGACGTATTAATATGGACGGGGATTTTGCATGAGACGGTGCCAAAACACTGGTCTGGGTGGAGATTTCAAAACGTTGTTTTTCATAATACTCGTGTGTGGATTAGATTTCACATAGTTTGACAGATGATCTATGAGTCATAGCCGCATTTGTGATATAATATTTGATGACGGTAAAATTATTGAGGCAATACTTTTTATATTACAACGTCATTTATATACCCTTATATGTGATCAATCGATGCATGCGGCATCGATTAATACACTTTCAGCACCGTGGTGGAGGACAGCTCCAACTTACGATGTATCTTAGCAGCTCTCCTTACGAGCTCCCGCTAAGAGACAGTGTGGGAAACACTCGTAGAAAAAGAAGCTCCTTAGCTAAGATATATCTTAGAGACCGTCGTAGAGCGCTAAGATACATCGAATCTGGGAAACGGGGCCCAGACTGATAAATACGGAAATGTTGATCATTTTAGTGCAGGGCTACCCAGAGCGTTACATCTGTCCCACGGACGATAGGCCTACACACTTATAAACAGCTCCTGGAAGATCAGCTCCGCACTCAGGATTTCAGATAAATAGGCTAAGATACAGTGTTTATTAAGGTTGCTTAGCAACCTCAAATCTAATCTGCCACCGTGCTCTTGAAACCTGGCACAAAAAAGGCACAAGGGTAGTACCCAACCTTGCGTTTTCCAGGCGGCTACAGAAGCGGCATGTGTACGGCCCCTAATTTCAGGGCTGGCACCTGCAGTTATTCCACAGGCTAGTTAATAACATGTCAGGCAGGAAATCCAAAGTGTGGGATCATTTTGAGAAGGTGAAGGACCAACCCAAGGTGATATGTAAACTCATCTTCATTGGTCCACTACAAACATGACGCATCATCTGAAACATGGAAGTAGCTACATGCCCATTAGCCCACAGCGTCATTAACAGGCAGCTCGCTCAGTGTGTGACGTGCACTTGTAGATAAAATATAGGCCTATATTAATGAAGGTTCATTAGTACGGTTTGTATTTCTCTGTAATGTAGCACAGTGTTAACAATGTTACTGAGACTATTCTTTCTCACACCTTCAACTCAAACCATTGTGTTGCCCCGCCCAAAATATAACATTTAATAATTAAATTAATATGTTAAACATGCGGGTGACTAGTTGACTAATGGCCCTAAATGACGACTACTTTTTGACTAGGATACATTTTTAGTTGGGGGCAGCCCTAGAAAGGTCTTAATTCTGTGTTTTTTTTATCACATGGTGCATTTGATTAGGAGAGGAAAAGACCTCTATGGATAATGTGGCTCCTGATAACATTTTCTTGAACAATGAACAATGAAGAAATCCTAACTGGGAATGGGAGAAGTTTCAGCTAGTTGCAATCTAAAATCCTCACCACTAAATGCCACTCAATCCTACAAACTTACTGTTACTTTAACTCCATGCCATTCTCATGATTTTTAATTAACATTTTCATAATAGTATGTGCATTGTTTACCTTTTTGTGTTCACTGGTGAATGCAGCATGACAGCAAAGTATTAACTACATACATGGTTTTAAAGCTAGATGAACCAATTATCTGTATTAGATGTGACTTGTCATCAGTTAAAAATAATGCTAGTTTATTTCCAGCTGACAGGTAGGTATTGTAGAGCCAAGCAAAACAGTCTTTTTCTTCAGCTCTACTGACTACTGCAGTCCTTTTAATGCAGCAATTAAATGCTGCATGGAGAGATGGACCACAGTTAATGTTCAAAGGTCACTGTTGTTCTCACAGGCAAAAAATACTTGTAAGATGGTAAATGATTATGCCATGGTTTGTGATGTTACTTTATGTGACCTCTGTTTTATCTCCAGGACGAATCTCTATTCTATGCATGTAAAAGGAAAAAAAAAAAGTATTTCAATTGGCCCAGAAGCGACTGTAATGGTGGTGATGGTTCAGATGAGAATTTCAATACTTTATGTTGTGGTTAGTTTTATTATGGCAGGTACAGTCCCTGATTTATCACCGTACGATGGGCCTATTTCGCAGCAAGCACTTTGACTGTGCAGGAAAAGCACAGGTGTGAGTAATAAGATGGCTCTGTTCAATGAAAGTGTCCCAGTAAGCAATGCCAGTGAGCCCGAATGCACAGTAGCAGGTCCTGGGAACTGGAACATCTAAATCCAATGCAGCCATTATTAATGTTATTAATTACTCCTGTGCTTTTCCCGCTCTGACTTGTGAAAATGTCTGGCCTACAAAAACAGTCTTATAAATGGTTTTGACTGTTGCAGTATGTTGGCAGTCCACGACCAAACTCGTGAAGCCAACGCTTTTGGGGCCATCAGTCAGGGAGAAGTTTGATTTTTTACTTCAGCTAGAGGCACTTTTAGATAAAAGGTTTCGCAGCATAACAGGACTATATTCATGACATGTTCACTCCCCTCCCCTCAGGACAGAAAGGCTTGAGGCGGATTTTGTAAAAGAATGATTCTCTCTTATATATCCTTGATTTAAATCTTTAATAATCTTATTGCTCTTGCCCGAATGAGCAGCATGTCCTCATAAGTCTAAATGTCACCCCAGTGAGATATAGTAATTAATAGAAACATTAGTGAAAGCATTTTAAAATGGGGAAGGAGTCACTTCAAGAACATTTTGAAATGTCCTTCTCCGGCAGCCCTGTTGATGGATTCGTGCATTTCAGGATCAACACATGGGAGCCCTCTATCACCTGGGACAGCATTTGGCAGACTAACTAGATAGGCAGCAGCAAGGTTCTGTATGTAAATGAGTGTGTGAGTGTGGATACCAGAGGGTTTCTATTTTCAAAGCTATATTCCAATTTAACCTTCAGTTCTCTGTGTTTGTTTGGGCCTGGGCTACTTGATATTGTCCTTGGTGTCGAGAGTGCTGCTGGTTACATTCTGCCTGGACCTTAATTGTATTCACTTGCCATCTCAAGTCTAAACTGTGTTTAAATTTCCTACTAATCCTATAAAGTAGAAAAAGACTGACGCACTGTTCTGCCAGTTAGTAGAACAGAAATAATTGTGCTTTACCCTTTTATTCTAATAGGGGGAGAAATACAAGAAAGGCCCCTAACACTGTGTAGATTATAATATGGAATGAACAGACCTGCAGCAAGCTTTCACTCTCTCTTGTGGAGAACGTCTTTATACATCTGACAGAATTTCTTATTTCCTCGGACTAATCAATGCAGGTGTGCAAAACAATGCACAGGCTATATTGATGGATTGAGCAGATGAAAGAGGATAACAGCAGCAGTCATTACATACAATGGCATGCTGCCAAAAGTACAGGTTTGCAGGCGAGGTTGCAATCTGAGATACAATCCACCACCACACTTGAAAACTGGGCTTCACTCAGCTGAAGATGGTGACTCACAAGATGACACATGTAAAGGCCAATGTGTGGTTCACCACGTGATGGAGATTGTGCCCAAGTCCGAGAGAGAATCCAAGGCGGATGCACCTCTGCCAGCTATTGCGATTCAACAGCTTCGGCTAATGACAGTGACCCACAGCACATCTGCTCAGGATGTTTTCAAATGCTTTCTTGCTAACATGCTCGATATTGGGGACATTTCCCTTCCCTCGGACTGCAGTGAGAGAAGCTGACCCATGGTGTATCTGAAGATTAATTCGTGGTAGCTGCGGGGCATTTTACACTGCTTAATGCTTAGTGCACATACAGGAAGGGGAGAGCTCAGAAAGCTGATGCAGAGGGCTGATGCCCTGAGAGCTTCTGTGAGAGAAGTTAACGAAAACGGTTTGATATCAGTTTGGTCTATATCTAGACCTGACTGAACAATGCTCATACACAGTACAACTGCACCTGTTAGTTAAAAACCATGTCAACAGTGTTACTTGATGAGGCACAAATACAGCGGCCAGCATGCAGGCACAAACAGCTGTTAGGAATTTAACCAAACAGTTGATGAAATTGATTAACTGTTGAAATTTAAAGCCAAACCTGATATTAAACTCTTCGATGTTTGTTTTGACTAATGTTACCCACTTCTTTAGGTTTTCATTGTCAGGTAATTTTCCATTCATCACATCTGAACCCATGATGAAAAACACAGCTGATGCTAGCTTAACCCGTGAAGACCAGAAGCAACACATGCATGTGGTTACAGCCCTGTTTCTATAGTGTGGGATGAAGAGATCACTGTATTCCAGCTTATCAATGGCTACCAACAGTTATTGATAAAAATGCACAGAGAAGTCTACTGGGAAACAGTGCTAATATTTGCACGCTTGGCTTGCTTGGTTCAGGCAGCTGCTTATCTGACTCCCCGCCAGATAAGAAAAGCCTCTGGAGCCAAACAGTGAGTTCAACATCAATTCAGGTTAGCACGAGCTAACAGAGCAACAACTGCTAAACAGTCTCAACAAACTCACACTGACATCAGACAGCTTGACTCTATTGTTAAATCAATTACCAACTATTACATAAAGTAAGCTGTGTGTTGCTAACAGTTAGCCTTGTCTCTGTGTGCGGGCGGACTCTCACCAACTGTCGAATTGTGATTTGTGATATTGGTTTTAATAGATAAAACTAAAATTGAAATTAAATTTAAATTGTTGTTTGTTATCTGAGGCATGTGTTATGATTGGGTTATAATGAACTTTGACTTGACTAATTTGGAAAGCACTTTGGGTTGCCTTTTTGGTGTGAATGTGCCAGTGTGTATAAATAAATTTGCCTCGCCCTGTCCCTCAGCATGGCTGGCAGACAAACTGTTGGGGCTGTTGGTTAATAATTGGCTTATGGAGTTAGATTTTACCCATTTTGAATTGTAAAGGCCAGAAGTCTGCAAAGAGCACAACAAACCTCCTGCCTGTCAAAAACAGCAACACATCTGGTCTTTGCAAATAAGAAAAACAACTTAAATGTTTATTTACATTTAAAGCGAAGAATTTGGATTTGATGTACAAGGTGGTCACCAGAGATTGACATGGAGAGGCCTTCTAATGCCAGATGTGAACAGACTTAGAGCTGTCCACTTGTAATTAGATCACCCATGACACATGTCCATACCAGGGGTACACAGGCTTCAAGAGATCATTTGTAATGGGATCACTTAAAACTAATGTAAGCCTGAGGCGTAAATTGGGAAGCGTAAATCTTCCCCACTTCCTAATGCCCTACTTCTGGTGCCCTTGCTTTGACCACACACATCGTCAAACTCTGCTCTTATTAACATATCTGTAACAACCTGACGAATGGACACGGACGAAAAAAGGTATCCATTTGCAGGTGCTATGATACGTCGCCGGACTTGGTCAGTATGAAATGCCGCTATATAAACAAAGTAATTTAAGGAGCTAGAAAGTCTCTACAGAGCGGGAAGGATGAATGGTGGATGGGTCCAATTAAAATCGGACTTTCATCCTGGAGCTCAGTGTTCACTTCCCGTATGAATGCTGAGCCAAACCATGGTGGTTTTTTTTTTTTGTTGCACAAGGAAATATATGCAAATACGAGCTGTTTTGCTAACAATGTAAGTTTAAAGTTCTTGTGAAAATGCAGGTGTATTTTGAAAAGACACAATGCATGTAACAGGCGTAAATTGACACAGAATGTCAACAATAGATGAACCCAGGATCATCTATCAGCGTCATATCTAGATGTAAAATTCAATTGACCAAACCTTAATATTTGACTTGTTGGGAGTGAGAACATGTTGCCTATAAAGTTGCTTGACTGCATCCTGCACAATTACAACACTATCCTGTTGACAAGATCTGTCCACAGACAGATATATAAACACCTGGCAAAGATTTAAAACCAGTGCCACATTTTGGACTTCAGGACCACATTTTGCCATGATCACATGCACACACACACGCACACACACACCTACACACACACACACACACACACACACACACACACACACACACACACACACACACACACACACACACACACACACACACACTGACAAGGTGAAAACAACCCTTGTGCTACTGTCTCAGCTGGTAATAATCCAACCAGAGCTTTACTCAAGAGAAAGTTCCGAACCCAGACTGACCACACCAGCTGTCAAAAGGTAAAAAACAACAACAACAACAAAAAACACCCATAAAGGCAAATGAGTAAAACAACAACAACAACAAAAAGGATCTCAGTTTCTTTATTTCTGTATATTATGTCTGGACTAGCTCACTAACTATCTCATGTGTTGACAGTACTAATCATCCTTATTTGATCACTTTACAAACAATATCATTATGTGTTAAAGAATTCTCACTCTCTGTCGTTTTCTCATGTCTTCTCTTCCCTACGCTGAATATTTGACGGCATGTTATGGCTGCAGGCAGTACCAGCACTGTGCTTGCCCTCATGTGCGGTATGCGCTGTTGGCTCTGACCTTGGGTTGCCAGATATTTGCCTCTAGAGTCCATGCGCATTCTTAAAATGTTGTTGTTTTTCCATACCACCAAGACACCGTATCATGACATCAACTTTATAACTTTTCAACAAAGCCCAATTTGGCAGGAAAGATGTAAATGTGGCAACACTAACTAGGGATCTGTGTGTGCATGTGTGTGAGAGAATAAGAGAGTGCGAGAGAGATAGAGAGAGAGAAAGAGAGGGAGGGAGAAACTGTATGTATGCGTGTGCATTTGTGTGGCTGGCTAGCTGGGGGGCATGAAGCTGAGAGTAGGGCATTATTAAAAACCATCTGCTTTCCTGCAGAGTCAGAAGGCCGTCTGGACACAGTCTCTTAACAGGCCTTGTTTTCCTAGATGCCTTCAGGCAATATGACAAATTTGAATGGCCAAACTAAAAAGTAGAGAGTGACTGAAACAATAATTTTTGCTAATACAAATCTGTGTGCGTGTCTTCAAACAGAACTCTTAACACAAACCATGTTTTACATACCACTACACACTTGTACCTCTACATGTTGTAGGTATATTTTAAAACTTGTGTCTCAATTCCCTTGAGGCAGGAAAGATGTATTCTGCCATTCACTGACCTCTAAATGCTCACCTTATGAGATAAAAAATAAAATGGTCTTATTCTGCACGAAGAAAATTACATACAGTGGTGTTTTGTATGTTCCCTCTATAACTACATTCACTGCATAGTCTGAGACTGAAGTGCTCTTAGATTAGGGAGTGCAACTGTACAAGAGCACACGGATATATACATAGGTAGATATAGCTACACTGAATTATAGACTTTATGTGACAGGTTTGTATTTATCTGCAGGTATTTTCATTTTTTCATCTGCGTGCTCTGTTCTTAACTCACCTAGAATACTCAGTTAGAATACACAAACACGTTGGAAATGTCAAGTTGGATTTATTATATCTGACACTGCTCACAGAAATGCCATTTGTAAAATGTGAAAATATATATTTCAAACTTTTCACTTTACAAATTTGATACATTATTTATTGTTGTGAAAAACAAAACCAAAGACAAATGTTCAGCAAACTCCAAAAGGCAAGACAAGTTTATTTATAAAGCACAATTCAGCAACAGGGCAATTAAAGTGATTTTCATACAAAGTGCAGAGTAAACACATTATAAAAGCACATTTAAATGCAAGTAAAAACTTGTTAAGACTATAAACTAAAAACTTAGAACATGCAGAAATCTTGCCTTAGCATTACCGGCACACTACTTTAGTATTTATCAACCAAGGAAATCTGCAGAAAAATGAATATTTTTTATTGTAAATCAAAACAATGTTTTATATTATATTATGTCATAACAAACAAGAGGTATCGCATTTTATCAAAGTCAAAAGGATTGTTTCTTTTAGTTGGTTTTTGGCGCCTAAACATTACAGACGCAACTCGCTTTAAGGTTCACGGTTCAGTTTATTGTCATTCAAACATGCTAAAAACATGAAGGAACAAAATTTGTTACCAGGTCCAGCAGCGTACAGAATAAACAACATTTTAACACACACCTATGATAAATAATTAAATAACCTAAAAGCCTATAATAAATAGATCACATTATTAAAACAAACAAAAACCAAGCAGCATGTTAAAGTGTGTAATATTGCATCAATAGCTGCATGCACTATTAATAACTAAGAGACTGTTTGTTATTTATGAGAAGAGAGGGGGTGGCACTTCAAATAATGTTGTAAGGTTTGGCTGATTTGGCTTAGGGGATGGATATTTAACTTTAAATAGTCATATTTTGTATTTATTTTTCAACACTTTTAGGACCCCCAAACCTACAGTTGAGGGAAAGTATATTGTTTTTTTGTTCATTTTTTATAAAGTTGCTCAAATCGCACCATTTATCAATGCCAGAAACTGTGAAAACAGAATTTATAGTCAGATTGTCAAATTTCCATGTGAGACGTGTCCATCTAAAAAAAAAAAGTAATCAAATCTAAGTTTAAAATAGTAATATTTCTTAAAAATCATATTATTTTATGTCTCACTTAAAGTATGACCAAAAGGAAACCGTTCCCATTAACCAGATCCTGTAAAACAGTTGTTCGCAACTGGTGGGTCGCGGTCCAAAAGTGGGTCACTGTTCCATTCTGAATGGACCATAAGTGACAAAAAAACACTGTATTTTTAAGTACAGTGAATTTCCAGCGCAGAGCTTTTATTTTGAAGTGCTGGGAATAATAGAGTTACTTAACAGAGACAGCGAACTAGCTTGAGACATGGCCAAAATCAAGTACGACACTGAATATATTAAACTCTGTGGACCTTGAACTAATGACTAAGGGTAAATCTGGACCCCATGGCTGAACCAGTTGGGAACAACTGCTGTAAAAGACATTAAATTCTGTGCTCCTGCATGCATGAAAAAAATATCTGTGGCTCCGGGAGGGTCAAGATAAAAAAAAAATTAAAAAAAAAGTCACACTCCAGCCACTCCCCTTTCTCTGATAAGTAAAGTACAGTCCCTAAGCAAGCTAAGCACAATACTGCTAGGCTGCAGCCATTATTAGGCCTACTTGCAATCAGTTAGACTTGCAAGTCTACTTCTCTCAAAGAAATTATTATTTGACCAGGTTTGGTTCAGACAAATGTGAAGAAATAGGCCCTTTTTTTTTTACACTACCAGAGCATAACACGTAACAAGGAAGGTAGGTAATGTAGCTCTATACCTCACATTAGTGTGAGTTTCAGTCTCATGAAGGCACATTCACCTATGCAGTACGTTAGACGTCTCGAGAACGGTGAGTCTCTAATAACACCTTTAAAATGACCAAGCCAAAGCACACTGAAATTACTGCACCTGATTAGGTTTAGATGATAGCCCTCCTTCTTTGTTTGCATCACAGCACAATTTCCTCTCTGTTCTGCTCAATGACCCTGTTTTCTCCCCCTCTCCCCTCTTCTGTTGGCATAAACAGACAGTAATGGCGTCTGCATTTTGCTTCCCCCTCACTGGTCCTTCACATGGCTCAGCAGCTTAGCTTGACAGCTCTGCTGCGTGTGAGTTCAATTGGTGGAGTTGAAAGCCTTTTGCAGCATTGGGGTTTGGACTGATAGAATCCTCCATTTACCTTTTGCCCACAGGCGATGAGAGAAAAGGAATAAGGTTAAAGCCATGCTGGTAGCAGAGACTAAATGGAACATGATCCTAAAAAACACATAGAAAAATGCAAGACAGAAGAAGTAGGAGGAGTAAGGAGGAAGAGACGGGGGTTGGTAAAGAAGGTTATCTTTAAGTATGGAGTACTTGTTAGAAATTCATTTTTGGTTTCAGGGGATAATTCTGTGTCAAAGCCTTTCATCAATCACCTTGGCTGTTTGAAAGACATCAGCTGACAGTGTGCTTGCATGCACAAATGCACACGCTGAACTCTGTGAAGGTTCATCACCTATCTCAAGTAATTCAAAACCTGGCAGCACTGTATGTCATTACTTCATAAAGAGCAGCTCACTTAGCTTAGGCAATGGTTTCTCAAAGGGGAAGCAATCATGCGATAAGATGTCTGCAATTAATAAAGTAACCTCAGAGAAGTAAAGAGTTCCACTTTTCATAGATAGTGAGTAAGAGGGAATTTATTACGCCGGTGTGGTTTTATTTTTTTCGGTCACATATTGATGAACTGCATCCACTGAAATATCGTCCATGATGTGAAACCTCAAGGGAGCTTCGTTGTAGAGGTCTAGACAAAGAGCTGGGGGGTGAGTTGACTTGAGTCCCCAGTGAGGCTCTGAATTGGCTGATGAGGAGTAAAAAATGTACAGGTGTGTATTGTAGTTGTGATGGCAGTTGTTTGATGAATGACAGCTGGTTGTCAGGAATTACAGTGAAATTGTTGACAGGCAGCAGGGGTCACTGTGGTGTTGTTAGTCATGATGGAAAGATCTTGCAGAGGGTGGAAACGGCCTCGTCAAGGCTGAGCTTGAGGTGGTGGGCAGGTTTACATTGTGGGATGTCAACATGGCATCTACAAATGAGTGCTTCACACTGTTTACTGCCAGAGGGGAAGGAAAGGTTAGGTTGAGTGTCATCAGCATAACAATGGCATACAATATTTTTGAATGACAGAAAAAGGACATTTTTTGTGTAAAAAGAAGGGCAGTTCCGACCAGAAGCACTCTGCAGAAGAGGATCTTTAGTGTTGACAGCCAACAAAGACCACATTGATAAGTTAGGAGATAAATGACAGCAGTCCAAGTCAGACGTTTGTGGTTGAGCAAGGGTGGCAAGAGCCGTCTACATGTTCCTGGGATTGAATAAAATAAACTGTCATAACATGACGAGGACTGAGGACAGAGGGACAGTTTTAGCAGTGACAAGTGCCTCACTGACAGCTGAACATAATGGATTTTGCTTAATTTGTGTTGGCATCACACATTCATCAACGGTTACATCAGGCTTGATGTATTCAAAAAAACAAAAACACGCACCCGAACAAGTATTGAAACCCCTGATTTTCACAGTGCCTGGGAGGGTAGGTCATATAAGGGCTTGATATGATCTAATTGGACACAAAAATAGCACAATGTCTAATTTTAATCTCTGCATTTAAATACATGCTCACATTAGACAGATAGTCAGATCAATAAAAGGCCATATTACACAGGGGAATACGCAAATTAAAGAATTTAAAACAATGCTGATAAACAACTTTAATCCAACCATTATCTCATACTGTACATTTTTCTCAAGGGCCAGGCTTGAAGTTGGCTGCTTTGGTTGAAACAGTGCCATCATTTGCTCTCTTGTGTCTGTTTCTTTTGATTATTTCACTTTGTGTACCCTGTTCTGTTTGTTCAAAGGTTTGCACTGATTGCTGGTCCTGCGTGGGCTGAACCTCGGCCTCTCTTTTGGCCGTCCCATATGGAGCATGTGTCTGGTGCTAAATTGTGAGCAGGTTTAGGTTTTGGTCCTTCATATGGGAGAAAGTAATTACAGGGATTATATTCGCTCAGTGTAGTGCTGTTGTAATGTGTGTTTATGGGTGATATTGGATTAGGACCACAGACTGAGAGAAGACAAGGACTAAATACACAGGGAGAGCAGGGTGATAATGAGGGACAGGTGACAGCAGGGTTAATGGGGAGCAGGTGAAACAAATCAGGGTGGGGCAGACAATCACTAAGGAAGGAAAACACACAAAGGCAGGAAGTAAAACCAGACCAGACATGAGAAGTGAACCTAAAAAAAAACCCAAGATGAACCATGAATGAATAACATTAAACGGGAAAAGATACAGCAAACAGCAAACCCCCAAACCCAGAAAACAAAGTCCTTAAGATATGAGAGCGGGGGTGTCAAACATATGGCCAAAAGTGACCCGCCAAACGGTCCAATCTGGCCCACTGGATGTGTCTGCACACCTATTTTGTGAAGGCTAGGAGGTGCCAGGTTTCAGGACCGTTAAGTATCCCACTACGTATAAAATGTTGCTTCAGAGGCTTTTCACCCTCAGAATACAGTTCTCTGAAACAAAAGGATAAAAAATAGTTACTATAGTCATATTTAAAGATACAGAACATTGTGCAAAATCATGTCAATCAGCCTCAGCACAAAAGAATCAGAATCAGACCTCTATCTTAAAACAGTATCGATAGAACTGCATTGCTAAGGCACTGCCAAAACTTTTGATTTATAAATGGTTGTAAGGCAGGGGATAACTTAACCTGCTTCCTCAATAGCTTCCACTTATTCCGGTGAGGTGATGCCAGCAAAACTACACAGGAGTGAGCATGTAATGACAATGAATAGTAGACTGACTGAGTGTTGTATACCGAGATATATATATTTTGAGACATCTCAAACTGTTCATCATCTGTCCTGTGAATGTAATTAATTGTACTGCTGTACACTAAAAGAAGGCAAGAATTTGGAGGTGTTGTTATTTATAGTTTATTTTGCAATGGTTTTACTGGTCCAGCCCACTTGAGATCAGACTGGGCCATAAGCAGCATGAAGTAAAACGAGCTGACAACCCTGACTAGAGACCATAAACAAGAACCCAAGATCATGACATGAATAAATAAATAAATAATGAACATCTTGAGATGTCTCAGGAAATATAATTTCAACAATATATCTCAGTCTACTATTCATTGTCATTCCATGCGCATTTTCCCATACATGTCCACTCCTGTGTAGTAATGCTAGTATTGCACCACACCAGACTAATGTGGAAGCTACTGAGGAAGCAGGTTAGGGTATCCACTGCTGCTGCTGCTGCTGTGAAGGTTGCTGGAAGAAATCTTGGATTAGTGCTACTGGTTGCTTATTTACATGAAGTATGTGGATATGACAGTATACAGTGTATACAGCAATACTGATAGTGATCATATGAATATAATGATGAACAACAATGACCACGTTTCAGCTACATTCTGATGTTCAACTGTTATTACATTGGTTACCGCATGTTAACAAATGCTAACTATCACTAAACACAAAGTAAAACTAATAATGATGGGAATGAAACAGTTAAGATTTTGACCTGATGGTGCTGCCAGGGGAACATCAAGAGTCATCTTCATGGGACCATGACTATATCTATAAAATTTAATTCTAATCCATCAAATAGTTGTGGAAATATTTCAGTCTGTATGAAAGCAGTGGACCGGCCAGCTGACGGACTGGCATTGTCATCCCTAGAGCCATGCCACTGGCGTAGCTAAAAAGTTGTCATTAAATACTTCCAGGATTTTGCAATATCATCCAGTATTGATGTGCTTGTCTGGAGGTATGGTTGTGAAATGTAGCTCAGTGAGAATCTGTTAAACTCCCTAAAGTCTGAAGGTTTTTTCTTTTGAATATTGTGCATTTAACTGGCATGCTGCCATACCACAGCCGTTTGTTTTTAAGCTCTGCTTGAACAGCCGTTTTTAACTTTTACAATATGAATAAGCTGCAACATTTATCTCTACTTTTCCTCTCCCTGAGCTAAGCTTTTATTGAGCTTGAAAAAAATAACTGGCACTGCAGACAACAGGGGCCAAAATCACTGAATGACAGGAGAAATCAGACAGGCCGTGCTAACAACAATCACAAAAACACTCACCTCCTAAAAAAGTGATGCTATTGTTGTGGCCACCACCAAAGTTCCTAGACTCATTGGGTCACAGAACCCAATTAGGACCAGGTATGAAATTTATAAAAGCAACCAATAATATAAAAAATGCAACACTTCTAATGACTCATGAGTTTTTGGGGGGGTTGTCACATTATTCCATTAATAGATTTATTTTTCAGCTTCTTATCCAGGTAAGGATTGCAGTAGGCCTACTCTTTTCTTTATGGACATCTTCTTTGGCTAACTTGGAGCTATAAAGCCTACAGTGTGTCCTGGCTCTCTACGCTGACCTCCTGCAGTACGGTACAGTGACCATGCCTAGAACATCTGCAGGAGTGTACCTGGAGTCTTCTGTAAAAGATGCCTCAACCTCCTAAATTGTTTCCTATCAATCTGAAGAGAGACAATAGCTTAATCCTAACGTCTTGTTAAATTACTCAACCTCATCATTTTGGCTTCTGAAATCCACTGACTCTAAATTGGTTTGGTGGATTTGTTGCACTATTCCACACAAAAGCAGAAAAGCAACAAATGTTGAGATTACAGGGAGAGACAGAGAGAGACCATGAAAGAAATTAAGACACCATATGGGCTGTGAAACATCTGTTGCCCCAGGGGGTGGCAGGAACTGATGGAGTCCCATTACTCCCATGGATAATACATTATTAGGATTGAATAAATAAATAAACCATTAAGTCACTTAAAATTATCCTAAGCCCTTAAAGGTTTCAGAGATTTCATCATTCATCTGTCTCATTATGATACTGTGGTACTATGTGCAGGAGAGAGAACTATTTTAAGGATATTGACATTGGTGTCATATTGACACCCAACTTTTTTCTACAATGCTGATTACCACACATACCGCACATTTTAACCTCTGGGGTTATTGTGAACACATAATGCTTTTAAGGAGCGAAAAACGGTGCAGTAAACATGATTATGTCCTGAGGCAAAACAGCTGCAACACACATTATCTCAGTGGTTACAGTTATTATAAGAGAACCTGCTTGATGAAACTCTCTGTTTAATGTACAGCAGCCTACATTTTCTCTGCTTGTATTCAAAACATATTTGCATTGTACTTGCTTATGGAATTCTTAAAGTCTCCCTCCACTTGAAAATGTGTTTTTTAAATGTTTGTGCCCCCTAAAATGTCTGATCTTGACTATACTAATATGTATCTGTGCACAGTATGTCATTACAGGGGTGCTTTCACATTCTTCTAGTGAAGGGGGAGATGTCTGTGCTCTTCGGAAGTGCCACTTCCCTAAAATCTGACGTTCAAATGTACACCACATATCGAAGAGGGAACAGACTGTGACACAACATGAGCAAAGAAACCTGAATCCTCCAGCACAGAGCGGACTTGTCAGTACAAAGAGCAATTTTTGCATTAGCAGAGTGAATTTTGACAGCAAACATGGCAGAGTGTGCAGTTTTTGGATGTAAACAGGACCCCTGAGCTTCCTTCGTCCATCTACCAAAAACACATCATAGCAGATGTTATTGTATGTTTCACATGCATTAACACAATGCCACTGCCAGTTTACCCACAAGCCAACCAGCTAACAAACAGCATGAACATATAAAGATTCCAGCTATACTTACCATACTGATATGTCTGCTAGTTGCCTATTTTCTTAATTTTCAGGCTCCCCTTCGGAGTCTAGAGCTGACTGAGGCTCAAACATATGGCTCAATCTCCAAGATGTTTTCTCAAACACGTGCTATCTTGACATGCGCTGCTCCTCTGCTGGTCAACCTGACGTGAGCAACACTCGAGAAAGTGAAAAGCAAAAGCAGTCAGTGGTGGTGGGTGAAGCGAAGGCCAGATCCAGAATTCCTCAATGAGGGGGAAAGAGTAGATCTGCTTCCAGTCCCTTTACAGAGATTTATGAACCATTATGTTGGAAAACTATGATAAACAAAATATGAGTACCTCTAAAAGTATTTTTACATAGCTTAAATGTGTCCAGAGGGGGATTTCCTAATTTGGATTGGTGAGTTGAAGGACTGACATTTGAAACCCAACTCTTTAAATCAAACCATAAGCAGTCAACCATTTTTTCAAGGGTTGGAAATCTAAAGAAATCTGATCTGTTGTCCCTTGTCATCTATTCTGTTTGTGATATTCAAGAACAGGATCTCAAGGTGCAGCCAGGGGGAGGAGAGGGTCCAGTTTGGAGACCTCAGAATTGTTTCTCTGCTTTTTGCAGATGATGTGGTTCTGTTTGCAGCCAAGTGTGACATGGTTGGGATGAGAGTCAGTACCTCCAAGTTTGAGGCCATGATTCTCTGACGGAAAATGCTGAATTGTCCTCTCTGGGTTGGGAGTGAATTACTATCCCATGTGAAGGAGTTCAAGTATCTTAGCGTCTTGTTCACAAGTGAGGGTTAAGTGGAATGCAAGACAGACAGGCAGATCAGCAGGGCATCAGCAGTGATGCAGACGTTGTGTGGAACTGTCATGGTAAAGACGAAGCTGAGCCAGGAGGCAAAGCTCTTGATTTACCAAGCCGTATGATTCGACTCTTCTCTATGGTCATGAGCTTTGGGTAGGGACCAAAAGAATGAGACTGCAAAGACAAATGGCAGACATGAGTTTACTCTGCAGGGTGTTTGGGCTCAGCCTTAGAGATAGGGTAAGGAGCTCAGACATCCAGAGAAGACTAGGAATAGAGCCGCTGCTCCTTCGCATTGAAAAGGGACCAGTTGAGGTGGTTTGGGCATCAGGATGCCTCCAAAGGCATCTCCTGGTAGAGGTCTCCCCGGCCTCAGCATAGACCCAGACCACTCTGGTGGGATAAAACATATCATTTGGCTTGGGAATCCCCCAGGAGGAGTTGGGAAATGGATAGATGGATAGATAAACAGATGGAAATTTAATGTGTCATTCTTGCAATCCAACAAACAAACAAACAATCTCCAACGCTATAAATGTGTCTACTCAAAAAAATAATAATAGTAATACTTGCCAGTAAGTAAATGATGAGAGACATCCAGACAAGATCATTACCCAGTTAGCGTGTTCTTTAGTTGTACTGCTCAGAATCAGAGTCAGAATAAGATTTATTACCAAGTAGGTTTTCACTTGAAGAATTCTTTGGTTTTTGGTGCATTTATAAACATATTAGGAGCAAAAAATATAAAGAAAGGACGGCAACACTCAAGAATGTAAATTTAGACAAGAAAAGTTACAATAATATATGACAAAGATACTTTTGAAAAGTACAACAGCATTAAATATATGAAAAATATTTACTGTAAAGCTGTTTCAGAAAAAAAACCCAGTACAGTTTGTGCAGGACAGTGCAAAATATTATATAGGCGATGCATAGTAGAACAAATGTGGAACAAATATAGAACACAATAGTATAAATGCATGCAACGTGCAGAGACAACAGTCCAACTGCAATGTGCTGCTGTGTACATAAAATTATGACATCTCCACATAGCAGTTAGCTTATCCTATTTAGAGTTATGGCAGTAGACTCTAAATAGAATTGCCAATCAACTTGTATTTGATAAAACAAACAGCCTGTATGTTAGAGTTCATGGCCATACTTTAATGTGCTGCATTCTCTCTGTCACGGTAAATTACAACTGAATATACAGTATATAGCACATTTTAAAGCAATGCATAGTATAAAATAACAAACAGATGCTAGCAGATGTCACATGTGACTGAAATAAATATGATGAAGCACACCGTATGCTTCAGAGAGTTTACCTACTGTTATTATGTGAGGCTGACAACTGCTTGTATGGTAACATGCTAACCGAGCCGATCAAGAATTGTGCAGATTTTAGATAGCTATTTTAAAAAAATACATAATTAGACAGAGTAATTTTGTCAAAATAACAAGTACAGTTTGCTAAACAGCAGTGTACAACATGTGGTTTTGAATACACTGAAGGATCTTGTTGTCTAGGGAATTCTCTGTAGGGTCGCCATCAGCTCTGAAACAAAGCCTAAGGGAAAAAACACCAGGGGTTTGTTAGAATTCCAAGGACTGTGTGAAAATAGCAAATCATTAATCTATTTGTCCAGTATCCTCGCTCACAATTAAATATACAGTCTGCCAGTCCTCACAGGTTTTTCATCCACTGTCATTGTGTGGCCAATATTTGCTTATTGGACTGGCTGTGCTTATAGGTGCCAACTCTCCAGTTGGAGACACACTAAAGTATTATTGAACAGATTTGCTCCAGATTTGTCCACTAAAAACACTGAAGGGAAAATCCCAACCGAAGGCTTTGTTGGATCAGCTGTAGTCACTGATTGTGTTTGTACTCGAAGATTATATATTCAAGAGAAGATAAATGTAGGGACACCAAAGAAATGTGGTAGCCAGGGTTTCCCTGGCAACGCCAATACTGTGTCCCAAATACATACTACATGCTCTAACCTCATTTTGAGCATATAGTGTTTATATGGGAAAACCAACAGTATTTAGTATTTCAAATTATGCATGCATGCATAATACATATAATTGATTGTGTGAAGTGTGCTACTGATGGATGTAATGGTATCACAATACAGTGCACAAAGAAAATAGTTGCTTGGAAATATTCCAACAAAATGTGGATGGTGATGAGGCAGCCCCAGGGTATGGAAACAAACAAACAACCAAACAAAAAAAAGACCTAATGAAAAACATTAAAGTCTGGCTAAAGCAAAAATAAATATGTGTTCTCAGTCTGTCAAACCACCGAAAAGTGTGTTATTAACCACCAGGCAAAATCTGAATTATTTAAAAAAAATTGTCAGGTGTATAAAATTTGATTTCAAATTCATGAAAAAATAAGCAGTACTCTGCTCTGAAATGCTGGAGGCATGTTGGCTGTCTATATAATATGGCGGCAATGTTGACGTTTGGCAGCAGTGAGGTGAAGCAGTCATTGTGCCATTTATGTGTTACAAAGGGACAACGCAGCGTTACGGGTAATTTATCAATAACTCACAGAAACATTGCATGTAATAGTCTACTTGCCACCTTCTCTTCCCCTTCTTTCTATTTCGGCCTCTCCCAAAAACGCATACCTGCACCCTGGAGCTCAGTCCTTGTGTCTGTCCATGTCAGTTGTCAGTCCTGACAATGCATAAAGTTGGCCGTTCAGCTGGCAGGTTTGGGTGATTGATAAATGCATATTTTTGCAGATTGGCTGTCATAAAGGGTTGGATGGATGCAGGTATCAATAATAACTAACAGTTACAGGTGGCATTGTGGGGCAGTAGTTAGCATTGTTGCCTCACAGCATGATGGTTCCTCCCAATTGGCCGTTGGTGTGAATGTGAGTGTGAATGGTTGTCTGTCTCTATGTGTCAGCCCTGTGATAGTCTGGCGACCTGTCCAGGGTGTAACCTGCCTCTCTCCCAATGTCAGCTGGGATAGGCTCCAGCCCCCCACCACCCCAAACAGGAAAAGCAGTTACAGAAAATGAATGAATAATAGTTACAGTAATAGCTATCTAGCAAACTATAGGCTGCAGTAAGTAAATGTTGTAACTTGGGCTTGAATGGGAAGACCTGATGCTGTGTGCTGTAGTGTTTATGAAATGTAAAGGAAAGTATTAAGATAAGGATGCTCCCAGTGCATCACTGAGGCATGATTTCAGGCCCATCTCAAAAATCCCGAACATACAAATGGTGATAAACAGTTAAAAACAGTCTAACTCCACAACAGTTGTTCATGTTTTCAGCAGTTATTTTTCTAAAACATATAATATGTTACAGACACAAATCTCTGATTTTACTTCACTCTGAGTTTAAAACTGTTATATTGTCTCTGTGTTTCATAAAAGGCTTCTTAAGACTGGCTATCTTTGATGCTCACCTCTGCATTAACATGTGCAGCTGTGTCTCATCAATACAAGTGAGCTCACTTTGCCTCTAATTATCTAAGTACATTATTGAGTATATTGTGTACTCATAATTCATGAAATATCATTGACCCTACTAACATTCTCCATTAAGAACATTCTTCTTGTGAGGCTGTGAGTGTGTCATTATGGCATTGTGATTTGTTACAGTTGCTCTGATGCAAAGAATAGAGAATTATAAGAAGTAAGAATAGGAGCATGAAAGAGAAGTATGTAAATATGAAGTAATAAAATGCTATAAAGTAGAAATAAAAATGTGCTTATGCTACAATGTTAACACTACTACATGGGAAGATATTGATACTGATAGATACTGTGGATGAAATACATATCTTTACTGTACTGAGTCTGTAATTGTGTGAACATATATGAATATGTGCATTGTGCTACATTACACTGTGTAAACTAGTGTTACATTCAAAAATATAAAATGTGTATTGTGCTGTAATGGTAACTACAATATATGCATCAGTCATAAAGACAAGAATAAGAATAAACATAAGAAGTATGTGCAGTTATGTGCATTGTATGTTGAATAACTATTTTGCACTGTTGAATAATTGCACAGAGTATTGTTGCAATTGAATTAATGCACCAATTACTTATGTGGGAACATCAACGAACACCACTGACCACTCGGTGAGTTTCATGCCTTTGAAAACGTTTAAAGGTGGTTTTAGGACAGATTTACACATGGCCATAGACAGCATTGTTAAGCCAGGCAGGGGAAAGCCAAATTCCCTCAAACTGTCAGAGAAGGAGCAATCATCAAGATTTTGGTCTTAACCACTCTATTTCATCATAAACAACCAGGAATGGAGCTCAAAGTGCAAAATACCAAACTGATCCTTTAAGATCACACTTTCTTTGAGATACAGTTAGACTGATCTGTAATGTGGACCACACCTTTGTCACACAGCTGATGATGATTAGGTGATCATGCTACACCCTTAGGTTGAGAAATCACATACACAGTCACACAGCTGACAGTGGTTAGATAATCAAGCCACAGCATAATACTGAGGAAAAAAAAATTAAAAAATATATATTTTAACATTGTTGAATATAGTGAATTAAAATATTTCTATCATACTGAATTGTGGTGGAACATGTAGTGGCTGTTGTCATTTGTTTTGATGACAGTGATTAGCTGTAGCTCTTGACAACATTTTGGTTTAAAGGTCTTGGTTTGTTAGGCTTCAAAATTGTTTATTTGCTCAGCCTAATGCTGTGGCTTGATTATCTAACCACTGTTAGCTGTGTGACTGTGTATGTGACTGTGATTTCTCAACCTGATGGTGTAGCATGATCACCAAATCATCATCAGCTGTGTGACAAAGGTGTGCTCCATGTAACAGATCAGTGTGCCTGTGTGTCAATATGTTTGTTGATCCTGAGGAAGGCCCAAAGGCCAAAACGTCATCAAAATATAAGAAATGTGTGACACTTGTTTACCATTTCTTTGTTAACCAAAATAAGAACATACTGCACTTATTAAATTCAGTGTAAATGTCTTTGTTATTAACCACAGACAACATCAGTTGTATAAAGAGGGACAGCAAAACCTTTTTTTTAATAGCGTATAAAAATAATAATGCCACGCAATTCAAGTGGAGGTACACTTTATATCAAAGGAGCTTCTCTGGACACAGCATATTAAATGTTGCCCGTCCTTCTTCACCTATTCAGCTAATACATATTGATTTGTAGTGTGTCTCAATGCTGAAGTGTTTATAATCAATCAATCTCACTGAGCCTTATCCAAACCTCACAGAGTAAAGAATGATACTGCAAGTACCACAAAATGGATACACCCAAATGTACTTAAAAACTGTTTTCCTCTCAGTCAACAGCAGCCAATAACTACATCATAATAAATTACAAAAGCCCCCATTTTCTGTTTGTGTGATCAGCTGAACAGACTGCTATTAGCATTATCACTTTGTAGTCTTAGGTTCCCAGAGGAATCATCATTGGATGAGGTATCAAAATAGCTTCCGTTCCTCCCACCCCCAACGACTCCACATTCATCAGTGGAGGAAATGAAATTAAGGCCCTGACAACTTGATAATAAGGATTTGGTTGGAGAATAAAGAACATTTTTGAGATGTAATGAGCTCCCATTATTTATAAAGCATAATTACAGAGGAAGGTGTGTCAGGGAAAAAAATACTGCCCTCCTCATTGAGACTGTGAGGCGAAGAAAAATAATGGTTAAAACTGTGTGCTGTTGTTAACTGTACCCAGTAGCAAAACATTAGTGTTCTATGACCTGTTTGTAAAGCAGTCTCTTCGACACATGTGGTTTACCTCACATTTTGAAGCACTGTCTGGATAAGGCACTCCAAAATGTTTCATCAGGCATTTGTTCAAAAACATTGTCCTCCTCTTCGGATCCAACTTGTGACGGTAAAACAACATTGTTAATTATTGTTGCAAAGTTTCAAAAGATTTCAACACGTATTTATTTGTTTCTTCCCCTGATATCCGAGAGTTTTTGCTTCATCTCGTCAAAGGCGCTGCATGCATATGTATGGTTTGAAGTTGTTTGGCTTTTTCAATATGTTTATTTTAAAATCTTTTTTTAGCTTTACTCATAATTTTGTGTTATTCCAAAGTAGATTGTCTTGATGTTGGAAATTATAATGAGATTTATGTTTCTAGGACACCATCGGAAATGAGGCTTTAGTCTCAGTAGGATATTTCGAGCACTCATCTGCTGTTTTTCTTTTTTTTTTTTTTTAAATTTGAATCGAATAACAAAGCAGAAGATGATAGACAGGAAGAAAAGAAACAAAGGAGATTGGAGGCTTCATTTGAGTGCTGAACAACCAAACAATGAATAAAACAAAACAAAACCTTGAGAAAGTAGCCTTGCAATGGTGCTACAAGTTTGTTTTTGAGCGGTTCACTGGAGATTAATCAAAAGCAAGAAGTCTATCAGTGTAAGAATGGATGAAAACTGATGTATTGATGAGAAAATATAAAAAACTGGGCTATTTAAAATGGGTCTGCACTGTGCCCTTATGTGTGTTCTCCTCATCTGAGGTCAATTTTCGCATATTTGTCAGTTTAAAGTGGTTTTACTACAATGTGGGGGTGTACCCATGAATTCTTGCTCATTAATATGAAATTAATTAAAATGAAGCTTTAAAAAGGACACAGAATATCGTATCCTCATTTTTTTTTTCACTCCACCAGAAAGTGCTGTTATGCTCTAATGTTGAAATCACAGTGTTGGATCAGTGGCTGATGACGATGGCATTGTCCATTGGCCCAACTTTATTTTTGATATGGTTACTGAGACAGATTAGGCAATCACAGAGTCGTAAATTCTTGCAGTGACTTGGCTGAGACACATCATAGATGTACATGTCCCTAACCAAACAGAGCTTGTAGGCTTTGAAGTGTACTTGAGGTACTCAGGTGATCAGGAGGGAGATGCAAGGGACCAACCTCACTACTCCCCTGACATCACTCCTCTTTCACTTCACCATTTTACAGTTGTAGGTGGAAGAGCGCTCTGTGCTCTTCTGATTCAACATATCCCCTTAGAATGGTTCATATGATATCCTATGAATTA
Organism: Cephalopholis sonnerati; assembly: GCA_019142605.1. Lineage (NCBI taxonomy): Eukaryota > Metazoa > Chordata > Actinopteri > Perciformes > Serranidae > Cephalopholis > Cephalopholis sonnerati. The sequence continues at coordinate 34,072,171 of JAGQAX010000001.1, read as the reverse complement.
GCGCCCTACTAATAACAATAAGTCCTTAATGTAAAGTTATGTAATTAACATAAAGTTACAAAGCTAACTTTTAGGCAATTAAAGTTACTGTGGTTAGGTTTAGGAAAAGAATCATAATTGGGACGTACATTAAAATGAGTCAAAGTTCACTCAAATGTCACACCACTTTAAACACCTGTCTCCTAGAGAAAGTTCAAGGGGAAGAGTCTTGTGTTTTGTGACCCATCCACCACCCCAACCACCATCTTGTTTACTTCTGACAGCACAATGGTCCCATGATTGCAGCCTTCCAAAATATGTTGGTGTGCACAAACTACTGGCTCATGATTGTGTGGGATATTTAGGAATTTGAATGCTTTACTTTTCACAGGAAAACCTAAGAACAGTTTATGAGAACAGCCTGTCTGATGTCATGGGTAGTGTGTGTAGTGCGTAGTTTTAAAACAAGCAATTGTGGCATCATCATTAATTTTCTATCCCAACGTCCCCTATCTGTCAGGTCGTGCCATTATTGTGGAGTTTGATTACTCAGCTGACTACAGGCTCAGACTGGTTCAGGTTTTTTTTCTGGAGAGCCGGTCTTGTAAGGGCTGGCCTTTTTTTAAATTTTTTTACCAACACCAGCATTATACACCCTTTGTTAACACCTTATTGTAAAAACTGGATGTAGTCACACGTGAATCCCTCTGCTAAATTCGTCAAGTCCATCACTAGCTCTCCCTGTCATCTTGATCTGGGCCGTTTGAATGCAGAAATGTTAGTATATGGGTGCACTTAAGTTGTAGTGTCGGCTGATTCAACCACTGAGAGTGACGGCTGGCTTGACCACTGTTAATTTTAGTACGTCTACTGTGAACAACTCATCAGCCCCCCAGCAGGTGACCAGGTACTTGCAGGCCCTGATTTTGGCTTCTCCCTGATAACAAGGCATGTAATACTTGATAGTCAGCCCAGCAGTAAACATGATTCGTTCAGTACTTTCTCAGTGTAAATGTAGTGTGCGCTCTGTGAATGTGTGGGGAAGCACTGTAATGCAGTGGTTAACATTGTCGCCTCACAGCAAGAGGGTTAGTGGTTTGAACCAGGGTGACAGCCCTGGGTGGGCTGCAAAGTCTGCATGCTCTCCCCATATCAGCGTGGGTTTTCTCTGAGTACTCCAGCTTCCTCCCACAGTCCAAAGACATACAGGTGACACTAAATTGGCCTGTAGGTGTGAATGGTGAATGGTTATCTGTCTTTGTGTGTTGGCCCCCAGTCTGGCGGCCTGTCCAGAAAATGAATGAATGAATACATGTGAATATATAGTGTGAATATAGTGTGCTTCTGTGTTTAAAGTCTGCTGGGTCTATTTAGTGCTGTGTTTAAACACTGTTGACTGCTTTGCAATATTTTAAATGACTCTACAAAGCAGGCTGTTGAGTCAGTTTAGGTGACAGGTGATCATTACATTCATTCAACTCTGAATTTTTGCTTTCTGCACACCCAGGGAAGAAAACCTTGGAATATTTCTTTCATTCTCATACACTCTAGCCTAAGACAAATGATACAAATTAACACATTGTGTTGGGTTTTTTGTAAATTAATAATTTGTTGATCGACAAACACGTTGTGTCAGTTTGAATTTGGTGTATCAAATTGGGCCCACTTGACAGCAAATTCCCCGACTGCTTTTTGTTGCCAGTCCGCCCCTGGCTTACTAGAAACAGTTTGCTCTCAACAGAGCTGTTCCTGCAAGGAAAAAGTGACAATACTGCCAACATTGAAGGCTAAAGATTTTCTAAAAGAAGAACACTTTTAAAGATTGTGACATGAGTAACACAGAAGATTAAGTGTGACTTTCGACTCCAGTCGTGACGCCACTACAGTAATGTGTGAGGAGGAGCAGCTGACTGCGATTCTTTTTGCCCCACTCAAGGCTGGAACATCTTAAGTCTAATAAAGAAGACTCTGATGTTTTAAAAGAAATAGAGCGTGTGATGTTGAGGACCTCTCTGACAGATACTCTGATCAAGACACTCTTCACACAGGTAGGTTATACGTTTTTGCTATGAAAGATTTCTATGTGTTTGGGAGTGGGTGCGGGCACATATGCTCCAATATCCTTTTCTCTTTTTAATCAGCATCAACACTGGACCCACACATCAAAGGAGCTGCCTCTCCTTGAAGTTGAGTACGCTTGACTAGCTGCTGAGGTGAATGACAACCAGGTAGGCCTACAACAACAACAACAGGAAATTGACCACAGTTAAGCTGCTTTTTGAAATGGCTCATTAGGCTCTGTCACAGTCTACTGGAGGAGCATGACAGTGTACTTCCTAGGCTTGATTTCATAAACCTGAAATTTGTGAGTGAGTCAATAGCTCACTCAGCACTGCAGTGCTTTCTGAAGGTGCCCTCTTAAACATGCTTATCAATTTATAATCAAGTAGAAAACTTTGAACTTGTATCATATCTTGCTTTCACAGTTACTTCTGTACATATGCACCCATTCACCCATCTCTCCAACCGGCCACTCTCATTAACTCACCAACCTACCCCACTCTGACACACTGCTTCCCCTGCCAGTACTGAAAGCTTTAAATTGGTGCTATGAATACTACTGTTACTGCTACTGTCACAACTGATATCTCTATTGCTGGGGCTGAAACATAAAATCAGCACTGTTTGGGCTGACTTCCTTACACGCATATTAAAAACTACTGTAGTTTGATAGCATGACTACAGTTTTTATGAGTGCTTAATTCTTCGTGGCATAGATTGAACAATGTGCTGGAAACATTCCTCAGAGATTTCGATCCATATTGACATGATAGCATCACGCAGTTGTGTAGAATTGTTGGCTGCACATCAATGATCCAAATCTTTCGTTCCACCACATCCCAAAGATGCTCTATTGAATTAAGATCTAGTGACTGTGGAAGCCATTGTCATGTTCAAGAAACCACTTTGAGATGATTTGAGCTTTGTGACATGGTGCGTTATCCTGCTGGAAGTAGCCATCAGAAGATGGGTACACTGTGGTCATAAAGGGATGGACATGGTCAGCAACAATACTCAGGTAGGCTGTGGTGTTTAAACCATGCTCAGTTGGTACTAAGGGGCCCAAAGTGTGCCAAGAAAATATCCCCCACACCATTACACCACCACCAGCAGCCTGAACTGTTGATACAAGGCAGGATGGATCCATGACGCCAAATTCTGACCCTACCATCTGAATGTGGCAGCAGAAATCCAGGCTCATCAGACCAGGCGATGTTTTCCAATCTTCTATTGTCCAGTTTTGGTGAGCCTGTGTGAACTGTAGCCTCAGTTTCCTGTTGTTAGCTGACAGGAGTGGCACCGGGTGTGGTCTTCTGCTGCTGTAGCCCATCTGCTTCAATGTTCGACGTGATGTTCTTTCAGAGATGGTCTTCTGCATACCTTGGTTGTAACCAGTGGTTTTTGAGTTCCTGTTGCCTTTATATCATCTTGAACCAGTCTGGCCATTCTCCTCTGACCTCTGACATCACAAAGGCATTGGAGATGGTCGTGTGTGAAAATCCCAGTAGATCAGCAGTTTCTGAAATACTCACAAATATCCATACCACGTTCAAAGTCACTTAAATCACCTTTTTTCCCCATTCTGAAGCTTGGTTTGAACTTCAGCAGGTCATGATGACCATGTCTACATGCCTAAATGCATTGAGTTGCTGCCACATAATTGGCTATTTGCACCAACAAGCAGTTGAAAGATGTACCTGATAAAGTCGCTGGTGAGTGTGTATATGTGTGCCTGTCTGTCTGTTTATATTTTTTTTTAGTGTGTGAAAAGTTTCACTAAATATAACAGATTCATTTTCCCACACACATTCTTTTCATCCATCTGTAATTTGGATCAAATGTGCTCAATTGACAGACTGAATAGTACAATGGATTGAGTTTCCTTCGAGCCAACGATTCACACCCAAACAAAAGAGTTAACCTCCTTTAAAAGGTACTGAACATTTTAACAAGTTGGCAGAACTCTCCATCCCTGCCCTGTGGTTTATTTTAAAATTGATCCAAGTGATGAAGTAAGTAATTCATAAAGCAAACCTTGACCATGCTCACTTACTAAAGCATTAGTAACAGAAACATGTCAGTAAATCATTATGTTTAGCTGGCATGTCTGCCAATAACTGACAAAAATGTTGACGCTATACGATATGACGATATAAAATGACCATAATAGTTTTTACACAGTGTTTAACATTGGTGAGCAATTTTTACACAATAATAAAGCCATGGCAGACATGCCAACAGTCTGTTTATTCACTGTGTCCCTGTTAAAACTGCATAATGCCAACTTTCTCAACTTGCAACTGCTGACTGATCATCTCAACAGCGGATGTCATTGGATTGAAAGGGTCGTTATAAGTCGCCAAGTGAAGGGAAGTGAAGAGTTTTATTATTTTTTATCTTGACGTGCCATTGCAGAATAAATGTTAGGGCTGCATCCATCTCAAATTCCAAATCCCGTCAGTCGAATCAGATTTGGCTGTTTAATAAATGCTGTTCCAACCCAGTCTCACTCTGAAGTTGTTGAAATCTGGCTGTTGGGCAGTGACTTGCGACGTCAGACACTGGTGGAAAAAGCTGTCCTTAATCATCGACATGATACGCAGTCCATCGGCTTTATAGTTTAAAGGCGCTCGGCAGTGTCAGGGGGAAACACGGCAGGACAAGAACGAAAGTTAAGGCGGCGAAAGTCCAAGTAGGGCAGGAGGGAGGGGTGATGGATGGGTCCAACAAAGACCAGCTTTCACTTGGGAGAGCAGCGTTCACGTCCCGTAAGATTATAAAGCCAAACCCCGTTCTTTTTCCTTAACCCAACCATGTGCGTTAGTTGTTGAAGGAAAAATAAACCACTGATGTAGTTTATTTTGAAAGAGACTGTATGTAAACAGTAAATTTCCTGTGAAAATGGAAGTGTATCTTTAAAGAACACAATGCATGTAACAGGCCCAGAACATCAACAGCCAACGTGTCCAGGGTACCTTTCACGTCATATGTGGATGTGGAAAGTCCATGACCAAATGTCGATATGTGACAAGGTTGGAATGAGAATGTGTTGACTATTCGTTTTTGTATATAAAGTTTTACAGTTTGACGGGGTTCAGCAGAACATTCAGGCTGACTGCAATGTGATATAGTAAACAAGCCAAGTTAGCCCTCTGAGCTAATGGCTGCTAACTACGCTAAAAATGGATCAGAAATGTGACAACAACATTTTTGACAATACGAGATATCAAACAAAAGCCTATTATTTTAGGTTGCTGTAGCTTTAAAGTAGCTTTAAATTCTCCAGCACTAAACAGAAGACGGAGGGTAACATTATCTTGGAGCCTGACTGGACAAGCCTCTCTTCCACTGGGTCTGGGTCTGCAGCTGCCTGTACCGGAGAACAGCGTGAAAGTGAGGAGCCCTCACTCTGCAGCTAAATCTGGGGACCAAACTGTCCATAAAGGTACACTGCACAGTGAATGACAACTAAAAAAGACTGCATTATTTGAAGAATCTCAGTCCACTGGGGGGTGTCTGACTGATGATACAAAACTTTGACTTTCATGGGACAGCCTGAATGTCAGTACCAAAGTACATACTGAAACTTTCAACAAAAACACAGACTATTTTCTCATCACATACTGTTGCTAAAATGGCAAAGTGAACATCTTCCCCCCAAGGTGTTTGGCCATGTGTTTGAGGTAAGATGCCTCAGGGAAAGTACTAGTCCTGAGGCTGAGAGGAAAGTGCACCATCTAGCAGATGTTAATGAAACATATATATATATATCCAACATTGAGTTGTTGAAGTGGAATGGCAAGGTACACATGAAGTCACTGGGCTGAAGTGTTTGTAGTTTAACATCCTGCCAAGACCTTTAAACATTTCACCTGTAGGAAAGAATAAATCTAATACTGCACAACATATCGATCGGCTGGGTCTCTTCTCTGAAAAAGTAGTTCCTCAGTTTGAAATGAGCTTTCACTGAGGCACTTAAAGATGGAAGTTGTTTGTCTGAAAATGCAACTTACAGATGTGCCTTTTTTCCCCCTCTTTTTAAATGTCTGTCTGTCTTGTTCAAGCGTTACAAAAAGACAGCATATTTCCACAGCAGGATCAAACTACAGCAGAGCAGAGAAAAGCCATCTGCACCAAGCTTCGCCTTGAGTCAAACATCTTGAGTAGCAAATGGGGAAGGTGTTCCTCTTGTGGTGCCTGTGGAGTTTCAGCAGGAGGTTGTGTCCCATCCCCACGCTTCTTACAATAACTCTGTCCCATTTAGCCCTTTGAGTGATCACAGCCTTAATGGACTGATAAGTGTCAGAGCCACGCCGTAGAGAAACTCAGGCCAGAAATGTAACCCCTTGCCCTGCATATCATTCATTGGCATTTCTTCTATAAAGTAATCAGTGTCTCAGTTCTTTTACATTTACACAGCTGAAAATGTCAAATAATGATATGCATTCAAAGTCTTTTAGTAGTGAGGGCTAACAGCTATGTTTGCATAATGGAGCATAGCATTAAGAAGTCTTTTTGCTCTTATTGTAATTAGGACAAATATTCTTTCTATTGTAAAGGGCTGGTTATTGCTGGAGATACATCCGAGGCTGCTTGCCTCTTCTGTTTAACGTCTCGGTCTGGTTTCCTCTGAAACATGACTTTAAAAATGAACAGCTCTCGTAAGAAATGTTGCACTTGCTGCCTCTAATTCTAATGCCGGTCAATAAAAAGTGCAGAGTGATGCTTCTGAATGCATAGAGGAAGATGCCAATAAAAAAACAAGCTTTGATTCAAAAGTTCCTGAAGAAGCCCATTCTGTCGATCCACTGCCCCTAAAAGCAAATGTTACTGCTCTGCCTGACGAATTATTAATCGCTCCCAGCTCAAATATTTTCTCACTCTCTCCCCTGCATGGGCCAGTGTTTCATTTCTATGGCAAGCACGAGCTGCCATTTGCAGACTATGAGAGCAAATGTTAATTTGCCCCGTGCGCATTTCTGTGCCAGAGGAGCCATAGGGCCGGTAGCTAACGCAGTGGTAAAGAGAGGGAGGGCTGACTTGGGTATTTACATAAGGTAATGTGATTGAGTTGTTCCCATAGATTTATCCTTTCCCTAAAAAACCCTTGGGTGAGGTGAGGAATAAGAGATCTCTCTCTCTCTCTCTCTCTCTCTCTCTCTCTCTCTCTCTCTCTCTCTCTCTCTCTCTGTGTGTGTGTGTGTGTGTGTGTGTGTGTGTGTGAGACTTATGAGAGTTCTGGCCAACTGTCACAACTGTTGCCTCACATTCTTCAGTGGCTCCAGCTGAGAAAGGCGACACATCTTATAGACATCATCTACTCCAGATCGTGTGATAGTCTGTCAGGATGGTTGTCGTCTAGTCTACAGATGGTGCACCTGCAACTACAAGAGAGCTTTTAACACTTCTCAAGCAGGTGTCGGCATATTGTCTTATCCTCTGTTTAAGTTTCTGTCTCTGCTTACTCCTTTGAGACTCACCTCTGATTCAGGTCTACAGAAATGAACCTAACATTATGTTAATTTATTATTCTGAACTTTCCACAAAGGAAGATGATCATCTCACTGAAATATGAAGAATACTGAACATGATGTACTATCTTAGCTCTTTGTGTTGTTCCAGGTTTTGTTGTGATTATGCTTTTGCACAGCTTCACACAAAATCTCAGGCACATGTTAAGGCACAACAAAAATACTACAAACTTAATTAAAAAGTAACATCAAACATGAGTACTGTAAAGAAATATATTACATTATTTTTGGTCAAATGAACTAACTGTTCTAATGCCAAGTCCTATCTACCGTAAACTCAGCCACACAGAATATCTCTTTTTCATAATTTCATTTAGCATTTGCCTTTTCGCACTACCATTAAGAAGCATCTTGTGTTCAGTATTGTCTTGTCTCCTTCAGTAACCTTATCTGATTTAACCACCAGTTCTTGGGAAGAAATATATTTATGGACTAAATTAAACTGCAGTCCACTGAGAAGTAAACAAGAAGTGGCAACAGAACCACTGAGACATAATACGAAAACATGCAGGCCATCACACTGACATTAATCGAGAGGTCAGCTATGTTTATGTTACTTGAATTGACTATTTTTTGTTTTGCTGTCCAGCACAGTCGCCAGAGGAAAATATAGGCGTTGTACATTTTTGCAAACCACAGATATGTTACATTTGAACGTTTCATAACTATCATATCAATGTTTCCAAAGTGACATAGTTCTGATCACTTGTATATGAGCTGAGCCTGTCAACAGGAGGATGAGGGGATGGTGGATGGCAAAAGACCAAGGCAAGATGGCTGCCAAGCAGCCAAGTAGCAGATCATTGTTTGAGGCCAACAAGCAAAAAGAGTGGGTATCTTTTAAGGAGACACATTTGCGGCACATTTCCAGCAGTGGGTGGGGTGACAAAAGTGTTATCTTATAAGGCGTGGTTGGCACATTTCCAGCTGTGGCAACAAATCCAGGTATTTTTTTAAGGCAAGGTCGGCACATTTCCAGCAGTGGTTTTGGCAACAAAAGTGGGTATTTTCAAAAGAGATGTCGGCGCATTTCCAGCAATGGTTTTGGCAACAAAAGTGGGTATTTTGAAAGGAGATGTCGGCACATTTCCAGTGGTAGTTGTGGCAACAAAACCGGGTATTTTTTAAGGAGACATCACCACATTTCCATCAGTGGTTTCACAGCAAAAGTGAGTATTTTCAAAGGAGATGTCGGCACATTTCCATCGGTGGTTTTGGCAACAAAAGTGGGCATTTTCAAAGGAGATGTCGACACTTTTCCAGCAGTGGTTTTGGCAACAAAAGTGGGTATTTTAAGCCAAAACATGATATTTTCCCGACCATAACCAAGTCTTTTTGTGCCTAAACACACACTGTCACAACATAGAATTTAAAATTAAAACTGACAAAAAACATGACGTTTTAACATATCTATTGGATATAAAATGTAAATATGTAACCTATCAGAGGTGGTATACATTGCCAACATCTATTCTGGTAATTGGATTGCTCTATCAGAAGAAACAAGTTAGTTTGGTGGTTAATGTTGGCATGTAACCATCAAAATCTTCCTTTAGATGTTTGTTAAAGAAATATCATTCTGTCTTTGCTTCTCCTCTGAAGCTGTTCTTATTGGGAAAAATATAAAAGTTTGGGGCTAACAAATATGTTTCCTTCAAGTATTTTTGTTGGAGTAGTGATGAGCATCAGAGAGTTTTGCTTTACAGAAAAAGCAAGTGTAGCACCACAGTAGCACATTAGAAATGGACATTTCCAAAGGTCGATGTGATTGATTTTAAACTTGGGCAGCAATCTTTTTTTCCCACAAACTGAATGGTTGTCTCATCCAAAGCGAAATGGTTTTACACAGCAGAGAAGGAAAAGGGAAGGAGGGAGGAAAAGCAGGTCAGTTGTTGACATGGACGAATGGGGATACAGCAGAGCAGCATACACCGTAGTGACCCAGATAGGACCCAGTCCAAAGCTAGAACATGCACGTGAATATTATATTAATATTATTTATTAAATTGTACCAGTGACTGTGTCGGTATTGGCTGTTCAAGTTAAGCAACAGAAAAATACAACCAAAGGTGCATCTTTTGTGTGTGTGTGTGTGTGTGTGTGTGTGTGTTTGTGTGTATGTGTGGGTGTGATTATGTGTGTATTGACAACAGTGCGTGTTCATGGATATGTACAATGTGTGTGTGTGTTGTGTGCACTCATTGAAGACCTCTGCCTTATATTTTAAAGTAACTCAGCAATGACAGAGTGAAAATTACAAAATGCTCACAAGTGAAATTTTGATGTCCTCAGTGATTTCTTAAGTGAGCAGGAGATAAAAACGACCTCTACACTGTGAAGTATTGCCCTGATGTTTCAGCCACATGGTGGTGCTGGTGGACTGCTGACCGTAGGCCATCAACAGTTTATCTGTCGCACACTCTGCCTCCTTTCAATCCCACACCATCTCATTCTCACTGCCTCCCGCTTTGACTTATCACATCTTTTGCTCACTCACTCCCGCTCCCCCTCCTTAACATAATGCGAGATGAGGTGAAGTGTTATGGCAAATTAAGTAAAATTAAGACAAGAGAACAGCTCTACTCACCTATGTCGTGGGTGATTTTTATTGCACAGCTCCTGACGGAGCCTTGCCTGTGCTGTCCTTGGAGATGGGTGTTGATGACAGACTGCAGACCATGAAAGGAGTGGGAGTGTTGCATCCAGTGGAGGTGGAGGTGGCTGCACAACACATTATCATTCACCCTCTATGGTTTGTTTTGTTCTCTTTCCCTTTTCACACTTTGTCTGCTATTTTTTCCTCTCCCCTTTTTTTCATATCCTTTCTTTGGCTCCGTGCCCCCCCACCCTCCCCTCCCCTCCCTCTCTGCCTTTGTCCTTCCAGTTTCCCGTCTCCTTCCAGTCTTCTGTGTTGGTCTCGTCATTTGCAGAAATCTTAAAGTCTTTTCCATCTCTCCCTCTTCCACAATTCTGCTGTTATCTGTCCCACCACCTTTTTTACCAACATCTACCTTTTCCTCATTCTGCCAACCTCTCCCCGTGGCACCTGTCTAATTCTCCTTGTACCCACTCTGTGGTGCCACTCATAGCTTGCTCCTTCACCCTCCCCTTCTTCCTTTCCTGGCTCTCTCTGCCCTGGCAGTCTGACAATTGTCGGAGCATACACTGCTAAGCAGTTATCACCAGCTCACAGAGGTGTGTGGAAGAGTGTGTGTGTGCATGTGCCTATGTATGTTTGGTAATAATAGAAAGAGAATGCGTATACGTGAGCATGTGTGTCACTGTGTGCATTATTCTATTTATATTGAGGTGTACAGCTCTTGTGTTCAGTAAAACAATACAAACAATGTGTCAGACAGGTTTCCATTTTATTGGAGCTTTGTATGGCTCCTCTACTATAATGTAATGTTTTTTTGTAACAATGAGGGGTAAAATGATACTGAAAGGCTGCAACTCCTTTCCTACCCCTGCCAAACATCCCTGGTGTCTAGCTGCTCTGGATCCATATAAAAGGCACTAATTTCTTTGTCTTCAAGGATTTTTTTTTCTAGTTTTGGTCCCATCTGTCACTGGGAGGAGGTTGAAAGAAAGGAGGAATAAGCCCAGCTGGAATCCTTTGTCTATTGAAGGTAGATCACATTGTAGTAAGACCAGGACAATGCTTCTCTGGCCTTATGGGTACTGAGAGATGAGGGACACAGGCCAGGCCTTAGACCTCAGGAGGCAGGCATGCCAAACAATTATCCTGGAGGAAAGTGATTTGGGAGGGCTTGATTTGCTCTTATTGATACAGCGAAATCATATTTATTCATTTTTATTTTATTTAAGAATTGTTTAAGCTGGAAAAAGCCTCATTGTGATTAAAAATCTTCTTTACGAGAGTGTCCTGGTCAAGCACATGTGACAAAGTTGCAGACAAACAACATATAACACTGAAAAAAAGGAAAGAACAAATCCTGGACATCTGTGTATTAGCTTTTCAGTAGCTAATTTGGTTGTTATTGCATTCAATTTAAGAAACATCAGGACAAAAAGAGTCCTGTGGAACGCTTTATCTCACCTTGTATGCCACAGGGGACGTGAAGGAATAGAATTGGGCAAGGTGATGTCTGGTAATTGACTGTAAGAGTACGTACTATGCTGCAATGATGATGAAAAGCGTGCTTCGTTCACTCTAACATCCTTATGATAAACCTCTGATGCAGGCTCATTGTCATGGAAAAAAAACAGTAACTGTTACTCATATGCCAGCTGGTTCCCTGCAGTGATTGTGTGAATTCGACATGATAACTCGAGCTTTTAAATCTCTGGGATCAGGACCTAATTCACAATTTTTTTTTTGTGCATGTGTGAGTCAGTTGTGAGAGCAGTTCCAGGTTTTGGTTAGACATCCACAGCGGGGACCCGAAGTTATTTGGATGAGTTCATCCTTTTCAGTGTACGCTTTAAAAACTGTGAGACTAGTGTTGGTAACACGCAATAAAAAACTCATTAAAAATTCATTTCATGGGGCGAGTCGCAGTTTCTGTAGCTGTGACAATTTACCCTCCACCTTAAAAAGAGAAGGAGGCTAAAGCTATAGATATTTTGATTATTTTTTATTGTAAATGTCGGTGTGGATATAGTTCAGATACAAGACTTGCAATATAGAAGGAAATGAACTGCAGTATGGTTGGGTATGAAAAACCGAACAAGGTAAATAAGGCCAACTAGTAGCAACATGAGGCCAATTAGCAGCACTCACTTTGAAGTGACTCATTTATTTTATAAAAAAAATGACTACATAAGTCTAATAATAGTGGATCAGTCTCGTGGTTTGACCTCATATGCCTTTTCTTGTTTATGGTGTCCACTAATGTGACTGTGCTGTCTGCTCAGCTGTGCATACATTGATTTCTTAGATAGTTTTATGATTATGTTTTGTCTAAAGTCTAGTCTTTGACGGCAGAATTGCCTTTTTTGTATGTACAGTATGATGATGATAGTTCATAAATAAAATTGTTTTTGCATTATGTTCAATAAGAGTGCATTTATCAGCCGTGCTGTTTCAGGTCCTCTCTAAGTGTAATCCAGCCTCCAAATGGCTTAAAAATTGTCTAGAAGGGATGGCTGTCTCTTTAAAAGCAGGAAACAGATTCCTTATCAATTATATTACTGTCTTTTTGCAGCTAAAGAACAAGTGCATATGGCTGTGGCAGAGGGGAAGCTTCTTGCATTGGAAAAACAAAATGAGCACTAAAATGTCTTGGGGATAAATGGAAAAGGGAACAGCATTAGGGAGGTGTGTCTTATCCCTTCTTCTATGCATAACTTACAAATTATCAATGTTTTTATTTTCCCTTTTGCCACATATTGGTTGGAGGGCCCAAGAGACCTATTAAGGAACCAAGGCAAGAAAAACACCAGATTTCATCTGATTCCCTGGAGGGCAAAGTCTTACAATGTTAAGAACACTTGCTGGAAAGCGTCCATAGCATTACAAAAGTTTTAGTAGAAGGGTTTTTTTTCTATAGTATTGATCCACTTAGCATTTACTTTCCCCAGTGTCTACAGCAATAGTGCATATTAGACAGGCCCAAGGCAGCACGTGCACCAGTGTGATTTAAAGTGCAACAAAAAAACAGCAAAGTTAGAACACACAGGAGACACTACTTTGGCTCAAACTATAAATGTATTGATAAAACGGTTTAAAAATCATTAACGTTTCAGCACAGGAGGCCTTCATTAGAATTTGAAAGACTGCAAATTAGCCAAAAATAAATTAGCTACTGATATGTTACAAAAGACTTTTGTCACAGTGTTGCAACTGTGCTGCAATTAAATGATGAACCAGATATTGATCATATTAATTTGCTCTTTTTAGAATTCTGTACTTTGAGAGATCACTAAACCTCACCTGGATACTCTATATTCTCACCAATATTATGACGATATTCTCAATTTGATATAGGTCATGTAAACAGCATATTTCATTTAGATACTGAAGCCTTTTTCCAAGTTAAGCATCTCTGATTACGACATTGGGATATATCAGTATTCCTTGACTGATACAGGGATACATGCCCCCAAAAAACCCGCACATATCTGGTCAAATGGAGAAACACACCTACTTTTAATCGTTATTTAAGACTTGGATACCAACAGGGTTCTTGGATATGCACAAATATCGCAATGCCGCTGAGAGGGTGGTTGAAGGAATGAAAGACGAAGGCTGTGTTCATATGGTTCAACAACTCTACCACTTGGAGAACTTTTTTAAAAACCCTATTTTGATACACTACAAGCAAAATAGGAAAAGTGGCTCCAGCTGTTCCACTTTCATATTTTGAAGTGATAAATAACATGTTAGGGCACGTTAATCAGAGTAAGCAAGGATGCTTTTAAATGGGAATATAAGTGAAATATTCATTTTAATTGTTAAAGGACTGAAACAGTTATGCTTTTCCCACACAGGTGCATGTGGCACGGCAGCAGTACTCAGCCAATAGGGACTTAGATTAGGAATCAGAGGGTCGTTGGTTCAAGTCCCCATCCAGACCAAATACGGAGTAAGGACTGGTAGCTGGAGAGGTGCCAGTTCGCCTTCTGGGCACTGCCGAGGTGCCCTCAAGCATAGCATCGAACCGGGACAGCCCTCTTACTCTGACATCTCTCCATTTAATGTATGTATAGGTCCTGTTTGTGCATGTGTGTGTATTTTGGGCCTGTGTGTAAAAACTGAATTTCCCCTCAGGGATTAATAAAGTATATCTTCATCTTCTTTTCATTTATTGTTAATTACCTCTTCTCAGGACTACGTGGATGTGTACAGACTACAGAGATTTCCCTCGCTTTCAGTTTCTCTCTTTTTTTTTGAAGAGCATACATCTTTATCATTTCTTATAGATACTTTTATTATGCTTTTATTTTTTATTTTCTTATTAGTGATGATGCACAAAGATTGAGCTAGCCACTTGGAGATCAGAAAAGGCACTTCATTAAAAAACAACTTAGGTAATTACGATATTTGCAACAAAAATAATGTTTTATTTTGCTCATGCAAATACTTTATGCAAACTTTGAAAAAAGAACATGTATTTGAAATAGTTTATATGGACATGGTCTGAAAAGATTGCTGTTTTGGGTTTGAATGTGTGTCACTAGAGGATGCCTTGCAATATTGATGTTCCATTTCTGATGGGTCACGTCTTTGGCTTGGCACAAAAATAAAAGTAGATAACCTACAAAGTACATTAAGTTTGGTGACCTTGCGTAACCCCAGCATAGCGCCATCCAAATTCAACCTATGCAAAAGTTCTAGTGAGCTAGAATAACTGAAAACACTTGTGCATGTGTATTCCTTCAGACCAATTTACTCAATAAAATGTGGGGGTGAGTCTGCATTGGGAGACCTGAAGTTACCATTTGCAATAATAAGCCTGTATGACAATCCTAATTTGCTTAAATGTGACGTTAATTGTGCATCTGTTGTTATTTTTCAAAACCAAACTTCCTAGCTAACTGACAAAGCCCCCCTGCTTGAGCACACCTACAAATACTTGAGACCAATTTATAACTGCACTGTAAATAGTGTGAACTAAAACATGCAGTACTTAACTATGAAATTCCCCCGGTGAGCAGCTTCACAGTTTCTTGTGTGAATTTGAAGAAATTATTCTTTCAGATGACAAAAAAACACAAAACAGATTTGCATAGATTTACACAAGAAACTGTAATATCTGCTTTGTACGAATGGTTTCCATGGTATCAAAATTACAGGCTAAAATTTCCAAAATGTTACGTTACAGGGATACAGATGTTGAAACAGAACACAATAGGGATGTGATGTTAGGAAATGTGTATTTTTCTGTCAGTGTCAGAGGTTGAAAGCAGATGACTGAATCCTTTGCAACAGAGCATTTTGCCCATAGGATTAAGATTGGATGGCTGGGTTTAAACCTGTCAAAAGAGCAGACTCAAATCCCTCACTCACAAACACTTTATGGTTCTCACTTGAGGTGCTTGTGAGCAGTGGTGGAAGGAGATATTTCTCTTTCATGCCACTTACTTCAGAAGCCATTCAGCACATCAACTGGATTGTGGAGGATTTGTAGGGCACTGAGCAAAGAAGCTAAATTCGGGGAAATTAGTTATCACGTTTTTCTTTCACATTCGTGACAGTCCTATTACAATTCCCCTCTATAAAATTAGCTCCTTTGCATACTTCACAATTTTTGATTAAAAGTAAGTAATAGTAACTATCTACATGCAACATTGTATTCTTCTCCCAAGACAAGACATTTTAGTCTCATTATAATCCTCTGCCCTGTTGTAAAGAAAATAATTTGGGTGAATTTTGTACCAAAATGTCACAAACAACTGGCTGTACATATTTTGAGTAAAAGTCAGGGCTCAGCAGTAATTGGGAGGGCACTGGTGAGCTGAGCCCGAGACCCAGAAATGCCCTCCTGTCCTATGGTTCTTACCCAGCTAATTCTACCTGACCAGACACGTCCCGTTTCTGTGCTTGTTGACCCCAGCTTTATGAACAGCATGCTCGCTACTCAAGTGGGCATTGACTGGGAGCCCCGTGCCAAGCCTATAGAATTTAACACCCTGGATGGACACCTCCTCCGCTCTGTGCTCACAGAATTGTCTCTGTCCGCCTGGGCATGTCAGGTAATCATGATGAAACACTCACCTTTCACCTGATAGACACACCTCAACTGCCTGCCATCTGGGGTTTCCATGACTGGTTAGACATAATCCACACATTGAGTGGTGCTTGGGAGTTATTTTGGGCTGGAGACATCACTGTCAGATCTGTCATGTCTCCATCTCCTAGTCATTCCTTTGCATCAGAAGTTTTATATCTCTTGGGAGTTCTTTGTGAATATCTGGATTTGAAAGAGGCCTGTAATGAAGTTCTAGCCCCATCTTTGCCTCTCAATTGTCTCTTTTGCTTTTTTGTTCCAGCTCTCCTTTGCAGGTCCTCCAGTGGGGGCACTCCTCTCACCTGGCCTGTCTCACTGTGGAGTTTGATGGACAGTCACTCTCCTACAAAAATGTTTCTGGTGGTCTTTGATGGAACAGGACAACTGAGAATTTTGTTTGTCTCTGACCAGTCTAGTCTTAGCACAAGAGTTGCCACCAGGTTACTTACCGCTGCCTGTCCCCATCAACCCTTGACCC
The DNA here is from genome assembly GCA_019142605.1 of Cephalopholis sonnerati. Taxonomy (NCBI): domain Eukaryota; kingdom Metazoa; phylum Chordata; class Actinopteri; order Perciformes; family Serranidae; genus Cephalopholis; species Cephalopholis sonnerati. The sequence continues at coordinate 34,055,429 of JAGQAX010000001.1, read as the reverse complement.
ACATGCCATCGGTCTGCCTACCTCTGATGGTAACACAGTCAATCCTAGGGCCTATGACTGTTTTTCCAAAGCTGCTAATTACATTCCTCTGCCCAAGTTACCCACAGTTATAAAGAGAAAGCCGAACCGTTGTGACAACATGTTTTTGCCTGCATGATGTCCCTATAGTCATTGTCTCTCTTGTCTCTTGTTTCTAGAAAGATCAGCCAGAACCCAGGATGTTTCTGGGTTTCACCCACAGTCCAGTGGGCAGACAAATCTCCTCCCACAACTCTGCCGCCTGGTCCAAACACCTGCTGTGGGTAGAGTAGGCACACAAAACCAGTCCCTAACTCTGTCACCAGCCTATCGCCATTGTTGTGCTCTCTCAACCGTTACTTGTCCCTGGACAAGACAGTTTTCTTCGTCGCTGTTGCCGCACCTAGATAAGGGCCTGGTCCACACTTCTCCACACCTCTGACTGCTACCAGAGGAGCACCAACCTGATGCCACATTCCCCAAAAGAGGGTCTGGGCTGGTCATGTGGGACCTTCCTCTAAGGGTGGAGTCCAAGATATTGGCTCCTCACTTCCTTTCCCTTCCCAATTTCCAAAGCTATCAACCTTGTGGCAGTCCGTCTTCGATTGCCCCGGTCCATGCAGTTCCACCCCACTTTCCACGTCTGTTAGCCCAGTAGCATATCTATCATCCCACTTCCATTCATTCCCTGCCAGATTGTCTATTGTTCTTCTGCTTTAGCGTTCCAGCCATTTCCTCTCTGCCTGCCTTTTGGACTCTGCCCTCCTTGCCTCGTCTCCCCTGCCTGTCTGGTTTTGACTTTTGCCTTTTTTTTTTGGCCTCGAGTAAACTTGAACTCTTTATTTCACAGGCCTGGTGTCAAACCTATTTTTACCGAGCCTTTACACTTTGGCTCACTCAAAGCATCATTGAGCTCACAAATAATACTTACTCAAATATAGAAAATAATTAACTTGAGCGCAAGACTATTTGTGTGTGGCAGTGCTTTTTTGGATGTGTCTTAAGTGTGATGGTGAGCAACCAAGGGGGAAATTGGAGAGGGCAAACAACAAAAACAAGAAATCATTTCCTGAGAAGTTATTTGAGTGGAATTACAATGTCTTGTTATTTTGCAAAATTATACTGTGTTTGCATAAAGAGCACACCACTTGGGAATTGCAGTGTGTATCATGCAAATATTACCCTGTATACTCTATCCACCAGTTGCTGGATATAATTTGGAATATCTTGAACGCAATGAATACTGATTTATCAGTGATAGTAAACTTTTATATCTTGCAGGTTGCTGCAACCTGCCTGATTTGCCATAAAGAAAGGAGACCACACAGTAAAATTGTAACTGAATATGTTTTATTAACTCATACAGAATAACAAAACAACACAGAATGCATTACAGAATGTTCAATCCCCGAAACACCAGTTGTTAAGTGTATTTATGGAGGAGGGTGAGTGTGGCTGAAAGCTAACCAAATACGCCATTAAAGGAGAGAGATATCACAAATCTAACATCTTACCGGTATATGCACTTGGACCCCAAGATTGGATATTAAATTCATAGGCAGACTGTTCTCTAACCTTACTCATAACCCCATGTTGATGCCTATTTTCATACAGTAACACCATCCATTGATTCCATCCATTATCTGTAAGTGCTTATCCTATTTATCTTATTTATTCCCAGCTGATCTTTGGGCAAAAGGCTGCGTACAACCTGGACAGACATTCACACTTACAGGCAATCTAGGGTCAATAATTAACCAAAATTGGGGTGGCATGGTGGTGCTCATGGTTAGTGCTCAAAGCAAGACTGTCCCAGGTTCTGACTCTTCTGTGTACAGTCTGTTTGTTCTCCCCGTGCCAGTGTGGGTTTTTGTGGGTTTCCACACATACAAAATATCAAATATAGTATGTTATGCATCTATAGTATTTGCAATTTCTACAGTAATCCAGTTAAGACTGAACAATCCGTTGTTTTTAATCTCAATTTTCAAACAGCAAAAGCCATGGTTGGTCTTGCCAATGCCCTAAAAGGTGAAAGCACTTATTCAACAGCCATTTTAGGTAAACACCATAGCATTGTTTTAATATTGTCACCTTGAAACAATATTAATAATACACTTTTATATAGCACCTTTCATAAAAGAAATGCAGGACAAGGCAATTAAATATAAGAGGACATTTAAAACAGTGCAAAACATGGATTAACTGATTCATAAAATCATAGAGTTGTAAAACTAAAGATCATTAAATCAAGTAAGATTTTAAAAGAGTCTCAGACCTGTATCAGGAAAGTCAGAGCCAGTTAAAGGCTAAAGTGAACAGATATGTTTTTAGCTTATTTTAAAAATACTTAGCGAGCTAGCTTTCCTCATATCTATAGGTAGTGTGTTCCATAGTTTTGGGGCGTAAATGCCAAAGGCTGTGTCTCCGATAGTCTTCTGGCTGTTGCTGGGAACCTCCAATAAACCAGCAGCAGATGATCACAGTGTTCTTGGAGGCAAATAGTTGACAAGGGAGTTAGCAATGTTACTCAGTCCCAGCCCATGTGGGGCTTTGTATACAAGGAGGAAGACCTTAAGATCAATTCTAAATGTAACAGGTCAGTGCAGAGCAGCTCAGATGGGCCTGATGTGCTCTCTCCTCTTGGTTCTGGTTAATAGCCGAGCTGCAGAGTTTTGAATGAGCTGAAGTCTCTCAGTGGTGTTTTTTGGGAGGCCAGTAAAATGTGCTTTACAGTAGTTAAGTCAGCTTGAAATAAAGGCATGAAACAATTTCTCTGCATCTTTCTCACTTAGAAATGGTCGTACCATAGCTATGTTTCTGAGGTGGAAAAAAAAGTTGTTAATAGTTGTTAAACAGGAGGATTTGGGACTGAAAAGCATCTTGAGCTGTCGGTCTGCACAGAGCTGTCAACAGTTTAATCAGAGCTTGTCAGCTTGTTTATATTTTTATGTTATATCAGAGTGCCAGAGAAGTAATATTGGAGAAAATGATACCAGTTTATGAGGCAACACTTTTTTGGAGGTTGGTGTGCTGTTAGGATTTAGTGGTATCTAGTGCTGAGGTTGCAGACCTGAAATTCTGGGCATTTGGTTTGTCCACTCTGGGCTACTGTAGAACAACATGGCACACTCTGTGGGAGGGGACCCGCTCCGCATGTAGATATAAACTCCTCATTCTAAGGTAACGAAAACATAACTGTTCTCATTGTCAGGTGATTATAAACTAATGAAAACATACATATGAATATCATATACCATCTCTGCCACTAGATGTCCCTACACACTGGACCTTTAAATGACAAAACTTCATCTACAGTAGAATACTTTGTTACAATTATTGTAAATTAAGCTCATAAGATAAGAAACTTTCAGGCACATTTGTCCTCAGTTAGCTGCAGCTAAAATGTTTCTGGTGTCTATCTGGATCTTAAATGCTTCATCAATCCGGGGAGCTGCAGGGGGCATTTACTTCATGGCCATTTATACTTTTAAATGCCAGCTGAATGCTTCAATAAAATGTTGGGATATAAATTCACATACTGCAAGCCATTTAATTGAAGAGAACTATTAAAGATCTTCAGTGCATTGGGATAGGAAAAGTAATGGCAGCCCACAGGGGAGATAACTTTGACAGGAAAGTACTCCAAAGAGAGGCTCTCTGGATATACAGGCTCAATTCTGTGTCACCAGGAGGCCTCGATGAAGAATCACGCTTACTGCTTTCTTCTAGAAGTTATGTATTTTGTGATTGAATCTGCTGAATCTCGTGATGAAAACCCTGAATATTCTAAAATATGGGCACATTGATCAGTGCTGTCTCTGCCTGGCATTGGCATGACAGACTTGTCTTAGTGGGAAACAGGTGTTTCTAATATCATTAATGATGGCTCTGTTCATTTGAAGTGTCCCAGTAAGCCGTGACAGCGAGCCAGCACGCACAAACCAGTGCCTTGGAACCTGCACACCTGAATGGAATTTATCCATTACTAATTGCACATTTTCTTCTCTTCCTATAATATGTCAAAATGTCTGCTGTGAAAAGGACCCACTGGCACATTTCTTTGGAAATCTGCTTTACCTGCTTTATTTCTATGACAGATTTAATTACTCTTTCTCACCTGATCCTACCTGTTTAATCAGGGTTACACTTTGGAAATCATTGAGCCTGCAGAATTAGGGAAGCTTTAGCCAAATGTTTGTACGTGTTATTCCTCTGCATTTCAAAATTAATGCATAACCAGTGTACATGAAATTCAAGCACAACATTTTATGTGCTGAATGTGTGTGTTTGCTCCACTTGGATATGAAACAAATATAAACATTCTATAACCTAATCGGACATTATTCATTTTATGGGGTGTCAAAGTTAATCTTGTCTCAAGTTGCCATATTTTCAGGTAGTTTATTTATTTATTTTACCTTGTACATGATATTTGTCCCCAATTTACTTACTGTGTTTGAACAGACTCAATAATACTAGATTTCAGAGCTGCCAAAGGCTGTTACATTCTTTGTAACATTCTTTTGTGTTAGTTGTTGTTAGATTTACATATTATATTTGTTTGTTTTTGACTCTGTCAGAGAGTTTGAGTCAATAAATTTAAAGGAAGAGTGTGCAGGATTTAATGGCATCAAGTGGTGATGACTGCACATTGGAACCAGCTGAAGCTTCTCCCATGTGCCAAGCATGAACTCTCATTTAGGATTTCCTCAGTGTTCATTAGTCAGGAGGATTTCACTGGGAGCCGAATTATCCACAGAAATCTCTTCCTCTCCAAAACACAGACCATGTGATTAAATCCAGAAAAAAAGAATGAAGCAATTTCATATTATAAATTGGTGTTTTACTGAAGCTGTTCAGCTCACCACATTCACCTGCTAATGTGTGCACACCTTTTTTCTCTGATGACTAAGAGCCAGACGTTTAAGAGCTTTTTGCCATGAGCCGAATTTTCCACAGAGGTCTCTTACTAACCAAAACATGGACCTGAGGCCTGCACCATGAAGCCAGTTCAATTTACCTTTTTGTTATCTGGCTGGACTAACCCTAACATTGGACGTCTGGTTTTCCTATCCACACTTTCATGAGAATGAAGTGGAGGTGTTAATTAGGAGCGACATCATCAGAACCATGAATGACGTAGGCTGCTTCATATTGCATGAGATAAAACGATACCAAAAGTGCCTGCAACTACGAGGAAGTAAACTAGTGTAAGATGTAAACAATACTCTGTAATCTTACAATGGAAAGTGCTGAAACATCGAAAATACTATCCAAAAATTCACCATTGGCCAAGACTTAAAGTACATGTAGGTATCTCTGACCTGTGTGACATTAGTGTAGAGTATTTTTTGCTTTCTAGTTGGCTGATGATGAACATGTCACATGAAACACTTTAAAGTAACACCAGACTGTTTCTGCTACTGAATTAAGGGTGGCAAAGTAGTTAATCACTGATGATGTCTGTCTGATCGAAATAACAGGAGACAATTAACAGTGCATGGATTATTTTCCTTATAAAATATAATATTTTATCCTAGTTCTCATCACACAGATGTCTCATGTTATTTTGAGCTGCAATGATGGAATCAGGGTGTAAAATAGCAACACTATCACTGCGGACTAAATTAATCTTTGCGTAAGTTAAACTCCTGCTAAAATCATGATCTCTCCGTTTGTTAGAAGCTCTGTTTTAAAACCAGTGGAAAAAGAGCCCTGAAATAATTAAATGATTCTACTGACCTAGACCAAAATATAGGCTACTGATTTTTACCTGAGACTCCTGACTTTAGTACATGGATACTTTTTTCTTCAGTGATCTGATTGGTCAGAGGTTGAGATGTTGACAGGCTGTGATCTGATACCCTGAAGTTAACCTGCTCCGGAGCAGGTTAGCTGTTCAGCATAAGTTGCCATGGTGATTTGTCCCAAATAAAAAGAGAACCAGCTTCGTGGTACTGAAAACCCAGAGTTAACCTTGAAGTAACCTCACTAACTCCAAATCCTGCTACATAGTGCAGGACTCTGGTGATTTAAACTGGTAAAAACACTGGATAAAGCAGTTTCATGTTAGATATAAACAGCTTATTATGAGGAAACAAAAACATGGTGATTCTTATTGAAACAGCTACACTGTAGGCTACGTATTTATTATGTTATATTAATTTTTCAAAGTATCTTTGTCATATTTTTTGGTCATTTTTCTATTCTATATCTATGTTCCTCACTTTTGCAGTACTTTGCCTTAATTTTAATTCCTCTTAATATGTTGATTGTATGTTTAATGTAAGGAAATTCCTTGTAAATAAAAACCTACTTGGTAATAAATCTGATTCTGATTCTTGTTTTCAGGTAATTATACAATAAAAAAAAAAAAAAACATACTTATGATATTTTCATTCTGTTTAAGGCCAATATATCCTCCTAAATCCTACACACTGGACTCCCGAGGAACAGTGTATATATAGATTTTTTTTTTTTTTTTTACAATACAACATATTACTACGCTAAGACATGTGGCTTCAAAAACACAGAAGCTGACTGTTTTGTTGTGGTTTCATTCTTGTCCTACAGCTCCAGTGTAACTCCCACCCCCAGATCTATGTGTGGTATTATGCATGTGATATGGTGATACGGTTACATATGTCAGTTTGTCACAACCACCACTAATAATACTCCACATGTGGCATTGTGAGAATCCTTCCTTTCATACTGTTTCAGAGGAATGTGGATTTTCAATTCAAAGGATGGCGCTTCTGTGGGGGTTCTTGGTTTGTTAACTTTAGGTCTTGCCCCTCTAAATGTCTGCACACAACCATGGTTGTTATATTCATGGCAATTGTTTAAGCGATGGTAACAATGATGATGAAACTCGGGGAAACTTCTGTAAAAGACTGCTGTGGAAGACCAGCAGCAGGACTACGCTTCAGGCTGAGCAGAGAGTTGGCAGATGAGTCCCAGAAAAGGACGAAGTCAACTTGTTGATGCATGCGCACACACACACACTCGCACACACTTCACTGCACACTGCACATCACTTTGTGATTAACCTCAATGTGACCATTCACAATGCTGGGCTAGGGGGTGAAACCACGGCTGTGGGGACAGCCAAGGTTGTGAAATGTTTTCAGGTATTTCAGCAATTCTGCTTCTAACATAGATCATGTGCTCTGCTCTGCAATAAAAATACAAAGTGGCTGTTACCTTAATTCAGTTAATTGGCATACCCGGACTCACCTCCTCGTGAACTTGGCCCCGATCGATAGCTATTGTTATGATCATGTTCAGATGGGCATTGTCATAACAAAGAGGTCAGATGTATGTATTGTGGCTTTCCATTTATTATGAATTGTTGCTCTGGAGCCCTGCTGTCGAATTAGCTATTGATTAGGAAGAGCTGGTGGTAGCTGGGTTTGATTATTCATGTGAGGACTTACCTGGGCTGGATCGATACGGCCCCAAGGATGGGAACTGCACACATGCTCATACGCGTCGATGGAGGCATGCACAGGCACACAGAGAAAAACAGGACCACTGCAATATATCAAGTTTAGACATAATAGTTGTCTCATTTTAATTGAGTAAATAAATTGTCTTCTGTTTAGATTTCATGATCATACAAATTTATGATTAATAGAAGAGTCGGTTTAAAAGAAAGGTTTTGGTTTGCATTTTATATAGTACCGGTAACTAATTAAGTAGTTTATTGCATCATTTTGTTTTCTAATTCTACAGTATGCAATCTTGCACTCAGTAGAAAGAAAACATGTCAAAACAGCAGCAGGAAGCTTGCAACTAAGCTTGCAATTAACAACTGAGGAGGCACCGTCACATTTCTTTAGACAGAAATGCGCTAAATAGCTAAAACCTGGCTCATATTCTATTTGTCATTGACAAAAAATAACAAACCTGACAAGTTAAGTAAACAACAACACAATAGAAACACAAAACAAGAGCCTATTACCTGTGGAAGATTTTGTGCTTGTTTCTCCGGTGCCAGTGGAATGGTAATGGATGGACAATGATGGCAATGGAAGCAATCTCCTCATCGTAAATGAATGTACATCTGCTGGATTGTTTTCCCCAAAGAAATCAAGAGGAAAAACCCCATCAATTAGCAGGCACACACAGAGGCACGGTGTGATGTGAATGACAATAATCAAGGCTTCCTCCTCTTCCTCCTCCTCCTTCTTTTCCTCCACCACCCAGCCGACGTCAAGCATCCAGCTGGTAAAGCAATCTGAAAACGAGGGCCCATCAACCATGCATTCGCTCTCACATAGAAAAAAAAAAAAACGCTTACTAATAAGTGTGGCAATGCATTTTGGCTTTGTTCTCCCCGGTGGATGCAAGTGTATGTGTGTTAATTTGTGAGTACGTGTGCAGTATGTTTGTTCCCATGCTTGATTGTATTAATATTAGGACTCAAAAAAAACTGTTTGATGCTTATGCCAGAGCAATCAGCGAATACGACTCTCGAGTTCAGTGGGGGGTCGATGTATGGAAATATGAAACCGTGCTGTGTGTGTTTCTCTCTCCGTCTCACTCTGTGTATGTGTATCCAAATGATAAAATGGGCACACGGAGCAGCAGGTGAGTCTACTCCCACCTGAGGACCCTGCAGTGAGGTTCCAGATTTGGCTAAGGAAGAGCAGAAGGCCTTATCAAAAGCCCCCGGAACAACAAAAACCTCAGCTGCACAAAGGACTCCTCAGAGAGAAGACGAAGCTCTCATTTAAAGAGAAGACTGCTGCATCTGTTTTCACTGTTTGTTCTAATTCCACACAACATGAGGCTCTAACCGCATTTTTTTTTTCCAGCGCAAGAAACTGGATAGAAATAGAAAAACATACAGCATTTCCCTAATGCCACATTAGTCTTTCTAGCTTTGTCATGTGACAAATACATTATACAGTGTGCACTCTGACAGATGAGGTACAACAAAGATCTCATGCAAATGAATATGTATAGAGACTGCGTTTATGCTAATCTGTTGCATTACTTAAAGGTGATGGATCTGACATGAGTGGTAAATTCTTTGTGGCACCCAAATCCTTGTTTTCACATGTATCAAAATGTTTTTGCCTCATGCTCGGATGCTTTTTAAAAAGTATTTTGTTAATGTGATGCAAAGCTCAATTCAGTCAAATTCACTTTTTTTTTTTTTTCAAAAATAGCTTTGAGGACATAAAATAGAAAGTGAAAATGCAAAACCTTCATCAGAAGTTCAAGGCATGTTTTGTTGCTTTGCGTTCACTCTCTATTGTCGCACCATGAGCTCAGGAAATATTTAATCCGATACACAGGTTCATGAAATGTATTTCTATGCAGCAAGTACAGTATGATGAGAGTGCATTGAATTCTGTGCCGCTGCTCTGTTAAGTCTTGTATTATTATACACCTTACGCTGAAAGTGGAGGCTACAGCGTCTTGAACAGATTAGAACTGGGGAAAAAAAATTCAAAGTGAAGGCAACATCATAGAGGCCCATGCTCTTCACCCTGTAAAGGGCAGCAACATTATTTTTTGATATATTTTTTAGGCTTTATATCATTCTGTAGCTTTCCAGTGGTGTTGCTGATGTAGTGAAATCCAAAAATCCACATTTTTGGTCAAAGTATGTATGTTTTAGCCTCAAAATGCTATTTTACCAAGCCCTTCCAAAATTCCCCACGTGACATGAGGAAGACTTCTGCACAATGACATTGCTAAATATAAACCTATGTACTGCTGTGGACGCCATGTTAGTTTGGTTCAGAAGCTCACTCAATAACAAACTGTCTCTCCCTTGTGTTTCCTGTTTCCCCTCCCTAGTGTCTCATGCTAGTGTTCCAATACCCATACTACCATATTATATAGTGTGCCATGACATGATTTAGTATATCCCAATACATAGCATGTCAAGTGCAGTATGCCAAAAATACCAGGATGTTCTACTACTGCATGCTTTTCTGGCTATTCTGACCCACAGTCCACTGCAGCAAAGGTGCGTCACATCGGCTGTCAGAAGTCTCAATGATGGATGACAGTGCATTCAGGTGACTGATGACCATTTAGTTAGTAATAATAGGAATATTAATTGATTAACTGGATGAAATGATCATAAATATAACCAACGACAAAAGAGCATAAGTATTGAATAACAATGACAGAGAAATGTGAAGCCTATGTAATGTTATTATCGTAAATAATATGTCAGAATCTACAGTGTATGCAGTTATTACTTATTGCACAGTAACAACATCAGAGATTGACCTCATCTCTAGCAAGCTCGGTGAACAGCATTTTGTTTTATCTCCATAGTAACAGATATATGAGTAAGAGGGTCACAGTTCAGGGCGTAATGTTATGAGGAAGTAGCATATCCTGACTGTGTGCATACTGCATGCAAGACATGCGTATTTTTTAAGGGCAGCTGTAGTACCCACTAAAAGTAAAAAGAAAAAGTATGCAGTTTGGTACATACCCACTGTCTCTGTATGATTGCTGGGCGTGGGCTCCTGGTTCCCTCCTCCTGCCAGTCTTCCTGAATGCCAGCAGCTGCTGAACCTGCACACCTGAACACCATCAGCAATCAAGCCTCTGCAGTGTAAAACCCGGCTCAGACATCCAGACTCTTCCAGACTGTTCACTGGGGTACAGATGTCAAGGCCAACTTTTGGACCTCAATTCACACTTTGTTCTGTGTCTCAGGTTCACCACGCAAGCTTCAACCATAACCAGCTACATCCAGCCTCGTTCTTGTCTTCGGCCCCAGATTTGGACAGCTCTGACTTCAGTCCCTCAGCCTGCTCTGCTTCGCCATTCCCAGCCCACCTCAGCCATCATTTCACTCAAGCCTTTAGCCCCCCATCTTAAACTACAATAAACTGCCTTTAACCATTTCCAGTTTCCTGGTTGTGTTTGCGTTAGGGTCCTAAGTTGAACTGTCACAGCACAAACAACCTAAACGAGTCAATTTGTCAATGCAATCTGGTGGCTTTGAAGATAGCACAGATAACGGCTTCAGTTACGCGTCGGAACGGGTTGTCTGGCTGAATCTCGATGTGTCTCCACCCGGTTATATAAAGTTTTATTAGCATCATGTTCCACCTCCAAACTCAAATTTTCAAGCTAACACTTTTCTCACTCTCCATGCACTGTTGTGAAATGCGGGCATGGGTGCAGCTTTATCGAAAACAGGCCCCTCATCCACACCCAATTAATCATATTTCCACTCATATTTTGTATCTATTTATTCATGTATCTAATGTTAAGACATTGTTTTCTTATTTTGAAAAGTAGAGGAAGCCACATGTGAGTCCTGGGCCTAAAAAATGACCTCCAGTGAGTGATTAGCGAAAAGTAAAATCAAACATTAATTGACTGAGGAAGTTACTGCAAGGTATTAAATCATAAGATTAAATCAGGAGTGAACAGATTATTTGTTTCTTCATTTATTCATTCAATCATGAGGGCTACTTTAATCAAATATTGGTCAGATTATGTGCAGAACTGAAATAGTGTAAAGAGCATGTGGCTGTCACCTCTCAGTTTCCCAGTTTTACCCAATTTATGCAATTCCAAGACTGTTTAGGGACCCCAGTACACAGAAATATTTAAATACACCATGTTGATTTCCCTCACCAAAACTTTGGAGCATTATTTGGCACACTTTCTGACAAGATAGCCTAACATTGGCACCAATGGAAGCCTTAGGTCCTGTAGCTTAATATGATACCTGTGTCCTCACTGTAGCTTTAAAACAGAGCCCACTACAGCAGGTTTTATTTGCTAAAAATTACTCTGCCTCCCTTCTCACCTTCAGCTTCACCTGTCACCTTCACCTGCTGCTTCTTCACATTTTTTTTGCCAGACATTTGACCGCTGCCTCTCCTCTCTTTTCATGTTCTTGTTCTCTCTGTACCCTGTCTTTTCCTTCAGGAGCTCCTAATTTTTGGTGAAGCATTCTGACTTTGTTAGCCAGGCTGCAGTCCGCCTCACTTGTACAATAGCGGCGCTTGTTAGTTCTGTGTATTGCGCACCTTACCCATGTCAGATGGACTACACCATTTCACAATGCCTGCAGGGATATGGGAGTATGTTTTAATTATAAAATTATATTTATTTATCATATAAATACATAGAACTTGTATTGTCAGTGATTTAAGTGAGTAAGTAAATTGTTGTGCTTGATCCCCCCTCGGCCATGGGGGGTCACACTCAGTGAGTGTTTCCATTTGAAAAACATGGAAAAGAACGCAGAGGGTTTGAATTTAGGAACTTTGATAATGATTTTTCTTTTCACCCATTTCCTTCCTTGCCTTGTCAGAGAGTAGTTATAAGTTTTCATCTCTAACTTCACACTTTCAAACAAATAGTCATCCTCTCCTTTGAAGTGCTGCATATTTTGTCCTTTCCCTCACTGGAACGTACACTCAGTATCTTCTTGGCAACTCTTGACGCACAACGCAACACCCAAGGTCAGTTTGGTCTCCCTGGCAACAGTGCAATACATTTGGCGCATTGTCAGGCTATTTAATCAGGACTGGCTCTCTGCGTGTCAGTTGAACATGGACATTCCTTTTATCTCTAAAAGTGCTGAGTGAGGCGGACACCCCTCCCAAAAAGAGCAAGGGATGGAGAAGGGGACGAGATGTGTTTTTGAGAGGAGGAGAGGGAGAAAGTGAGAGTGAGAATCTTATAGAGCTTCAGCGGCATGGCTGTTAGAAGTCCTTGATGATGCCTTTGTATTGATCAGGCTGTACCATGGTCACCCACAGTAAATCTATTCACAGATGACCGCTGCAGCTGAAATGCTTTTGGAAATAGGGCAGCGAGAAGAATAAACAGAAACATTCCGCCAACTGATTTTCAATCCACTTAACCTCGCCACTTCTCATTGCAACAATAAGAGGGCAGGAGAAAGGGACAGAGAAACAACGGATGGGAGGGAGGGGGAGATGGGAGGGGGGTAATTTTGCATCTCATCTGTTGACAGTCAAGCATGTTGTTATCATTGTGTGCTGCCCTCTAGTTTATCTCCCTCTAGAAGATAGTGGCGCGCTCCTCGTGACTATAGGGCCAGACAACCAATTATCTATGTGCCCTCTATCAGATGTGATTTATATCACTAGGCTGTCCCTACTCCGCTGTCCCCTCTCCGCCTGTGATCAATCATTCCCCGCACAAACACAAAACAGGCCTTTAACAAAACATACAGTTAATGTTCTGAATTGCCTGCAAAGGAGACTGAAGATATTAATCAGCTCAGATCTTTACAGAAATAAGGCAACACTGACATTGAGAGGGAGCACAAGGTGGAGGCAAAGTAGGGTTGATACTCTAAATGTTGCCTCCTCTGTCAAAAAGCTTCATTTGAATTTCATCATAGCAAAACGAATACACTGTTGGAGGCCCTGTCATGTTAGTCTGTTCATATTTATGCCAGCCCAATGTGCTTGTAATCGTGTAGATTTCAGACTTGGTTGATCGAACGGAAGTGTGTTTTCTGGCTACAGATCCCGGAGTTCTGTTGGACATGACAGGTGTATTGACACCTGCTGGTGTTTTGGTATTGCAACAGAAGAGCAACTTGTGTATCTGTTTACAACGCAGCCAAATAAGCCGTGGGGTGAGAGGATTAATTGGTTTTAATAAAAGATAAAGTCAATAATTGCCATTTTTCCATCAGGCTGTTAGCAAAAACTGGCTGCAGTAGTAGCCTTTTGCCGGCAGCTCTTTATTTAACAGCTCACTGTTTTTTCTTATTACTTTAATCCCTTTAATATAATACATGATCCACTGACAATAATTGCCAAAAATGCCCATGTCTTGTTTAGGAGATGCATCAGCAAAGAGCTAACCTGACAAATACACTGCGTTTCCTTAGGCTGCTTCCCATGAAAAGACAACCCGTGGTTTTCCAGTTTACAGCTTAATGTGAGGCAGCACCAGCAGAACGTATTTGGTGTGCAGTAGCTTAAAACAGCTCTGATACAGCTGAGAACTATCAGTTAAAGGAGCAGTGTGTAGGATTAAGTGGTATCTAAGGTTGCAGATTGCAACCAAGTGAATATCCTTCAGCTTACTCTGCTTGTAAGGAACCTCTGACAGCCCTCGGCCAAAAGGCTATTTCTAGAGCCAGTGTTTGGTTTGTCCGTTCTGGGCTGCTGTAGAAACATGACAGTGCAACACAAGACCCGCTTCGTTTGTAGAGAAGTGCTCATTCTAGGCTAACAAAAACACATTGATTCTTAGTTTCAGGTGAGGAGCAAAAAGGCCACATAATGTGGATGGGAGTGGTGCCACCTGCTACCCAGTAACCACTCACACGCTCTCACACACTGATGGAACAGCCATCGGGAGCAATTTAGGGGTCAGTCTTGCCCAATGATACTTTGACATGCAGACTGGAGGAGCTGGGGAGTGAACCGCTGAGCCTGTGATTGGTGGATGACCCGCTCTACCTCTGAGCCACAGCCGCCACATTATGTGCTGTACACATGTTACTGTAAATACAGCAACAGTCCCAACCCCCAACTGTCTGGCAAAATAAGAGTGAACAAAATGGAGTTTAATAGAATAGAAATTTGAAATCTGATTATTATTTTTTGGCCACTTGGGGGCAGCAGAAACAAGCTTTAAACACAACCTGAACATATTGTCATCTTGATGGGCTTGTTAGCAAACAGTTGCATATTTACACATTCAGCAGTTCTGGAGCAACATTAACATTCATTTGGAGTTGTGGCCACCTGGTCAATCCAGTATTTAATCTCTTTTTATTTTTTATTTTTTGTCTCCACCAGCTCCTGGGGGAAATATTTGGCTCTTTAGCTGCTAAATGTTCACCAGATAAGGATTATATCTTGAATATTTATATATGCGTTATCAGAAGATCTTTGATGGTTATCCATTCATAATATGCAAATTCAGGAAATCTCCATTACGTATTCGGAATAGCATAATATATGTCATTATTTTGTGCTTTTCTATGCCTAACGAAGCTATAATTGTTTCAGCACTCCAATTAGAAGGCTTTAGAGGAAAACTTGATACACTCCATCTGTTAACACAGAGTTAACACTAGCACAGTTGAGAGCTTAAGTCTGAGGCAGTGCTGTGCTAAAATCTACACCACTCGACTATCTGATGAATGCGAATCACTTGGTCTCGGCCTCTGGACACTTTTGAGAGCCCACTAGACTCCATAAAGCCTTTGCAGCGGCGTAGGTATAGAGAAAACAACTCCCATATGTATTTTTGTTATTGTGAGAATGTTGTGAATATTTCAGGATCATGAGGTGATCAATACCAGAAGGCTGGCTGGTTAATGATGTAGAACCTGAGCGTCGTCTGAGCGAGCAGAGATGGGTAGGCTCAGGTTTTTGGACTCCCCTCTTTCATTAAAGACGTGATCAGTAAGCACAACATGTCTCTCACCCAAGGGCACTGTTTTAAGAAGCTTCATACCAAAGAAACTTTTCTCACTCTTAGAGTATATACAGTAAATGCAACTGTATGCACATGGAGGGAGTGGAAGGAATGACTGAATGACTAAACTGAATTTCCTGTTTAAAATGTTGTTTTTTCCATCTAGGTAAATAGGTCACAGGCCACAGGACGTGGTATGCCTGATGAAAGCATTGCCTGAGTAGAGTTTTGCTAGTAAAGCACAGGTTTTGCTGCTCTAGTACTGAATGAGACAGTTAAGCACCAAACTGTTCGCTGCTTATTACAGATTACTGTATGTGCTTGTTTAAGGACCAGGGAATGGTTCTGCGTTGTTGACACACTTCTGATTTGATCCTGTTAAAATACACACACAAAAAGTGCACTCAACCATGAGGCAAAACACAGTTTGAGATGCCGTGCAAGACTTTCACGAGTTTTATGTTTGAAAACAACTTTTTTAATTTTCTCCACTCTGCTCTTCCAGATCTCTTTCTGCCTCACGCTGCCTCCCTCTTTTTCCCTTCAGCCTCACACTTTTGCCACTGAACATGACTGCCAGCCAAGAGGATTGACAGCACTATACTCTCTATTAAAACAAAGTTTCTGCTGATAAAAAACAGTCACGCTCACCCGCCCCCACACCAATACAATGGTCAGACTCTGAGTTCTTCTCCGTTTGAAGTGACAGAGGAAATCTGGATAATTGTATGATTGATTCTCTTGTGTTCTTCCTCCACTTCACTGAGCAGGCTTTATTTAGGAACTGAAGAGGGGGAGAAATCTTGAGATACAAGATTCTCGAGCCTGCAGAGACTTACATGTGAGCTGCATGCACACTTAAATGCACCCCCACACACATAAACCCACCAACTATTTTTGGAGTGTGGTTGCGCATTGTTGAGTGTGTTTTTGTGTGTGTTTGTGTGTGCATGTGCGTATGCGTGTGCGCGTGCATCAATGAGTCAACTGACTCTTTCTTTGCCCTTTGTCTCTCTGCCACTTCCACCTCAGAAAGCCAAGGAAGATCACATTAAGTGGGGCTGCTGTTGCGTAGCTGCATTTGGCTGAGTGCTGAGGGAGATATGGGGCAAGGCATTACTCTAAGTCAGTCCCTACAGGCTTCAGCCGATCCAGAAACAACAAGGCCAGTGTAATTCACGGAGCCAGACATCCTCACTTCAGTGATTCAGGGCCTGTTATAAGCTCATGTTCTTTTTTGAGAGGGGACATTGTCACATATTGAACATGTATGTGAGTGTCAATGTTTGACCATCAATATATCTGTGAGGACATGGTGATTATAGAATCTGTTATTTTGTCTTATTCTATATTCAACCTTTATTCAACCATTTGGATGATTGATTGACAAGAATATAATGGAAATAAAGGAGAGCACTTATCTAGAATGATATGGGCATGATTAGAAGTTATCGGCATTATGGATTTGGGTTAGAAGGGTCCTATTACACCAACTAGTAGGTGCCATTATTAGAGCACTAAATGCCCAGGGAGCAGTTGTTGTTAAGTTTCACATTCACTTTCAAAAGGTTTAGGCACTGATACTATGTGGTTGGGTTTATAAAACACAATTTTGCTTAAAATAGGTATGTTAGGTCATGTGACGTACTTCACAGAACAAAAACCACATAGTTATAATAACTCAGTATTGACTTTTGGTTTCACACAGGGCACCATCCCCAGTCTCATGCGTGAAATCCTATGTGTCTTTAGATCTCAACCACCTCCTCACATGGGCTCCCTTACTGTCTTTATACTGCATTTATATTCGCGGCAACTCTTAAGTCGTCAAAATCTGGCACTTGGGCAGTGACACGGCTGGTCACTGTTTTAGTTTCACTGTGCACTGCGGCGTCGGGGGGAAACGTGGAGGGACAAGGATGAAATCTAAGGCGGCGAAAGTCCAACTGGGGCAGGTAGGAGGGGTTGTGGATGGGTCCAACAATCATCGACTTTCACCTGGGAGAGTTTGTGTCCCGTAAGATTCTGAAGCCAAACCCTGCTCTTTTTTCCTAAACCTAACCATGTGCATTAGTTGTTGGAGGAAAAAAAAATGTCAATTCGCCTTGTTATACTGATGTAGTGTGTTTATCTTGTAAGAGACTGTATGTAAACGTTAAATTTCCCGTGAAAACTGAAGTGTATTTTGAAAGAAGACAATGCATATAACAGGCATAACTTGACACGGCATCCCAGAATGTCAACAACCAACGCACCTGTGGTACCTTTCACATTGTAACTGAATGTGGAAAGTCCATGACCAAATGTCGATGGTTGGAGTGAGAATGTGTTGGACAATACACACAGCCATTAAAAGGCGTTGATAATGATGTCATGGTCCTTCTAGTTGATGTATAGTAGAACCCTTCTAACCTTTATCTATGACATTGATAATGCCCATTTAATCAAGTGATAACAGTCGAACCTGCTGTGGAAATACCAGCCTGCTCTAATTCCCAGGAGGTCAAATACAGATGCTTTGTCACACCCTTTGGCATCTGATAACAACACAAAGGGCACCCTATAGTGTCTCTGTGTGATGCACAGCTGAAATGCATTGTAGCAATCAGTTAATGTTGTGAAACAATCGCAGATAGGATTAGGCGACAAAAACTTGGTTAGGTTCAGAAATAAGATCATGTTCTTGGTTAATGTGTGTTACAAAAGGTTGTGTAAAAACTACATCAACTTCTGATTTGACATGAGACAAAGGTACGTGAGTGTCAAAACATTACATTAAAACAACATCGACTTTTGGTTTCACATGGGAAATCAGTGTGCGTTTATTTTACCCATCCTTTTCCCCTTCCTCCCGCCCTATGTAGCTCTTCTCACTCTTTATAATACATCAGTTACTCACAGCATCAAGTAATGCCGCAGATGGGTTTACATTGGACTTAGTTGAAAGTCTGGTGCATCTCATAAAGATGCTAAAGGGTGCCTTTGGTGTCAATATCACACACCTAGGGGCTTTACAAATCTGCAGTATTTGACAACCTGGAAATGAGAACAGCTGGAATATTGTAACTGGATGTAGATGCCCTGCACTATCTCCAAGTCTTGTAATATTATAACATGTTAGCATATTTCATTTCAGATAACAAATCAAGCACTTCAAAATAACTGATGTTCCTGTCCTAAATCATTATGTTCATAGTGTCCAATTGATTGGCTGCTGATTGTTGTGAAGGTCTTATCTAATATGAGCCTGTCAGAGGCAGATTCCAAGACAGAAAGAGAGACCGAGAAGGAAGGAAATGAAAGCAAGAGAGTTGTCATGCTGCAGAGCAATGGCAAACTCTTTTTGTAAAGACTGTGATGGACAATGAATAATAACCCTTGTCCCTGAAGTATTATGGTTTAGTTTTAGTCTGCTTTTACATGTTACCCTAAATAAACTGAAACAAATGCTGAATTCTGAGCCATCACTGCATGGTTAAGGACGCCAGGCGCAGCTATCATCACCCCCAGCTTGAAAGTGACACGGCGGGAGACGAGTCAGGCTTACTGTGGTTCAGAAAGGCCGGCATCCTTAGGCAAGCACTGGCACTCAGTATGCTGTATGTTATGGCCTGTTAGTAGCTAGTCTATGATACATGCACAGAAAATTGAAAATAAATGCATCAGTTTTAAAGTTACAATTATATTAAGTCCAAAAAGACTGAGATAATTCACTTTAGATTTGTGCAAAAGAAGCAATCTTGAACTTCAAAAGTGGCACTGCAAGGGGTAGCAGGACCTGTGAACTGAAGGTCATTCATTCATGTGCACAGTCTGGGAAAATGTTAGAGCACAGAGTCAAGGCAGGGCACCTACACTCCCACCTGCTCCAGTGTTGCAACTCAGTGGTCGACAGCAGAACAGTGCAGTTGTGTGGGTCTGCTCTGTGTCTGTGTGAATGTGAAGCAGGATATTGCTGCAAACAGCAAATATATTTCCTCCTAAATGATTCCTTAATTAAAAACAATCCTGAGATGTTTTCCGTATGTGCCACAAGGTTTGCACAAATCATAGAGCAGGATGTGAAAATCAATTTTGCATTTTCTCCGTGATTACTTAAGTGACACTAAAATAATTCAATTGGTATTCTACGCAGATTGAAACAAACATGATCTGTACGACCGTAAATAAAGATTTATTTCAGTGATTTGACATTGATGTATACTGGTTTACACACACACACACACACACACACACACACACACACACACACACACACACACACACACACACACACACACGAACAGGATTATGTTAATATTAGAATCAGTGCACTATTCCTGTCAGCTTTGGCTTCCTTTATATCTGAGACACAAAAAGTTGAAAGCTGCTTTTAAGTATTCATCTGATATGCAAATGTTTATGAGCTGATGTCTTAAATGTCTAAAAATGCTTTATTGTTAAATGCATCAGGGGGGAAAAAGCGTTTCCTATGAATAACTGACTTATTTAGTCTGGCTCAGTTATGATGAAACAAAACAAACAAACAAAAAAACTGTATCTTGTTTGCACATAATCCATTTAAACAGGCTCCTTGACTGGTGTTGAGGGCTTTGGTTGGGTGCCAATAATGTTCTGATTGTGAAAAGGTTGGCTGAGCGCAAACTAATTGGCCCACTATACTTTATTGATATACTTTATTCACGCCTCAAGGGTAAACTGCCCTTAATTATCTCGGTTAAAGGTACCTCGGTTGTAATGGTTGTACTGGAGATTCAAGATAAAACCAGAGAACAACAACAACAAACATCCCCAGCTTGTTGAAACCAATGTCTCTGTGTGAAGTCTACATGTTCACTTGGTGTCTGCATGGGCTGGCTGGCACATATGCAGTAAATCTGGAGGACTGTTGGCAGCGAGGATAGGTATGAATGTGAGCAGTCAGACCAGCAGTTGGCTGTCAGCTGATCATGTTCAAATAGCCTGGTTTAAGGGTAACCTCATAACATCTTATTCATGCTTTAGTTTACACAGATCCGATAAAGCGTGTAGCTCACTATGACATAACCACAGCCAAAACATCTGGGCACGTTGCCTCTGTATGGGAGTAATTTTGACTACAACCTGATATTTACACGTTACATAAACACACATCTGTCCTGAACTGAACTCTAACTGGTACATTTCTTTATCTTTGTAGGCCAATTTGTATTACAGTATGTGTGGGTGAACTTTATTACTTATTACCAAATCAGGCAGTGGGTGGAAACAATCTGAGAGGGAGTGTAAATAAAATCTGCACCAACAGCTGCTAAATTCTGAGCTTGGCTCTTTCTGGAAATAGTCATGAAATGTGTCTTACAAGTTGCTAAGCTGCCAAGACAGGGGTCGTCTCAAGTGTGGCCCATTAGGTCATGGGGGTATTGTTACACGTGCATTTCAACAATGGAGGCACTCAGTCAGTTATTCTCCTTTGAATCCAGCTAAAACAACCAAAAAAGTCCAAAACAAAACTGAGGATGCATCAGTTATGAAATGGATGACATTTAGTCGTAGAGGGAGAAAGAAGGGCCGGCCAGTAATAAATGTTATGCGAAAAGGAAATAATAGAAGCTATGTGGTCAAATGTTTTTGCATTTACTTAGTTGGCTGCAGAACTTTGGACAAGCCGAAGATTTTTCTTTTGTTTATTTTTTTATATTGGCTTCATAGCTCCGTTTCCACCAAAAACTCTCGGTATGGTACCTTTGGAACCAAATTAACCCTTAAGACATGGTACCTAGACCCTGGGCCTGCTTTGCTTTGCCACTGCAAACAGTACCCTTTCATGTGGGCGGGTTGTCACTCACTGTTCTGTCCAGCATTCACAGTATTTCCTCCTTTGTCAGTCTGCGCCTCGTTTATTGTCCAAAGAACGAGGTTGCACGCCAACATTTTTAGAACAAAATAGATCAGGCTGCAGTGAGACTCTCTCTGGATGAGATATTTAAGAATAGTGGGTTTGTGCATTTAGTTCTTCTCAGGCAGGCCAGAGCCCACAGGAACAACGCTCTGCAATGTTGTTTTTTTTCTCCAAGTGAGGATTAGAAAATGTGCAGTTCACATAATCCAGTCAGAATTTATGTATATATTTTTAAACGCTTGAAGATCCACTCATTACTAAACGTGTATGTCATCCAAGAGAGACAATAAAAACTAATGGAACAGTCAAAGTTGTCATATTGACGTTTAAAGAGTGCTGACTGATTCACGTCATCAATTCATACATTGAGTAACATAAGTAAAAGTCGCCCGCAGTCAACCCCCTGAATTAAGTTATTTTTTCTCAGACTCCAGCTGATGTGAGAGGCAGCAAAACATCCTTTCATTTTTTAGTTACAGTTTACTAATAAAACTCTCCACAGTATGAACAGTGGTTACATGAGCCTCAAAACCAGCCACAACTCAGCCCTGAGCAGAGTGACCGTCCTCTATTGACCAATCAACAGACTGCAGTGTTCACAGCTCCACCTTTTAGTACCAGATCTGTGTGCTAGGTACCCCAACAGAGGGGGGACCAAAAATGGGGATGGTACAGAACGGTTCTAATAGTACATCCAAACTTTTCACAGTGGAAACAGAGAAAAAAGCGTACCAAACTGAACTGTACAGTACTGTACTGCTTGGTGGAAACAGAGCCTATGAGCACTGTGATAGCATGACAAAAGGTCACAAAACCATTGTGAACTTAGATTCACATTTGATGAAATTATGACGTGAGTTTTGTCACAGTAGGGTGCAGCGATACTTCAAGAAAAACTGCTTAATTATTATTTACTGTAGCTGCCTGTGTCAATAATCAGCCTCTATATTTTGTCTGCATTCAAGAGTAGAAAATAATTGAGACACAGCCTGTCACTTAAGATTAGCCTCCGGGCCGAAAGGTGTTGATGTCTATTGTCACGCACAGCAACTGTAGTTAAGACCATGTTTGCAGATGATATCGCAGTTGCACACAAACCAACAAAAAAAACTCAGTGTTTGAATTACACTCTGCTATGTGTTTAATTTTCTATATATAATTCTTCATACATTGGTGTTGTGAAAACACAATGTGCTTTTTTTTAATAGGATAAGACAAGATAAGCTAAAATGATACTCACACAAGGAGGGACTGGGAATAAAGACAGGATCTGGACTTTTTGACACAGACCATCCCACCACTTACTGAGCAATATTTAAAACAATAACTGTATTAAAAACATGTAAAATGGAACAAGTTGAATGTGCTGCTTTTGGGAGTAAGCTTTCTAAAAAGGAGCACATGTTGGAACAATGGCACTGGCATCCTGGCTCTTGCTCAAAATCTGTCCACTGCAGATGCACTATCCTCAATCTGGATGAGTGGTTAGTATGAATCAGTATATTAGTGTAATATTATGACATTAAAAAAAGAATGTAATATAAAACTTGATGTAATAGTATGATTTTAGGGAAAATTTAATTATTTTAATGGTAGAATTTTTAGTATAGTCCTATACTACGGTGGTGCAGTGGTTAGCATTGTGCCTCACAGAAAGAGGGCTCCTGGTTTGAACCCAGGGTGGGGGAGCCAGTGTAGGTTTTCTCCAGGTACTCCGGCTTCCTCCCACAGTCCAAAGACATGCAGGTTAGATTAGTTGGTGACTCTAAATTGCTTGTAGGTGTGAATGTGAGCGTGAATGGTTGTCTGTCTCTATGTGTCAGTCTGGCAACCTGTCCAGGGTGTACCCCACCTCTCGCCCAATGTCAGCCCAATGCCAGGATAAGCGGTTACCGAAAATGAATGACTGTAATTTCATATAATCATACACTATGTACAAGTGGTTTCATATTAATTCCAACTGGGCAGTACACAGTAATTTTGTTGTTTTTTTCTTCATAAAATCCTTTTGCAAGAAAAAAAGTCTACATTGGTGTCAGGTCTCTTATTTGTTAATGCAAAGCACAAATTTGTCAATAATTGATCATCCATGCATGACAATGAGTTCAACATTTCCAAAGTTTCCTTTTAATGTCTCACCCCTTCCAGGCTGTGATGGCTTGGTTTACCAGAAGTGACACTGATGAACGCTTTGACGAAAAGTTCAACATTTCAGAAAAAGGCACCTTACAGGACATATATATATATATATATATATATATATATATATATATATATATATATATATATATACATATATATATATATATATATATATATATATATATATATATATATATATATATATATATATATATATACATATATATATAGAGTGTATAGCTGTATAGCCAGTGAGCCATCCCCAAACATTACTTATCACATCCTTACTGTCTCCTGTCTCTCTGTTTCAGCTGCAGAACCTTGACTAACAGTTGTACTGGTATGGCTGGGCTCACCGGGCCATGCTCTCTGCTCTCGCTCCTCTCTGCTGCCTTTAGACTCACTAGGCTGTGGGGATTTACTGGCAACGCCGCCAAATGAATAATTAGTTATTTTAAAACATTTGGCTGCATCAGACACAAGGGACTTCAGTCTCTTATCTCTCAGCTTTTCAGCACCACCTTCCCTGTTTTTCTCCTTTTGTTTGGCCATCTCCACTCCAAGATTTCTTCAAATGTCACCTCTTAAGAGAGATGGGAAAGGGGCGGGATCCAAAAGGACTGGACCTAAAGTAACTGGCTGGGACAGAGAGGCTGACAGATGTGATACCCAACCGCAGTGGGCTTGCAGCCCACTCGTTTGGGCCAGTCAGCCCACTGGCCTGGGCCAGTCAACCACACAGCACTTGGTTATTTTTATATGTATATTTCGCGTTGCATCGGCCCATTTGTCAAGCAGCCCACCGGGAAAACTCGGTGCTCCAGATGGCCAATTCGACTGTGCTCTAACACACAGAGACACTGCCCAATCTCCTGTGCATGTAGCTTTCGACAGCTGCCCTACATGGCAATCATGAATATACACAGAGTCTTATACACTTGACTGTCAACAGAGCTTGCAGAGGTCAACTCAAAACAGCCTCACTAGATGAGTCACTGCAGAGTGTATTATGACACCGATGTCATAATAATTTCACACAGACACATGGACTCAACAATACCAAATCATCCCTGAACAACACATAACAGCTCAGAAATTGCCTTATGTACGTGTGTCATCTTGTCAGCAATACAGCAAAGAATAACCAGGCCAAAAACTTAATGTGAAAGCAGGTGTTGAGATGCTGCATGAAGTCATCAGGCCCAGTTGCTGATAGGCAGTAGAAATCTCTTGCAGATCAGCCTGGTCTCACACCCAGGTTTAAAAAAAATGCAGCTTGGGCAATGGCCCCAGGTGTCAGATACGGATGCACAATACACCTTTTAGCATTCGTATGAGACACACTGGGCTTCCAGCCAACTCCAGTATAAACCCATCTGCATCATTATAAGACGGTCAGAGCAATGGATGTAGTATAAAGAGAGAGAAAGTCCACTTAGGAAGGGAGGGAAGGTGGATGGGTCCAACGACCACAGGACTTTGATGGTGAAGACCGGTGTTTGTGTCTTGTATGAAATGAAAAGTCAATGTTGAGTTATTTTGTCACTTTAGTTCTTAGTCACGTGAGTCATTAGACTTTTGCAGTGAGAATCGCTGGCTGGAAAAGGTAAATCAGAGGAGTGAACCTGGTCTGCTACGCTCAGTGGGCCCAACGGCGACCACCTGGAGCTGTACCACAGTGGAAACAAAACATAGTGAGACAGGATACAGAAGCAGCTAATTGATAACCTGAACAAACCATCACTTCCAATAATCATGCTTGCAAATGTTCATTCTCTGGACAGTGGACAGACAATGGATCATATCAGACTTTTGAGAGCTTCCCAGCATAGCGTGATGAACTACTGTCTTTCGGTGTTCGGTGAAACATAGCTTGCTGAAAACATCACGGACACAGTGATTTAGCCAGATGGGCTAACACTTCACAAGGCAAACAAAGTAGCTTTGCAGTCTGGTAAACTCCAGGGCTGTAATCAAAATACAGTGGTGCCAAGATACCAAAGAGGTATCTGCACTTTGTTCAGCGCACATACGGTTAATGACAGTGAAGCATAGACCCTTTTACTTGCTGCAGGAGCTGCTTACCAGACTTCTACCAGAACATTAATTTTGCAACAAGGGGCAAAAATTATTAGACTTGGTTTACACAAACATCAAAAACTCTTATAAAGCAGCACTACTTCCCCACATTGGAAACTCTGACCGCCTAACTGTTAGACTAACTCCTACATACAGACCTTAGGTGACAAGAGAGAAACTTGTACTCAGAGAAGTCAGAATGTGGCCACAGGAGGCGATTCCAACACTGCAGGACTGCTTTGAAAACACATAATGGGACAACAATGACTGACTGCGGAGGTCTTTTCACTGCTGGGATCCTGGAATGCTGGTTTCAGACACAGACACACTGCAACATACAGACCGCCAAGGAAAAATCTATCCCAGGGTATCAAGGAGGTGAAGAGGCTGTGTGGACAGAAGCTCAACAGCCACTTCACTCACAGTAAAGAAGCACGGCACTTGTGGCAAGGTGTCCAAACAATAACCCACTACAAGATAAACTCAACAACTTCTATGCATGTTTTGAGGTAACCAACAACAGCCGGGCAGAGAAACTCCCACCACCACACAGCCAGCAGGTTCTCCAGACCTTCACCAGTGCTGACCCATACAAGGTCACAGGACCAGAAAACATACCTGGGTGTGTTCAGAGGGACAGACCAGCTGAAATATCCTCAACATCATGCTCAGCCAAGCAGTGGCGCCCATTTGCTTTAAAGCGCTACCATTATCCTCATGGCCAAAACGTCCACCACAGCTTGTATGAAATACTGTTGCCTAGGGCTGCGTTGTGAGCCCCCATTGTTTACCATGTTAACTTGTGAATATACTGCCAGATCCATCACTAAACACAACATCAAGTTTGCCAATGATACAACAGTAGTAAGTCTGGTCGGCAACAATGATGAATCTGCATAAAGGATACACAATCTATCACTTAACATACACAAAAACAAAGGAGATGGTGATTGACTTCAAGAGGGCCGGCAGGCACCATCACATGCTGCTAACAATCAATGATACTGCTGCGGAGAAGGTCAGTAACACCAAGTTCCTGGGAGCGCACCTAGCAGATGACCTCAACTGTTATCACCTCCGCCATTGTTAAAAAGGTCATACAGCAGCGCCATCTCCACTTGAGACTTAAAAGGGCATGACTTCCCAACCCCAACTGTCTCACTACCTGGTTTGTTAACTGTGGAGCGACTGAACAACACCAGCTAGACAGGGTAGTCATGACAGCTAGCAAGATCACTGGTGCCCCTCTCCCCTTCCTGCTGGAGATTTACCATCAACACTACAGAGCCTCTAGCATCATCAAGGATCCCCACCACCCTTCGCACAGTCTGTTTTCCCTCCTGCCGTCTGGGAAGAGGTACAGGAGCATCTGGGCTAAATCCAGCAGAATGCTAAATAGCTTTCACCCACACGCAGTCAGGATCATCAACAGACAGTGCCCCCCAATGGGCATGCCCATCCCCCCCCACTGATCCTTTAACCCCCCCATCAGTGCTGGTCACTTGTCGACATACTGCAGTTGTCAGCATCAAACTGAATCATGCACTTTCTAAATGCACGTTAATGCACTGTGCTGCAAACTGTGTTTTTCTTCTGTATATATTTTTAGTGGTTTCGGGGAAAATTTAAGCTATTTTTGCCCTGTCTTGTTGCATGATTGTGGTTTTAAGGAACAGCATTTCTTTCTTGTTATGTGTGCAAGTATAAAAGAAAATGACTATAAATTAAATCTTGAATCCTGAATCACTTATTCGTCAGTCCTTAGTCACGTGAGTATTTAATCACTGGTTAATCACCTGTAACACCCAACCTAACTTTGATATAACTACAGGTGAACTTCAATAATGAAGCCAACAGTCAGTGTGGGTCAAAATGCCATAGCAGGCTTTTATTAAATGCAGGGTCCCTAACAGCAATATTATAAAAGCAATTAAAAGTGAGAGAGCACCAATCTATATGCCAGTGTCTGGGAGTATACTATACATGGATAACCAAAACTACACACAAAATAAACCAACATAAACATTTTTGCAAATAAAAAAAATCAACATTGTCAATATTAACACTTAAAAAACAATACCGTGGGTTGTGTTTCCCCCCTACATTACCTTTACAATAAAATAATTCTATTTAAAACACAAAGTTTGTTTGGCTCACCAGGCAAGCATGTGCACAGGAGTCATCACAGATCAAGAATAAAGCTCACACACCTGTGCTCCATGAGCGTCTTAACAGCTCAGGTGCTCTCATCGTGACTGGCCAAATTTTGCCTGGGTCCTAATGTACCCCTGCTATACTCCATGTAGTCACTGACAATATAACCAAGTAAGCTCATTGCCTAAACCTCACTACTTAGACTGACCCCCTGCATGAAACTAAAGGCTGCCCACATGTCAAAATATAATGTAGGGATGAGGTCACGTTGTGCAGATACAATAACTGCCTGATAAGCCACAAAGTTGTACACAACTTATATAGTTGCACATTTCATGGAGCTACTTATATGCTAGCCTTTTTCAACTGCTTCCAATATTTTGCTATGCAAAACACATCCTGAAGCTACTTTTCTACTCAACACACAGAGGTAAACTTGATATTGATCTTCTCATGTAACTCCCAGTAAGAAATAAAACAACACTTCCTAAAATTTAATGTAAAACATCTGTCAAGTGAACACATCAATATCAGGGCTAGTGTTACTTATAACTTACCATAACTTGCTCCTGTGACTCGCCAAAGGCATACTGTGTTGGAAAAACATAAAATAAAAAATTCATGTTTGTTTTTTTGAGTATTTACCATGTTGTAAAAAATACTGTAGACCCCACAGTGCAAGAAAATCCTTAGATTCTGTGAGAACTGGACAGACAAAACAAAACGCTGAGATGAAAATGTGTGTGTGGCTTTTCATCCGAGACGAACGCAGCACATTGTATAAGGGAAGCACGCACAGTCTTGATTTTTATGCTGAAATTGTCATGCGATCTTTGACTTACAGCTCACTGCTGACCAATGCATATTAAAAAAATTGATACTGGAATTCTGTACACTCACACACATACACACACACACACGCACACACACATGCAAGTGCCAGTGGATTTGCTGTGGAAGATTTTTGCAGAAATACCACTTGTACTTATTCCTAAAAATGGTGTACCGTTTATATACATATTTAGTTGCTGCAAAGGGTAAATAAGAGGTAACAAAGACTGTGAGGCATTTTGATATCTGATTCAAAGTGAGACTTAATCTTCTAATAAAAAGATGCATCTAAAAAAAATGATTGTGTCTGATATAGCCTGTGCTAAAAGCCCCCATACAAGCTAATGGCAATAAAACACAGAGAACAATGTCTTATCAAAGTTGCATCAAAAATTAACTTGGATCTGTCTGCAAAGCTCATATTTTATGTTGCCTGGGCCTCATATCTGCATGGATTTAATGACAATAATTATATCATGATCATTTGGTGAATGAGCGATGCCTTTTAATTTGATGTGCAACAATATTGCCTCTCAAACGACATTTTTAAAACTGTCAAATCCTATTCAGATGGTGTTTTTATGTATGTGACTTAATTCTGAATTGACACCCAAGAGCTCCAGCTCCCTCTTTATTTCCACATTTTAATAATTTAGTTGATGTGTTGGTGGACCACATTCGCCTCGCACTGCTATTTACTGCAGCTCTGTGAAGTCCTTCCATATCTTCTCAGCACACTGGATCTGAGGAAAACCAAGACATCAGCAGTATTAGAGAGTGTGTGTGTTTGTGTGTGTGTGTGTGTGTATGTGTGTGAGAGAGAGAGACATGCACGTGCCAACATTATTAGAGACTAAGCCTTTTAGCCTGTTTCTCCACTATTTCTGTATCTCTCATGGAAAATGCCCAAAGACTGATACTGCTATCACTATCTGAACAAATGGGTCACAAGGCTCCATGTTGTCACCCAGATTATTGTATAACCAACTGAGACACAGCCAGAGGGTGGGGAGTATGAAGGGGGTGGGGGTACTTTCAGCATCCCCTTCAAGCCTTAGGCTTCAGGTAACTCCATATAGTTTCACCCTAAATAGGGTGGGCACACTCCCAGGGAGATGGGGGATGGGGGGAGGGGATGCTGCTTAGTCTCCACCATGGGTTTTTCTTGCCTCATCAAAGAGCTTCATCCAACGCTGCTTTCCCCTGTCATGAAACGTCTGCAGTCGGGCAGCTCAATCAGACGCTGCTCCACTGGTTATTCCTAAGGGTGTTATACAGTACATCAGCAATAAGACCAAGCGCATGTAAAGGCTTTCTTTACTCCGGCTGTGCACAGACGCAGTGCTACAGGCGTACTCTGCCATAGACAAACTGCAGCCATTTACAACGACTTTGAGGCGAGCACCATTGTATATCGGTTTATTATGGAGAATAACAAGATACATGCTGAATAGAAATTCTCAGGCATTTCTGTGCGGTACGAGGAGATTTCAGATACAAGAGTGACACTGAATTGTGTGCCTTTACTTTTATTGTAGACATATGAATTAGCTATAAATATTTCCATTCTGATTGCGGGCTGAGCAGATCATTACAGTGAAGATGTAGTGTGTAGAAAGTATCACAGAAACGTGCTTACAAGATAACTATTTAAAATAGATGCATGTTCAGATGTGATCAAAACATACACCTAAGCCATTACCAATGCCCAAACTATGTGAAAGTACACGTTTTCACTGAGAAAACACTATTTTTATCCCCACTTTTTAAATCATGTAATGAAAATATCAATTTTTTTATGAGAGTAGGTGTACATTTCTTTCAGTGGAAGGATTCAGCCTATACTCAAATAAAAACCATAAAAACATTTTTCTCTACTTATTACCGCTTTAAAGTTACATCGACGAGACCTTTATTCTGTGTTTACACGGCGAATGAAGTGGGGACAGCGGTCATGCTACATGAGCTATCTAATGAGGCTTGTGATTGGAGGAGTAAATACACTGGCTAAAAAGCAATATTAAATGAACATGCACAGCTAAGGTAGCATTGCAGAGTCAAATGCAAGTTGTGTTCTTCAATAGTGCAATGTTTGCATTATTATAAACCATGTGTGATGATTATTGTTGGTTAAATTAACTTTTTGTGTATCAAACTGATGCTTATATTAACCCTTAAACGGTTTCTGTATCCTGAGGGATACAGCCATTTGACAGGTTGTGGGGGGAGGAGCATTAAGTGGATGCACTTTATATTATAAGAAACACTGAAGGTGGGGATGGGTCATCTACTCGGGTCATATGCCATCATTCAAAAATATACTGATGTATCAAAATCCAAAATGACAGCCTACACTGGATGTCTCTATCCTGGAGGATACATTACCCACATAGGGGTATATAAACAGTCACAATTATAGTTATGTTTTGAGGCCTATTCTCTACAATAATCAATAATATAAATATCTGTATTTCATTCTTATGGCATTGCCACCTGATAGTTCAGATTCAGAGGAGGGAACTAGTGAGGACGACAAGGATTGGTAAGAGACATTTGAATGGTAGCTCTTGTGAGGAAGCAGAAGATGGAGCAAACCAGAGTGAAGGAGGGAAGATGCTAAGGTTGAAAACAGAAGTACTGACATATTTCTGTAAATTATGTAGTAGTTTCACTGTACATATTGCATTGTATGCATGTCTGTATTAATATCTATGTGTTGTCTAGTGATGTGTGTTGGTAAATGAGAGAAGACTCCACTAACCATGACATACTACTGCAAATGTAGGGGCACCGCAGTGAAGATGATGGTATAAAGAGAGGAATAAAATGTTTATAAATGTTAATGGGTTCCTGTTTATTCAAAAGATTAGATTTATTTCAAGGTTAAAAAAAAACATTGTGTATGTATGAATTATTATTGGGTTTTTTTTCACATTTTAAAACTTAATATGCAAAACATGAAAGAAAGTAACTAATTAATTGGTTATAAAATGTTTTAAAAGTTGGCACATGACATATTTAATGGGGGGGGGAGTGAGTAAATTTATACCCTAAATGGGCAATATATCTCAGGAGATACAATTTGTAATTTGGAAAATACAGTTATGAATTTGTGATTTGTGTTATTTTAGCCTAGATACAAAGAAAATATTCATATATGCCTGTCCATTTAAGGGTTAATATCACACTTGTTAATAGGCAATGAAAATTGCTAAATATTCATGTTATTCTGTTCATTTGGATCAAACACTTCTAATGTGGTTTACTGTATTGGTCATAGAGATGTATCGCTTTTATTGTTAATAGTGTTGCTTCAGGCTGTACATGTGTGTGACACTAGAGATTAGGATTATTGTAGATCTGTGCTTGTTCAATTACTACTTACATACCAATGACATGATTTATTTCACTGTGGTAATCTTAGACTGTTGCTTGCTTTTTCAGGAAGGTCATCTTCTCTCTTGTAAGTGTGGGCAATAGTTGCAATATATTGTACATACACTGTTTTAAATCCAAAGAGGCCACTAATGCGCAGATAAATATAAGATCAGTGCAGTGCAGCGTCAGTAACAAAGCTCCATCTTACATGCTGTTTGCTGTAGCACTCTACATTTTAAAATGAGACTCATATGCAGGTTTGATTCCATTGAGTGGTATCTAGTTCATGGTTGCATGATCCAACAAACGCAGTTGTTCGTAGGTTGAACTCCGTCGAGGGATTACATTCCTCTTGCTGCACCAGAAGCTGCTACTGGCTGGACAGACAGTCTGCGTGTTGAATGTAGTAGCGTGAGCAAAAAAAAAGAAAAAAAAAAACTTTCCAGTTCATCCTCAGGACACAGTTTGCCCACTGAGAGAAAAAAATATTACTTTGATCTATATAACAGAAATACTGTATGCATCCATGAACAGCCTTGTGTCCTTGAGCGCTGAATGTATGCCAGATGCTATGAGTTAAAATTTGAGAGTTGTGTCTTCAGAGCTGCATTGATCATTGATCATTTCAGCTCTTGATGCCATTTAAAAATGTTCAAGTGAATTTTTCAGGTTTTATGAATCAAATACCTGTTGTTTGTGATTTTGTTTTTATGCAATATGCAGTATTTTTAACACCTCAAGTTCACATATTAAAGGTGTGGACAGAAATCATGCATTGCAAAGTGGATGATGTGACAATGGGAGTATTTGTGAAGATTGCTTTCACTTGTCAATCGTGTGAAGTGGTTAACTAACAGGCAAACAACTCTGGTTGAAGGACTATGTCAACATAATTTGAATTCTTTGTTCCTTTATTTTCCCTACGCTTTCAAGCCCTCTTTCATCTCCATTGCAGAATGTTGGAAAAACCCTCAAGACATTTACTGTGGCAGAAGATGCTCTCCTTACTCTGCTATCGAGAAATGTCAACTCAATCGTTAGAATAAATGTTGGCATTCTATTCTTCTGCAAACCGTACATTTCTTCACATTTCAACAATGCTGTGGTTAATGTGTGGCCTAAAATACCCACTTTTGGTGAAACTCAGCAATGGCTTGCTAAAAAACAACCACTTTTGGTGGTACAATGGCCACTGAAAATGCAGCGATGTCTCGATGTCTGCCATAGGCTTGTGCTAATAACGTTAGCATGTTGTATTTGTTTGGAAAACGTGTTAAGTATAAGACAGTGTGTATCCTGTAAAAAACTGTGTCTGTGAATGCTGTGAGTTATAGTGAAGCCTATTTGTGTACTTGTGTTTAAAATTGTTGCTATTAAGCCATGTTTAATGTGTGTTTTGGGTGTGTTTTGACTTAACCTGCTAAGCTCTGCATAGAGATGCACAAGTTTAAATCTCGCTTAAGTCCCTGTGCATGTTGGACCTATCCACCTCCCCTTTTGCCCACCCTAAGCAGCAGTGGCGGCTGCTGGTCTTTCAAACAGGGGAAGCTCACTTTAAGTTTACATCATAAAATTTCTCATATTGTAGCGAGGCAGGAACTTATAAAAGGAACATTTAATTGAAGCTGTTTTTCAATCACACTCGTGCCATAGAACCACAGCAAAACACACCACAAAGATTTTCAGATGGGTTTAAACACCTGAACAGCACTCTGTCAGAGGACTCCACTCGCAAATATCCGCATGGGACTGAGCTTGAAATGTGACAATGCCGGTGTGTATCTCAAAAGTGCTGTAAATCACAAAGGGTTTCAGCCTTTTAGACAATTCCTCCAATCATCATGCAAACACAGAGCGTCCTCTCCTGCCTACCGCTCCATTAGGTCCCAGGGAAGCTAAGCCTCCCTGGAAGTGACGATTTTGTCGCATTTATCCAATGACCATCTCGCTTTGCTGCATGAAAAAAACCTGCGCTTTCTCATAGGAATGCTTGGAGGCTGTGCGTCCACCGTGCTGACACGAGAGTGTATGACAGGGAGGTTGCATTTGAAAACTGGTGATAAAAAGCTGACGTTTGAACATTATAGTCATGATGTTAAACACATCCTACGCAATGTAAATTCTTATTTTAATGTAAATTCAATAGTGCATATTTGACCATTTCTTCTATGAAATTTTAGGGGAAGTTCAGCCTCCCTTGTTGTCTCAGAGCAATCGCCCCTGCTAAGCAGACTTCCTCACTCTTTACACCACTTCCATTGTTCTGAACATCCACTAATGATGCAGATGGGTTTACATTAGAGTTGGATGAAAGCCTGGGACATCTCATACAGACACTAAAGGGTGCATTGTGTCCATATCTGATATCAAGGGCCACTGCCCAACTGTTTTTCAATGCCCTGGAAACGAGACCAGGCCTGTACAAATGTAATGTATCCATAGTTTGTAGACATGTACAACACCCACATTTTCTTCTGCTGACTGCGCTGGAAATGTTGATTGGGGTTTATTAGGTTGCATGTCTCAGTTGACAGTGTCAGTGCCATCTAAAGTCATCACCTGAGTGATTGATTTAGTCGCATTCACAGACTCAACGACCTTTTTCATTGCATACCATTAACAACGAGGTTAAACAACTTCACCTACGCTACTGTAAAAGCATCATCATCAGATTTGATTGCAACATGTTGACGCTCTTCTGCTGGCAGCACAGAGGGTCAATAGAGAGGGATCCTAGAAATACAAATAAAGAAGGAAATAAGGTAAGGTAACATGTAGTTACAGGGGACAAATATGGCTTTTCATTCAAAGGATCAACAGGAAAGATCACAGCTATATATGTCATAGTTTTACGACCATAATACTAAAATGAATACTCATATATTATAATGATAATACGGGGGAGAGTAACAGAAGAGGGCGAAAGTATTGGTAAAAAAGACTTACTAAATCCACAAGAGACAAACCCCAAAGATAATTACAAAATGCTACAAAAAACAAGACATGTCAAGACACTCTAGAGATATATGAAAAACCCAGGGGCGTAAATATAGACAGTGCAGGCAGAACAGTTGTACTGGGGCCCATGGAGTGAGGGGGCCCATAGAGAGTGGGCCCTCCAACTATATGTTAGGCAGAAAATGGGCCCTTGTGAGTAATTTAGATTTCCACCTTAGAAATATGCCTGTGTTCAAAGAAAAACTTACATTTAATTAAAAGTGGTGCCATGGGCTTTATGTGCAATCGAAAAGGGCAAACCCATCTCCATCATGGTTTTCTTTTTAGCGATCTATAGCAAAATATGTTATACAACATAAAATATATTCTTATCTTACATAAATTTTAATTAGGTATAAAAAATATTATATTCTTTGGTGTTTCTGTCCTTAACATATATGCAATGACGACTTCTGGGTGATACGTATGTTGGTGTTCTCCACTGTAACTAGCACACACTGGGGCCCATTGTAACTACCTTACGCCACTGCAAAAGCCTATCTGACTCTTGCCTGAAGCTGAACCTGCTTTCCACCCTTTGTTGGGGGCTTCATCAACTTCATGTCCCAGAAAATCATTTTTGGTGACCCACTGTCCATACAGTTTGCAATAAGGGAAGCTGTGTTATTAATGCTGCTCTTACTGTATGTTCAGGCCCCACGGTATTTTACCTACATGCAGTACAGTTTGGGTCAAGGGCACTGAATAGCATAAACAACCTCATGGGATGACGAGTGATTTAAGGCTGGACCATCTTTCCACTTTAGGGATTTACAGACTCCTTGAGTTTATGGGACAAAGGGCAGGTAGAGCATTGTCCATAAGGTTGCTGTCCACATGTGGGAGGCAGTACAGTCAGGCCAGCCAATAGGAATTATGGACCGGGGAACAACATTTTCTAAATTGGGCCCCTCATCCACACCTTCCAGCACCACCCACCAGCACCCACCCACCGTTTGCTCTAATACCAACAAGGGCAATTTCTAAAAAAGCTCCTGGCCATTAGCCTTATAGTGACAGAGATGGAGTTTCTAATAAGCATCTCCAAATCCAGTGCTATAGACCTATCCAGGCCATGCTCTGCTTTGCATACATATACTCAATATGATTACAGAGGGTGAACAAAAGGTCAAAACACAGAGAATTGTATTCCTCCTTTACCTTAAAACAAAACAAGAAGACGTAAAACCAGTGAGTACGTACAGTAAAACCAAACAGTGACTGAAGGCAAGGCACTAAATCATGACTTAAAATCACGAGTCCACAACTACATTTACTTTTCATCTATCAGCATTTCTAAATTCAGTGTCATGGACCCATCCAGGCCATGCTCCGCTTTGCATACATATACTTAATTTAGGCTGCAGGTCCAAGTACATCTTAACATAAATGTCACATGTGTGATCTGCACACCTGACCCCCTCTAGCTGGCACTGTGGAAATGATGTAGTCATACAACCTGGTCTCACTCTGAAGTCATTGAAATCTGGTGCGTGGACAGTGACTTACAGCGTCAGACACCGATGAAAAAAGCTGTTCTTTACAGTTGGCATGATACATGGCCGGTTGCTGTTATAGTTTAACAGCTCCAGGTGGCATCAGGAAATGTGGCAGGACAAGAGACAGCAAAAGTCCAAACAGGGTGGACAGGAGAGGTGATAGGGTGGGTCCAACAAACATCGACTTTCACACTGGAGGCAGGTGTTCGCATCCCGGAAGATTTTAAAGCCAAACGCAACCACGTGCGTTAGATGCTAAAAGGCAAAAAAGTCCACTTGCAGTGTTGTACTGACATAATGCATTTATTTTGAAAGAGATTCAATGCAAAGTTAAATGTCTTGTAAAAACAGGAGTGTATTTTGAAAGAAGACAATGCATGTAACAGGCATAACTTCCCAGTGATGGCAGCTGGGCCAGCAGATGTGGCCCGATTCTGGGGTGTCATTTATACCAAGTCTTAGCCAAGTCAGGCAACTGGATTTAGCCTGGCTAATTTCATCCAGCAAGTTCAGGCTGATTCTGGGCCAGGTCATTTTGGTTACCTGGGTTGACATGTCATCCCAGTACGTCAACAACCAAAGCACTCAGAATACCTATCATGTCTTGTCTGGACAGGGAAAGTCCATGACCAACTGTTGTTATGTGACGCAGTCGGAGTGAGAATATGTTGGGTGAGAATAACAGCTGGGACTTGGGTGTCAGATGATGAGTTGAAATGTATTTTTATGATAAGAATAAATGTATTTTTGATTTAAATACAATAACTCATAATGTCTGCGATATAAGTCAGCGAGTAAATTGTTGGCCTTGATCCCCTTCACGCTCCACCCATCCCATTTTGTTTGTTTATTTTTTTGTTTTTCAGGCAAAAACATGAACTCACCTATTTTTTGTGTGTATCTGAGTAAAGAGCACTCGCCTGTGTGCCTCTCTCAACACTTTGCTTCTATATCTCCTCCATAAACCTGGCTACACTTCTTGGGCATTTGATGCCTGAGGAAGAGCGCCGAGGTCTTAACATGATGCCATTATATCTGCATCTACTGCTACAGCATCTTTGATATTGATCTTTTGGCACTCTGTGAGCTTTTCTTCATGTACAGTGGGTGCCTTAAAAGCTTTAATATTGTCAGGTTTTGAAAACAATAGGCTTTCCATTGTCTTTATGTTTGTCTACTTATGCCTGTTTGAAAACCCTTTTCCCCACTGTATTTGACATGGATACACATGGATTTACATTATCAATATATCAGTGATGCAGTGGAATACAATGAGAGAACAACAGCAACCCTCTGGTAGAGTTGAATCAACACCTCTATGAGAAGTATTAAGAAATGTTGAACATCATAAGTGCCACAAAGGCAGTTTGAGGGGCAATTGCATTGCATTATATTCATGTTTTTGTGTCTACCCCCTGTGTTTTTCTCATGACTGGTGAATGAAGCACACATTCACCACCGTTTTTGTACTGTCAGACACTTTTCACAAAATGTGAGGAAACTAGGCTCACCATATGTGTGTGTTAGGCAGTTTTAAGGATGAAACAATTTTTGGGTGCTTTGGGTTCACAGACAGATAAAGACATTTTTGCTTTAAACTTGCATGGCTGAGGGGGTAAATGGGCAAAAAGAGAGAGAAAAGTTTTTTTTGTGGTTCAGTGAAAAGGACTTAATGGAAGGGAGAGTAAGCTGAGTCAATTTCTTTGCCACCTTGCATTGGCTTAATGAGGGACTTCAAGAGCGTACATGAGAACTGGCATTAGGCTCGGATAAAGTGGATAAATGCCATCTCTGCTCTTTGATCTGCTTTTCCTCCATAATATTATGGACAACTGGCACACTGTAAAATGTAGGCTCAGGTCTTCTCTTGGCATCAGATGATTAATTCTCACACTAGTTCAATCTGTCTTACAACAGTATTAACATCCCTCTAACGGCTGATTATAATATTTTTAATGACGATTATACATTTAAATGACAATTATTTTTAAATTTCTTTAAGGGATATGTCACCATATATCCATTAACAAAATAAATACACACAGTACAATGCCAGAACAAGCTATTTAGGAACATATCATATTTATATCTGATAATATTCATGGATTAGTGGCATTTAAACATTGTTTCCCAATTTGAAGCTGGACTTATCGCTGCCCGTAGGTTAAGGTTGGGCACAGAAGATGATCCCAGCCATGCAATAAAAATAATCACACTTTAATACTTTCTTACCTTCATCACGTATGTAAATGATTAGAGAAGATGATTTAATGAGATTATTTTGTGGCCAAGCACGACATACACGGACGTACAGATATCCACAGTAGGAATCCGTGTGTGTGTTTGCCAGCAGGGTACATTGATCGGTTCATGGCCTAAGCTCAAATATTCTGCATTCACTAGCCAGAGGACAGGATTTCTAATGAATAACACATATCCTATAACTGGAGGAAGTCCGCAACACTGTGATCCAAAAGGAAGCACGGCATTGACTTGCTGTGCACTGCAACTCAAAAGAAACAGCGGAAAAGCTTCAGGGCAGTTTTGATCAAAGCAAAGGCTTATATCTATAGTCTAAATCTGCACTAAATCTTATTACCAGTTTAGCCAGTTCGTCTGTTCAATGTCTTGTGCCTGTGTATAATCCTGGACAACTTACCAGCGCATACAAGTGGATGTTGTAATTATTTGTACCATAATAAATGAAAAATACAAATTCAGATGTGGAGATACAGTAACCAGTATAGACAGGCAGCATTATTCACTTGCCATCTAATCTAAACGTTACTCGACTGAGGGCGTGAGTGTCAGTATACTGGTGTTATCTAGTGGTGTCCCATTTCCCAGTACAGATGTTTTACTGAATTAGGCAAATGCCACCTCCTATTAATGATTTGTGTGCATGTGTATGTGTGTGTGTGCTCCCACAGCATCATTTGGGCACCTTTAATTACCATGATTGTCATACATTAATGTATAAAATGTACTCTGGGAGTGATGTAAGTGTGAAATATGTAAATTTTAAAAGATGAAACACTTCCAGCCCAGCCTTTCTTCTTGTGACAGGTGATCTGCGTTAGTGCTTAGCACTGGGAGATAACACAGAATACAATTTAAGAAAACACACTTTTTGTATAATGTAGTCAGCATTCTGTGACATATGTGCTATTTAAAATTCTGCAGCTATACTAATTTGTACCAGAAAGAATCATCTAATTGCAGTAATCATCTGATGCTGTGATATCTTCCTTGCAGGGAAGTTGGCCCATTAGACAGGCAGGCTAAAGGATCTTAAAAAGATCCGACCATCACCATACACCGCTTTTAATGCACCTTCACAGAGGTTTTCTGTCTCCTTATTGTTGAGTCAAGTGCTGCCAAGTGAACTGTTGTACACAGAATTCTCTCTGATAGAGATCTCGTTCTGAAAAGACCCCATCAGAAATATAGGAATAAGGCAACAGAAGGAGAGGAATATCCCATGGGAGCTGAAGAAGGAATATGGACAAATGAACATGTTACCCAGCGTGGTCTTAGCCGTCTGCTGTGCCTCCACTCACACAAACACAAAGTGCTTTACCAAGCTTTTACCACATCTTAAAGCCTAATTCTGTAACAGTTTAAATGACCATGAGGAAAGTATGGCATGGATATAAATCTGACATTAAGAAAAATATTTTAGTTTTGGCTTGAGATGTGTGTATTCAATACAAATGAGTCTTCCTTAACTCCATAAAGCCCAAAGCATACTTAAAAATAACAGTTAAAGGAGCAGTGTGTAAGATTTGGGGTGATTTTGTGGGATGGGAGAAACTTTGACCCGTCCTTACAAACATTTTGTAGATAGGAGATTGACAGCGCAAACTGTGAGGTGGAAGCCTGATTGCAGTAATAAAAAAACATGGTAAGACAGTTTTCACATTACATCAGTGTTTCTCCTACAGAGGAGGGGCCACAAGCCCAGCACCTGTTACTGTGTGCTCGCCTTTTATGTCTGATAACTTAATGTATGCTCATCTTATCTCTGGTCCAGATGTTCAGGAGGTTTGTATCTTGAGCGGAATTATCCACAAAGATCTCCACTTCTGCAAAACAAATTTCTCCAATAACTCAAGATCCAGACGTTTAGGAGATTGTAACCAGGACCCTAACCCTGAATTATCTGCAGAGGTCTCTTCCTCTCCAAAACAGATGGACCCCATGATTTAAACCGGTTAAAACACTGAAAAAAGTAGTTTCATGTTAACAATCATTGCTTTTTTGAGCCTGGTCTCACTCTGAAGTCATCGAAATTTGACGCTTCGGCAGGTACTTGTGGTGTCAGAAACCAAAGAAAAAAGGTGTCCTTTAACGTCGGCATGATACACGGCCAGTTGTCGTTGTAGTTTAATGGCACCCTGCGGTGTCAGGAGGAAATGCGGTGGGACAAGAACGGAAGTTAAGGTGGCAAAAGTCTGGGTGGCATCGGCGGGAGGAGTGGTGGATGGGTCCAACAAACACCAACTTTAACCCAAGAGAGCGGTGTTCGGGACCCGTAAGATTCTAAAGCCAAACTCTGTTCCTTTTTCCTAAACCTAACCACGTGTTTTTGTTACCTAAACCCAACCATGTGTGTTTGTTGTTGAGGGAAAAAAAACATTGATTTGTGGTGTTGTACCAATGTAATGCATTTATTTTGGAAGAGACTGTATGTAAACGTTAAATTTCCTGTGAAAACAGAAGTGTATCTTGAAAGAAGACAATACATGTAACAGGCAGAACTTACACAGAGTCCCAGAACGTCAACTAGCAACGCACCCAGGGTACCTTTCACGTCGCATCTGAACATGGAAGGTCCATGACCAAAATATTGATAAGTGACGAGGTCGGAGTGAGAATGAGTTGGTTTCCTGGAGGGGCTGCTAACCACTGTGGCTGATGTGAAATGCAAATGGCCCTATCTAGAGCCAGTGCCTGATTTGCCCATTTTGGGCTACTGTAGAAACATGGCTGTGCAACATGGTGATCTCTGTAGACAAGGACCTGCTCACTAAGGCAACAAAAGCACAACAATCCTTATTTCACTTGGTTATACACCAAAGAAACCATACTTATATTATAATCCATTTCTGCCAATATATCCCTCTAAATCCTACACCTTAAACTTTAAATGATGAACAGATAAGGGCTGGCCATCCACCACTTTCTAAGTTATTAGTGTAATCTACTAAAAGCCTGTCCAGAGCATACACAAATATTTTATCTTTTTGACGACTCTGTCAACTAGGAGCTACATTCTTCTTCATGGTGTCCATGGTGTCTGATGGACAACAGTTAGCTGGCCAAGAAGATTTGCTGCCAACTGGGGAAGTCACATCAAAGATGCTGACACTTGGCTCACACGTCTCCATTTTTGGAGCCACTTGTCATCATAGACAGGATGTGAATTTTGGAGTCTGTCACTTACTACAGTTGTACAGGTGTACTGTCCTGACATCATACTGTAGTATCGTTATGTAACCAACATAATGGGCACCCTTAATCATCATGTACTGCAGTTGAAGCCGTGTCTACCTCACTCAACAACCCATCAGTAAATCGAGACTTGATTATCAGTGAATGTATGTATTGCTGGTAAAACCTCTGAAGTTACTTTCTGACAAAGACCTCGCCATAATACTAACACTTCTAGATGGAAACATCACAAAAAATGGCAATGATTTTGTGCCAAAAACTCAGGGAAATAAACTTAAAGCAAAGAAGACAACAGTGTGGTATGATGTCAAGACAATTTCATGTGTATCTAAAAAGAGCAGGCAGCGGAGACAGTGAAGTTAAGACTACAAAAAGGCAAAATGTAGAATGCAGCTCAATACAGGCTAAATGCACTGACTTCCATTGCTCCTTTATGTTCATTTTTCTTTTAAGAAATCAATTTTGACCAAAGCTGTTGCCCTTAAAAAAAGAAAGGTCGTGACCTGCCTTGAAACAACAGTCCCACCAGTTAAAGGGGCAGGTGGGCTTTTTTGGCAAAGCTTTTTTTTTGGCCAAGAGTTTGTTATGGCCTGGCACTGAGATCATGTGGACCAAGGGAGCAAACGCGAGGGATAAACTAAAAGAAAACAATGTTATTCAACAAAGGTTAAGCTTTAACAAATGTACAATGTCAAAGTTAACAAAGCATGCTGGCGGGTAAACATGCTGCCAAGAAAACTTTAATAATAACAATAAAAAAACCTATACAGAAAAACAAAAGAACTTCTAAATAACATGATGTGGCACCAGGGAGGAAGAGGTCCCAAACGGCAACCAGCATGGGGTGGGTTTTAAACACCCTGAAGACAGTGGCCAGCTGCCTCCAATTTCTTAACAGCCTGCAGCTCCAATAATCCAGCTGTAGTCAGCAGCTGGTTAGCTTAGCTTAGCATAGAAATGGTGATACAGCTAGCCTCTCTCTATCCAAAGGTTAAGAAAAACTGCCCTGCCGACACCTCTAAAGCTCAGTATGTACTAAAGTATTACTTGACCAGGAGCAGTAACTTCCTTGTGTCTCAACTGGTTGCCTGGCAACCATACGTAACATATACGTAACCCCCTATAAAAAGGCAAATGGTCGTTCTTACACTTTGGTGTTTGATCGAATTAAACAAACATAATATAACGTCATGGTGGTGCAGTGGTTTGCATTGTCACCTCACAGCAAGAGGGTTCCTGGTTCAAACTTCTGTGCAGGGTCTGCATGTTCTCCTCGTGTCAGCGTGGGTTTTCTCCAGGTACTCCAGCTTCCTCCCACAGTCCAAAAACATGCAGGTTAACTGGTGACTCTAAATTGGCTGTAAGTGTGAATATGAGCGTGAATGTTGTCTGTCTCTATGTGTCAGCCCTGCGATAGTCTGGTGACCTGTCCAGGGTGTACCCCGCCTCTCGCCCAGTGTCAGCTGGGATAAGCTCCAACACCCCAGCAACCCTTAACAGGATATGCAGTTACGGAAAATTAAAGAATGAAATGAAACATCATGTGTCAATAAGTGAGCTTTGGAAATGCTAGAAGTCAGACTTCATCTTCAGACAGAGTCAGGCTAGCTGTTTACCCCGTTTTCAGCCTCTAATGCTTAATTCCAAGTGTGCTACATCACTTTACCCTGGATTTTCCACTCGCTGACAACTTTTACAGCTACCTGACAAAAGCGCCAGATCAGAGCTAAATTGGTATTATATTGG
Source organism: Cephalopholis sonnerati (assembly GCA_019142605.1). Taxonomy (NCBI): domain Eukaryota; kingdom Metazoa; phylum Chordata; class Actinopteri; order Perciformes; family Serranidae; genus Cephalopholis; species Cephalopholis sonnerati. The sequence goes on along the minus strand of JAGQAX010000001.1, from coordinate 34,011,833 downwards.
TGTTCCCAAGTTAAGGCTCAAGCAATATGAAATATTCAGCTACAGATGCTCTGTAGATATTCAGTACGCTAAATATCTGGACTTATCAAGTCATTTTTCAGTGAGCTGCAGCCAATGAAAGCACAATGTTTTTGTAAGTTATTAGCCTGAAAACTTACTTGGAACATGGCTTTGTCACTTTTTGACTTTGATAGAGCATTTTCTGTCAGGGCCCCGAGGCTCTGGAACAGTCTGCCCAAGAAAATCAGGTCGGCCAAGTCAATGATGTCTTTCAAATCCCTTCTTAAAAACTTACTTTTATCAGAGAGCCTTTTCTGATTTTACTTGAGTTTGAAATTCATTTAAACTGTCTTTTATTTAGTCTGTTTTTATATTTTAAAGTGTATTCATCAGTTCTTTTAAAAGTTGTTGTTTTCATGTCTTGTCGTTTTTAATAATATAACTCTGCTTTGAAAAGTGCTTTATAAGTAAAGATTATTATTGGTGGGATTCAAGCTTATGTGGTGTGTGACCCCCCTGACACCAGTCAGTCATGTAGTGTGAAAACCACAACAACTCAAACTTTAACTCTGGATAAAAAGCACCAAGTTGCACAGTGTGAAAAGTACAGTGTTCTGGCGACTTTGAAAGTCTTGTATTTTGAACTTAGCACAGTCAGTTTTACTGTAACTACATATTTTCCACACAGACATGACAGTGCTATCAATCTTTTCATCCAGCTCTCAGCAAGACAGTGAATCAGCATTTTTTTTTTATCAAATGCTGAACACCACTCTTTCAGAAAAATGATATTTAACATTTGGTATCTGGAGCTCATGTATTTTACCTTGTGTGATCTTTTGACATTGGATTTCCATGCTCAGATACCGCCTGGTGTTTTTCATCTCCTGGGTGAATTTGAATAGGTGTTTTGGTTTATTTGGGTAAGTGGTAATGAGACATCACAAAATATGTCTGCGTGTTTGTCCATAGTATATTAAATATCACCATGGGGCTTGCTTGGCTTGGCTCTAACCATTAAGAGTGAAGGCATGATATATGAAGCAAGCTTAAGAGAGTAACTTGTGTGTGCTTTGCCTGATCCCAAGACAATCCCAATTTAATTGTGCATTAAAGACCATGCACTGCGTCATTTATTACATTGTTTATTTAGCAAACCCCCCTCCCTCCCCCCATTCCTATTTGAGCTCTAATTAATCCTGCACAGAAATCTCAACTTCATTAACTTGGGCAGCTCTAGGCCTCAACTGGGGTTAATTACTAAAATAAAAATGGAAAGATTTTGTTCGGCGCAACCAAACACTGGGTGTGATAGTATTACAGGAAATATTCAGCACAAATTTAAAAGGTCACATTTCACTTTTAGATATGGAAATAGTATGCATGCTAAAATCAAGACGTTACCAAAATTAATTACTTTCCACTAAATGAAAGAAATTATGATTTCAAAGCCATTAAATAGTATCAGTCCACTTTGCCCTCATTGCAAGGCAAAGATTAAATCCTGAGCCAGCTAAAAAGCTAAACCTCTAATAAATAGCTAAAGGAAGCTGTAAAAGGTGTGAAACACAAGCGAAATGAATGCTACAGAGGTGTTTTTGTTATAATACTATTGAAGATAATTTGGATTGTGTCACATAAGGTCACAGAGTGTTCTCACTCTCTTTGGGCTTTCAATCAAATTCACATATACATAAAATTAAGTGAAGCTCATGAATATTTACAACGGACTTGCTCGCAAGTCTATAGTACTCCATGTTGCTTTTTGTCAACAAGGTTGTATATTCCAGCTGCAGCATCTGGCTTCCATACACAAGGGCTTCAGGGGGCACTTAAACACATGCATGCAAGTATGCACATATGTACACATCATTATGCACACAGGGACACGCACACACACACGTATATACACACATACGCACAGGCTATACAAAGAAGCGGGGTGGAGGGATAAAAAAAACATTGAATTGGCTCAAAAGTTAACAGCTGTATAATATCTGCAATGGGTCTCGGTAGATGCATCCCCACAGTAAAGACTCAACAATTAATTATCCTGCTGCAGATTCCTGGCAGCCCCTCATTTTACTGACGAGTGCACTCCTGCTGCTTCTTCAAAGATTAACATTTAAAAATTCATCAGCTGGCTTTTCCAGGGTACTCAAAAGCCCAGACTATTATTCCATAAGAGTATGTTTTATTATCTCTATGTGCTTATTATCACCACCATCACAGCTATGAGGCCAAATTAGGAGCAAAATGCTTGACTTACTCAGCCAGTTCACAAGAAGAACAGGAGAGTATCGCCAACCGATATACTGAGGGCTTCAGGCATTGGCTTAACAGCATGCCACCTGAATCTGTTACTATATGTTCACATGAGCTAACAAAGATAGTTTGTTTATTCTGAAGCTTTTGTTTTTGTGTACTTGTGTTCACACTGTAATTTGATTCTTGCTTTCAAGCACAGGAGCAACATTTGTGTGAGCCTGGTCAAAGATGCATCCCTGATGTGCGCACGCTGTAGGGAGCAGGGGAGACATAAGAGGACATTTGTATTCTCCCCAAATTGTGCTGTGCAAGATAATTATTTTTCATTGTTTGAATCAGTGCAGGGGATGCTGATCGTGAATGTGACTTTATTATTATGGAAAGTGTAGCTGCGTGCTGCAGCTGAAGTATGAGAGGCGGTTGCTTTTGCTGACATGGGTCTAGCATGCTAGTGTAGCAAGGTTAAAGGGGCACTGACAACGAGCCACTACAAACAAGAACAAGAAGCACAGAAGAAGACTAAATATTTAACTGCAGGAATTTACAGTAGTATAAAGCTAAACATAAACTATGAGGCAGTAGGTAGGATTTAATCAAGTCCCCAGACTATCCACATTGTCCATCTTTCTTCAGAGGGTTTCAGCTCTATGGAGTGGCTGGCCATGCATGCAGCAGTAGTAATGAAGCAGCAGTTGTTAACGTTAGTCTCCCAAGCTAATGGAGCTGAACTCTCTCGCTATTTTAGTCACTCAATGCAATATAACAGCTTTCTAAATAGCTTATTAATTTATCCTGTTGCTGACAATGTAGTGCCAGGGCCAGGTCAAAATCAGAGTCAGAATCTGACTGAATCAAATGTCTCAGTTTACAGAGTACAGGACATGGGTAGAACAGAGAAGTAGACACATATCTTTTAAACTCCATGGCCATGTTTTCATAAATGATCAAACCAAATAATATCTGTTGGGTTTAATTAAAACAATGACAGTCAAGGATGCAGAAAAGGAGAGAAGAAGAGAGACAAAGCTTAAAGGGATAAAGATATTATTTGGAAATAGTGTAACCTTGTCTTTATTTATTTATTTATTTCATTTAATAGGGATGATGGCATTTAACATGGTTCCAATACAGAGTATGAAACTAATGTGTTGCACAGAGAGTTTATAGCTATGCTAATTTTCAACTCTCTTTTCAACACCGTGTAAAGTTCTGCCTGTTACATGCATTGTCTTCCGTTTTCACAGGAAATGTACTGTTTACATACAGTCTCTTTCTTTAATAAACGGACTTTGTTGGTACAACATTGCAAATTTAGTTTTTTTTCCTTCAACAAATAATGGACGTGGTTTGGTTTAGGCAACAAAAACATATGATTGAGTTTAGGAAAAGAGAACAGGGTTTAGCTTTACAATCTTACGAGATGCGAACACCGCTCTCCTGGGTGTTTGTTGGACCCATCCATTACCCCTCCCGCAAACCCTACTCAGACTTCTGCTGCCTTAACTTTTGTTCTTGTCCCATTACGTTTCCCCCATGTGTTTTTGTTGCCCCTTGATGCCAGCGAACGCCAACCGCATATCATGCCAACGTTAAAGGATGGCTTTGTTCGTCGCTGTCTGACGGCCCAAGTCACTGCCCAAGTGCCTGATTTCAACGACTGCGGAGTGAGACCGGGTTGCAATTAGGCACATGCAGCAAGTAGCAGCAGTGACCCACCATCCCACACCTGCACACTGTGAGGACAGAAACAGAGAGCTTGGTGGGGACAGACCACCTGCTGCAGCAAGCGAACAGGCCATCTGCAGTCATCTTGACTTGACCAGTGACCGCACTACAAGCCGATCGGCTGTTGAAACAGGTGGCATGCCTTACATTCTAAAACTAGCAGCCGGTGATTTGACCAGCTGAGTTGCAGTTGAGCTCAGACCGGCCAGTTCACACCACTGCAACTTTTCTATGAAACATTCTAAAACGGTTTCGTCTTGTCGCAAATCGTTGGTCTGAACCAGGCTTTACAACCCCATGGGTAATGAGAGAGAAAGTCAGTGATAAGAGAAAGGTCGAGGTGGTGGACACGTCAAACATTCAGGACTGCTCATGTCCAATGATAACAGTCAACACTGACTAATTTTGACTTCACATACAGTTGGTTCAATGTGTCCTTGCTAAACACTTCCTATGATATCTAACGTATTAGCACCACACAAATGATGTTAAGTACTTAATGTAAAGTTACGTAAATTGTGTTTAGGAGAAGAAACATGGTGACAGCATACCTCAAAATGACTAAAACATCACTTGGTTTCACACAGTTATGAAAATCAGTCTTCTGGAGGAAAGTCCTGTGTTGTTTGACCCATCCACCACATTAATCTGCCTCCCTATGTGGACCACTTCTTTCTTTACTCCCATCAGTGCATTGGTCATGTGATCACAGCCTTTCCAAATACATGGGTCATACACAAATTACTGGCTTATCATTATGTGGGATATATACACATTTTGATGCATTCCTCTTTTTAGTGTACGTACAAAAAGTGCATGAAAACAGCCTAGTTAGTTCCAAAGTACTTACATCCCATACGTAACAAATATAGTTCTGTAAAGCGAAAACACTATCTTTTTCTCTTTCCGACCAAGTTGTCTGTCAGCTGAACCTACTGAAACTGTGACTGTTTCACAACCTTAACCACGTGTTTAAAACTGCGACTGTTCTGGCAACGTAATTTTAGCACATCATGTGTGACCATCACAAAATGGGGTGTTAAGAGGTCATGGTCCTTTTATGTACTTCTGTGAGATCAGGTTGTTTCACAGGCATTTATTACTCCTGCAGCAGAGGTGTTAGACCATGAGTGTGGTTGGGTGCACTATCAGTGAAATTCCCTCTTGTGTGAGTGTCTGGGCAGTCCACTAGAAAGTAATACTCCGCTTGATGCTGTTGTAAAGCACCTGTTCAAAAGAAGAGAAAACTGTCTCGCTGAGTTTAACAGCCACAGCTTTCCACAAGATGAAAACACAGACGCGCGCGCGCACACACACACTCACACGCGCACCTTTTATGATTCATGGAGTTGTGAATAACATGGCAGTTAATTTATTTGCATCTATAATGAGAGGAGATTAAAACAACTCTGCCGTCAGTGGGGCACAGGGAGCTTTTAATGGTTAACAGCAGATGTTTTGATGACTTCACTTTTGCCCCAAGAGGCTTATCTTTTCATCAGGCCAAAATCTGCTAAATTGTTTTTCCTCATCTGGCTCAATATGGGGTAAATAGGTGGGGTGATTTATTATCATTTTATCAAGTACCATCAAATGCTGAGTGTAATTTTGTCTTGTTGAAAGAACACGCAGGAGCACAGGGACACAAAGACCGCCATGATTGAACTATGAAAAGAGACAATTTGGAAGAAAAAACATACACTGACATGCTGGCCATATTACTTCTATTCACAGTATTTAAAGAGAACACCACAAACATTCACTCACAACTGTGTTTATTTGACAAAGGCCCACAGCCTGCTGAGTGTTTTACACACTGTGACTCGAAGCCTGAGGTCTGTCAAATCAAAAATGGCTCCTTGTTGGTCGCAGCCACCCTTAAGGTTATTGAGTGGGGACACAAGCCTATTCAGTTTTGCAAAAGGGAGTAGAAAAACAGCTGGGGAAATAAGAATGCCTCTAGATGTTATTCTGCCACCGTCTCATCTTACATTAGGCATTAGCCCATCAGTTGGCACGAGCACATGCCCGCAAGCAGTCAAAGCAACCCACATACCGTTCACCACTGGCTCGAGGCTGGGTGATGATGGACCAGTACTGATGTGTGGCCACTTCTAAAAACTGTTTAAAGTCTTTTTTTTTACCATTTGTTCACTGTGATGAAAAAAAACAGTTTATTTATTTACTCTTATCTTTTAAATGTGTTTTTTGAGTAAGTGGTGTTTGATTACATGTTCAGTACTCAGTTAATTTTGAGTATCACATGCATGTTTCACAACTAAAGATGAATAAATCATGTTTGCCAGCTAGCAGTTTAAAACAACAGCAAAAATCAGATAGTAAACATGGAACTCAGTGAATGCATAACTACTGTCATTAATTAACAGATTGTACAGTCATTAACAAATAATAATCTGAGGAGGATTTATAGTTTGAAAATATCCTCTTTTTTTAGCTCTCTTCTTTACTGAAAGTAACACATACTATTTTTCAAGCACAAAGCTTGACCTTTAGCTGAACAGGTGTTTGTTAGCTTAAACCAAATCACAAATGCAAGTTAGCCTGGAGCCTCTCAGTTCATTTTTTAGTTCCAAAAAACATCATTAACAGCTGTGGACCAAAATGCCTCTGAATGCGCTGTGATGGCGTAGTATTGAAATGTCTGTAAACGAGTGTTACCCTTTTTGCCATCAGTATTTGAACAAAGCTCTTTTAGAGAAAGTTCCACATCAGCTGCAGCCATCTAGGTTGCTTTCAAAAATGCTCCAGTGGCACCCCTCTTTCTTAAACTATGCTTGCGATAGTGTCCATGCAGCGAGGGTGCGCAGGCTAAAAAGATGCCATCACATATTTTGTGTGAAGGCACCGCAACTTGTCAGTCATTGTTTGAAACCCGCCCCATATTAGAGATAAAATGTTGTGATTCACCCGGCCTGAGCCAGGCCGGCTGGAAATCTGTCCAAACGACGGGGACAGGATGCATCTGCCAGAGCAAATAAAACATAAACTTGCAGATTTGTCTGGTTCTCGCGCCCGGTGTCCATTTATCTCCCAGCCAAAAGAGCCTCCAGTTGTATTTTTACACACAGTTGAGTAGATGACCAGTGCAAAGGACATCTGCTGAGAATTTTTCACACTCAAATACAAAATCCACGGGCCTGTGCCATTAGCTCATGCCAATTTGCAAATTAAGAACAGTCATTTTTCAAGTTGCAACGTGTTAAGAATGGATTAAGAACTATGCTGATCCAGAGACATGTGAGAGTCCTGTCATATGGTAGCACAATTAAATCTGGATCTTGAAAGAAAGATTAAGCACATTTTTATATTTTGTAATCATGAGGTTGATTATATTTTATCAAAGAATAAACATAAGCAGATGTATGGTCATAAGTGGCTCACTGGCGTGCACTGAGCATGTTGTAAAGTCCACTTTGGTGTATCTTCATGGGTTACAGATGATAATAAGGAATCTTTTTACTGATTAAATCACTGCACATCTGATATGTATGGATTTTTTTTTTATTGGCAATATTATATTTATCTGTATTGTGGATGGGTTGGGTAGAATGTGTATTAGCTTATGTTCCTCCATCTTCTTGATCTGCATGGAATATTTTAACAAAGTTTATTGAAATATATGTATTGTTCTTTGAAAGACAAGTAAGTTGAAGGAGCTGCATGAAATATATAATGTAAAAGAGGGTGGAAAATGACACACTGTAACACCACTGTTCTATATAAAGTAAGAGAAAATAGGAAATGAGCAGAATCTTCATTCGCACTTGAACTGTCTAAAAATTGGCAGACTAAATACAATTTGTTCTATTGCAGAGCATATCCTGCCAGACCCATGCTAATCAATTCTTATTATAATTCATTTTAATCAACAATTTATAGTATTTATGGGATCCAAACAAAATTCAGCGCTGTTCAAAACTCTGTTCAAATTAAATGAAGCCTTATTTAATGCTGAAAGAATAGCTTGTAAAATATAACTTTCCCTAGGGAGCACTGTAAAAGCTGATTTTTTTTTTAAAGTTACATTTAATAAGACAATATTGTCACAGTTGCTGTATATAAAGTGTATCGCAGACAAAATAAACACACAGTGTCATAAAGGATCAGAAATAAGGTCAAAAACTTAAAAGATAAGTCGTAAGTGTATTTGACTTCACATCTCTGCAAGTGATTTTCAAGCCTTTACTCTTTTACAAGAGGCTCATGTGGAGCTTGAGCAAAGTTCCATTCATGTAAAAAGGGTGTTTCAAGGAGACTGAGCGCACCAACCTGCCCACACCGTCTACAGAGATGAGACTGTAGCAGCCGATGAACTGAAAAAGTAAAAAGCTCCCTCACCCCCAAAGTCTCTGCTAACACGAGGATGCTCCTTGATTCTGGAACCAGCTCAGTGGCTCTCAAAGGCTTCAAACATTTACAGAACTGAGCAACAGGCTGTGGTACTTCAAAACTGACTACAAAATTATTAAAGAGAAGGTGGCAAAGGGGTTGGGGGTTGGGGGATGGTGGTCTATTAACAGTGGAGTGTACAGTTTTTGTGTCTTTTTGTGGGGGCCATGCAAATAAAGGTAATGCAAAAGCAAAACAAGCAGGCAGTGGGTAGTGGCTGGGTGACATTCTGCCAAAAATAGACTGTGGGGACAGTGATAAATGAGGATCAAGCGAGACCAGGGGCCGTATTCACAAACAGTCTGAGAATACTCTTAGAGAGCCTCTGACTTAGCCTCAACATTTCAACCAAGGAGTCCTATAGCTCAGGAGTAATTCAGGAAAGTTCTCAGAACAACTCTGGGCAGGAAAGGTAAAGAAACTTTTACCTCACTGCGGAGGTGTGGTTGACATCATTGCTAGGTATGATGCATCCTTTTAAAGGGTGTTATTAGGTTGATCCAAAAACGATGTAGACACCTAGCGGAAATGAAATGAACTGCATCACAATATCAGACTGTTAAAGTGCTATAATTGTTTGGGTAATCACTCTGCTGGTCGCGACAAACCCAAAATCAGTGCTGCACTGCTGCATGTTGCCAAATATCTTAGTGTTTTGATGACTTTCACTTCTTGCATAATTGTGTTTGGTGAGAGATGTGAGCGCCTTACTAATAACACCACAAACATTACCCTTGCACGATCTAGTCTGTAGCGTTTCATTAACTCACTGCCATTCAGCCTTTAGAGAATATTTCTCCTACCTCTTTGTCTTTCTGTTATTTTCTCCTCTGCTTAAGAAACTCTTAAGCCTCTTAAAAGTCCTCCTTCACACTCCAAACAGTCTTTTACCTTTGGTGCTCTCTTAAGGGCTAAGATGCTTTGTGAATAACTTTTATCTTTACCAGGATCTAGTTTTAAATGAAGGGGGAAATTCTTAGAAAATGACATAATTCTAAGAATTTTCTTCAGCTCTTTATACGAGGACGCTTTATGAATATGGCCCCGGGCATTCAAGACCACTTTTACTATGGATGAGTAGGCCTTAATCTTTAGAGAGGAAGTGACGCATAACAGTTGAGGCAAAGATTCAGCACAAATACCTGAGATACATGCCAACAGTGATTGGCAAAATCTGGATGTGTGACAGTTGTTCTGTCTCACACAGGTAGAGCTAATAGCCTCTATGGGTAAGAATCTCTTCCAATAACGAGCACGCTGAAGACGCGCCTACCTGAATACCTGCAGACCCTACAATATAAAAGGCAGCACACACCACTGTTTGCCATCCTCCTCTCTTCAGTGAACGGTGATTTTGCCAAGTGATCTTTCCTTTTTGCAGTGCTTGATGGGTAAAGGGCTGTGCCACTCCACTATTAAAGTGTATGCAGCAGCCATCTCTTCTTTCCACGAGGGTTTTGGCGACAGACAGGACTTTGCCCACATTCTTGTGAAGTAGTTCTTGCAGGGGGTCAGGAGACAATGCCCGTTGATGTGTGCCTTCTCTCTGAAATGGGATTTGACATTGGTGCTCAAGGCCTTGGTGAATGATCCCTTCGAGCCTCTGGAGCGCTCCTCTCTGAAGGCGTTGTCATTCTTTGCTGCTTGCCTTAACCTCGGCCCAATAGAGTGTGTGAACTAACCACCCTGTGCATGCACCCCTGTTGCTTGCTGCCTCATGGTGACTGCAGCAGGGCTACTCTCAGACCAAATCCCTCCTTTGTTCCCAAAAACATAAGAAGTCTTTTATGTCAAGAGTTATGCAGCGAAAAGCTTTTTGTATTCCATGCCATGCAGGGAACGGGGGGGCAAAAATGCATCTGCTTTGCCCAGTTTGTGTGTTGGCAATGTTGTATTCATCACACATCCGCCCTACAGATGCATTGTTTATTTGCTTTGGGGATGATGTGGTCAGTAAGGCCCTATGCAGGAAATGCCTTGTGGCATGGCTTTGTGAGTGCATAGAAAATGGACTTGCACTTGTTAAGTGCCTGTCTAGTCTTCCCACCACTCAAAGCACTTTTACATAACATGTCACATTTACCCATTCACACACACACATTCATGGACTGAGACTGCTAGACAAACATTTCATATTATCACACCATTCATTCATTCAGGCTCCTGTGTGGATAGCACAAAGGTTATGACATTGTAACACTACTTCTATTAGTACAGGTGGAGCCCTCTACCTAGGGGCCTTGTCACTCCTATACCACCCACTGAAGATGGTGTGGGATAGTGGATGCTTATGTCACCTATAAACCGATCGACCAAAACCATAAAACCACTGCAGGTGAAGTGAAAAACACTGATTGTTACGGCTGTATGTGCCCTGTTTTGCTGTATGTGCTCTGTATGTGCTCTGTTCTGCTGTATGTACTGTATGTGCTCTGTTCTGCTTCCCTCCCTTGTAGATCTGCCCAGGTGTGCTGCATCAGGTAACGAGGTGCAGTGCACCTGGCATGGAGGAGGTATTTAAGAGCTCCTGTGCAAGCAGCAAAGGGGAGAGGTTCTGGTGTGGGGACTGCTGGTCTTGCTGCCTCTCCCCATGGGATTTTTGTGTGTCTTGTGTTTTTGTTTTAATCCTAATAAATCCCATGCATTTGAGTGTTTTAAAGGTGTTCGTGTGATTGCTTTTTTTTTTTTTAAACACTCAGAGATCACACAACTTTGTTTTTGTGGATGCCTGCTCCAACCACTCAGACCAAGTACCCCCCCCCCCCCAGTAGGACAACCCACAATGCCACTCCACAAAAACTGCTCAGGAATGGCTCAAGGAACGTGACAGAGCTCAAGGTGTTGACCTGGCCTCAAAATTTCCCAGATCCCCATCTGATCGAGCATTTGAGGGACATGCTGGTACCCCAGAGGTACCCTCGATCCACAGTGGGGCCACCTTGGCTCTGACACGGGACCTCCGGGGGTGTCCTGTGCTGTCAGGTACTAGGGCGTTGGCAGCAGATCCTTTGTGGGCTGTGAGGTGGGGTACTGGCACATCCTACAGATGCTCAATCAGATTGGGATCTGGGGAATTTGAGGCAAGGTCGATGCCTTGAGCTCTTTGTTACATTCCTTGGGCAGTTTTTGCAGTGTGGCATGACTCATCATCCTGCTGGGGGGGCCATTGCCATGAGGAAGAGCTGTTGCCATGAGGGAGGGGGCACTTGGTCTGCAACAGTGTTTAGGTGACTGGAGCGCATCAAGTAGCATCCATGTGAATGCCAGGACCAAAGGTTTCCCAACAAAACATTGCATTGTAAAAATATGATCATCGCTACTTCTGCTAATGGTTCATTATTTTTGGTTTATTGGTATATACTGTATGCTGCAGCCCCCAGGTCCTGCGGGTTGACCCCAGGGTCAGGCAGTTTGGATAAGCCTGTTTGAAAATATCCCAGGTTTCAGGCTGGTGGGTCATAAAGTGACTAAGTCCACCTTTTCCTCCCTTCTCTTCCTCTCTCTTGAGCACACACAACAAGCAGTTTCACCATCAGCGCTGCGGCGCTAAAACTTTCCATTATTAGACTTTTGACCAGGAAAACCTGTTGTCCAGCATACTTAAATCCCTCCGATCATAATGGCCAGTAAAATATTCCCCTTTGCAAATATGTAGGCCTAACACCATGTCCAAACAGCAAGCAAGTGCCTCTCAGTCTGCCTCTCTGCCAAAGTGAATCCATTAAATATGCACTTCTGTAATGTCATGTAAACAAACCACTGTACCTATCAGCTGTGCACTCATGTAAACAAACCACATAGGTTATGAGCTGTCCACTCAAAATCACAGGCTTAAGAGGTCAACTTTCAAGATGGGTAAGTACTTACCCAACCATGTTTAGGTTTGTACTTTTTGAAACAGAAAACACACATTTTATATTGTGATATTTGCTGGAAATGACTTACAATATAGCCAACAGCAAGTAGGTAATTACCAGAAACTTTCTGCTTCAGTATGTGGCTTGGGTTCAGGTCATTGACTAGTGCATATGTTTACCAGTTGGGTGTTGCTGACTGGCTTTCATAACAGGCTGGTTTGGTGCAGGTTTTAAAACCCCGACCCGCACACCACTAATACTGAGGGCTCTACTTGTACTAATAGAACTACTACTACTAGAACTATTTTAGTCCCTAGTCCTATTGGCACAGCAGGAGCCCTCTATCTAGTGGCCCTGTTGCTCCTCTGCTGCAGGCTGAAGAGGGTGTGGGATAGCAAACAACGGAGTGTGCTGCCATGTATACTGTGAGGTCCACACATATTTAGGTAGGCACATCCTTATTGGCCATTAGAGGGCTCCTTCTGTGCCGATATAACTAGGGTTACAATATTGTAACGTTTGTTGTCTTCCAGGATTGAATGAGTCTGTGTTCACTACATGCTAAAAACATTATGTTAAACTTTCTTTTCTTTTTTAAGTTTAGCAGTATCATTTACCAGAAGCTCCAGTGAGACAGTCAGACCAAGAAATGAAAACTGGCAGCTTTTCAGATGCAAAGTGTTCCACCACACGTGGCCTGGTGTGTAATTCTCTGGGTACATGTTATTTAATATTTTTGCAAAAGCTTCATCCACTTCAGCCACTGACTCACTGCTCTCAGCTATTTGTACAATGCTGTTTGCTAGGTGTTTGGTATCTGACCTGCTGAGGGAGCCATTCAAACCAGCAGTGTTTTTAATCCTCTCTGCTACACCTGCTTCATCCTGTGAGGACAAACACAATGCAAAGCATGGGAGTGACCAACAGCTGTGGCATGTCCAGTGTGTGTGTGTGTATGTGTGTATGTGTGTGTGTGATACTGTTCACTTGTCCTATTTGGAAAACAAATATGGGTCATTTTTAAGAAAAAAGAATATTACTAGATAACTCAAACATCTGTCAAAACATGTTATTGTTTTATTTCAGATACAACAGCTGCACTTGCACAGTTGCAGCCTTTATACTCACATGTGCACAACCAAGGAAATATGCAGGGGCATCATAGTGAGACTTTTTTATGCCTTTTTGGATAGGACAGACTAGGTGTGAAGGGGGGAGACAAAGTGCCTTTGTACATGGGGTACCTGCTCTACCCACTGAGCTACTGCCACCCCAAAAGCAATACTTATTAACCAGCGCTCCAACAGGGCCCACGAAAACCCCAGAATTGAAAAGTTTGGTTTTGTTTGCAATTTTATATTTCCAAGCAATCAATGCCATAGCTACTTCAAAATTCTCTGAATAATCCAGCTGAAAGACTAAACTTAGTGTAAAAACATAGCGAAAGCTGTCAGAGGCTCCACTCACCCCAAAATGGTTTAGTCCACATGCGCACTAGGAATCCTCTCTAAATGCAATAAGAGCCGAGTGAGCGACTGTTTTGCTGCTGAAGCACCAACATACACTGTCATGTCTTTTCCCAAGAAAGGGAAATCAGGGTTAAAGGAAAGAAGGACAAAAGCAAACGACTCGAAAAAAATAAATAAATAAAGGTACATGACAGAGAGACGTGGATCACAGGGCCCAGAATTTGTGGTGTTACGCCTCTAGGAATATGTGACCTTAAAAATGATAACTGATATCCTAAAAAGATGTTGAAGAAAATAGTAAGTATTGTTCAGGTAAATACAAAGCCCACAGCCCTGCTGATATCAGAACAACTACCTGAGTAACAGTACTAAAGATCTGTGAATTTAACTCAATACTTCGCTCATTAAGAAAAAGAGCTTACTGTCTTTTTATTGGACAAGCTACAAAATCTGTGCTGCTAATAAGCATTTGACCAGTAAGTTACTAAAAGACTAAAGTATGCCAGAGTTACCTCTAAAATTATTGAATATATAGTCAATAAAGATGAAAATAAAACTTAATTTTTATAACACAAGTTATGTGAACAAAGTGCTTTACAATATGGGAATTAAATGCACTGAATGCTTCACATTAAAAAAAGACAGAACGGACATAAAACAGACCAACAAGGCAATTCAGTATAAAGGACATTTAAATACAATTAAAAACAATGAAAATAGAGCATGTAGAAGGCATCACAGCTTAATATCAGCAAAATTGCAAAATAATGAATCGTTAAATCATGAAATCATAAAGTTAAGTAAGACACAGCATGTCATATATCAGTTCAGGAAGGGACCCAGATGCAGAACAGTAGGCTGGTGGATACAGAACAAGCTTTAATACAGCTGATGAAAAAAAGCATCCCAAACAGGCAGGTAACTCACAGTCTAAAAAAAAGAAGAACCAAAACTAAACTGAAAACCAACAGGGATAACACGATGAACACAGGAAAGAAATCCAAAACAGACCACGGGAGACCAGACAGGAAACAACACCATGAAGACAGGCATGAACACAGACAAACTGACAAGAAACAAAGGGAAACACACAGGTATGTATTCACAGGAAACTAATCACAAGATGGAGACACAGCTGGAGCAGGAGGACACGGGTAAAAAGGAGGGACATGGGGACTGGCTTACAGCAAGGGTGTGGTGGGGAACACTAGGGTGAGCAAACAAGACTATGGAAGCTCAGCATAAGACTGTCTTTGTGCTCATCCATTCACAAATCTCTCCCTCCCACTCCCACTGCTTCCTCTAATCAGCTGACTACAGTATGGGTGTTCACTCCTCTAGTTATCCAATCAAACTTGGCAGCGATCTCTGTCAGCCAATCACGATTTGAATCAGCTCTCTCCTCTGCTGCTGTCAGATGTCATTTCAGGCAGAATTGTCGCTTCATCCTCCACCCTGTTCTACGGTGAGGATTTGCAGCGTTTTCTTATTTGCTTGTATTGTGAGGATTTGCAGTGTATGTGTTGCGAAATCGATAAATGTGTTTTCTGAATTTGGGGGTGTTTTCTTAATGCGTGTGTGTTGTGTGGAGTTTGCGTGTGTTGTGACCTCTCTCGGCCAGCGTACTGTTCACCTCCAGATCATCGTAACCAGAGTCCAGGACAAGCTCAACAAAGGCTCATTCCTCTACTCACCCAGATCATCAGCACCTCTTCATCTTCTTCTCATCTCATCTTCACCACCTCTAGACCCTGGGGATTTCCCTGTTTGACTCTGGATTCATCACCCTTCTTAAATCATACTATCTCGATTGGGCTCAGTTACCATAGACTTTCCACATTTTTCAGTCTTATGTGCACATGTTAATAAATCTTTAAATCTCTCCTGATTGAAATACAGAACAGGTGTGTGGGGAAGACTCTGGGAACAGGGAAGGACTAACGAAACAGAGGGAAGACAGGTGTGATAGAAAACAGGCGGGAAAACACACAAAGACAGGAAATAAAACCAGACATGGCACATGAGGAGAAAATCTACAAAATAAAAGAAGAAACAGAACATAAACAAGGAAGAACACAAACAGAAACCCCCCAAACAAAGTCAACAACATAACAGAATATAAACAAAAACAAGGATCATGACACAGCATTTTAAAAGAACTGCAGCAGTGGGATGTGTAAAAAGAGAGTTTCAGGCTTGTATCAGTAATCTCATAGCTAGTTAAAGGCTAAAGCAAATAAATAAGTTTTAACAGGTAAATTATGTATAGAACAGACATATAATGAAATTTCACTGCAGACACACCAAGAGTATAATGAAGTACACAGTGGAAAAATATACCATTATCTCAATAAATGAATATAGGCTGTTGCATCCCAAGAGTCATCTTTTTAATTACACATTTGCATAAACAATATACAGCATATACAGTAGCTCCCTGCATTTTCCCACTCAGGTGATTAACTTATATCGCTGGTGTTCTCAACTTGATTCACAGACTTGCTTAGATGTCAGCCCACAACCAGTCAACCATCTCTGCTGTGCCTTCTTATTTTAATCTGCTTGTTATACCATTATACTTATATTATATTCTGATGTTTCATATATTAACAATCTCGATGGAAAATAAAGTTATATATAATCCGCTTAACATGAAAAGGAATTTGCACATTGTTTCTCAGCTTATTTAGTAGATCCAGAGTTTAAAGATCCTAATCTCAAAAAGATATCTATTTAAAATCAAATCAGCATGTTTGTGCCTGAAAATGTGCCATGTAAACAAAGCCACAGGCCACGTGGGATACAGGAGAGCAAGGTTGGTCTAAGACTATGCAAAGGATGTAATGTAAGGGGTAATTAAAATGCTAAACTACCTAATCAAAGCTTTATTTCAACTAATCTGAAGTTAAAGAGTTCTCTTTCCTATTATGGTCCAATTAGCCAGGAGAATTAGCCTATCAGCAGTACAAAGACTGAGGGAGTCAGCAGCCCCATGCCAGTACAGACCTCTCCGTGTTAGAGTTATTGCATTCTTCCTCTGTGTATCTGAGTTTTTATTGCTGCTCCACATTCCTCCCACATGCCACAGTCATGCAAATCAGGTGAATTAGAGACTCTGCGGTGACAATTTTTTGTCATTGATCTTGGTTAATGAATTGTGATGATAGATTCATATTGCTTTGGTAAATCAGACTACAAGTCACGCTTCAAACATGCCAACATTGTTGTTAACTAATGGCTGGCGTCGGCAGAGACTTAACTAGTCATCTGTTTTCAGAGGAAGCCTTTAAGATTGATTTACAGAAATTCTTCAACATAACAACCTGTGTTGTATTCTCCAGTGAGACAGTGATGCTGTAAACACTCAGTTGTTTTCCCCTAAATGCTGCTTATTATCTGAAATGGACATTACAAACAACTAGGCCATCTAGGCTGTGGTGTACTGCATGAACAATATAAGCTGTTTGCAATGCAGAAAACTTGCGTTCTGATAATAAATGCAGTTATTGTTTTATGTGGCTCAGTAGTTCTCGCTAGCCTCAAAGCAGCCTAATGAATGTTAAATATTGGACACATCCTGCCAGGAGTGCAGAGCTGTAGGCTACTGACTGCTTGATGAGATTTCAAGGTGCTGTATTAGCAGAGAGCTAAAGAATGCAAAGCAATAGAGCATGGAGCAAAGTGGTACTAGAGAGAGTCAAGCAAGCAGAAAGATGTTGTTGAGCCTTTAAGGCAAACAAGTATTTGTTTACATTTTTTTAAGTGGCCTAATAAACTCTGGGTAAAGAGGAGCTTTATGGATTCAACTGGCTGTCCACTCATCTGGGACATGAAGTCACATGTGATGTCTCAGGTCAGTAGAGAATGAGGGAGCTTGGCACTGCGTTTCATGGCCACAACGCGTCAGGCTATAGTTTTTAACTTGTTTGGCCATGCTGAAATAAAGGCTTTTTAATCTCAGCCCTACTCTGAGTGCCCCAGTTCCTACAAGAAACTAGTATTTGGATCATAACACTGATGAGCCCCAGAAGTAAGGAAAGAAGACCAACGATACCCTGTGCAGCACTCCAGGCTTGTGTTTTTTTGATAGACAACAGGTTGTCAAACTGCCGCGTCATCCTAAAATATGCCTGGAAGCAGCCATCATCGAGGCGAAGCTCCTGGACCATCTGGTGCTACTCCCCGTGATCCACCCTCTTTTTTAGGGTCTCATGTACCCACACAGATCTCCGTTTCCCTGTGCCCAACAAACTATTTGCTGACAGCCTCTCACCCTCAAACAGAGCTACAGCAAGTACCCCCTGACTGTCCAGTTTGGTAACTAGATACTAATTACTGTGAAATAAATTAAAAGAATAAATACATATGAGATTTATTATACAGGGAGGTTGAGGTAAGGGGGTGATAGGGTGGTTGTCTGGCAATAATAAAAGGGCACAGCAAGCATTCTTTTTTACTAGTGGCACTCATTTAAAAAACGAAAAGCACAAAAACAGCAGTGCGGTTCACCTCGCATTTCGCAACCTGCAAAACACTTTCTGTGTGATCGGGGCCTGAGTCAAGATGGCAGCCATGCCTTGTCTCTGAGAATCTGTCATATCAGAAATCTATGTAATCCTGTCTGGATTATAGTACACAGCCATGATCCACATTCTCTGTTAATTGTGTAACTTTTCATATTTTTCAATTATCATCTATTGAGTTTGTGCCTGTAGTCAAAGTTGGTGGACTTCTGGGCCCAGCATTGCCAGATAGGAAATGTCCAGCAGTCGTACGAGAGGCTTGAAATTATTATATTTTGAGGATCCTTATGAATTGATGAATTACTAAATTTTGAACCAAAAATAAAAAAAAACAACAACTTATCAGCTCATTTATTATTCTAACAAATTCCCAAATTTATTTACAACTTATATACAACAATCCCCAGTCAATTTACCACCCAATTAAATAAATAAAACCCAATGTATTTACAGTCCAAGTACCACCCACTGTTACAAAATGAATATGCACTCCCCCAACATAACCTTTCCTCATCTATAGATCTGCCAAAAATATATTTTTTGTACAGTTCTGAAATTGATTGATATTTTTGCTTGGTACATCATTATTACTATTATTTCAGAAAACACAATGTGCCTCAGCTGCCCATACTGTTTGCAACACGTACTGCATTTACAGACGTGCAATAAACTCCCACTCTGAAGATTCACATTGACAAATACAGCTCTAAATACATAGATAGATAAAAATCATATTAATGAAAAAAAATAAAAATTCTAAATTACTAATGTAAAATATCTTACCAAATGAGGTGTATCAGAGACAACACGTGCATAATAGAAAATATTTAGACAGTGTAATATTTGAATACTACTCTAGACATCTAGGCTACTGTCCAATATGGTGTGTGTTTCCTCTGTGCTGTTTTTAAAGAGCCATAGCACTGGAAGACAGCAATTGATACACGTACAGATTGCCCTGACAACATGACAAAATGATCATGCATTATGGGGATTTGGATATTATTGATTGCACATCTCACAGAGCGCAAAATTAATGTACAAACACAATAATCATCATACCTTGGCAAAGCCGTCTGCACCTACGAGGCCCCTGACACACAGGCTTGCCTGGATATTAACATCTCAAACATCCATCAGATCCTGCTACATCTCAGTGAGACGGATCATGCCTCCTCAACATGCTACAGCATCCCCTTGTGAGGATGATTCAGTGGTTACAATGAATATACTCTTTCAATCAATGGAAATGCAGGGCGAATCCTACAGAGATGTTCCTTCAGCAGCGGAAAAACTTCAAATGCTTTTTTTCTGATCACAGATGGAAATAACAAAAGACTGGATGGCGTTATTAGAGATGTACAGGAGCTGAAGACCAGCTTTGGATCCACCCAGGATGAGTTAAAAGAGATGAGAACGGGATGCAAGTAGACTGAAACAAAGATAAAGTCATTTGAAAACGACATAATGAATTCAAAGCAGGAAATGGATAGAATGTTTACCAAGCTGGACTTCACTGAGAATCAGTGCAGGAGAACAAACATCAGTTGATGGCATTGCAGAGAACTGGAGTGAATCTCAGGAGAAGGTTCAGCAAATGCTCTCAAGCATTTTGTGGCTAGATGGTATAAATATGGATATAGATAACGCCCAGAAAGTTAGCTAGACACCTCATGAAATTATTGCAAAACGCTGTAAAGACAGACAGAGTATTCTTACTATACTTACCTTACCACTACCAAGAAATTTCAGGGCACAAACCTCTATATAAATGATGTAGAAGTTGAAAGCTGCCTGTGAAGGGGGTTAGTTTGCTGTTTCTGAACCTTTCTGGTTGTTTTTTTTTCTTTTTGTGGCCATTTATTTGTGAAAATTTTGTTTTTGTTTTCATTGTAAGCTCCTATTGTCTATCATTTTATGTGTAGAGATTCACTTATTTTCTGATCTTTAGATTTGGTGTGCCTTTTGTTTTATTGATACCTTGTGATTTTAAATTGTTGTTTGTTTTTATATTGTTTTTGTGCGGACTCCTGGAGGGCTAGCGACCACTTTTGTGGGAGCTAATGGGGATCCAAATATAAGATAAAGGTAACATTTCCATTTTGATTTTGTGGGAATGTGTTTCATTTTTTAGATTTGTGGTCCTTTAATTGCATAATTACTGTATTTACGCCTACATTTAGTGAGGCCTGTGCTGACATATCCACAGATAATATTCGCCTCATGCAAATAAACGATAAAGATGGTCTGAATCGTCGTCTTCAGCAGGAAACATAATGACTCTCACCATTGTGATAGGTGAAATTTGTGTGACTGAAGAAAAGTTTTCACTTCATTGCACAATAACTAATTATTTTTTTTAAAACTAAACCACTCAGCTTTTTTCCCCCGACCATTAATCTGTTCTGCTGGTGTTTGAAGAGGTTGATTGGTCTCGCAGCTGTACGTTATATGCTGTCTGCCTCCTAAAAAACAGGACCCTCTGAAAAATCATCTTGCAACCCAAACCACGTCAGCTAATTGACGCTCAAACAAAGCTGAGAGAGCTGCAGTCTGCTGCGCTGATTGATGGACGAACATGAAAAGTAGCCTGCCTTTTCCCATTGTGTGACTATTCAATCAAACCTAGGCCAGTGTGGCTGGCTGGCATCAATATGCATGGAGATAGCCTGTCACCACTTTTCTCTGCTTCTGTGTGAAGCGACACAGTCTGTCTGTTTTTCTTTGTTTGTCAAGGTGCTATCCATCTATCCACCAGTGAACATTGCAAGAGAGTGGCCCGCTGCACCTCATTTTCATCAGTCTGTCCAAGAGTTAGAAAAGAAGCCCTCAGAAAAGTATCTGTGGCAAGATTCCACTTTACTCCCTGTGTTTTAACTTGGGTTCACGTCATCGCATTTCCATTTGGTATTGTGGTGACGTGACAGCTATAACTGTAACTTCTAATCTTTCTGTGGTGTTTTTAGGCACTGCCACTTAACAGTAATTACATACTCTGCACGAGTGTTTTAATTACACTCTATATCTTCTCTAACTTCTCTAACAGTCCACTAATTACGTAATGAGTAAGGTGGCCAATGGGCTATACTCACAAAATCCCAAGTTGTCCTTTCATGCATGGATCATTAAATTACTGAATAAATTACCTCATGTTTTGGTATGACTGTGTATATCTACTAAAAAAAGAAAATCAAGAAAAGGTAATGATGGTGAAAATTAAGAGGGCAAAATAATGACAATAATTACCACCAATATTATATAATCTTGGACTTATTATATATACAAATATAATGTTATGGTCCCATACACAGCATGAATGAGTGACATTTTGGACCACATCACATCTGAAGAACGACTCTGTAGGTCTCCTGACGCTCCTTCCAACGGGATATTTGAACAGATGTTCTCGCTGAATGAGACACAAGTAAACAGGGCCTGTCATTGTGTCTCGCTGGTGTACAACACCTGTCAGCACTCATAAGACAGGAAGTAGGTCAAGAGAACTTTAGGAAGGAGATACAGGACAAAGGGGCTCCTTTAACTGACAGGGGGAAAGTCTGCAGTATCTATTCATAGCTGAGGGCATCTGAATGCTCGGAGAATTCCAAATAGCCGGGACCTGTGTGGTCATTCTACTATTGAAAATAATTTTGAGTGTTCGTACGGATTATTTTGTGTCACCTGTGCACCTGTGTGTAATTACTGAGTATGAGGTTTATGGTGGTGGATCATATGGGCTGATCTGAGGTGACTTATAATCATCTGGGATCTCATTTATAAACATTGCTTGCGCATAAAACGAGACCTAAAAGAGGCGTACGCCACTTCCCATGCAAAAATTATGATCTATACAAACAGACTTGATGCCGATGGTGAGGTGGAGGCCTGACTGTAGAAACTGTCAAATATTTTTTGGCCATTTTTGGCTTTTGTCCATACATACATTTTGAGTGTGGATCCTATGCCATTGTTTTATGAATGAGACCCCTGGTTAGGCAAGTTCTGCCAGCCCAACACATTCATCCCAACTCATCAAAGTTAGGTCAGTGAGGCCAGTGGACCTGCACATTAAAATATAACGTGCTAGCTACCCCTTCTGGGTCAGTTTTGGAAGTTTAGGCATGGCGTTTCAATTCATGTTTGTTACATGCATTGTGTCTTTTCCAAATGAGAGATGTATCGTTATTCAACATGACATAAATCACTGGCATTGCATGCTACACCTACCATTACACTATGTTGTTATTAAATTACTTAAGTGACTTTTGATTTTACACAGGACATGAAGAGCAGGTGTTGGGAGTGTTTTTGACCCATACACAACCCCCACTGCCTGCCTGCCCTGTGCAGACTTCCAATACCACCTGCCCTATGCAGGCTTTCTCACTCTCAACTGTGGTTGTTGCCTGTAACATTAATAAATGCTGCCGCCCAGTGCATATCATACCGCCGCTAAGGGTGCCTTTGTGTGTCAGTGTCTGATGCTGAGGGCCACTGACCAAGCGTTGGTATCTGGTGAGTTGTGAGTGTGATCAAGAACTCCAGATTAAACAACAAATACCCTTGTTTGTGTATGCCTTCTAGAACTTTTTGATACCTAGGAAAAATAATTTTTAATTGCCCACATGTGGTTGTTTTGCCTGGTTCATTTTTTCCACCATGATGTTTTGTGGTGATTGCTGAAATAACAGGTTCTATTGTTTGTCTTGGGAGGTCTCTTGACAGTGACAAGAATTCATATATGAATGCATTATGGCAAAGCTTTGTAGGACAGGTAGTCTACAACTGCATGTGAAAAACAAACTACAAGCTACTATACTTTGTTTCAGCAACCTGACCACTCATCACCAAAATTGTAAGTTAATTAAATTATCTAGAATAGATAATACTCAAAAGTTTTGAAACAGTTTTACCAACCCACTGTAAAAAACTCCTTCAGGCAGCAGAAGACAAGAGGCCACATTTTTGCACTGTGTCAAACGTTTGTGGAATAAATGATAGTGAAACCCATTGTGCGTTTCAACTCTTCAAATCACGATTTGGAAGACAGCATACCTCAGCGGTCGGAGCCCCGTGCAAAGGCTGGATGCACGGGGCATCTGTTGAACTCAGCACTTTAAAACGATTTCTTGGCACCCTCTGTATGCCCTGGTAGATCCGTCTTCTTTGATGTTTCTTTAAAAATTCAACTGATTTGTGTGTGAGATGAAGCTATGAGTGTGTAAGAGGTGATAAAAAGGCAGGAGAGGACACAGATGATGCATAAAACTATATTCCCAGCATTCAGTGAAAGTTAGAGAAGACCTTTTTTTAGGATTATTTTTACTTTTTATGAATTTTAATGTTACAGATTCTTCACATTTTTTTCTTAACCCATAGTCTGTTTGATGTATAAAGTCCAGTGTGCAGTATTCTTGTTTTATATCAGGACATACTGGACGCACTGGACAGTGGAAATGACATAGGTGCATGGGAAATAATACAAAACAATGATCTTAATGTAAGTGAAAATCTACAGGCCGTAAAATGGATTATGTATGCTGGCATACAAGCCGCTTTTAGCAGTCTTTGCCCTTACACTCCATGCTTGCTGATTGTGGTATAATTATTTTCCTACTGAGATAAAATACATCATTTCCTGTGCATATCTTGCTGGAGGTTATGCAGTACAACTTGAAGAGTCACGATGTGTCCCTGTGGTTCTGTTTGGCTTTTTGCCTAATATCATGAAAGTGTTTTGAGCAATGCTTCTCCTGCTTGGGCCCGAGCAACACATTAACCTCTGCCCCCGGTGGCTTATTCATGGTGCTGTACACTCACTCATGGCAATTTTCCTCTTCCAACAAAAGGACATCGGTTTCCTTGTGCTAAAAAGTTGCACAGTGTCAGTGC
This sequence comes from Cephalopholis sonnerati, assembly GCA_019142605.1. Lineage (NCBI taxonomy): Eukaryota > Metazoa > Chordata > Actinopteri > Perciformes > Serranidae > Cephalopholis > Cephalopholis sonnerati. The sequence goes on along the minus strand of JAGQAX010000001.1, from coordinate 33,987,689 downwards.
TCCACGCTGTTCCCTTCCATCAGGAGCTTGTCAGTGGCCAATGTTTCTGAGTCCACAGCTTTTAAAGGAAAGCAAGAGGTGATTTTATCTGTCACGATTTAAGTGACGGCACCTGTCGTGTGAAACTGCTGCTGACCAAATATCCGCACATTTGACTGCACTTCATAGTATTCTATTAATGCAGGAATCAGCTTGTCCACATATACTGCATAATGTATAATATTGGTGTCAGGGAACTGTTGCGACTGGGTAACTCCTCAGTAGCATCAAAGGTTACGTCAATATTCCACCACCACATCCACCTCTTGAAAGGTAGCGCAGAGAATTAAATTAACACAGATAAATGCTTGAGAAAAATATCTTGCCAGGATGTGAACAGTGCCAATGAAATACACAACAGGAACCAATTATCTTCTCATTGTGAATGTTACCCTGGGTATTACTTTAAATTATACTCTAATCATATTTTTACATTCCAGATTTCCTATTTTTCACCTGAAAATGATTATCTCAAGTTTAATTTTAGGAAAGCTGTAAGGTCTAAATATAGTTTTGGCAGCATGGTTTCTCTGTAGCTGCAATAATTATTCTATATGAGGGAAATTACTACAGCTCTACTGCTATAAAAATAATGATTTGATTTTTAAATTGATTTGACACTTTAACTTTTGATAACATGAGACATCACAGAGCTGGAGTGCCAGAGCATTTAAGCTCCCCATTAAGTACAGTATGACAGGGGAATGCCAGTCAGTGGCAAGCACATTGCATTGTACTGTTCTAAATTGTAAATGCAAAATAAAACAAAGGTCTCAATTATTTTAATTAATTCTTACATAACGTGATTAGAACAGTGCTTTTTATTATGTAAAGTGCCTTCATTACATGTCATATCAATTTCTCAAAATGAAAAATGGATGTGGGTTTTAAGGATAGATCATATATCCAGTAAATGCAGGGAATCAATAATGAACTGATGCTTAATGCTGATATGGTGAGGTTTTGTGAAATTTATTGTAGTTCACTCCACACTAAATCCCATTTACCGGTCAAGTGTTCCATTTATAGAGCAATACCATGTCAGTCTGCTGACTGTTTGCTTAAATTGATAGCATCTATAGTATGTACAAATACAGCACAGACCAATACATCACATTTGCTATGTTAAGCATCTGTCAATGTGACATACAGCAGAAATCATGAAGAATTTTCAATATAATAATGGCTTTGCTGTATCAGAGATGTTACAAATCTTCCTTCAGGCAAGGAGGAGACATATGCATTAGATACAGTAGAGTATGTTGTAGCACAGCATTGTTGTAACACTTAACTGAGGGTGTTTGTTGCTTACATTGACTTCAAGTGTAGTTCATATTCACAATGGCATGCATTGTATGGCTGCCTTGGACCTTGAAATCTCTACAGTAAATAAGTACTTAATTAAACACATAAGTAAATAACTATTAAGGTGTACATTTAAAGACACATTTCACTGCTGGAGAGATGTTTTTTTCCTCCTTTGGTTCTATATGGCCAGAGAAAACAGAATGAAAGGGCTGTGCCTTTGCTGAAGAGGTAGAAAACCTACAACTACCACAATGCACTGTGCCACACCAGACCAATAAACCCCTCTGCTGGTGGGTGACATAACACAAGCTTGTCTGTTTGACACAGGAAAAAATTTGGCGGTCAACGAGATCAACGATCTTGAATTACAGTAGAACAGTAAACTAAAAAATGTTTCTGAAAAACAGGCAATACAAGGACAGAATCTCAATTCATATTTTAACCTGTGAGGGTGTGATGTGTACTTTATTGTGTATATGGAGGAAAGCACCTCTCTCAGGGTGTCATTGTGAATATGAGTGCAGCAAGTAGTGATGATAGCAGTAGAGTTAAGTGTCTAGATAAGCTCAGGGCGACTGTTCAACCTCATGAGAAGGCCATGTTATTGTTTTGTGGTGAAGACTGCAATAAAGCCATTGCTGTGAATGGCACCCGAACGCCTCACCATCCTTCCCTCTGCAGAGAGGTCTGGACCCCTAGAAGCTAATTACCGGCTAATGCCGAGCCAAACTAATATTAATGTTAATAAGCCAGCATGTTCCCAACTATGGTTCAGAGCCAGTAAGCTGTCATTGAGAGAGGTAACATACAGTTTGATCTCTGTTTTTTCAGCTTCTGTATTTACAATACAAGAAACAGTATGGCGCCTGCCTCTTTTTTACAGATTCTCATATAACAGCCAAACAGTGCACTAGAGTATGTCTCTACATTTTAAGTGGAAAACAGACAATTTAGTATCAGAATTGTGGTTTATATTTGATCAGCACTGTCCACTCACCAACTGCCAGTTTGGTGTGAGTTTGAGACAGAAAAGGAGAGGCAGGTCTCTCTATCAATCAGCTTCATTATTCTTTGTGTCCGTGGTGGCGGGCATATGTAAATATGGAGTACAATCTGCCCAGCTGACACATAGCATCAATATGATATCAGAAAGACACTGGACTCTTACTTATTACTTACTTACTTACTTACTTCTTACTTATTCTAGGTGAGATAGACGTTTGCATTAAACATTGTCCTGATTTTGAATTTTGGTTACCCAACATCACAAACTAAAGTTAACCGTCTAACAAAGTTTGTAGCCAGGTGGGTGTAATTCAAGCAAAAGCAAAGGGGTACTTAAAGATGGAGGGAAGTTTACCTTGGGTAATTTACACAAACTGCCCACACTGTGTTGACACAAAGCTGGTCGAATGTTGGCGAGGTGTCCTTTTCAGAGCTATGATAGCACAAATTAAAGGGCCCATTTAAAGAAATCAATAAAGAATGATTCGTGTCATTATAGAAAACTATAATTCATCAAAACCCAAGTAAAGCAAGACAGAATACTGAATCCCTTCACCACAAAAATATCTTCAATAACATTCAAAATAAAATGGGCTGAAATATCGTCAACAATGTCAGACCGCAAGATAATATTTGTCTAGATGGCTTTTATAAGTAATATGAAAAGGCAAAGTAATCAACATGGCTCAGAGAAAATCAGCATCTTTGCCTTCCTTTCGGCTGTTTTGAAAATATTATGGCACCAAGGATTTTGCTTGGTGCCCATTTGAATTGTCTATAAAACAGTTATGGTCCAAGATATGGTCTGTGTGTGTGTATTAATAAGTAAGAGGCATTTTGTCACGTTAACACACTCAGTGGCAGTGTGGTCATTACTTTTACAAACCCTAAAGGTTGTACACAGAAAACAAAGTCAGCGATCATATAATGACCTAGAAAAGGCATATTCACTTGGCAGCCCACAGGTCACATGCGGCCCAGAGGCAACCTCGAGTGGCTCAGCGTGCATAAATCTCATATAGTGGTATGACAAAATTTGTAAACTACATATAGTCTGGAAGTAGGTAATGAGTGAGCCACATAACTTCATGTCACCTCTGCTGAGTTACACATGTGTGGTACCCATCTGGCAGGATGTACAAATTGAGCATAGAGTTAGTTCAGGCAGGACACGATGTCAAGCTCAGCTCACATCCCAGCTACATCAGCTGATCTCAAACAGCCCAATCAGTCAGCTGATAGATCACATGATTCCTTTTTTTGCAACCAATTGGCAAATCTCATTCAGGGCGCCCTATTTAAACTGCTCTGGTGTGTCTACTGTTGCTGCTTCCTCTGCAAGCTGCTTTGCAACCTGCCTCCACCCCAGCTCCTCCCTTTCATGTTGTGTCTGACTTATTAGTGTCATTTCTGTTTGTCATTGATGCTGCTCTGTTCTGTTCCCTGTTCTTTGCTGCTGATTTCCCTGCCTTAGGCTTTCCATGTAGGCACCTGGAAGGGCAGGGAGGTTTGGTCTCTCTGCCTTAGGTTTCCTCGTTTGTACATGGAAGGGCAGAGAGGTGTGCCGTCTCCACCTTAGGCTTTCCACTAAGGCGCGTGGAAGAGACTCTCTGCGCAGGCTCAAGGAAAGGCAGAAAGGCTCCAGATGAGAGTCATACTGCCAAATATAATACTGCAAATGGAAATAAAGTTTTCTTTGACTAAAGTGCTCCTGACTGAAATCTGTATGGTGACACCGCCAATCATATCTCTCACAAAAGAACGTTTTTGTCATGTGACACAGTGCCAACAACGCTTTGTAGCGTTTCAAACCATCTTCTCCTGAACACTTTCCTTTGACCTTGAAGGAAAACGTCAGAAAGTGAGGTGTGTGTGTGCCAGAGAGAGGGGACAGGGAGGCAGATACTTTGATACATCACTATTTTTACTACATTCAAAATTGTCATTACCAAAAGCAAAAAAAGGATGGTTTTGAATAGGCTGTTGAAAATCTCTGGCCCATCTACATTTTTTGGTTCTGAAAGATTATTTTCAGGACTATTTTCATCTCAGGTCTGCCAGACAGCCAGATTGACACAAATGAGTGTGTGTTTGTGTGAGTGAGAGAGAAACGGAGAGAGAGAAAGAATGGGAGGTGGTAAGTCCCTTGCCTATACAGCAATCGCTGACCATCTTGAGCTTTTCTGACAGTGATCAAGTGTGGCTTACCGAGACAGCTTAGGTGATCGAGGTGTCCACAGTGGCAATTCATCATGCTATCAGGGAGCACAAAGATGACAAGTTGTTTCACTGCTTGAATCAATTTTCTACAATTTTTAACTGCAACATGTCTTGTGGTTGAAATAGAGCAATGTTCTCCATTATCACTTCTTTCTTTCTATAAAGTATCAAGTCAGTGTAGGCTCTAGTGAAAGCAATTATAAACAATGTAAACAGGTCGAGTCAAGTCTTTGACGAAACCAGGGGTTGGCAACCTTTACTATAAAAAAAAAACAAAAAAACATTCTTGCCAAATGTTTCTGTCTAGGGGCGCAAAACATATTTTAGCCTTATAATAAAGTAACACAGCCTATTAAGTAAAAATAATTAATTACCAACAGGTCTAAATGAGCATTCATTATGTTTTACTAAAAGGTGGTTACTCTGCAGTGGGCTAGGCATGATTATTTGGTATTTTAACTTTGCAGCGTTGGTGGTGAAAGCAAACAAATCTGTCCAAGCACTATTAAAATCTCCATTTTCCTCTGAGACTTTTCATTTCTTGGATGGCAGTCCATCTAGGGAGGATCAAGACCAGCCACCACTATTGAGGTTCAGCAAAATTTAGAGGAAAAAGCACCAGGCCATATGCACATTTTCAGTGATGACATGTTAAAACATTCTTTTTATACAGTGTATATGCTACACATTTTTACTGTTGGAGAATCTAAGAATCACTTTGGGCCCACAACAATAAGTGAAAACTGAAATATTAAAAAAAAAAAAAAAAAAAATCATTATTCAGTTTTTACACAATTTTTTTTTCAAAGCCATTGAAGCTACTAGAGCAACCCTGGTCTCACTCCAAAGCTGACAAATCTGGTGCTTGGCCACTGTCGGAAAAAACTGTCCTTTAATGTCAGCATGATACCGGACTGGTCACCGTTATAGTTGAGCGGTGCTCTATGGTGTCAGCGGAAACAAAGCAGGACAAGAACGAAAGTCAAGGTGGTGAAAGTCCCAGTAGCGTGGGTGGAAAGGTCAGTGGATGGGTCCAACAAACACTGATTTTCACCTGGTAGAGCGGTGTTCACGTCCCATAAGATTCTAAAGCCAAACCCTGTTCTTTTTCCCTAAACCTAACCATGCTCATTAGTTACTGGAGGAAAAACATCAACTCCCATCGCTGTACTGATGTAGTGCATTTATTTTGAAAGAGGCTGTATGTAAACTGCAAATTTCCTGTGAAAAAGGAAATGTATTTTGATCGAAGACAATGCATGTAACAGGCATACCTTGACACAGCGTCCCAGAACGTCAACAACCAACACACTCTGGGTACCTCTCAGGCCGTATCTGGACATGGAAAGTCCATGACCAAACATCAATATGTGATGAGGTCGGAGTGAATATGTGTTGACTAGAGAGGGCCTAAAGAGCTGCATGTGGCTCGGGAGCCGCAGGTTGCCTTCCCCTGGATTAAACTGTAGAGCAGGTGATGCCTCTGAGTCATGTGTTCATCAACTGTCAGAGGTCTCCCCGAGCTACCTGCCAACCACCCAACTGCACACACACACAGTCACATTCACCCTAAGTTTTCTGTTCAGCAGAGTATCACTGTGGGTGACAGCATGCCATTAATATGAACAACAGGTCTAATCATTGCCCAACCACAACAACAACATCAAGACATCAATATGACATCAGCAATTATCAATAATCGTCTCTGTGGAGAAGCGACTGAGTAGAGAAGCTGCTGAAGCCTATTGTGTGAAACAGAAGTAAAGCAGCTTATCATTAATAAAGCAGGAAGAACCATGAGCACAGATAGGCCAACAGGTCTCGTGCAAGAGTGTAAAAGGGTAGACACAGAGCTAAAACAAGAGTATTAGTGAGATGGCATGCAAGAAGTGCATCTCTGCATGTCCCGCAGGACCGCTCGCGTATTCTGCCCCGGTTAAAGACACTTCTGTAAAAGACAACAGAATCATTTATTGAACTAACATTAAAATTTAATACTAAATGGCACTCCCGTGCTGTTTCCTATTGTTTTCTCAAATGACTCGATAGCCTTTTATTGTTCCCATGTTGCTTTTATTATCTGGGGGCATTGTGTAATGTTTCCTTTTGTGTGTTGGGTTTTTCTTCTCCTCCCTCCCCTACTCCCCCACCATGCCTCTCTCCCTTTCTTCCACCTGCTCTTGGCCTCCATCTGTTTCTCCGAGCATTTGACTCGCTCTTGTTTTCCCTTTTTCTGTGGCTTGACTAGCTGTATCATCCTCAGGAGATTTTGACATGATATTAAGTTATAGTTACAAGGCAATACTGTGATGTGGTTCCTGGGGGAAATCTCTCAGATCTGGAGTATGCCATTTTTACTAGAGGAGGCAGGTGTCTGCCTAGCTGAACCAAACAACGATATATTTAATTTTGAAAATGGATACATAGTACCACCTTCGAGCCACCAGGGATTTTCATTCTGGGATGAGAGAATCTACGTTTTTTTTCCCTCTGTTAGCCCAGGAGGATGTTAATTCATTGACAGAATGAGGTATGATTCCAGCAGTGACAGGTGTAGGCATAAGCAGGTGCTGCCTTGTGATACTGTCAGGAAATTTATGTCTCTCATCTCACAGTGAGGGCCTTGTCTATACCAGCTGCTGCAACCTTGTGAGGAGAAAGCTAAGAGGTTTTAATTAGGAGTGAGAGTGTCATTAATTACACATTCATTCACGCTCACATCACAGTCTTACCGAGAACTTCCCTCTACCTTTTGACTCCTCCCCCTCTCCCTCCTTGTCAGTGCAATAGCGTTTTAAGTACCCAAGAATTTACTCCATTGCCTACTGGGAAAAGGAAAGCAAATTTGTTAATTTGATGAATCACACTCCTAAGTCCCGTCATGCCACCCCTCCACCCCTGTCTCCAAGATCGTTCAGCACACTTTCATCTCTGATCTAGGACCCCCATGGGGAGTCATGTTTGAAAAGGCAGACCCCTGACAGCTCTTTCAGAGGGCCAGGAATTTAAGTGAGATGGGGGTGTATGCGGCAGATTAGTCTCTTAAACGACTCGCAGAACAATGAGCAGGGAAATTTCTTATGAAAAGCACCTAGGTTCATTACTCTAACTAATTTAATTTTTCCCTTTTGTACAAACGAGATGATGAGGTCATAACTCAGTATGGAAACCTGAGACAGAGGCTGTTGCTGCCGACAATGTGATAAAGACATGTAATATGCTTAAGTTCCCCAGATTTATCCTTCAGAGGGGGGAGACACTAATCTTCCTATATAATATAGCCAGGCTTTATTAATACTCATTCATAGGTACAATATATGACTTTGCTATATTACTAACGTCCATTCATAGTTTGTCTGCAAGGCATAACCGGCAACTGGTGCTACAGTACAGCAATCAGCAGGAGCAGACAGAGGGTGATCCCAATCCTCAACTGTAAAGAACACTTTTAGGAGTGTAATGTCAATGTTAGTTGACCCTGTCGCCTTACAGCAAGAAAATCAGTCGTTCAACTGCAGTCCAGTCACCAGAAGAAAATGTTAGCATTGTTCATTCCTGCAAACCACGGATTCGTAACATATATGCATTTCATTGTTATCATATCAATGTTTATAAGGTGACATAGTTCAGATTATATGTATGACTTTGTCATCATGTAGGCAAGATAGCTGCTGAGATGCAGACCACAGATGAAAACCAAAAAACAACAAGATTTTTCCCAGTGTTGTTGAAACGTAAAGAAACATAAAATTTCAACATATTCACCACATAACAATGTACAAATGTTACATATGCCTGGTTTGCAGAAATATACAAGGCTAACATTTACTCTAGTGACTGGGTTTTTAACTCTGCCAGCTATGGTTAGATCCCATCTGAGTTTGCATGTTTGTGTCTGTGTGGGTTGCCTTCACATTCTCTCATTTCCTCCAACAGTCATTAAAGTTAAATGAACAGACAACTTTTTATGACAGGGGTCTTCAACCAAGGACCCCTTAGGTCAAAATAGGCAAAGGAGAGCTCTCTACTAATGAAGCTCTAGTAATAGTTCAGTCAGGAAGACAATACTTTTTATGCTCAGGCTGTGAGTTTTCTTTCTCACCCTGCCATTCACTCCTTGCACACATGCTTACGCACTATCTCTAGGTGTCATTTTCTGGGTAGGTCAATTGAGTCATCAGCTATTTTCAGCTGATTCACAATCAACCAATAGCACAGTGACACCTCCTCGGTCAGCCTATTGTCTTACTGCTCCTTATTTCAAATATGGTATTTTCTCTTCTCTTAGTTCTTTCTTGCTGCTGTCGTGCACACTTTCCGCCTCCCCATCACCACCTGGTCTTAATAGATTCATCAGCCTCATCCACCTCAGCAGTCAGCTGCCTCGGAGTCATCAGCCACCACCACCACCAGTGTCTGGACTCCATGGGGAGGGTTATCTTGCTGCCACTCAGATGTCTCTTGATTTTAAAATATCTCCCTCTGGTGTCCAAGTGCCAAAGACTTCTGTTAAATCTTAATCAGCATAATTCATCTGTTAATCTGTACATTGATATTCCACATTAAATATTATCTTTACTTCAATCCTCTGTCTCTCCTGATTGATATACTGTATAAAACTGAGTTGTATTTGATATAGTTTTCTGTATATATTTGGGGTCTTCTCTCGTTTGCACTTGCCTGTAGCTGCACTTTGAATTATAACTGGCCAATATGTTTTAATTGTACATAAATGTGAGCTCACTAGTTTACCTTGCTGTTAACGACATGTGCCGCACAGTGATTGGGCAATAGCTAGCTCACATGACTGCAAGAAAAGAAAAAGACCCCCTGTTGAAGCCCCTGGCCTTATTGCCAATAGTTGTAAATGTGTTTGCCATCTCTTTGCCCTTTCTCTTGCCCCATTACATGTTGGGATGGGCTCCAGCTGCACATGAGCTTAACTAGGCTAAGCAGCTTTAGAGAACAGATCAATGGTCTCTCAATGGCATTTATTTAGAACATGTTTAATGGATTACTTACATATACATTCAACAACTTTGATAGAAATGTTCTACCTAGATAGAGAACGACAAACAGACACTGAACATCAAATCTTGGTTTTCTAAAAGCGAAAATATTTAATTTAACTAAATGCCTTCACAGGTCATCAATGTATTACCACAATATAAAGCTCCCACTGAGGTTAGACATTTTTCATGCATTTTTCAAGACATCTCAGTTAGAAATTGAGTCTTTTTCCAGTGTTTGTGCACATAACTACCTTTCTGCAAGGTTCTTAGATGGTCTATTTGATTCCTTGTTTCAATATATAAGAAAATGTCATTTCTTGATAAAGGTATTCACTAAAACAGTACAGTCGAGCTAGTTTCAGACCCAGTATCCACAGATGGCACTCTTCCGCCATTTACATGCCATCAGCAGAAGTTATGAAATGCTATGCAAGACATCCAAATGCTACATCTCTCTTATTCTCACTCTTTTACAGTAGTTTGGGAGTCAGTCTGTGGCCTGCGGTCACTGAGGTGAGTGAGGAGAGAGTAATAGTTCACTCAGGAGAGACAGGTCTGGATCTGGTCTTTCACCCATTTTCTGTGGAGGAAGCTGCCAAAAAAACTTTTGAGCATATGCCAGGGCTCTTTCAGTATGGCTGACTTCATTTAGGAGATCCAGAAAACTAACAGCAGAGATTGAAATGAATAGACTCTCAGCTCCACTTTCCACATAAGCTGTCAAACACCATTGAGGGCGAGCTCGCCTCACAGCAGCTTGCAGATGACTGTGGCTTTGTCATCCCTTTGGTTGTCTGGATGGACAGTCATGCAGTGATAAAGCCAGGAGAGGCCGGACAATCAAATAGTCTCTGCAATGAATGGTAGTTTGCAGCAATGTATGTCCATCCATCCATCCATCCATCCATCCATTTTCATCTGCTTATTCAGGGCCTGGTCGTGGGGGCAGTGGGCCCAGCAAAGCACCCCAGACATCCCTCTCCCCAGCAACGCTTTCCAGCTCCTCCTGGGGGACCCCAAGGTGTTCCAGGCCAGATGAAATATGTAATTCCTCCAGCGTGTTCTGGGTCTGCCCCCAGGCCTCCTATCAGTGGGATGTGCCCGGAACACCTCCGACGAGAGTTGCCCAGGAGGCATCCCGATCAGATGCCCGAACCACCTCAACTGACCCCTTTCGACGTGAAGGAGCTTTACTCCGAGCTCCCTCTGGATGACCGAGCTCCTTACCCTATCTCTAAGGCTGAGCCCAGCCACCCCACATGGAAAACTTAAATTTCTCCCATGGAGGGAGAATTTTTTGTTCTAACATATTATCATCTGACAGTACTTTTATATGTTGTGGCTATTTTAGTCCAGGGTACGAAACAGGATGTTTCTATTAGGTGAGCAGGAATTTGTGCAAAGGCCCTAACATTAAAAGTGTCAGAGCCAAGGAGTGATTATAATTTATAAATTGATAAATTAATTTTAAACAAATCTAGGGTCTAATAAGTTCTTTTCAGGCCAAACACGAATAATTTGTGCAAATAAATGCAATGCCACTTAAAAATTCGAGCCCATCTATCTCTATGAACCTGTCCACACTAAATCTTAAACTTTTGGTAAAAAAAAAAAAAAATCTGAGTGTGAATATTCCTGTCAGCCTTGGTGTGAAAGGCTTAAAAACAAAAAAAAAATTGTCAGTGAATACATTTTGTCATTCTTTTTTTCTTGTTTGTTTGTTTCTTCCCTGTTATGAGAAGGTCTCAAGAATGTTAAGACTGTTCTTTTAATAAGGAGGCACGGCATTCAGTATTCAAGGACACAGAGACCTAAAACAGCCAAGTAATTATTTATCAGCATACCTAAAATATGACTAAGGTTGATGAGCACTACAATTTAAAATTCTGGGAAATAGGCAAAACTAGATGTTTAGATACACTAAAAGTATTTAAAACCATAACTAACCTCGATGCAGCCACTTTGCCCTGGGGACAATAAGAGGAGTTAAAAGGCCTGCAGCCATCACAACGTTCCTCATACAAAAGTACCATGCATGGTCAGACTTCCCACTCTGCCCAATGTCTGTGTTAGGCAGTAATACTTTCCTCCCTCTGCCGACTGGCTGGCGTTGATTGCTGCGGTCATCGGGTCGTGGTCCCACTCCTTCTTTCCTCCCTTGACATGCTGTGGTCCGTGTGCTCAGCGCTGTGTCTAAATGCCACCCTCTAATAGCAGCAGTAGCCTTATCTTTCTATCTCCAGTAAGATCTTTCATTAGCCAGTTTGAGTCCGACTCTCATGGGGGCTATGCAACAGGAAAAACTTGTCCCCTGTTGAGCAAGAGTGGAGAATTAAACAAGGTGTTGTATCTACCGTGTAGTCCACATAGTTCAGATCAACCTACCCAGAGCTCATCAGTAAGCAAAGGGGTGCTGGTGAGCCAAACCAATTCCCCTAATTCTTCTTCTATTCACACTCAGATGTTTATCCTTGAACAATCAGTATTAATCTCTAGCCAACATGGGTTCTGTTGCAGATGAATGTTTTATAGACTCAACTCTTGTTTGTTGCCTCTGTGTCTGCACACTATCCTTTGACACTTCCCTGGAGGCCAGTACTCTGGATGTTCATCTCATCTACATCTGTTTTTTTTTCCACAGGTTTGCGAGTGTGCTGCTGTCACCTACATACAAACCACGTCCAAGTTACTGATTCCTACGGTGTCTATTGTAATTCTTGCACTGACTGGTCTGTCAGGTCCACTGTTAGACTGACCTGTGTACTCTTTGTTCAGTTTGTTTAAGCCCTGAAGAACTTTTCGACTTCTCAGTTCTCTGTTTAACTTGCAGTGTGGCTTTAAATGAGAATTTTAGTAAACAATTGGGTACGTCTTTTCCATCCGATATAAATGTATGATTTGGCCACTGACCTCCTGTGGAGTGTATCTTTCCTAAGGGTGGAGCATACTCACTACCAGCCCAGAACCTTGGTTACTGGATTAATCTAGTCAATCTTTCCAGAAGCAAGGCTTTGTGGGTTTGAATGATGGTATTCTGATGACTGAACCAAATCCCTGTATAGAACTCTTGCCCAGCACAAATCTGATGTCCACTCATACAATATTTACAGGATCCATAGTTTGATAAAGTGATGTGGTTGTGACATAAATATAGACATGAGTAGAACAAAATAAGCAAGTTACCAAAAAAAAAGTAAGGAGGGAGGATTAAAATAGAATCAGGAATGCGTCTTCTGATACAAGTGAATTTAATGAAGTAATTTAAAAGATGATGCCGATGGCAAGCTTGAGAGCCTAACACCTCTGCCTAACTGGATGTAATGCAAATGAGCAAGCGAGCAAACATCAGATAGTTTCAGTGTTTTTCAATGAAGATGTCTTAGTCTGCTCTGTGTGTCAGAGAACAGGCTAAGGGATTTGTGGCTTGTTTGAAAAACTGCTCACCCTGTCTCTATTTTGGCAAAGCTTCGTGCACCTCCAACCTATTTTTAGAGCAACAGGAAGCCGTTGCTTAGGCTCGCTCAGGGCTCAATAGGCGCCCTGACTGTTGTTGCTTGTAGTAATATACCTGGATGCTTTTTCCGCACTCTATCCGCCAGAGTTCACCCACTCGCTGTACGTTAGGAAGAGGTGTCAGAGAGAGATTTCCAAAGCTGGAGGTCCTGGACTGTTTTCAAAAGTGAGTTGCAGGAACAGCCAGGGGCCCCAAGCCAGAGAATCTCAGGCTGTGCTGCGTTTCATAGGGGATCACCATATCTAAAATGTTGCTGGGAGCCTCTCCTCAAAGGTTATCACCTGTGAGATCTTAAAATCAATTGTCAATCAGAACTCACAAGCAGCCAGTGAAGGGAGGCGAGGATGTGCATTCTTGTAGAATTACTTAAAATTGACTTTTGGTTGCCACCTGAACAGACAGCATTGCAGCAGAGCAGTTGAGAGGAGCATGGAGTAGTTTTTCTCACGCTGTGCAATTCAGCTTTTGATATTTGACAGACCTGACAATGGCTATATTAACTGAGTCACCAGATTGTACAGGGATGTACAGGTATCAACGTAACTGTGAAAATGAGTTATATTGGTGCTGGAATGTGGTATAGCATCAGCATGTACACAGGAAGTGAGAGAAGTTATAAAACACTTTACATGAGCAGGGCAGATAAACAGGATGCTCCTGCTGATGATAGGAGCCTCTAGATGATATCTTCATCATACGCTGTGTCTGTCAGGTCCTCCAAGGACTGTTACATAACCAGATGTTTGTCAAGGTCAGCAGGTGAGAATTCCATGTGTCCACCATCTCCCTCTTGGGTTTTTCAAATGGATGTGTATGAATGGCTCCAGCCAAGGTTAAAGTGGTGACAGAAGGGCCTCAGTCAGATTCATTCAAACAGCTCCAGTGTTCCTGGGGATTTGTCAGCGCTGATTGCCATTTCCTCCATGACCTCAACTCACTGACAGCTCGTCTTAGCATCTTACATCAAGCTCTTCTCTGTTTGCTTGGACTCGGACTGAAACTGACCAGGAATTAAAAACATTTCCCACCCCGTCCTGGTCTGCTGTGACCAGGCTCACATTATTGTGCTGGAGCTCTCTAATCTTGATGCTTTCCCAAAGATGAAAAAATTAATCTCGAATAGACAGTTATGTAGTATTATAAATAGTATTTTACAGTATAATGTTATATAGGTTTTACATATGTGGAGGAAGCGGGAGGGAGATTAATTAAGCAGGATGTAAAATTCTACATTGAATCAACACTGTACATACACCCTGCGTCGTAACCTATGCGGTAGCCTGACGTGTACCTCCCCAGAAATGTAACATGACGCGGTGAAGCAGACCTTTTATCTTCTTTTATTTCACAGATAAGAAACAATAAATTGTGAAGACAATAAAGCCTCCACAAAATAGCATATTAAGTTTTGTGTGTGATTTATCCTGGCTTTATGTGAGTAGAGGAAATCTCTGCTAATAGCTATGCTAATTTATACAGTGTAAAATGCCATAGGCTGGTGCTAATTAAGTTAGCATGTTATACTTGTTTGAAAAACGTGTTTTGTGTCAGACAGGTGTTTTGTCGCTGAACCTTGTGAGTTGTAATGAAAACAAATTTTGTAATGTACCTTTGTTAAATATTGCTGTTATACGTGGCTTCATATGAGTAGAGGAAAATTTCACTAGCCGCGGGGCTAATTTATACAATGTAAAATGCCATAGGCTTGTGCTAAAAACATTAGCATGTTGTATTTGGGGGGAAATGTGTCCAGAAAAAGACAATGTTGAATGTGTGTGAATGCTGCGAGTTATAGTGAAGCCGATTTGTGTACTGTGTGTACCTGTGTTTGAAATTGTTACTATAAAGCCATGATTAATGTGTGTTTTGGGTGTGTTTTGAATGGTGTTACTGCACAGACACACCACTGCATAAGTATCAATTCTAACAGCGGCATAGGCTCTGCATAGACCTGACGCACAAGTATAAATCCACCTTTGGTCTGAATGGACCACAGCAACCAGCATTCAGATGCTAAGTTGCTAAGCTATCTTTTTAAACCAGAATTCTGATTCCACACCTGAGACCTGGATAGAAAATGTTGCTGTTCATTACAGATCTTTCATTTTGGTGTAGTCTCACAAACCAAGTTCACCAATCTCTTAATATCAGCTTGCAACTTGGCGGAATCTTGAGAACTACCCCAGGGTGGGATCACTGCTGTTGTCATGGATATTTTTACATGTTTTTTGTCTCTCTTTCTCTCTTAAGCAAGAGCAACCAATAGTTTTGTAACCTGTGTCCTCCCTTCAGGCAGTGCAACATATATAACTCACATACCACTAAAGTGTAGATTTAGTAGATTTTTGGAAATAGACAGAAGATTATAAAAGTCATGTTTTGTGTGAATCATGTAAAGTTAGTGGATGACTAACAAAAAGCACTGTAGCTTAGTCTTGCTTTTCTTACATAAGCCAAGATGCCCAGATGGGACAGGATTTTCTATTACAGACAAGGCCACCTGAATGCTTCAAACAATCTCCAAAGATTCTGTAAAAACATAAATGCACGTGGTTGAGGTTGCTATGCAGCTATGGCAAATTAAACTTGAACCACAGCAGTGAACGAAACAGAAAATTCATCAGCTCATGCACATCATAATTCAGCAGACAGAGAGATAACAACCTGAGCAGCCTGTAGAAGCTTATGGAAGAACTGAGGAGCAGCCCGACCAACAAGTCACATCTTAGTATATACTGGGTCACTTATATGTGGGTAAAAGTTCACAAATGCACGCTTGTTACAGCAGTAGCTCTTTGTTACGTGCAACACACATTCAATACAACACAACTACATTCAATACAACAGCACCTGAGTGTCAGGGTAATTGCTACCATAGCAGCACTGGGTAAGGTAGCCAATCAGAACACAGGTGCTTTCACAGTGAGCGTATGTGAGTAATTGCCTTAATAAAACTGCCAGTCTCCATGTTTGGCCTCAATCTAATTGTAGATTAAGAGCTTTTCAAGATATCACACCGACAAATGGCATAACTAAGATTTGATTTTGTAGCACATGTGCAAAGACAGACAGGACTTATTTAATGTTGCCCGCGTGCTACATGTTGATAACTGTCCAGTAACAGAAACAAATATGGTGTCACTTCACAGTATATTTAGTGAACTGACCTGTTGATGAGATTTAAGAACTTCCAACACAGTTGCTGTGTGGACGTTTAAAGTAAACTTGATTACCAAGCCCAATTCTTTTTGTATTAACTGCTCACTGCATTAGCCCTGTATATTTCCATTTTTAATATAGTCATATGGAATAAGCAAATGATAATAATAATAATAATAATAATAATAAACTTTACTTATATTGCACCTTTCATACAAGGAATGCAGCACAAAGTGCTTTACAGTAAGGGCAGTATAAGCATTGAGTGCTTCACATGAAAATAGGCATAATGGACATAAAACAGGCAAGGGAATTCAATATAAAATGACATTTAAAACAGTTTAAAACATGGATTAACAAATTCATAAAATCATGGCGCTGTGAAACTATAAATCATAAAATTACATAAGATCTTAAAAGGCTTGCAGCAGCGTGAAGCGTAAAAAGAAAGCATTCCAGACCTGTATCAAGACGTAAGAACTTTCCCCATTTGTGATAAAACTTTTGAATTTAATTTTCCATTCAATTTTATTTCATGATTTTTATCAACAACCTTGTGTATGTAAATTTGTGTAATTAGATGTGCTCATATAAAAAAAAACCTTGGTTCTGAGAAAACAGAAAATTCTCTTGTAGCTTTGAGGATAAATTCAAGCTCATGTTAAAGAAAAGCTCAGCCAATTAATTGGCAACAGTATATATTGGGCCATTTCATGTTTGATTAAAAAGTGAGCTGTCATGTAAGATTCGTCTTTGTTCTCAGAAGTTTTTTTGTATTTTAAATCATCATACTCACTAAATATGTTATTATAAAGTTGTGTTTTGAAATGGTGAACTTGAAAAGGGGACAGCTCAGTTACTGGAGTGAGAACTGTTGCAAAGGGAAGCATGTGGACTTAACTAAACTTAGCAACTTCTTCTCATTCAGTGCTGAACTGAAGATAATTATGCATTATAATTATGGCCCATTTAACAAGGTTTAATTTCATCCTACCATAATTTTTCTTATCAAATTCTTATGTTTACAAAAAATATATAATTATTATTTTATAATATAAATCTTCTGACAAACTGAAAGCTTAAGACAAGAGAGAGCTGGCTCACTTACTCATCTTTGCTTTGCTGGGCTGGCAGTAGTTAACATATAGAGAAGAGCTGTCTTATGTGGCAAAAAAATTTGGATATCTTTAAAGCCAGTTTTAATTATTAGCTTTGTTTTACATCTATTGCTCACACATTCAAAGTCTTGGATAAAGACATGCAGAAACTGGCAGAGACTGCCATATAATTGTTTCAGTTGGTCATTGTAAATCTCCGTTCTTTTGCAAGAGAGTAGGTAGGTGTGTGATCCCTGTTCGATGGAGCCAGGGTGCAGAAAACATACAGGACACAGCAGCCTCAGAATGAAGTAATCAGCATATGCTGGCTCCATTATTGACAATTCCCTCTGTAATTCTTTCTTTGCCCCTAATCCTCTTCATGCTCCCTCCTTCTCATGTTTCAAATTCATACCTTTTTCCACTGTCCCCTGGCTCTTTGTTCTTTCTTTTGTCTCTCTCCCTTTCTTTCTTCTCAGCTTCTCTGAATCTGTTGCTGCAGCACCTGGCCAATACAAGCTCTCAGCAGGACACAGGCATAACATTGATCAGAGGGAGGCCATGCACAGCTATGTAATTCCTCTGTTTTTTCTTCAGTTTCTCTTTCCAGGGTAAGGAGATGACTCTGAGATTGTCCCTGCGAGTGAGGGCCTGTTAATAAAAGTTCATGATCTCTCACAGGGTGTGCAGAAGACACAGAAAATGTACACTTGACACCAGTGTGCAGTTGTATGCAACTTTATGATTGCTTTGTCGTTCAATTCATAATACTATATACATCTTCAATGTATGTTTTGACTGTACACGCCTGCTGATTTACAAAATTGGATTATTATAAGGAAAATGAGTGAGCAGCAGTTGGTTGGGAAGAAGTAATATTTCTGATGGCACCTATTAGATAACAGAATTGTTTTGCACATTTTCTGTGCACATCAGCCCTGAGACCACTCCCCATCCCTTTTACTATAGCGCTTTATGTTCACAGCGCCAAACTCGCCACTGTTGTTCAACTGTAATGGAAGTCAATTTGTTTGAAAAAATATGCGGCCGTGGCATAGAAAGCTACAGCAATTGTCAGTGTGCATGTTTTTGTAAACAGATTTTTCTTGAATGGATGACTCCATTATTGTGCTGCTTGAAATTTCTCTCGTAGCCTAACACTGTGGAGACAGAATCTCAGTATGAGTGAATACGGGCACATTTGGAAAGGCAGACCAAAAAGACATCTAGCCTCTGTCTTACTGTAGCATCTCAGTTACTATTTTTCAGTACTTGGGCTTTTCTGATATGATTTGTAATGCACAATTTCACTTTTTCGGGGCAGTGTTGGCAAGTTAGTAGTTACATGGAATGGTGTTAAGCAATTAAATTACAGCTACAATAAATGCAATTTTAATCTGTTACAGTTACTGAGAAAAAAGTAATTAAATTACATACACTAATCAGAGTGTTGTAGGCTGACACCTCACCAGAAATGTAACTACGCGTCGTGGTGACGCAGCCATCACTAAAATAAAATTTTAAGTCTTGCGTGTGATTTATCCCTCAGGGATTTATACTTCCGGGTTTCTTATGAGAAGAGGAAATCTCCGCTCGTAGCTAGGCTCATTTAGACAATGTAAAATGCCATAGGCTTGTGCTAATAAGGTTAGCATTTTGTATTTCTTTGGAAAACGTGTTTAGTAGGACAGTTGTTTTGTCAGTGAACCTTGTGAGTTGTAATGGAGCCAAATTGTGTGCCGTTAACTTTGTTAAATGTTGCTGTTGTCTCTGCCTTTATATGAGAAGAGGAAAAGATCGCCGGCCGCTAGGCTAATCTATGCAATGTAAAATGCCATAGGCTTGTGCTAATAACGTTAGCATGTTGTATTTGTTTGGAAAGTGTGTTAAATATGACAGTTGTTTTGCCAGTGAACTTTGGGAGTTGTAACAGTGCCAAATTATGTACTGTTACCTTTGTTAAATGTTGCTGTTGTCCCTGGCTTTATATGAGAAGAGGAAAAGATCGCCAGCCGCTAGGCTAATCTATACAATGTAAAATGCCATAGGCTTGTGCTAATAACATTAGCATGTTGTATTTGTTTGGAAAACATGTTAAGTACAAGACAGTTGTTTTGTCAGTGAACTTTGTGAGTTGTAATGGAGCCAAATTGTGTGCGGTCACCTTTGTTTAATGTCGCTGTTGTCCCTGGTTTATATGAGAAGAGTAAAAGATCATTGCTAGGCTCATTTATACAATGTAAAATGCCATAGGCTTGTGCTAAAAACATTAGCATGTTGTATTTATGGAGAAAATGTGTCCAGCAAAAGACAAGTGCTTTCTCTGTGAATGCTGCAAGTTATAGTGAAGCAGACAACAACCATCTATATGCCATACATAAAAAAACATTTCATGTCTGTGGTTCAGTTTAGATTTAGGTTGAACAGTCAAGGGTGCTCAGTTATTGATTGGCAAGACCACTCAATACATGGTTCGTAGAATTATCAAATACATTTAAGTACCATGAGCAAGCAGTAATGTACACTAAATTCATTTTGTTGTGTGTGTGTTTGCTTCTATGTGTATCTGTTTCAATTCTGTAGTTGGTGACAGATTGTGTATTCATTATCGTTTACCTTGCCCAACAACAGGTTATTAATTGTATTTGATTATGCATCATTACCATTTGTTTAATAACTTGGTAGCACGTAGCAAGATAAACACATTACAACTGGAAATGAGATCTGTTAATCAGACAGGAATGTCCATCAGTCACTCTTGATTGTTGTTTGATCCAGCTGAACCTCTTAAAATATTTAATCTTCAGGTCAAATTAGCATATGAATGATAATTGTTGACCAATTTTTGTTTGCAGTATTTAAACATGGCACTTTCTTCTGATATTGAGCTCCGCTACATGCAAACTGACATTTATCCACTGTAAGACCAATATTTTTATCTCCTGTTCAAACTGGAGAAAATTTTATGTCAAATTTAATGCTTACCACCTTCCTTTGCAGGTTTCCCTCTGGAAATTTACAAGTGACAGAAGTAATACTCTTTCCAACACTTCACTATTACAAGCATATGGTCTACCACAGCCCTAGGATACGAAGCACAACCTGTGTAAAATAAAGAACATTTCAACTATGAGTGTGACCTGTACAGTATATCACACCTTGTGGTGTTCTAATGTGACAATAAAGCACACCACACTTTAAATGATTTATATATCGTTGGCACTGCCATCTAGAATAAAGCAAACTGATAGCAGAATGTAGGGAAATACATACTGATAATACTGCCAATCACAGCCACATATACACACCTGAGAATGGCTCAGTTTGCTGTAGCACACAAGGTGCCAGACAGATGAAAAATCTTGCACTGGGCAATACAGGTCATTTGTATCTGAGTATAACTGGGGTGAGGGATTTTACTGTGTTAGCCCGTTTGGGACTGTCTCATCTACTACAGGGGAGACAGTCCCAGATGCTTCCCACAGAAGAGTCTGGGAAGCAGCTGTGCTCTGCTCTTTATCAGAGGTGGGGAAGTTAACCAGGTGTGCATTTGCTGAACCAACCAGTTAGCCTGAAACCTTGAAGCCTTTTCATTTTGTAACACCTTTCTCTCATTCTGTTTAAATTAGCCTTTCATCCAACATTCATTTCACTTCCAGGTGTGTTTTTTTAAAGTTCAATAATGTCTTGTGCAGTGTTGGGGAAGCTACTTTGAAAGCTTGGCCTTGCAAGCTACCGGTTATTTCACAATGGAAGAATTTGAACTACAGCAAAGCAACCTGGGGAGAAATATAGTTTGGTTAACTAAAGCTACTTAGAAAAGTAGTTCAAACTACTTTGTAAAAAAAAAGAAAAAAAAGACCACTATTCATGGCAAGTCCACAAAGTGTCAGCTTTGGTTTTGTATAGGCCATAAGAGCCATTTTGGAGCCAAAATTATTTTTAAAAATCTATCTTATTAAGCCTTAAAATGAAGGTAACACAGCCTATTACATCTAAATAAGCCATTATAAGTAGGTCTAAATGAGCATTCATTAATATGTTTTACCACCAGGTGGCACTGCAGTGGGCTATTTATGTTTGTTTGGAGCTCAAACTTTGCACAGTTGGTGACAAAAGCAAAGGAACCTCTTCATGCACAATTAAATACTGTTTTCTTCCAAACCTTTTCCTTTTTTGGATTTGAAATCCATAGCTAGGCAAGCTAGGGAAACTCAAGACTACTGTAGCCTACTAGGATTTAGCAAATGTAGAGGAAAAGGCGATTGACGCATATTTTAGTTGTCACCAAATTGTTTGTGTTAATGTTTTATTCGGTGTAGAGGCTGCAGAATTTTACAGTTGGAGAATGTCACAATCACTTCAGGCCTACAGCATTAAAAATGTTTTTAATTTATATGTGATTTATCTATTTATTTATTTATTTATTTGTTAAAGCCAAAGAGAGCCACTTAAGAGGGGCTAAAGAGCCATGTGTGGCTCTGGAGCCACAGGTTGCCTACCCCTGGTATAGGCCTACAATATCCATGAGTCAGACACCTGCCCTCCAGAAACTAGAGTCAAGGTGGAACATTTATAAATGAATATCAACAATCAATAATTGTGACTAATTGGCAGCTAATATATTTAGTTTTAATAATTCAGATTAAAAACATGAAAAACTGTTGCCAAATATTTTCCACAGGTGAGCTGACAATGCAGCTTCCTGTAATAAACCTAAAAAGGGGCAGAGTTGGTTACAAGGCGTTCATGTACAGTAGAGAAGCAATGGTAAAATTAATATACAAAACTCATACATTTCTTTGTATGGCAAATGATCATAGTTTTAGTAGTTAACCGTGAAAGTAATTTAACTATTCAAATAAATAAGCCATTATAAGTAGGTCTAAATGAGCATTCATTGATATGTTTTACCACCAGGTGGCACTGCAGTGGGCTATTTAAGATTATCTGGAGCTCAAACTTTGCACAGCTGGTGATGAAAGCAAAGGAACCTCTTCATGCACAATTAAATACTGTTTTCTTCCAACCCTTTTCCTTTTTTGGATTGGACATCCATAGCTAGGCAAGCTAGGGAAACTCAAGACTACTGTAGCCTACTAGGATTTAGCAAATGTAGAGGAAAAGGCGATTGACGCATATTTTAGTTGTCACCAAATTGTTTGTGTTAATGTTTTATTCGGTGTAGAGGCTGCACAGTTTTACAGTTGGAGAATGTCACAATCACTTCAGGCCTACAGCATTAATACATGAAAATACATTAAAATGTAAAAAAAAAACGTATTAATTTATATATATTTATTTATTTATTTGTTAAAGCCAAAGAGAGCCACTTAAGAGGGGCTAAAGAGCCATGTGTGGCTCTGGAGCCACAGGTTGCCTACCCCTGGTATAGGCCTACAATATCCATGAGTCAGACACCTGCCCTCCAGAAACTAGAGTCAAGGTGGAACATTTATAAATGAATATCAACAATCAATAATTGTGACTAATTGGCAGCTAATATATTTAGTTTTAATAATTCAGATTAAAAACATGAAAAACTGTTGCCAAATATTTTCCACAGGTGAGCTGACAATGCAGCTTCCTGCAATAAACCTAAAAAGGGGCGGAGTTGGTTACAAGGCGTTCAAGTACAGTAGAGAAGCAATGGTAAAATTAATATACAAAACTCATACATTTCTTTGTATGGCAAATGATCATAATTTTAGTAATTAACCATGAAAGTAATTTAACTATTCAAATAAATAAGCCATTATAAGTAGGTCTAAATGAGCATTCATTAATATGTTTTACCACCAGGTGGCACTGCAGTGGGCTATTTAAGATTATCTGGAGCTCAAACTTTGCACAGCTGGTGATAAAAGCAAAGGAACCTCTTCATGCACAATTAAATACTGTTTTCTTCCAAACCTTTTCCTTTTTTGGATTGGACATCCATAGCTAGGCAAGCTAGGGAAACTCAAGACTACTGTAGCCTACTAGGATTTAGCAAATGTAGAGGAAAAGGCGATTGACGCATATTTTAGTTGTCACCAAATTGTTTGTGTTAATGTTTTATTCGGTATAGAGGCTGCACAGTTTTACAGTTGGAGAATGTCACAATCACTTCAGGCCTACAGCATTAATAAATGAAAATACATTAAATGTAAAAAAAAAAACTGTTATTCATTTATATATGATTTATTTATTTATTTGTTAAAGACAAAGGGAGCCAAAGAAGAGGGGCTAATGAGCCACATGTGGCTCTGGAGCCACAGGTTGCCTACCGCTGTTATAGGCCTACAATATCCATGAGTCAGACACCTGCCCTCCAGAAACTAGAGTCAAGGTGGAACATTTATAAGTGAATATCAACAATCAACACTTGTGACTAATTGACAGCTAATATATTTAGTTTTAATAATTCAGATTAAAAACATGAAAAACTGTTGCTAAATATGTTTCACAGGTGAGCTGACAATGCAGCTTCCTGTAATAAACCTTAAAAGGGGCGGAGTTGGTTACAATGCGTTCATGTACAGTAGAGATGCATCGGTAAAATTAACATACAAAATCATCCATTTCTTTGTACGGCAAATGATCGTAGTTTAAGTAATTAGATATGAAAAAATGTCGTAAAAGTAATTTAACTATTTAAATCACAACGGAAATATCAACATATTTGAAACACGAGAAACCAATCCAAAATGTTAAACTACTCGTTCTTGTGCATAACTTGTATACATGTATATGTGAAAAGTAATAGTTTTGTGGTGAAACTGAATCATCCTATTTTTAGAGCACTCCATGAAGCTCTCATGGTAATAAACCAGCTGGGTTGGACACAACTAACGGGCGATAAGAACAGGTGAGAAACGGAGCGGAGCAAAATAACAGTTTAAGTCCGGTGAAGTCTTTAAGTTACAGTTTCTATATAAAGTTAAAAGCGAGTTTCGTGTCGTTTGGTAGGCTTGTAAACAGGAAACAGCGCTATGGCAACAGCGCCTTATGTGCAACTGCTGTCTGTCGTAATTTAGGATGTTATGGCGTAATTGGCACGTAAACTGTAGCTAAATCGTTGACCGTTGGTCGTTACAGTTAGCTATTAGCATCACTAGAGGGGGCGAGATGAGACGGAGTGTGTGTGTGTGTGTGTGTGTACCAAGTTTCTGGGTGAATATGGTGACTTTCTGTATACTAAATTAATGTGGACATTTAAAGTTATAAAGAAAAGAGGCTTCATTAGTGTTTGTGTGTCTGGGTGGTGTACATTTGATGCTGACATGCGCACTGCTGCTAAGCGTTCTCACAGAAAGCCCTTTCTGTCAGAAATCTTAATTTTAACCCAACTATGAATTTGTCTCCAACCCTTAACCAAGAAATCCCTTTCTGAAAGCTCTCTAGGGAAACTCTCCCAACTGCACTGCATGTGAGAGGAGCCAGCTTGCTGCACACTGGTTGGCAAAACAGCTCCCTGGTTTTCCAAAGAACAGTGAGTACTGGTTTAACACTCTTCATAAGGATGCAAATGAGCTCCAAAATACGCACAAAGTGGGGACTGTGTGGTAGCATGGACTACATTACCAATTGTTACCATGTACCTCTAACTGTGTGGTATTTTCATGTCTTTTCATATATTGATATGGTATGTTTTGGGGGCTATTGTTGTTGCTGGGTGAAGGCATGTACATTTTCAGCTTACAGTATGACACAATAAGCTAACAAGGCCTCTGTGTGCCTTACTAGAGTTGTATGCTCTACTTGTTATTGTAGACACATCCTAAGGTCACAAAGGCTGGTGAGGTTACAGCTGTATAGTCTGTACTCTCCCCCTACTGGCCACAAAGGGTGGCAGTGAGCTGTTTCCACACTTGGGATGCGTTCTGAATCGCATACTTTTTGTTTTTACTTTTAGATTGTACTGTAGCTGCCCTTTAAAAGGACATACTGTTGCATGCAGCATGCACACAATCAGGGTATACTAGCTTTTCATATCACTACGCATCGAACTATGACCCTCTTGCTTATATATCTTTTATTGTGGAGATAAACAAATACCGCTAACCGAGTCCGCCACAGACTGAGGTCAACCTGGAGCGCTCCGCTGTTGTTACTTTGCAATGTATGTAGTTTAACTATAAAGTTGCAACTTCACAGACTGTGATCTAACATATATTTGTCACAGTGAAATTACATCTGAAGTTCTCTGTCATTGTTATTTTTATAGTTATGTCCTATAGTTGTTTGTAATATTCATGATTATTCTGTTCACTGAAACAATCATTATTCCTATTATTACTATTGGACTTGTCATCAGTTACTTGAATGCGCTGTCATCCATCATTGCAGCTGTCAATCAGCTGTTAAGTCATCATCTGTTTGCAGCTCAGTTGATGTTATTTATCGTATGCTGTGCAGAGGATTGTGGGTCTGACAGTTTAAGACAAACTAGTCTCCCATACAGTGTTTGAGGTGGTCATAAATAGGGCTATTGCTTGGTAAACACTGATACAGTACATAAGCAATACGTCAGGAGAGGCCATGGTTTACGGTGATTTTAGAACAGCTAAGTGACATTGTTAGGCACAATGCGAAGCAGCATTTATTTTTATTTTTTTTGGACATTCATTGAATGACAGCATTGCGTATTTCTGACTGTTCTCATCCTGGTGGAGGATGAATGATGCATGTGTAGGCACTAATATCAATGAAAAAAGATGCTAAGAGGCTGAGTAGACTCTTAGCTGTGACTTGTTGAAAGAGATCCATGCCAAAGTCCAACGCTGCCTTTTTAAGATGATTTATTAAACAAACAACTGAGATAACTGAAGCAAAATAAGATGAAACCAATTATTACTGATGTGAATACGAGGTTGCGATTACTGTCAAGAGAAATATTGGAGCCAACACTCACCCTCTTTGTTTAAAAGCCACAACGTCAGTGAATATGCAGGTTAAATAATGTGAAACCACACCCACACCTGTGCCAATTACTACCGGAAGTGAAAGTGAACAAAAGAACGTGTGCAGCCTCAACAAATCATAAACAGTGAGGATTATATACACATTCTGGCTCCTACAGCAGGCTTCAGATCCTGGTAGCCGTCTTTAGCTCTGCATCCAATAGGCAGCTGCTCATCGAATCAGATTTTGCCTCTGTTAACACTTGGTGGTGGGATTGTTTTTACGTCATTCCCGATAATACACTGCCGTACAGTGGCTTTAAATGTGGCTCAGCCAATCACAATCAAGGACCGGAACTATCCCTTTTAATCATAGTCATTGTACCGTTATATATATTGAGATATTCGTTCCTATAAAATGAAAGTGAATTATTGATCAAAGTTTCTGTTCACTTGATTTCCACAAGAGGATTATATTATTACTGACACATGTTATACCTGATTTTAAAGTGCTCTTTGTGCATTTAAGACCATTAAATGCCAAATATGACCTGAATATGGCTTTAAGCACAAGTTTAAAAAAAAGAAATTACTTGTATTTTGTGCAATACTGTGCGTAGACACAACTTATTTATTTGTACTGTTTGCTGTCCCTCTACTTGCTGCATCAAAGAAGTCAACTTAGCTTCACTCAGGTAATTTGCCCTCCGTGTTTATTTGATATTCACTTATTTATGATCTGTTGTACCAATTAAATTTTCTTTTCTTCTGGCCGAAAAGGTGACAGTATTTGCTCAGCTGTGCTTTGGAATTAACATCCAGGCTTATGCACCAGATTGTGTGCCCGGACCTTTCTAACAGGCCATGCCTGCAGTGGTGTATTTGAAAGCACAGGCATGGGGCAGCATCATCTGCTGGGAAAAGCCAGATCAAATGACAGATTCAGATTTGCCAAAGTCATTAATTTCACATGCTGGCAGTGGAAGTCCTCGTGGCTACTGAATGAGAAATGTTTTCAATCAAAGATTTAAATTCTTATTCAATCATCACAACTGCCACTGGGGAACCAGGCTTTAGTATTCATCGCCAGAACAGAGAGTCATGGATTTTGGTGGTAAACAAAGACAAAACAGGAAAGAAACACACTTTACCATTACACAATTTCTGCAATTGTGGTTGGCAAAAAAGAAAATATTTTCTATGTATCAGTTCTTCCTCTCAAATTCAGCAAGCTCTTGCTGCATTGACCCCCTGGGTTGTGATGAAATAAGAATGAAGTTAGTTTTAGTTGTGTGTGCTGCTCTTTACTTTGCCCTGACCACTGTTCAATCCTTGCACCCTGCTAATCCGCTGATGTCTGTTATAAAAGATGTAAATGTGAAACAGTCACTCAAATATTCAAACAAATATTGCAGACGAGGGATTAACTGGTAGGACTTTGGGGAATTTGGAGGGATTCATGAGGGTAAATCTATTTAGGGGCTGGCATTTTAATAGCTCTACAGAGTGGAGTTATGTGTGTACTTGTGTGAAGTACTTATGTTCTTGTGGACCTGTGCTGACATTTTTATGGAGCCAATTTACAGCGAAAAAGTAAGGAAAAGACTAGATGAAGACGACTGTAACCCCTTTAGTTACTGTGTAAGCCTCCTGTAACCTCATTAGATCTCTTATGAATTTTTAAATTTATCAGATACGACAAATCAAATCTCCTGCCAGAGAATTGTCATCTCTCATTCAGGGGCTCCCCTGACATCATGTATCGTACAAAGAGAATGGTACATGGGATTTGTATTGAGTATGGAGGCTCAGTCTTGACCTTAGGAACAGTATATGTGACAGATAATATCAGCTCAAAGGTCAACCCACTATCTTTATTTTCCATGGCTTCTAATCAGGACTCAGAATTAATTTCAGTGTCCTGCAGCTGTCCCAAATTCTACTAACTGTCCCAGGCTTTACAGCTAATGTCCCACACTGAAGTTATTTTTGTCACTCTACATAATAGTGATGGTTTTATTATAAACTATTACCTATAAACTATGTGAGTTAACTCAAATCACTTTATTGACTAACTCTGGTCTGCCATGGATGTTCTGATAGTTGTTCTCTGCACTTTATGTGCCATATATAATGATATATATTTTGTGTTTAACACTGTAGCATAATGCAAGTTCTACTTTTTATTTTTTATTTTAACATACATTTTAATTTCTTTTTTATTTTGTTTCTTCAATTTTTTCATACTTTATTTCATAGTTTTTTCATACTTTCTATTTCATTCTTCTTCTTTCTTCTCATAATTCTCTATTCTTTACATCGGAGCGACTGTAACAAATCACAATTTCCCGTCATGTGACTTATCTCACATGACTTGATTGACTAACTGGCCTGCCATGGACGTTCTGCTAGTTGTTCTCTGCACTTTATATACCATATATATGTTAATATATATTTTATTTTAATATTTTAATATTTTAATACCTTAAGTACTAAGGTTAAACACTGAAGCATAATGCATGTTCTATTTTTTATTTTAATGCCATTTCATTTTATTTTATTGCTTTATATTTACATACTTCTATTTCATACTTTATATTTCATACTTATAATACTATATTCTTTACATTGGAGTGATTGTAACGCATTAAAATTTCAGCTCAGGGATCAATCAAGTATTTCTGATTCTGATTTATATGAAAACAAAATTGAAATTGTCCTTAAATGTTAATTAAAGGTGCATTTATAAACTGTAAAAATATTTAAGCTATGAATTTCATCACTTTTTGTGCTTACTCGAGTTGTTATTTCCCCGCATCAGTAATCTTTCCATTTTATTTTATGTTATTTCTCGTACAGATGACCTGTCTGTTTTGTTGGGATGGCTAATGATGACCTGTTTGTGTTTAATATTGTTGGGATTGCTGATGGTGTGCTCCCTGGTGGAAATTAAGTGTTGCTCCTCTGTTGTTGGTTTCAGGATAGCTGTTTTTTCTTGTCTTTTTTTCATGGTGTTTTATTGTGCCTGATTTTTTTACAAAGTTTAATGTATTGATTTACCACAAGAGGTTCGCTGGAACAAGCGCTAACGTTAGCTAAGGTCAGCTAACATCAGATTTTATAGCTGGCGTTAGTTTCTCCTATTAATACTGTCTGCGTCTCAGCTTCCACTTTTTGAGACCATTGGTCCGTAGTTCCCCCATGACCTGCTGCACCTCCTACTCTTTGTTTTTCCCCTCAGGAGGTTTAGTTCTAAGTTGTAAAAAACTATTTGTTTCTTGTCTATGGATTTTTTTCTCTGTTTTAGAGTTGCTGTCAACACTTTTACTTGCTTTCATTTATTTTGCTATCTTAGTAATGCAATTTAAGTGCAAAATTAAGTGATAGAGCTTTACCAGTGAAGCAGAAAACAAAATGAATCCCATTATAGTCAGGCGAAACTGATGTTGGGTTTTGCTCTGGCTGGACCTGTTAAATGGCTGCACTAAACAGAGCCCCAGACCATGTGAGCAGAGCTGTGGCATGCTGAGCACTTGCTAAGTTTGATGGTGGTGATTAGAGTGGACCCAGTTTGAACAGAGTGGCTGTGCCTGTGCTCATGCAGCACCATGAGCCCAGTCTGAAGGTGGTATTTCAGCCTGTGTTGGCGGTATGCGGATGGCCAGCAATTACCAGCCGGTGAATCACTGCTTTGATCGCAGCAGTTTTGATTGCTCATTTTTGCTCAGCTAGTTTGTATTGTTTTCCACCCCAGGCATCTGCTGTTGAGCAACCTGTTAATAGTGCAAGAGGTCTCAAACAGCATGTAGGTTGACAGCCCCCGCTTTACTACGCCACTTGTTTGTCATGGGGATTATATTTTTTGTACAATAAAGAGATTGTTATTTTAATATAATGGTATGTTTGGGCTTTCTATACTTCAACTGCTCAGCAGCTTAAATTTTCTTTCAGTTTGTTGCACTGCAGCAGAAAAGCCGAAACTCTATATAAACTGGAAACAGTAAATATCTCCTGGAAAATCACTGTGGAAGGTAAATCAAAGAATTACCATTTCTGGGAGAGAGGATGAGGATGTGACACATTTAAGATTAAAGCAAAACGACATGCACGCGGCATTACATAAAGTTATGTGACTCTTTTCTCCTCTACTTTTAGGCTAATTTATGTGGTTTGCAATTCCATTCAAAGAATCGAAGGATTAATTAGCAGCAAAAAGTTGATAGCTCTCCATGTTTTCTTCTCTGTCAAAGAACGCCATCTGCACTGCCTTCCTGATTAATGAGCAGGTGGAGTAGGAAGCATTTTCATCATGGTGTGCATTGAGGCAAACAAAAAGTGAATTTACTATTCCCAGAATACCAAAACAATATCAAGTAAAATCTTTTATACAGTCAATTCAGATGTAATTTCAATCCAAGTTGCGTACATATAAATATGTGATTATATTTTCAAGTTCCTGTACAATTGTTTTAGCACTATATAAAACACATTTTTCTCAGCAGTCTTTTGAAATAATATCAGTGATGCACATCGTGTTTTTGCAAGCTTGATTAAAAGCATTCTAATGTACAAAAAAATAAATAGTAACCTAATTTTTTCTCATATTGTGGAGCACCGATTTGTGTCCATCTCTGTTCCAGTGCTAGAGAAAGATAGAGGGAGAAAGAGGGCCAAGATTGTGATCATTTGTGATGTCCTGAGGGGATAAAACCTGGGGCCGCTCCTCCTCTGATGATGAATTAGATTGAATTTGTGGAATCACAGGCTTTTCTCATTTTACACCAAATAGCCATTTTGTCAAATGTTGAGTATGATTTGGAACGCTTGCAATTTACATTAACTCAAATATTTGTAGTAGATTATTGTGCACTGTAATCATGCCAGGGGCAGATACATACTTAGGAATAATTTCCACTAAGAGAATAATAAGAATAGTTTCCACTAACAGAAATGCATTCATAGTGCAAGATTCAAGCCGGCTGTAACATGTGGGCTCACATTTGTGTACACAGTAGGGGTGGGAATCACCAGACGCCCCACAATACGCTATTATCTTGATGCTGAAGTCACGATACAATATTGTTATGTTTGTAAATGTTTCGCGACAAAGTGAACATAAGGATAACATACATGAGATAAAGTTTTAAGTCTGTTGATCTCTTTAATTATTTTTATTACAGCAAAATGTATCTGAAGAAGCAGTTGATTTTGTCGTTCTAGTAGCCTACTGAAGGTGTTGTGTTAACAATATTAATAGTTAGGCTATATTATAAAAAAATTGATACTTGCTACCCGTGTATTGATACAGTATTGCCCAGTCTCACTCCAAAGTTGTCGAAATCCAGCGCTTGGGAAGTGACTTATGGCATCAGAAACCAATGAAAAAAGGCAAGACGTCGGCATCATACATGGCCGGTTGCCATTATATTTAAACGGCGCCCAGCGGTGTCAGGGAGAAATGCAGTGTGATAAGGACGAAAGTTAAGGTGGTGAAAGTCCGAATGGGGCAGGTGGAAGGTACGGTGGATGGGTCCCATTCACACGATTTTCACCCAAGAGAGCGGTGTTCGTGTTCCGTAAGATTCTTAAAGCAGACCCTGTTCTTTTTTCCTAAACCTAACCATGTGCTTTTGTGCCTAAATCCAACCAAGTGTGTTGAAGGAAAAAAATAAAACATCAATTTGGGGTGTTGTACCGACGTAGTGCATTTATTTTGAAAGAGACTGTATCAAAGCGTCAAATTTCCTGTGAAAACGGAAGTGTATTTTGAAAGAGGACAATGCATGTAACAGGCAGAACTTGACACGGTCTCCCTGAACGTCAACTACTAACGCACCCAGGGTACCTTGCACGTCGTACATGGATGTGGAAAGTCCATGACCAAGCGTCAATATGTGACAAGGTCGGAATGAGAATGTGTTGTATTGCTACACAAAGTATTCCTATACCATGCTGTCCATATTGATTATTGATTCATTTTTAAGCGCGGTGAATTTCTGACAGAGAGCTTTTATTTTGAAGTGCCATTACTTGCTGTAGAGTGAGTGACTAATGGAAGCTACTCTACAAAAACAGCAAACTAGCCTTAAGACATGTCCAAATGCAAGTATGACGCTAAGTGTATTAAACTCTGTGGACCTTGAACTGATGACTAAGGAGAAATCTGAATCCTGTGGCTGGACCAGTTGGGAACCACTGCTTTAGACCCCCTACCTCCTAGAACTACATGGCAAGTGGTGTTTTTTGTTTTTTTTAATTTTTGAGGGGAGCATGGCTATGCTAAAGTTGTGAGTGTTACATTGCTTATTAGACAGGACAGATAGGAAAGCGGGATGACACGCAGCAAAAAACCACAGACAGTAACCAAACCTGCGGCCGCCGTGCCAAAGACAACGCCTCTGCACATGGAGCATCCACTCCACTGGGTGAACTAGTGGGCACCCTGTTATATTGCTCTTTAAGACGGATTTTCATGTGAGATAAACACCCCAGAAAGCGCATTTAAGCACATGGACACCATTTCCACTTCCACAGCTCCACCATTCCCAATTTCACCATTACCGTTGCCAACATCAGCAGGGAAACCTCTCATGAGAGAGCATGCAGTTATTTGTGAGTGTATACTGTTTGTGGCTGTTGTATTCATACCCTGTTATCGTTTTCATGAATTCATAAAATATATTTAAAACTGACACTGGCGTCTGATGTTCTCATACCATGTTCAGCGACTGGGAAAAAAAATCATGGCTTTGGTTAGATAAAGAGCGAGTCATGCTTTCATGAGCGGATCTTGTAGGGAAAACATGATTGCTTTTTTCAGGTGTGTTCACTATGAGCAATTTGCGTTAGGAGTGACTGTAATTAGATAGGTTCAAATGGGTTTGTTGGTGGATAAGGCTCTGCACTTGAGGATGCACATGAATACAAGCAGCATGCACTGATGTGGGAGTGCAATCAACCCCCCATGACGAATACAGAACAGAACTTAGGAGACACGTCTGCAGTGTGGTATTTAGATAACACACAAGGCACACTGGCATCACAAGTCAGATTACTAAGGAACAAGGCAGGTGTGGGCTGAATCACTGACAATCAGCTTTAACAGCAGTGTCAAGGACATATGAATAAGATTTTTTATAACTAGTAGCAACTGCTGCTTTTGGTTATGAGGCTGTGAATCTCTCATGAGGGCTTGTTTATACTCCTTTTGTGTACAAAATAGATCTGTTCATTTCAAACATTGTAAATACCACCGCTAGGGCTGCCCCCTAATTGTCGACCAGAAAAATCATAGTTTTTCATTGGCCGCTTAGTTGTGAAAGAAACAAAACAAAAACAAAAACGTGAAACTCTGTTAGGAGCTGCGCCTTGTCAACATAAATGAAAACCTATATGACTGGACCATGTGGGACCCAGGAAGAGGCCACGCTCGGCAGTCAGACAGGTGAAAAGTCAGGAAATCCAAAGTGTGGGATCATTTTGAGAAGGTGAAGGACCAACCCAAGGTGATATGTAAACTCATCTCCATTCATCGACTACAAATGTGACGTATCATCTGAAACATGGAAGTAGCTACATGCCCATTAGCCACTTAGCACAATCATTACTGCTTTGCCGACAGCGTCATTAACAGGCGGCTCGCTCAGTGTGTGACGTGCACTTGTAGATCAAATATAGGCCTATATTAATGAAGGTTCATTAGTACGGTTTTCTTTCTCTGTAATGTAGCACAGTGTTAACAATGTTACTGATACTATTCTTTTTCACACCTTCAACTCAAACCATTGTGTTGCCCGCCCAAAATATAAAATTTATTAATTAAATTAACATCGTAAACATGTGGGTGACTAGTCGACTAATGGCTCTAAATGAGGACTATTGGTCAACTAGGAAAATTCTTAGTTGGGGGGTGTCCTAATCACTGCCCATATTGGCATGCATCCTAAATGTTGACAAAAATACACCCATTAGATGGCACTGGTGACCAGAGTCAAAGTCTCTGACAACAACAACCACTGCAACAGTGGAGAAGGTCGTAATAATGTAGCAGTCCTTTTTAATGGAGGCAGTGTGGTAGACGGCAGTGGTCTGTGAGGCCATTAAATACATTGCGACATATGGATGGAGAATTCTTTTCACTAAATTATGTTCCATTATAAAAATGTCTTTGTCGTGTCCTACGCTTGTGTCTTTGTTGAAATACGATGCAGTGCCCTCATGATCCCTGGTGGTCCTGCTCAGCTTTGTCAGGATCTGTAAACTTTCAGAAAATATGCAAAAATATGGACACAAAAAAAACAGAGTACAGACGGAAGGCTCAGTTTGTGTCTGTATAGGTATCTAACGTTGAGCATAAATGAGCCTTTACTCCGACTTATAATATCCTGTAATCACATCACAGAGTAGGCTCTGTTTCCACTTTGCAAGTGTTTCATCTAACAAACCTAAAATTTTGAAGGTCAAATGAATAATATGTAAATCCTCCTCTGAACTGAATACCAGCCTTAAAGTTAACAGAATCACTACTGTGCACACACAGCTGGAAATGGAATATATGATCTTTTAAATTAACTAAAGTGAGAGAGAAACATTAATATTATATACAAATAAAGCTCTCCTAATTGATACAGCACAGGTGTTTGTTAGTCAGGAAGGCTTCATGCAATAAGTTAGGGGCTTGGTTTTTAATTACCGTAGGGATTTGCTAATTTACATTCTGCCTCTAAAAGTCTCTTGTTGATACTAGCGAGTGTCTGTGTGTGTGTATGAGTGTATGTCTAAGTGTACTGTATGTGTTGCAAAATGGTTTGATGGGGGTGCGGGTAAAGAATCAATAGAGATTTTAATGGGAAACAGGATGTCCTCAGGTAAAATTCAGGCCAAAATACTGCATGAAATTCGATCTGTGGGATTTTTTTTTTATGCGGGTTGGATGGAGGCAGGAGAAAATGTAAGGAAAGGCACTCTATCTTGGCCCTCGGGTACACTTCTATTCTTGAAGGTCAGAAAGCTTGTTATAGTGGACAAACATTAGACGTCCAACGGTGCTCCCTTCTCATTAATCTCTTCTTCTCGTCCAAGGCAAAACCTGTAAAAGGTTCTCCATACACTGACATATATCAGCAACAGTAACATTCACATCTTCTCTGATGTAGAACTTCACAAGGTGATACCACGGCGGCTCATCCTTCAGTTAATAACCAAAAGCTTTAGAAATTAGGTCTGCTCCATCCCACCTCCTGAAAACCAAGCTGTGTATCAGCAGTGCCCTCCCACTGGTCACGCAATTTTAATGAAGGTCAGCTTTCCTCAGTATTTTATTGACATAGCTACATTAGATGTTACAGAGTGGAGCTAGCTAATACATGGAAACCAACCTTATGTAAAATGCATATATACACACGACTCTACACACTATTAATTTGCCTTATGGAATACATTTTTGAGTAAACTAGTGATTGGCAGATGAAGCCTTTGAGGCTGTCTTTTTACTGTCCAGGCTGTCCAAAAAAGATTGCAAATTTCAGTGTCTTGCAGAACTTGTTTTTAATATTTTTAGCCTCATATGTGCACTAAAACTAGTTTTGTACAGAAGTTCTCCATTAAATGTAGATGTTATTGTGCATACAGTAAAATAATTAATTGTCCATAAAGCCTACACATTAAATATGTTAGCTGCTATTTCCAGCAAACTGAATGGAGCCCTTTCTGAAGCACCAGTCATGTTTGAGGTTTCAGATGTCAGAAGTCATGTGATATTCTTTGTTTGACTCAATGTATTGAAAAAGGAACAGGAAACAACAGGAAAGAAGCACCCTTTGAAGCTTTGGTATCATTTGCCCATCTCTGCTGGGGTCAGGTTCATTAGCAAAGTTTTTTCCGATCTAGGAGATGCTAAAGCACAAAGCACAAAGAGTTTGCATTGCATTACATTCCATGTGCTGTTAGTTTTGGGCTTAAAACATCTCCCTGTCACCAGTGCAACAGACAGACACAAAAGAAAGACAGTAGTCATTATGTCATGACTTAAAAGGAGAGTCTGGATGTTTTGAAGCTTTATGAGTATTTTCCTATAGTGAAGGCAGATGGCATGTGCCCAGTTTGAAAAAGCAGACAGGGTTGACACCATGGTAGCTGAGCAATATACTGCTGTAGATGGGGGTTAGCAGCAGTTTTGGACATTCAAAAAAGGCCTACCTAAAAACATCAATATCAGTCTGAGTGGACGCTGTGCTGTCAGTCAGCCCTTTCCTTTGGTACTCCTCAACTGTAAAACTACAGTATTACTACGCATAAGCACAACTGTATTAGTGGTCAGTTTGTATGGCTCAGAAAGTGTTGTCGTCCAGTCAGACTGAAATGAAACGGTGTGTGCCTGTGCTTTTCCAGGCTGTTCAAACAAAGAAATGAATATGGCTGTGGCTAGTTGCACTGAACCCTGTCCACTTAGACTGGAATTAATTTTTTTTAGGTACGCCTTTTAGCTAAAATACATTTTGCTGCTAACACCCATTCACAGCAGTTTGATGCGTAGCTTCTTTGGTAGTGCTCCTGTCTGCTTCTCCTAACTGGTAGAGTTATATAGGGTTTTATCAATACTACTACTTCTGTTATCGATACTCCTTATTGCTTTGGTACTTTATCAATACTCTTATAGTTTCTGTTTCATTTCTAAATATTGATTTTTAGAAAATAAATTAATTTAAAAAAGAATAAATTCAGAGCAGTGTTATCAAATATTTTAAATATAACTAAATGTTGTTTCTAGAGCAGCAACAGTCATTTTTACATCAGCAAAGTCACTGTATAAATCATATCACTTACATGACAATACTGAGTGAAGTTTAGTTTTTATAAGTCATTCCTCCTGTCCTCTGTCTGCTGTCCTCCTGTCCTCTGTCCTGCTCCCTCTGCTGATGTGATTCACTGCGTGCAGGTAACATCACCACCAGTAGAGAGAGGACAGACTGTTTGTGTCAGCCAGCAGCTTAGATGAAAAGAATTTGCAATTTTAGGATAAGTGTCACACTAAGCTAAACAGACTACATACAGACAGCTATTATTTCAGTGTATTTGTAACAATTTGTTATGAGCTGAACTAGCGTGCTGTCCTTGTTTAAGATACAACATTAGTGACGGGGGAGGAGAGACTACGGACAGAGCATATTCAGTATCACTATCTGGATTTCTACATGTTTGTGCTTGTGAAAATGTGTATTAATGAAGAATTGGCTTTTTACTTGCTAACCTTTAATTGCACTTACAGTAATGAGTGTAGCTGCTGTCAACTTGAGTTATTCTTGAATTATTATCACTTTGTTTTCAATGCGGCCTCTCTTCTGTTCACTGATTGTACTCCGTGTCGTGTGGGTGTGTGTGTGTATGTGGAGGGGGTCAGCCACGGCACAAAGTGCAGGTGAGAGGCTGCAGGATGACAATATATTGATCCAAAATGTTTAAAAAGTACTGATAAAAGAACCAATCACGGCGGAGCTTCTAATTTAGACCTGGGGCTCATTTACTCCCGGGTTGCGTTACCCATCCCCAGCTGACTGCCATCTACTGTAGGTGACACACTGACTATAGTAGCTCATACAGCCCAACTTAAAAAACATCTCTTCAAGGCTGCCACCACACTCGATTTTACAGTGTAACAAATGAAAGATACGCACAGGAGTCCACCCATCCACTGTTGTCTAATGGATGTAAACATTAAAAGGTGGAGGAAATTAACACTTTCCTCCTACTATTTCTCACTAGAAATGTTAATGTCCCACCTCCACTAAAACACCAACACAACACTGAATTTATATTCACATACAAACAGTTTTCACATGTATTCATCAAATTTGAGTTCACTCTGCATTTTAGTGTCATTGTTGTGCATTCGCGAATGCATTCTTAATGTGCATTGGATTCAGACCTGCGCAACAATGAGTTTTAGTTTTTGTAAAACTAGTAAAACCTCTGGAAAAGTTGTAATAGTTCAAACAGGATATTTATAAAATGTTGATCTCAGAGCTTTTATTTTCCTAGAGCGCTGAATTAACATGCAGTGCCTTACACATATCATTTCATAGTCACATTTTAATTGCTCTCCATTAATTACACATTCTGAGTGAGCAGTGCATTTGCATAGATTTCACATGCAAGTGTGACCTACTGTTATGTTGTGTGGGTGAAAAGGTTTCCACTCACTGATACGATATGAATACAGTATGCAGTTTGAAACCTGCTCAACCAGACCAAACCACTGTAGGCTTTTACACATTATTTCAGCTTTCAGAGGCGCCAAGGCCGGGCTGAGTTAAGGTTCAGGGTGGCTGTGATGGAAGCTGGATGTGTGTTTGTTTTTAACAAGGTCTTTACTTTTGGTTTTTAAGAGTGACTCAGCTTGATTTGTGGAGAGAACCCCTATCCCTTTAAAACCAAACTAATTTTTTATTCTTTTAGATTACAAACCTTTTAAAGGTGCTCCACTATTTGAAAGCTACATGAGTTGGTCTCTGCCACAGTAGGTTGTCCAAGTCAAATAATTTAAAATTCAATAAATGTCCTTAATATATTTGCCTTTTAACAGTTTTAGTTTTACTTTGTCATAAGCTTTATTTTGATTACTTTTAACACATATTGACAGATTATAGTGACTTGGACTAAAAGACACCAGTTAATCCAATCAGAAGTTTGACCCTTGTATGTTCAAAGATGTAATTGAAGAATGGCTATCTGGGATTTTTACAGTGAGAGCAGCAGATTTTAATATTATGAGTAAGGTGCTGACGAAAAATTGCAAGCGCCTATCAGGGAGCTAACTGGGCTAATTTAAAGAATCGTAAAACCTACATTGTGTTGACAGTCTTGTTTATTTTTGATGGATCCTACTGTCCTTTGTAACCTTTGATATATAACAGGGGTGTAGGTTGATATAATGATTCAGTGATCACCGATTCAGAAGCCCAGCCCTAAGGTTCATAAGAGATGATTCTTACAGCACCCATCAATGCTGCCTTCACCGAAAGGTTGGCTGGCGACATTTGGCTGCGAGGCAGGAACAGCTTTGGTATTTGTTCATTTATAAAGCTTTGATGCAGATGCTTCCACCCTATATTTCATCCCCTTTAACTCTGGCCTCACGTAATCTTGATTCTCATTCACAGAATAGGTTACTGCTGCTAGGAAGAATGTCATTCTCTTACAGTGCACCTTACACATGAAATATTCTATAAAATTTGGACACCCTGTCGCCCTTATGGCTGTTTAAATACCTTATTTCAGATCTAGTTTTAATTGAGTGTAAATGCTTTTAACTACACAGCTACAGCTAATATGGTAATCATCCTGTGTTTCTACTTTTAGAGATCATATGTTGCTATTATCGTGTGTTGTTTTGTATGATATCATACCTGTTTTAATTGGTATGCATGATGGTTCTTTGTTTGCGTGTTGATTGTTTTTAATGTCTTTGTTCATGCTCGGCATCGTTGAAAAAGAGGGTCTCCCTCAATTGATACCCAAGTCTTGAATAGAGTTTGAATAAAAGTGTAGTTGCAAAGTGAAAACATTGAAACATATACATTTACAATACGCCTTCATTATAAGATTTCTTTGGCATGTCTGTGTCACCATTTCTATCCAGGTGCACCTCCTTTCTAAAATTTCAAACAGAGCTAGTGGCCTAGTGCCAGACAGACAATAGTAAGCAGTCGAGACAAAGACAGCAAGGTTATTTACTGATATCATGTCATATCAATGACAGGCCCCTGAATTGAATCATATTGAAATCATATCATGGCAGTCTTTGTGATATCAGCAAATATTGCTGTTGAAAGAAGTGATATTATCTCCTATTGTGATCAGACTTGTGATTTACACCCCCAATATGCCAATAAGGAATTACTCTCATGAATAATTTATAGAGCATACTTGCTTCAGGTACGTACTGTTTATGGATTGGTGTATGAATACTTGTTAAAAGGGACACTTTAGAGGTGTGATATTATAAAAAAAAAATACATTTAAATTGTTATACAGTGAAAGGATATAAGCTAATCATGTTATTCTGTCAGTCTAGAATGTTTATTTGTATAAACTATATTGGTTACCCAAGTATTTACACATAGCAGCGTAAGTACAGCAAAATACAGTACAGTTCTGTTACATCAACAAATAATAACATTACAAATACTGCATAATTAATTTGTAACGGGTCATACATTTTCTGCTTACCTGTACCTGTAATTTAAACAGCTTTTGCTTTTTCCCTTTTGGATGTTCAGCTGGCTACTGGATAAAGACAACAAGCAAAATGTCAGAGAACCTTTGGTAGCCTATAGACAGCTACAGCCAGTGTTTCCTGCAGCGTCTAACAACTATCACATTTTACAGTTGCACAGTAAGGTCTTTTCAGCAGTCTGTCAATGCTGTTCGACCGCAACGTTTTTGTCTAAATCAAAACAAAGTTTCAATGTCATTTTGTATTCCACATTTTCTCCTTTTGGGAAAAGAACAAAAATGGAAACAAACCAAATTTATCATACCTTCCACTACAATTAAATCATGACTTAAAAGACAAAGACCTGCACTCAGATACGGCTTTTAAGACTCGGCATTGCTGTATTTCATTCAAGTACCCCTGCTGTTGTCTCACGGTTGACTTTCAGTTCTTTCTCGGAAAGCTCCTTGACTGCAAACACCATCATTGGCTAGTTCAGAAATGTATCTCCGTTTTTTTCTTCTTTTTTATATCCCTGGGGCAATGGAGGCCATTCTGCTGTCCACAGCACATTCCCCTGAAAATACCTTTGGGGATCCTTTTCTCAGTGGCAATGCCATCACTCCTATCATCAGTCCCCTGAGTGCCACTGAGCTGTACCTGTCCTGGCGAGCAGGGAGGCTCTGGAAATGCAATGGCATATCTTTTCTTGCTGCAAGGGATGCCTAATGAGAATATATGAGAGTGATGTGTTCAGCTGGGAAATAAAAAACAAATAAGAGAATTATTTTTCAGTGTAGTTATACCAGTCAGAAAAAAACATCACAGAAGATGGTTTTATTTTATCATTTAGCATTATAAATAATCATTTACTGGTGAAATGTAACTCGTAGACAAAATTGTCTCCTGAGGCCAGTTAATACGCTACAGTATTTAGTTATTGAAGAATGGCACAGTCTGCGTTATCTTGAGGCCTTGTGTTTCACAGCAGATTTCTGTTATATTATTTTTCACCCTGTATGCCATGTGATGCTGAGAAATAACTATGGCGATTTATTCCTTTGCTCATGTAGGTTTTTCTGTCGGGAAATGTTCACATTTTGTACATCTGTATTCACATTTGCTCCAGCCGCTCAGCATATAGTCTATAATTCTCACTTAAATTCTCCTCTTATCTTTGAATGGCTTTACTTGTTAATGAAGTCATTGTGTAAAGACAGAGTTCTCTTAGCTTGAATCAAACCAAAACAATGTGCCGGGACCCAAGAGGGATCGCTCAATGTCACTAATTCATTTTCCTCTATTCCTAATTCACTGATATCATATCTGTAACTTTGTGCAGATTTCTGTCACTCTTTCTGTTGCATATTTTATCCCTTCTTTTATTCATTATTAATGTCTCAAGAGCTTTCTTTCACAGAATGCTGAAGTCTTAATTTAATATATATGCTGTCTTATTTCTGGTTTAAAGGAGAAGGGGGGAAATATGTGACATTATTTAAGCAGAAAATGCCATTACCAGACTAATTCAAAATATTTCTTGTCAGTACTTTCCTGTACACTGACACGAGAATAAAATCCCCCATGACAACTAACAGAGGAAAATCCTAATATGTGACTTCCATTCATGCGAGCATGCATAGTCATTTAAGAGCATTAAAGGGTTTTGCATGACTTTCCAGTATTCGTATTTGTATTAGCGTTGTGTGTTTTCACTTAATTCTCTTGATTGGGTATTCATTAAATGATAAAGGCCACCTCAGTTTGCCACAAAGCGAGGCCATATTCTTACACTGCTGTTGTTGTTGTATTTGTGGAAGGAAAAAAATGAACTTGCATATTTATGTTTTGTGTGAGTGGACCCTTTCTCTTTATATTCACTTAAATGTTGTAATGTAACATCTTCAAAGAAAAAAAATTGTAGATGCAACTGTTTAATTTATTGAGACTTCTATGTGGAATTATTTTGAACATTTATATGTTGTTATTTTATTTAAT
This sequence comes from Cephalopholis sonnerati, assembly GCA_019142605.1. Lineage (NCBI taxonomy): Eukaryota > Metazoa > Chordata > Actinopteri > Perciformes > Serranidae > Cephalopholis > Cephalopholis sonnerati. Next base: position 33,945,240 of record JAGQAX010000001.1, on the reverse strand, counting down.
TACATTATTTGTCAGGGGAAATGCTTTTTGATCAACAAACAAAAAGCGAATATGTGAATATGCCACATTTAATCTTAAAGTCTAATTTTAATCTGGCATCCCCATCTGCTGCCATTGTCATATTTATTTGCTAAAAAAATCCAACTTTTATTTTGATAAAATATTTTTAAAAAATGCTAAAAAACTGAAATTATCACTCAACTTTTCAGTGATAGAGAAGTAGATTTAAACACAGAAGCACAGATGGCTTGTTACAGTTGGAGCAGATGGATGTGTGTCACACTTCTCCAGACGCTTCAAGGAAATGTGACGGCACACAGCGGCATACACGCGACATGTGAACCACATTGTTGGAGGGCTCAGGGTCAATGATATCTTCACATGCCTGCACACTATTAGTTACACTGATGGAATGCCATTTTGTGGCAGCAGTTCTCTTCCAGGATCAATACAGCTTTTCCAATAGTTGAGGAGGTACAATTGAGGTTGAGGGTTGTTGTTAAGTAAAAGCAGTGAAGTGGACAACCTCTAATCCAGTCAGTTGTCAGGGCAAAAGAGTAAGAAAATACATATGTTGGAGGAAGAAATAGTGCACAGCTACTTTTCAAAAACTAATAACTGTTATATTGTGGCATGCATACTTCTCAGGTGTACTGGACTCAAATTACTACCTCTACCAATACTACTATGTTGTCAAACTCTCTTTTGACTTTATAAACCATTACTGTGGCTTTCATTACAGCGTCTGCCTCACACTGGACTGACAGAGAATGTGGGATATTTACGTAGGCATTAAGGATGCACTGGTTTATCGGCCACACATCAGTATCGGCTTATATTCACCTTGTTGACTGCCACTGGCCTATCAGAAAATAAGATGACATTCACTGATGGCAGAAGTCAATGCTTTTTTGTCATCACATCAATTGTATTGGTTTCCCGTTGTCCGGAGGACAATAGAAAATGTATTTGGGATGAATAGAGATCTTCCAGGGATGCCGTCAGGACAAAAGAAAGCAGTAAACTCACTATAGACGTGTCAGGGGACACACCTTATCTTTTCCCTGATAATGCTACATTGTGAAGAACATATCTGTGTTGACATTGGCAGAGGAGCTAGTTAACGTTAGCTGTAGGCAGAGGTTGCATTGGTGGGAAAGCTGTGAAGTTATTCTGCTGTTGGCTCATAGAACATCTGATGCTGGGGTGTGCACTCAAAGTCTTCGGGCTGCTGTGAGACTGTGCCGACTTAGGGCAACAAAAAACAGTTTATCTTGGGTGCGTTGAAACAATGGACAACCAAGAAAGGACAGCAGAAGAGATACCCACACACCAGTACAACTGGGATGGATAGCCAGAAAAAAGGTTCACAGGCTGAGATCAAAACAAAAAAACGCCAGTTTCTTCCGAACATCCGGCACAAAAAGAAGGGTGCACAAAGTGCAAAGATAAAGAAAAGTGATTGAACGTTTCAGTCCTTGACTATCATCAGTGTTACCTTATTTGTGGATATCTAGCCCAGTTGTATTGGTGTGTGGGTATCTCTTCTGCCGTCCTTTGGTGCACATTCAAACACAGGAGCCATGGAGCCATTTCTACACGTTATTGTAGGCATGGTAGGTGAACAGTTCTATGGTTGTCAGATGATTTGTTTCCTATAAAAGGTAGTATTTAAGGACAATGTCACGGCTTTTCATAGTGTTAAACAATAGTAATAATCAACATAATATTAGTAAATCAGGTTATCATTTAACTCACGTCTTTAATGCACACACTGTCATTACTCTTTTTTCCTTGCCGTTTAAATCCAGGAATCCTGGAACAATAAACACTACTTAATTGGTTAACTTTAAATAATACAAACAGAATCAACAAAGTAAAATTTCATAAAGGTGATAAGTCCATATACCACTCACATCAGTCCTGTCTTTGTTCTTCCTGAGATGTTTTTGAGGGAAAAAGAGTGGGTGCGCTCTGAATCACATACTTCTTCTTTCTACTTTCAGTATGTACTGCAGCTGCCCTTAAAAAGTATGTATTGTTGCATGCAGTCATTATGCCCTAAATTCTGACCCTCTTGCTTTTGTATGTGTTACCTTGGAGGTAAAACAAACGCCACTTACCGAGTTTGCTAGAGACAGAGATCAACCTGGAGAGCTCTGCTGTTGTTACTTTGTGAAAGATGGAGTTTGACTTGAAACTTGTAACTGCACAGATTGTAAATTCTTTATATTTGCGATAGTAAAATTATGTTCTATTGTTGTTTTAAATATTAAGGATAATTTTGTTCACTTAAACAATCTATACTCCTATCATTGCTGTTATTATTAAATTAGCTGTCAAGCTGTCATCTGTTTGCGGCTCAGTCGATATGAGGTATCGTCCACTGTGCAGAGGACTGTGGGTCAGAATAGACAGAAAAGCATGCTGGCTTGCATACTGCTGTGAGGGTCCAAGGACAGAGGGATGTGGTATGCTGTAAAGCCCTCTGAGACAAATTGTGATTTGTGATATTGGGCTTTATAAATAAAATTGAATTGAACTAAAGTGAAAATTGAATAAATTACAACATAAACAAAATAAACAACAATGCCCCCAAAATAGGTATCGATGTCGGCCCAAAATTTCACAATCGGTGCATCCTGGCTGCAACAGAGAAATGTTTCAGATCAAAGACACTTACGTACTTGGTACTATATACATGATTGTCAGTAGTGAGGCTTCAGACAGCTGGCAGGTTGGACAGATTGTTTTGGCATATACACTATTTCTGTGGAAATAGTTCTGAATTTTCCAACCCTGCTCAACACCCAGTTTTTATCAGTTGCCACTGAAAATGACAAACTATCAGAGAAACATCTGTTATTGCTAACTAGCTGTTGCAAAATGTCAAGGTATTCGCATGTGAATGTGCAGAGAAAGGGAGGGAGGGAGTGTGTGCGTATGTGTGAAAGGGAGACATTATATAAGCAAGAGCTGGATGAGAAAATTGCAATCAAGGTTACTCCTGTTTCGCCAGCTCCAAGAGCCTCACTTGCTATTGTGGGTAATGTTCTTTCTCATCGTGCCAAATAATTTACATGTGGAAGAAAGAAGTGATGCTGACAAAAGGCCAAAGCATTTACAGACATTAAGCATTACTTATATAAATGGGTAACTCTGGAGCCCAGATACCGATCTCATCAAGTAACAGTTGTGGAATGAATGCTGAGATGCAAAGAAAAGGCCAAAACATTTAAAGTCTTATAACATTAGCTGTCTGAGACTGGCTGCAAGCCTGATGAGCCAGTGTCGCTAAAAGGCTTGTCTTCAAGCTTACATACCCTTCATTAGTAATCATCCATCACATAAAAATAGATGTGTTATCACAAAACATGAATCATACAACAGCTCCGAACTACTCTGACATTGTTAGTCAGTGGTGTGTTTGCACTTATGATCAAATTAAAGGGCTGATAAGATGGACTGAATCCGCTCCAGAACCAAGAAAAGTGTCTGATAAATTCAGTCAGCCATCCAAATGTCACCTTCATCTCAACTAGCCAGACACAGCTGTTTTCTCCTTCTATTTTCTATCCTCTAAGAAATATTTGGGAGGTTTTTTTAGTAATATTTGTAGACAGACATTGGAGAAGGTCATTCGGCAGTTCAGTTTTGTGGTGTTCTGTTTGACAGATATCTATATTTGATATGACACATGAGCTTGCCAGATACCTGTAAGTGTCTGGACAACTACTGAACTCCATTATTGTACTGTGGCTGAAATAGACACAATCTCCCATACAGTACATACCTTATGTTAGAGAAATACTGATGTAACATTTTTTTCCTTTTACATAAGAAAAATACTGAAAATGAATGGTACAAGTAATTACAGATGTAAAACTATGTTACCAAAAATACTCCCTTTATGTTCTTACGTATTAAGTAAACTCTAAGTCTAAACCTTGGCTCCTGCCTTCAGCTGCAAAGATATGCATACAAAGTTAACCATGGTGCCTGAGATTATTTTTCCTTTTCTTGGAAGTGAACCAAGCCTGAATGAACCTAAAGCCCTGTCCAAACATTCTACTTGGGTCTAGCCTGGGGAAAAACGTATGACCGCTGGCTATAGTCACTGTGCTGAGGTGAGCCACATGGCGATGTCAGTCTAGTGCCTTAGCTATGTCCTTGCCCAGAGCATAGATAGGTGAAGAACAACATCTGCAGGCACATGTCCTTCATCTAAGATGTTGGAGCGTGGCCTGCAACTACAATGGGTACTGCAGTGGGTTGGTGACTGCCCAATTCCTATTGATGTGGTTGCACAAATGCACTTTCACAATACACCTGCCAGACATACTGATTTGTCTTGGTGTAGTAAAGAAATTTGCAATAATAACTTTTGTTCAAACTGTTGTATAAAGTTGGATATTGGACTCAGGAGCAGAGGCCAGACTAAGGTTTGCAAAGTTCACAAGCAGTCGTATTATAAACGTGGGTTATGTGAGAGTGAGGAGTGATGAGCCGGAGTTTGCGGTGGAGCAGGGCAGGCTGTTGCACAGAAGCAGTGAGCATGGCTGTCGGCTGGGAAGCAGACTCTTAAGGAACTGGCGAGGCAGGGGAAGAGTCAGAGTGACTCAATATTGAAGCAAACATGAAGAAACTACTGACTGAAACTTGAGACTGGCTGTAGCAGTGGTACCACATTGGTAAAGTGAATGATCTGGCGAAGACTCAAGTGTCGAGCCGCATATACTCCATAGAGAGTGTGTATATATACTGCAGGAGCTTGATGAACTTATGTTGCAGGTGTGCTAGTTGATTGGTAGCAGAAGTGGAGTGGAGCGCCATGCCCAGACAAACAGACACAGAGAGGGAGCAAACAACATGAGAACTGTAGTTAATTTAATTTTTGGCGTTTATTTCCCCGGAATAGCAGATCAGTGTATTTTACATTAGGATTTTTGATCGTAAAAGTTCAACTGTATTTTTTGACAGCAGATCACTTCTAGATATTACAATTATAAATATTGTGATGAAACAAGGGATCAGCCACAGTGAGCTCCAACTCCTCAGCAAGGTTGGCATGTGGAAAATTACACGCACTGAGTGCACCAAGTACTGTCTGACTTCTTTATTGAAAATGTGTTTGTTTGACTGCAGTGTAAACAGATGCCAGGGGCACGTTCAATGTCAAGGTGGTGTGCACCATTTCACTACAGTTTCCAGGTTCAATAACAATTCCTGAAAATGGTGTAAAACAGTGCGCAACAGGCTTTGAGGTAGGTTTTGTGTTTGATGGGTGTGTCAGAGATGTACCTCATCAGCAGCAACATGCATACAAACCAAATTCTGGGATATCTTTACTTATTGTACATACGTTTTTAATCATTCAACACTTGCTTTGTTAATGTAAATGTGTTTACAGTGCCAGTAAAGCCCCTTTAAATTAAATTCAATTGAATTAAACTCGGCCGTATTAAAACAAGTGCACCTGCGTAACACAGTAGGGCTTTCAAAGCACCACTATTTTTGTTTAAATAAACATTTTTCTACGTTTTGTCAGGTATGAACGCTGCCCAGTTGTTCTTCTGTTGTATTATCTGACTGTAGCTAATCAAGGAGTGTTTGCTGCTGCCAGAAAACTGCACTTGTTGCACATGTTCTCATCTCAAGTTGACACATATCCCCACTTTCTTAGTGGTCCGTCTGTGTCTACTGTTGATGCTCCAGGATGCAGCTACTGATGCAGGGATGTCACAAAAGCATGTGGCTAGGTTTAGGCAACAAAAGCGCATGGTTAGGTTAAGAAAAAAACATCATGGTTTGGCTCTACATTCATACGGGAAACGAACACCAGTCCCTGGGTCAAATTCTGGTTTGTTGGACCCATCCACCACCCCTTCCGCCCACCCTATAGGGACTCTCCAGCACCTTAAATTATGTTGTTACCGGCAACGTTTCAATCTGACACAGTCCAGTGGCAAGTGTCTGAGGCCAAAATCACTGACAAAGCGGTGGTATTTAAACAGGTTGGCCCTTACTGTTGCCACCAGTGACCAGGGGTTGTAAAATTAGTTTAGGACTTGATCATAACTTTAATCCCAGAAATGTGGTGATCATTTTGGGGAAAAGACTTTATATGTGTATATATATATGTAATTATACACACATATAATAAGGTTAAGTTTGCAACTTAAACCACTTGGTTGAACATCTGGGTCATGATTTTATATTCCTGGATGCAAAAATTAAAATAAAATTGAAATTAAAACACATTCTATTCCACATAGAGTGATTATACAGTAATTCTTGATGCCTGTTTGCAGCATAATGATGCCAAACAATTTCACTTCACATGTGGGTGTTTTCAGATAGACAGCCAGCAGTGTTTATAGTCACGCACTTAATTTAGAATTGCTCTCTGCAATGGCACAGAGGGGAAAATATAAAAGTCCCCTTTGGAGGACTCCAAAGGTTTTTTTTTTTTTTCATCAGTACTTCATTTGTTTCACGATTGCACAGTGACTTCTAAGACGAGGCAGCAACTGCAGCAGGGATAAGACTAATATGGAGTTGACAGATAATGCTGTGATTTGACACACTGCTTTGCAATTCCAGGGACATCTTGTGTTGATGCATGGTCAAAGTTTATGTGATAGGAAGTCAATGGATGTCATAACAAGACATGCATCAGGGTTTAGACCAAATTAAACTATTCAAAACCTCAAGAATACTTTTACAGAATTTAATAGTGTGAGATAATGAATTCATGATGGAAGAGGAGAAAAACAGAAGTGCAAGCATGTGTCTTTGTCCCAGGGATTATTTCATCATCTAGATTTTTTTTTTATTACTAATATATGCTCCTGCATTATCGCAGCAGCAGAGAACAACAAAATTTAAGTTCAACATGCACACAAGATCAGTGAATTGTATAAAACAAGCATACCACATATTGTTTGTTTGTTAAGCACAACAAGCTGCAGTGGTTGCATCTGTGAAAAGGTAATTATTGTTCCCACACTTGTTTTCAAAGCCTGGTCCAGTTTACTGGTGTGGAAGGTGTTTTCGGGTTTAAATGAAAGCACAGCGAAAAGAGGCACCACATGTAAATATGGAGAGGACATTGATAAGGGCTAAGGTCTGACCATCCAATTTCAAAACTGAAAGAAACATTTAGTTCAGTCACTAAACAAACAAGAGAGAAGTGAATGACTGAGCTTTACCAAAGCCTCCATTTTGAATAGGGTGTAAGACTAAAACAAGCAGTATCAAGTGGAAATATTAGCATATATAAGAAGGCAAACTCTCTACGAGAAGGTCCTAAATTTTTTGCTTTAAACTAGAGATGCACCCATATGGATTATTTTTAACTGATAACTGATAATTACCTGCATCTTATGGACGATAACTGATACAATAACCAGTTGCTGGAGAAAGAGACTTGTTTCGCATTGGGTTGCCAGGTAGGATATAAACAATTGCTAACTGCTAGTGGATATTAATACGTTTTACAACAGAGTAGAGCCTTTTAAAAGCTTGTTGTTGGATGTAAACCTTCTGCTGCCAATTAGCTTGTGCTAACACTCTGTCTAACCTCGGTGTAATCCTGTTGTCTTCATCTGGAACTGTGAAAGACGTCCACACCACAACACGTTATGCCCTCTAGACAGCGTGCTGCAGTTGTTGTTCTTCTTCTCTGTGTATATTAGTGGCTTCCAAACCAAGTTGAAAGGTACATGTACTGCCACCCATTGTATCTGTTGTGTAGATCCTGCCCTAGTTAAGTCAATGAAACAGTTCGACTTTGTATTATCAGTGCTTTTTATCGGCAATAATTTCAATTATGGGAATAAACTATAATTCTAAAAATGTCCCATTATCAGCCCGATATATATGTATATCGTGCAGTTGTAGTTTAAGTTTAAACTCTTGATGAGTATTTGTATAACTTCATAACTAAGGTAATAAACAGAAACAGAATGACATGAAGTTTTAGACACCTTAGAACGCCACCACAACCTGACCAGCACACAGCCTGCTTTATGCTTTATAGTAGCAGAATTGTAAAGAGGACTGAAACAAGGACAGAGTGTTACAGGGTGTATTTGTTTGAGAGAGAGAGAGAGAGAGAGAGAGGTACAGGGAGAAGGGATAGAGAAGGTGGAAGGTGGAATATTGCACTCAATGTATCTTTAAGTTATTAACTTGAAACACTGAAACACTGCTTTGTCACCTTTTGACCTGCCTGCCTGAAATTAGGATATTTATATACCAGTGAATTTACAAAACCAGCAAACAAGCAAAATAACTTTCAGCTTACTGTTCATCTCAGTGACTGACAGCCCAACCATAAAGCAAACATTTTAAATACATTTTCAGTTTCTGCCTTTGCAACGGTATCTGTATTTACACTGCTTTCTGTATTGTAATAAATGTGTATAAACACAATTCATGAGAGACATATGTACATATACCAGTTTTAGCACTTTACAAGATTTGCATAATGTTTAAAAGTTGTCTCGTCCCAGGACACACCTTCAACACAAGAAAGAACGAATCCCCTGTTTCACATTTCCAAATCCCAAGACAGAGCCTGAAAGAAAAGTGCTCTGGCTTCAAACCATCAGATGTGACGATGCCTTTAGGCAAACAGTGGGACCCCGCTTCATCTCACACATAGTTTAATGTGTCTAGAAAATGCTCCATAACGACTGAGAACGAGTTGCAGATGTGTTTGTATCTGAGAAAGCAAAACTATTGAACTATTCCTTGTGTCTCCACTGATTTTGTCAATGCTGTAACATGTCTTGACTATAGCTACTGTACTTTTCTATTTAGCGACACAATATGTGTGGCTGGGTGTTAATGATATGATAAATTACCCAGAGAATTAATCAAGTATGAACAGATGTCTGGATGTGACACCTCTGGCCACCAGGTGTTACCAACATTTGGTGGAGCTTATGGTTAAGGACCAGATTAGTTTAAGCGCTGAGGTATCCAAAATGCACTGGACGACACACAAAACATTGTGTTTTCTGCAGTATCTATATATTTATCGATCCCTCCAAAGAGTTTATAAGACAGAAATTCTCATGTTCACGTTTGCTAGTTAAATATGCCTCTCTTTTAGTGTAGCAAATATTGGTTATTGTTTTTGTAAAGTAAAATGACTGATTTTTTGCTCTGCTTCTGCCGTTTTATGGACATTACAATTTCCTCTAATACTCAGTACCAGTACAGGTTAGGGTAACATTGGTTTGGCATTCACACCAATATTTTAAGGTCTTTTCAACGAATACAATTAAGGTACAGATTCAGCGACGAAATCAAAGCTGGAGTCATGTCCGGGTGCTGCAGCAATGGCTGCAGTCCGACGAGCAAAATTGAAGGAGGCATACAGGTCCACGCCAAAGAAAGATGAGTCTGACATCTGCAGTTCAGCAGACTTGCTCTGACCCACGCCTCTGCCTGTCCCCTTATTGCAAGCCTCCTCGACACCTGTCCAAATTAAATGTTTTGCAGTGTCTGTGAGGCAGTCTCACTGCCACAGTCATCCCTGTGGGAGGAGTATGACTGTCCGAGTTAAGTAAGTGTGGTGGTGGTGGTTGTGATCCCAGGACAATAATGCTAGAAACTAGAGCTACACGATAAGAGGAAAATATGTGATATGTGATAATGTTGATGAGTATCATGATAGCGCTATTACTTGCAATAAATAAACATATCAAAGTGTACGAAGCTCTTGAACCTGACTTGCACAGGACCGGTGCCTTATATTTACTTTACTTGGTCTTTAGGAGCTGTGCTCGTTATTTATGGACAAACTGAACCTACACTACATATTTACTACCACCTAACAACTCTATTGTTCATTTCTTCTCTGCTTAGGTTGCCTACACCTGTCGAATTGCATCCACCATCACTCCCTCTTGCTTAACTACACACTTGCCGTGCACTGAGCTATTCCATGAAGCATCTACGCTGCTCATATGACATTAGCCCTCATTCTCAACCCAGTCGCATGTCTCTCTCCGGGATGCAACAAATATTCTTGCATGTTGAATGCTGTTTTCGGATTGACCGCTACTGAAGTAAACAAGCCTGTCTACCTGCGCAAAGACAGACACAGGCAGGTTTGAGGGAAGTCTCTGAGAGTAGATCGGACTTATTAATATTGCTTGCTCATTTTTTCAAGCGCTGGCCTGATCAGGCAACAGACTTGTTGTATTTACTGGCCTGACATAAGTTTGTACTGGCCCTGGGGCATCAGGCAGTCTTTCTTGGACCCTTCCGTTGAGGGCTCAGTCTGATTGGGCAGAGAGTTAACAGGGTGGTGCTTTTCAGAGAAACTAGTGCCTACAGACAGAATGTAATTTAATTAGTTGTTACTTCACAGGGCAGTGTCGCAGTGTTTTGCGATGTGCAAGCTGACATCGTGATGACAATTAAAAACAATATATTGCGCAGCCTTATGAAAACAACATATTAATGTAGGGGGCAGCGTTTTCAAGGGTTTTGCAGTATACTTGATTTCTAAATTTCATTCTGTGTTGTGTATGGTTTTCTGAAGATCACTGAAGATCATGTCTCTGAAAGGGCCGGTGGGCATATACACAGCAAGTCCAGGATTGATGGGTCACAGTAGACAGTGACCATTTGGAGCATGCTGGTGTAATACACATGTACCTGATCCTGGTTCCTTCCATCTAATCTACTTTCTGTCAGGGACCACTGTGATCAATGGTTTGTTTATTTGCCTGTGTAATAAGCAAATTATGCTAAGCGGGAGAAGTCACCTCTAGCATTAACCTGCTTACATTTTAATCAATGACTTAAGTGATTTTTATCAGGATGCCACAGGCAATGGGGTGATAGAGGCAGTTACAGACTAGAATCTGTCCTTTTTAATGTCGAAGAGACACGGTTGTGTTATTTAGTAGTTCTATCAGAGAAAGCAATTTTTCTGGAAGTCACCCATCCAAGAAGCAGCATTCATCATATTTGCAATTAATGGCCTCATTTATTACAGCCACTGCAATCCTGGTAGAATTACAGTTTTGACTTAAAGACTATGCTAAAAAAGTCAGTTGTTTTTACACTTTTTGATTACATAATGTTAATTACCAATCATTGTAATCATTAGGCAGCAAGGCCAATAGAAAAAAAAGTCATTTTACTAGTTTCTTTTTTTCTCTTTTGTTATTCCCGGGAATAAAGCCTGGGGTTTAACAGTACTGATATCAAGAAAAAGGGATTCTAAAACAGCCTAACAAGCACATATGTGCACATCTAGGTGTGCCATTATAAGATGCATGAATTTCTAAATTGGGTTGTGTTCAGTGGATCCAAGATACGATATTATCACAATACTTAAGTCACTATACAGTATTATTGCGATTTTGAAAATGTTGCGATAAAATATATTATTTTTATTATTATTATTATTGTTGTTATTATTATTTGAGATTTATTCTCTTTTTTCAACTGTAAATTATGTCCCCAAAAGAAAAGAAATTCAACATCGGTTTTTTGTAATAAGACTTATAAGTCTAAGTAGTGTGTTCATCTCACTTAAGTAATTTTTTTTGCAGCAAAATGTATTTAGTGGACTGAAAAAGCAATTGGTTATATAATTCTAGCAGGCTACCTTAAGTTTAATTTGTATTTGTAATATTATTAATTTATTTATTTGCATCCCCATTAGTCACTACCAAGGTGGCAACTATTCCCCCTGGGGTCAATACAAGCAAACAATACATCATAGAGTAAAACAAATATATGATTAAGAATATTCAAGGCAAAAAGGAACAAAATACGACCAAAAAACAAGAAAACTACAAAACAAAAATTGAAAGACAAAACAAAGCAAAATGAAAACAAACCACAAAATAGTGAGAAATTGTCAGAAAAAAAAGATAATGATAATAATAAGGATTTTACAGCTCAGATATACATAATAAAAAATCAATACTGGGCACTAAGTGATGATACGCTGTTGAGCTGCACTAGGAAGTTTACCATACACCAATTCTGAACCAGACTTATTGAATGCTTTTTAGTTTATTTTATCACAGTTTGTGACCTTCAAAAAGGCACAAAGTTAAGAATCTACATAACTGAGCCACATACATTTTTTTAATGGAACTAACTAGTTGAGTTCAATAACTTAATACTGTTTGTACAGAACAGTTATGTAAGTAATATTTTGAGTGCTGGGAATTTTGAATCGTGATTCAACTGAACTTTTAATAGTAAGAGTCGACATCCATCCATCAAATCTACCTCGGCCTGTGGAATAATCTTGCATGCTGATTGTGAGTGTTAATAATATTGATCATTTGATAATTATTGTTGTTCACAACTGTAATTAGTCATCATTATAATCATTAGTGTTTACACACAAGCACTGCCTTACTATATTTGCATGATTGTTCCCCTTTCATGATAATAGTAATTACCCTTATCATTTTAGTTTTCTCACCGGCACTGCCCACCATTTTCATCATGCTTACAACCAAGAGTATATTTCATCTTGTGTATATGACAACTTGTGCTGGAAAAACAAATTAAAACTGTAACTGTGAACTGTATATAAGGGCTCACACCTATCATGTCTGTAACTCCGTTCATTTGGGTCGCAACAGATGGAAAAAATGAGACATTCAAAACAGAAGTTTTTGCAGCAGCATGTTAATGCATCTAAAGTGTTTATATTTATGTACTTTGGTGTCATAAAGAGCTCATAGAGATATAACTGATTGTTAGCATTATTAGCAGGCTATTATTAGACTGCATATTGATCAGATGTTATTAATAATGCCTAACATAGAGGCAGGATGAAAAGAAGCCGTCTTGTACAGTGATAATTAATGGCTGTGGGATCAATGTCACACACTTTTTAATGGACTTAATAAAAATACCCTTTCTGATGTGCAGATGTGTTACCATGGTTACATGTATGCATCAGTTTAAATAGGATATGGGATATACATGGCCTCTATCAGGATTAATTGTGAGGTTGCAGGCAGATTGCACGGTCAGCAGATGTTTTTATTATTTATTATTGGTTTAGCTGTTGAAATCATACTAAAATCACATATCTGCTATCTAGCGATGCACTGATCCAGCTTTTTCAGTTTCGATACTGATCCCGATGCTGTTGCTTTGGGTATCGGCTGATACCTGATACCGATCGGTTGACCTAAAAAGCTATATACCTTGGAGTGTTCAGTGTGAAATACCTCCACACAGCAGATTCTCTCCCTTGCTCCATGTTGTTTGCGCTTGCCTAAGTAGGCTAATAAACTCTCGCGGCATGCGGCACATGTGCTGCTGCTGACGTATGACGTAGCTCGTGTCACAATAGATTTAAAGGGAAAGTATCGGCTCAGGTATCGGTTGCAATTTCTGATACCCGATCCATCTATTTTGATGATATCGGGGCCGATATTCGATCCAGATATGGGATCGGTGCATCCTGACTGCCATCTTGAAATTTTGAGGTTGGTTTGTTTTCTTTCACACCACAAATGAACTGCACCATAGTTGGTTTTGAAGTGAACTAAGAACCTCCTTTTTGAGCGGCCTCGCTTGGGTTGTTTGGTCGGCACCAGAGTTTGATTCAGAATTTTTATTTCAGTCTGCAAATAGAAATAAGAACATCATGTATTAATCTACAAATTCATCTAGATAAAGTCACAGCGTCTCACAGAAAATAGCAGATCCTTAAGTAGTGCCGTGTAAAACATTACGATCAAGTAATTAAACATAACTTCTGCAGTCAGACAAAGGTGTAGGCTGAAGCTACAGCTTATAACACCTGCCCTTATAACAGCACATCATATGTAGCAATCAATAACAAAACAAACTTAACAAGTTTTACACTGGCCCAAATGAACTGCACTAACAACGCAAACTGACATGAGTTTGTTTTAATCGAACCAAACAGGTTACTGCCCATCATAGCCACGAATTAGTCCAATTTTTAAAAAAAAAAGTGTAAAATAAAACTGTTTCATATTTTTCCTAAAGAGATGTCACAAGTCTCTTTAGATAAGCCAGTAATTCCTCCAGTTAAACCACAAAATATGTGATTTGTCGTTCAATTACAAAATGACTCAAGGATCCATATAATCATATTCTGATCTGCCATCACCACGGTTAAGATTGATTAGGGTTCGGGCACACAAACTACTCGCCACTAGGCATTCAAACAAAGAGCAATGCAGTTGTCATTGTGAGGACAGTCTCAGACTAGCTGTTAACAAAACTTTTCACTTTTACACAATGTCTCAAGTTTCCTTTGTGAAAAATCCATGCTTTTATCCAGTCAAATTATTTCTTTATTACTTACAATCTGAAAATAAATATGTCTCACTTTCAGCAATTGGATGCCTGAAACTAAACAGCGCTACTGTTTATCCAGTCATCCATATTTGGTCAAGTTTGTTATGTACTATGTGTCATAAATCTGTGGGTATTGTGGGTCATCAGAGCCATGCCAAAAATATTATAGTACTTTTTGAAAAAAATATATAAAACTTCCTCCCCAAAGGTTCTGCAAAGGTTTGCAGAGCACACTCAATTATAGTGGTGAAGAATTTGTGGGTCGATACAGAAGAAGCAAAAAATGGTTTCAGGGCAGTAATGCCAGGAGCCCTGATCATCATTAGAAGTCCGAAACCAGGCATGGCTGCCAGCGGAGAGGGAAGAAAACTCCCTGGCAGCCACCGCAGATTACATCACTGTAGGATTAAGAAAAACTTGATGCAGCTTGTGCTTGTGCCACACTTCAGCAACTATTTTGGAGTCTTTGACATTGACCATCAATGCTCCAGTAACTGTAACAGAAATGCAAGCCCACGCTTCCTTAGTGCTATGTCCAACATGCAAACACATCACGCTCTCACTTTGGTACCAGGCAGCAGGGATTATCCCTGCCAGCACAGAAAGCATATTGCTGCCAGTTACTTTCCAGAGAAACAACCAAACAGAGTGGAATTGCCTGTTGCTCCTTTCAAGTCATCACAAGCCACAAGCCATAAATAATGAGCTCTTGATTCACACAGAGCAAAAACAGAGGCAAAAAGGTGGATCAAAACAAGAGAATTGGCAGAAAGCTACAGAAATGAAGAAGGAAAGAAAAGAAAATGAAATAAGGTGCAGTGGCCTGTATGGAGAAATAGAGCAGCCTCCATCCTGCCGCAGTCAAGTCAATTTTATTTATATAACTCAATATCAAACATCACAAATTTGCCTCAAGGGGTTTTACAATCTGTACAGTATACGACACTGTCTGTCAGACTCTCACTTCGGATAAGGAAATACTCCCCAAAAACCCATTTAACTGGAAAAAATGGAAGAAACCTTAAAAAGAGCAACAAAGGAGGGATCCTTCTCCCTGGACGGAGAGAGAATACTCAACATAAAAGTACAGTATAGACAATGACACAGTTACACAGAGCATGTTAACTTGTATGAGGAATATGGTCGTTAGAGGACAGCCCGAACCCGAGCCAAGCAACTCCCTCTCCACCATGGAAACCTGGAAAGCAGACAGGCAGCACAAACTCACAACAACCAAAACTGAAACACATCATTCATACAGATATAAGAATGAACAAGCACACAGAAGCAGAGAGAGACGGAGAGACAAGAGGAGAAGCTGCATCTCCGGGAGGATGGAGATCCAGATCAGCAGCATGACATTATCTTGAGTTCCATTGAGAAGAGACACATTGTGAAGGAGTGCATAGAAATTTCTACAAGCTGTTTTCACCTCCTGCGTACAGTTAGACACAGCACAAGTCGGTACTGGCATGGCTGTCCTCACATGACCTCACAGTGTAATGAATGGAAAACACACTGAGAGAAAACACATTCATTTTATAAACTACAGAAAGAAGAGGTTACAAATTTAAGATCAACCTTTGATCCTTTCTAAATTAGTCTCCTAACATGAGGCTTTGATTTGTGCAACATCAAAAAGCATTAGGAGAAATTACGAGCTCTGGAATGGAAACAATATTTAACACTGGTCTACCTAAATAAATGACTCCTCCTCTATGTAATTTGGCTAGTCTGTCTTTTTAAGTGTGAATAAGAATATGAGGCTAAACAAAAAATGTGAAAATAGTGAAGTAGGAACGCATGTGACCCGTTATAAAATATGAAATCTACCTTGGATAATTTGACATGTCCGGTCTTATCTGCCTTATTTGCCAAACTTTGGTTAGCATGTCAGTATTTGCTGTTTATTGAGTGCGCAGCAGATCTTCTCATCTATTATTTTGTATTTTATGCATGCACATACAGTAGTATTGACTGCAGCATGTAGCATAAAGCTGAGCTGTATTTGAAATCATTCAGCACTTTGGGCTACATATGTTTACATTGTTGAAGATGCACAGAGCCCTTGAAGCAGGGGAGCAGACAGGTCAAGCAGTGTTGAGGCAATTTAAGTTTATCCAAATCTGTATGCTGTAAAAACATCTACATCACTGTATTTTAGACACAGATGTCAGTAGGGGTGGGCTATATGGCCCGAAAATAATATCAACATATTTCAGGGTATTTTTGTGATAATACTCCTGACAATATGAGAAATTACAAAAAAAAACAAAAAATCATTAATTGAAGAAAAAAGAATTGCAATATAATTCCAATAGCTTGTCATCAAATATTCAGGAAAAACTAAACAAAAATGATCTTGTTTCTCTAATTGTTTATACAATATTAATAGTACCAGTAGTATTATATTAATTCTACCACAAATTTCACATGTAAACAGCTCCCAAATACAAAGAAAATGTACCATAGGATTTATATGTATTAGTCAACAGGCGATTCCTTTCCCTTTTAGCGAAATCCTAAATGACTGAGTTGTTTTTATTCCACCTGGACCTTTATGCTCTGCCATTTCTACTGAAGCTGCTCCTCTTTTTGAAGCCACAGCGCAGTCGGTAATAATTTTGCTTTTAGCCATGCTTGTTGTTGCTGTTGGTAACAGTATGACGTCAATATGCCAACACGTCAAAATATTGTGAGTACATGATATGATTTTTTCACGATATTAAGAAATACACAGATATTATGGTGAACAATATGATTTGGCACAGCCCTAAATGTCAAATCAATTTTACAACTTCAGGCTTAGGGCGCATTCACACCAAGATAGTCCGGGGGACTTGGTTCGATCGGGCGGGGAATGCCGCAAAATTTCACACCTTCATTTGGTTCGATTCACTTTCACACTGCACTTTTTAAAGCAGACCAAACCACCCGGACGATGTCATGCAGTTACAACAGCTGCTCGTTTGGGGGCGGTATTGCCCAAAACGACCACTGACCAGGAAGAAAACAAGCATGAGGAAGAAGAAAACCTGGCTCATCGATTGGCTAGGACCGAAAATGGAAATCTATCCCCTTAAAGTGAGATTTATAGTTGTATGTAGACCACACGCACATCATCTACGCCTTTGTGAGCATTTTTACTTCTGCGGTGGTGTGTCTGTGTCACTCTGCAGTTACACCTTCAAAATGCTAGTGAGCGGTGAGGATTTCTGTTTAGTGCTGTAAAGTTTAGTTAATTCAAAACACACATTAAACATGGCTTAATAGAGACAGTTTCAAACACAAGTACATAAATCATCTTCACTATAACGCGCAGCATTCACAGACAAACACTTGTCTTTATCTGGCCATATTTTCCCCACAAATACAACATGCTAATGTTATTAGCACAAGCCTATGGCATTTTACATTGTATAAATTAGCCTAGCAACTAGCGATCTTTTCCTCTTCTCAGATAAAACCAGGGACAACAACATTAAACAAAGGTAACAGCACTCAATTTGGCTCCATTACAACTCACAAGACTCACCGACAAAACAACTGCCATGCTAAACATATAGCTAATATTGCTTTTATTTTGAGGTAGCCACAGAAAGTCTTGACTGTGTGTTACCTGCAGTATCTTAGTTTAGACTTAACTGTGTTCATTTGTATCCTCAGTTTATGACGTCACAAATGAGGACATCTAATGAATATGTGTGCCTGCCAAAAGTCCTTTTACATGACTAAAGTTTCACTTATTCAGTACCACAAGAGGAATTTTTCTGTTACAAATCAAACTCAAAAATCCCCAAATACTTAGCAAGCAGCCACATCATGTCACTGGTAATTTCATTTTATAAAATTGGCTGTCAGTCATTCTCAACTCAGACTTCACTTCAATGCTGAGGACCTAGAACTCAACACGCAATCAATATCTCTTCATCAATACCGCTATTAATAACACATTCAAGCTGAGTTTCAACATTGAACTCTGAGAAAAATCATCATTGCTCCACGCACTATCAGCCATCTTTCCCTTTTAATCTGAGGAAGTCAGACCCATTACAGTTCGGCTTCAGTTAAGCTGCGTGCGTTTGATTCTTTGCATTGTGTTTAACTGTTTGGGCATTAAACTTGAGCTTTAAATGATTACTTGACTCCCAGGTTGTGTGTGTGTGTGTGTGTGTGTGTGTGTGTGTGTGTTTGAATGTGAGTTTATGTATATGAATTTAAATGTTCCTCCTGTCAGTTATTTGTTCATTTAAGCTTTCAGACGGGGGCTGGGTTGTGTGTGTGGGTGTGTATGAGGCGAGGGGCGAGGGGCGGAGTGGAGGGTAGTTGATAGCAAAGGCTGAGTGGACTCCCAGAATGGCTATGGTCTGATAGGGTGCAAATCTAACTATGGACCTATCCTGCCGCTATTGGGCTTAATGTCACTCCTGCATTTGGAGACCGAAGAAAATCCCAGGAATGATTATGAAAAACGAGATTGGTTTTCACTGTGTTTAGCACATTTTCATTCCCCAGGCACAAGCAGGAGATTCTTAGAGAGAGTGGTCTGTCTGTCACTTTAGCAGCATGGTGTTACATTGTCAAGGAAATGACTTTTGGATATGTGCTGTTCACACAGAGCTTCATATAGGACCGGCTGATACGATCTGACAGTGATCCATGGTTTTACCCTGTAACCTCAAGTGCAGCCCAGATCTGAAACAAGCCAAGCTGTCCACTCAAGTTTGTTACAGTAGAATCAAGATCCCACTTCTGATAAAATTGTAAAAAAAAGTCTCAAAAGGAAGAGTGCAGATTACTGTTATTTAATGTTCATATACATACTGACATACTATTGTGCACACAACACGCGCACAAACACTGAAAAGCCAACTTTATTGATAAGAAACCAGATTGCTGACCTTGTTATGCTCGTGTTTAGCAAAGCAAATGTGGTTAGTTTGTTTTCTTTCACACCAAAAATGAACCGCACCAAGACCCAGCTTTTTGAGTGGTCTTTCACACCAGTCCAAATTAACTCTACTAACAGCAGAAACAGACCTGACAGACTTTTTCAAAGCAAATAATTATTAAAAAGTAAATCATTATGATAGGGTTGCTGCCACTTCATGGCCAGGGAACAGGGCTCATGTTTTATTTGCTCCAGCAAATGCATCTGGTCCTCCATCCACTGAAACAGATTCCCACCCCAGGCCGCTTTGGGCCAATTGCAACCATTTTTCTAATAGAGGGTGAATTCATGGGCACCAGATTACAGGGGGCAATGACATGTTCTATTCTGTTCGCTATTATAGCAAAAATAACTTAAAACAGCCCCAAAATATGTTGAAGTATGCAAAGTCTCCTCACGAAATGACGTCATTTGACGTTAACTCCAAGTTTTGCCCAACGTTCAGCCAATGACCAAGTATGATATGATGCCTGACACCTTGCAGGGCCTTCACGCTTAACACAAAATAAGTGGTGACTTTATTTATAGCTCGTGTGCCTTTCCACCAAAGACACAAAGGCAAACATAAACTTTGCTTAGTAAAGAGGAATACTGTTGAGGCATTTTTTAAAACAATCAAGATGGCTGCAATTGATGTGGGACTTTTTGTACTACTGTCAGATTCCCGTGGCAAAAATGGCAACACTCTTTGATACCCCTTCAGAGCTTGTCCTTGCATGTTGTCGTCAGTTTACATTTGTCCGTCGCTCAGCAATACGTCACGTTTTATTGCCCTCATTTGTTGCTGGTCTTTCCAAATGCGTTCAGAGGCATGCTGATCAATGGCTGTGATAACACTCCTTGGAAATCAAAAATGAACTGAGTGGGTCCAGACTAATTTGCATATTTGCATTTATCAGTCTAGCTACTTTCGTTTAACTAAGGACAACTTGGCTGGTTTGCATTTGTCAGAGGTCTGTATGACATTGAGCCAGGTAAACATATTCCTTTCCTTTTTTCTTTAAGGTCCAGGGTTAGGTTACTTCTACTTTTTATACACAATCAAAGAGGCAGTAGGCCTCAATGATAACTAAACAACTTATTCATACAACTCTTTGTATTCACTCTTTCTATAGATTTGGATGGATGGTTTCTATGGACACATCTCCAACAAATTGCAAAGTATAAAAAAGGGTGTCATACTCACAACTAATTGTAAGACATACCATATATCAGCCTTGTGCTGAACAGTTGCAAGCCCCTAAGAGTTGAATTTGAGAATCCTTCCTTGAAATCTAAGCCCTTATATGTCCAAAGGCATCTTGGCCTTCATACTACAAACTTGAATCTTTGTGTTGATGAGCAAGTCTGTGACTTTGTGTTTTAAAAAATGTCAAATAAACTTTGCTTTGGGCAAAGTGATTATGTTTAACTGTGACATTTTGTATCACAAATAAAAGATCAAATCCTGAAATCATTAGTTTACATATCTAATTCATGTGGATTATCATCTCAATGAGCAGATCAAGTTTGCACAAAATAAAAATAAATGTTTTACTTGGCTTTTCAAATTGTTTTATGTATATATAAAAATCACTGCTTTTCATTGTCGTCTGTTTTGCCTGCAGTGCTGTAATAATAATGTTCTGGTGTTACTGAGAAACTCTGAAAATTATATCTTGAACAAATACATTAAAAACTATTATGAGGAGGAAACAGGCAAAAAAAGCTCATACTAAAGAAAAGCTGGACTCTACCCTACGCACCTACACACACACACACACACACACACACACACACACACACACACATACGCACGCACACACATGCACAGGCCAAACAGTCACACTGCGTCAGTGCACCTTTTTCGCTCAATGAAATTCAATTATGAAAAGAAAATGTTGAATCATCACAATTTACTGAATGGAAATAAAATGAGATGCAAATAAGTGTGGTACTATGCATTTGAGGCATTTTGTCACACCATAATGGTATAATGTTGATAAGGGAAGTGAGGCCAAAATATATTCATTCCGAGTAACAGAAATGGAGAGAAAGACTGAGAAATATGAAAAGGCTCAAGTGTAATACGGGGAAGCGAATGTACATACTGTAACATAATATGCATAGATGGCGGATGGGGGGCTAAAATAGAATGTTAATAAAAGAAATTATGCATTTCATTTGCAATTTGCTTGTAATGTGTTGATTTTTATGCGTAATAGCTGTTTAATTTAAACATACTGAGCCCTTTATTATTTTCAACCATCTATTAGGTTATTACGTTTTCATCCAGACATCTACTCAGTAGAAATAATATTCCTTTGGATAATGTGACAGCCCAATAGAAGGCTTAAATGTACCATTAACACCAGGTCTGTGGTTTTTGGAAATGTCTGCCTGCCAGCCTGTCTGCCTTCCATTTCAGCATGGCACAATTTGAACTGTGACAGTTCATACTGCTCTGTTTCACCCTGATCAGTGTGCTGCCAAGATGTCAGAATCTCGTTAGCCAGTGAAAAGCCACCAAATCTTAGCCCGTGATGCCTACAGCTTTGCCTCTACAAGACAAAATGTTCTACGGTGTGTGTCTGTCTGTAGCATCTGTCAGTGCCAGCAGTGGTGCCAAAGACTTATCTCCTGTTAGCTACAGTCATTTGCATATGTCCTTGCAGTTGTTTGGCATGAGCTCATAATGACAAGAGGGGGCAAGAAGACTTGTAAGAGAGCTAAGACACAGTTATGACAGATATGTCCATCTGCATCTGATTTGGTCCGATTTGGTCTGATTTTGTGGTTGTGTTAACGCTGTTTAACTGGGACATGTGCCAAGTAGCACTTATGCTACCTAGGAATTGCTGTCATTATTGTTTCCATGAGTCATTACTGAGTCCATGAGTGCCGTTCTTTACTTGAGCTGCCTGTAGTGCTTTAATTAAGATTGGATGGTTGTTCTATGTCATAAAAGAGTGGTGAACAGGGACTTTTTTTTGTTATCAGGCAGGTATTTGAGTCCCATTTGGATCATGACCTCTGATTTTATGGGAACATTTTGTACTAAAAATGAATTACTCCAGATCCACAAGTACCATCTTTCAAAACAAACTATTAATTGCAGTTCAAAACAAGTACATTGATTTAATACGAGGGAATTATTGAAAATAACACATCTCTACACTTATTTACATTTAAAGTCAAGTGTTTCACTATTATATAGGCAGCAGGGTCGGCCTTGCTCAAGGCATATATTTTTTAGACTGATATGTAATTGGAGATGGTTGGTTTTGTTGTCATCTGTGAGCCTAAGTGCAGGTGTAGTAAGGGTGTACTGGTACACAAAAGGCAAGGTTCAGTGGGGTATGTTCAGCATAGCAAAATAAAAACAACTACATAAGGATATGTTTCTTTTCATTTATTTTGAACACAGTAGTGCAAGTGTCAAAGACATACATAACACTCTTCCAGGGGTCTGAGGTTACATTTGATACTTTGACACATTCGAATTTCATACAAGTTTATTTTTAAATTATTATCATTTTTTAAAAAAAAGGAATATTCAAACACTTCTGTATTACACTGTATGGACACAGAAAAAACACTTTCCCAAAAGGCAACAGGTCACGACAGGCTCTGTGCTCTGAAATTGCAAATACTGACATATGTAGACAGTGATTTTGATAGGTTTTCAATGTAGTGAGTCCCTGGGACACACAGATGGTCATTTGAGTGGGTCCCAGGGAAACTGAGTGGATTCTTAATAAAACTTGTGCTTTTGACAAATAACCATTAAACTCATGTGGTTATGATAATGGTTATATTCAAGTATGTCCACTTTAAGAGGACCTGAGTTCGGTTTGTTTTAAAAAGACTATGGTTGTTTTCACATGGAGTGAAATGCGCACCAAAAAGTAGACGGACAGAAAAGGGACCCAGATCTTTGTGTGTTCACATTGTGAGTTCATTTGAAAGAGGACTCAGTTCTCTTTCTAAATAAATTAAATTTTGACACATAAGACATTACAGTTATTACACCCCTTAAAATAAAGAGGGCTTCAGGACCCCCTGTGGTTCTTTGGCACCCCCCTAAAGGGGTTCCAGCCCCCTGGTTGGGAACCACTGATCTAGAGGGATAAATACAATGGCAAAGAGCAAAGCAAACCTGAAGCTCTTTGTGTTCACAAGGCACAGGTTAAGTGAACTGCACCAAACTCAGACCACCTCCCGAGGTGTGACCGAGGGCTGGAAAGGACCAAGTAAGATCATTTTACTGAGACCACCCAAGCAGAGCGGCAAAAGCATTTCAAAAGAGTAACACTGGACTTAAACTTAAACCCTTCGTGTTTCTGTGCTGTAGACTGTTGCAGTTTCATGTATTCCACATCCCACATCTGGAGACGTGCAGTATCTTCCGTGGACCCAACTACTCCTTGTCCTGTGTCCTTGCAAGTGTTACAGGTCAACATGGTTTTGTCTGTTTTTTCAAGCGTCCCAGTGCATTAGCACGTGAGCTAAATACAATGGCAAAGAGCACAGCAAACCTGGAGCTCTTTGTGTTCACAAGGCACAGGTTAAGTGAACTGCACCATGGACTTGAAACGAACACTCTCCTCACAGCTCTGCCCCACTCATTCACTCACAAGTTCTACAGCAACACACAGAGCTGCTTGTCTGTTTCATCTGTCCGTTAATTAGTCTACAGTGCAACATTGGTCTATTTCTTGCACTCTACGTTAATACTCTAAATCAGTCTGTGAGATGACTGAAGTTACTGCAGTGGCACATGTACAATACTGTGGGCCTTTTCCTCTGTGACCTTTAGCCACGTCCAGTCAAGCTCTGATTTGTTTTTCTGTATCGGTTAAGACACCAGTTGCCATGCCAAACTGCGCATCTACTCCTTCACCGGAGTAGGTCCAAAAGCCTGGCCAAGC
Source organism: Cephalopholis sonnerati (assembly GCA_019142605.1). NCBI lineage: Eukaryota > Metazoa > Chordata > Actinopteri > Perciformes > Serranidae > Cephalopholis > Cephalopholis sonnerati. The sequence continues at coordinate 33,921,042 of JAGQAX010000001.1, read as the reverse complement.
CTGGACAAGCTGTGTGTTATGAGACTCTACTCACCTCTGTCTGCAGGAAACCTTTAAAAATCTCTGTGTGGTCAGCTCTCAGTACTTTTTTAGCTTCTAACTGTCGTTTGGAGTTTAGTTTCTCTCCTGTGTCCTGTTTTTACTTCAGATATCTGCTTTATTTTGCTGTTTCATGTTCGCTATCAGCCCATAAAGTTGCTGCTTGAAAACTCAACATTTCCTTATTTTGCTGCTTCACAATAAAAGTTTTTACATTACAAAATAATGGGGGACTTTTATTTTAAGGACTTAATAGGAGTTAAAATATGTTTACTACAGAATCAGCGAACCTTTAATAGCGGCTTTTCTTCAATTGAGACAAGTGTAATAATACAGCAGGGAGGACAGTGAAATCAGAAGCAGCCACAGTGATTTGTTGATGAAGAGCTGCAGACAACAAGCTCTTACTGCACCTCTGCAAACAGCTCACCTCCAACAGGTAAACTTCTTTTACCTGCCCTGCTGTGGAAAACACACGCAGCAAAAATAACAGGGAGCTTCAGCTGTGGATCAGCTTGCAACTGATCATGTAGCCCTCTTTGTTGAAGATACCGGGATATATATCCTGTATCGCCAATCATCCTGAAAATACCGGGATATGAATTTTTCATATCCCACAGCCCTAGTGTGGAGCAGTGGCTCCCCACACACAAGGTTTAGGCAGAAGATTGGGTGCCCAGGTAATGAGTTTACAAAGAAGTCTTTTTTTCAAAATCAAACATTTTATTGTGTTCCCTCCATTTTCCTGAGCACCGCTTCACAAACTGGCAGCAGTTTACAGCTGGAGTTTCACAGCGTTTACTCCTGAAAGACAGGGCAGTTCCCTTTGTTGGGCAAATCTGGAGATTCAGGATCACAGCCTCTAAGTTTGCTTTATAAGATGTGAATTTGTTATACAAAAACAAACAAGGAAGCTAATTCCCAGTGTTTAAAGTGTGGAGTAGATGGCTGCAGGAGCTAACATTAGGGTAGTGTTTAGCTGTAGGCCTCGGCTAACTAGCTAGCTAAAGTTACTGTTTTGAAATGCTTTTGCTACTTGGCTCTGGTGATCTCAGTAAAATGAACTGAAAGATTGAATTGTGGAGAATCTAACAGAGCTAACAATGTGTAGCAAGTTCATATTGACGAAGTTTAAACATTTATATGTGTGATGCCCGAGCTAAGCAGCTAACTAACGCTAGCTTAAGCTGTTAGCTGACAACACAACAGCAGTCAGACCTGGGGTTGAATTAAGACTTGCGTTTATTTGTCAAAATGTGCAGCCACAAATGAGCATGATAGGACTCTTTAAAAAAGCCAATTGAAACACACAGACAGGTCGCCACATAACGCTCAACTGTGGAGCGTCAAAGCCAATGGAAACATAGCAACGACTGGCTGAAACATAATCAGATTTCTTGTTTGTTGGTCTTAAACAGTAGTCTGCAGCCGGGCAGTCATCTTGTCAAAAAATATACAGTTATCGTCTACCAGTCACCGGTCACCATCAAATGTGCCTTTGCATGTTGGATGTGTTTTCATTGCTTGCAGTGAGAGACTGGATAAAGTTGGTAATGGATGTGTTTACATTTTCACACAATGGTGGAGCAACATTAGCACACCGCCCTCGTCTATACAACTCTTTTTCTCTTGCTGTTGTAGGTGAGAGGGAACCTGCAGGCATGTCTTTCAGCTCTGGTGTTTAGTTTGTGCTCATCATGATGTGACTGACACGCACACCAATCAGCACTCTACATAGTGTATATTCTGCGTGTGGCTGCGTACACTGGACCATGACAGTGTGGCAAGAATACACAAACACTTACAGCTCTAAAATGTAGTTGTGTGTTTGTGAATATATGTTTAATAGTTGCTAAGACACAACTGGGGCACTATAATTGAAGTTTGATTTTTTTTTATGCTTTTATGCTTATGCTTTTATGCTTTTTTATGCTTTTTCCTCTTCACCATTATGTATAATCTGTGATTGAATTGGCCCACTTGACAACCCCAGTGCATTATGTGTTTCTTCTAACTCTTCTTTACTCTGACTTCCAATCAAGGCCTCTACTTAAAACAAAACCTTGTTGAGTAGCACAAATGCTGCACATCAAACATAACCTTTGAACTGCATGAACCAGTATCATCTTACCACGTATGACCTTTTATTCCATAAAAGATCATGGTTTGAAAACATCCCAGTATCACAGCGCTGGGTCAAAAGCCAATGAAATGTCCCTACGGGGTTCCTTCTAAAAATACAAAATAAATCATGGGTTACCCAGAAACAAATGTGCAGCTCTAAAGATGTGATTGCATCAGTTCAGTAGCACAGTTCAAATGAATTTGGTTGCAAACCACATTTAGCAGGTGATCAGGAAGGCATGTTTTTCCAGTGAAGTGATGCTTGTTTTACAGCCTGTACTTTGGGATCTCTCTATATATAAATCAACAGGCGATATCCTTCTCTTTTAGCAAAATCCAGGATGATTGAGTAGTTCTTGTTCCCACCTGGACCTTTATGCTCTGCCATTTCTCCTCTAACCGTCACACTGTAACCTGTGACATGCTGTTTGTGCCACGATAACTGTTACACATTTACGTGTATTTAGTTTTTTGTCGAGCTGTGAGAAGTCCACATCTGAGAGGTCCAGGGCTGTTCATAAAACATTCAGGACGCTCAGGCCTAATGACGCCACAGTTCATTCTACGCAACTGAAGCTGCTCCTCATTTTTAAACCACCGCAGAGTCTGTAATAATTTCACTTTCAGCCATGCTTGTTGTGTCCGTGCGTAATAGTATGACGTCAATACATCAACAAGTGGAAATATTGCGAGTATCACGGTATGAATTTTTCATATCGTTAAAAATTAAACTGGTATTATCATAGATGATGTAATGTAGCATACCTCTAAGTCAGGGATAAGAAAATAGTTTCACTTAATTTAAAGGAAGAGTACAACCTACATGATTCCTCCTTTCTGTCTTACCAACAGATATATTCCATAATAAAATCCAAAATCCACAGAGGGGTGCCAGTGGTGGTTTAGACAGATATAGACGACTAGCTACAGCTCATTGTTGCCAAAAAAGATTTGGTCTCCAGCATATATAAACCTGTATGCCTTGGCACAGCTCTGAGTAACTCACCTACACAGCTTTCATGGGAGAAGACATACGGGGCCCTGTTTCCACAGCCAAGTGGGAAAAAAATTTGGAATACTTCAACAGTATCAAAATGTGTCGGATATAGAGTCATTCAAATGAAAAAATTTTACAGGGCATGCATTACCCCAGTAAAATGTAATAAAATTAATGAGACAGTCTCAGACAAATCATCACCTCAGAATTATAAAGTTCTTTCTGACATTTTTGTTAAAATTGAGTTATTAATAAATTCTTATTCTTTGAAAATTATTAAAATAGTTTGAGGTGTTAGAAAATTCAAAAAAGCCGAGGCACTCAGGAAGTAGAAAGATAAAAAGCCTTTATTAAATCATGGCTTTGTTCTGGTTAAAAATGTCGACATGTTTCGGCCGTGGCCTTCATCAAGACAAATGAAGAGGCTGTCCTTCAGACTACCTCTTAACACTACTAAACAAACACATGATCAGCATGGCCAGGTGGAGTCACTTCACCTGATTGGGGTGAACAAGCAGATCAATTAGGAGCAGCAGAAAGAACAAGCAACATAACATCAAAAAAGTCACTAACAGGAGAGAGATTACAATAATAGCAAGAATAACAACAATAATACAAAATACTAAATGTTATCAAAGATGAAAACATCTCTAAAGTTTTAATTTTTGTGTGCTTCAGTGTTTCAGCTTTAAAGAAATATCAGAACAAACAAGACAATATGTCCTATAATACAGGGAGCCAAATCACCTTACAAAAAGGGAGAGAAGTCCAGTTCTCCATTTAAACCTGGATATTGGGTTGCTTTCAATGTATATATCCAAAAAGATTCTCTCTGTAAAAGCCTTTTTAATCTGTCTCCACCCCTTATAGAGTTTGGAATGTGGTCAATGCCAGAAATCTGTAAAGAATCACAGCTGCCATGGTTAGCTGCTTTGTAATGTAGGGCCATAGGGTACAATGGATTACCTGCTCTGATAGCTTGTTTGTGTTCAGCCAATCTTACCTTAAGTTTGCGTTTAGTTCTTCCAACATAAAAATGACCACATGGACATTCGAGTCTATAAACTACAAAAGAGGTATTACAATTAATAAATGACTTGATATTATATTTACGTCCTGATGTAACATCTGTGAAAAAGTCAGTTTTTGTCATATTGCTGCAGTGATTGCAATTACCACACTTGTAGTTACCTGGTCTAGTACTCAGCCAGGTTTTCTGTTGTACAGGGGGGAGATGGCTCTTTACAAGCTTATCATTAAGTGTTGGAGCTCTCCTGAAGCTAATAGTTGGAGAATCTGGAAGTGCCTCTCTTAGTAAACTGTCACATTTCAATATGTCCCAGTTTTTTTCAATAATTTGTTTAATTCCATTTGCTTCACTGCTATATTGTGTCACAAAATACACTCGATTGGAACTCTGTTGTTGCCTCTGTTTTTTAACCAGTAGCTGTTCTCTAGTGACACTTTTTGCTTTATTGTATGCTGTATTTATAGTCTTGTGTTTATATCCTCTTTTCTTAAATCTTTGACTCATCTAATGAGCATTTCTTTCAAAAGTTTGAGGTGTTATTGTAAGATATATGCATTTTTTTTTTACTTTTTATTTGAAAAACAGAAAGGCCAATTTCATTTATGCCACTTGGAATGCAAAACCCTGAAGCTCAATAACTCTAAGGTGGCAAAATGCTGGCATGGCTGCTGTCAAGGAGGCACCCTGATACGCTATTTGTGGTGAATTCCTGCTGGTCAGTCCACAGAAATCTTTTAGGTTGTTGTTCCTAATTGTCCTGTTCTGTATATACTAGGACAGTGGTTACCAACAGGTGGGTCTTGGTCCAATTAAGACTGACAGGAGCGCCCGCGATCCCAGAGCGCTGTTTCTTTGTACTAATGGTTTTGTAGAAATCCAGTAAAAAGCACACACAACAAAAACAATATAATCCAGACCACGGGTATTCACAGCACTTCCTATGTTGGAATCAGCGTCATCACGTTGTGAGCATGAACTGAGTTTCTTGCATGTATTTAGAAAAATATGTGTGTATTTTTTGTAGTTTGTTGCACTTTTTAGCAGTTTATGTCATTAGTATGGACATAAGTCCATACATAATATTAAAATTTGGGATATGAGGGTTGTATTGATGGATAGCATATTGGACTACTCAAAAAATGGCACTACAGCATGTAAATATGTATGCTCTGGTGGACTTCATAAGTGGTAGCTCAGAAAGGGTTAATGGACCACAAGTGACTTGCAAACGTGTCAAGTTAGTAAAAAACGCACTTTACTTTTTGAAGTCCAGTGAATTTCCAGGCACAAGCTTTTATTTTGAAGTGCCTTTCCCTGTGGTAGAGTGAGTGATTATCAGACAGCTACTCATTAGAGACAGCAAACTAGCTCGACAACATGGCCAAATGCAAGTATGACGCTAAATATATTAAACTGTGTGGATCTTTAATTAATGACTAAGGAGAAATCTGGACCCTGTGGCTGGTACAGTTGGGAACCACAGTACTAGGAGACAAAATGAGATCTGTAACATTAGGATGTCTTGCTGCTGAATGGGAGATTGTTTTAATGGGAAGATAAGAACTCAAATGGTTGTAGCTTAAAGAGTTGGTTAGAGGACTTGCTAGGGATGGAACGAGCTGCCACTACATTATGGCGCTTAGATGTGGGACTAGAAGGATCATGGGACACAGTAAGATCATATTTGAACTCCATACCAGATCAAGTGTAATTCACTTCATTAAATCTTCCTTCTTTCTTTCTTATATGTTATATACAGTACGTGTGTACTGCTATGTAATACACATTTGTACGTGATTTATGTTTGGTTTGTATGATAAAAGGAAAAACTATTATAAAAAAAGCAACACAAGACTGTAGTTTGAAGACTGACAGATAGAAACAGCAGGTGTAGCCTTATAACTTTTGCTTGCCTTTTACTGTGCTCGTGCACAAGACCTAGCTTTATGAGCATTGTGGCTATTAGAACCTTCTGAGTCTTAAAACCAACAAAAAAGAAACAAACATAAACCAAAAAAAACACAATGCCCTGAGCAAGTTATGAAAACGGCACTGAATTTTCTTCATCTTCCTAGAAAAAGTCAATAGCAGTATGGGCAGAGCACAAGACTGAGCGGTGCATTAATAGACTGCCATAGTGCAAAGGGTGCATTATGTAAAGCATTGATTGTGTGCTACATGTTCCTCACTTGTTTCTGACACATTATAGAAAACACTATAAAGAACTCCTCTCACTATGGGGAACACAGTACAGTTTACTGGCAGTTTACTGGCATAAATAATAAAACTTAGTCTTCATGTTTATGGTTGTATAACAAAACATGATAACTTCCAGAGAAAATCAACATGACATTGATGGAAAACATCAGAACAATGCCTTGCTCTTGGCTCACCCTGTGCTTCATATCACTTGCGCATTTCAACAATGGAAAGTCTTTCAGTAAAGGACAGCAAGTCCTTTCAGCCAGCTACTTTAGAAAAAAAAATGCAGACAAATCCCCTCAGCTAACTTGATCTAAGAATTTATTTTCATTATTCTCACTAGATATTAACAACTTTTTTCATCAGTGTGACACAAAAGTTTTGGATGTAATTTTTAAAAGAAGGGAAGTGCTGACAGTTTGTTACTTTTCTTATGTGCTTAAGGAAAAATCAAATGTTGCTTCTTCACTCCAGTGATTAAAATAATAAATCATATACAGGAATTACTCAAGCAGAAATAAGAAAACTCGAAGAAATGAACCCTCAATGAGAATTCTATGTTCATGTGAGTCATCGAGAGGGGTCAGGGTGCAGGGTCTAGTGCCTTTGCAGGCATTCTGCTGTATTATATATTTACCAGATGGACAGCTCAGTTTGAGGTAGTCTTGTGCATATGAGTGTTTTTTTTGTTAGTGATTAAAAGAAGGTTACTATGGGCTTATCTTGTTACTGAGCAGCCTCAAGGTTAATACTGTCCCCATCTTTTATTTAATGTGGAGATCCTTTGTTGCTTCAACAGCCCTTTAGTCATTTCACACTGCAAACCCGGAGCGATGCTTTCCAACTGACAAGGCCATATTCCAAATGTGGACCATGGCCATCTGCACTCGGTGGAAAAAGAGAATCAATCATTTGCTGTGGAGAGGTGAAAGGTGTCCATGGCCTCCGCCACAAAGACTAATGCAGCCTAGAAAGCTACACTGCTGATGCACAGCCAGTTACTTCTCAGAAGTTCTTGGAGTGCACATTTGAGCGTACACTTTTCAAACATCTATGACTTTTTTCTTATATTTGAAAGATGGAAACAAGTCTTACGAGCATATCAAACCTATGTGATCACACATGCTTTTTCTTCTTACTTTAAATGCCACAAAAGTCCTGTTTGGTCAGATTAAGCAGAGTCGACTCATCTTGAACGAGATACTGTCGGTATGTTTATTCAGGGCAATGTTTTACACAAGTATCTTGATTTGAGAGAAATATTCCATGCCCCCGAGCCTGTCAAAAAACATGCCTGGCTTTTCTCAATCAGGGAGTGAACTCAGGAAGTAAAGTGCCCTCTCAAACAAACACATTACAAGATATTGCATGGTGCTTTGAAAAAGGAAATCATACGAAATGTGCTTACTTAAGTGGGCCGTGTTCAGTGGGCCTGTCTTAGAGGTGTACAGCATGCTCATTGCTCTGAATGTCTGCATACACTCCTCACACACACTTGTGCATGCTACAGTTGCTCTATCATCCTCTTCAGCGCACTCTGCAGAGTCTGCTGGGGCGCACTCAGAAGCAGGGATGTTACTGTAAACCCTGCATACCACTTATTATATACATATAAATTCCATCATTATCTAGTTTTGTCAGTGGGTGCTAGGACATATGGTTGTGATTTCCATACGCGCCAACCTCAAGACCTCAGAAATAGGGAGGATTTGAAACCAAACAGCGGGGTCTTGGGGTCCTGGTGATGTTCTAGTAACTTAAAAAGGATGCAAAATTAAAAATTCATACACTGCAACAGCAATAAATACATTTAATTCTACTTTTAATTCTCAGGAAAGAATAGAAAATAATTTGCCCTTCTAGTGAACCTTTTTTCTGGCATGAACTAAAATATGTATAGATCTACTAAAGTTTTTATTCTTTCATTTATTCAGTTCATCACACCATGCAACCCCCATGCTCGACCAGTGCCCCTTTCTTCAAAACCTCTATAAGAAACGTAAATTCCTCTTCCCAAGACACCCCAAAAATTTGCTTGAGTATTTCCATCTCTTTGTACTTTCCATTTCTCTCTCCGTCTCTCACTCCCGGAGGAGGTCGAGGCTGGAGCAGTTCTCTTCTAAGTTGTATATAAAGATGGACAAGCATCTCCGCTTACGCCCACTGTGCAGAAGTGAAGCCAAAATATTCCCTGAGACGGCTGCTGCCATCTTGGTCTGGTGACGTCATTTGGAGCCAGAGTCTGCGCAGTAGCGATCTCTGCAGTGTCAAGTTTCTGGCCCACATACCTGTCTGAGCAATCACAAGCAACACCACTGAATGCGAGCCCACTGATTGGTTCACACAGCTGTCAATCATGTTGTAACATCCCTGTTTTAAAGCATTAAAGAACTAATTTGAACCTCATCCGAAAAAACGAACACTCAAACAAACAGCAGTGTGATAAAACTTAATGATAGAGACCATCTTTGGCAAAATTTTATTTGATGTGTCACAACCACTAACATGAAGAGGGCGAGCTTTATGACCTATACTGCAGCCAGCCACCAGGGAGCAATCGGGCTGTTTCGGCTTCACTTTTGGGAACCTGTCATGTCGTCCATCTTAATATACCGTCTATGGTCGCAGGCATGCCAAGTGTAGCTGTATCTGCATCTGGGTGGAGGCAGTAGACTCGTAGAGTTGTTGGGCTTATACACAGCATGGTACCAGAAAGAGGTTGTGATAACAAAAAGGCAAAAAAAAAGCATGTGTAAATTTGTCATAAATTGGAAGAAATATGGGAGAATTTTGACCCTGGGACAAAACTGTGAGAGGGCGATAAAACTCATGTGTCTCCTAGGAAAATCAGGTGTAACCAAGTATGGTTTTTTCCTGTGGATTGTTAGTTTCTGCTGCTCCTGCTTCTTTCTTTATTCCTTTGTCCCGCTTACAATGCTTCCTTGGAAAATGTTTGACTTGACCATGTGCTTCATTGTCACACTTGCCCTGTTTAGTTTAGCTTATTTGTTTCACACACATAAATACCAGTAACATAAAATTATAAATATACAGTAGAGGCTGTGATAGAAACCTATAATGGCTTTTCTAAATAAAACAGCACCTAAAGGACATACAAGAGGTAAAATGTAAGCATACAAAATTACCAGTACATTTTAAATATAAGCATTTACAGATATCACATAAAATAAATGTAGGAGTAAAGTTAAAAAAAAGGTAAAGGAAATGTGGAGAAACAGGAATAATTGCCATATTTATGCTATGTACAACAGTTTCTAATATTTTTTTTCAAAATCAAAAGGTCACAGCTTCCATGGAGGGTTTAAAGGTTAATGAAGAGGACTTGTGACTAAGAGGTCCCTTGAGCAAGGCACCAAATCCCTAACTACCCGATGGGGTTGCTTGGTGTCAACAGATCAAATAGGAGCCATACTGGGAAGCTTCCAGGTGTGAGTACAGAAGAAATACATTGTGTACTATTTTCTGTTGATGGTGTGGGAGATGGTATGTTACTGTGTGTTTCCTTTTGTTATTTGCTGTTATTTGATGTAGTTTTTGTTCGTAGCTCTCAGTGTATGGTGAACACTTTTATGGCTCTTGTGGCCAATAGATTTGTTGGATTTTCCAGCCAGTCACACAGTTTATCAGCCTTTGGCGATGCACTGTTTTCAATTGATGTGCCTTCTGGCAAATAAACAATGAGCTGTCATTTAAGTACAGTATGTTACTGTGATGGCGTGTGTAAGTGAGACATAATATTTTACATTATTTTCTTAAAAGCCATCCATAAGAAAAATTGGTGTCATCATTTTCTGTTTAATTGCAGTACATGTGCAGAGTAGTTGCAGTTGTTTGATAGAGTATTAGGAAGCTAAAAAGGTTAGCATGTTCATAGCTGGGAAGAGAATCAAATGTATTATTTAAAGTAAGGCTGTCCCTGACTAAGAATTTTCCTAGTCAACCTATAGTCATTATTTAGGGCCATTAGGCGACTAGTCACCTGCATGTTTACAATATTAGTTTAATTATTAAATGATATATTTTGGGTGGGGCAACACAATGGTTTGAGTTGAAAGTGTGAGAAAGAATAGTATCAGTAACATTGTTAACACTGTGCTACATTACAGAGAAATACAAAACTGTACTAATGAACCTTCATTAATATAGGCCTATATTTTATCTACAAGTGCACGTCACACACTGAGTGAGCCGCCTGTTAATGATTGTGCTAAGTGGCTAATGGGCATGTAGCAGGGGCGATTGCTCTGAGACAACAAGGGAGGCTGAACTTCCCCTATTTCATAGAAGAAATCTCCAAATATGCACTATTGAATTTACATTAAAATATGACTTTACATTGCACTGAACGTGCGCTAAGATGCGTTTGAACATCATGACTATGATGTTCAAACGCATACCAAGCATTCCTATGAGACAGCGCTGAGCAGGTTTTTTTTCATGCAGCAAAGCGAGACGGTCATTGGATAAATGCGACAAAATCGTCAGTAATGGAGCGGTAGGCAGGAGAGGATGCTCGCTGTATGCATGATGATTGGAGGAATTGTCCAAAAGGCTGAACCCCTTTGTGATTGACAGTGCTTTTGAAATACATATTGACATCATCGCATTTCAAGCTCAGTCCCATGCGGATATTTGTGAGTGGAGTCTTCTGCCAGAGTGCCGTTCAGGTGTTTAAACCCATCTGAAAATCTTTGAGGTGTGTTTTGCTGTGGTTCTGTGGCACGAGTGTGGTTGAAAAACGGCTTCAATTAAATGTTCCTTTTATAAGTTACTGCCTCGCTACAATATGAGAAATTTTATGATGTAAACTTAAAGTGAGCTTCCCCTGTTTGAAAGACCAGCAGCTGCCACTGGTGTGTAGCTACTTCCATGTTTCAGGTGATACGTCATGTTTGTAGTCGACCAATGAAGATGAGTTTACATATCACCTTGGGTTCGTTCTTCACCTTCTCAAAATGATCCCACACTTTGGATTTCCTGCCCGACATGTTATTAACTAGCCTGTTTAATAACCGCATGTTATAACCCAGGTGACTAACGTTTGGTCAACTATTAGGGGGCAAGAAAAATTGGTGTCATAATTTTCTCTTTAATTGCAGTGTACATGCAGAGTAGTTGCAGTTGTTTGATAGGAAGCTAAAAAGGTTCGCATTTTTATAGTTGGGAATGGGATCAAATGTAGTATTTAAAGGTATACTATCCAAGATTGTCAGTTATTGTTTGCAAACACGCTCACTAGTGATAGTGAAAGAAAAAGCCAACCCCAGATTTGCTCTAGTTTGCCATTGGCCTCGCTATATTTGCATTTTTTCTGTGCTGTGTCTCTTGTATGCCTGCTGCTTATGATCTGCCACCTTGTAGCTACCTTTTTGTAAAGCCCCGACCTTACCTGAGCGCTGTGGGGGTACACGCCTATAAATGTTCAGAACACAGCAAAAAAAGGGAAGAAAAGAAGAAGATACAGACAGAGAACAGAGTCCCTACAGATAAATATACTGCCACAGAGTTCTAGTGGCTCATAAAGGATATTTTAGTATTTCTGTATGAGTCTATACATTGTATTTTTAGGAAAATCCTGCATTACATATCTTTAATTAAGGTGGATCTGTATTTGATGAAGCTGTCTTTGCGTGTATATACAGTCATGTACAGTTTTCTACTGTAGACTGCTGGCATGTTAGAATTGTTTGGGGAGAAAATCTAATACAGAGCACAGTGGTGGTAGTAGTAGTTCAAACTTGTCTTTTTTTATTGAGGGTACCTTTTCTGTGCCTTTATAGCTTGTCAAGAATGTTCTGATATATGGCACACCTTCGACTCAATAAGCACCAAAACAATAAAATCAAAATACAATAGGAAAACAATGGGAAAAGAAAGTAAAAGGAAGTGTCGAAAGTTCAAAGAAAGATGGTATTATTATTTCTGCTTGGATATCCTGGTGTGAATTTGCCAGAGACATTTGTCTGAAGTAATAGCTTTGTCACTTATGTCATTGACTCACCATGGGAGACAGTCAAGGAGGGATTACATTTTTGGGCACTCTATCATTACAATTTGAGAACTGCTGACTTGGATATTAGCTCCCAATAGGGAACAGCATCTCTAAACCCTCCCACAGAGCATTCTGTGAATATTTCACAAAAAGAAGAAGGGGGGGGTGAGATATAAATGAAACCAAACAATTATTTGGTGTTTACATGAAAAAACATGTTGGAATGTCAAGGTTTCAAACGAGAGAGACTTGTTTTGTTCCCTTTCCCTCCTAGATGCTTTGAGTGATTTATCCCCTGTTGAGCCATGGTGCTCCAGACTCAGTGTCATTTTGAAAGGCACCCCGTGCATCTTCTGTTATCTAAGCCAAACGGATCCATTGTGAATACAAATGAAAGTAAATTTCATGTTTGTTTGTTTGACAAAGTTTATCAAAGATGTGATTTGTAGACCCACACGGAGGTCAAATAGTATTTGAAGTAATTTTCATACGCTGAGTAATAATTGCAGTAACCCGGGCCACAATGGGCAGAAAACAGGATTGCTGTGTACTTGTGTTGCTTCCTCTGCCCTATTTATAGGCTCTATTTTGATATTTTAGATCAGATTTTTATCCTGTTTATATATGCTCCCAGTGGGCTCTATTAAAACAACAACAACAACAACAACAAAATCCATATATCCATCTCCCTCTGACCACACGCGGCTCTACTCTCCACAGAAACTGGGTGATCCCTGTTGCTTTAAGTCCCTACTCTTGAGGATGTTAAATGCTGGTTTGCTGAAAGCTTTCTGAAACTAAACAAGCATAACTTGCCGTCATCCTTGGGTCCAGAGACTCCTGTCATGCTCTGACCAACACTCTAAGTCGCCTGTACTCCAAATGACAAACAGTCTGTGTAATATTGGCTTTAACTGTATTGACGGTATAAGCTTATTCGTCTTAAATCTAATGCAAAACGAAAATAATTTCTGCCATGTCTGAATTTGGAGATCATAGAAGTAATCCCTTCTTGTCTTGATTATTGTAATTCTCTTTATGTTGGAGTCGAGCAGTCAGCCTTGTCTTGCCTGCAGCATGTCCAAAACACAGCAGCTAGGCTCACACTGAGGAGGGAACCTTCCTCTCCTGTTCTTGCCTCCATTCACTGCCTACCCAACACAGAATTGATTTTAAAGGTGATTTTTACTTCTCTACAGTTTATATCACCGGACTCCTGTTTTACCTTTGGGCACCTCACATGTATCGGACAATCACTCCTCCCCGTTACTTGGTTCCAATTAAAATCCAAAGGTGCTCCAGCATTTTAAATTGTTGCCCGCAGACGTCTGACCAGGTTACCCTTTGCTTTCAGGTCTTTTACTTCTGTTGACATTTTTAACTTCTGTCTTAGAGCTATAGTGTGTCAATTTGGGAAGTATGCTTTTTTGCTCTCTGTTGAGTTAGATGCGAAGCTTCCACTGCTGCTCCCAGCCAAAAATTAGTCCAGCACTTAACCTCCCAAACCAAAACCAAAAAGAGTGAGTTGTTGTTTTTTCACTTGGGTTTTTGTACAGAAAAACAACAACAACTGAAATAAAGACCCTTTTACTGTTAGTAAACAATATGATGTTTTTTGATGGGCGGGGCTTAGCTGCAGGCAAAACAATTCTCCGCAGACATTAGGTAGCTCTCGCTAGCAAGTTCTGTTGGCTTATTTTTGACAGTGGAGGAAGATGATGCAAGTGGTGCATTCAGAAACTCTCCAAGTGCTGGGGCGCAATCTGGCGCAAAGTGGACTGTGTGTAAAATGTAACGGTGTCAGAATGTACCATTTAGTTAGAGAGCACCACACTCTCAGAGCGGCAGAGCGCACTTCAGGCACTCTTTCTGAGGAGATGGAGCAGCAGAGCACCAAGCAGAGTGAATATGTGATTAACTTAACTTTTTGTTGATTCATATTGAAATGTAACGCTCTGTGTCTTCGACCAACAGCGCTTTCATTTTAGTGTAGAGCGTCAGACTGAATTTACGAATGCACTGTGTCAGGTCACTCACTCTCCAGGACTGTGAGTGTTACTTGAATAAGTAAACACTGACCAGTTGTACCAGACTGGCCGACCCGTATGCTCTCACTCAGTGGATGGATGATTGACAGGATTGCTGAAGGTGGGATGGTCGGCTTTGTGGTTGATTACTATGCCAGTCTTACAAAGCAGAACGACACTTGAACGATTTCCTCTGGTTTGTTTTGCTATCTAAGCTAACGTTAGCTAAAATGTAAAAAAGTTAGCATTACCGAGAAATCCAATATTCCTCTTATTACCTCCCTAATTTTTAATTAGGTGGACATGATAACACTTAAGACACATCCATCAATTTTGTAACTGCTTATCCTCTTGAGGGCTGCGGGGGTGCTGGAGCCTATCCCAGCTGACATTAGGCGAGAGGCGGGGTACACCCTGGACAGGTCACCAGACTATCACAGGGCTGACGTAGAGATATTCACACTCACATTCACACCTACGGGCAACTTTTAGAGTCACCAATTAACCTATCCCCAGTCTGCATGCCTTTGGACTGTGGGAGAAAGCCGGAGTGCCCGGAGAAAACCCATGCTGACACGGGGAGGACATGCAAACTCCTCACAGAGGGGCTCCCACACCCGGGATTGAACCATGTTATTCATCCCTACAACAGGAAATACTTGATATGAAGTGTGCGCTGCACACGTGACCATTTGTGATGATTGCCTCCATCCAGCCCTTATGTTTTATCGCATTTACCATAGTTATCTTAGTTTCTGTTGACGGGCAGTGGCGGCTGGTATGTGTTTAAATTTAAGTTTTGAGCCATGACTCCTTCTATTCTGGCTCCCAATAACACAACAAGACGACATTTTAAGACTCCTATGTACCCTTTAGCTCTGTGGAGGCAAGTCGTGTTTTGCCTCCAGCTAACAAACTGACGTCACTGTGACGTTGGCCCTAGAAGGGTCTATAACAACTGATTAGTGAGCTTTAGATGGGCTAGTTGTCATATTTTGTTAAGACAGAGCAAGGGTAGCTGTGTCTTCATGTTTCCAGTCTCTGTGCTAGGCTAAGCAAACCAGCTGCTGGCTCTAATTTCTCAGAGAAAGCACTCGGGTGAACAGTTGTTTTTTTGTTGTTGTTGTTTTGTTTTGTTTGTTAGACAGTCAAACCTCACACGGTCCTGTGGCCACAGGACATAAATTGAGAAAGAATACCAGAGGGCGTAAGTGCAGTCAGTTCTCATGTCGGAGTGTTTTTCCTCACCAGTCACTTTCCTTTTTAGCACACTTACCTTTCTCTGGGTGATTAGTCTGTCACTGGATTTAATGTTGATTAGGTTTGTGTGTCTGAAGGCACTGTGTTTTGTTTGTCTGCTCAGCAATAGCGGCTATCACTGTTAATGCTTTCAATCCATTTCTTCTTTTATTTATTCCAGACAAGCTACCGCTGCGGTATATGTTAATGTTAATGCATCACTAACAGCTACCTGCTGCTGGGTGTTTAGAATAGCAAATGCAAAAGCTTTGTTGAATAAGGAATGCTTGGATCATTTTTGTGTGTTATATGTTCAGAAAGGAAAATGCGAAATATGTGTTTATCTGAAAATGTTTTATAGAGTTTTCAAATTGAATAAAATGTATTTTCTTATATTTATAACTGAGTAGCAAAACTTAATAATGACAGTAAAAACTTTTTGATAAACAAGTCAAGAGTAAAAACGGCAGCACATCATTTGTACATCTCGGCTGAAAGTAATATGCAGTAAAGTATATAGGTCTTTGTTCTGTTTTGATTGTTTGGTTTTGCTAGACGACTGAGCCGGCCAGTTGAGACTACCGACTGTGTTTCCTGACTGACGCTGCCTTGTTTGAAGTAGCTTTTGGCCCCTTTCCTTAGCTTTGCCTTTGGAAGTGAGTGACACAGTTATAGATTTAACTTGTTGGTCGCAAAAGGAGTGTCAGTAACATTACAGCATGTCTGAGTTTCTATGAAAAGAAGAGTATTTTATAAAGAGTCTTTTCCCAGATGTCCCCTGGTTTCTACAAAGTGTGTTTCCTATAATATTTTCTATATTGTTTCCCAGGCTCATGGAGAGAGGAGTGTGAGTTCACACCTGTTTTGGCAGGGGATTTTGAACTGACTGCAGGGTGCATGCCTCAAAACATGATGCTGCAAATAGTCACTGATGTCTCGGTTTTCAACAACATTTTCCCAAAATTGTAACTTGATATATTGACAAAATAATATTGTATGGAGAACATTCGAACAGTTCTCATTCATCTCCTTCAAAGACTATTGTAGGTGACTGACAGTTAGCATGAATCTCCTCTGGGTGAGTCAGCACAAAAGCTGAACAACTGTGATAGAAAATATCTGATTCCTTAATTTAAAAAAAAAAATACAAGCAACATGTCCACATAAAAATAAATAAAAGTGAGATGTTAACTACGAGAGCCAGGATTGCAGTTTGGTAAGAAAAACCCAATTTGTGTCCAAAATGTGTTTTTACAAGTGGCACTAATGGTGGGCAGCTGTTGAGCTGTTGAGAAAACTGATGGGAAAATTTGCAGTTTCTGTGACTTTACTTTCTGATTCTGGACCAATTTTGGATAAGTACAGTAAATTTGGTGAAGGGTTTTGTTCACAGCCGCCACAACAAACGCACGTGATCTCTATATTAACAATATCACCACATTCCTCTACTTGGTATCATTATGTGTCCTGCAAAGTGGTTTGTTTTTTTTTCTGTGTCACAGAGTTGACATTACCAGGTACCCAGGCAAGTACACACTGTGTTCAGGCACATGGAATGCCTTGGGTAGAAAAGATAAATGTGATCTCCAATGTCATATTATCCAGAAATAAACTCAGCACTGTATCGCCTGTACACCTGAGCTACATGTGCGAGTCTGTCTCACCACGTTGAACAGGACTGATGAGAAAAATCTAACATATACATAGAAGGTAACTTTGGGGTAACGTTTCTTATGCTGAATATCTCTTTAACGCTACAAGCAAGAGAGACAGAGACGTACTATTTTTAGCCCAGAAGCTAAGGTTAGCCATCTTGCCGCTCCAACAAGGGCTCCAGTGTGATTGTATCCCTTTCAGAAGCTTTTTAAACCAGCCTTGAACTGTGTTGTCTTTTCGAAATCTTAGTAAAATAAATAATTATAAGAAATCCACACTGAATGTCTTTTGTGATTTTTTTTTAATCCATTTTCAAATTAAAAATGAGAGTTGAAAATATTTAACTCTGGGTAAAATGCTATGCTTATCACTGTCACCAGCTTTCCAATCTCATTGGAGAAGGGGTGGGACAAATACCACAAAGACCGATCGTCTCAGAGGCGGATACAAGTGCCGAATGACAGCAGCTGCCGTTTTTAGCTGGGAAGAGAAACGCTTTGGTGGACATGATGCCTTATTAAAGTAACACAAACAGTTGTCTGACCAGTGAGAATTTGGTCAGACAAGAGCATAGTGACCAACCAATTGACCAACAGACCAGAGGATGACAGCCCTAGTGGTGGTGGGGATACCGTTACAAGACTGTAACAGCCGGTCAGCAACAATAGAGAGAGACAGCACACTAATATGGTTGTATATCATATACCCAGGTAAAATTTTAGGACGGTATGAAAAAATACATACCTCCCAAGCCTTAGGGTGCTGCACTGCCCTTGTGGTTGAGTTCTATTGTTCCATTAGCATCACTTTATTAGCTACCATTCATGTAATGGGTCAAATTGTTCATGTCTGCCTCATGATGCATCCGACTATCAGTTGTTCCCACATTTTACATTTTTTATCTCTTAGTTTTTCGGGGGAACGGTGTTTTTCTATTAAAAAAAACATTGAAAACATCATTGAAAACTTAAAAATTGGAATTCAAAGTATGGAAAAATAATAACAACAGGAAGTGGTGCTGTGCAGTAGATGAGACTCCACCCATGTAGCAAGACACACATGTTAAGCACTAACATGGGTGCAATAGTAGGGTCATAGGGTCTCCTAGCTCCGTCCCTGCTACCTCTACTGTGACTAGACCTAGATAAGCTCAACAAAAATAGAGCATCCATAGATATGTCTTTATAAAGTTAATCTTGTCTTTGATGATGCACAAAGAGATTAAGCTGTTTGTGTTGGGGATATTCATTGTGGTGTTTACAGCCGGTCCCCCTTGTTGTCAGACTGTTACTGTTGAAGCAACATGTTAAGTGTGTTTACTACTGCTAGCTAGTAGTGGTGACATCCAGCATGTGTCTTATCTCATGTACCATGACCTCCCTGCACGCACAAAGATGAATCTAAATCAAGAACAAATCAATAAGGAATCTTATTCAACCACAGTAACACCAGGGGATAAAGTACTGCACTGTAGTTTGCAGTCAATGATAGATGTTGCTTATAACCTAAACTGGAATTATGTCAATTGAGGACAAAGTAGGTCGAGCAGACAGTGACTGCTGTGGCAATTCATCACCTGGACGCAGCTCCAGGGAAGTAGCAAAGTAGTGGCCTGTGTTTACATCAGCCATCTGTTGAGCTATAAATGGACACTTTTCAGAGTACGTGTGCATGCACACATGCAGAATGATGTCATCCGATTCTTTTTAAAACAAGCTAATGAAGTGTTGTATTTGTGAAAATGGTTGCAAAATTATATTTGCTGTAATACCCCTTAATTACCCATCCATTTTGCTAAGTGTAAGTGGCCAGTTTCAGTTGGTGTTCCTCCGTTCAGCTGGCAATACGTTTTTTTTTTATTATTTTTTTTTATATTTCTCATTAATTTTCTTGAGTTTAAAAAAATATACTGAAGTCTGAATTGTGTTGAAGGGGATTTATGGCTGTGTGTAGACCCTACACACATCGTCTACGCCATTTTGAGCGTTTATACTTGGGCGGTGGTGTGTCTGTGTCACTCTGCAGTTACACCTCCAAAACACTAGTCGGTGTTGGAGGTTTCTGTGAAGTGCTGTAAAGTTTAGTTGATTCAAAACACACATTAAACATGGCCTAATAGAGACAGTTTCAAACACAAGTACACAAATCACCTTTACTAAAACACGAAGCCTTCACAGACAAACACTTGTGTTTATCCGGACACATTTTCCCCACAAATACAACATGGTAATGTTTTTAGCACAAGCTTATGGCATTTTACATTGTATAAATTAGCCTAGCAAGCAACTAGCGATCTTTTCCTCTTCTCATATAAAACCAGGGACAACAGTGACATTTAACAAAGGTAACGGCACACAATTTGTCTCCATTACAGCTCACAAAGTTCACTGACAAAACAACTGTCCTATACTAAACACGTTTTCCAAACAAATATAACACGCTAACGTTATTAGCACAAGCCTATGGCATTTTACATTGTATAGATTAGCCTAGCGGCCGGCGATCTTTCCCTCTTCTCATATAAAGCCAGGGACAACAGCAACATTAAACAAAGGTAACGGCACACAATTTGGCTCCATTACAACTAACAAGGTTCACTGACAAAACACCTGTCATACTAAACACGTTTTCCAAACAAATACAAAATGCTAGCGTTATTAGCACAAGCCTATGGCATTTTACATTGTATAAATTAGCCTAGCGATGAGCGGAGATTTCCTCTTCTCATATGAAACCTGAATAAATCCGTAAGTATAAATCCCTTAAGGATAAATCACACTCAAGACTTAAAATGCTATTTTAGTGGAGGCTTTATTGTCTTCACAATTTAATTTTTTTGTACTTGAGCCCCATTACACAACATCACAGGGATGGTCCACATAACTACCTGTGAAAGGGCTTATTTGGTACCATCTTCTCTGCAGCTGTGTATGCATCTTCCACAGCGATACCTGTAAAGGACCACGCAGCGGGCCTGAGACATACTATACATGCAACCCGCAAATCATTTGCATTTCTGGGAGGGTTTGTCTTTCCTTCGTGTGAAATGTGCATCACTAAGTATAGTCTATGCATTACAAAGCTTTCACATACATTTATATATTAAAAAATGAGCAACAATAAATAGCCCAAAAGCAAAGAATTTATTAAATCAACATATTTATAAATACATATATATTGTCTTTGCTTCTTAATTGGGGTACTGGGCCACAGGTGCAGAATAACATTGCAAGTCAACCACAAGTTAAAAGTTATTCCTCAAGTATAAGCCGCTATTTTATTCATGAGAATGTTCTCAAGCGCTATCTATAATGAATGCTGAAGCCATGGCCTTTTTGCTATGAGCTTTTGACATGAAAGAAGGCTACGTCTAAACCAATGTAAGATTGATATAAAAAGACATCTGGAGTGCCTTCAAAGAAAACCCTGCATCCTATTTATTACATCTGTGCACACAGATTTACTCCCAACCTTGACTTCAAAGTTTACAGATTAACATTTTAAGGCACCTGGTCGGTTCAGACTTGTTGCTGTGAACTGTTACCTATTTGTAAAGTTATTGGAAATTGGTAATATTTACATTTTTCTCACTTTATGTGAAGCTAAAATCATTTCATAAGGAGTATTGAAACCATATGGACATGATCACATTTCTTTGAAAACTAGGATTGGAATTCATGGTCAAAATTTGAAGCTCACAAGGCCATTTGATATTTTTCTCTAGTGAATTACATCATTCTCTTGATTGTTCAAGTGTAACTGTCCAAGTACGTCTAACATAATCTGCCGATGGTGTTTCAAGGATGAAACTTCACTCAACATGTATTTGTCAAAGAGAGTGTTCTAAAGCTTTATCTGAGGGTTCCTGCCTCGCCAGTGTAGCAGATTATATAATAACAAAGTTTTATATAAAAGATGGATACATATTGTTTAGCACATTTTTTTAGCTATTGCCTGTAGTTTAATTAATTTCTAACTCTTTATTTTACAAAACCTTGCAAGCATCATATTCATTTCATGATTTTAGAGCCTCTAATTTCACAGTGGTGGTAGTGTTGAAACAAGATACTGTAAAACTCAACAAGCCTATTTCTGGGACAGGCGTCTACATGGAACAGGCCTTTTATTCCTTTCACACTAAACTGTTGCTCGGCAAAGATGGGAAATACAATCAAAGTGTTTATTTGAACCAGGATGAATATTACTTGTATTTAACAAGACTTCGAGTAACATATCAGTTATGTGTTATGTTATGACCCTGTT
Organism: Cephalopholis sonnerati; assembly: GCA_019142605.1. Taxonomy (NCBI): domain Eukaryota; kingdom Metazoa; phylum Chordata; class Actinopteri; order Perciformes; family Serranidae; genus Cephalopholis; species Cephalopholis sonnerati. Next base: position 33,899,452 of record JAGQAX010000001.1, on the reverse strand, counting down.
TCACGGTTACAGCACCCAGCATACCGACACAGCACAACATTATCTTTTTAAAACAATATTCAAAACTTTAAACATTTTTTATGACAAACACTTTTTATTCTTTTGATCAGTGGACACTTACAGACTAAAGGAATATAATTAACTTACTGAGTAATCAAGAATTTGGACATATATTCTGACTTTGTAACAGCGTCAGAGGAAGGGAGTCACCGCTTGTTTTTTCGTCATGCTGGCAAATCTGAATGAATTACAGTCTTCTCTGGTGCTCATGGTTTCAGTAAAATGAACTAAACCTAGCAAACATTTAAACATTTGTAGCTGTGTTTACCATCTAAACATGGGAATAGACTTTTAATTGAAGCTTGACAGTATACTTCTTAAGTTGTATCAGTCCATCACATTGATGCTGAGATATTTTATTGGATAACTGATAACTCAGACCTGCTGCTGGTGCTACATGGAAAGTCAGAAGGTCACCAAAGTCTGTAGGATTCACCCTCTGGGCAATATGGATAACTGTATGAAACCTGATTCAACTATTCAGTAGTTGTTGGGATGACGGCACTAGAGGGAGGGTCTTGAGATACCAAAGTCGGAGAGATTCGACATTTGGGGAACATGAATACCTGCGACAAATTTAATTAATTTCAGACAAACCTACTTTACTATCTCGGAAGTCAGTCTTAAAATTCCATGGTTTAATGAAGGTGATTTTTCGAGAGTTTTCAGCTACATCTCGTGGAATTCACCAGCAGATGTTAAACAGATTAGGATTAATGTTACTTAAGCTACAACCATTGAATCTGATATTCACAATAATGAGTATGACCTCCTGAACATTTATGAATGTCATTGTGATCCAGTACCACCCAATAAATTTTACATTTTAAATTGTGAATCTCCAAGGGCAGATGCATTTGGTTTGGACACATTGTTCGATTCATATCAATCCAATTCAATCGAATTCAAGTCAATTCAATTCAGTTTTATTTATGAAGCCCAATATCATAAATCACAGTTTGCCTCAGAGGGCTTTACAGCACACAACACCCCCTGTCCTTGCACCCTCACAGCGGATAAGGAAAAATTCCCCCAAAAAACCCTTTAATGGAGAAAAAAATTGTAGAAATTACACACATTACACACATAATATGACATGCTGATTACTTTGCTCCTGTTTTTCACTGCCTTTAGTGTTTTTACAAGCATTTACTATCCTTGGCTTGCACACATTCTGAAAAATTTAATATAATAAATCAAACTTGAACTTGTTAAGTGGGCTCATCTGTCACTCTTTTCACAACTGTTGAGAAAGTAATGCTCATTCAAATTTGTTAGGATAAATGTATTCGATTGTTTATTTACCACCTCCTTCAGCTAGTAAAGGAAATAATGAAGCAGAAATGTGAAACGGCACCTGATAAAGAGCACTTCAGTTCTTGCAAGGATAAGTGTTATGCTCAATGACAATAACATAAAGAAACACAAAAACTTGTCAGAGCTCTTCCTCTACCTACCTATTGATGTTTGATACGGAAAATCAATCAGAAGCAGGATTTCAATATGGTCGTCTTTCATCCTGCCTGCCCTGAGATGTGGGCAAGGGCAGGTATTTCAGGAGAGTCATACTTCTTTCTGTCTTCTCCACTAATGAGACAAACGAGCAGACTCTGCCGCTGCTTGACCATGCATGCTTAAGTGGGTGGCAACAGAAGTAACAGGAGGCAGAGCCTTTGAAAATGAAAACATGTCTTCGTTCTATATTATTCTTTCTATGAATTCTTGTCTTGTTTCTTAATGGTTCTCTGTAGTGGCAAGGACATTTGTGTCGGGATAGCTATATGAAATCAAGGTCTCAAGGAGTGATTAAATGTTGTGTCTACAACCTTAATTTAATCAGCTTTATCATGATCTCTCTTCACTTACAACAATCGGCATAAAATCAGATAGTAGTAGTTGACAGTAGGTGAGCACTGTGAATACGATTTTCCAAGATTATCTGTTTTTCTTTCGGTAGAATTTTCACATATTTGTACTCGACTTTCATAGTGTGATGAATAACACTCCAAGCTTCTATCTTGACAATAGGGAAGCCAACTATCTCTAGACATTATGTTACAGACAGGTCTAATGCTCACAGTGTACCTGCCAGGGCCAACTCCAAGTGCCATTGCAGTGAGTTTTGTGCCCTTTATGTAGTGAGGGAAGGTCAGGATGGTGAATAGGTGTATACGGTATCTAATTTTTATGTGGGAAACTGCTGTTCAAAACCTGTCACAATACAGCAGTTAATGGTCATTCAGTCCAGGCTTAAATATCTCAACAACTACTGACTGGATTGCCATGAAATTTGGTACACCTATCCTTGGTGTCCAGGGGATCCTTGACTGTATTGAGCCCCTGCTTCTCATCTAGTGCCATCACCAGGGAAAAATATCAGTTGGTCTAATACTTTGGTTTGATACTTAATGTATATTGTACATATAATAATCCCATCAGCCTCAGCTGTACATTTTATTTAGTGCTGATAAATAATGTTAGCAAACTAATACAAAAAAATAAAATGGTTATATGGTAAACATTACCTGCTAAACATCTGAATGTTAGCATTGTCATTATGAGCATGTTAGCATGCAAAGTGTGCTGATTTTCCTACTTGGCGACCATGTTAACGTATTGGGCTGTTCACACTGGCCGTGGCACAGGGCAGAGTGCCATGGCCAAGTCACAATCTGCAGTAATAGTTTCGGCATGTGGTCTATTTTTTTTCGCAAACCACGAGCTAATCCGGCAAGAAAATACACTGATAATGTATTTTACTGTATATGATATAACGGATATATTAGATACGATATAAATGATCTGACGATGATAAATGATAGAATATGCATCCCATACCTCCTCATATTTGTCAGCATGTCTAAATAGTGAGTGAGGGATATGAGCAGACACACACAGACACATAAGCAGATGTAGACAGAGCTCTACATGTAATTTAAACAGAGCAGAGAGCAGAATCGCATGCTGACCAGCACGGAGAAATGCACTTCTGGTGTAACCTGCCAGGCGACTGCTGACAGCCATTAGAGAGATGCTAATGTGACTGTAGTCTCCTAATCTTTCCCTTAACTTTAAGCAAGTGTTTCAGTTACCTCATAGTTTATTTGCAATAACAACAATCTTTTCCTAAACACAGAGCACTGTGAATTATATACCCATACGTGGTGTTTTGTAATAGCACCAGGCAGGGTTGAAAAGCAACTAACTCTTGAGAAAGACAAAAATAAAACATGTTATTTCACTCAAGATCAGTGGTGTTTAATCATGTGCTACTGACTGTCAAAAGAATGCAGCATATGTCTAAAGTTACTCCATATTTGCCTCACTTTACCATTTTATTTAAATGTCCAATTTACCCCCTACATTCCCTCAAAAATCCACACAATGGAACAAAAAGCGTGTTGTCCAAAGCAGGCATGAAATCTTAATTTACTGCTGATTGCAGAGTAAATTATTGAGTGTTTATTATGTACAGTATAGGGAGTAGTGAATTAGTTAACAAAGAAGTGATTTTGGACACAGTCCAGGTTATCGTTCCAGCCAAACATAGCACCAGGTGTGTTTACTGATTAGTTGCTTTCTCTCTTGATAAGAGGTGAGATCATTATTAAAGATGATTGCCCTTCGCAGGGCCATCTCTTTTATCACAGCGCTACAGTACTTGCAGAATATTTGCTACCCAACAGATAAAGACTCAGATCCCAAACCTTCAGCGCCTTGAAACATTAATTCCCCAAATATTACATGTTGTAATTTACTGTTGCACAAGTACACAACCACAGAACAAGGGCCAGCTGTCCCATTGTAGCATGACAACTGGCCACACACATTGTTGGCAAAGTAGCAGGTGACTTTACTAGTGTACTGTTCTGGAGGTGATCTCTTTAAAGAAATATCTGCATTCGTATGCAGAAACAGTAGACAAGATTTGGATGTCTTTTAAAATGTTTTGGTTTCCATTTGTATTCCAACAGTATTGACCAATCATGTTTGAACCGCATATAAACAGTCCGTTTGAGGAGGAAAACATCAGCCGAAATGCACTCTGAGAACCTAGTGGCTATCGTCTGATGATGATTTAACATTATCTGCATTAGTAGGGGTGGAGGAGAAAATCGATACAGCACAGTATTGCGATATTTTTTGTCGCCACACAGTGCTAAGTATGAATTTTTTTTTGTTCTATTAATTAATAATGAATACAAATACAAATTAAACTTTAAGTAGCCTTCTAGAAGAATATAATACATTTTTATAGCCGTTTTCAGTCCACTAGATGCATTTTGCTGCTGCAAAAAAATGGCTTAAATAAGATTAACAGACTTAAAACTTAATCTTATTAGATAAAACAGATGTTGACAAAGTTTGCCTTTGGGGAGGTATTGATTTATTTATTTTTTAACTTTACTTTTTCCAGGATATGAGATACCATTGTGACATATAACGGAGGTAAAAAAAAAAAATAAACAGTGCACTAAACAAAATGTATAAAGAAAGCACAAATTAAGGAAAACAAACACAAAACACTCATACACGACAAGGTTACAAATATCATATCAGAAATAATAAAAGTGATTAAATACAAACATTTATATACAACCCAAACACCTGCCCCTCCAAGTCCATACACTTCAGTCCAGAGGTTCATTGAATAATCACAGTTAAATTTATGAATAACTCATAGTTCATCAACATATCATTGACGTGATGATGTTAACAATTGGCTTGGAAAACATGTCGTTAAAAATGAGTAAATACAAAATAAAATTAGCAGATAATTAGGAGAAAAACAAAACAAGCAACAGAAGTACTCCATCTATTTGGTTGTTGACTCTTGTCAACATCTATTAATCCAGAAGCGATCTATTGGCTGTCAGAGCGTCTACTATTACCATGCCTTTTTTTTTTTATTTAGCAGAGGTGCATTATGGTTTCAATCTTATGTTTGTCCCACATTTTTTATGTAGCGCTCCCGTTTGGCCCACAATGTGCGTCCCATTCTAAGATTTCCTCTGATTGTAAATGTTATCTGCTGCGTTTCTTTTACTTGTTTTACCAGGTTCCTCCATTTCTGTACGCTTGGACTTAGGTAATAAAGGTAATAAATCGCAATATATCACAATATATTTTATCACAGCATATTGCAAAATATTTAAAATCACAATAATATTGAATCGTGACTTAAGTATAGTGATTATATTGTATTGTGGATCCTCTGGTGATTCCCACCCCCACCCCAGAGACTTGTCCTCATCAGACCAGTGGCTGACTGTTTCCAAGATTGTTCTGGAGGAAATAGGCAGAATTACTGTATTGTATACAAAGGATTTTACGTTCAAACCACTTCTGTGCACCTTTCCTTAAAAAAATATGTCTATGAGATCTTGAAGATCCTCCTACACACTTAAATATGGTCAACAAAGTGATGTTGAACCAACTACTTGAACACATCTAATTCTGTTGCTGTGCAAATGTGAGCCACAAACATGCTAAGCATAGCAAAAGGCATGACACTGCCTTCAACCAAATAACAGCTTCTTGTCTGTCACAACTGGGGAAACACATCTTTTTTTTTTTCCTTTTGAATGTCAATGGGTTGCATGAAACCACCCGAAGGTAATTTTACACACCACTGACACAAAACATGTTTTAGCTGTTTCATACAGAATTAGACAAGCTGTGGTGTTAGCAAGGAAAATTGGATTATGGGGGATATGTTTTAATCTCGTGTGTCAACAGGTTAAAATACCTTGTAGAAAGACAGGGATAAGAGGACAATAGCATTCAGACCCCAAGAAAATCAATCAGAATGCAACACAGCAGCGAAGGTTTGGACATTCAGTATTGAAAATGACTTGACATAAAGCATTTTCTGAGGATTATGCAGTCCCTCTAGGATAAGGTCACATAGCTAGAAAGAAAATGCAAATTCTTTTTCTTGAAGACCCACATACAGCTTTTTTTTTCTTATAAGCAACATGTCAGGTACATTCTTGATTGTATGTCGAGGGTTTGCAAATTAACAAGAAAAAAATCTGTCTAACATAGTAAATAATTTACAAAAATATTTGTACTATGTACCTTTTCAAATGCACATTACCAGAGCAACAGGACAACTGAAATGACAACCTATGGACAGGGACGGTCCTTGTCATCTTTTCTGTGAATGCATCACAGCTCTTCCTGCTTTGGTCTTATCAGTGGCAGATCCTCATGTCCACTACCTGTCTGACAATTGAGCAGGCCTTTGGGATCTGCTGACTGTTGGGAGTTGTATTAGACAGAGAATTTTCTGCTCTCCCTCGAGTTACAGAGACTGGCGAACTCTGTTCTGTTAAGCCCATGGTACCAATGAAATCATTCAGAACCATCCCCACTTTTGGTCCCCGCTCTGTTGGGGTACCTAGCACACAGATCTGGTACTAAAAGGTGGAGCTGTGAACACTGCAGTCTGTTGATTGGTCAATAGCGGATAGTCACTCTGCTCAAGGCTGAGTTGTGGCTGGTTTTCAGGCTCATGTAACCACTGTTCATACTGTGGAGAGTTTTACATATATTAGTAGACAGTAACTATAAAATTAAAGGATGTTTTGCTGCCACTCGCAGCAGCTGGAGTTGGAGTTGAAAAAAACTTAATTCACTGGGCAGACTGCCGGCGACTTTTATGGTAGAACGTTTACTTGTAATGTTACGTAATGCATGAGTTGACGACATGAATCAATCAATTTCACTGTGACAAGTTTGACCATTACTTTAGTTTTCATATGACATATACTTTTAGTAATGAGTGAATCTACAAATATATGTTAATTTCCGCCAGATTATGTGAACGGCATATATTGTAATCCTCACTCTTAGGGGAAAAAAAGTGCCGCAGAGCATTGTTCCCGTGGGCTCCGGCAACATTAAACCCCCGAGCTTGCCTTTAAAGGACTTCATGCATAAACACGCTACTTTTAAATATCTCATGGAGAGAGACTCTCACTGCAGCCTGATCTATTTTGTTCTGAAAATGTCGGTGTGCAACCCTGTTCTGTGGACGGTAAACAAGGTGCAGACTGACAAACAAGGAAACACAGTGAGTGACAACAACCTCGCCAACATTTAAGAGTACTGTTTGCGATGGAAACGCTAGGGTCTAGGTACCATGTCTGAAGGGTTACTTTTGGTTTCAAAGGTACCATAATGAAAGTGTTTGGTGGAAATGGGGCTTTAGAAGGCTCTCCCTGTGCTTAAAGATGAAGGGTATCAATACCTAAACTTAAACTTTTGTAATTTAGAATGAAACCTAACGCACTCAGGGACTCACAGTATGCTCAGCATTTATACCTGCCAATGGATCCGTTTTACAATGTCATCTGTAGTCTGTTTCTCAGTGTCTTTTCACAATCCCATCATTATTTTCTTCTCTTTTTCATACGTGGATTTTGAAGGTTACACAAGCTGAAAAACCTTATTTTCAAAAGTTAGTCTTGCGCTTACAGTGCTTTCAGCTCTGCACTTATGATGACCTTGTCTGATGTGTCCTAGACCCACACTGTCTTCATTTCTAACTGTTTGTCCTTTGTATCACTTGTGCTGGATTCCTGAATTATTAAGTCCCGCAGCTGTGAAATGGAGGATTTTTTCAATCGCATAAGCACAGAATACAAGAACTGACAGATTAGAGCATTAAAGAATATTCCTGGTCTTCTCATGAGTTCTTGCTTTGCTTTAGTGCCCTTTGATAATGAACGAGATAAAAGTATGTGAATCCTCTGAACTCATTTTGTTAGCGCTGACCATGTTTTCTACTTTTAATATCTGATTTAATACTCTAAACTACAAACATCTGGTGTGGGGGGCCGGTTGAACACAGTGTAGTCCTTCTCTTCTACTTTGCTGTAAGACTTTAGTAAAGTTTTTGAAATAATTTTTAGTAGATAACAGTGTTAATGTTGAAGGTATGAGAGTATTTTTGTGCTCATTGCAAGACTGGATTAATGACAAACTGTTTGTGTGTGCATGTGTGGAGGTGTGTATGATTGTCATGTGCACGCATGAGCTTGTGTGCTTTTGTACACTCCAAACACTGTTCAGTCTAAATTGCCCACCTGGACCAAATCTGGATTGCAAGACCAGGAAAACACAAATTGCTTAACTGGGAAACCAAAAACATTCTTAACAGCTGGATTACCTGGGGAATTAAATCTGACGTCTGCCAGCCTTGGTCCCGAATGGAGATGAACATGTGCTCCCACCGTAGTCCGTCTGGTCTCCTTCAACAGGAGAGACTCCACTATTACATCAGGTGTTGACACCTTCTGCCCAGCTCCCCAAACACTCTGTAACACTAAAAGTCTCTCAGAATCACAGTATTTTGAAAATTAGCTTCATTTGTGGTCCTCTGCCTCTGCCCTTTTGTACTGTTTACCCAATTAATCTGTCCTTGCGTGTGGTTTGATGGAAGATGACAGTAATGAGTAAAAAAGGTTGTGTAGCATCTTTAAAGCCTAAAGAGACACTAAATTTTAAATGCACAACAATAAATGGGCTGCAAGAGGTCAATGTGGTTTGGCCAGCGCCTGTCCTTCGCCTTATTGCCCACACATGCCCTATTATAGGTCTGGCAATCAGTTTAACTGCACAACTGTAGCTCTCTACTACTCTCATCAGCATCATAGTGTCTCTACATCCCTATTTGAAATTATATCAAAAAAAGCACAGATACCATTCTCAATTTGCACCTTTTTTTAATTTGCATAACAGCCAATTATGGTCAATCACTCCCGCGCTGCTTGTGGACTAAATACAATGCTAAAACAACGGGGACACCAAACCCATTCCCCACATGTAGCAGACAAAATCAACACCAGCAAAAGTAGATTTCTTTTACACAGCAGGATTCCTAAATGCCATTGCAGCCATAGTTGGAAGGCATTCATTAAATCCATTCTGAAGATCACTTTATTTACCAAAAGAGAAAGCACACCTACTCCATTAACACGCAGGTTATATGTAATGCTTAATGAATCATTACTAGTGTAATAGCAAAATCCACAACTCACTCTACTAAAAGCAGACAGCCTGAGGTAATGTCAAACAGAAACCAATGATGCAGGTGGGTGGTTGTTAAGTGCAGTACGTGTAATCCCAACGTTCCTTTTGGGTACAGTGAAGTCATTGTCATTGATGGCATCAAAATCCCATCAGAAAGATGGAAAACTATTCACAGCATTTTTACAGCACGTAGGATTCTCTTGTGGAAAGGAAGCCTCAAATGTCTGTGAGAAAATGAAGAGTAAATATAATGGAGCTGCTGACAATGCTACAGTAGGGCTGGGTGATAAAACGACTATGAACGTTTTATCAATATATTTTCAAGGAAGATATAAATTTAGACAACACCATTTATATCGTTATAGGGTCAAGTTGCATTACACTGTGCCTCTGCCCCATTCATTCACTCACAAGTTCTCCAGCAACACTTTTTAGAGCCATAGTCTGACGTGTCTGACGTGCACCTCCCCAGAAATGTAACTACGCATCACAGCTACGCAGACCTCCTGTCTATTTTTGTTTGCTGAAACCATTTCCCTCAGTGGAAATGAAGCTTTTGTTTACTTTAATTTTACAGATAAGAAACAATAAATTGTGAAGACAATAAAGCCTCCACAAAATAACATTTTATGTCTTATGTGTGATTTATCCTGGCTTCATATGAGCAGAGGAAATCTCCGCTAGTCACTAGGCTAATTTATACAATGTAAAATGCCATAGGCTTGTGCTAATAACGTTAGCATGTTAAATTTGTTTGGAAAATGTGTTTAGTATAAGACAGTTGTTTTGTCAGTGAACCTTGTGAGTTGTAATGGAGCCAAATTTTGTAACGTTACCTTTTTTAAATGTTGCTGTCGTTTCTAGCTTCATGTCAGTAGACAAGATGTCCGCTAGCAGCTAGGCTAATTTATACAATGTAAAATCCCATAGGCTTGTGCTAAAAACACTAGCATGTTGTATTTGTTGGGAAAATGTGTCCTGCAATAGACAAATGCTTTGTCTGTGAATGCTACAGCTTATAGTGAAGCTGATTTGTGTACTTTAGTTTGAAACTGTCACTATCAAGCCATGTTTAATGTGCGTTTTAGGTGTGTTTTGAATCACGTGAAGCTTACAGCACTTACAGCAAACCCTGCCGCCCACTAGTGTTTTGGAGGTGTAACTGTTGTGCAGCTGTATGTTTTCAAACAGGAGAACAAAATCCCTGTCTTTACATTTTATTTTGGTCACAGTGTGTTTTTACAAAACTGCTTGTAACATCTCAAGTGTGGCTTTGACTGGCTTGAGAAAATACCACGATATGTATCGCCAGTCAGCAGCCCTATGCTACAGTTCCCTCAAGTAATAATCAGGTTTTATATACATATATAAAATTGGAAAAGACAAAAATAATAACTGATAAAACCATAGAGTGTGTGAGCTGCATCTTATTTGACACTTTGAAGATTTGTGCATAATTACGTGTATGTTTTCTAAAATGTAGATTAAAAAAAACCCAATAAAAGTTTGCTATAGAACTTATTTGCCTCATGCATAAGGACTCATACTTCAGGGACAACTTGTGACACAGTCTCGCTTTCCCTCTCGTCATCTCACACACACACACACACACACACACACACACACACACACACACACACACACACACACACACACCTACTTCCAGCTTTTATGGTGTCCAGTTTGTTGCATGCATTTGGGTGTCTGTCCTCTGGAGTAGACCATCTGCTCCTTCCTATTTATTGCTTCTATCCCCAGTTGTGCTCTATCCTTCTGGTGGTCTTCCACCCCCATGCCAAATCAGACACCAATTAGAGAGTTATGCATTAGACTTTTCACTTCTTTCTGGCACTCATTATGTCATATTCAGTTAGAGTTTGCTTTACTCCTCTGAGCACTTTAAAGACTTTCAAACACCCACAAATTCCAGCAAGATAAAGCTAGGTAAAGCAACAAGCCATATGCTTTTTCAAAGTGTTTTTGTCTCTCTGAGATTTCTTATGACATGGATAAATTGTAATTATGTAGAAAAATTCTCTGCTGAATACATAATTTCTCTGATGCTACGGTTTAAAAAGAAATTGTGTTTTTGAATTCGTCTTTTGCTTCGACAGTTATCTATGGAGAGAATTTTGTTTCTTTATTATTCAATCAAAAAGAATAGATTTGCAACCAAAAAAGAGATTTGTAAGCAAAAGAGAACAAGTGGGCAATGAAAAAAAAAAAACATTTGAGATCAAAACAGAAGAGGTTGCAATTGAAAAAAAAAAGTTGAGATCAAAACAGAAGGGGTTTCAAATGAAAAAAAAAATTGAGAACATATTTCTTCAACTTTAATCAGAACCAATGCAGCCATTTTGCTTATAAATCAGTCCTCTTTGCTTTCAAGTTGAAAACCTTCTCTTGAAAATCAGTCCTCTTTGTTTGCAAAGTCAAAAGTTTTGCTTGCAAATTCTACTGCTCTTAATGGGCGGGGCCTACGCTGGTGGATGAGAGAAGAGTTTCTATTGGTTGGTATGACCTGGCTAGGGCTCTGGCCATACCGAGCACGAGCGCCATCTACCACTTCCCTACAATGCCTGGAGGTAAGTTGATAGCCTCTGGCTATAGTCCGCCGTACACTCATAACAACTACAACTACAATTACAACAACATAATATAATGAAATGAATTATAATGGGTCAGGGTATCAAAGTATAATCCGTTTTTCTGTCAAAACGAAGAAACGGAAAAACGGAAATAGCGCCCTTTTTCCGTTTTTCGTTTTGAGACACAAAACCAAATAATGGAAGTACTTCCGTTTTTTCGTTTTGTGTCTCAAAACGAAAAACGGAAAAACCAAATCGAAAAAACGGCCCAATTTTGATCTCTGCGAATTCATTTTTCTTTTTTCTATTCTTTTTGATATAACCGTGACAACGACGGACAGGAAGCGGAAGTTACGTGTACAACTTCAAAATAAAACTTTAGCGTGCTAACTGCTAACTTCTTATATTACAGCCTATCGCTCTCTTTCTACACTAAAATGACCTGCGATCATTTCATTTCAACCGAGAGGTGTGTGGAGGTCGATTCAATGGAGAGCTGCAAGGAATACAAATTGTGTTTTATTAGTCCTTTGGCGATAACTTTATCCGACTGCTATTATTTCTCCTCGCTTTGCACCGGGCGTCATTGGTTGCCATAACGACGGCGGTCGGCAGAGACTCCTTTCCCGAGTCAAAATCCTTGAGGCCAGCTGGCCGTGATGACTTCTGTATTTTAACTGCTACACTACTCAGCCTTTATAAGCAATGTAAACTGTAATGTGACCTCAATTTAACTGACAGTAAACGTGTATTCCAAATATGTACAGCCCGGACCTATTTCACCGACGGACAGCCACCACTAGTGGCAACTATAAACTCATTAATTTTACCCTGGCATCTTTATATGACGCGGTTGACTGATGCTGGTTCAAAGAAAACGTAGTAGAACTTCTAGACGTGTGTGTATTAAATTATAATCATTCATTTATCAATCATACGATAGGATACATATGATGTCAATACCCTGGCGCCAGCGCTGGACACAACAGCGCCACCCCGAGTGTCTACAACGCCTGTGTTACCATGTTGTCAGTCTACTGTCTGTGCTGACTGTGACCACGAGGAGTGGAAAAACCATGTTGATTTAATTCAACAAAATGTGTCTACCAACAAGAATAAACACTGAGGAATCTTTAATTAATAAGGAATATTAATTATTATTATTATTATTATTTGTTTGATAGATAGATGACAATAGAATAACCTTTATAAACTGTATGTATAAAGATCATGAGACAAGTTTGATTTGCAATTAATGCATAAACCACCACATCTAGAAATATAAATGTACATGACACAAAACTATTAGGTCAGTATTTCCAATTTCTTATTTGATAAGTTCATATTTTCAGTATAAAGCTTAATTCTATGAATGTATTACTTATGCATTTCTGGAGGTTTTAAAGTGCAAAAACACAAATACAAAGCAATAAACCTCACTCAGACATCATTTTAGCAGCATTCACAGTTCAATATATTGCATGTGTGTGTCAGTGCATATTGGAGTTGACGGTGATTATAGCTCTGGGGAAGAAACTGTTTTTAAGTGTGTTTGTGAGTGCTTTCATGCACCTGCAGCACCTGCCAGAGGGCAACAGGTCAAACATTTCAGAACCTGGATGTGATCTGTCTGTCCTAGATGATATTCTGTGCCCTGCTGAGGCAGTGGGAGGTGCAAAAGGCTGACAGGGAGGGGCAAGGCTACCCAACAATCTTCTGTGCAGCTTTGATTGCCTCTTCCTGTTGGCCTCAGTGCAGGTCCTATACCATACTGTGATGCAATATGACAGAAGGCTCTCGATACAAGAGTGGTAGAAGGTCTTCATCAGTTTGGTGTCTAGATTGTTCTTCCTGAGGACCCTGGACGGACGATGTGGTGGTCCTCCTCACGGCTGGGTCCATATCTGGATCACTGGAGATTACAGTTAAATGCACCCTGACATACTGTTAAAAGTGGACATGTCTGACTCTGTAATGTTACCTTACATTGTGCCAATTTGAAAACAGCCAAAAGGTTGCAGGTGTATTGACAAAGTAGAGTATCATTTCAATGGTTAGGGTTAGGGGTTAGGGGGACACACTTAAAAACAGTTTCTTCCCCAGAGCTATAATCACCGTCAACTCCAATATGCACTGACACACACATGCAATATATTGAACTGTGAATGCTGCTAAAATGATGTCTGAGTGAGGTTTATTGCTTTGTATTTGTGTTTTTGCACTTTAAAACCTCCAGAAATGCATAAGTAATACATTCATAGAATTAAGCTTTATACTGAAAATATGAACTTATCAAATAAGAAATTGGAAATACTGACCTAATAGTTTTGTGTCATGTACATTTATATTTCTAGATGTGGTGGTTTATGCATTAATTGCAAATCAAACTTGTCTCATGATCTTTATACATACAGTTTATAAAGGTTATTCTATTGTCATCTATCTATCAAACAAATAATAATAATAATAATAATTAATATTCCTTATTAATTAAAGATTCCTCAGTGTTTATTCTTGTTGGTAGACACATTTTGTTGAATTAAATCAACATGGTTTTTCCACTCCTCGTGGTCACAGTCAGCACAGACAGTAGACTGACAACATGGTAACACAGGCGTTGTAGACACTCGGGGTGGCGCTGTTGTGTCCAGCGCTGGCGCCAGGGTATTGACATCATATGTATCCTATCGTATGATTGATAAATGAATGATTATAATTTAATACACACACGTCTAGAAGTTCTACTACGTTTTCTTTGAACCAGCATCAGTCAACCGCGTCATATAAAGATGCCAGGGTAAAATTAATGAGTTTATAGTTGCCACTAGTGGTGGCTGTCCGTCGGTGAAATAGGTCCGGGCTGTACATATTTGGAATACACGTTTACTGTCAGTTAAATTGAGGTCACATTACAGTTTACATTGCTTATAAAGGCTGAGTAGTGTAGCAGTTAAAATACAGAAGTCATCACGGCCAGCTGGCCTCAAGGATTTTGACTCGGGAAAGGAGTCTCCGCCGACCGCCGTCGTTATGGCAACCAATGACGCCCGGTGCAAAGCGAGGAGAAATAATAGCAGTCGGATAAAGTTATCGCCAAAGGACTAATAAAACACAATTTGTATTCCTTGCAGCTCTCCATTGAATCGACCTCCACACACCTCTCGGTTGAAATGAAATGATCGCAGGTCATTTTAGTGTAGAAAGAGAGCGATAGGCTGTAATATAAGAAGTTAGCAGTTAGCACGCTAAAGTTTTATTTTGAAGTTGTACACGTACCTTCCGCTTCCTGTCCGTCGTTGTCACGGTTATATCAAAAAGAATAGAAAAAAGAAAAATGAATTCGCAGAGATCAAAATTGGGCCGTTTTTTCGATTTGGTTTTTCCGTTTTTCGTTTTGAGACACAAAACGAAAAAACGGAAGTACTTCCATTATTTGGTTTTGTGTCTCAAAACGAAAAACGGAAAAAGGGCGCTATTTCCGTTTTTCCGTTTCTTCGTTTTGACAGAAAAACGGATTATACTTTGATACCCTGACCCATTATAATTCATTTCATTATATTATGTTGTTGTAATTGTAGTTGTAGTTGTTATGAGTGTACGGCGGACTATAGCCAGAGGCTATCAACTTACCTCCAGGCATTGTAGGGAAGTGGTAGATGGCGCTCGTGCTCGGTATGGCCAGAGCCCTAGCCAGGTCATACCAACCAATAGAAACTCTTCTCTCATCCACCAGCGTAGGCCCCGCCCATTAAGAGCAGTAGAATTTGCAAGCAAAACTTTTGACTTTGCAAACAAAGAGGACTGATTTTCAAGAGAAGGTTTTCAACTTGAAAGCAAAGAGGACTGATTTATAAGCAAAATGGCTGCATTGGTTCTGATTAAAGTTGAAGAAATATGTTCTCAATTTTTTTTTTCATTTGAAACCCCTTCTGTTTTGATCTCAACTTTTTTTTTTCAATTGCAACCTCTTCTGTTTTGATCTCAAATGTTTTTTTTTTTCATTGCCCACTTGTTCTCTTTTGCTTACAAATCTCTTTTTTGGTTGCAAATCTATTCTTTTTGATTGAATAATAAAGAAACAAAATTCTCTCCATAGTTATCAGGGCACTAAAAGTTTTCTGTTAGAGATCAGTTCTCATCTAATACTGCATTCATGGATTTACAATGACCTTTGGGGGGATTTGTTTTGTACTGTTTGTAGATTTGTTGACCACAAGCCAACCGTGAATATTCTAGGGGGGCTGAGGTTGTTCGGGAACTTGCCCTACTACCCTTTAACAAAAACTACACAACACATTTGTGCATCTGTTGGTTTTGTCCTTTCTGTTGTTGCACTCCAGGCACTCTGCCTAGGCTTTCGCAGTAGTCAGTGTTACCAGTGTTGAACTGTGTTTTGGCATACACCGATTACACTACTTGCCTGCCTCCTCCACTGTCATTTTTACTTGTTTTTAAAAAAAAAAAAAATACTTAGTCGACTGATGGACTAATAAACTGAGAGTATCTGATCTGTACAGCAGCAGCAGCAGCAGCAGCAGCAGAGTAGCAGGAATCAGATTTCACTTATCAGTTGACGAGAGTAAGAAGAGATGACCAACAAGTTGTTGGTAAAGGATTTTGTGTCAGAGCAAAAAGCATGGTGCCTATTTGGCAGTATTACAGATTTAGACCCAGTGCTAATAGTGAACCTTATAACATTAATGAGGCAAAAGGAGTTGGTTACATAGCTCAAAAGTTGTCCAGCCTGTGGCCTGCAGCTCTTCATCTAACAGCTCACTGTGGTTGCTCCTTCTTCTTCCATTCTTCCATTACTGCCTGCAATATTTCAAACTGATCTGCTGTCAACAAATGCAGAAAATGACCATTGTCTTGTTTTGTAGTCACATTTTTCATAGGCCTTGGTGTCGCCAGTGATTTCCAGAATCAATTTGATTTCGATGCCGATTTGATTGGGGATATTTCAGTTATAATACCAATTTTTGCTAGGATATGAAAGAGATCCTTAGAGAACTAATACTGTATATTTTACAAGGAATTATTACTTTAAAAAGAATAAATTCAAAACAGCATTAAAACTGAATATGGTATAACTCACTGTTGTTTCTAGAGCAGCAACAGTAATATTAAAACAGCAAAGTCACTTAACTCAATATCTCACTTTAAACAGATCTGAAATGTCAATTAAATAAATCATATTCCTGACATCACAATACTGAGTGAAGTTAAGAAAATATAAACAACACAGATGTCAGTCACTATCAGTCGTCCTGTCCTCCCTGCTCCTCCCTCTGCTGCTGAGGAGACTCACTGCCTGCAGGTCACATAAACACTTGTTAGAAACAATTTGCTAGCACTCTGTAATTGTTTATAACATAATATTGTCAGCAGTAGATGAGAGACTGCAGACAGCAGAATAAACACAGCTTTTCTTCATGTTTACATGTTGCTGTACAGGTGTATTGATAAAGTATTGACCTTTACTCATGGAGGTTTTATTGCATGTACAGTAACAAGTGAAGCTGTTGTCAGCTCAAGTTATTTTCGCTTCTCTGTCTCCACCACGACATCTTCACTCCATGTTTGTGTGTCTGTGTGTGCGCATAAATGTGGAGCAGCAGCCCTGACGCACAGACAGCAAGAAGAGATGCTGCAGTATGATAATAAATTACACCAAAACATAAAAAAGTAAGCTAACAGTTACAGATAAAAGAGCAGGTAACGTCAGAGCTTCTCAATACTAAGGTCGTTAATAGCTTAGCACTGTGGCTTGTTACTACTGGTGGGATTAACTGGGTTAAAGCGCCACACATCCGTGGGAAAAAGCATATATTGAAAGATCAATCTCGGATTTTACAAATCAATATCGGGTATTTCAAATGAAGATTGATTTGAATCGGATGAATCAATTATTTTAACCCAGCCCTCATTTTTGATGAGTGGGAAAATTTCCTCACAGTAGCATCCCTACTTCAGCCATGCCAACTTTATCTCCTTTGAATTAAGTTCATATGTAGCAATGTTGCATAAGCCATAAGTGATCAGAAAAACTTTGAAAATTTGTAATGCCACCTAAATTTCATCATTAAGCTCAGGTTAAATGTTTGTGCAAAACATTAACTGTTATTTAGTTGGCTCAGTATGCTAACTAAAGTAGCTATAATTAAGGCAGTGGTCAAAATCTGAAGACACACCTGTATTAATGTCTGTGAACAATCACTTCTACAACGTGTGTTATCACTCTTGTCAGTAAAAATAAGAGAAAATATGGCAGGCATCTTTCGTGACACTGTCTACTGACTTTTTTTTTTCTCTCTCTCTTCTTTCAGTGGTTGGTCGTCTCTGCTGGTGCTTTGTTGTGATTTGCTCCATACAGTAAGTCATCTACTGTCCCACTCACGGCTTTCTCCTTTTAAATGTTATCATCCCTCACACTGGCTGCCAATCAGGGCTTTTGATGCATCACACACTTACAATTCCCACACGCAATCTGTGACAAATAGGTTCCCCATGAAGGTTTTTGTTAATAAAATAAAATAAAGTTAAATTAAATTTTTTTAGAAAATGGGTGCACCCAACATACTGAAACAGCCAATTCAAAATCCATTCATAACTTTTTGTTTAGGCCCAGTTGAATATTGCAATAATAATGCCTGGTTATCATAAAATCCCACAGCACACCTGGATTGGCATGTGCTGTGACACACTATTTAAGAACCACTGGTTTAGGGTATGTTCATGGGCGTATGTGGCCGTCCACCTATCCTCTCTAGCGTCTGCTTTTTGTATAACATGAAAGTGACAAAACAGTAGCATAGTTGCATATGAGCAATGATAGATTTGGCTCAGCTCTTTTTTTAACACACACAGCCAAACAGGCAGCTGTGAATCACTCACAGTAACTGTGCCTGTACTCAGCGGTGGTTTGCAGATTTTAAGCTTTCTTTTCATTTCTAATGCTTTTTTATATCCTCAGAGTAGACAGTGGCAGAAATAAACTGTCAAACGCCGTGAATGAAAACGTGTACTACATTATGCCATCTCAAGAGATGATGAAGCCTCATTAAGTCCTTTTCATCCCTCAAGAACCCCATTAATTAAATGACTCAGTCGGTGTGTTAAAACACATGTTTAAAAGTGGCCGTTTATAATTGGTTCAGTATTAAACCGTGAAAATGGCAACTAAACAAATAAAACCAACAAATTTAAGAAAACAAAAATATTAATATTTGGTTTGTTTTCAGTTTTTCCAAATGAAACTTTGTCATGCAGTCTGTTTAACCATGACACAAGCACCTATCAGAAGGGTAATTCAGAGTAGGGTAGAACTGACAACCAGAGTGTGGAGATCCATTAAAGATCCACTAAGACAGGTCAACCCTTAAATACCCAATTAAAAGTCAAAGCCAGTGTGAAATAGAACAATACGAACGTAGTTAATGGATCAGCACAGACTCCTTTCACAAAATAATAACACATTTGGTTAGGTATAACTTTCACAACATTTACTATAATCAAAAATGTGGGTCATATTGTTTGACCAAACACAAATTGATCACTCTTCTCTTTCATTACCTATTCCTCTACTAGCAGGCTGGCGTTTTGTTTTGTTTAAAGATGTCACATAAGTATAGAATCAGTTGCCGTGATATTTGGCACAGATGTCAATGCTGCCAAAGAAACGTGTCCTAATGACTTTGGTAATCCCCTTCAGTTTTTCATAGCACCACAAGCAGGTCGAGGTTTTGCTGAGATGTTGCAAAACCTGTTAACAGAATGTGACATACCAAAACATCTTCTGAAAAGCTTATCCTGATTAGTTCCTCTTATGCCACCATAAGGTTGTAATTTGTAATTTTTTTATATGTCTTGTGTGGGATTTATCCTGGCTTCATATGAGAAGAGGAAATCTCCGCTAGTCATTAGGCTAATTTATTCTATGTAAAATGCCATAGGCTTTTGCTAATAATGTTAGCATGTTAAAGTTGTTTGGAAAATGTATTTAGTATAAGACAGTTGTTTTGTCAGTGAACCTTGTGAGTTGTAATGGAACCAAATTTTGTAACGTTACCTTTGTTAAATGTTGCTGTTGTTTCTAGCTTCATGTCAGTAGACCAAACGTCTGCTAGCTGTTAGGCTAATTTATACAATGTAAAATGCCATAGGCTTGTGCTAAAACATTAGCATGTTGTATTTGTGGGGAAAATGTGTCCAGCAAAAGACAAATGCTTTGTCTATGAATCGCTGCGAGTTATAGTGAAGCTGATTTGTGTACTTTAGTTTGAAACTGTCACTATCAAGCCATGTTTAATGTGCGTTTTAGGTGTGTTTTGAATCAAGTAACCTTATGGCACTTCACAGAAATCCCGCCGTCCACTAGTGTTTTGGAGGTGTAACTGTTGTGCAGCTGTATATTTTCAAACAAGAGAAAAAAATCCCTGTCTTTGCGTTTTATTTTGATCACAGTGTGTTTTTATAAAAGTGCTTGTGACATCTCGAATGTGGCTTTGACTTGTTGTTTTGAGTGAAATGTCTTAACAACCACTGATTGGATTGCCATGAAATGGTGGTGCACATATTCATGTCACTCGCGGGATGAACTGGAAATGCTTGGGTGATTCCTTAACTTTATGTCTAGCACCATCATCAGGTCTCCAATATTTTCATAACCAAATACTTGCATCACTAACGATGCCCCTGTCAGCATCCACTCCACTTTGTGTTAAATGCTAATTAGAAAATGTTATCATGCTGTCACACCAAGCTAACATGGGACATATTCATTAAATGTCATGTAATCGGCTCCAGTGAGAGAAATAAAATGTGAGATAGAAATAATATGGATTGATATAGAGACACTGTTGATAATTTAGCCTGATGTAACAGTATATAATTGTCAGGTTTATCACTGCAGACTGGAGTTATCTGTTAACAGTGATGGAGTGACAGCTCTCTCACATTAACAGGTCTAATGTAGGTTGACCGTGCAATGAGAGATCTGCCTACCCACTTGTGTTCTGTAGGAAATGGCTATTGTAGTGTAAATACTTCTAAAATTGGTGAAACACTTGTTGAAGGCATGGCACTATGCAGGAAGCATTGCCAACCAAAGTAAAAGTAAAGGCCAACCTCAGACCCACTCGTTTTGGAATAAGGGTTGTACCCATGGCGTTTTGCCTCGCTATTTTTGCGGGGGTTTCTTTGGCGCTGTTTCTGGATTTATTTATAGCTTCCTTTTTGATGCGTGTTATTACAGTCAGCACCTGGTTGCTACCTTTTTATAAAGTCCCGACTTCACCTGCAGGCTGTGCCCAGGAACTTTCCAAACAGCAGCAAAACAACAAGCAAAATAAGGAATGCATGCAGATAAATACACTGCCACAAACTTGTAGGGGGTTATACATATGATTTAGAGGGATTACTTTTGTGTTTGGCATTGTTTATTTATTTATTTTTAGGAATATCCTGCATATTTAACCTATATGATCAAAATGATTGTGGCCATTCAAAGTAATTCAGAACCCCTGAATGTCTTCCTGCCTTGTACGATGTCATTATAAAGCGAATTTCTCTTGGCACCCCCAACTCTAACTGACTTCCACTGTCCCTGTACGCATACTTACTTATTATCCCCATCATACTATGCAGACATTGGCATTAAGCTCAAAGCACAAGCCAAAATTTTGTCTTGTCCATACCTACTTGCATCAGTTTTCACCAAAGCCTCATATTAGAAATCTTGCACAAGGCTTGTTAATTATACTTGACCTAAAAACACAGATATTATGCTGATATGAGTATGGGGATCTATCGTACTCCAATATGTATTTGATTTATTGTATTTTATGGAATTGTCTTTTAAAGAATCAAATTGAGATGCTAATTTTTCTTCTTCATTTTTCTTAGTACATTAATTGCACATGACAGCCTTGTATTCCCCAAATAATAGTCTGACAGATAAAAGTAGATATATGTCAGAAGTATTTGTTGACATGATAACTTGATTAATCCACCTGATGCACTGACAGTGTTATCAGTATAAAGCCCCTGCAAACAGTTGTGTGCCTGAATCCTTCCTATGTTGGCTGCAGCGAAGTGTAACCGATGGGAAAAGAGAGAATCCGTAGAAAGAGGACCTTGACAAAATATCTTATTTTCTTGAGAGCACAATGTGTGTGCGTGCATGTGCAGTATGTGTATGTGTATGCGCATTTATTCAGACAAAAACAGTGTGTGCATACAAACTGTAGGTGGTGTGTGGATGTGTACATACACTGAGTTTATGTGCACACATCAGAGCTGCCATGGCTAGACATTACCTTCTCCTGACAATGCAATTAAAGCTCTGGTGCTGCATGTAACCTTCTCTTTACTGTCCAGGGAGACCAATAAATTGCCCCCATATTTGTCACAATAAAGGAGCTATCAGACTCAAGGAAGCAGGTATGTGTGTATGAATCTAGATGCTGAGCAGCTGTTCAATTAAACTGGTAAGGTGGATATGCACCCAAGGCAATAGCATGCCACCATCTCTGGGTGAGGCTAACACATTGTACCCTGAAATGACACTGAGACCGGAGTGCAGGAGCAAGGTTGCATATATACTAATTGTCTGTGAAACTTTTGCTGCCTACTTTTAATTGGATCTCCAGCTGTTTGTGTATGTTTCCAGCATTTAAATATGGTATCTACTGAGCCTTCACTAATAAACATAAAGACAACAAAACACAAGCCCAGCCGGTGGGAGAGATGTACCCTTTATTTCCAGGGAGGATGAAGGATTTAAAAAAAAAAGGTGGATGTTGCAAACCTCTTGATGGTCTTTTAAAAGATGAATAAAATTGTCATGACAACACAGAACAGAGCTATCTTGTGTCTGGAGAGGGACATTGTTAAAGCTAGAGGACAGACAGATTCATTAAACATTTTTCTCCTTGTTACTGATGCTTTCTTCAGATGAACTTGTGTGTCACATTTATCACACTGTAGCACTCGCAGCACAGTTTGCCTGTAATCTGATGTGTTATCCATGTGCTTTATGCATTTACATACCATATCCCCTTCCGCATAGTGGTAGGCACCAGCAAAGTATCCAGGCAGCTGCACTCAATTTGTCACAAAAATTATATAATTGATGACTCAAAAACGATTTAGAGTGCAACAAAGGCTGCAAGCAGTGATGTAGAATCACTGTTGCAATTCAATTACTGCATACAAGTTTTCTTCTCTTTAATGTTTACCTCTGGAGATTGTAATGTCGGGCTGTCACTGGGTCCATCACTTTGGTCCTGACTGAATTATCTCAACAAATATTGGACGGATTTCCATGAAATTTTAGACGGACATTAATTGCCCTCAGAGGATGAATGTTATTATTCATTGAAATATCTCAACCTCTACTTGGTGGATTAGCACAGTTTTTTTGTACAGATATTTATAATTCCCCGAATCCCAGTGATGTTTTATGATCCCCTGATTTTTCTCTAGCCCCTCCATGAGGTTGGTTTTGAGTTGATGAGTAGAGACGATGCATTGTGAAAGCCTTAGTGATACTGTAACTTACCACCTAGCAACATCTGTTAGTTAAAGGTCCAGTCCGTGGGAAAAAGGGGCACCTATTGGCAGCATTGATATATAATATTTGTTCATTCATTCATTTTCTGGAACCCCTTATCCTGTTGGGGGTCACAGGGGGGGCTGGGGCCTATCCCAGCTACATTGGGCAAGAGGCAGGGTACACCCTGGACAGGTCACCAGACTATCACAGGGCTGACACATAGAGACAGACAACCATTCACACCTACGGCCAGTTAAGAGTCACCAGTTAACCTAACCTGCAGGTCTTTGGACTGTGGGAGGAAGCCAGAGTACCCAGAGAAAACCTACGCTGACACGGGGAGAACATGCACCTCCACACAGAAGGGCTCCTCCACCCTCGGTTTCGAACCCCCAACCTCGGGTTCAAACCAGAAACCCTCTTGCCAATATCCATGACTTTATTTTCATTAGTTTATAATCAACTGAAATTAGGAATCATTAGAATTAGTTGTTTATATCTACATATGGAGTAGGTCCTCTTCTATGGATTCTGCCATGTTGTTCTACAGTAGCCCAGAACGGACAAACCAAACACTGGTTCTAGACAGCTTCAGTTCTGCTACTGAACCGCTAGATGCCACTAAATTCTACACACTGGACCTTTAAAAATGTGATTTTATTTCTAGTACTTTGGTTGATGATACAAATGGCTGCGAAACTTAAATTCAGATGCGCCTCAGCTGTATGCTAACATGCCAAGCTACTATGGTGAACGTGGTATACTTGCTAATTCTTGCTAGATGTTTATTATTATTATTAGCATGTTAGCTTGCTGATGTTAGTTCAAAGGTGATCCTAACTAGCCGAGTTAATCTTGTTAAAGTCTCCATGGCAACCTCCAGCTAAATCAGTCATTCAGGACATGGTAGTCTTCAGTGCTTTATTGTAGGCAACTGGATTTGCTTGAGTTTCTTGAAAATGTTTTGCCTCTCATTCAAGGGGCTTCTTCTTCAGTTCTAATGAAGAGTTCTAATAAATTACGGCTGAAGAAGCTTCCTGGTTGAAAGGTGAAATGTCTTCAAGAAAGTCAAGCAAGTCCAGTTGCCTACGATTTAGCACTTTAGCTAATCTCGGATGTCTTATCTGGACTAAATTAATTTTTCATTATCAGTCCACACATTCTCAGCTTGGCCCTGTGCTTCAAACTATGATGCCCTAGGCATCCCTTTAGCATCAGTATTAAATTTGTCAGCTTCGGCTCATTTCATCCATACAGTGTCTTTCAAAATAAACTTTAGTGTTCATAGGAAACCTAGGTTTTGGCACCGAAACTCCTTGGTTTGGTTTAGGCAACAAAACTATTTGATTAGGTTTGGGAAAAGCTCATGGGTTGGGTTAAACTGATGTTGGCTTTTGGTTTCACTTGGGACATCACCAGCGGTCTCCTGGGAGGAGTCCTCTGTTTTTTTTCCTATCCATCCACCCAGACGTGCTCCCTACATGGACTCTCTTGGTCTTTAGACTATGCCAGTTGCTTTGAGCATCTAATATTGCCACAGACAAGTTTACATTTAAGGTAGTTGAAAGCCAGGTGTGTCTAATATAGACACTAAAGGGTGCCTTGTGCATTTGTATTGCAGTCAAATGCTGACGCTCTGTCACTCTGAGAATGGGATGCATCAGTACTAAGTGTAAGGGAACTTAGATCAACAACACAGAACATTGTCAGCATTTCCCAAATTCTATTACATCTTGCTGTCTCTCTGTCTGTCGACTTGTCATTCTCTCACAAGCACTCTTTCTGGTTTTAGTTGAAAGACCAGCAAATTGGAGAGGCTACAGTATTCAGCCAGAGGAGAGCCATTACAGACAAGAGAGAGACAGAGCGGACAAGGGAGCATGTGAATGGAGACAGAGGAATGATATTTGGACAGTTGAATAATTGACTCCTTATCCAATGCTCTTTGCACATCAGAAGCTCTCCCTCTTCTTTGACTCTGTGACTGATCAGTTGTTCTCAAAATGTGGTAACTAAGGCAACCAAAATAACTCTATCCCACAATGAAAATTGATCTTGACAACTGACTCTCTTGTTCTTTCCTTTTATTTCCCCTCTTTGTCTTTCTCCCCTCCTTGTGTTTGTCTTATAACCTTATGACAGCCCAGATTCTCATAATGTCAGTGTCATATGTACAGTGACTGTGACATGCTTCAGCTTACCATAAGAAATGCCACTCTCACTGGTAGCTGGATGGCAAATAGTCATTTTTCAGTAAGGTAATCTAGATGGGGTCAAAATCGAGTTATTGTGTCATGTTTTCAATAAGCATAATGATGCGCACAATGGGCAGAGAGAAAGCACAAGAGTGAGACTTCCAGACTTTCATCACCTTTGGTTTCATCATAAATACTGATCCTAGGTGTGACTTGCGCTCAGCGTCTAAACCAACCACTCCTCCGTAAATAAGATACAACCAGCATGACAGACTGGTTTAAAATAGAGGTGTCAAATTCTTATTCTGACTATGCAGTTCTAATTATTTATAACTAGGTTAGCCTCGCGAACGTATTGAATTTACATACTCATTTGAAAGATAATGTTGTTCGTAACATTCCTATTTGCTGTTTTATGAGGACATTTTGTAATTATTTCCATAACAGATACAAAATGTGCTGCTATGTCACACCTGGATATCGGGGTGTGTGAATGCTGTATTATACTGGAGAACAGTATATGACTTGTTTTATCACACATCTTAAGTAAACTCCATCACACTGCCTCAAAATGCTTTTTATGGAAATGACTGGGGAGGTGTCACCATCTGCCAGTGTTAGCACAGTAACAAATTATCACTGTCTGGTGAAACCATGCATCTCCAAAATGCCAAAGAGGAACTGAGAGAACCAGCCTTGTTGTAAAGAACAATCAGTTTTTAATATTATATACTGGATTTTAAGAGGGTTTTATGAACTGAAGAAATATACTGTATAGTTTTTTTATATATATATATATATATATATATATATATATATATATATATATATATATATATATATATATATATAAATATACATTCTTTGAGGAGAGAGGTCATATAGATGTCAGCAAAAATCTAAGTATGTGTAGTTTAGAGGAAGACAACTACTGACAATACGATACGATACAGCACAATACGATACAATATACTTTATGTATGCAAAATTGCAACCCTCTCACTCATTCTGTGAAGGGACATATGCCTCTTTTCTGATGTGGTGGCAGACAGATTGAGTTCCTATATCCAGTGAAGTTCGTATAAACTGCCTTTACCATGTTCTTTCTAAAATATCGACTGCTTTCACTGCCCTGTATTCCATTTTTTTTGGCACGCAGACATCTTCATACATAATAATGAAGATTCATACTCTAAGTTGGTTGAATGCCACAAAAGTCAATTAATATATTACTCTCTGCCCCTGTAGGTTGCCTTGTTTGGCATGAAATGCATTTAACCAAACAATTCAGCAGCGGGCCAATTCATTGTTTAAATCTGATTTATGCATTTCACACTGTGAATTCCAGGGTGTACTGACAACAAGGTAAACAAGGACACTATCGCCTCACTCAAGCAGATTCTGGGCTGGAGACCTTCTGTTTGCCGGTGAGTTGACACACTTGCCATACTCTCTAGACATGTTATCTATCCTTCTGTCAGACAGACAAAGGGACCTGGAGTCACAATGACATGTAGATGACAAAGTCCTGTGCTTTAGATGCCCGCCATCTCCCCATATCAATGTGCTGTTTGGGAGACAGGGTTGGCGTTGGCGTAACAGCCCTGCTGAGTAAGAATGACTGTTATTTGTAAATATTTAGAGGCATGCCCACTGATGATGTTGTGTTTATAGTGCAGTTTATTCATTCTACACTGAAACCAAATTCAAGAGCGAGGTTGGGAGCAGGGTGACGAAGATCTGATGGACTGAACAGGGGGGCAGCACATGTTTACATGCTACATGCTCCAGGTTAAGATTGAAGAGAGACTGCCTGATACAAAGAACTGTGTGAGACAGACATAGGAGGCGTGCTGCAAAACAGAGATAGAAAATTGTTTTAAAAGAGTTCAAACTCTTAGACACAGGAAAAAGAAATATGTGTTTTTCACATATCATGTCAAAATGGATTAAATGTTTACTTGCTGGCTTACTGTATAGCTCAAAGAATCACTGACAATAAAAGATGTTATACAAAGCATGTTAATTAGACTATAAAGTAGTGGTATATAACTAGCATGACAGGTAGGCAGTCTACAGTGAAACGTGCTGTCACCAAGCCTAACTGTACTGTGTCTTTGTAGCCTCTGTTTCTCTAAGTTAAGCTGTGTGGATGTCCATGAGTAGCAATTTCCAATTTGCACCTAGTTACCACTATACCAGGTGGCCTCAGGAGAAGGATAGATTGGGGTGCTGACCTTTCTGTGATGTTATGTTGACAACTATGATGGCATTTTGAAATAGATAGTGTGGAAAGGTTGCACAACTGCACTGCAAAAGTATATAGTAAGTTTTATTGCATGTAACAGGAAATACACTGAGAGAAGTCTGCACAAAATGTAAAGAAATTAAGAAGGAAATTAAGGATTCTGTGTGTGACATTCAGGGTGTTAATATAGCAGAACACCACTATTAACGATGTAAACATATAGTGGAGTAATCACGTCCTGAGCAGAGAGTGAAGTCACATTACCTCTGTGTGTGTGTTCAGCTGAACATTGTAGAAGGAGAGCAACTAATGTTGCTGTGGTGAGAAGTTAGCGGAGTGAGATGCCCGTCCAGGCAGGTCACGTTATATCGTGTTTTAATCGACAGTATTTCCAAACTGCTGATATATTCCCGAATAAATTTTGTTATCGTCATCGTCTTTCTCTTAGCTGTTTGCCATCTGTCTGCCACTGTTTAACGATGACACAGACTTTCAAAATAAAAGCGTATCCTAAAGATATGGATCGATGTTTTCACTTTTCATCGATGATATTGGATTGTTGATTATTCAGTCCAATAATTGATCCACATCAATGGATCGTTACACCCCTAGTCAGCACGTGTGTATCCCACTGGCTAGCTCATCAACGCTGCTTTTTACTGTGCTCAGAGAGCAGTTACAGCTAGCACCTACTCTGTCATCACTGTTCTCTTTGTTTAGCACTGTTTATTGAGTTAGCTCAGCCCAGCTCAGTCACCTTCATGTTGAGAACCATGTACAGACAAAAGATATGCTCTGAAATTTGTATAGAGCCTCTTTAAATGTACTCACTATGGCAAATACAAGGTCATGAGTGTCATTATAATGTCCGCCAAGTAGCTTGTTTTCAGTTTGGGTTGTTTCTTTGCCCGTTTGTCATCAGATTTATGAAAAATTACCATCTGGATTTTCACAGAACTTGGTGGAAGGGTGTAGTGTGAGCCAAGAAAGAGCCCATTATTTGGAGTGGGTGGATCTGAGTCTAGGAGTGGACAGACAAATTATTTTTCACTTTTGTGATGGATGGAAATGTTAATAGACACATACCATATTTTTTCAGTCTAACCATTTGATATTTGTACGTAATAAAAAAGTTATTTTTGGTTTTCACAAATGAATTTTAGGTATTTTAAATATTTCCATTTGAGAGGTTGGGATAATGAGACTTCAGGAAGGCACAACCATATTTTGACATAGTTTGAATAGTCTTGGAAATATATCCAGATGTATCTAAGGGTTGTGCTTGTAGAGTTGCATATCAAAGAAGCCTGAACCGGGTCTGTGCGCTCCGAGTGCCCTTCTAGTTATTATTTTTAATGTTAACTTTCCACGGCTAATGTCTTTAAAATGTTCTGCACACAGGAGAGGCGACAAGGACCGTCCTTGTCAGAATCCAGAGCCGACTGTGAATATGCTTTACTTACTAGTTCACATGATCCTTTGATTATCTGCGAGGCTGTCAAAAGTTGGACCACAGTTCTGCATTCAGAACAAAATCTTGCTTGGTCCTTTTGAATTTAGTTTTGTAACATCCGGGTCGAGTCTCCTTTCCAAGACATTTACAGGATTGAGGATTGTGTTTCACAGTGGTTGGAATACTCTCTCATCTCCTTTCTTAAAATTGATAACCGCCTGCACTGTCTGCCAAACAGAAGGTGCTGTTTCCAACGTCCACATAAAATAGAGGAGACTCATGTGGCATTTCAGTCCAACCATGTCCAAAGCCTTCAGCAGTCATCCCAATCAGCTTCGATTGTAATAGTGTTAAAAACGTAGAGCTGCAGACTGACTTGCAGTTTTCACTTTAAAAGTCATTGTCAACTTAAACAATATTATGCAAATTATCCTTTTTTCTGCTATCTTAATCACATGTGTGGACACTGAGGCCATTACCATGGAAAATGATTTTTTTCCCCAGCTTTTTAGGAGAGTCAGATAAAGATGTCAGCATTCCTTTGCCCTCACTTAAGTAAAAATAGGCAGGGAAATGGGGCAGCAAGCAGGGAGAAAGGCTACCTGCAGAATCACTATGTTAAAAAAACAGCACTTGCAAATGACTAAACCAAAATTGTAAATAATTAATAATTGATACATTTAATACACCCCCATTGAGACACAATTGTCTTCATATGTTAGGACACTATTTATACTGCGCTCTGATGTACCCCTAAAAAAATGAAATGCTACATGTGTTAAACCAGAAACTTACTAGAATAAACCACAATATATAATATGTAAATAAAAATATTTGTTGAGCATTCTAATTAGTACAGGTTGCTCTAGTTTGGTTGTAGCTCCTTTATGAGTTTTGCACAGTTTCCTCAAATTAAATTGAGTTAATCTTTTTCCAGCAATGCTTGTTTGGTAGGGTCCCTCTAAATATCTGAACAGAATCTCAAATTATAAGAAGAACGTGCAGATCATATAGATATAGATTCAGTTACACAAAGCATGGCATCTCCCACTGCTGTTCGCTTTATATATTTTTTTTATTTTTTGAAAGTTTGAACGTTGTCCTTGTCGAATCCATGCCCTCAACCTCTGGTCTTATGTGGGAGAAGTGTCCTTAGAGTTGAGAG
Source organism: Cephalopholis sonnerati (assembly GCA_019142605.1). Classification (NCBI taxonomy): domain Eukaryota; kingdom Metazoa; phylum Chordata; class Actinopteri; order Perciformes; family Serranidae; genus Cephalopholis; species Cephalopholis sonnerati. The sequence goes on along the minus strand of JAGQAX010000001.1, from coordinate 33,869,150 downwards.
TTTAGTGTAATGCTGCCAGGATAAAGTGAAACCTGATAAATCTGAAACCTTTATCATGTTAAAGCCTTCGCTGCCGCATGGTGTGAAAATGCTGTTGTGAATGCCTGCAGTCACAGTAGGATAAATTCCTAAAAACTACCTGTTCAACTCAAATAAAAACCTGAAAAGCAAACATTCGGCTTGTACATGATGGGCATGATTTGTATTTATTTTACCTCAAAATAATAATTAAAAAAATGTTCTGTGTTTTATGATGAAGCAATAAAGCAGCCGAAAACTAACATGTTTTTTGCCAAGTGTGAGCCTGCAGGGAATCATGCAAGTGTGTGCACATCTAAAACTGTACGCTCAAAGACCTCTCTTGTGGTTGCTGTGATTCACAGTTGTTGAAAAACCCGTGTTATTGTGTGTTTTATTCTGTCATTGACTGCTGACTCCTCACTCCTCTTAACTGGCTGGTAGGGGCTGCACTTTTCTAATATCAGCTCCATTAAACACAACAACCCTTATTGTCTGCTCCAGGCCGCATACTGGCCTTCGTTGTGGCTCGAAACTGACATCCATGGACAAGTTTGGTCTTATTTTGAACCGGAGCATTTGCACAGAAATTCCATATTCACTATGTTATGATCCACGTTAGGCACGGTACAAGATGAATAAAACTCCATTTTTGGTATCTTTGCCACCATCCTGACTGTAAGGGAGCCTGGAGGGACAATTCCACGGGTAGAGCTGTACCGCGGTCTGGCTGCCATGGCTACAGCCTGATTTTGTTCTGTCCATTGCACAGTATCATGCACATACACCAGGAGCTTTTCAGATGTGGAGAGTTTTGCCTGCAAGATTTTGTAGACTTGATATTTGTCTTTCTACCATAAGTAGGCTACGTAGCTCAATTTCTTTTTGTGACCTATTTTAATTGTGTTTATTGTTGTTAATTCATTGTAGTTACTGTTAAAATGCAGTTATGAATACATACGCTCTTTTTAGATAGGAATTGTGCAAATTTTCAGGAAAGCCCAGTCAGTCTTTGTTCAGCATTAGCAGCATAAAAACAAAATCGGGGAGTGCAGGGAAATGCCGCCTGCCTACTTTTGTTCATACAGACTGTGCCTTTTTCGGGGCAATGGGGGGCGTGAGCAAGTAACAGAAGGTGTAGCTCAACGTGTGACGTAAACAGTGACGTCCTTCACCGTTCCCGTCATTAGACGGTTAATGGCCTCTTCGTTTGTGAGGGCAAGGAGGGTGCTCAATTCCTTGTCTCCCCAGTTGCTCATCTTTACAGTTTCTTTCAGGTTGGTGTCGGCGTTGTTTGCATTTCCCTCTTGCTACTAGCTGCTCATTCCTGCTATCAGCTGTTTTCTGTTTTTAAGTCCACCGCCAGTGGGTCACACGTGCGGCGTCATCAACAGCTCCTCCCACAAGTCATCAACAGCCCCTCCCGTAGCGGAAGGGCGCCTTGTTCTTTTTAAACCAAAAAGGTTCCGCCAATATGTTTACCCCTACGCGGTGGAAAATTGGGCACCGCGGATCAACTCGCCAATCCGGCTCTGTGTGTCTAAACACTCGCAGCTTGCCTGCAAAACCATCCAACATTCACCGAAAATCTGGCAGTGTAAAAGGGGCTTCTGAAAAGTTCTGTGCTACGTCTGTTGTAATTACTAGAATTGGCTCGAGTGGCCGCAGTCAGCCCAGGTGGGTACTTGGCTGCCTGGCGGAGATCTGTACTCTACTGAGTGCTTATCCATCTATCCATCCATCCAGTCATCCAGTCATTCCTTCGTTTGCAAACAATTGAGTTGGAATCAATTAGCATCCATAAGGAAACCTAAACCTGTCAGGTAATACAGTTTGCCTAAGCCTGGTTCTGACTGATTATTCATTGAATAAATTGCAAACTCAGTAGACAGTGTTGTTTTATTCAGGAAGCAGGAAGTACCTAGAGACTATAGCTCTCACAGAAATTATATTCCAGACAAAACAAGGCATTATACTACGTTTCAGCCACAGAAAGATGCAGTGCTCATGCAAGTGATGAAGAGTAGGCCCCCTCAGAACCCTTTGTGTCTGTGTGTGCACGCGCCTGCAGCAGAGACATACCACACTGTGTTGTGCTGTCAAAGTTTGTTCATAAGTGGCATGCTGAAAAAGTGATTTTTGTGTTACTAATGTAAGACTCTTGATTCTTTTTTGCAAATTGCAAAGAACCAATTAAGAAAAGGGTAGGCATTTACAAGTGACATCATTGTACTGAGTCTTATTCCTTGACACCATATTACAAGAAGAATTTTCAGAGTCTCAGTCCATGATGCGTTTCTACTATTTATATACTGACACTTTACCACTCAGATATAGACAGAAGCACAGCACTATTCTCAAACTATTTTTCCACACAACTGGGTAGGAATATACAAAGGTATCATCACTCCTGAGTACATGTAGGTTAAGGTCTAGACTTGCCCGTCTATGTGATTTATGAGAGGTTGAACATTTACACCTTGGCTTTCCCTTACTGTCTGACCAAGTCATTCATCAGGCTCCATATAATGAATGGACTTGTTCTTTGCACTGGAGCTAACAAGACGGTGGGGTCCTTAGAGTTCAGTAAAACGAGATTACAAGCACTGGTCAAGCCCAGGAAAAGGGAGCAACTCCTCCTGGAGTTGGAGCAGGAGCATGAGGCCACTGGGGAGGAAGCGGTTGGTGGTGATGACGGCATTATTACTGTGAGTTTCTGCTGTAGTCATGGTCTCCAAAATGGCAATGCAAGATCACAAAATACTCGTGTAAGCAGAGAGAAATACCAAAGCCCATGATAGATAAACTGATATGCAAAGAATGACATGATCTGTTGAAAATATTAACCTTTAACAACTTCATTGATTTCTGTAGGAATGTTGTATTTTCACTAAGATCCCTCCTCAGAGAGGTTAGTGGTCACTGACAACAGACCTGCTGCAGAAGCAGATAACCCTGCCTATCAGTCAGACTTCTCCTGAGAAGGGCCAACTCAGCATGTGTGGCCCTCTCTCTGTAGCCTGAACTATGGGTCAGAAAAGTTGGGTCGATTTCCGGTTTTGCCGGTCTGGTCTGGTTTATGAGCTTAAACCGGTTTGATTATATGCAAACCGGCTGAACCAGCATTTGTCATTATAACAGGTCTGGCAAATTAAAAGTAGCTTACATCAACAACCTGTGCTGACAATGTAAAGGTGTTAAATCCAATACATGCATTAATAATAAGCAAAATGACATTTTGATAAACATAATATTATGTTTACAAATGGACGAATAAAGTTAAGATGGGGAACTATCTACATGAAACCTCCTTATTTCATTACAAAAAACGAAATGAGTAGCAGGTTAGCTGGAGAAAGATTGCCTGGGAGCTTAAAGCTTCTGGTGAGCTAAATGACCTTCGCTGATAACAAGTTAGGCTAATGTTATTTGCTGTTGGCTATAATGTAGGTCATTTCCATTAAATATCACAATATAAAACTTGTTTTCTGTTTAATATAATATTACAAAGTAAGAAGACAGCAAGCAGGCCACTCACTCACTCATCTTTTAAGTGGTTACATCCCCAGTCTGAACTCGAGCAAACAGCTAATATATTTACATGGTTTGTTTACATAAAGAGGGCCTAGCAGAAGTGCATACTGTATGTAGATTCAGCGTAGACAGAGAGCTCCTATGTTACGTGATGCAACGTGATAAGCGGGATTTATACTTGTGCGTCAGCTCTATGCAGAGCCTACACACAAGGCCTACGCTGTAAAGCTGTAAAGTTTAGTTGGTCAAAACACACCCAAAACACACTTTAAAAAGGGCTTAATAGAGACAGTTTTAAATATAAATACTCAAATCAGCTTCACTATAACTCGCAGCATTCACAGACACAGCATGTGTCTCTTACTGGACACATTTTCCCCACAAATACAACATGCTAATGTTATTAGCACAAGCCTATGGCATTTTACATTGTATAAATTAGCCTAGTGGCTAGCTTCTTCTCATATGAAGCCAGGGACAACAGCAACATTTAACAAAGGTAACGTCACAAAATTCCATTCCATTTCAACCCAAAAGGTTCATCGACAAAACAACTGTCTTATACTAAACCACTTTTTTTCCGACAAATATAACATGCTAACATTATTAGCACAAGCCTAAGGCATTTTACATTGTATAAATTAGCCTAGCGAATAGCGGAGATTTCCTTTGCTCATATGAAGCCAGGATAAATCACACACAAAATTTAAAATGCTATTTTGTGGAGGCTTTATTGTCTTCACACTTTACTGTTTCTTATCTGTGAAATTAAAGCAATAAATAAATAAAAGCTTTGTTTCCACCGAGGGAAATGGTTTCAGCATACAAAAATAGACAGGAGGTCTGCATCATCACGACTGTAGTTACATTTCTGGGGAGGTGCTCGCCAGGCTATGGCGCGATTCGGTGTCGATTTGACACAGAAGTAGTCAGACACTTATTTTCTGTTGGGACACAGTGTGATTACATTCCACACAGGAGCAGCTGCTGAGTCAAGTGGTAAAATTCAGTATATTGGTCCGGGGCACTGTTTGACTTAATATCAAACTGGTTTGAACATTTTTACACTAGCCAAGACCTATGTGTCAGTGACTCTAAGCCCCACAACCTTTTTCAGAGTAATAAATGAATTTGTGAATAATAAAATAAATTAAAAAATTGAGAGGCAGGTCTTTTTTTTTTCCCAGCAGCAAGGGTCGCTACATCCTAACAGTAAAGACCTGCGATCCCTTAAAGAGCTTATTTCTCCTGCCACTCACCAGGCTTAGTAATAATGAAAATAACAGGAAATAGAGGAAGTAAATGTATTCATGTAGCACTTTCAATAAACAAAATAACAAAATGCTTTGCACAGAAGCAAACCAGGTCATGTCAAGAACAAAAACTCAGGAAGAAACCTTTGGTGAGGATCATACAGGAGGGGACCCTTTTTATACATCACCCTTTGATAAAAACTTGATTCGCCTTTGATGTGGAGTGGTGACAAACTGGTGAGATAACTGACTTTAAAATAAAGACCCATGTCAAGTCAAGTCAAGCACATATCACATTAACTTACAAGGGTGGAGCTGTAAAGCAGCTGAGAAATTCACAGCCACAGAGGAATACATGTACATGCTTCCACTCATGTAGTTCTAAAGATGCAAAGAAAATAAGGGAGTTTTTGAATAAATAATTATCATTATTATTGCTGCTGTTGTAATAATTGCCTTTTGATTTAAAACATGCTTAGCAACATCACTTCCTTTCACCTCCACACAGTAGTCGCAGGATGGCATGTGATAGAAATGATATGAGATAAGCAATAACTGATGTACAGTATGTATGTACTGTATCTACCTTGTACTTTTAACTTCTTATCCAAACCTCACATGGCGATGCACCGACAACCATTACTGCATCCCTTTAACAATGTATCCTGCCTCTCCTCACTCCCTCTGTGGGGACACGATTAAGAAGACAGGTATCCATTACCTTGAAGCAGAGCAGTACACACTAGCTCCAGGCTTTATGTCACACTCTAATATATACAAAGCCCTGTGAATCTACCCTCTTGAAATCCCCCATGCCCTTTATCTGCCAATCCCATGACTTTCATTGGCTGACTTGAAGGATGATATCCCTAATGTTCATGACAAATTAATCCACAGGGGGAAAACCAATGACAGTGAGCTGCCAGTGGGTCATCCCTTTGGCTAAGTCTGTCATTTCACATTTGCAGGGACTCATGTGCAGGACTGCATAACTAAGCAGCATATTTGTACAACCTGAATGAAGGGGTTGGTGTCTGTACATACGTACAGACAGCCGGTAAGGATTCAAATCCTAAGAAAAGGAACTTAATTGGGCCTAGGTGTTACGCCTCAGAAGCAATAAAGATTCTTGAATGAAATGCAGCAGTGTATCTGCAGAGGCTGTACAGGAGCACTGCATGTAATACAAGCTCATTTGTGCCCATGAAACCTATTAGGATAAACCAGTGTTATATATACTGGAGTATGATATTTGCAGAGAATAACCACATTTCCAATGCAAACCAATATAAATAAGACAAATAACAGTGATTCAAAAATACTATTGTGTTCTGTTCCCCTTAATTTTGTAAATACCTCATAAAATAGTAACATGTAGGGCTGCCCCCGACTACGAATTGTCCTAGTCCAGCAATTGTGGTCATTTAGGACCATTAGTCTACTAGTCGTCTGCATGTTTACACTATTAATTTAATCATTAAAGTATACATATTTGGGGCAGGGTTTGACTTCAATGCCTAAGAATAGAATTATAAGTAACATTGTTAACCAGTCCCTCCAGGATCTCACAGCAAAATACCTCGAATTTGAGGCTAATTTTGTCAAAAATTGCAATAAAAATTGCGGCATTTCTATGTGATTTTTTTTTTTTTTTTTTTTTGCGGGAAATTGCAGCTAATGACAAAATTTGCGAGTCAACTGAAAAAAATGTGTTTTTTTTTTTTTAAACTTCTGCCTCCAAAAAAACAGTAATGTAATCACTTGCTATAATAATCATACTGAATAAACAGCAGCAAATGTTTCTGTTCTCTTCTTTAGTTTCAATTAATTAGTTTCAAAACATGGACTCCAATAATGTTGCAAAAAAATCCTGAGTGAATATTGTAGCTCTCAAACCAGACAATGTGTGGTTCTGTCGGCAAAGCAGTGATGATGGTGCTAAGTGGCTAATGTGCATGTAGCTACTGACATGTTTCAGATGATACGTCATGTTTGTAGTCGACCAATGAAGATGAGTTTACATATCACCTTGGGTTCGTCCTTCACTTTCTCAAAATGATCCCACACTTTGGATTTCCTGCCCAACATGTTATGAACTAGCCTGTGTCTAACTATGCCTCTGGTGTTTGGGGTTTCCAAGAACGCACAAGTTATAACACAGTGCATTATAGAGCGATTCGATCTTTCCTGGGTGTCTGTAAATTTACTTCAGTTTTGGCCATAAGTAAAGATATGGGAAACACCAGGAAAAAATGTCAAATGCTTCGCCTTTGGAATAGACTTGTAAAGATGTCGGATCAGAGATTCATTAAGAAGATTTTTAATTTGGACACCTCCCACTGTCATCTCTGAGTTAACGAGTTAAAATCATTATTGTATTTGCACATGTCATTTATTTTCCAGAACAGGTTAATCTGTGATGTTCAGTATATTAGGAGTGAAATGTTTTACATGTTTAGAGAAAAAATATCTGTTGGCATTTGGTATAAAGCAAAACTACAAATTTATAGTCTCATAAAGAACAGCTAAAGTGTGGAACATTACGTGAAGTATAATCTGAACAAAAGAGAGATCCCTGTGTGTACAGTTGCACTGAGGAACATTACCATTAGCCTGAGAGACTGGAAGGTTTAACACCACCCCAGAGGGGGACAGAATTCGTTTGTTGTGTAATATAGGTGAAGCTGAGAATGAAGTTCATTTCTTCTACTGTACTTCTTTGCTTCTTTACGACTTTCTTTACTATCCTGTATATGTACCAGTAAGATGACTTCTATCTAGCTTGATTTCTTTTGGTTTGATGACCACGAAAACACTGAGTTTGCTTCAGAAAGGGAACCTTTTTTGTGGCTGAATTTCTTTGCCAGGCCTGGGACAGTAGGCAGAGTATTCTGTTTCTGGACTGAGTCGTTAAATAATATGTACTTTTGATTGTTACTGCAACGTCATTGTAATGGTGTCTTGCCACATGTACCGGTGCATGACACACACACACACACAAAAGTTTTATTAATCAGTCGTACACCATTATTAAATAGCCACACTAATATGCAGTTTTATGTTGTGGTTATTATATGTTTGAATAAATGTAATAAATGAGTAAACATAGGTAACAAACTAACAAACAAACTGTCTACTTAAACATTTAGTGTATACACTATTTACTGTGTTAACCATAGGTGGATACTCATCTTCACTACATACATATAGAGACACAGGGCTCACTAAAGTGGATAGCTGTTAATTCATCACATTAGCTCAGTATTTTACCTTATGAGTGTGTCAGAATATGACTTTGACCTCCTGCGCTATGATGCAGCTCATTGCATGTTGTTTCAACATTACCAGCAAAGGGCGATTTGCCTGGTGGAGAGTTATATATACCCTGTGTTCACAGAGGCGAGAAGGAGCAAATAGCTGTCGTCTGTTGAGTGCTCCAGGAGTGAGAGGCTAGATGAAGCATACAGACACAGATGCCAGGACAGAGTGCATTTAGGTCCATATACTGTACATGGGCATTAACAGACAACAAAAATGTGTACTTGCAAAGCAGCACGTTTACGTGGTAAAAATGTCAAGAGCCGTGTGCCAAGTTTGATTTCAGCCGTGGTGCGGGGAATCACTGCACTCCTCTTTTCAGATATCTGAATTCAAACAAGGCCTCATAAAAGTAGACTGCTCAGACCTTGCAGAAAAAGCTCCTATTTGGCTCCAAATGTATTCAATTTTAGTTTGTTGCTAGCAGTGCTGCATAGCAAATAAAATGTTGGAGAAATTTAGTGACTAATGTTGCATGGCAGTGACACTGTTTCATTTTAAACAAATATGCCACTGTATATTGTTCAGTTGTGAACACTCTAATCACAAGATAAACCATTTATAACAACAAAGGGTGATGCAGTTATGTCTGGCATTCATTGCTCTGCATTAAGCTGTACCCTGCTTATCCAGCAACCATGCTGTTGGTGTAGCAGGGGCATAATGAGCAGCAGCAGGGTAGCAACACTGTGCTGTGTTATCACTTTAAGAGCTACCATAGGCTCAAGTAGATATGCTGGCACAGGTGGAGGCTGGGTAGGTGGAGATAAAGCTTTAACAAGCAACAGAGTGTGCAGCAGTTGGTGTAGCAAGAATGTTTTTTTGAATGGATTGTGGTTTGTGTACATAGTGATCAGCTGGTAAATTAGCAACACATGATGTCTCTGTCCTGCCTGAACAAACATAATGCTCTACAGAAAAAAAAAAGTAAAGGACAATTGTCATTTGGCAAAAAGCAAAAACACTCAGAGTTCATTAAACCATGAAGCTAAAGCCCCCAGCTTTATTAAAGGATCACATGTAGGAAGCCTCCGTCAAAGCTGGGTGTGGGTTTTGTGTTATATTTAAAATATTTAAAATATTAATATGAAATATTTAGTGATATCTGTGATTTGGTACATTCAGCCAGGGATGCCAGTGGGTAACTGTTAATCGTTTAAACACAGGGCATATTTTTGACTGGTCTATAGGTTAATTTGCATACACACACAGTATAAGACACGGGCAGGGAGAGGTAGACAGCAAGGTAGAACGGTAGTTGAGGGGAATCTGCTCAATGTGAAAACACATTCTTTGGTGCAGCAATGACCTAATGAAAATGTGGTAATAAACTTCAGCAAAGCCAAGATAAAATAAAATAAAATAAAAGGCAAGACATTTACAACACAAAACATTAAAACTTTTAGCACCTTTAAATGGATAGCCCTTTGAAATACGGGGCCAAAGCTCATAGAGTCAATGGAGCGCCAGATTAAAAGGAAAGCACCTCTTGTATTTCATGCCATTTTGCATTTTTTCCTTAAAAATGAAATGGTTAGTTGCCAGTCAGTGGGTGTCGGGCTATGGGAAGCAAAATCACCAAAAATGACATCCCTACATTCAACACAGAACAGTGGTATTTTTATTTGAGGCTACAGTTCTGACACAAGTTACAGCAGGAAGAGTAGAGGAGAAACGGCAGAGTGTTTACAGGTCCAGGTGTAAAAAAACAACTTGGCGCGGAAGATCAGGGGTTCAATTCCCGGTCAGGGCTGGGTAACACATATTCAGTCTGGACCCTTAGGCAAGGTTCCTCAGGATGAGTAAAACTGCAAACACAAGCACTGAGGATGCGCTGGAAGTACCAAGGTCGGAATGAAAGACACCTCATAAGGTGGTTGGGAATGACCGAGCTAACATCCTGTGGGACTTCGGGATCCAGACTGACGAACTGGTGATGGCTAACCAACCGGACATTGTGTTGATCGACAAGCATCAGAAGAAGACAGTGGTGATAGATGTAGCAATCCCGAGCGACGGCAACATTGGAGGAAGGAACACGAGAAGCTTGAAAAATACCAAGGGCTGAAAGAGGAGCTAGAAAAGATGTGGGGGGGTAAAGGCAACAGTGGAGCCAGTGGTAATCGGAGCACAACCACAAACTGGGAGAGAGGCTCCAGCAGATTCCAGCTGCAACATCTGAGGTCTCTGTCCAGAGGAGTGCAATCCCAGGAACAGCTAAGATACTACGCAGAACCCTGGTGGAGGACCCGAGCTTAAGCAAGACACCACCGCCCCCCATGACATCTGTCTATTGTCTGTATTATATGTTTAGATGGCTCGTCTCTCTACTGCAGTATCATTACTTTATGTTATGGTGTACATCCAAAATGGTCAGCAACTCATTCATTTTTCTGTGTGCCCACAAACACTTTCTTAAAGTCACAGCGGAGAGAGAAGGAGACAGTCAGCAGCAGTTAATGGAGATGTTAATAGTGAAAGCACTACACCACAAGAAACTGTGCATGCATGTGTTAGTGAACGACAACCCTTTTAATATTCAAAAATAAAACTAATGTCATTAAAAATACATTTAGCTGTTTTTCCAACTCTGTTCAAATGTTCAATGACAGCAGTTGTGACTACTAATATTTTTAACATCATGATTCATTATTCATCTGGAAAGTAAAGGTTTTTGAGGTAGACATTTAAGTTTTTTCTAAGATTAAGACGTGTACTTTGAATGTAAATTAGGTAAATAGCATTAAAATGGATCTGGTTTGTCAAAAAATAAATAAATAAATACAATTTCCGGGGGATGGATCCCTAAGTACCCAGTGTCCTTAAATCCTAGAAATGCCACTGCTGCAAAACCTGTTTTCAGATATAACATTCACTTGTATTTTTTTTTTTGTTATATTTAAAACCATATAATACATGAGTTAAATTTTATTGTTGGCTATGCGTGTGATTTTGCATGCGAGGTATCCATTAATCCAGACACACTTCCAGTGCATATCTCTTCTGGTCAGAATCTGGCTGCTCTCTCACTGAGCAGTAACTACAAGCATGGATTGGTTTTGAACTTAGCTTTCAGGATTAATTATTCAGTGCATTTTTTGATGGACCTCTGAAACGGCTTCTCCTGTTGCAATATTAATTGCCTTGCCAAAATGTATTACAGATTTATTTTCAATCATTGAAGGGTGTCAAAACTCTACCCCCCTTGAAAAGCAGCAATGCAAACAGAGTAGGGGAAGTAAAGAGATTACTGACCCAATGATTGTGATTTCAAAAGAGGGATGATTGAGGTGTCAACAAATTTGTGAATTTGTGCCGGGTGCATCGTGTACACATAGACATACACATCTCTCTTTATCTGTCTCTCAAGCCACTGTGGTACCAAGAGTGCCAAGCTTACCAAGCATTTCAACTTGAGTTGCTGATATTACATGCTGGTTTCCATTTTTGGAAAAATTGATGCTAGTTCATGTATCTTTTGTGATTTCAATGTCCCGGGCAAATGGGGGAAACTCTGGTCAAATATTATCTGTATTTATTGAGCTTAAAAACAATTGATAGGCAGGATTCCCTTTAGCTTACCTGTCCAAGTGGGGAGCAAGTGAGTGAGCGTCTGCGACAAAATCAGTTTATCCTAACTGGCCCGAGCTGAACTTTGGTGGGCATCCTGTTTCTGCTCATTTATTAGAGGTGTAACAATCCATAGATCTGGATCAATATATTGATTCAGTGATCAACAATCCAGTATCATTGAAGTAAAGTGAAAACATCAATCTATATCATCATCTTTAAAATGTGCTTTTATTTCGGAAGTCTGTGTCACCATCAAACAGCGGCAGACAGATGGCAATCAGTCCAGAGAAAAACAACGAGGATAATGTCATTTTCTTGGAAATAAGTCAGCAGTGTGGAAATATTTCGGATTTTGGAACACATGCCGTTTATAAACAATGCCATTACGAGATAAAACAGGACTATCTATCAGGACGACATTCTGCTAACTTTTCACTACAGCAACATTAACTGCTTGGTTTCTACAATGTTCAGCTGAAAAACATGCATGCAGACTGATATTCAAAACGTGCTGTTCTTTTGTGAGACTTTGGGACTTAAACGACGACGAGTAAGAAAAAGAATAAATAACACATGTAATTTAGGAAGGTATGAATGGAGAAAATTCCGCTAGCTGCTAGGCTAATTTATGCAGTGTAAACATGCTTGAGCTAATCATTGCTAACTAGCAAAACACAATTGACATGTCTATGAACCTTGACATTTATTTTGAGCTGAATTCCATTCCTTCTTTAAATGATCTTGTTATTAATCCATGTTTTATGGCTTTTGGAAAGTTGCCTTCGGGTTTTTAAGCCAGACAGACCTCAAGTTTTATTAAAAAAAAAAAAAAAAAAAGAAGGTGGTTTGGGTTACAATAAAAACAGTTCTTCCAGAAAGGATTTTCTGGCAGAAAGCCCTGAAGGTAATTTGTCCCATGTGCTTTGTAGTGTGTGTTAGTCTGAGTCAGTATAAAGTAAACTTTACTGCGCTTATTATTTATGTGTTGTTTTATCTTTAATGGCCAAAAGCAAACAAGAAAGGGGTGGCAGCTTCTTACGACTGTGGTAAATGGGCAGATAATATCGTCTCGTATCAATGGCAGGCCCCTGAATCGCATCGAAACAAAATTGCATTATGGCAGACTTTATAATATCGGCAGATATCACATTGTTGTCCAAATAATTTATATGATATATTGTGATGAAACTAGTGATTTACACCCCTATTATGTATTATGTATTATGTATTAGTGCAAATGAGGGGTCATCTATACAATACCTCCTGATTTTCCTTCAGAAACCTTCATAAGGTGGCAGCTAGCCGGAGGGAGATCGCCGTGGAACTTAAAGTTTCCAGTAAATGGCCATCGCTAAAAACAACCTACTAGCTGCTGGCTTTATCGTATGTCATTTCCAGTAAATATATAATATATGTCTCCAGTATGATCTTGAGCACACAGCTGATAGCTACAAGGTTTGTTGATATGACCCTAACAAAAGAGCGATAGTACGCAATGAGACATGATAGTCGGATGCTTATTTGCTGTCAGGACACGATGTGCCTACATATTCTCAGAGTGTCATTCTCACTGGACACTATGATGAGAGAGATTTAAATATGTCAGATTTAAACAGATTTTCCTCGCCAGGAAACAGTAATTACTGGATAATTGCAACCCTGATTCCAAGCCTCTTTTTTGTGTTCTCTATGCTTATTGTTGCCTGCTTTTTGTGTGCAGGTTGAGATTTCTTGCAATTCTGTATTTTCCCCCATAACATTATTTTTAAGACGTTGTCTTTATTTGATAGGTACATTTAGAGAGGTAAGAAAGGAGGAACTGGAGACATAGCAGCTACACAGTGCGAGTCTTGGTCCAGTGGGATGCCTGATAATAACTAATGGATATAATCATTAAAGTGGCAGTTTTTAGTACTGTAAGTAGGTTAAAACAAAGTAAGTCTAAAGTTTGAAGAAAAGATTTTAAACTCGTCAGTGAAACCTGTTCTCCTCGGGGAGGTCATTCCAAAGCTATGCAGCCTTAATAGCGAAAGCAAGGTCACCCAGAGTTTTCAAATTAGATTTGGGTACAGCTAAGAATGACCTTCCTGATGATCTCAGGCAGCAACTATAGGCTCGTAGGGACTTAAAAGCTCAGTAATATAGCTGGGAGCCAGACCAGGCAGTGTGTTAAACATCAATAGTAGAATCTCAAAATCAACCCTGAACTGTAGCTGCAACCAGCACAGGGCAGCTAAAATATGTGTGATATGCTCTCTCTTCCTAGCAGTAAGGATTCAGTCTGCAGTGTTCTGTCATATTTTAAGTCTGGTCAGGTTACATTTTCTCAGACAGGTGTATAATAAATTGCAGTGACAGATGTGATGTAATAAAAGCTTTAATATTTTCTTGATGTTATTATTTGATAAAACACTCAGAGTTCTCATACACAAAATAATTTGAGTTTGTTTGTTGGGATCTGTGTGCAATATGTGATGAATACATTTACTTGAAGACAGTTTATGACTTGCCATGTCAGACAAATTTTCACAGGATATGAAATTGGTTAGTGTTATTGGAATCTGTGCTAAGTTACAGCTGAAATGTAAACTGTAATGAGGTACCAATTACTGCTGCGCGAGATGATCTGGCATCCCCAATGGCATCTTTAAAATGGAAATAGAAGCAGTGTAAGGCAGAAGCTAGATGCACGCGTGCACGCTCTTTAAGGTAAATCATACGATTTTTGTGATTCATGTTGTCATTTTGTCAGCAGTGGATTAACTGCTGAGATTTCCATCCATGAAAGAAAGACATTTTTCAGTGATTATTCTCTCCAGGACCTCAGCCAAAAAAGGCAGTGTAGAATTTGGACTCAAATTATATGGAATGGTGGGATTTAATGATGGCGTCTTCAGGCATGGTTTAACAGCTGACTTTTACAGTGAGTAGGGACACTGTTTGATCTAAGTGAGCTATTAATACAGGTTAGGATGAAGGAGGACAATCATTCTAATGCTTCTTTGAGTCAGTGAGCAGGGAGAAAGTCAAGTGTTTTGTCTTTGATTATTTTCTGAGAAAAACAACATAATTTTAAAACACTTATAGATAATGATTCAGAAGAATGATCTGTAGCCTGATTAGTAACATTAAAAATGGCCATGTTTTGGCAGTTATCTCCATTCATGGCAGAAAAATTGGTGCTGTTGCCATCACACATCTCATAATATCCAGTATATATGCACTCTGTTTTGAAATAGAGTAATGGCAAATTGTATCCAAAATATTAGGCAAAGTATATCTTAAAGGTTTGATTCACCTGTTTAGGAAAAAAAAACAAAAATTTTCCACTTACATCTGGCAGTATTTGGTGAAATGTTTCACAGCTTTCATTTCTTTTTATGCTACTGTGCCGGTGACAGCCATGGTCGGAGGAATTGTGTGTTTGGGTTGTCTGTGCCTCCTTATGAACATACATACATCCCATGCACCTTAAGGGAATTTCTCCAGATTTTGCACAAACATCCACGTGAACCCAATGATGAATTAATTAGATGATGGTGGTCAAAGGTCAAGGTCACTGTGACCTTGTAGGTCTCATTCACGTGAATGCAATATGTCAAGAACACCTTAAGGGAATTTTTTTTTTTTCAAATTTGGCCAAATGTCCACTTGGACTCAGTAATAAACTGATAAGATTGACTGATTAGATTTTGGAGGTTAAAGATCAAGGTCACGGTAACCTTGCGTCCTTCTCAGTCTGGGGAACAGGATATCTCAAGAACACCTCGAGCAGATTTCTTTAATTTGGCACAAAAGTACATTTTAACTCAAAAATTAACTGATTTGATTTTGGTGATAAAAGGTCAATGGTCAAGGTCACTATGACCTTGCATTCTTCTTTTTCTCGTGGTCAAGGTCACTTTGACCTTGCATCCATCTCACACACAATATCTCAAGAAGGCCTTGAGGGAGTTTCCTAAAATTTGGCACAAATGTCCATTTAGACTTAAGATTGAACTGATTAGATTTGGTGGTCAAAGGTCAAGGTCACTGTGACCTTGCTGTGGTGATTGTATAGATCTTCTGTGCTGCCAGGGAGATGATGTGAGTGAAGCATCCATGTTTTCACAGACATAGATGTAAACTTTAAGTGTGACCTCACTGGTGTGTGAAGGCATACAATCCCATGGCAGTTCTAGTTTTTAGTAGAAAATTTAATTAAGAAAAACCCAACAAGTCAGAATTAGCCAGATTAACTAGTTCACTGGTTCTGTGACAAAATCTTTTTTTTAGATTATTTTTTGGCTTCTTTCCTTTGTTGGACAGGACAGATTAGGTGTGACAGAGGGAGAAAGAATGGGGATAACATGCGGCAAAAGGCCGTGGGCTAGAATCAAACCTGCTGCCAGTGCCCCAAGGACATTGCCTTTGTACATTGGACGCCCACTCTACCCACTGAGTTACTGGGCACCCCTGGAAAGAAATATTACTGTTGAATAATTTTATTTATTGCAATTCTTGCAATTTTAGTTTTTCCTGAGCTTTCAGCTGCATCTCATGGTCCTCTGCTTCCTATGACGAGATCATGTGAAAATCATATCACCCTAGGTGAGAGCTTTGTTCGCATGTTTATATTTTGTCGTTGAAGATATGGTATCATAACATGACATTTTTCCACCAGAGGTTGTCAAGTGTTTAACTACAATTGTTAAACTGCTGTCAGATTGGCAGGCATTGTTGTGCTAAATTAAACTGTTCACCGCATTGGAAACACTTTCCTTTAAGTGCTTTATTTTAAAAGTGAGCAAAGCAAACTCAAGTATTTCAAATTCTGGCAAAAGGCCTTGCTCAGAGTGCTATATTTTCAGAATATATGGGCATGTTTGAATAATGTCTTTTTATGGCACTCTGTGTTATGCTGCCTGCAGTTTTATTTTAAGCAATAGTGAGAAACATAGAAAAATTATAATACAGATAGTGTGTATTTTGTGTGTGTAGTTTCGCTGTAAATTATAGTATAACGGATGTTTTATTTTAAGAGTTACATATTTGGGAGACCTCTCCTATTTATTATATGCTAGTAGGAGGAGAAAGAGCTGTCTTGTTAAATGGTTAAAAATTGTTAAATGCTTCTAATTGTTTTTACTGGAAAGAACAAGGTGAATAAATTCAGAATATTTGTCACTTTTTTCAGCAGAAACATGAGAAAAAACTTGTGAAATACGTTCTGATGTGGTTTGTAAAAGCCTTTTTGTTGTTAGAAATTGGAGGGTTTTTTTGCCATACACCTTTGTATAGTGGTCTATTGAAAGAATTAGAATTTTGAGGAATTTCTGTTTTATTCATTTGTTTGTTTTCCGTAACCGCTTATCCTGTTAGGGATTGCGAGGGTACTGGAGCCTATCCCAGCTGACATTGGGCGAGAGGTGGGGTACACCCTGGACAGGCTACATGGGTTTGTGTAGTATATCCACTCACTGTAGTCAGTTCACTTTCAGAGCTTTTAATTTCACACAGTGGTATAAATTTAAGATGCGCGTAGGAGTTTAACTATTATATTGACATGAGCCTGAACCCAACCTCAGGTAAACTCTTTTTAAGTTTATTAAATAGTCAACCTCTTATATATATATTTAAAAAATGCTGATATCTGCAGTCTCCAGGAATGCTAATAGGAAAAAGTAATTTATTCATATGTGGGGCTGTGGCATTGTGATCCAGATATCATTAGGCAGCCCAAGAATAGTGTCAACTGCTCCAGTATTCTCCTGACAGAGGTCTTAAGTGTTTGGTTTCACGCCTGAGAAATGCAGTGCATATATCGCCTGACCCTGACTGCACTGATGAATCATGCAGCACTGTAACAAAATGTGTCTTGGGACCCATGTTAACAAGGAGAGTGAGGCCAACATGGAAGACAAGTAACATAACCTTATGCTTAGCATTAACAATTAAATAACAGATGCCAATGGGACTTGCTCTTCTACTTCCCACACAACAGTGAGCACGAGATAAAAAGAGGTAGTGTGTTATGAAAGAATGAAACTATGCCCCCAGTCTTTCATGCAGAATCAGGGAAATTACAAAAGTTTTAGCCCCTGTTTCATAAATTATTACAAGGTGAGCAGTCCTGTTCTGTTCCAGAAGTAAGAAAACGTCATTCAAAATCCCACTGACATTTGAAACAATGTTAATAACTAAAGGCATATATTGTTTCTTTTGGAAAGAGTCAAGGTAGCTTTTTCCCCATGTCAAGTCTTAAGCTAAGCTAGTTGGCTTCTTCACTAGTGGTAGCCTTAAATTTACTGCACAGGCCTGAGTGAAATATTTATCATCTCATCTACATTTTTGAAAGACAATGAATAAATGCATTTTCCAAAATGTCCCACTACTCCTTTTTAAAATGGCGTCTGATCTTTCCAAATAAAAACTTCAGTGAGACCTTATCTTAGATAAAGCACATGCTGAGGTTGTTAATTTGGATGTCAACACACAGTGATGGAGTATCGCTCCCTTCACTTTCTCTCATTCCAGGCTCCAGCTGTTGTAGCGAAAATGTTACAAATGCCTCATAAAAGTGTGAGTGAATATGTGTACCCCCGTGTCAGTGTGACTGAGTGTGATTGTGTGCTTGACTAGTTATATTTGGCTTATTGTGTAGTTCGTGTCTGTGTGCTTGGCAAAGAGAATGAGGCAGTCACAGGTCTGGTAAAGCAAGCAGCGAGTTAATATGAATGAGCTATTTTATATGCAAATCACTACGAAAACTCCACACTGTGTGATAATCAGTGAACATATACAATAAGCAGTGAGTACCTGAGACATTCTGCATACCTGTCAGGGAGTGAAATGCTCAGAGTTATTCTACAGGCTGCACCAACTGCAGTTACTGAAGCTTACCTCTGTTTTCATGTAAGTTACATTCTGCATTTTGATACAGAGCATAACCTGGCAACACCTTACAGCAACAGACTTTCAATTTTTTGGGGTGAAAAAATTAAATTGGTGAAACGGTTCAGTTTGTTTCTGTACAGTCTGCTGTGAGGACCATAGGGCTGCGCAATTAATTGAATCACAGTCACGATTTTGGCACCCGCAAATTCAACGTAATGAACATGATCGACTGAGATATTGATGTATAAAATGTGTGCTCTGCCCATAGGTCACTGAGCTGCATATCAAAACAAGCGCTCCCTAAAATAACAGCCAGCCAACACTGTTGAAGGGCTGTCATGCTACTGTGTGCGCACCCTGTCGCAGCAGCCTGGAAAACCATCAGCTTATCAACCATCGCCATTTATTGTTTGGAAAATTACCGCATCAGATGTACAATCCAGCGCTGCACTGCTAGTTTGTGTGTGAGGTGGATTATAGCGCGTAGCTGTTCTTCTTGGTAGTTGTAGTCCATTGTGTGACACTGAGACACCGCCTGGATGCAGGCAACAGATGTGTTTAAAACAGATATTTCATATACAAGACATATATAACGCGAAGTGTCTCACTCCTTCCCTCCCTTGACCTCTCTTTAGATGTTTTGTGTATAAATAAGATTAATAGCCTGAACAAATAAAAAATATTTGAATCATTTTCCAGCACCAGATTCATTTGAAAGGCCATGAAAAATTACTTTTTAACTCCCCCCACAAAAACTGCAATACAAATATTTTGTTGCTATAATCAATGAGTAATTGTGATAAATAATCATAATCTTAATATTGATCAAAATCATCATTTTGACCATAATTGTTAAGCCCTTGAGGACGACTTGATTATGTTTTGGTTCCCTTTTCTCCAGCACAAGTTACCAGAATGATGCAGTATTGTGTCTTGTGAACATTCTTTAGAATGGTTTAACAAAGCTGCGCCCCTGGCCTCTTTGGTGTACTCAATCACCATCACCTGTTTACAAATGAACACATCACGGATACACAGCCATGGGTCCCAAAGACTCATGTTTCAGGATCTGATTAGCTTTGATGTTAATGAGAGCTTTGCTTCTATTGCTAACCCCCAAGGTATCTGGATGAAGCTCTCCATCATTCGCTGTTGGATTCTGACACCCTTGCCCAGATGGTGGTGCAGTCTCACCCTCTCTGTCTTTTTTTTTCACATGCTAAATACACCAATGGAGTGTTGCCCCTGGGTGTTGACGGTGCATATGGACACCAAGAATACCTGCCTGATCTCATTACAGAAGACACACACACAAATTCATAACAAAGTAGAGGAAACATGGTATGTGAGCAGCTGGCTTGCCATCCTCACTTCATCTAAAACTCTCCTAATGGTTGGTTTAATTGATAAATTGATTTCGGTTTTAACAATTGACCGAGAGTTGAGTGTGGGGAATTAGATGGATTCAAAGGATAATGTCCGCAGCGGTACTGCTTTTTACATAAGTCCATTTAAAATGTTGGGCCACTTGATGGATTCCTTTATCTAAGTTGGCCGATGGTACTGTTTTGGTGTTATGTTTTCCAAAAGGAGTCAAAACCACAGAAAACATATGGTACATGAATAACAGCAGGTGAATGGACAACTCCCCAAAGGCTTTTGCCCATCACTGTGTCGAACTCAGAGCTTGTTCCCCCTCTTCCTGTCATAATTCATCCATGTCCAACACAAACAAGTTTATCACAGCCAAACTGAGGAGTCCTAAATTTTCAGCAGCGCCATGTCTTTATATAAGTTCTATGTCACATAGGCCCCGCCCTCTACTGGACTCAATGTGTAAAACTGTCCTCCAGTCATGACCACACAAATGTAGCTAGCCAATCAGGACGTGTCTACCTGCATATGTGTGGACCCCACAGCATATAACGAAGCACACACCGCTGTCTGCTATCAGTCCTCTGTTCAGTGATGATGATATAGCCAATGATCTGCTCTCTCCACACACTGGGGCCATGGCTCTTCCTAGTTCAGCAGCATACTTCCTGGGTTGGCTCAGGCCCACTACTTCTCTGCTGTGGTAGCTAAGGTTATGATGAAGTAGGTGGGCTGCAGCGACTAACCTTCAGGCTCCACCCACTGTACACATAGAGTCCAGTGGGGGGCAGAGCTTGTAAGAGAGGGTTTGCAATGATATAAAATTTCCATGGTACAGTAACCCTCAAAGAAAGTATCACAGTTTCATGGTATCTTGATTATTATTATCAATTAGAATGACAATACAAGGATGGAATAGGGATGTTTTTTGTTTATTTTGTACTGAGCAATCTCTTAATTGTAGCTGAAATTTGAAACTATTTTTTTTTTATGGAAATTTGTGTAAAAAAAAAAGTCTGACAGGCAGTGGAGGAGGAAATGAGAAGTGCATGCATAGCTTAGGTTCTCTGTCTGATTGTATTTTTTTAATACCATAGTGCGTGATCATCGTGGAATCTCTTCTGTTTTTATTTTGGCACCTGTCTTAACAGGTTAAAGCAGCCACACTTCCAGCATGAGCAGCGCTGCACAGGCATGGCTTGGCTGCTGCTCATCTGTGGATCATTTAAAGAACAGGAGTTTCACCTATTTTTGCTAAGTGGTTTCAGCAAAAATAGACAGTGTGAATAGTCTTTTGATTGTCATATTGATTTTAAATCACTTTTCAGTACAGTTTCAATGTCTTCATCTGTCACAGACAAGAAAAAATATAAATATTCATTTTTAACTCAACCTTTTCTGTTTCTGTTTCAAAATAAAAGTCCTCTGACAAAGTTTCTGTCAACAGAATTCCTTCCTTTGTTAACACAATGCTTTTATTGTGAAATACTGGTCATTACTGTGTCATTGTCAATGCAGTGGCTTACACAGCTCCATGAATTGGTACTATAAATTAGTACTAGCTTTTAATTGTGAAAATACAGTAGTTACAGCAGCACTCAGATCTGTAGCAGCAACATTGTCTGTGTAAACACTCTAGCCACTTGCTAGAGTGTAGGAGTGTAGGATAACAGATAGCACTATGGGGTCCACACACATTTAGGTAGGCATGTCTTGATTGGGCAGGTATGTTTATGCAGATTTCAGTGGGCAAATGTGTGCCTTTGATTGGAGGAGAGTATTACCCCAATGAGTCAAGTAGAGGGCTTTGTCTGTACTAATAGAACAAGGGTTACAATATCATAACCTTTGTTATCTTTATTATATAACGCTTTTTGAAGCTGCACTTACACAGTGCACGAAATACAAAAAAATACAGTTGTGTCCAAAAAGATTAGTTAATAAATAATTAAATTGACATAGGAGTAAGAAAAACAAATAAAATATATACAAATGCCAATTGATAGAAATCAAAATTTTGAATTTCTGTCTCTTTAAACAGACGTAAAACTGGCAGATTAGCTGCTCATGTTATGACTTAATATCTCAAAGATCTACAGCAACAGTAACGGTAGCGCTGGACAGTGCTGAAACTATAAAACACTATAACAAAGCACCAAGTGTTTCAAAGGCTGTGCTAGATAGCTTAAACAATAACTAAAAAGAAAGACAATGGGTACTGTATTTTATGTTACCTTCTTCTTTCTTTGCTTTAATGACTAGAATATTAGAAGTATATGTCTCAGCCATACTGCACTTATAATTCAAGGTCAGAAAACATCTCCCTGTGAGATTGATCATCATGAGCGTAATGACACAAGATCAGTACTTTTTAACTACAGTCAAATCCCCTACCTATGCCAGTAAAACATGTATAAGCCATCCTTTCCAGGGTTTTGTATTAAGACTGTCTCAGCGCTAATTCCCAGCCTTACCTTTGTAATATTCCTAATGAGCCCCTAAGCCCTGAGATCCCTCGTTCTGCTGTGTTTCACGTTCCCTTTGATCCTGACGATCCCTTTCCCAGCATCCTCGGGGGGTCCGCGCATGGTGTTACCTGACTGCATGGTGCTAATACATCGAATATTCATCCACATCCCTCCGTCTGCACTATCTGTCCTCCACAACAGGAAAAAGTCAAACACAGTTTTAGAGTATTTCAAGGGGAAAATTCCATTTACAGGCAGTGGTGACTCTTGCATGACACAAAACAGTGATTATAAAATGATATTCAGTGGGATTCATGTTTTTCTTGGGTTCAGTGACAAGTTTGGTGATTAATGGTCAGTGTACTGGTTATATACTGCAACTACTTTCCTGTGATTACTTTTTAACATTGTACCAGAGGTTTGACATCGCCAGACTGGCAACAGCTGTGAGATCCCTGAGCAAACAAGCATGGGCCGCTCTGCTGAGTCTCAGGAAGCTTTTACAAATGAGACAAGGTTGGCAAGGTCCATAGCTAGAGTAGTATCCTATGTTGTAAAATATCCATACTAATGTATATCAATGTTCTGTGTATAGCATGATTTATAAAACTATGTGAGTGGGTGGTTACACTGTTGCTGCACACTATACATAAAACCAAGAGGCAACTGTCACTGAATTCAGGGACTAAGGGCATCAAGATAAGTTTACTATGCCACCAAGGTGAAAAACAGCCATAGGTAACTTGGTAATCTTAAAGAGCCACAATCCAGTGGAGAACAGCAGTAGTTGCTGTGTATTGGAAAGCCAGAGAAGTTGTAAGATGAAATAAATATAATTTTAGTCCCAAAATTAAACTTAAATTTTGAATTTATAACCCTTGTCTGCTAACGTAAGCAAATCCACCCAAAAAACAAGCAAAAAAATCTATGAGCAATGACAACCATTTCACAAATTAGTTTTCATACATGTGGGTTACATGCCTGATTATTTTAGTGGTATGGTGTACAAGGAAGAAAATACAGATACAAGCAGAGATGTCATCCGTTTGGTGTTTGAAAAATGTAGCAAAACAATGAACAGCCTTTGGCCATTATCTTGTTATTCTACACATTGAAAAACCACAAAAGAAAAGGAAATTGTGAAGCTGGCGGCAGCCAGGGACAAGAAGGCCACATAAGATACGGATTTTATTTGTTTTCAATAGAAGCATTATTCTTCAGGGTTTGTATAAGGTGCTTGAGGTGCTTGAGGTCGTTCGATTAGGCACTGTTTGAAAACCTTGAAAATCAGACATTTTTTTAATTGTTTTTGAAAAGTACTTAGAGGAGAACAGAATGGTGAATTGTTTCATAAAAACATATTTGGGGAGCCAAGAACGGCCGTACTTAGTTATTTATGGTTTCAAAGTTTAGGATTTTGAGCATTTCAAAGGATGATCATCAAGTGTGTGCTTGTAAATCATCCATTAAAACTCTTAAAAACTTTGATGGAGAAATTATTTGTAGTTGTAGGAAAAAAATGTTTCTAAATGGAATTTAAAGCACATATTTTAACAAAGAGGATTCAAAAGCACTGCTTTTGAGGACATGTGAGTTGGAGCTAAAACAAAAATAAGTTAGTTCTAGGTCTTGGAGGCATGTGCTTGCTCCATTTATGAGCACTTGTTTGTATGTTTATATGTTTCTCCAGCAACCAGTGGATGTGAAGAAATCTTTTTTATCCTTGAAGATAAAGATGAGAGCTTGAAAAAGTACTTGAAAGTCCTTAAATGTGACCTATCCCTATCTGTACAAATCCTGATGCCAGCTTGCTCGTGTATTCCTGGTCATTTTCTCATATTCTGTTTCTGATCCGTAAACACAGGTCCTAGCATTATTTGCATAATAACATTTTTAACACAAATGTTGGCAACCTAAAACCGCACAGTGTTCAGGAACCATTTGACTGGATGCACACTTAGGTTCAATTCAGTAGAACTCAAGTTTCTTTGCCCCCTAAGTGCGGCTCATTCCAGTTCATCAAAACATTGGTTTCTAGTTGGAGCGGCGCCTCGTTTTCAAACTGTACGGTTTGCCTAAAGTGAACAATGCGAGCAATATAGTACACGATGACCAGCACTAAAATCAGCCCATGTAGTTGTCCCTCGACTGTGACATTAGAAAGTGTTGCATTTATCTTGCAAGTGCACAAGGCATTTGATCTGGTCCTCTTGTAAATGCTGCCATGAGAACACAAACCAACTCTAGGCAATGACGCTACTTTGTAACAACATTAGTCCCTGATTCAGACCAAAGCAAGACAACTCTAGGTCTGAAAGCACCCTTATATGAAACCTATCACCTTGCCCTATGGTTCTCCATCAATAATAATGTTTCCACAAGTAGCCAGCCCACTCTGTATCAGCAGCTTCCACTGTATAAATTCTTAGCACTGGTATTGCATGTAGCAAACGTGTAAACTGCTGTGAATGACCTCGTCCAGTTACTAATGCTATTTTCTTTATACTCACAGGGACGAATACCTGAGTTTCATGTTAGAAAATTGATTTTAAATATATTGTGAAGCTTTCTGTGCAAGGTTCAGTGGTTGGCTTGTCCCTGCACTCTGTTGTGTTACCCGCTGCCACTCATACTGCATGAGCATTCAACTTTTCGTTAAGGAGCACTTGATCACACAGGGTATGTGTGGTGTATCAGTGTGTATCAGTCTGTGTGTTTTTATTGTGCATTGTGTATTTATCTTTTAGACCCCATGCTCCCACACCTGCCCTCTAGACATACTCGGTGAGTTTCCTGTCTTGAATCAGCTCATTAGTGTTGGAGTATATATGTCATTTGTCAGATTGTCCGGGTTGCTTTCTTTGCTCTTAGTGTTCTTGCCTCTGAGGTTGCCTCTGCTGTTCTTAGTTACCTGCTACCCGCCTGCTTTCCTGTTGCCAACTCTATGCTTGAACAACAAACAACTAAAAAGCCTTTTAACCTCAGCTGTCCAACCTGCGACTTTTGGGTCCAATGCCTATCCGTGATTGCTCCAGCACAAATACTCAACCACAGGCACTGCAGCTAACCTGGTGCTGTGCAAGGCAGAGACTTTCATTTAGCCCTGTGCTGTACTGTATCATATCAACCTTGCCCAGACATCTCACCCTTGAACATGCTGCCCCTTTTTTTCCAAACACTCCCTCAGACTGTTGTTCAGAGTGACATCTCATAATTAAGAGCATTGAAAGACAACTGGGAAATAAGCAGGAAAACCATTGGGATAAATTGCGGTAAATCATGTTTGTCATCCACAACTAAAAGAATCATGGGAGTTCAAAGTTTTTCCTATTTGCATGTGTGAGGCCGTTCAACCGAAAAACAAAAATTTAAAGTCCATCTCTGTATCATCATCTAAACTACATACATAAAGAGTGCATCTGCATCTGTGTTTGTTGAGCATATGGCACAGAAACTATCTTTACAGGTTTTGTGTAGTGTGCTGCTGGTGATATATATTAAATCATCTTTGGTGTTTAGTCAAGCTGACCTATGATTTGTTTGGAAGCTGTATTTGAACAGAGTCATGCTGTGTGTGGGCCACTGCTTGCATAGTGGCCTGTGGCATGTGGGAGTAACAACTGTTTTCCTTTTTTATACACCACTAGAAGGAATGTTGTGCAGAGACAGCATGTATGTAAAAGACTTTGCAATAATATAAATGTCAATGAATGAACACACACTCACACCTTTTTCAGTGCAGTGAAGATGCTGTAGGCCTGCAATAGGAAAACTGACACAAAAAAACAACCTGCTTTCTTTTTCCCTTTAGTTTTCTCGATCAATGTGAGCTGGGATAGGCTCCAGCCCCGCGACCCCTTACAGGACAAGTGGGTACGGAAAATGACTGACTGAATGAATAGTAAAATTAGTGGATGGCTCATATTACAGTCAAAGTGTTAGGTATTTTCAATCTGTTCTCATTCCCAGGTTATCAAATACAGATGCCGTTTAGCATATCTATTTGACGCACAGCATGAACCACATTGTGGTTAATGCTGTATCTAGTGTAGATGACCTGGCCTAAATGCTTATTGAGTGAATATATGGTGTACGTGACCTGGCATAAACCTATTATCCTGACGTGACTTCAGCTAAATAATCTGGTATGATTCTGGACAGATTTGGTTATGTGAGGGGAAGCAATTGTCCTCAGAGCTGGTTGTCTGAATAACAGGAAAACAGTAGCCTAAGTGACAGGAAACACCTTTTAATGTGTACTGGAAAGTTGTAGGTGTGTCAACTGATACTGTTTGTTTGTCAGGCACTATAAATTGTCAAGATGTACTTATTCTTTGGCTTTCTTGTGAGTTAACCCTCAAATGTCCAATCCTGTGCTGTGAGTCTCTTTATTCTATTCTACAACATTAGTTGAGGTTAGGTTTAGGCAATAAAACCACTTAGTTAGGTATAGAAATAAAGGTTTTGTGTTAAAATTAGTACATTTGTTTCATAACATTATGTAACGTTACATGAGGTCACATGAGTTGACATGCATTACGTTAGGGCACTAACTCTGGTGTCCTGGTTTAAAGACTTGTTTTGGTGACATAAGTTACGTTGCTGTTCAACAGAAGTACGTATGTAAATTGTGTAACGTTACATTAAAACAACTTTTGGTCTCGCACGGGACATAGTACGAAAATAACGTAACATTACGTGAAATCATCATTGACTTTTGGTTTCACACGGGACACTAACTCTGGTGTCCTGGTTTAAAGACCTGTTTTGTTTGATTATCTCCCCTCCCTCCCGCCCTACACAGTTTATACACTTCATTCGACATCGACATATTGCAGCTGATGGGTTTATGTTGGAGTTATTTAAAATCTGGTACGTCCAAGACGTTAAAGGGTGCTTTTGGTGCCAACTTGCAAGACAAGGGGTTTGTATTTGACGACCTGGGTTTGAGAATGAGCTGGTAATTTCTTGTTATAAATGTATCTAGTTTAAATACAACACAGCTAGCTTACTTTTTTAGCATGCAGTGCCTGTTTATTGTGAATGATTTGTAAATGAATATTATATGTTGTTTTTTTTCTGTTTGTTTGCAAACCCACTCGCCTTAAATGAATTAGAATTTCCCTCATCATTCAACTTTCTTGCTTCATTTACATGATTAATTCAATTGCATTTATTTTTTCAAACAAATCTGCATCTGCACCTGTCCCTGGTGGTTTTGTTGATTTAAATAACAGCAAGAGGCATGTGTGCACGCAGGCAGCCACAGACCCTTGTGGCATTTTTTACATAAACCTCCATACAAATGAGTTAAATACCAAACAGACACAGGTGGCCCATGAGCATCACAATACTCCTTTCTTTTCCCACCTTGTAATAGCCACAGAGATTTCTACAGGCAGTGGAATGGAGCCGGGAAAAGAGGTTCTGCTGAAGGAAAGTGTTTAGTCTGCACTGAGCTCAGCTATAGCAAGAACTATCTCTTTCTTCTGTTGTGCAGTGTGAGGCTATCTACCCTCCCAGGCCTCTCTCCTCCACCCTTCTCCCTCATTACTAACGAACTCTCTCTGCCAGGCCTTACCTCAGGCGGCCCCCTGTAATTATTCCCCAATGCCACAAACTGGTGAGATGGGTGTCCGTTACACACTGTGTGTCGAGCTAAGAAAAACAACAACTGTGGGGCCATTATTTGTCAATCAAACCCAGGGCCAAAACAAAATGCTGTCTGGTACATCCTGAGTCCTAGTTATCATCATTGAAAACTGTCAGGCCAAAGAGCATTTTTATTGATTTCCTTACGTACTTATTTATTTATTTTCATCATCCTGGCATGTTCCCTGATCTCTGTTCAGCTTTGCTACTGAGCCTTTCCTACAATCACCGCGCCTTCCTTTGAACAGTGCAGTGTACAGAAGTTGTTGTTTTTTCAGTATGGCTAAAAAAAATTGCAAGCAGTTCACATAGCAAGAAGAACAATGAGCAACTGTTCTTTACTTTTTAATGTAAGAGAACATGTTACCGCAAAACTAAGCTCAGTAAAACATGAAATACATTTTGAAAATATGAATTCTAATAAATCACCAAGTACATCTTACAGACAGGTCCTCACAAATAAGCCAGTCTCCAATTAAGTGTAGTGTTTTTAGTTGTTTAGCGGTTCAGTGATTTCTTATACTCATGAGAAATGAGTATAAAGGACAAAATTAATTGATGAGCAACAAGATGAATCAATGTAGATCAATAGATTGTAGGGAAATACATAGTAAAATAGTGGAAGAACTACACTGAGCTTTTCTGATGAAATTCAAAGAAAATCCATCTGCTTAGATACAAACACTCTGTAGAAATCATGGAAAGGTTTGTTGCTTGTTACCCCTCTGTTTTCCCGGGGTGTATCGTTTTGGTGATAGATGCAGTTGCTCAACTTGGACGACCCGAGTCGTTGATTCTGATCGGGATGGAGCAGAATTCTCCTGGCTCTGACTCTGGTCCCGATGGGTCGATGTCATATCCTTCCCAAGTTTGTCTGGTCTTTCAGACTGCCTTCGCTGATCAAACAGACTTTTGTCGTCGTTTGCAAAGGTGGCAGATGTGCGGGTGATACATGCACAGCAGGGGAGGTCATCACTTTGGCTGCAGGCAGAGTCTGTTAAAAGTTTCAGTAATGTGCTGCTTATGCACAAACACAGCTGAGGATGTTCTCCTTCGGTGGCTGTCAAAGTCTTCTTCTTAGGCAGAAGGCTGGAGGAACAGATGCAGTTTTCTTTGGATTTCTGTATCACTCAAAATGTAATAACTTGCCGCTAACATTATTTTAACATCAAAAAGGAAGCCAGATTAATATACAAAAATTCCCAGAGTAGTGATAAA
Source organism: Cephalopholis sonnerati (assembly GCA_019142605.1). Classification (NCBI taxonomy): domain Eukaryota; kingdom Metazoa; phylum Chordata; class Actinopteri; order Perciformes; family Serranidae; genus Cephalopholis; species Cephalopholis sonnerati. The sequence goes on along the minus strand of JAGQAX010000001.1, from coordinate 33,839,866 downwards.
TATAAATATACAAAAACTTAAAGAAGCAAAACAATTTAAATTTATATTTTGAAAAATACACACATACAGAGTAGAGCCAAACAGGAGCCAGTACTGACATTGTGGAGAAAATATTCTGATATCGATATATCAGCCAATATTTTGGAGGCTGGATATTTTACAGTTTAACAATAAACTTGTATGAGAGGAGATACAAGATGTGTAGCATGACTGACATGATGGCAGGAGAGTAACGTATAGGGATGTTGTTTATTTATTTTCCAGAATTGCATCTCAACAACATAGCAGTGATGTTGCTAGGTACGTGTCCTGCATCCTTGACCCCCAAAAAACTGAAAGGACGCAGTAAACTCACTATTGATTCATTCAAGGGACGCACTATTATTAGTGTTGAAATATAGAAACAGTGTTTCTCATGTCACAGGAACAACTGAGGGAGAAACCTGTGTCCTGGATGTTATCATCATATTGTTGGTTATGTGTTGGTGCTTCCACCATCATCTCTGGCTCTCTGAAACTCTGTGCACCACCGTTGCCCAGCAAAGATGGCAGGGAGGTCCTGGGGACCACCGGTAGACTATAACATAATAATAATAATAATAATATTTTTAGTGGGGGGAAAATCACCAGATACAATATTATCATGATACTTACATCACGATACAGTAGTATTCTGATTTTAAATATGTTGCAATATGCTGAGTACTGCGATAAAATAAATTTGATTTACTATCTTTTTTCTGTAAATGATGTCCCCATGTCACCGTATGTTTGTCAATATCTGTTTTATCTAATAAGATAAAGCTTTAAGTCTGTTCATCTGACTTCAGCCATGTTCTTACAGCAGCAAAATATATCTAGTTGACTGAAAAAGCAATTGATTATATTATTCTAGTAGGCTACCTACAGTTCAATTTGTATTCGTCATATTAATCATTTATATAATAAATAATCTATACCTGGCAGTAGGGCTGCAGCTAACGATTATTTTCATTGTCGACTCATCTGTCGATTATTTCTTCGATTAGTCGGCTAATCATTTTATCAAAAAATGTGTTAAAATTGTGAAAAATGTCAGTCTGTCTCTCCCAAACCCCAGAATTATGTCATCTAATGTCTTGTTTAGTACTCACGCCAAAGGGTTTTAGTTCACCGTCATGGGAGAGTGTGTAAAGCTGCCAATATTTGAACGAAAGAAGCTGCAAGCTGAAGGAGTATTTTGGGGTACTTTTATAGTACTTTTCTATGAAAAATTATTCAAACCGATTAGTCGACTACTAAAATAGTCAGCGATTATTTTAATAGTCAATCAGTCATCGATTAGTCAACTAATTGTTGCAGCCCTACCTGGCAGTGCGTGGCGATACGATATAGCCACACAAAAATATCGCGGTACTACCCCACCCCTAATTTTTAGGTTAATCAAATGTACCCTAAATTACAAATATGTAGGATTTGTCATTTATGTAATTTTACATAGCAGTGTCTGCTATGGCAGCAGATACTGTATTAATATTTTTAGCTGTAGGTCCTCTTTGAAAATTAAGCAGAAGGAATTAATAACAATAAATCTGGTTTAAGTCTTACAGTGCCAACTGCATTATTTTCCACTCTGCTTATGCAGGTTACTTCTCATTAAACTCAATATCAGAGGGCACCTTGCAGGCCACAATGTCTATTTAGAAAAGCCTTCAAAACCAAATACATAAAATTCCATCTTAACACAAACCGAGCACAATGAACTTGTTTACAATTCTGCTAGCACACTCACGATCCATAACACACATTACCACATCAGAGAGATATCTTGTGGGACAAGCAACTAATTAGAGCGACCCACAAACATGCTGAGCCTAAACTTATGACTAGAAAAATACTACACACACTTAACGAAGCTGTGCAAATCACACCAAAGCAACACTTGTAAAAAAAATAAGCGGCAAACCAGTGTTGACACAATTTTTTATGGGAGAGGTGTTTGTAGAAAGGTGCTTAATGAATTTGTCTGCTGTGTTTTCCAAATTTAGGTCCCTTTTGATTCATTTGTGGCAGTTTAACAATGTGATGTGATTATGTCTCAGATTAACAACTTGTTACTTTTTGACAAGTTTTGCAAGTTTGAACAAATTCAACAACAAAGATCTGATTGTTTCCCCTTGCTCCTCTCTTAGTATTATTCAAATGAGCTGGAACTGCCACAGGCATGGCTCTTCGTAGTTGTGATATCATGGTATATATTATTGATGATCCAATTTTGTTAGTATTATGATCCACAATTGCAAAGGTCAAGGACATTATTTTTAAAAACCAAAACACTAGACCAGAATTTCAGAAACACTGAAAATGTGATCTCCATACTACATGTCATTTTTTATTACAGCTAAAATATATTATTGCAGCTAAAACCAAATTGTTTAATTTGCCCAAATGAACTCTAACCATGGGTCTCTGTTAGCCAACAGGTAGACTAGCTCATGGGGAAATCAGTGACACAGGTTTAATGTGAAACCAGGGTGGCACAGGATCCAATTTATGCCTCACAATGTCCCGACAGAAAATCTAGCATGTTTGATTTTCTTTTGTGTACGACATCTCTTGCCATAGCCGTCACTTTGACCAATAGAAACACAGAGCGTACAACTGTTTGTCAACTAACATCAGCCTTTTTGATATTTCCTCTAGGGAAGTTACCACAGCACAGTAAAAAGGGAAAAATGAGGGCGTGAAACAGCAGAGGCACTTCAGCAACCCGGTGAGTACTGCCATTAGCATCAAGCTAGCAAAGAATGCTATTTCTTCATAATGGAGGATATAAAGTAGTAAAATTGAAACAGACTACATTAGAAACAGGCTGTTATTTAATATTCCCTCTGTGTTTATTTTTTTTTTACTTCTAATCTGCTCCCGTTTGGCCTTGATAAAGTTAATGCATCACTCCATCATTTCAAACTCAACTCTTCCTATGTCTGTTTAAAATTAAAAGCTACTTACAATTTTGGTTGAGAGAATCCCTTCATTTTCTTAACAGGCTTTTATTGTGAAACAATTTGGATTCAGTGACATGCATAGTTTGCATTCCGTATGTCAAACGTAGCTCCTGCCATTGGATGGCGCTTTTTATGTTCCTACAGTAACATTTCAGCTGGGACATGAACAGCCATAGTGACTGAAATAACAGTAATGATAATAAAAATAGGACAAGAATAACCCGATGACATCACACACGTCATGAAAGATGACCACGCCTAATTGATCCCAAACCAACGTGTTGTCTGCCATGTCTGTCAGCCAAGTCACGATTTTATGACTCCACAATTGCCTTATCTGACATGGTGACTGTCGGAACAGACAGAAATGTCATGCAGTGTGAACCCAGCATTAAGCTACAAATGCATGCCGGTGTTGACTTTCTGTTTTTTTTATTTTATCAGTAAAAAACAGACTTTTGCTCTTTAGGTGAAATTTCATAGCTGAGGAGAAGCTCAAAGACAGTCCAACAAAGCAGATAGATACCACAGGTCAACAATGGTTACCCCCACCCTCATCTAAACGACTAAAATTGCTAACAGATGTTTAATAGCGAACACACAGCACATTTGACACAATCAAAGGGGTCCTGAGACTGTACTGCTTTTACAACAGAAACATCAAAGAATCGCTCAGCAGCTGATGTGGCAGAACTCAAGGGGAAGGTGTGGAATACATTACATCAGTATTCAGAGATGCTACTAGTGAAGGCATCTTTCTGCTAATGGAGGGATTTTCTATACTACACACGTTCCTCTGTGAAAACAACTGATACCTTGTTTGACACCACTGATTACATTTCAGTGGTTTAAATTCTGTAAAACTAGCGTGGCATTGCATTTAGGATATGTAGTTTGGTTATTCACAAAATAAAATAGACATAATCCGATAGAGCTGTGTCACAGGGACGGGGGCGAAATGTAGTGTTTTACAGTGTTTCAGCTGCATATAGATGTACTAAGTTTCCCATCCTGATCAGATGATGGTACAATGTGACTTCTTTTTTTTTTTTTTTGACTTCGAGAAATCCTGATGACTCTGCCTAAAGTAATCTGAATTTCATTTCTTAATTAAAGAACTATAATATCAAACACCCATTTTATTACTTCCTATCTGCTGCTTCTGATGTGTAATTCAACAATGTACAGGAGCCATCCTGTACAGGAGGCAGGGTGGTATAGTGTCCTCGAAAATGGTTCTCCAACCTGGCCATGTCAGCATGCATCTTCCCTACTGAGGTGTTCTTGTACAGGATATTTGATCTCGACCAGCTCTGCCTACAAAGCTGACCTTGGATTCTGACCTCTCTGTGCAGGGCCAAGTCAATAAACTATCATATTGTTTTTATAGCGAGACACTCTGTAGTGTTTTGAAGGTAGTAAAACCTCAGCAACGTCTATAATCATCCAAATGAATGCACGAAAGAGATCAGAGAAGAGGTAAAGTCAAAGGCTCAGTATATGGTAATCTTTTGTTTTATTCTCTCCATACAATAATATTGTTATGAAAATCCATCCCAAAACTTGAAAGCTCTTCTCTTAACTCTTTGACAGAGGAGAAAGATAAAATGCTCTTTTTCAGTGTACACTTTAAGGAATAATTTGAACGTGATGCTGACCTAGCTAGCTGGAGCATTTCAGGGAGTCTCCTGACCTCACTGTGCTCGTAGGTGCACAGCTTTGCAGTGTGGTAAACACACTTCCACCAAAGGTTAAAGACAGGGGATTGCCTTTGAAGTTTTTACTGGTAGCGTCTGTAAAAACAGCCCTGCACAGCAAAGTCAAAGGTAGTGATTACAAATCAGAAAACTATGACCAAAAACAAGAGTCAGACCAAAAGTAACAAAGTATTTGGTACAGTAACAAGGAAAGTGTAAAGACTGTCCGTCAATATTCTCTTGGACACAGATCTTCCAAAAGCTTAGATATAACAATGTAAGCTAAACAGTTTAACTGCTTTAGAGCTGTACCGGCACAGGCTGCTACTAGTGACAGAACACCAACAGCTTTTCAGCTTTGTTCAAAGTTATTTCAGAGTCTATATTTATCACAACAAAACATTCTCTGGCCTTCACTGCTGTATTAGCCGGGCGCCTTACTCCTCTTTTGATAGAAACATGTCCATCATCTGAAACATAATATGCCAATAATGGGTATTCGTGTGTTAGATGTAAAAGGAATTCTTTGACCCATTCTATGGTCGTCTTGGTGATATTTTTTTAGCCTTGTACATAATAGGCAAGAAAAAGGGTTTTATATAAGAGAAGAGAAGTTCAAGGAAAGTAAGAGATGAAAGATGTCAAGATGCAGTAATGGGGAAGAGATAGTACAAAATGTAAAGAAAAGGATCATATTAACTTCATAATATAACAAGAAAATGGATTGATGGTATTGAGATAGGGTAAAATCTGTTTAGTGGAAAAACATGAGATAAAGTGAGGTAAGTTTAGATAACACATTAAGCTTAATAGATTGATATACAGACGCCTTGCCAGTACAAGTACAAAGTACACTGGATGGTAAGTTTTTTTCTAGGCCCATGGGAAAAAAGAGACACATGTATTGGACCTAAAATTCAAATCAAGTATTGCATGTTGTATGATTCTAACCTAAAACATGATTTGGGACAGTTTTGGTAGGTTAGGGGAACATTTGGAACCAAAAATAACAAGACGGTTGCTCGTTATTCCACTGAGCAGTGTGTTTGAGTTCAGAGCTGCCACACCATCAGAAACACAGCCTATTATTGGTTGACATGTCAGCAACACAGCCTCTGATTGGTCTGCAGACTCAACCCAGGCATAATGGAGGGCTAGCAGATGGTTAACAACAACAACAACAACAACTGTTTTCAACGCTGAAAAATTCGGTGTCGGTGATTTAAAATGATGGATTTATTTTACTGAGTCTCCAAAAGGACAGAATGCTGGATTACAAAGCCTCTGAAAGGGGATACCATCACACCGGAGCCATCGACATTCTAGTTAACCAAAAAAAAAAAAAGGTCTCGCATCTCGAGATATTTAATGTTATAAATGTTATGCCGTATCATTGTCGACTCCAAAATTAACTTCTACTGTATAGTGTTCCGCATGCCAGGTTTTTTCATCAGTCCTGCTGGAAAAGCTTTGCTTCAGTGATACAGTTGCAGTTTATTTCGGATAACAGTGCATTAGATATCAGTTATTTTTCACTGGCCTGATCAAACAGCTGCATGTGGCATTCCACTTGACTGAGGACGCTGTTTACTTGCCTGTTAATGTTGAGCCCCGTCAATTTTTGCCAAGTAGAGATAGTAGAACAGCTATACCAGCGAAATAACCACATAATACCGTGGTGGATTTCAGTATGGAGACTTCTGATATATCGTTACATCTTTGGTAAATGGTGAATTAATGGTGTGCAGTTTGGGATTTGATCATTTAGAAATGACAATAGAGCAGTGGCCAATTAAAGGGGTCTGTACAGCTTGGGTGGTTGACTTTTCATTTTATCTTCATGGAAATACAGTAATTTGTTGTTATGATATCAATGCAACTATAGGTGTACCTGTTTTCTAACAGTTCTCATCCTATGTTGTCACATACTGCTGCTTTGTTAGTGGACTTTCGACTTTGGATACCTAGTTTGTACATATTACATAGTAGGTATCCTTCCATCTGCTGTTGATGTTTCGGGATGGGACGTCAGCAGAAGCACATGTTTAGGTTTGGGCAACAAAAGCACGTGGCAACCAATGCCACACATCAACAAAAGCACATGGTTAGGTTTGGGCAAAAAAAGCATGTGGTTACGTTCAGAAAAAAAACATGGTTTAGCTTATAATTTAAATGTGAAGAGATCACTGGCCTCCCTGGTGAAAGACCTGTGTTTGTTGGACCTTTGCCACCCAACCTATAGGGACTTTCTATCTCCTTATATTACGTTGTTACCGGCAGCATTTCAAATTAATGTCACCCGGTGGCATATCGTACAGACGTGCCCAGTGCTGTCCGACCCTGTTATGAACTGACGCAGTCTGTCTGTATATCATACTGCCACGACCGGTACTGGACGGTTTATCATAGCAACGCCAAAGACTCCATCTGGCTGTGTTACCAACTGATGCCGCCCGGCGCTGTATCATACCGCCACTAAAGGTTGCTTTTGGCATTGGTGTCTGATGTCAAAATCACCGACAAAGGTATTTGACGACTGCGGAACGAATGGCTGTATTTTCATAATCACAGATCAAATCTAACGCAAACCCTAGCATGTGTTCAGGGACGCTATAGAGTGTATGTCGGCCGTGTTTTTCACAGTCACTGTAGTTGCATGTGTAAAGTGGAACAAAAAGACTGTATACATGAAAATATAGGTTGTTTAAATCAGTGTGTGACAGATGACTGAAAAAAAGCACCTGAGACACCACCTTTGTAAACACCATCAGACCTTATCCTGAAAATAACCTCAATCATAATCCTAAACCTAAACTCTAGCCCAGAAATAACCCAGAATGAACTCGCCCAAAGTGAGGACTCTTCATCTCTCTGAGCATGACACATATCCGATCCCTGTATACCAACGTATGCTTTTTGCTCACCACAGGTAAATAACTGTAGGCCAGTTGCCTTTTCTGCCAAACAGATGACTCATATAGCACAAGCACAGCAAAGCCTAGGCCTAATTATCCTCCACTGCACCAAGCTGCAGTTGTCTTTGGCTGTAAACAGTGCAATCAGGGAGGCAGCAATGTGGAACACATCAGAGGTTCCTCACTCACAGACTCCCAGGTGAGTTTGAATCTGTCTGTGATGGACATAAATGAAGTGAGCGGTAGGCAGAAAATGGAGTTGAGCAGAGGGGGTGGGGACTTGCAAATAGCATAATAGAAAATATGATTGAAATGTTTGCTGCCTATCCTTTGAAAATTGCTTTAAAATCAATCCCATCTCTTAAGGGAGCAGTCCAGCAATTTGGGAAATGTTTGTTTGTTGATTTACCCAGCCTTTAGATGAGAAGATCCATATCAATTTCATCTCTGTTGGTCCAGCGCAGAGATAGGACTGGGACGTGTGCCTAGCTTAGCATAATTTGAACTGGAAGCAGGGGGAAACTGCTAGCTTAGCTCTACCAAAAATAGGAAAAAAAGAAGCTTTCCAACAACTCAGAACATGTTTACTTTAGTTGCCATCAATATACAGATTCCCCTGTCTTTGGTTCACCATTAACATTACAACTTTGTGCAAATCTGGCAGCTCCAGCAGGACTGTGCACTGTAACGATAGGTTGTTGGTCAGAGGAATAACAGGTGCTAAAATCACAGTGTTTTGTATTTACATTTCTATTTCTACAGTTGTTAAAACTCCACATGCTCATCATCCACCACCTGAACCTCATTTTTACCCAGACTACATGTGCAGCTGTGTCTCCTTCTCCAACTCCCCTTTTTTGAAATGGTGAAATAGTGCTCTCACATCTAGTAAACCACACACAACATTTTAAGAGAATACAAAGCTTGGATGTCACAGACTTGACTGTGTTGCATTGCACTGTTGGAGTGGCGTGTCATGAACTTTTTGTCACTTCAGCTCCAACACTAATTTTTGTCCAATCACCAATCACAACATATCAACAGTAAGCTTCATTTAAACTTCATTGAAGTCGTCTGTAGACTTAAAGGTCCAGTGGGTAGGATTTAGGGGGGATACACTGGCAGAAATAGAATCAAGAATAATAAGTATGTTTTCTTTAGTGTAAAATCACCTAGAAATAAGAATCCTTGTGTTTTTATTACTGTAGAATGAGCCGTTAATATGGAGCGGGTCCTATTTCATGGAGTCGCCCAGTCACAACGCCATGTTTCTACAGTAGCCTAGAGCAGACAAACACTGTCTCTACAGTTTCAGGTTTTTGCGTTTTTTGTGTTTTTTGTGTTGGCCACCATAGTGAGCAGCTTCTCTGCGACAAGCAGCGTCCGAAAAAAATGTATGTATCTATTATTTGTTGTGAAACTGCTCTATTCAGTGATTTTACCAGTTTAAATCACCTAGTCGATTTGTTTAGGAGGGAAAGGGACTCCCGTGGATAATTTGGCTTCGGGTAAAAACCTCCATAATGTCTGTATCAGAAGTTATCAGAAAAAAAGGTGAGCACCCATTAACAGGTGGTAGTTGCCCGTCTGTGATGTGCTGAACACCATCAGAGAAATATTGTACTGTAATGGGTCATGGGGGGCTGGAGCCTATCCCAGCTGACATTGGGCGAGAGGCAGGGTACACCTTGGACAGGTCGCTAAACTATCACAGAGCTGACTAATAGAGACAGACAACCATTCACACCCATATTCACACCTACGACTAATTTAGACTCACCACCTTACCTTACCGGAAGCTGGAGTAGCCGGAGAAAACCCACACTGACACGGGGAGAACATGCAAACTCTGCACAGTGGGGCTCCCCTACCCCAGGGTTCGAACCAGGAACCCTCTTGCTGTCAGGTGACAGTGTTAACCACCGCACCACCTTGCCGTTTTTATCAGTTTAAATCTGCGGGTCTGTTTGTTTTGGAGAAGAGGACACCTCTGCAGATAATTCTGCTCCCGGTAAAAACCTCCTGAACATCTGAATCACAAAGAGGGTGAACGCACGTTAAATTTCCAGAGAAAAAAGTGGGCACAAATTGGCAGGTGCTGGGCTAGCTGCCCATTTGCTATGAGCCGAACACTGTTGGAGAAACAGTGCTTTGTAACATAAAACCACTTTATTCAGTGCTTTAATTGGTTTTAATCACCTAGTCTGCTTGTTTTGGAAAGGAAGAGACTTCTGCAGATAATCCTATTTAAAACTTCCTGAACAATGAACACTGAAGGAATCCTAAGCGGGAGTTCAAATTCGACACATGGGAGAAGTTTCAGCTGGTTGCAGTTTGCTGTCCTCACCACTAGATGCCACTAAATTCCATGAATCCTACACAGTGTTTCTCTAAGACTTGGAAGCTTTAGTGCTTTTAGCTTTAGTTTTTGTGGTGAATTATTTGTAGTTCAGAGTCCCTGATGAATAATTTAAAAAAAATATCTACTGTATCTGCTTAGTGTTCATACTGAGCATGATCAATGCTTTATGAGCTGGTATAACATATTGTCAAACCACTAACTGTCAGTGCTACAAGCCATTTTGGCACATCAGTTGTTTTTCTTTAGTTATTATATGAACACAAAGCTTTTCATGGAGGCTTTGATAGGTGCCTCTCACCTGTCAATTGAACAAAACACACAACTTTTAATTTATAATGGATTTGTCTTGCTTGTGCTTCCTTCCCAGCCTTCTGTGAAATTGACTGTGAGGTTAAGCTCTGACAGCAGTGTGTTCAGCTCAGTTTTCCATGGTATGGCAGCAGTTTCCTCATAGATGATGCAGCATAGTTAGTGCGACAACTGTTTGATGTGAATGTTTGCTGTAAGTATCAGTTCTAATGATACTGCCGTAAGTGTTTCTTATAATGAAGCTGCTCCTGTTCTGAGTAAAACTTTACCGAACACCATCTGCTTTCCCAAGCCCTTGAACGTCACATGGGACCCCACAGTTATTCATACAAAGCGTACAGTTATGTGATGTTAGTGTAGTTGAGCTGCACAGTGTATTGACTCGTGTGATGTGTCTACAGTTTTGGAATCGAGTCAACTAGTAATTACTTAGCATAAGCAGGCAATAAATTATCTACTCACTCCATTTACAGAAAGGAAGAACTGTTTTTCAGTTTGGTTACAGACTTTGTGTATTTTGGTTGATAAGGGAATCTTAATCAAGAGCCAAATATCAACATTAAGCTGCTCACGCCAGATAAAGTGTGCCATCGTTTAGCCTAACATTTTCACCATAATGTAACAATGCCATCAGTCTTACTGACTTCATCCATCTAATGTCAAAGGGGCATGATTCACACTTAAGAATAATTAATTTAACCCACACACTGGGGAAGAGAGTGTATTTGAAATTATCCTTCAGGATTGTCCATATAATCTGAAAACATACCTGGGTCTGAGAAAATACCTGGATCCAGGGCCTTCATTGAGCATCGAGCATATCTTTGAGGGCAGCACAGGAAAACGTTTGATTTTTATGCCTCGCGCCGGCCATAGCTTCAGCCAGAGGTATTATGTTTTTAGGTTGTCAGTCCATCCATACATATGTCCTTAGGTATGTCCGATTCTTGTGAATGCAGTATCTCAAGAACACCCTGAAGAAATGTGGCACAAACGTTCACTTGCACTTAAAGATGGCCTGATTAGATTTTGGTGGTTACAGGCCAAGGTTACTATGGCCTTGTCAGTGTCATTCTTATGAACCCGACATCTCAAGAACAGCTTGTGGGAATTTCTTCAAATTTGGCTCAAATATTTACTTGAACCTGCTTTAAATAATAATTACAGACTAGCCTGGATCTAAAGGCGTAGACACACCAAACCAACTTCAAAGAACTAGCAGCAACAAAAGCCACCTGTTGCGTTGCCTCACATCGCCTGTGTCTCGTCCAAGAAGTTGTACATGAACACACCAGCAGATGGTGGTAGTCTGTAATTGTCATTCAAAAAGGGATACTTGAAGACTGTCTTGATGCTAGTTAGCCAGTTAGCAAATTAACAACACAATCCAATGCTGAAAGAACAGAGCATATTTACCGTGTGGCAGTGAACAAAAAACACAAACCATCACGAAACATTTCTGCTAAAGAGCTCAGTGGCTAAAGAAAAATAATCTTATTTTATGTAACAAGTTTGTTTTGATCTCAGTCCCTCTTGACTTTAGCTGTTTGTTTACTTTCCTCACTTCCATTTTTCTTCTCATGTGCTGAGCTTAACTGCCAATCTGAGTGATTTCACTCACCGATGGGCTCCACTGTCTCCAGCATCAATTCGACATGCTGAATTGGCCAAGAAAGGCTGACGGGGGCCAACAAAGGCCAGCAGTGCAGGACACACCACAGTGACTAGGGCGACAGATGCTCACTGACAGCCCAATATTGACCGACGGCCGACCTTAGCTTGGTGTGTCAGGGCTATAACAAAGAACACTGCACTACCATGTCTGTGTGACCGATGTCGGCTTCACTCTTAACCAAGAAGCTAGCTAACTGAGTCTTATTATAGACAGCAAATACAACTTAGAGATCCTAAGTATTATCACTAGCTTGCCTTACAAAGCAGGTTCAACCTAGTAAGCCTTTCAAGATTTTTTCTGTCTTAAGTAATAACACAGCAGACTGCTGATCCAGCTATGAATACCCCCTGGAGGAGTCTGTAACAAGTAATCACAGGAATATCAATAGACAAAGATCAGAGTACTTAACATAAGAATAAGCTGTTGGTTTATCATTGCAGTGGCAAATAAAAGGTAAACAACCCAGTTATGTAAATGATACAGATGTAAGTATACAGCTGCAACCAACAATAGAAATAGTAAGAAAGTAAATCAGCTGCCATTTCATTGCTAACATTTTCTTTTGTTGTTGATGATCTATTCTTGAGATTCTTGAGCATCCACAACATTATGTGACCACAAACAAAGGCAGTGCGTTGTTCACCGTGATGGATAACCTATTTCAAACCACTTTCAAGTCTCTCCAAGTTGATTGTAATAACACACTGAAGTGAGCAGAATCGTTTCACTTATAGAGCATAAAAATGTACAACAAACCACGCTCCCTGCATGAATGTAGACCTCTGATGTGCACTAGGTTTGTTATAATCAGACCAGGCTATCCTTTTTTATACAACAAACTAAATTGCCTTCACACATTGATGCATCATTATGTGAATCACTTCAGCAAATGAAATTCAAGTAACTTTTCTTTTCATTGAAAGAGTGACAATCGTAAGAAAATGTCTCTAATTTTGTTTCAAGGGTACAAACACAGTCACCAATTAAGCCATCTGCAAAGGTTTGTTGTAACTGTTATACTACAGTTTCATTGAGGACTACAGCATCAAGAATGAACAAGTCTTATGACCTACGTATTTTCTCTGGGACATCCTGTTGCATCCTTGACTCTACTGCAGTAAAAACACGACTCCATCTACTTTCAGCTTGGACTTTATCTCCCCATAGTTTTCCATCAAACCAATTGATTCTGATCTAATTCTTATAAACTGCTTCATTAATTGCTACACTAAAGCTACTGACTGTACATCTCATTTGCTTTGATGCATGACTCCCAATACAGTCTTACAGGGTCAGTAGACACTGAAACCAATCAACTTCAAAAGCACCCAAATACAAGTCCTTTTCAGCCTATTGAGTCTCATTTTAACATATTGTAGACAACAGAAAAGTGTCGTTTTTTTTTGTCCGCCAGTGGTCTAATTTAATTGCCCAACTAATCCATGCTGCCTGATCCTCCAGATCATCTCACTAATTTACTCATCTATCAAGCTGATGTGCCATGCTCTGAGTACCTTATACCTCATATAAAGAACAGGAGGAGACTGTGGTGGTGGAGGGAGTTGAAACAGAAACAGAAAACAGCAGGATGTGGTGGTCTGGAACTATGAATGAAGCTCTGACAGTTCAAATGTGGTGCCCTGACTGATATGCCGAAATTAATTGCTCTTCGTTTGGATCAAGAAATTGTGGCCCCAGCGTCAGAAATGAAAGAGTAAAACAACTAAAAGTTTCATTTTACATCATTAAGGTTGAAGAGGTGAATAGTTCAGTTTAACTGAAATAAAAACACATATTAGACCTTTGCTTTTGACCGTTTTGGTGGTCCACAGGTCAAAGAGTGTTTGAGGAGATTAAAGATTGCAGTTTGCAAGAACTGCAAGAATAAAGATTGCAGTTGATGAGGGCACCAGCGTGCACTTTTCCTTCACTAGTTTTAGTAATTAGGCTGGTAGTTGGTGCTTGAGTGTGTGCTGGAGCCTGGTCAGGGAGTTACTGTGACTGTGGTTGTTAGCCTCTAAGCTATTTGCTGAGCTAGGCTACTAACATAGTGTACTGGTAAATAGATCAGTGTTCCGAGGAGCTTCAAAGTCAGATAGACCAACTTGCTTTGGACTGTTCAGGTATTTGAAGGTTAGATAGTGACATTGATGACCAGAAGGGCCTTTAGGTGCATGTGATGACTTCAACCCTCACCGGGAGCCTGCTACTCTACCTTTTTCCAAGTTTAGTCCATCCTCCATGACTAAAAGAGAACTTTAAGTTCGACATTTCAATTTGGTCTCAGTGAAGAGGCATTGTACCCAAGCCGCAGGTTGTCTGTGATGTTTGAATGTATTTTCACCAGCCCAGTTGCCAGAAGAAAATGTTAGCATGTTGTTGTTAAAATGACGTCAGTTATGAGCTCACTTTGTCATCTGGAGGTGGAGGGGATGGTGGGTTGCATGTCACCTAGGTGAGACGCCTGCCAGGCTACAGACCACTGCAGTCTCCAGTTTACAGTCTACAGTGTCGGTATGTTTCCATCTGCTTTCTGGGCTCCAACCGTGGGTGTTTCGCAGTGACCCGCCAGCAACGATAGTGTCCACGAAAGCTGTTGTTTCTTACAGATGTTGCTGCATTTCCTGCTGGGATTGTGCCCCCGAAAAGAGGTATTTTAAGCCAAAACACACCTTTTTCCTAACCAAAATCCAGTGGTTTTGGTACCTAAACCCAACCACGTCCTAACCATAGTGTTGTTAAAATGTAAAGTTTCAACCTGTCTGCTACATAATGACATGTTAGCATAAAAACATCCATTTGGTTGATTTTCTTATGTGGTGTGTGAATGTGACCACTGAATTTCAGTGACATACATGGTTAGATATAGAAAAATATCTATCCAGAAAGATGAAGCTCTCTCTTTTCCCTTGCCACACACAAGCAAGAAACATGAGACTTCGGGTTTCAAGGGTACAAGTAGCTACAGTACCTATTGATTGGCATCATTACAGAAGAGTCAAAGCGCAACCTTACCTGAGAACTCTTTAAAAATTGCTGGATTTTATCAGGTTTCAGAAAGACAGGGTCATAACTTTTTATTTGTTCATGGAACATATCTTTGTTGACAGATAATGATATAATCTTGCAGAATGTTGTTTATATTTATTAAATCTTTTTTTTAATTACACAAAGGATTCGGAGGAATTCAGAAACCCAGGACAGAGATGTATTTTATCTGCTATCCTGAGACAAGTGGAAAATGAGCTGACATATCCCTCCAGAATAAGCACTGTTAAGCATAGCAGTGTGTGAGTACACTTCAGCTAAAGGTTAAGGCGGTGAGGAGGGTAAAAACTTGTTTTTAAAAACCATGTGTTGGTGGATCCACTCTGACCGACATACTACAAGCCAACAACATTCAAACATGACAAAACACTGCTACTCTGTGATGTCAAGTCCAACAGCAGTGCTTTTCCCGGCTGTTATTTTTGTGCCATTGCAATCTATTAAATTATTAATAGTAAGCAGTGGCATTTTTTATTCCATGTCCATGCCTCCTCCCGTATACTTCACTCAGCACTCAGGTACTAACTGGCTAAAAAAGAATCTTGGCTTTTTTTTATTTATTTTTTCCTCTTCTTGTCATGTGTGTCCAACCCTTCCAGCGTCCTCTTGCTATCTGATATTTTCGCTCAAACTCCCCAGCCACATCTCAACCATACACACCTTCTGTCTTCACAGTTGTCTATCCCTAATAGGTTGACAGGTTTGTGGCAGAAGATGCTGGTTGATTTATTGGATGCTCCAGGTTCTAGTGGTGCATGTCTGACTTGCATCTTCTTAGAAAGACATTTAGCTCGCTCTCATCTCTCTTGAGTGTCCTCTGTAGCACACAACATGTGTAAACCAAGTGTCAAAGGCATATTTTTATTTTGCATTTAAGGGATTTGTTTATCAGTAGCTCGGAGTATGACACACAACACTATCAAAAATACTGTAAAAGTCAGGGATAGAGGCAGTGAAATCATAAATGTTTGACATTTATTATTAAAACTGAATATTATATATATATTTTTACATAAATAAATATTTCAGGAAAGTGAACATTTTCTACAGAAATGCTGTATGCAGTTACAGAACGCTGTCATACAAAGGAAGAGATAGTAAGCACCTCAAGCCTAAGTGTGTGCTGACGGCTGAAGACCCTGTCTTTTCTCATTCAAAACCCACCGGTTGGAACCAGTATTCCAAGTCAACGGCATCTTTTTCGACAGAAACCTGACATTGCGGTAAGCTTAAGTGCTGCTCTGCGTTTTCTGGTTTTCATGCACAATGACTCCTTGGGGCCCCAGCACTAAAAGCCATTAGCGCTCCCAGTGGTGTAAAACTTGCATGAATCTATAAATCTTTCAAGGCAGTGGATTGAATTTGTACTCCTGATAAAGGATAGATTTTGGATGAACAGTGCTGCAGCTGAGTCAAGCTGCCAACAGTACAGGCTCTGATGTTTATTAAAGCAGTAAGAGAACATGAAAACTTCATTCTCTGAGGATTTGTTATTCAAACACTGCAAAAGCCTCTTCAATGGATGGATCTTTAGCAGAGAAAGGAATCAATCCATTGTATCTTCTAAAATATTTATTTGTCACATTTTCATTTGCATCGGGTAAGGACAAGATTTTTTTTGCAGCTGTTATGGTTCGAAACATAAAAAAAAGAGAAGGGAGCCGACTAGCAAGTTCAACTGAATCATAAAATGTTGAAAACAACCACTCATACTCATGTTTATTTCACTTTACAAGGATGTTCCACATATTGGCCTAAGCACATGTATTTTACTAAGATGTTCATCTTTCACTCACAAGTCTGTTGCTGGTTCTTTATTATATCCATGTACTGTACTTTTGAGGTTACCTTTTGTATCAGAGAGGGGCTGGGAGAGAGAGACTGCACGGTGTTTATGCCAAACTGTGAAGGACAGTAGGAGGGGCAGACAAATAGGGAGGTGGGAATCCAATCGCCCAGCACAAGGGCGAATTATCTGACCAAGGTGCTGAGAGTGTGGTGTCTTCAGCCACTAATTGATAAGAGCCTTCTATCTTTAGTAAGCAGCAGTGTTTGGCTCAGGACATCAAAACCTTGGCTGTGGCTGAAAGGCTTGTTGTGTCCCACTCCCTCCTTATCCCGGGCTATCGGGGGAGGGTAAAAGTCAGGATGTCACCTTGCCAGGGGGCGACTTCTCTACTTTCCTGGCTGAAACGTTGGAGTTGTTTTCACTAATGTGAATTTGAGCCTTCTACTGCTTTGTGTTATTTCCATAATATAAACGGGTGGTAGCACCTCACATACAGTGTCTCCTGTTGTTTGCTTTTGCTATAATTTAAGTGCAGAGATATTTTTAAAAATTATAATCTTGTGCACATTTTTAAATATGAGATAATTATGTTTTCATTTGACAATAAGTAAGGTGTGCATTGTCATAAGCTAAATATGACAAAGAATAGTGCTCTGAGTGATTGCAACTTAGTTTGTTCCTGGAAATAATTTGAATTTTGTAAAGCAATAGCAGCTTTTCTGAACACATATTTTTGTCGCACTGTTCAGATAAAACTTGACTGGAAAACAAGAATATCATAGGTGTAGAAAATAAATATGCAAATACAAATAGACAGCAAGCACAAACATGACATCCCAATGGGAAAAGAAGCCAGTTGGAGTTTTTGGTCCAACGGTCCAGCAAGCCAAAACAATACTAGTTCATATAAAACCACGTGCAGATGCTCTCAACCCACACGCTCCTACAAGCTGACTGTACTCTATCTGCCAGTGCGATATGTTGGGAGACTCAGCTGATGTAAATGAGTGGCTGCTGAAGAGAGGCAAATATTTGGACAGATGGTACCACTCAGTGAAACTCTCTACTAAATGACATAAAGGGTTCATAGATCTGTCTCCTATAAAACCAAATGAAATCATGAATAAAAAATCTCAAATCACAGAATCTGTATTTTGCTGGATTTTTACACCATGCTCACTTTGGCAGATTTTTTTATTTGGTTATCCATCTAGTGTGTGTTTAATGTTTATACTGCATGGTGGTGGCATATCTCCCCGTGGTGCCACCATCAGGTCAGAATTGTAGCTTGTTCACAAGAAATGCATAAATCAAATGAGCAGGTTCCATGAAATGTACCGAGCACACTCATACTCCCCAGACCCCCAGTGAGCTTCCCCCCCCGTATAATACTCAGGCAGCTTTACACTCAAGATATCTTATAATCCAGCAGGCAGATATAGGTAGGATGCCATGACAGTTTGGAGCGTATTCATGCTCCAAAAGGTAGAAGCAGGGAGCCCTTCAAATTTTAATGACACGCCATTAATCAAGTGCCAGTCTCAGGACAATTTTATGTTTTTAGCCCCACTCAAAGAAGGCTCAAAGAAAAACCAAATGGTCACTGCTGTTCTTTCCCCACACTTTAATGCTGTGAGATTTAAGAATTATTTTAAGGGACAACTGGCTGGACTTTAAATTTTTTCGTGTGGCACACATGAAAGAGTGTCTATATATTCATATTAGTGTGCATGTGTGATTGTACACTTCTAGTCCAACACAGAAAATTAGAAATTGGGCCAGTATAACCTCACAGTCACAGTTAATTCACAGACCAAGTTGGTCAGTTTATAAGACTGTTAGCTCATGACACATCCAACCAGCCTACTCACCAGTCCACCGTGGTTCCTGCTGCTTCTACTGATTTATCATTCCTTTTATGGAAATTGTAGCATATCATAGGTTGCAGCTGTGATTTTTCTATTATGACCATTTAATCAAATTTAGTTGGTGTCTATACTCCATATTGTAAAAAAGATATGATATAGCATTCGTGTTTCCTGCACCACTGCCATTTTTCTTGTACTCTATATGCAGCATGTTTGCATTTGATACAATTAAAATGTTTATTTTTTAAAAAAGCATGCGTTCAAACTATTCCCAGTGTTTAACTGACACAATGGTCCATCAGTGACAGAGAAAAATACAAGCTACAGTTTGGGGTATGCCAACTGCTGTGAAGGCAGCTCATTTCTCTGAGGTCATGGCATTGATTAGCCACAGATGCCCTGGAGCCCAGAAGCGAGGCAGGTTGCAAGCTGACCTGAATTAGACTGTAAAGACGACATCTGAGCCAGTTCAATTAGCAAATTCTAATCCACACTGATTACTCTAAAGCCACATCACTACTGATGGCTAACTCCCGTCTTGAGTGACAGTCAGACTCCCAGGGTGCTCTTTGAAATGCTCTACCTTTTGATGGGTTAAAGCTCCTGGAAACTTGATCTACAACTGAGTTGGTTTTTTTCTAATTACATAAACACTATACAGTAGATACAGTGTGTGTGTGTGGTGTACCGCAATACATGTGAAATTATTAAACATTAAATAATGAAAAAACAAAACAAAACACGGTGTACTGTCGTCTGATATTTCCCAAACAAGCCTAAATGTCAGAATGGTAGGAGTGTCAGAGGGGCAGAGAGGAGTAGGAAGATATGCTAATTATGCATTACCAACAAGCTGTTTAATGTCACATGTCTGCGTGAAGCTACAGCTGTAATGGTAATATATGTCAGTAACAAGGATAGTATCACCACTGATTCACTATTTATTGGGAAAATTGTTGCTAGGCTCCAAAAAATACCAACAATGGAGCCACTGCATCCCAAACTAAATTTTGTGTACCCAGCCAGTTTGTATAGCCAGTTTGTTTCATATTGAGCCCTGGCTGAAATGTGCCAGAATATAAACTTCAGTTTTCCACTTATTTGGAATAAGTTGCTCAGACTGTTCATGTTAAAAAGTAAAACCAAGTGTAGCTCCTGTAATGGTCATTGCATTTGTCATAACTACACACAAGGTCAGCTTTAGGTAGCAGGGTAATGATCTATTGATTACATAAACGTGCCCATAATGGTTGTCAACATAACCAATACCAGTTAATTCTTCTTTATTGCTTCGTTGGGGTAGTTATCTAGTTTAGTTTGTATCTCATGCATGCGCATGAGGTTGCCCCAAGTGGCAACTTTCAGGGTTAAAAAAAGAAGGGTAAGTGAAAAAAATTGCAGTTCCTCAAACAGCCACTTGAGGCTGGTTCCAAAATCAAGTCAGTTCTCATAAACCTTCGTGTTAAAATGCCCAACTTTACAGCAGAAATAAACAGCCTGGTACAAAAACAGTTTTGGTCTCTGTTGCTAAATCCCCCATTTATGGCAACTGTAAGGGGTAAAGTTGTATACAACTCAAATTTTAGTAAGGCTGAAAGGTATGTATAATTAAGGGCATGACCATCAAGATAGTCTATGAGTCAGATCCACTCCTTACTCCTCCACAGCTCCACCCTCTTTATCCAAATATGGTCACCTCAGGTCACTTCAGGCTTTAAATTTCCAAGACAGCGATGACCAAAACGCCAAACTTGAGACTTTACAAGGGGTCACCACAAACCAGTGGGGGATGTTATGGTGGCTACGGCCATTATTTCTACACAGTTTACACTCTCATGAGCATGTGGCAACAACATACACATTCTAGTTGCGACAGTTTCATGCTCTTCCATTTACTGTGCAAATTAAACAAAGTTTTAATAGAGTAGTAGATGACACTAAAAACTTTGACCATTTGAACAACAATATTAAGAATATAGCTGTAACGTGAGGGTACGATGTGTGGTGGTTGGCTCACCCTTATTAAGAGTACACAGCAGGATGATGGATATTGTCGTAAACAGCACTTTACTATTCTTCACACTTTGGCAGCTTCACAACAACCCCATTTCCTTCCTTGTTATAGGTCACATGTGTCTTAATTAACCAATGAGAAGCTAGAAGGACTTAGATTGAGGTAATTGTGTGTGAGAATTACATGTAAATGTGTAAATAATGATTGTGAACGTAAATATGTAATAGTTAACTATACAAACACTGTAAATGTATTTTTAGCAAATTACTTAAACACTTAAAATAACTTAACTTGTAGACCTTACATAGCCAATATCTACAATATTGATGAAATTTTGTGATTAGAATGTTAAATCTAAGTTAAATATTGTTGGTTTATCTCTAAACATCATTAACAGTGGTTTATATATTCATCAGTTTTTAATCTATGGGTTGTTTTAAAAGGCAATGGCAAATGCTTTTGGTAATTTATTACAGTTTGAAGAACATGTTGAAATTAAAGGTAATTTAGTTACAGATTTACAATTTTGAATGTTCTGTATCTTTAGGTACTGAACTCAGGAGTAAAAGGATTGCAGCATTTCATAAATTAACCCTCATCCTGCCAGCGTATTTAACATACAAGCACTCCTGACTGGAAACCTCAAGATTAAACTATTGTAAGCAACAACTATTGTGGCAAACTGTTATTTCTTTACAAAACATTTAGTTATATAAATAATGTCATCTGAAAAAAAAGATATGATTTTAGGGCTATGACAGTTTGAACATAATCTTACCTCAAAGAGCAGAAATTTAATTAGAAACCTTAGCAAACATGAACTCAATAAATAGTTCCATCTATTAAAACTGCATCAGTGGATTTGGTTGCTTTTGACTCGGTTCCCCAAAGACCCCAATATATTGGTACTTTTAAAAAGCACTAATTAAAACAGAAAACAATGACTCCAAGTCATTAAGAACAAACTGACTGACAAAGTCGTGAAAAATTGGAATGATACACCTGTGAGATGTGACAAAAGTATACCTCTGGGGTCTGTGTGTAACCTAGTTGGTAAGACGAGAGTCATTGTTAAATTGTGTGGTGTGCTGTGGTGTTGGTTTTAAGATGCAAATTAGCATTCAAATTTAGCATTCTTGTCCATTTAATTAAGGATCTTATTTCATCCGCATGCCTATTTTATATTGTATTTGAGATTTAAAAATTGTGACCATGAACAGATGCGACTTCAAACAGCTCTGTTTTGCAGATTGACTCTTCAGCGTTGCTGTTTTTGGTGTTCAGTTTGTATTTAAACAATAATATATTTTTGTCAGAACAACTATTTACTACAGTTTGTCCTCTGTCTTTTGTGAATGATGAATAGCTTCCATTGTTTATCATTACAATGTGAATGGCTCCTGTAAGTCCTCTAATGGCCACTCAGCTGATGGCAGCAAACAATAAGGGATACTCATGATGCCCGTAAATTCTGCCTTGTTCTGACATCAGCTTACATGCACAGCAAATCACTAGGCAGATCTCAGTCCTCCCTTATCCTTCACTGCACTCCCACCTCTTTCTATTGCTCCACTGTGATTAATGCCCCGCCGCCATCAACAACAGACACCACAAGTTGCATATCTAAAGTAAAAACACTCAATGAGCCTTCTCAGGTGGGTTTGAGGGTCAGACGGAGTTTACGACCTCCCATCACCACGAATCCTCTCAGCGTCCTTCTGAGGCTGCTCACAGCGGAGAAGGAATAAATTACAGGCTGAACAGAACTGTAGGCTTCTTTTTAACATCTAATTCCAGCCTTGGTATCACTATTATTTTGTTGCCTTCTCCAGTCTTTCACATCCACAAAACCCTAAACCCCAGCTTTACTCTCACAATCACCTTACTTACTGCAAAGCAAGGTGAAATGAATGTGACCCAACCAATCTAACTTCTCAGATACCATGAAACCTAAATCGCTCAAGTAAAATACACGAGGAAACCTTTTTTTAACTCAAAACTTGATAGAAATTCACCAGCACACAAATACCGCTACAATTTTCACAGATGCTTGCATTAGTATTCTGTGGGGATGTATCCCAGTGACATGTAATACATCATAGTCACCAGGAGGCACTTCCACTGCAGAGTTGACGTGCAAATATGGGCAGAGCATGTTTAGATGTTTTACGCTATACTCTTTATCCTAAAATGTCCTCTGAAGTTCCAGAAGGGACACGTGTGTACATGTATGTTCAAACACATAGACGCACTCGCGCAGTGGTACAGTGGTAAATGCATTCCACACACCACCCACCAACCCCCGCCTGCCAACACTCTCACACACACCAACACGTTGCACATCAGGGTCATAGAGTCTCCGCATCATGGGATATTTGTGAAATGTGATATGAAGGGGGTTGGGGGAGTGTGTGTGTGTTTAGGGACAGGAGAGTTCTCACCTCAAACAGTGAGCCAGGCAGGAAGGCTGAATGCCCTTGACTAACCTTGTAGGTTTTTACTGTGCCTTTATGAGAGGTTATAAATCATCATGATGTTTTTTTTTTATTTATTTATTTTTTTTAAATGCTGCTGTTTTACAATGTGCAGCCAGATTGACAAGGCAAACGTACACCCCTATAACAAAGCCCATTACAAATACTGTCTGGAATACACTGGGCACTGAAATTCAATACAGCTCAAAATAATGAAAGGATGTCTGTGTTGTCCTGTGTCAGTCAGAATGGAGAAACAATGAGAAATATTTTCAGTGGACACATTAAAATGAATCACTCTTGTGGGGACCATAAACACAGTGCACTGCAGCTGTACTTGCAGGTGAATGGAAAATACACAAATTATCATATTGATTGCTTTTGGCCTGAATGAGGAGATTTCCATCTTTATTTCATAAAATGTGTACATACAAACAAAGGTTGGGAAGAAGAGAGGTTTTAATGGCATCCACTGAGAGAGGCTCTTCGTCTAGACACACAGTTTTCAACAGAAGCCATAAAAGAGCAGCTCTCCACTACTGCTCTCTACAATGTAAACAGCTCAGGCCCAAACCTCTCCACTCAACAACACATTTGCTCGCTACGGCTCCCACTCATATATTCATGTATTCATGTGTTTATCAGAACTTGGCGGCTTACGTTGCCGTTTTCTCCTTATAATGGTGAGCGAATGCACTTCCATAGTGGAATGGAAATAATCATGGATCCTATGAAAACCCAGATACACATTTGTTGTTTTTTTGTGAGATAGAGAATAGGCAGAGGAAGTGATGAGAACTGCAGAGCGAAAGGCCAAATTTAGCCTGTTTTCCATATCCGCTACGCAAAAGCTTACAGCCAAAAGCAACTGTAGGTTTAATTAAGATCCACAGTGGTGTGTAGAACTTTTCTTTTTTGTTGAATGAGATGTCGTGTATGCACTGCTGCATTGTGGCTGTGTCCATTGGCCTGTACTGTGAAGCAAGCTCAACATATCCAGGATATCGTTACGTTATCTGGCTTCACTAAGGACGCATTCACACTGGCGCTATTTGGTCCGCTTTAAACAAACTCTGGTCCGCTTCCACGGATAGTTCGGTTTGTTTGGAGTGGTGTGAACGCTCATTCGAACTCTGGTGCGGACCAAACAAGCCACCCTGGTCCGCTTGAAAACTGGGGGTCTCGGTTCACCTGCAAGTGAACCCTGGTGTGGTTCGCTTACAGTGGGAAATGCAAATGGACTATCCAGCAAACCAAAGAGAGAAGGTGACGGAGGGCGCAGTGCATTTTGGGTAGAAAAAAAAACAAAGCCAACCGGAACTGGGAAGGGCAGAGGTAAAAAAAGAAAAAGTTGGACACCAAAGCAAAAACAGAAACCCCAAGACTGCATAAAGTTGGTGTTGCTCCATTGTTTTTGCGGTGACCAAGCCGGCTGAAGGGGATAGATTTCCATTTTCGGTCCTGGCCAATTTATGAGCCGGATTTTCTTCTTCCTCATGCTTTTTGTCTTCCTGGTCAGTGGTCGTTTTGGGCAATACTGCCCCCAAACGAGCAGCTGTTGTAACCGTTTGACGTTGTCCAGGCGGTTTGGCCTGCTTTAAAAAGTGCAGTGTAAAAGTGATTGAACCAAATGAAGGTGTGAAATTTTTCAGCATTCCCCGCCCAATCGAACTGAGTCCCCCGGACTATCCTGGTGTGAATGCGCCCCAAGTCTAAAGCCCAAGCCACACTGTCTGCATCAGCAGCACATGACGGCAACTTCACTGAAATGCTGATCTGCTACCTGTGGGATTTTCACATGGACAGCGTTGCTGCTGTAAAGCTGCCTGCTGCTATGACTATAGGATTTCCACTATTAAAAGCTGGTATTTCAGCAACATGGTACTGTAAATATTTAACAATTAAAAACCTTACATTAACAAATGAAGGGATTTTGTCCACAGAAATGTTGGCGAAGGGCTTTTATTTTGAAATGGAAACAGGAAGTGTTGAGTCAAAATGAATATTTATAAAGACATTTAAACTGTAGTGAAAGGCGGCATGATGTCAATATGGTAATCAAAAGACCAATTTGCACTCTCTATTTTTGCTGAAAACAAAAAGTAGGCAAAACTGAATCTCCAGATGTTGTGCAGCTGAGCAGCAGCCACGCTGCACCTGAGCAACGCTGCTCACACAGACAGTGTGACTGCTCTTACTTGTTAAGGGGCCGTACACACAATCATGCTAAGCATTTACACAACAGTAGGTATCAACTCAGTGAGTCAACCCAGGTTTTCCAAATCTAGCCATGAATACGACCACAAAAACGAGGCAGTGTTTGCAGTGTATGACCATTCATAGAGATGGTAAAGTCAAAGGCATTAGGGCAAGAGTAAATCTGGCTATTGTGTAATCCATTAAATAAAGGCTTTTCTTAGAACTATTCTTACGGTGTGTACAGTAATTTTAGCTCTACTCTTTTAGTCTTAAATGCTGTTTTAAAACAGACTTAAAAGAAAGTAATAAAACAAATATAAAAGCACAAAGCAGCAAGTATGACTTCTTTATCTTATGAGCACAAGTACAGGGCTTTAGTGCTTGAAAGCTGAAACAGATAAATCACAAGAATCTATATCCCTTCTGTAAGAAATCATCAGAAAAAGCCAAAGGGCTTTGCTGGTCTCTAAACACTCTTCCTCCTAAGAGACTGTCTCATGACCCACGCACCAGGCTCTATGGGATCTCCTATAAATGGTGATACCATTTTCCAAGATATTTAATTGGTCAGTATGTGGTGCTTTTATATGCATTGATCTGTTATGTCAAACATAACCTGCTCTGGAGAAGGTTAGGTTGCAGCATACTGTAAGTTGCTATGGTGATGTACCCCAGGTAGAAGTAAACCACTGTCGTAACCATGAAAACCAGGGGTTAAACCTGAAGTTACAGCGCGAACCCTAAACCGTGCTTCGTAGTACAGGTCTCAAGTGTGAGATTGTTATTTAGAAATACATTATACAAAACAATGCAGTGTGAATGGAGAGGGGGGGATTTAAATTAACCACAAATAGGTAATTAATTAGCCTAATTTAATTATGTATATATTTATATTTTAAGCTTGTCACCTCACCTCAATGTCTGCATAAGCTTACACACTTACATCACATAAGGAGGTGCATGTGGCCAACATTTCCTACTGTATTTTTAGTCAGATATATTTCAGGCTGTGTTTGAGATATGTTTAAAAGTCGTACTGACAATACCTGATGCTGCAGGGCTCTGTACATTAGTGCCTCAAACATCTCCTTTTCCAACACTAGTGGGCAGTCACATTCCACACAATGCTCCATAATACCTGGATACCGGCGTGTAGCACACACACCCATGCACATGTAGCTTGTAGCCCTCTTCTTTTTTTGTCTTCCTCCCACTGTCTCTGTTGTGTCTTTTCCTCTGCCATACACCAACTCAGTTGAGTTGTATAGTAGTAGAGCAGCTGCAGCCACTGCTCTGCCAAGCAGAGCAATCAACAAACTGCTGAGGGAAAATGTCATCCTGGTGAGGACTGAGAAAATGGCTTTTTAATTAATGTTTTGATTTTGGGTAGTATATCACTCATGAGAAAAATTATTGAGCTGAGTGGCATTTAAATGAGGGGGTTACAACCACGGAATGACCATTGAAAGTCATCATGGAGTTTATTGGATATTAATTAGGAGACAAGGAGGAAGGAGGAGGAGGAGGGAAGAGAGAGGATGCAGACAAATGCCCTCCCCAAATGTGAGAGAAGAGAGAGAAAACACAAGAGCAAGGATTAACAGAGGTTAATGTAATTTGAAATTTGAGTAGGGTGTGTGTGTGTATTTGTGTGTGTGAGTGCACACACGTGTGCCAAGACATTTAGCATGTTTTCTTGTGTTTAGAGATTGAATTCATAGCAGTCATTTGCAATCCTTACTGCCATTTGAAATTTAGCATTTTGTTATAGAATACTGCGCCTCCAGAGCCCAGTGGTAGGACGTAATATTAGTGGGGAAATCTTTACAAGGGTTACTTAACCAAGCACGCGGATTAATAAAGCATGCGATCAGTTTAACAATCCAGTCTAATAACCTGTGCAATCTGATTGCTAAATTTAGTAGGACATTAAATAAACACATTTAGCATCTGCCATTGAGAGTTAAGGGTAGAAATCATCCAATTTTTTAAAATAATGAACATAAGCCGAAGTCTATTCAAGGATTAGTCAGACATTTTGCAAAAATATTTTTATTAATTTTCTTTTTGAGAGTTAATTGACAAAATTGATTGTTCTCATGTTTGTGCAGTAACTACGGAGTGGAAGTTTGTGACTTTCATTTTGCGCCGCCGGATGATATTTGGTGCGTCCGCTGACACGAGTAAGGGCTTTACCTTTAACATAATGCGTCCCATACCCAATCTGCTGTTACAGTCACTCCTGCATGTGGGGGCAGATGTAACATTTGACATTGCTTGTTAAAACATTGCTTGTTAAAACATTGATGACGGTTAACAAGAACAGAAATACAAGCTACCTATATTAAAATTGTGTCCACATAGTTAAGAGTTTTTTTAGTGATGACATCAAAACCAAAAATTGCTACAGTTGCCCCCGGTTACCCAAAAGCGGCCCTGCGTTTCCAGCCCCGGAGACAAAACGACTCAAATCCTGCAGATGACAGAGAGCTGGTTACATAAAGATGCCATGTTGGTCATGTGGGCACAATACAGGACAAAACAAAGCAAAATTTAAAGACTTTTAGAAAACGGCCAAGTGTATTACACCCTCTACAGAAATGTTCAGTGCAGTGTGTGATCAAGGAGAGTGAAACGGCATGTCTGCACTCAGGACAGGCAGGTGAGCTGGACGTCAAGATAACAGTAAACCTTTAATGTAACAGTGAATGTTCAGTGTGAGCTACAGTTTGTCACCGTAAAGCTATTTTAACGGCTACTCTGATCCGCCTTAAAACTATTTAGAATATCAGTTAGTAAGAATCAATGGCCGATCGATTGGCCCTTATCTGGGGGTGTTCGATTTATAATCTTTCTCATCCCAGACTCTGGCAGCTTAAGGTAGAGATAGTGAGTTAATTGCGTATGGGAAAGTTTTACATAGCAATGCTGCTAATCATTTAGCAAATACAGAAAACAGTGAGCTAAGGAGGGTTGGCTGGCATGTATCGATGCCTTTGATGGTTATCATACTGTGTATGTAAAAAAACAAACAAACAACTGGACGGAGAATTTCACCTTTATTTTAGTCATTTTTATAAGGGAGACTTTTTACACATACTTCCATTAAAAATGGTTTCAAGCTCCAATTATAGTAATAAACCATGTGTTGAACCACCCCAAAAAACCTCTCTGTTTTTATTCCTTTAAGGGTCATGCTGACTGATAAGTTTGTTATACCATGATACAATACGATATGATACGATACGATACGATACGATTCAATGTGATGCAATGCAGTGCGATACAATATTTTCTGAGTCGGTTATCGTACTGTGAAAATCTCATAATGTTACAACCCCAGTCACTGTATCCAATTTAGATATTAGAAGAGTACCAATTGAAAATGCTATGTTCTTCAGTTATCACATGAATATGGGCAACCACTCAATATTCACAGTCCATACACTGAACCTTATTTGCCTCCAAAATCCAACCACTTAAATGGTCAAAATTGTTTATTCATGTTCCAAGTCAGCGGGTAAACTGGCAAGAAGGGTACAAAAGGAGAACACACACATGAATCCCCAGGTGGCATGCTTTGTACAGAGCCTGTGGACTTTGGCCAAACAGTTTTTAAGTATGCCACAAACTGAAATAAATCTTTTTAATCTTTGTATTGAGTGCATTATATATTTCACGGTTAAATCCTGAAAGGTTTAAAAACTACACTCGTAGATTGTGAAGTATTAAGTCATATCTTAAGTCATGAATCAGCTACAGGTTCTGTAAGTTACAGTGACAGATTCATCAGTAAATGCATTATTAAAAAACAATATGCATATTCAGATTATTATTAGTAGTAGAGCCATAATAAAGCCAAATTCCCCAAAACACTAAGTGCTCAACACAACGTCATCTTTAGGTTCAAAGTATGCTTTGTTTGTCAGATTTTGGTGTAGTTTACTTTCATACATTTCTCTCTAGAAACTGCATCTTCTCAGATGTGGAAGCCTTTTATTTCTGGACTTTGATTTTTTTTAAAAAACAGCTCATGGACATACTGTACATGCTGTTTTAGGACCCCTATATAGGGTTCTTGCTATACAGTACACATGTTTTCTTGTAGCATATATATCGTCCGTTTTCCTTGAATCACTTTGATTCAGACAGCGAGGGAGATCAAAGTGATCCAGGAAAATGACCTGCTACATATATTGCGTGTTGGAAGATTAGAGGTTAGGGCACTGATTTATGGATGTATTTCAGCTTTTGACTTGACCTCTTCCTCCTCTCTTTCATCTTTGACTTCAGTTCTCCTCACGCAGTCAAGTTTTACATGAACCATTTATGATGAGACCTTGTTTACTGTAGACACTGTGTTACACATGTTCCGACTCCGCTGTTGTTTTCCATCTCCTCAGTTATTATCCTGTCTTTCTTCCATCTATCAACCTTCACCTCCATACATGCAGGTCAAACCTTATCAGTTTCAAGTTAAATGTGTACATCTTGGTTAATAGCTTTGACAACCTCTTTGTTTTTAATTTATTATGCATCAGATATAGTGTGTTAATGAGTGACTTTATTATTTCCCCTAATAGCCTCTTGTTTTTCCTTACTGACACAGTGTGTATTAAAATCTCATTTTCTCCTCCTCCTCCTCCTCCTTTTCATGTCATCTATTTATAGTCTGCACATCAATAACGTTACTAATTTCCTTAGATTTTTGTCACCTAATGCCATTAGTAGTTGCACTGGACGACATTTCTTCGCTGTGAGCAGCATGGCCAGTGTAGTTTGTTCTGAAACAACTTCCTGACTGAGTTTTTTATTTCAACAGCAGCTTCGCAGCGCGCTAAGGTGTCATGCTTGGGCATGCAACTCTGTGTTTACTCTGCTTTTCTTGTTTGGTGAGGTGAGAGGAATAAACTGCACCTGCCATGATGATCACAATATCTCACCCAATGTCACATGTTGTACTGTTATTGAAGGAAGTCATGTGTCAGAGAGCTACTGTGTGCGTAGCTGTGGCTGTGTTTTGAAAGATGTAATGTCACTTGATAATAGGATAATAATTAATCACCACGGCTTCTGATTTATATTTCACTGACGCCACCTTTAAGCTTAGTGCATGCATATAAATGAATGCAACAAGTGCTTGGATACATCCTGATGGGCCATTCTAAAGCAAAACTGGCAAACAAAGTGCTGAATTAAATAGAAACCAAGGGGATAAAAACAGATCTTTACCTATGCTGTCAGAAATATCCAACTCCCCTCCCCTAAGCACTATATACAGTATATACCTGTATAAACCCTGCTAACCTACAGTGGCAAGTTACTATGTGTGTTTTCTTTGTTACCTTGAGGGAGGAGTACTGCTTTCTGGTCTGTGAGGCAATGATAAATCACTAGTCAGGTGAAGATGAAAGCCTGTGGGCCAAACTGCTTCAAAGTGTGGCCTTCAGTCGCCAGCTTATCTTGAAAGGACTGGAACAGTCCTCAAAAAACAGACTGTTCTGAGTTAGTCTGATTGAATTTCAGTTGTACTTCAACCGGATCAGTTTTGTGGTTTATTTCTGTCTCTCACCTAATGTCACCCAAACATCTGTCAGACTGCTTGGTATGACATGTATTGATAGACAGATGCAGCAGATTGCATCATTACACAACACTGAATTAGCTCTTCATCATATATGTAGTCATTAAGTGAATATTTAAGACCTTTTCTAGAGTTAAGTTTTAATATCAGTCAGCCAGAGACAGCTAGGGGCTGATAAAATCTGCCACCGTCAGCGGCCATTTCAGCCAGCATAAGCCACAGTCCCTAATTAAAAACAAACACTGCTTTTGTCTGAAATTAAGGACCCATTATTTCAACATTACCCCGCCTTGTTGTCAGACAAGGTCCATATTTGATACTTGATACTTGATACTGCAAAACTCTAAAATTTGCTCAGCAATTTTTATGTCCAGATGTAATGTTTACCCACGGAGAAAACCCGGGCTCCTGTCTTCCTCCCACAGTCCAAAGACATGCAGGTTAGGTTAACTGGTTACATTACATTGCCCACAGGTGTGAATGGTTGTCCTGTCTTTATATGTCAGCCCTGTGATAGTCTGATGGTGATAGTACCCTGCCTTTCGCCCAATGTCAGCTGGCTCCTAACAGGATAAGCAGTTGCGGAAAAAATTAATGTATTGTCTATTTTTATTAATATATTTATTTTTTAATATCTATATAGCCCCTTTCCCACTGGATGAAACACCCACTAACACCTGCTAACACCTGGCTTTTATACATGATGGGTAAAGTTACTATCATCATTCACACCCTGGTCAAATGACCCCGCAGTAATCACTGGTATGTATCGGCTGTGGCCGTGATCGGCAGTGATGGAAATACAAAGCCAGAGTGAACCTGCTAATTTTAGCCTCTTTTCCAGCAAGCTGCAATGACACGCTACCACAAAATACAATCTGTCTCCAGGCCAAGCAGCACTCAAACATCATTCCAAATTAGTCTGCATGAGTTTGAAAGAGATACTGAATAAGTGAGAGATATGTAAAAAGAAGTAACCGCAGTAATGTTCACTGGCCTCCATGGCAGCTGCACTATGGCTGTGGTTTTGGTACCACTGTAGTTATGGCAAATTAAGTATGGTTAAATCTAGAGGTGTGGAATACAGGGGTGTGATAATGTTTCGACTTGGATCGATATATTATGAAATGATCAAAGGTCCAACATTATACATGCAAATTAAAAACACTGATGCATTTCATCTTTATTTACGCCTTTACTTTGAAATTCCGATGGCATATCTGCCACCATTTCCATCCAAGCACATCCTCCTAAACACTTAAACAGTGCTAGCAGCCCAGTGCCACACAGACATCAGCGAGCAGCCAAGAAAAAGACAATGAGGATATTTACTGATATTGTCTCATATGAATCCCCTGAATTGAGTGGAATCAAAATCAAATCATGTCAGGCTTAGTGACATCAGCAACTATTGTACTGTTGTCCAAAGAGTTGATATCATATCATGATGAAACCAATATAGAAATTACCATAAATTTCAAATGGTAAATTTGAAATCAGTAAATTGCATATATACTATGCTACATTAGCAAAGAGACAATTTTATCAGATGTTGTTCTAAAATTGCCAGTGTTTGTTCTACCACATTTATCTCAGATTGTATTGTGTTGTATTTATCTTAGATTTATTTTGCTTTGAGTTTCTTGGTCCACATTAGGGTTTGGATAAAACATTCATTTTTACCAAAGATGTAGGTCAGTTACTCATGGATTTGGACTGAACTACCAAACTTAATACCTTGTGAGTGGTGATCTAAAAAATGCTAAGTGTGTGTTGGGAAAAAAGTTTTGAAACGTTAAAAGTTCGAGAGGGTGAATCTTAAACTTTAAAAATTTGTCGATGTACACTTGCACTGGTATTGAAGACTGTTCTTTCAGAGCTGAGTTCACACTAACTTTTCATTAAGATTTGCCCACACAGTTGCGAGCTTGCGAGTCATGCAATTTCTGGCAGCGTTGTGTTGCAGCTCTGGTCTGAAACTCTGAAACATACACTGCAGTCATGCAGTCTACAACAGTTTATACAAGCGTGTGGACGCCACCAAGGACTGTATGATGCATTGGGGTTCATCTTGTAATCTCTAATTTGTGCTAGAATGGCCATGAAAGGGAAAAATTGTTTTTGTTCTCTTATTTTTCTTTGTTGGAATACATAAATCTGTAATTACTTTCTTGTTCGTCATACAGCATTTTCAATTACATGCTAAAATTATAACAATATTCCACCGTGTTTGTTTTTAGAAATCTTCACAATATTCTTATACCATAAGTCTCCAAATACCTCTGCTTCAATTTTTGAGGTATTAGTGCAGCATTTTTAAATAATTAGATGCTAAATGTATGCCCTATTTGCATAAATTGCTATATAGGTATATTTTAAAAAACTATAGTTGTCTGCAAACTCCACATTATTCTTGTACAACAGTTCCCCTGGTTCTTCTGAATTATTTTACTGCAGTATTTTTTTGTAAATAAATAAGAGAAATTAAAAATTACACTAAAAAAATCAATTCAAATTTAGCAAACTCAGAGTATTGCTGACAGTTTGACTGCAGTGTCTGTTTCAAGGTTTTAGGCCACAGCTTTGGGACAGTCAAACCAGAAATCACATGACTCACGAGCTTGCAAATGTGTGGGCAAATCTCTCAAAAGTGGGTGTTGTAAACTCTGAGCTCTGAGTCCAAATGTGTTGCTGCAAATTTTCAAAATAAACATTTGCCCTTTGAAACTCAAGTTTCAACGTTCCAAAACTTTTTATTTTTTCTCCAGCAGTTTCCCAGCAGCTTCCAGATTACCATTTACAAGGTTTCCAACCTAGGAAACAAAGTAAATACACAGGGATAACAGTGACAAATCTGAAACTCTGACAAGAGAGAAACACTGGAAAAATAGTGCTGCAGTTGTGAAAGAAGACTGAAATATAAAATAATGTTTGTAGAGATTAGAATTTTTTTCAGCCTTTCAAAATATTATGCAAGCCTTCAAAACTTTCTTTCAATCTTGCAAAACCTTTTTTTATTATTAGATTTCAAGCTTTAAAATGCCAAGTTTCAACCTTTAAAACCTGTATTTTTTTTTTTTTTTTCGTTTTAAAACATGGTATGATATTGATCCCACAGTTTGGAAGTGCCCCAAGTGGTTTATGTGTGAGCTTGTTGCTTCCTGCTTCTTGATCTATGCTTGATCTTAACTTACATTACATGACATCCGTTGCTATGATAAGAGAAAGGACACACACCATTCATCACACACAAATCTTAGACAGTGTTTCCATGAAACCTTGGTGAACAATGAGTTTTTATGCATTTTCAAAATTGCTCTCAAATTTTGTTCATAAAAGGGATAAAGTGGCAACTTTCCATTTATCTTCCCTAAAGCATCCTGGCGCAGAGAACAATAAAATCTGTGTTCCAGGGAAGGAAAAGCTAAAATTTCATTTCATGGTGTACCGGTGCATGGCTGAGCAAAATGTAAACTCTCAGTGAGAAGGTAGTGTGCTGATGAATAGCTAGAATGCTTCCTTTTCTTTGCCTTTTCACTCCTCTCAATCTAACAGGTGTTGAGAGTTTTATATTTTTTTTATATCTTTTTCAAACACATTCTGTAGTTATGCTATATTTTGTTGTGGATCCATTTTATTTTTATTTCCAAACTACATATGTTAGAGGTTGTATTTATATGCTTGCCAGGTGCACAGTGAGGAGTCAGTACAGTTGGAGACAATTGGTCTTATGAAGGAACATGCTGGCATTATCTTAAAACACTCATAGTTTTTCCTGAGGCTTGTTCGCACAAATGTTTCAAGTTAGACTCGACAAAGTCCTAACTAGGGCTAATAATCGACCAGAAAGGTCATTAGTCGGCAAGATATCATTGGTTTCTTAGTCTCAGGAGAAAAAAAAAACAAAAAATGTGAAACAGAGGGAGCTGCGCCTTGTCAAAATCAGTCATAACCCACATGACTGGACCATGTGGGAATTTAATTTGAAAGGACAGACACCAGAAGAGGCCATGCTCAGCAGTCAGATAGG
Source organism: Cephalopholis sonnerati (assembly GCA_019142605.1). Classification (NCBI taxonomy): domain Eukaryota; kingdom Metazoa; phylum Chordata; class Actinopteri; order Perciformes; family Serranidae; genus Cephalopholis; species Cephalopholis sonnerati. The sequence continues at coordinate 33,804,915 of JAGQAX010000001.1, read as the reverse complement.
AGTCATGTTTCAAACCAGTCACTACCAACAAATATCTTTCCCTTCCTCCGTAAATATTCAGTCTGTGATAAATACAGAAAAGTTGATTATAAACAACGCCTGGAAGAAGATCAGCTCTGCACTCAGGATTTCTGGTAAATAGGCTATATGGGACTTGTTACGCTTGCTTAGCAACTTCAGACGCAACCTGCCTGTGGGCTCTTGAAAGCTGGCACAAAAAAGGCACAAGAGTCGCACCAAGCGCCCGACCTAGTGTTTTCCAGGCGGTTAAAGATGCGGCATGTGTACGGCCCCTAATTTCCAGGGCAGGTCCCTGCAGTTATTACACAGGCTACTTAATAACATGTCGGGCAGGAAATCCAAAGTGTGGGATCATTTTGAGAAGGTGAAGGACCAACCCAAGGTGATATGTAAACTCATCTTCATTGGTCGACTACAAACATGACGTATCATCTGAAACATGGAAGTAGCTACATGCCCATTAGCCCACAGCGTCATTAACAGGCGGCTCGCTCAGTGTGTGACGTGCACTTGTAGATAAAATATAGGCCTATATTAATGAAGGTTCATTAGTACAGTTTTGTATTTCTCTGTAATGTAGCACAGTGTTAACAATGTTACTGATACTATTCTTTCTCACACCTTCAACTCAAACCATTGTGTTGCCCCGCCCAAAATATATCATTTAATAATTAAATTAATATCGTAAACATGTGGGCGACTAGTCGACTAATGGCCCTAAATGATGACTATTGGACGACTGGGAAAACTCTTAGTTGGGGGCAACTCCACTTTTAACTAAGCAAACTTGTTGTAATCACTCATTTATTTTGGCATAATCAGCACCTATGAAACTGCCATAAAAGGCTGCCTGTGCTGCTCCTCTGTTTGTCAGGAGGTTCAATTCACAAAAATGTCATATGGAATAAAAAGAAGCTTTAAGTGCTGCTGTCAGATATAAACAGACGGAACAATTACTAGCTAAACAGTGTCAGTAGTTGTATTAGGGGACCTGAAACAATTAGAAAATACCAATATTACTGGTGCCAACGACATGTCACAGAAATAAAAAGTGGGAGTTCTGACATAAAGTTAGAACATCCCTCTAAACAAGAGCTGTCTATGACTAATATAAGAGACAGTCGGACGGACATGAAAGCCATGGAAATATCTTAGACGGGAGAATATTAGGCCGAAGCCTACAGTAGGCGATATTACACTGTCAGGTGCAACAGAGGATGATCTTGGACAGAGATCTGCATAAAAACCCTGAGGCAGCTGTCAGAGTGAGAGAATTGTTCTAACAACTACTGAAATGTATACGTTGTTGTGCGAAAAAATGCCAATGATAATCATAAAATCTATGACAAAAAACTCTCAGTAAACTGGCAAACCATGATGATGATCTGGTGAACAGAATGTTAATAGTGCAGTAAGTTTGTCTCTGGTATATGTTTTATGCAAGTTCATTTCAGTATCATATTTAAAGTCCAAGTCTTTTGGATTAGATATTATGATGTTTAATAAGTGTTTTTTTTTTCTTTTTTTATTCCTTTTGAGAAAGGGAAACTTTGTATGTGACTTCTACGATGGCTCTGAACGACTCATGAGTTCTGGTCACACATTCAAAAAATACAAGATTGGAAAATGGTACAAATTCTTTTAAATCCCTCATGCACACCACTTCAGAACGAGTCTGTTCGAACAAGTGCTTCTTGAATTGGAATGTGTTTCGGGGTCAGAGTGAGAGATCCACTAATAGATCAGGTACGCTGAGATATCTAAAAATGTTTAGACATGTTGTCGTGTAATTTGCTGCGGCAACCGCTTTATGAGAGGGGAAAGCACAAGTTGTACATAATCACGTTCAATAATGTGCTTAGCTATTGAGTTTGCTTTGGCGAGACCACTGTATAATAATTGTTTAATCAAAAATCTGTACTAATATCACTGCTCAAAGGTTGATATAAAATAACTTCCACACAACAAAGCCCTCATTGTGTGCTTGTATGCCATCATCTCCAAAATCATGATCTTTTCTGTTGAAGCACAGACTAAATTGTAGGGTACTCATCAACTTCTATTGTTGGACATACGGTATGCTGCTGATGTGCATTGTTCACGGTACACTATTATTCTCTGGTGATTCATTCAAATCAATATGAGAAGGCTGATTGCTGTGATGACAGCCAATTGTCAATGCTTTTAATGGGTGCAGCTGTAAATGGGAAATGCTGCAGACTATATTAAGTCTGTATATGCTGTCTACAGAAGTGGTGCTTATATCCTCATACTACATACTACATACAAGATGTTAGTGATGGAAACATGAAACAATATAAGATGTGTGTGATAGTTGTGAACTTCTCATTTTTGTGCATGTTACAGTGCAAATTATACTGCGAAATGTAATGTAATACTTGATAAAAAAAAAAAATTAATCGTGGCTTTAAACACTAGTGGACGGCATGGTGGTACCGTTTCTGAGAGGGTTTCTGGTTCAAACCCAGGGTGGGGGGGTCAAACTCCAGTGCAGGGAAGCCCTTCTGTGCGGAGTTTGCTTGTTCTCCCATGTCAGCATGAGTTTCTGCAGGTACTCCAGCTTCCTCCCACAGTCCAAAGGCACGCAGTCTAGGTTAGTTGGTTTTGGCAACTTGTCCAGGGTGTACCCCATCTCTCGCTCAATGTTAGCTGGGATAGGCTCCAGCACACCCAAGACCCCTAACAGGATAAGCGGTTACGGAAATAAAACACTAGTGATGTAGCTTTGAGCCAATGTCTTTCTGTAGCGGTGCTATTCAAATTTTGCTGTTACTTCATGTTAGGAAACTTTTCAGAAACAGCAGTGTGATTGAAGAATACTCTAAGGTCCCAATCGCACAGAGAACGTTTTAGCAGCTGGATGTGCCTACTTGTAATTATTTTAAATGAGAATGAAGCTTTTTGCTTGCAGTTTTTGCGTTGCGACATGCCTCGCGTTTCTGCGTTCTAAGCCCTTGGCTTTTTTGCCGAAGCGCTCTAAAGTCCTTAAGTGGAAAAAACTTCAACTCAAAGTGGAGGATGGCCCCATGTCGTCTCTTTTTTGTCATCTTTTTTTCCCCATTGTCCAATTGGATGATTTAAGAGGTGGCGGGCCTTCTGTGGTGGTCACAACAACAAGTTTACAGTTGGTAAACAGTGGAGGAGAAACTGGTGGTAGGCCTGATGATAGACAGGCGGGTGTCAAACTGTCCCCAAGTCATCCTAAACTATGCCTGTAAACGGCCATCACCGAGGCGAAGCTCCTGGACCAACTGGTGGTATGCCCCATGACCCACCCTCTCTTTTAGGGTCTCATGTACCCACACAGATCTCCGTTTCCCTGTGCCCAAAAAAACTCTGACAGCCTCTCACCCTCAACCAGAGCTACAGCAAGTACCCTTACTGTCAAATAACTAAAATAAATAAATAAATGGTAGATTGATTACCAGGGTGGCATGGTGGTATGGTGGTTAGCACTGTCGCCTCACAGCAAGAGGCTGTGGTTTGATTCCAGGTGCTGGAGACCTTCTGTGCAGAGTTTGCATGTTCTCTCTGTGCCAGCGCGGGTTTTCTCCAGGTCTGCATTGCACACCCAAAGACATGTAGATTGAGGATAGGTTTATTGGTGACTCTAAATTGCCTGTAGGTGTGAATGTGAGTGTGAATGGTTGTCTGTCTCTGTGTGTCAGCCCTGCGATAGTCTGGTGACCTGTCCAGGGTGTAACCTGCCTCTCTCCCAATGTCAGCTGGGATAGGCTCCAGCCTCCCCGCGACCCTCAAGAGGATAAGCGGTTAGAAAATGGATGGATAGATAGAGTGATTACTTGGGAGGGTTAGAATAAGGACGTGAGTCCGTGGTTGCCTGGCAACAATAATAAGGCGCAGCAAGTGTTTTTTTTCATGAGTGGCATTCAATTAAAAACGAAGAAAAGGCAGTGCGGTGCGCCTCGCGTTTTGCAACTGCAAAACGCTTTCTGTGTGATTGGGGCCTTAAACATGAACAGTAAACATACGATTTTGGTCACCCACATCACAAAGTAAGCCCTACTTGATTCACATACCATTTGGCACAACCAATTCCCCCACTCGCAAATCTGCAGCTACAGCCATTTATTTGTTTATGTTACATTTACTGAGAAAATGGCATGCAAATGTAATACAGCCAACTTGGGGGTCCTAGATGCCTGACTCTTTACCCTAGCCTGTGATAGCTGCATAATGGTTCTGGCTGGAAACCATTAATCGTTTAATGGTGTAAATACAAGGTCTGGATCACCACCAGAATCTAATCAACTTGTACTTGGGCCATTGAGCTTAAAGAGCTGCCTGCCTGGCTATAGCCTTGGATTCAGATTCTGGTAACAAAGCATTGGCTCATGGTGGTAGTGATAATTTTCTTTCTACTAACATTGAAGGCACATTAAATCAATCCTGATGCAGTGGCCTTTGCGATAAGGAACTCGTATATGTTTTTAGAAAATTAGCAAACACTTGTGGTCTGGTGATTTAACCTGTTTCTCTGTTTACGTCAGGAAGATTGTTAATTATCACAGTCATCACCTAATGCTTTTGGAATGCACTGAGCAAATAGATGGGAGATTCCAAAGGTCTATTTTTCTCTTAAGACATTTAAAACGGACCTCTTTTCAAAGGGTTGAGTGCTCTGTCTTCTTTTCTTTGTCACTGAATTGCCTGGCAGACCATGAATGACCCAGCTCATTTTCTTTTGGGGAGTAAATGAGCTTTTAATGAACAGATTGGACATTTTTGTCATTGAGCATATACCTTGTTCATTTTTCACTTTTTCCGGTCTCTGAATCATCCCTGAATTATCATGGTATTTTTTTTTCTGCCAGACTGATCTAATGTTCCCCAAGACTGTAAAATAAATCCTGAAAAATTGTTCCCCTGATCCTAGTTTTTGTGGATGCAAACTTTCGGGCAAACCCTCAGGGCTTTTTGCACTTGTGCTGCTTTTGATCATCTTGTGTATTTTTTGTTGTTTTTACTTAATTTTTTACCGAAAGGTCTTGCAATACAACACCACCTCTACAGCCTACCAATTTACCACACAGTTGAATCAACACCTCTCTGACACATTCTCAAAAAAAAGAATTGTATAAACCACGAAAGCAGTAGGCTATTTATTGCATGGCTATTGCACAGGATTGCATTTAGAGATGTTGTCTTATTGTGTCTGCCGACTCTAAGTTGATGCGAGATCCTCAATATGTGTGTGCCTGTCTGTGGGTGAGACTTTACTCCTTTTGAGATGGGAGAAAGAAGCAAACAACTAACAAGCATAGGTATCAATATGTCTTTTAAACAGGAATCTTTTGGATTTGGGGATCATTTCTGGCATTTATTTTCACAGTCATTGTTGGATACTCGCACTGGAGGATCTTCGTGCGATGCATATGAATATACGTTGATTTAGACAGCTGCACTCTTTGCAGTGTGAATGTCTCTTTCTACAATCACAAAGTGTATCATACATACCAAGAAATTAACGCGAGCACCGCACTAATGGCATTATGTAAGAACTGGAGTACCCATTCTGAGGAAATCCACATAATGACGTGTAAAGAGCATTATTTTGTCTTTTTAATTACACACTCCTTTTTGAAATTATATCATGTTGTAGAAACAACTGATTTTCCTTGTGCTGGAGGTAGTACCATGAGCCTTATGGGATATTAACAGAGGCTGATTTTGGCTCCTAAAGTGGGTCATGAAGATCAGGTTCAAAGAGACTGACTCACACATTACTCATGATGACTAAATATCACAAACATGACAGAAGATAAACAATGATATGAAATGTGCAGCCTCTGAAATCTTTTGAAGTGTACAGACATGCACTTTTTTATGGCGCTGATGGTGTAAGAGACTAGTGGTTTGGGCCACTCCTGTGGGCTGGCAGGAGCTATGAAAAGCTTTACAGTTATATACTAGCTCGAAAGATAGATTCAAAAATGACAGTAGAAGCTTTAAATTTGCATTATTGTCCAGAGAAATGTGAGAGGTGAAAGAAAATTGAGCTAAGTGTCATTTGTTATCATTAAGGAAGGTATTGTATCTTTAGGGCTGCACCCGACTAAGAATTTTCTGAGTTGACCATTAGTCATAATTTAGGGCCATCAGTCGACAAGTCGCCGGCATGTTTACAATATTAATTTAATTATTAAATTATATATTTTGGGCGGGGCAACACAATGGTTTGAGTTGAATGTGTGAGAAAGAATAGTATCAGTGACATTGTTAACACTGTGCTACATTACAGAGAAATACAAAACCGTACTAATGAACCTTCATTAATATAGGCCTATATTTTATCTACAAGTGCACGTCACACACTGAGCGAGCCGCCTGTTAATGACGCTGTCGGCAAAGCAGTAATGATTGTGCTAAGTGGCTAATGGGCATGTAGCTACTTCCATGTTTCAGATGATTCGTCATGTTTGTAGTCGACCAATGAAGATGAGTTTACATATGACCTTGGGTTCGTCCTTCACCTTCTCAAAATGATCCCACACTTTGGATTTCCTGTCCGACATGTTATTAACTAGCCTGTGGAATAACTACAGGTACCAGCCCTGGAAATTAGGGGCCATACATATGCAATTTCTTTAACCACCTGGAAAATGTGAGGTTGGGCACTGAGCGCTACCCCTGTGCCTTTTTTGTGCCAGCTTTCAAGAGTGCGCCGGCTAACATTTGGTCGACCATTAGGGGGCAGCCCTATGTATATTGATTGGCTTTTCATTCTAGATTTAACAGCGTCTTCAAAAACAACATTTACTCAATGGCATTTTACTGCCTGAGCTTTAGGTTACATTTTCTTTCTCTATCTGGTTACTTGGCAGTTAGTCTCACATAGCTAGACCTATCTCCACACTTTGCCTTAGCGCCAGGCCTGCGTTGAGAGAGGTCTGGCTCCTCCCATTATAATTCCACATTAAGGGTAAAAAAAAGCTTTGGGTTGTTTGTATTTTTTTTAAACCAGTCACAGTCATCATGGGCTGCATAAAGCCCAGGAGGCAGTGATGGTGCCGATGCAAAATAGTACTGTAGCATACGTAGTACAATAGCACCTGGGGAGGTGAGTCTTGGCATTAAAATGGCTGAATCCCTGCAAAAGAAAATACCACATAAAACATAAAAAGTGTATCGATTGATAGCTTGAAGGTTGTTGCTGTTTCATGCACAGCACTAACTTGAACGGTGGAAATATGTAGGTCTGCCTGTGCAAGACTAGTTTCAGTTAGCAACGGGGATTTTGAAAACGATAATGCACAGATAGTGAAAGGGGAGGAGAACTGTGTCCGAAATAAGTGGCCAATCGCAGGCCTATACACAGCGTTTACATTCTTGTGAGTCAGACTACTTGGTAGTAGATGGGACACAAATTAAATCTTCCCTGCTTTGTTGACGTCATTAAGGGACATTTGAACAAAGTTAAACAAGCAATATATGCTGTTGATTTTCTGGTCTTGTAGAGGCTGTTGTCCCACGACAACATCTGTCATTTCAGCAAGTGCCCCCAAAAAATCATATGTTAACGTTGAAGTCACAAAGCCCACTAGTAGCAACAGATTTGAGGAGGACAAGGGAGGAAGTGAGATGACATTTTTATAGAGCGGTAGTGTATGGAGGCGGTCAGGGTGGACAGTTTGGTCACCCACGCCCACCGCCCAGTGGCTGTGGCTCAGAAGGTAGAGCTAGGTGTCCACTAATCGGAAGATCAGTGCCTCCATCCTTGGAACCGTCAGTCCACATGTCAAAGTATTCTTGAGCAAGACACTGAACCCCAAAGTGGTCTAGATGGCTGTTCCATTAGTCTGTGAATGTGTTAAAAATTAAGTAGCAGGTGGCACCTTGTGCAGTAGCCTCAGCCGCCAGTGTATGAATGGGTGAATGTGACTCGTAATGTAAAAAGCACTTTGAGAGGTCAGACGATTAGAAAGGTCCATTTACAGTGAACACTGTTTTATTTAAAGGCATGACCAGGATCATTTCTTAACCTTAACAACACCTTTATTGGTGTAACCATGAAGGCAAAGGTCCCAGATTAACAGAGTACTTACGTTAACCCAAATCATAATCTCTTCCTAAACGTACTCAAGTCATTTTGGCACCTACATTTAACCAAACAGTAACCACAGCATTTTCACATCAGAAAACTGATGTATTTTTCATCAGTGACCTGTTTTGGAAGGCACAGACAAATGATTTCCTGCCGACAGTTAACAGTAGGAAATACCAAAACAGTAATCATAAACAGCCTTCTAAGTATCAATTAACCTCTCACACATGCAAATTAATCAAGATGTGTTACAGAGCTTTTAACCCAACTCTAAAATGCTATTTTTAAGGACTGTGTGACAATGTTGCTGTGAGGGTATCAATGTCAGCTGGGTGACCTGGCACTTGTTTTGTTTTAATGGACTCTTAGTAGGATTGGGGCTGTGTTACTCGCTTAAAATTCACCATTTTTGTAAGTGTTTCTTTTAGTGTGATGTGCATTTATTCCTCACAATCTAAATGTATGCTATTTCTGAGTTGATTTATGGCATCTCTGACAAGGCTCGTAAAAATGTGTTCTTAGGTAGTCAAATGTTTATGCATTTTTTTCTAATACACTTTCATTAATAGAACAGTCCTCCCTCTTTCTCCATCTGGCTTTTCAACAATTGTTGAATCATCCTGTAAATCTCCAGCATCTGTCTCTGCCTGTGAAGGTGCCGCCAAAAAGCTATGAAGTCATCACAGACTCAGATCCCTTGAAAGGTTTCCAGCACTTTGTTGAAATCATCCCTCAAAGAGTTCAGGATGTTCTGAAGGAAAATGCGTTTGTGTGTGTGGTGCGTGAGGCGTTGAGGGGGCACGTGGTATTTACTGTGCTTATAAATCCTCATCTAAGAGGGAACAGTGGTTCAGATGTTCTTTTCTAATCCTATTTTTTTTTTTTTTTTCAGATAGTTTTAACACAATCTTTTCCATCCTGTCCACGCATATGAAACTCAAGACTGATTGAAATGTAAGACCCCAGACTGACCCTGTTTTTTGATTGGGTGTGCAAGTTCTGCTGGCAATCAGGTCCTAAAGGTTAAGCCACTGTCCAAAATCATACTGTGTCAGTGCCTCATAATTATCTTATCACAGCATGAAAGCAATATGTTTTTTGTGCGGTTACAGTTCAGTCCAAATGATTACACATATATTCACACATTCCACAAAAAGTGAGAAAAATCCAATGAAATAGTCATGAAAACAAGAAGCTCAACCTTGGCTCACACTGACTTTGCACTCCTACTAAGATGAATTTTTGATCTTTATTGCTAGCTATTGAGACACATTTACATTTCCAGACACCATTGCTCGACTGTAATCAAGGTTAAATGATCAGCTACAGATCAAATATTAAAGAAAAGTGGCAGCTGGTTAGCATGAATTAGAAAATGAAAGTGCATTTAATCCTCCCATAGCTGTACTAAAAACATTGAAACTGCTAAGGGATGCTTTGAGATGCAAAATGTGGTAAATCTAATTATTGTACTGCTGTACTTAGTGGCCGTCTGGGATGATTTTGTGTTTGAACCTTAGTGTTAATCCTTTATTTTCTCTCACATATCCTGCTATGTATGTATAACTTTGCATGAATTCATGAAAGACAGAATCAGAAGAGTGTTAAAAGCAAGGCTGTGAATGAAAATGAATTTAGTGATTCACTCACAAACACTGTTTATGAAATTGTGGTTGAAATACATTGAACTGAAACTGGGGTCAAAGATAATACCATTTCCCTCTGGATGCTAGCTTGTCTGAGGATTAAAAAAATCTGAAAGACTCATGTGGACACTATTACATGGACAACATATTAACATTCATCTTTTATAGACCAGGTTTTGCGTTGTTGAAAAACATAAAATTCAATAAACTTTTAAGTCATTTAAAAAAAAAATGTAAAAGATTCTTATTGTGAAGCACAGCTCACTCCAATTTAAGGGAGATTTATGCATGTGCGTCAGCTCTTCTGCAGAGCCTACATACGTGGCCTATGCTGTTGTGAGAATTTATACTTGTGGGGTGGTGTGTCTGTGTCTCTCTGTAATTACACCTCCAAAACACTAGTTGGCGACAGGGTTTCTGTGAATTGCTGTAAAGTTTAGTTGATTCAAAACAGACCCAAAACACAAATTAAATTTCTCCATTAATACAACATGCTAATGTTTTTAGCACAAGCCTATGGCATTTTACATTGTATAAATTTGTCTTGAGGCTAGCTGACATTTCTTCTACTCATATGAAGCCAGGGACAACAGCAACATTTAACAAAGATAATGTTACAAAATTCAGCTCCATTACAGCTCACATGATTCACTGACAAAACAACTGTCTTGTACTTTCACCCAGGAGAAAAGTGTCACATGTGAAACAGTGAGAATTGTTTTAAACGTTAAGTAGCTAGCGTCCGCTTAGATATGTGTCACATGACATACGTCACATCATTGTTAACCTACCTATTGGTGGTAAAACCTACATTTCCTGTAAGCATAGAAGTTTATTTTGAAAAGACACTGTGCATGTAAGGAGCGCAGATTGACACATTCAAAACTGATGATCGACAGGGAAACCATGAGTGACATGGTTTAGTGTATTGCTGCTATCCAAGCTGCTGTATTTAATAAGTTGGGAGTAAAAATGTGTTTATAGTCCTAGACTCTTTGAATGGCTGCTTGTGATGCCTACCTTTTTTTCTTGCTCTTCATCACTAGATGTGCTGTTTAGCAATGATTTGATGAACAGGCGCCCTTTCTTTTTGTGTCTTGTGTTCAACAACTGCTTGGCCAAGAATACAAATGTAGAAGGACGAGCATGTGAATATTGTGATACAGAAGGCAGTAATGCACGTGTATGTTGCATGCAAGTCCCTCAGTTCCCTGCTTTTCTACCGATTGACAGCTTGTGGCGATAACTCCATGTCCATGTCAATATGTCAATAAAAGGCAGGGAAGAAGAACGCTGTTAGCTGATGTAAACATTGCAGGTTATAATATATGTGCAAGGTCGGCTTTGCTATTGTTTCATGAGGAAATATTTGCATTTGAGACATCTGTTTGGCCTAAATAAAACCAGGGGAACCAATTTTGGGTGTCTGGCTGGAGTGAGATTTCAGCGCCATGGACTTTATTACCCATATTATGCACATTAACACTCAATCACTCACACATATTTGGAATTAATTCACCGTTTTAAAAAGTATGCAGTTTACACAGGATTGATGTTATACTGATATGGCACACCAATCAACAAGACTAGGTTGCCATCCCCTGATATATATCAATCTAAAATGGGCCATTCTACATAATGAGTACTTTTACTTTTGAAATTTTAAGCTAATTTTAATGCTAATACCTTTTGTTCTTACTGATATTTTGAATGCAGGATTTTTACTTGTAACAGAGTATTTTCTTCAATGTTGCGACTTTTACCAAGTAAAATATCTAAGTTCTTCCTCCATGTATGTTAATAACATGATTTTTCTTTCACTAATGCACACACAGTTGTCATACACAGCTCATTCAGTGTAGTGTGTAGTTCATCTCTCCCATCATCTGCTGCTGCTGTCTGACTGTTCACCGTGACTTTAGAAAAGTGTGTTCATGTACAGAGTGTTCACCCATGATAAAATTAATAAGTCCCTTACTATTTTCATTTGTTGTGGAGCCACCATAATGTTATGCAACGTGACCTCTGACAGAGAACGTTGGGCCAAATTAATTTAACTGTGCAGTCGACTTGATGTGTTCTGGGCACAGTCGAAGGAGTACAGTACTTACAGTACACTCCTTTGTCACCCAGAGAGAAAGTACCAGACTCCCTTAAAAAATTGCTGAGTTTTGTGTGTTGTTAAGTTAGGGGAAACTTTAAACTTTCTAAAAGGCTGTCGACAACAAATTCTTAATAATTTGTCCCCTCTTGTAAATTCGGCAAATGTAATACATTAAGGTATCCTTTGTTTGCATAAAAAGTCAGTTTTGAGTATTTCCACATATTTCCCTGTAAACTGTCTCTGACTGGTCTCGTCTGGCCTCAGTTCAGTTCACTTAGGTACAAAATCACAACACTGATGTTGTCTTCAGTGACAGTCAAACACTCAAAGTGGAAAATAATTGGGGGGCTGAAGAGAAAATCAGCCCCAACCAGGTGGCACCTATCTAACCAACGTGTTGCTGTTTAAGTGTTATGGCTTGAATATTGTTTGGTGGGTGTGAGAGTGTGAAATGTGATAGCGTGTGTCACATGCCAGAAGCTTGGGAGTTTGCAGCCCTGATTATATACGGTGCGTTTTTCGACGAATCTTAAAGTATTTAATATAAAAAATCCACAGGTGCTGCTACTGAGAAAAAGTCAAGTGAGGTGAAGTATACAAAGAGATGGAACATTATGTGGTTATATGTATGTAATTTGTTCATTCATTCATTTTGATGAACTCCTTTTTGTTTACATGGATCAGTCTCGTCAAAAAGCTTTAACACCTAAAGTGGAACAAATTAACGGTGCTACTTTGCACCGCCCTGACGTAGCATGTTTTAAAGTTAATCCCTCTAAGCCACTTATTTGATTCCGTCTGAACTCCAAAGGTGTCCTGGCATTTTTTCCCTTGAAAGTCAAACTGTCAACCCTAAAGACAACATACAGTTTTACTTGATCTACACGCACATTCTTGGATGGTGGTGAAAGAAACCAGCAAACCAAAATTTACCGCACTGTTTTGACCTGTCAATTTAAATTGATTTACCTGGTGTTCATAAATAATCTGTATTTTTTCCAGTCTAATAAAGTTTAAGTGGTTTACTTCAAAGTCTTGATATTGTCATATGTTGTGAAAAGAGGGCGTTCGGGATGTCAGTTCAGATTAAGCAGCTTCGCTACTAATGAGCTTCACTCTTCCACTTGTTAAACCATCCTGAAGTTAGATGTTACGTTAGAGCTGATTGGTCAACTTCAAACAAGCCTTTACACAGGCACTAGAACAAATCAGAGCAGCCTGTGGAGGAGAGTGTTTTATATAGTCAGTGACTCTCGGGGATGGCATGACTAATGCGAGTCTCAAGCAGAACCCTGGTGCTCTCTTCCAAGTAGATTTGATGGAAAACAAACACTATAATGGCAGAGAATACATTTATTAGTGCCTTCCCAGTTAAGTATAATCCCAAATGAGTTTCCAAAATAACAAAGATAGCCTGCAGATGTCAGCCTTTAAAAATATCTGGTTGATATGCGAGTGTTGGTGCAGGCAGGGCTCGTAGGCAAAAATATTTAACTTCTTAACACCTTTTTCCCCAAACTAAAACATCCAGCATTACGTCTGAGATTCTCACATCAATCTAAACTAAGACAAATTTTCCGTCTTTGCAGTGGAGCATTTAGCACTATGCCTGATCTTAACTAGTTTGATGTTGAAACTGATTTGGACAGGTGAAGACTGATGAGGTGTATATACCCTGTGGCAACTGTTTCAAGTTGTGTGAGTGTGGAACAACCCTGCCTGTCACCGGCAATGATCCTCAGCAACAGAAAATGGCGACATCAAGATTTTTCCATCTTAATCGCTCCTTCATCTGTCAGCTCCACCCTTAGGGGGAAACCCGTGGTGTCATTTAACAATGCAAAGCCCACCTCCTTGGGTAATTAATATATGAAAGACCTGTTGTAAATGCTTGTGGTATTAAAATCTTTGTTTTCCCTGTTTTCATTTGGGGAAAGTGCCATTTGCATTTGTACATTCTGGAAGACATTCTCTGCTCTACTTTCTCTGCTCTCTGTACCTTCACTGCATAAAAAAGGACGGCTCAACACCTTAGACAATAGCATTTTTGAATTGGCTATAGTCAGTATTTTTCTACTACAATACTTTGACTACTTGTATATGAAAGGGTTGGGTATCGAGAACAGGTTCCAGATTAGAACCATTCCAAATTCCAACTACGATGGGTTTAGGCAACAGAACTCCTTGGTTAAAAAAAAGATTGACATAAATTCAGATTAGTTAACTAAAATAGTTAACTTAAATATGGGCCTTAATTGCTCCTTGTACAAAGAACCTTTGTGGTTGTGTTTTGGAGCACAGTGTCACATATTGGCGCTCTTTCTGGGCTGGACAACACTGCATAAAGCTATAGGCTACGTTTTGTTTTTGTCTACGGCACTATGGGAAGACTGAAGCAAGTTGCAAGCACATGAGTCTGGAAAAGGCTGTAGGCCGTGGAATGCAGGTTTTCTTCTCTGCTCCAATCACCAACACAAACACAAACTAAGCTATTCCTGTAAGCAGCCAGGCGACTCTACTAACATCAGTCATTGTTCTCAACCCAGCTATATGTTTTCCTCCAGGAAGCAATGAATGTTGTTTTGCGTTTTAAATTGTTTGTTGTTTATATTGACCTCCATTTCCTCTGTGAACTAAACAAGCCTCCTTGTGTCTGTCTCTGCATGGTGCACTCATATGCCCAGGACTTGGAGTAGAGATGGACACAGGCAAGGCAGAGAAAAGTCTTGGACAGTGCAGCTGGCATAGTAACGTCACATGTGAAGCAATGTCTGACAAGTTATGTAAATAAATTTATGATTATTAGTAGTTGTAGTTGTAGTTGTAGTATTAAGGGATGCACCATAACATCAGCATGTCATCGGTATCAGCTGATACTGGCTTTAAAATGAAATAGTGGAATTGGCCAACATGCTTTTTCTTGTTTTGCACACCAAATGAATGTTACATACATTTAAAAGTATTGTATGTCATGTCCCTATCCACTGATGAGCCATCATAATAACGAGTATGCATGCTTAGTATGATGTTAATTCCACTACAGAAGAGACTTGATGAGCACTAAAATGAGGTTGGGGAAAAAATGGATATGTCGGCCAATATCGTGCGTCCCTGTTACTATTATTTTATGTTTTTCACTTTTTCCAGGACTCGCCTGTTGGGCAACTTGCTGATTATATTTACTGGCCATTGTACTTTGGACCCCCAGTGAATGTAAAAAGAATGAACAAATTATTGTTGAATCATATTGTTTATTAACAGCAACCAAATTAAACTATGAAATTAATTTACAGGTTCCAATCAACTGTATGATGTGAATTGTGAATAGGAAATTAAATCAATAGAACTTTTTTTGTGAAGGCACATAGCCTGTTTAGTTCCTACCTCTCAAAGAACCAAAATCGAAAATGGTTAAAATCCAAATAATACCCAAACCTAGTGACAAACCCACGGGTAATTATCACCTGACTCTGACGTTCCGTTAGCTTTATGGACCTTTACAGTATCTTTCAGCTCCTTGTTCAGCTGTCTGGCCCACAACTTTACTATTTTGGTTCACTCTCACAGCTCTAATAGCATCACTCTTGACCACAGCAGGTGGCTGTTTGCAGCAAAAAAAAAGCTCTAAAAACCCATTTTACACCACCTTTTCTTCAACAAAGGGCAGAAAACCATGTAGGCAACTAGACGGTGAACATAGTGGAGCATTTAGGAACTTAGAAGTCAGATATTTTCCCCAGGAGCTTTTAGAGACCCACAACAGAGCTACGGTAAAAGGAGAGTGAATCACATTCATAACTTAAATACAAACATAACCCCAAATGAATCCTCGTGTCTACCAGATGTGTTAATGAGGAACTGTTTGCTTCAACCTAACCATATCAACTTACAGAGTAACATATGGGTGTTCAAAAAATCAGATGATCCTGATGACAAAACGATGTGGCATTCCTGCTTTTAGGTTTATTAATTTTATAACTATTATTTTGCAAGTTGCAGACACTGTCAAACTTATTGCACTAAATTTATTCAGAAAATTGAAAATGAGTATTGCTGTCATGATTCAAATTAGCATTACAAATGTGGATAAAGTTTGCTTTTAGTGTCTTAGCAACTAAAGCCTTTAGGCCAGAGATGATTTACTGAAGAGACTCTCATTTGAAGGGACCCTCACATTAACTAAAATAGATGTGCCTTTCAAAGAAAAGTCTGACAATGACAATGCTTTTTTAGTGAAGTAGATATCTAAAAGAGTGACTGATGGATTCGACTGAGTATGGTAGGAATCTGACAAATGGGCTATTGGTCCAGAGGTCAGTTAAACTGATTTTGGTCACAATGTGACGCTGGGATTTTTGCCAGTAGACATAATAGTGGTTACATATTGTAATGCTAGCTATGTGATCATAAGACAACCACCCTGCTCTGAGGAATAGTGGTTAGGGTTGAGGGAGGCTGGTCCCAGGTTGACAGCCATTGCCAGGTGTGGTAACAGGGAGCAGAGATGCAGTGACAGTAGCCAGAAGGATGAACACTGGACTGGAGATACAGGCTGGACTACTCAAGGGGTCTGCCTGGGCACTGGTAACTGGCAGGGAAGAACTACTCAGGCAATGGGAACAGTGGTGGGAGAGCTCGGGAAGGCAGCCAGGGGACAGAAGAGACTGCTCAGGAGTGTGGCCCAGATGCTGGGAAGATGGGCGGAAACACTTAGGATGATGGCTCGGGGAAAACAGACAGAACCACAAAAGTTAATGTATCCAACCACACATCCTACCCAGAAATCAAGGGGCAGGCTGAGAACCATTAAACGATGAGAAGCTGGATGCTGGAAGACTGGGCTTGAAAGGGGGAAATACCATACAGGGCTGTGGCTCAGAATAAAGATAAATTGACATGGGCCAAGCTCTGAGGGGAACAGACTTGAGCAGAGGCTTACAAAAGTCAAGCTAGGGAACAGACAGACGCTTGCTCTGACAGTGAGACAGATAAGAGCTCAGGAACAGACATGGTCTGAGGACAGCCTTTGGCTGAGGAAAAAGGCAGGTTCAAACCAAGACACAGGTTCCAGGTCTAGTGGTGAAATGGGAACTGGCTTAGACAGTGAGAAAGGGACAGACTTAGGCTGAGGCAGAGACAGATACACACTCTTGGTAAAAAAGGATCAGGCCTTAAAATTTACTGTTGATTTCTTTTGTACTCCTCAGTATCCCACAATCTTGCTTTGGTGACATAAACGAAATGTTGTTTTCATTTTTGTGGAAGGAAAAGAGTTCTAGGATCATTCATGAAAAGTTCTCTCTGTCAAGATGTAGCAAGGCCTGAGACAGCAAAACAGAGCAAGGACTGGCTGAGTATATGGTCAGGAAAATATATATGTCTACACCAACTTTACAATATTGGATATAATTGCAGTTTTTGGCTGACAGAAGAAAGCAGGTCTATTACCAAAACAAAGTTTGTGCAAATCAGCAAAAAATCCATTGTGACAGACTTTTATGGTCCAAGAGGCTTTTTTTTTTGTAGCTCGATATGTGTGCCAAATATTGAGTCAATCAGAATTACAGGCTGTGTCCAAAATCATTCACTCATTCACTACTCCCTACTCACTATGTAGGGAGTTCAATGTAGAGGGCTATATTGTGAGCTCCCCTGCAACATGAAAAAACACTTTCGGACACTACTCAGATTATTTTCTCTGCGCCATGAATTAAGTTATTGCTGTCGCACAATTAAGATATGTCATATCAACGTTGGCTGATGAAGCATCCATAGAAAAATACTGATATGCATATTTGGCATGAAAATATGAAATTATACAAAGGGTATTATCCCCAAGTTAATTAATAACATTACAAAGTACTTAGTGGCCATTTGTGTTGTGTTAAGATGCGCTGCTCTGCTCACATTAAACATATTAATAATGTCACACTGGCAGAAGGCAAGAGGAGCGAGAGCAGCGCAGTTGCAACCTGTCCCACTAGTCAGTCATGTAATAACTTTATGGCACAAATTAGAGCTTGTAGCAACCCAGCTTGCTAACATTAGCTAGCATTATTAGCCCTACTCTGTACAGTAACTGTGAAGCACCAAAGATAATCAGTTGCCGATATATTTTTATCTCTTCGGGGACCAACGACTACACATTAAATCAACAGTTAAGTACATGGCGAAGAAACTGGTAAAACAAACTTCAACTTTTAAGTCAAACATGTTCAGCAGGTTGTAGCTGAGTTACTCTCTATCCCTCTGTCTACCTCGGTGTCCGTCCGGTATAGTCCGTCAGTTTCTTGCAAAGTTTGTTGCAATGGAAGATAGGATTTATTGCTTGGTGAGAGAACATCGATTGTACAGTACACTACTTTTTATGGTGCATTGTGGGATACTCTGACTCCACTACATATGGTATAATAATTCCCACTACGTATTTGGACAGTACTACAAAATGGCGAATCTCAATAGGATTCTGCCACTTTGAGGAATTAATAAAAAACATAATAAAAAGTTTGATGTGACAGGAGTTGCTTTGACATTAGCCCAATAGAAAACCCCTGTAACTGACTTGTAACCACCTCCCTAAAATTCTGACAATTTGTAAAACATTGTTTGTCTTGGCACCTATCAGAACCTGCACATAATGCTTTACTGCCATATTCACGCCTAAACCATTTTTTTCCAAATACAAAAATAACACAATGGCTGCAATTCAGTTAAAATAAGCATCCCTCCTTGCTGTGAAACATTTCCTGGCCTGTACACACTGCGGATCCACACTTATAATAATTGCAATGTACAAACTCAGCTCCAGAGGGAAGAAGAAGAACAGTGTGTCAATAACGTTTGCAGAAAGGGATATCAATAACATCTAACTCTTGCTTAAATCACACAGATCAAAATTCTACACAGGGCATGTATCGCCCCCTCAAGAATGGACCCAAACCTCTCAGATCAATGCTGCCATGGCTGTGGATAAGTTCGTACTATACTGTTGTTTACCCAGCAGTTAACACCTCTTGGGCAGAGGCAACCGACACACTCTTTGGCTCACTGAAAGTAAATTTTGAAAGGCTTGTTCCATGCCTGTTGGGAGCAAGGGACATAGCAGAAGAGAGGTAGAGATCACAAACACAGCCCTGCTTATCACTGTTCTGATATTCTGTATATACTTAAGCTGATTCAGACTTGTGCATGGTCATTTGTTATCATATCGTACTATGCTGTTGTTTAAACACTATGGATTATAAACTGAAATTTAAAAGATTCAATTCACTGTTGAACATGTGAAGGTTTTCATCCAGAACCCCCATGAGAGTTTCTGCAGAAAACCCTTCTGTGGTGTAAAGGTACCACCCGTAACCCTCTCTGGGGGTTCCAACCCCAACCTTTCCAGCCTGTGTGTTTTATCTACAGCCGACCCAGGAGGTTTTATCTAGAACATACCAAGGGGGTCTCTAAAATAGTGCCGGGCTGAAACAATAAAGTAATTTAAATAACAGAACAAAAACTCAGCTCCAAATTAGAACCGAATACAAAATGTGGAGTACCCAGTACCCATACCAAAAGAAGTAAAATAAAATTTGGCATGATCAAGAAGATTTTGGATACATCAAAATTTAAAGATACAATTTGAATATCTGAGGGTGAAGATCTTCTAACATGCATGCTTTCAAAAATCCTTGAAAAATTCTTTCTTCCAAAAAGGGTTATATGCCCCTTCTCATTCTCATTGTCAGTGATTTCAGCATCAGACGCGGACGGGTGGCGTCAGGTCATAACACGGCTGGATGGCATTCGTCACGGCAGTATGAGTCACAGCTGGACAGCATCATGTTTATACACTGCAAGTAACAACGTAATATAAGGAAGTGGAAAGTCCCTGTAGGGTGGGCAGGAAGGGTGGAAGATGTGTCCAACATCCCCAGACCTTCACTCGGGAGGCTGATGTTCACTTCCTGAATTAGTGTAGAACCAAACTATGACCGCACAGCTTTAGAACGAACCTGGGAACCCTTTTTTCTTCAGTTGAGTTACATGCTTCATAGTAAAACAAAATTGAACTGAGTCTCTCTGATGAGACACAGGTGTTTGCACAGAGTATCCTCATCTGTTTTCATTCTTTTGAGAAGTAAGTTTTGCACTTATAGCCTATAACCACTTCAGGTCTGGGTCCTGTCCTACAAATATATTTGTAGTGCAGTAAAAACACACTTTTGTTTTCTTCTCAGTCTCATGGAATCGCTAAAAATGCTGCAATTGCAGCCATGCAGATGAGTGACAGATCAAATTTATGTAAGTGAAAACACGATCTGTCCATCCTTACACCCGTCTATCCATTATGCTGTTGTTTAAAATAATGAGAAACTTTACCCTCACCCTTTTAGAAATTGTTACAACACCTGAGAATATGTGTTTTGAAATATATCTCATCATATGGGCATAAAATATAAACTTATATTGAACAATAGTCAACAAAGACAAAGAAATATATACAGTGAACATATTAAGTCTTTAGGACTTCAAAGTATACCTAAATATAATGTATAGAATTAGTGTAGCTGACAGCATTGGACACAACTAGTGGCAGCAGAAACCAAAGTCTCTCAGAACCAAAGTGCTAGCTGAGGTCTGTCATCTGTTAAGACTGATAGTGCAGATGTTGCAGCCAAACAAACACTCCCTAACCAAATTATCCAAACCTTTGCCCTGATGGACCACAATCTCATCGGCCACATCAGAAATCTCATAAAGTCACATCCAACTATTGATTCTCCCCCGACTCTGACGAGTTGAGTAGCCTTGCAGTTTCTGTGACGATTAAAAAGAGCAACATGACATATACTTTCAGTTTTGTAGGTATTTGGACAGTGACATGTTTTTCAGTATCTCTGCACTGAACTAAACTGGATTTTGAAAAGAACAATAACTTTGAAGTTAAAGGACCGACTCTAAGCTTCAAGCATGTATTGGGTGAACACTGTGCTTTACTGGTGGCCTCTTTTATCCTTAGGAATCTATACAAAGCACCGCATTTACTGTACACAATCAGATATCGATGTAAACACCCTAAAATTAAAGCAGAAAGTTGGCGCTTTAACCTCATTGTCATTGTTAAATTTCAAATCCAGTTTGCTGGAGTACAGAGCCAAAGCAAAACTGTCCTAATACTTATGAACTGCTCTGTAGCTCTGCTATCTGATGTTCTACATCATCAGCTCAATCTATTTCAGTCACAGTATGCCTCACAGCATTACCACCCCTGAAAATAACAGGTTTCCAGTCAGAATTTCCAATTATATTGATGCATTCTCTCTGTGTGAACGAGCCTTGCAATTTGGCAGGTTGGCCTGGTTATATGAGTGAACACTGCTCTGATTGGCATTGCTAATAGCGCCTTTAGTCATGAGTTTGGCTGCGGTGTACACCCCCCATTTGTGACAGATTATGTTACTTTACTGATTAATGTGCCATCCCCTCTACAGGGTGTTGAATCATGTGGCTCACCTCCATGACCTCTGCTCCATATGAGACACAGACAGCCCCCGATGTGACCCTGAATCTCTTTTTCTGGCATGCATCATAGACAAAACATCCATAACCCTTCCAGTACCATCCACTGGACTTGAAATGAACCCACACTACACCTCTTTCCCCTCCTGAAAGAGAAGTGACTGTAATCAACACTTTGCTTAATCATACCTCTGGGATATTGTGGAAAAACAGAAAAACAAAACCTACTTGTGCGCGTGTAAAAAGCAGTACCAGAACAGTTTTACTCATTAACACAATCTTGTTAAACATCTGATAACACAAATTATGCTCCTATAATGTAATAGCAAACCAGCAGAGCTCATATCGTTTTTGGTGCAGGAATGATGCTTTGGTGTTTAGGTAATCTTGTTTAAAATGGACAGTCAAGGGCAAACTACGTACAGACCTACATCATTTCCCCACATCTAAATTATTATTGCACGATTTACATCAATAAATTTGCATACATTATCCAATAATGTCTATAGTGCCGAATACATAATACATTCAGCAAGTTGTTTAAATTGCAAGACTAATCCCAATGCACACTTGTTAATTTTTTTTTTTTTTATACAATTAACACCAACCTTAAAATACATTCTCTACACAATCATTAAAATTACATTCTGTCAGCAAACTTGAATACATTGCCCTCTTGTGTTCTGTAATTTCCAATTACTCCACAGGCCAGTTTAATTGCATGAAATGGCTGTTTAATTGATATAACTTTTTGTTAATTATATTGAAGATTGTCACTGATTCAGGGCAATAAAACGGACCAAATTTTTATTGCTGTTTAGTTGAGATGGTAATACTGTTGGTGTAATGACATTCATTCAATGGCCCCTAATGTACGATTCACTCTATTACCCTCATCTTTTTGAAATTTGGTTCTTAAATTAATATTCCATTTTCATGTTAATCATCTAACAACATTTTCAAGGCTTCATTAGTTTGTTGTACTAATTTGACAAAGAGACGAGTTCATGTGGCTGACCGCGTTGAAGAAGTCTTCATACGAGTATAGGATTGAATAAGAGATAAACTCTTGCAACACAAAGACAAAACAGACTCCTTGAGTCCCCCTTCAATGTGACAAAAACTGGGAAGAAAAATAAATGAAGAGACGGTGATGTGCTAAATGGGTTCAAATGTGTGTCGCAGTTAACCATTACAAGGTCACTGATACATTTAAATGCTCCAGAGGAGAGGGAAAGAGAGAAAGGATTGATTGAACAGATTCAACGTCCCGCTCTCCTCATTAGACTCATTTCTCAGCTGCCTGGGGTTAATTACCACACACACACCTCACGCTGTTGTTCCACTTACATCATAATTACTGTGGCGAAGATCGAGAACAATCTAAAGCTCATGATATGAGACCTTCCACCATCCGCCGGCCGCACATGCACGCACACACACACACGTGCGCACACATGTATACGTGAACATACACACACACGCTCACATCACAACAGCAGACCCATCAATATTTTCTGCCTGAAGCTCCCGGTATATTCCCAAATCCCCCTCCCTCCCCAGGAGCCAGCTGTTTTTGGGATTGATTTCATTTATTTAATGATGGCTGTGCTAATGACCCTTCGAACATGGCTGATGGTGTCACAGACACCACAACATCTCAGGAATGAGGATTGGATGAGGGCCTGGAGAGTGAGGGGTGGGCGATAGTAAAGAGGGCAGACTGAAATAGGGGGAGCACAACAGAAGGACGAGGGAAGCTGGAGACACCATGTACACAGGCGGTCTTTGTCTTTCCCAAACAAACAAGGACACTGGATGCAGAATGGAAATTAATAACCACACGATGGACTAATTTTTACACTGTGGCACAGATGAAAGAGACCTATCCACCTCTCATCAGAGACGGGTGGCTGGTTAGCATGACTCTTGTGGATATTTGTTTTCTGAAGCGCTAGTGTGGCAGCTTTGGAGAAAGCCCTGGGTACACAAATGGAATTTTTTTGCAATTATCATTGTCTTGGGGACAAAAAAAAAGACATCTCATTTTTAAAAGGTGTCAGGAGCAAATAGAAAAGCCCTTCAGGTTACCATGAGGAATCTAAAAAAAAAAAAGAATTGTACAAAGTAGCTATTAAAAGCCAGTTTAAAGGCTGATTATCCTGCCAAGAAATTATACTTTGATAAAATAACTGTTGTTACACTTGGTCAGATTTTAGATTAAGGATGTCGGTGATAAATGATTAATTGATTATTCACTGTTAAAAATTTGACATTTTGACATTTCACAGCAGGAAAAGCACAGGTGTAAATGATAAAAGTAGTGATGGCTGAATTCCATTTAGCTGCTCAGTTTCAGGGTCCTGGTGCTGTGCATGCTTGCAGACTGTCGTGTAGGGCTGCCCCCTGAAAGTCAACGATTCATAACGTCAGTCAAAGACCCCTCAGTCGACTGGGATTCTTCAAGTTGAGCAGCAGTTGTTGTTAGGCCTCGCCGCCGGCGATAGCCATGGCCGGAGGCTTTATATTTTCGGGCTGTATGTCTGTCCATCCATCAATCCAGCTGTCCCATTTTTATGAACATGATATCTCTAAAACACCATGACAGAATTTCTTTAAATTTGACACAAGCATCCACTCAGACTCAATAACGTACTGACTAGATTTTGGTGGTCAGCGGTCAGTGTGACCTCACAAAACGTTTGGCCCTACCTCATGAATTCATACGCTAATCATGACGTAATCACACACAAACGTCTAATAGATTAAAATGATGAAGAGATGACACTTTATATCAGTTTAAAGGTCAACTTTACATCATAATGCTCTGCTAAAACATGTTTATGGATATTCAACATCATAACTCAGGAACAGAAGGGGAGACATTTGGTCAGATACTGAATTGCTGACACTAATCTTGGGTGTCTGCCTTGAAACTGTGCTGATTGTATAGATCTTCTTTGCTGCAGTGTTGAAGATGTGTGTGAAGCACCAGTGTTTTAGAATTTGAAGCTTCTTTGCAGCAACATCCATATTTGAAGCATTGTCAACTGTCCTCGCTGCATATGAGTCTGGACACACATGGATGTAAACTGTAACTGCAACTTGGCTGGTTTGCAGAGACATACAATCGCAAGAGAATTAATTCTATTTTGTATCTTTATTTATTTATTTTGTTTGTCAGTAAGAAAGTTTTGGTCCCCAGATGTAGCTGCAGAATGAGTGCTCCCTGCTTTCATGCTGCTCTTCCTTAAAGGCAGCTGCAGACCCAGACCGAGGGAGAGTGTCAGTGATATGGAGGCAGTATTCCATAGGAAGAGAGACTTTGACCGGTCAGGCTTTAAGATAGCGTTTATTCTCCTTCTGTTTAAAAGTGGTGAATTTATAGCTCTCAGCAAATCAATTTGATATATTCTTTGACTTTTGTTTGATACATGATGGCAAAAAAAAGCTAATTGCACATTTCTGATCTGTCGGTAGCATAATTAGCATGCATTAGCATTAAAGGCTAACTCGCTTGTTTACTATGTCACAAGAACGAGCTGTCACGCTGAACGTCCCACCATACCCTGCTCAGGTTCTCAAACACTACATGGGAAAAAAGGAACTAATGGTCGAATATTTGTGTTAAACCACCAAATCCAATTTGTACAGAGTTGCGTACAGCCCTTCTGTCATGGCTCAAGGCCTTTGCACACTGAGTACTCAGTAATCAGTCTTCTGAAAAAAGAAACCTTGCACTCTGATTCTGGTGAGTTTTACTGTTCTGTTCGTTGTGAAAATTCGTAATATGTGACTAAATGAAGACACATTTCCTCCCTTGCCTCTCTCCACTGGAGTTACCTATCTGGCTGTCACCACTCCCTCCCTGTCTTTCATTTGCACCACAGCTGCATCAAGGGGCGGAGCTGTCGTCCGTCTCTGTCTCCAGATTCTGTGTGCGGCCCACATCCTCCTTCTCGTCATCATCCACCCGATTATTACTATCTGACCTGTTGAAAGTGAGCTATCAGAGTTATAAAATGAATCTGTGCGCCCCGTTCCTCTGTCTTGTAGCGGCTGTGTCCTGCCACCACATTTTGTCCACTGATTCTCGGTCAAACGTCTCTAAAGGCTTCTGACGGATGCGAAAAATGCAGATAATTGAACCTGTTCTGAAAATCTTATTGACAAAAGTTTCAGACTCAGTGTGCTAACAAGACTGACACAAGGTGATGTCGTCTTTATTTTTAGATGTGCGACAGTTTTGGAAGAAAAAAACTGACTCAGTGTGAAAAGGCCTTCACTTACACTTAATTAGAACAGAGCCATTATTCATCTGACTTGTTACATCTGTGCTTTTTAGCAGCTGTTAGCACAACCTGTGACATAGGCACAGCAACAGTGTTTTCCACATTTTAACATAAAGTGTGTTAAAATGTGTTGCTTACCTTGATGTCATGTTGAAGGTTTGAATTAACCTAACTCACATGCAGTAAGTGCCTGTCACTTGAAGTTTGTTGGTAGCTGCAGCTTCTGTTAGCCTACCGTTGCTTCAGTTTAGCATTATTTACTTTTATTTATTTACTTTTACCAACATAGAGTCACAGTTAAGAAGAAGCACATACTGTCCAACGTAGTCCATGTAAGACTTCCGCATATCAGAGCAGCCCATTGCACTGTTCATCAAAAGTATGTCCTCCAAAACAGCTTGTAAATCCATTTTCTAACCGCTTATCCTCTTGAGGGTCACGGGGGGAGGCTGGAGCCTATCCCAGTTGACTCTGGTACCCCTGGACAGGTCACCAGACTATCACAGGGCTGACACATAGAGACAGAGAACAATTCACACTCATAGTCACACCTACGGACAATTTAGAGTCACCAATTAACCTATTCCCAACCTGCATGTTTTTGGACTGTGGGAGGAAGCCGGAGTACCCAGAGAGAACCCACACTGACATGGGGAGACCATGCAAACTTCTCCCGCACCCGGGAACGCTGCAAGGCGAGAGTGTTAACCACCACACTGCCGTGCCAGCCTAAATTTAATATAATTTAGTTTAATCTTTTCCATTTTCTTTATTTATTATTACAATATAATACTAACTTTAAAAATATACCTAGATATTCTCAAGATAGAATATGATTTGTATTCCAGTGAACGTGGATGCGGCGCCTCCATGTATCATTTCACCTGCAAGTGAGAGCTCTCGATCACTGGGTTCTTGGACACATTGTTGAGGGACATGGAAAGCATTACATCACTCTTGATGGACCTGTCTGACTATTTATCTGGGCCACACAGCGGTGTGAAGCATGTAAGGCCCATCACAGTCTCTCACCCTGGCTCTAATGTGGGTCGTCACTCTGACTCCCCTACCGATTCCCTCCAAGGCTCTCAACCTATAATGTTCATCACATCTCTCACCCAGAACCGTCATCCTGTTTGTCATTCTAGATCCGCTAGAAGTTCCTCTATCGTTATTTACACTAACTCTGATACAGGAATCTCACAGTAAACCTGAGAACACAGCACACCTGCCATTAAATAAATTAGCAGCAGTTATTATTGTGTTAAGCTGATACTTAAGTGCACATTTAATGTGTGTGTGGTATATATGCCTCTGTCAACAAGCTTTACACAAGGGGTTGTTGATGAATGCATTGTGAAGAATGAAATTCACTATAAACAAGTATATATTTAGCTTTAACAGAGACAATAGCACATCATCTCACATATTTTATATCAGTTCGTTACATGTGTTGTCATTTTTGTTGCACAGTATGCACAGTTTTTGGGTGCTCAGTAAAAGTCAGGCTCTGTGTAGTCCAAAAATGTTTCGTGGTCCAATTCTCTGATCATTTGTTCATAACACACCAGGTTTAGGCAAATTGTGGTGTGCCTAATTTAAGGCACAAAAAGTCCCAGTAGGTGTCCTAGGAGCAGTATATCAAGAGCCTTCCAGCTGGAGGGACAGTATGAAGAGGAAACAAACATTATTTTGCCCTCCTGCTGAAAATGCTACATGGCACCATGGACAATGTAGGGCAGCCAATTTATTCACAGTTTTTTTTTCTTTTTTCCCATTCTTTTCACATATTTTTTTGCACACTGTTTGGAGCCAAGCTGTGTCTGAAATGACTGAATTATTGTTGATACTTTTATAAGCTTATGTATTTTAATTGTGAAATCACAGTCAGTTTTTTTAAAAATAATATTATTATTTTCTTTCCTCTAAAGCAAAGTCAGTTGCAGCCAACAGAAACACAGCTGTTGTAGGAGTTTTCCTCTGTGTATAGTACATGTCAAATGAAGCTCAGAGGTTATTTTCAATGTGAATGTAGTTGAGATGGTTTGATGTATCCTGTTTAAATAACGCACGCAATGCATTCAGCCAGATAAAATGCCGAGACCAAGAGCTACGGATTTATTTTCACTCTCTAACCCCTTAACATAGACTCTGTGCCCTCATGTGGAAACTACATCTAACAACCTTATACTAGAGTCACAGATACTATCACTGCACTAATGTCCTCGCTACCTTTTCACAGATAATCCCGCAAGTAGCAGCTGCAGAGCATGCAGTTTTTAAATCATTTGTTTGTAGCTGTGCAGCTGGTAAGGCAATGTGCAACCAGCCATGCTCCAGACACACATACACACACACACACAACAAACAAATGGAGATCGACTGCATCCCACCACCCCTTGTATGCACAAACACTTTACATAAGTGGCATGGGCCGCTTGTGGCATATGGATAAAAAGATTACATACAATTAAAAAAATGTAGTTTTTCCTCTGACATTTATTCACAGTGCTAGAACCCAGACCAGAATCTTGATGTGTTAATAGTGTGTTAGGAGAAATTCAACACCAGCAACGAGCCCTATGAGAATTTTCACAAAGCCACCTTTCAGATGACACATTTACATCATGCAGTGATTTCAGCACAGAGGCTGACTTATAGTCTTTCTTCTAACCACACAATGTTGCTCTTTAGCTTTAGCCTTTCCTACTCCAACTATATCTTCAACAACAATTAGAGTTTTAGTTTTTACATCAAAAGAAATGCAGAGTTTACTCACTGTGAGTGAGACACATAGTTGGCTGGCTGTCTTATTCCATTAGCACTCCCTGAGGTGTGAGTATGACAACACGGTCTGATTTCCTAGACTAGTACTATAAATGGGAATGTTGATTTTCAATAATGCTTTCTTACTTGTGTTTGTGATTGGGATTAAAAATGTCAAATTGCTAAATGCTGATATTTTTCCAATAAGAAATGTGCTAATTGTGAGAGTGTGTGAAGAGACTGATGAACAATAACTCAATGCACGTTAGGGAAAATGGCACCACTGTGGCTTTATTTTTCTATCAGTCACTGAAACTCTGTTGCAGGATATTCTTGGATATATCACAGTTAGTGCAAGTTTACACTGTGGCTAGGCTGCGGACTGACACATTGCAGTCTGCTATGTCTGCCGTCCATCTTTATAGATTATTGTATTTCACATTAAAAACTGTGTCCAGTGAAAATGCAAGCAGCTGTCAGTTGGTGAAATTCCACCTCCACACAGCCTCGACACTGTCCATCAGAGCTGTGGAGCGTTGTACTAATGGGCAGGAAAATCCAGGGAAGTTGCTATACTAGTGTTTGTCAGAGCGGCAGGTTCATCCCCAGAAATATATTCAACAAGGCGACTCTGTTATGATTGGTCTTCCTCTGTTTGTTGATTGGTTGCATCTTGGTCATATCAAAGCACTGCAGTTGTGACACTACAGAAACTCTAGCAATCATGCCAGCAAATCAAAGACGTCAGTATTGGTTGCAGAATTGGCAGAAATCATAATAAACTCACTGCTGCATATGTGCGTGACACATTTGGCATTCATCAAATTCGTGTCAGGAAATGATCACTGAAAGTCTTATTGCATTTTAACAAAATAAAACAATCTCTTTTTTTTTTGATTCCACAGTCAGCGCCACATACCCACGCAAGTAAAGGGGGCATCAGTGAATACGCAAACACTTTCTGAAAACAATCAAATACACATGCTGTCAAACAAACATCAGCTTGAACACAGAGTATATTTTCACTCACAGTCAGTTAGTAGCTTGGTCGTCATGCGTTCTGCTAAGATCGCATTATCATGAAAACGTTGAAATTCCTCCCCCTGCAATGAGATTTCAGGTTGCCCTCCTCCATTTTAAATTTCAATCAAGAATGACAGTTTCATTAAACAGTCATTTTTTTCTGTTAAGTACTTCTCCCCCTTCACTTAAATTTGCTCTCAGAAAGCACCCTAATTGAAATGTCCCACTGCTGTGACCTTGGAAATGGTAATTTTAAACCGGGACATTTATCTCTGCCTGTGTCGTCAGTTTAACTTATGTCCTCTGATAAAAAATGTTGGGAGAGTCAAGCATGCATCAAGCTGATCGTTGTCAACCAAGTGCGATTTATTCAGGGTAACACAAGAGCAATGTTAATTCAAACTACGTTATTTAGCGGCCTGACAGACGATCCTCAGACATTAACAAAGACAATTCTGTGTTTGACATTTTTTTCCATAATACGTTCAAAGTATAATGACACAATTATCATAATTATGTAAAAACTAGATTAGTTTACATTTAAAAACAAACAATATAAACTAGCACTCTTGTGTAACTTGGAGTTCACAATTCATATAGCTGGCCAATCTTACTATTTATGTATGTATGTATGTATAATAGTGCAACTTGTTCATCTTAAAGGAAAACTTCATCCACCATTTGTGACCATTTGTGAATTGATAAGTCATGCCGTGTTACTTTGAAATCATGAAGGAATCTTTGTTTTCCTCGCATGCCTTCATGGACAATGACAAACATGGATTTACTGACAACAGCAAAGGTCTGTCACAGTACTCGTACAGTATCGTCAGAGTCAAATACTTGCTTCTTCCCAAACACATGCATTTTGGCTAGAAAAACAACAACTTGGTATTGGAGTCTGACTTTGAAAAGAGCATAGATAAGTTTCATGCATGTTTGTGAAATACTGAGCATACGACTGGATACATGAGACCTGTATTATACTGCACGAATTCTGTGAGACATTATAAATGGATGTTTTGATATAGTCTTGCTGTTGTTAAACATGTTCCCCAATCAGTGAATAAATCAACACGCTCGCCGTTTTCCAAGGAGGAAAATGAGTAAAAGGTTTTCTTTACAAATTCAAGGTAACATGGCATGACTGATTTGTAAGTGGTCATTTTGTGAGCGTAGAGTTCCTTTAAGATCAACAGAATTTGGAGTGCTTTCCAGTCTACTTGGTGCAGAAAGAGATGTCCTTGTCTCGACGTTTTAACTAAACATGGACATTTTTTTCTTCCTGTACTGTCCTTAGACAGACAACCAAACTGTCTGAACTGCAGATTTTATTAGCCATGCTAGTGGCATGACTCTAGGGATGGCAAAGTTGGTTAGTAAGCTGGTCTAACACATTGGTCCAGATGAAATATCTCAATAACTATTGAATCGATTGCCATGAAATTTTATACAGATACTAGTATTCATGGTCCAAAGAAGATTAAAGTTAGCAACTCTAGTCAGTGCCACCAGCACATGTACATACATGTATGATCTCCAGACAATGCAAATAAATGACCTTGGTGATACCGTGTGGTTGACATTAGTCGTTTTTAGTAAAATGTCTTGAATGATCCCCTCCCGATGAATCGTATTACTTTTTATATCTACCTTTTTATCCAGTGCCACCATCATGGCAAATATTTCATTTGTCCAGCACCTTTGTTTATGACTAAATACCTGCAAGACTAATCATGTACACATCATCCTCAGCTGTAGTTTATATTAAGCGCTAATTAGCAATGTAAATGTGCTTAGCTAAGATGTATTAGCATTTAGCTCATACCACAACTGTGCCAAAGTACGGACTCATTGACTCAATATGTTTACACTTTTAATCTGAACAGTATTTGCATAAAATGCTTGCATACAATAAAAGTCCTAATGTTGCTGTGACAGTGACACTGACTGTCAGTGTACAGACTAACTAGCAAGACTGACAAGCCCCAGCATCATACATTGACGTGTGAGGTACTAATCTATAACAACATCTACAGATAAAATCTTACAGTGATAATTGTTGGCTGCCAGCAGGGATGGAGTGGATTGAAAAAGTCCTGAAATATTGACCCAAACCAGCCTACCAAAACCCACAACAATCGACATTTCTCACAGTCCAGGTCACACAGCTGACTAATTGTAAACTTACATGATGATTAGACAAAGTGAGTATTATGGAACAAATAAACAGTACATCGAGTGCAAAAATAATTGATTTAACAGTGCATGAGTCTGAGCAATTTATTTCTGCTCCAGATCAAAAGGCATACCAAAATACACATTGCAAACGCTTGCGTCACTTTATTTATTGGTGAACACAATGGATGACCAAGTCCACATAAAAGTCTTTCTCTCTTTGAAGTATGAAGTTCTTATCAGTAGCTTTCTACGTTGCTAGAGATGAGACAGTAGAAATTTTGAACAACAGTGAAATACTACAAGAAAAGGTATGTTTTGGTGAATTGATGTCTGTAGGTATGGTTTTTCTGTAGTTGTCTTCATTATTGCTTAGTGTTGATCTAAACCCAAAGCTTAGACATTTTAGCGTGGGGCTTAGAAGTGTTATTATTTAATTTTTTTTTTTTTTAAACTTCTCCATGTTTTGGTGTTTGCGTATGCATCCATATTATAATGTGCCTTTTAGCCACATTTTGAGTGTAACTGTGGGGATGGCAATGTCAGTTAGTCCATGTGTTGATCAACTAGTTCGGCGCTTCAGTCTAGAGGGAGATATCTCTAATTACAGTAGATAGATGTGTTTGTTTACAATTGAAAGAACTTTTTGACGTTAATATGTATGGATGCAGCTCCGAGAGGTGCTGTTGGCCTGCTTTGATTGGCTAGTTCTTCTGAAGTCAGATTAATATATGCGCAACATTTTCCCAGATGAAGATCTGAGAGTGCAAATAGGGATCCAAGATATTGTATTTTTGCCAGTATCCTATATGTTGATATGGAACAACTCCAACCAATGCTGCAGATGGCAACATGAAATACAGTACTTTTTTCTGTAATATATTATTCATTGTGCAAAATAAGAAAAAGCTTGTTGGCCAATTCTGATAGTTTACTTTAAAGCCTGATATTGGCCAATACTGATGACGTACCAATACTATCAGCATGTTGGCGGATTCCAATATTTCATTTTAAAGCCAATATCATCCAGTGCCAATGACGTGTCGATATTATTGTGCATCCCTAAGTGCAATTGATTAACAGTGTGCGGTATTCTTTATTTCCTTCGCAGTCAAGAATTTCTGATCCTACACACCTGACAGTAAGACTTTGTGGTACATAAGGACTGTAGCCAAGTGATTACAGATTGCATGGCAATCCCTGTAGTACATACATTCACAGTCCTCTGAGGATGAAAATAGCTTCGGTGATCTGGCTTTACATCTTGGACCAGTCACAGAAAACTACTACTTATCCAAGACTTTGGTCATGACAAGATATAAACATGAAATTATAACTAAGCTACATGATGTGCCGTACCTCAAAACCTACATTATACAGCAAAGTATTGTAATACATTCATGCTTCCCAGAGGATGCGTCCTTCGGATTTTAGCAACCTTATGCCCCCTACTTTAGTGGTAGCCTCGGAGCAAACAAATCATTAATGTCTGCAATGTTTTGTTATAATGTGTGTCATAACAAGCACTGTGATATTTACCCCTTCAAAGGATATCCAAAGCCTTTCCTTAAAGAGCCATCAGAACTACTGGTAAACTTGTATTGCTGGCAATACCTAAAGCTATTGCTCATTTTGGAGCTTCCCAAATATACACTGTGCCAAGATGGTCCAGTACCACTATGCCTGTTTACTGGAACAACTACTCAAATTATAGTAATAATACTGCATACAACTCATCTGCCTGAAAATAAGTTAAAAGAGTCAGGATAGTCAGTGCAGATTTACTGAGAGCTAAACTCTCGTCATCTATTTTAAGTCATCCATGAACATTCAGGATCATTGACAAAGGGAAGACCATGCAAAGGGTAGACATCTTTCTTGCTGGTCCGTCGGCCACTTGACCAGCCCATAATTGTGCTGTCTTTGTAGTGCATTCAGAACCAATATGTGTTAATTATGGTAGTTGGCTACTGTACATAAGATACTCCTGGATGATTTGCCAGCAGTTGCAGGCAATTATTAGGGCTGACCCATGCAATAAAATCACACAGCCGCATTGTGCCTCAAAATAATGGTCGGGGGAATTCTCCCATCATTACTAGTTACAGTTGACAGTTTTGCTAAACATGAGACATAGATGAATATTTACCTGGCCTTCAAGACAGCAGAACATTGGTAATTTTGAATGTTATAAGGCACAAACTGGGCAGGTGCCAATACCTGAGTGCTGCAACCAATTAGGTTTTCTAGTCTGAAGCTGAAAAATTTCCACCACATCATTACACATTTAAGTAGCAGGCCACACAAAAACGCAATAACACAGTACAAATGAATTGTAAATGTTCCTCTTGACATGTCTCACAAAGAGCAAAGAAATGGCTACACAAATAAAAACGTATCCCCATCCTCCCCTGATATTTTATCTGATGCAACCCCAAGTAAGTTTAACAAGGGAGGCATTCCATGGGGAACTTTTCCCCAAACATCTCCGGTCTTTCCTCAGTGATCATATTGGGAGAAATGGCCAGTGTATTGTTTCTCCAGGTACAGAGAAAGAGCCACAGACTAATATGCTTTAGTATAGTGTCTTACAAGCAGTCACAGCAGCAAGCCATTAAATCTTTCATGCCCAAGCATGTCACCCAACTTGTCCACTTCCCTTTTGTTCCCTCTTCTCTGGGTAAATGTATCTAGCACATTGAAATCCAGTGCTCCAATTAAATTTGTTTTTATTATTACAGGACAAAAGCTGAGGCACATGGTTTTATTAGGGGCCAGGCAGCGATAGTGCACCTGCTGGTCCCTCTTATTTTTGTCAATTTTCTTTGTGTTTGTCTTCTTATTCGCTCTCCTCTTCTTTGTGTTCTTTTTTTTTTTTTTGTCTTTGTCTTTGTCTTCTTCTTGGTCCTCTTACCATGAACTCTGCCTTGCCATGACTGAAAATAAATAAAACTTTTCACATAGTTCCAGGTATGCCAAGGGTCCTCAACTAAAATTGCGGGTGAATCATCCTGAAAGTTGCTACAGTGACCATCTAAAATTTGTTGTACATGCTACAACTTTGCGGCTTTCATCAATGCCCCAGTTGAGCAGAAATGTTAAGATGCTTATGAAATCCATCAATTTGTTGTTTTTTTTTAAATCAAAAACTGTAAAGCAAAATAAATCTCTAATGTGCATGGCGTGGAAATTGATGTCATGGTAGAAGTAGTGTGGTAAATTTACGAAATGTATCTCAAATACAGAATATTTGACTATTTTGAATTCTATCTTCATATAATTTATTGCAGTAAATGGAGATAAGAGCATTTCTATACATAAGTTTGTCACTTATAAAGAAAGCAAACTTTGTAAAAGTAAATTGTAGACATTTCTAAGTTGTCTAAATAAGTTTGGAAAATGTTTTTTTTTTTTTTTTTTGGTTAACTGAAGTTCTGACACCAATTTGAAATCTGCCTTTACACCATACACTGTTGAATGTTGAAGTCATAGTATGAAGCCAGTCTGTGGTTTCTCTCTTGGCCAGTAGCTCAACATGATCATGACATGGTGTCCGAGGTTTAAAGTTCAAGCCCTGGGTGATGCAAAACAAATATGCTAATGCTACTCATTCATTTTGCTGTGTGGATCGGAGACACATAATTTCTGAGAATTTTTTAGTTCAAAAAGTATGAAGTTTTGAGAAGTTAGTTATGGTCTGGGCAGCTCTCCTCCTTCTTCTTTTTCCTTCTTCTTATTCTTCGTCATCCTCCTTAAATTGCCCAGCTCTGACTCACCAGCTTTAATCTTGACTGTTAGTTTGTTCTTTATATGTCCCAACTTGGGAAATAAGTATTCTCTCAAACTCATTTTGTGTCTGGCCATTTCATATTTACAATACTCCAAGTTGCCAAGAATCCCAATATTGCTATAATATCTGATAAAGAAGCTTCTTATGTATATAAAATACAAACAAGATGCTGATAAAGGTTATAAATCATTGGATGCATGTAATTACTTAATCAGTCCTGGGAAAGATGTTTCCCTCGCATAATTCTGGACATTTTAACTCAACACTTTAGTCAATCAAACATTTAACTGCACAAACCTCTCCTAAGCTCTCTGCAGTTGTCTGTTCCACCTCTCAAAATGGCGCCACTAGAAAACCCCATAATTAATTCCGACTTGGAGGCTTCTTGATGGACTGTGTGATATTTTTGTAACTCTGTGGGATGTTGTAAACAAAAACTGACTGCAAAAAGAATAAATACAGCATCCAGAAAAAAATACTGTTCTTGTGACTGCCGCTAAAAATGACATTACAAAGATGACTGGACTGACTGTGTACTGGAAATTATGGTTTACATGCAATGATGCATTTTAATCCACAAGACAGACACATCTGCTCTTCAACTCAGCAGGCATGCTATTTTCCATCTAATGCAATTTCCCCTTTAAGTGAAGTCTTAATTATCCTCAATACACCATTATTCTAAACACAGGTGCACAATATGTGAATTACAGATGTTTGTGGGTGTGTACGAATGCACCAGCCATTTAAGTGTTGAATAGCCGTAGAAGGAGAGGCAGAGATATTCACGTTTTGGTAGTCTACTAATGCCCTGTAGCCCATTACTGTGGCACTAATGGGGTATTTGGAATAGAGGAAAATGTCATAACGCTCTGTATTTTATTTTCCAGGTTTTTAGTAATGTAGCCATTTCCAAGCAGAATATTTTACAGAATTTGTTGAAAATGAGGACATTGTAATTTCAGTGTGAGATAATTTAATTATAAATCTCTATGCGTATTACTGTGTTCTCTGGGGCTTTTGGTGTATACTGACTTTATTTTCAAGAGCTAAGGACATTGTCAAGATATTTCACTTGATTTGTGCTAAAACCTCTTGACAGTGCTTCTCAACCCCGGCCTTTAGCCATTTAGTCATTCTGACATTTGTGCTATTTAACTACGCCGAGTGTCTACATGGGAAGAGTGATGCAGATGTTAAAGAGGGGTGGGGAGGCTGGAATTGCACTGCGTGGTGCAAGGGTGTAAGGAACAGAAGTGGTAGCACTCATGCCTGTAATACTAAAGAGCAAATGTATACATGGTAAAAGTACCTGAGAAAAGTTTCCAGTTCATGTCTCCATCAAAGGTGAAATGACAATTATCTCTTGATCTACAAAAATACATATAAACATATACAGCACACACATGAACCAACTATAATTAAATTACAGCATTGAACATTTTTGTATTTTTTTTAACTGGATCTGTCTAAGTGGAAAACTCATAATACAAGGCATGGCTTTTTTTTTATTTTTTATATATTTATGTATTTATTTATTTGTTGCATAGCACCTTTCAAACACAGCTGCAGGTCAGACTGCTTTACACAAGGCAATGAAATGCATTAGAAGACACATTTTCCCCTTCACCGTTATTTTAAATTATGGTGAAAGGGAAAATTGTAATTTTAAATTACAGTGAAGGGGAAAATTGCATTTTAAATTACAGCAAAGAGAAAAATTAGCCTGAAAAAAGTAAAATAAATTGAGACTGAAAAACACAGTAGTTGCCATGCACAGGTAATTTTGGAAATATGGCAATGGAAATTGGAACTGCCCAGCGTCACTGTTTTTCTTTTCTCAATAAGTTAGTTGTGTTTTGGTTGGAATAATTTAGCTCCACTGGTTTTTGGTTTTACTGTTGTTGTTTTCCAACCTTGAAACCAAAACTCTGTAAGTGAAAAAATGTATTACAAGGGTAGAATAGGGTTTGTGGTCATTTATTGGTCAGCAATAAAAAATTAATTGTGTTTTTCAATGTATCCCTTAGCTCAAGACACAACACTGTCTTTTACGGCTGACAGTATAGTAATACAGTCCACTGGCACTGGTGCAGCCACTAAAACATGTCTGTAATAATCTCATTTTTATTAGAGAAAAGCTATCATGAATGAACTGTAGATGCAAGTGTAGCACAGTATACAAAGGAACAATAGTTGAAACAAATGTATAATATTTAGTATGAAATAAACAATTCACAATGCATTTAACCTCAAGGTGTTGCATTGTTCACAGTGGTTTCACCAACCTAGTCTCACTCCGAAGTCATCGAAATCCAATGCTTGGGTGGTGACTTGCAGCGTCAGACACCATGAAAAAAGGCGTCCTTTAAAGTTGGCATGATAAGCAGCCAGTTGCCGTTATAGTTTACCAGTGCCCAGCAGTGTCAGGAGGAAATGCAGCAGGGCAAGAGCAAAAGTTAAGGCACCGAAAGTCAGTGAGAGGCAGACAGGACGGGTCCAACAAACAACGGAGAGCAGTGTTCGTGTCCTGAAAGATTATAAAGCCAAACCCTGTTCTTTTTTCCGAAACCTAACCACGTGATTCTGTTCCCTAACCCCAACCATGTGCATTTGTTGTTGAAGGAAAACAGAAAGAAGAAACTGTATGGAAATGTGAAATTCCCTGTGGAAACGGAAGTGTATTTTGAAAGAAGACAATATGTACAGGTAGAATGTGACACGGTGTCTCAGAACGGGAACAACCAATGCACCTAGGGTACCTTGCACATCGTATCTGGATGGGGAAACTCCACGACTAAATGTCAATATGTGTCGAGGTTGGAGTAAGAATGTGTTGGCACCACCAAGGATTGGCCAGCTGGGAGGAGGGCACAGCCACCCGAATGCAATGTGAACCCCCCAATTCCTATCACAAATAATTGGAGACTTTTGCATGGTGTTTTTTTAATATCAGTAGGCTTCTTTCCAGTTAGTATTTTGTGTATTACAATCAATGTACTCCTTAAACTCAAAGCTGTTTTAATGTCAAGAACAACAAGCTTATTTGAAGAACAGTGAATCACCGAACATCTATATACAGAAACATTACACATTAAAACAGGATTCTTGTTGATCTCAAAATGTGGACTCCACTGGTATTACTCTATGCACATCAGATAATTCATTAACTGTAAAATAAGAAACCAAAGTATACAAGTTTGTGATTCCTTAACTCTCATATTGGCATAGTTTTAAACTAGCCTATATACTACAACAGCATAGTAGAATTCTTGAAATTCAGTTATGGCTCTTGGTTTTGGTGGGACATCCTGAGATTTTCAGTGGCTCCATATGGCTAACCCTGTGAAAATTTTCTAGGGGCCTCATTGATTTAATGGTAAGGAAAATTTTAAATCCTTATCAGCTTCATTTTCTTTAAATATATGGTGCAAGAAGCAATCATCTGTTGAGTTTGACTCACTTTCCCTGCCGTTGAGAAAAGGGGTTGAAGACTTAGAAGTCTTTCACATCTAAATACTGTATGCTAGTTTAATTTTGTCAGCATTTATAACGCTGTCCGTCCTTACCTTGTCAGAGTTCTTTTTTTAAAATAGCTTTTACTCCTCTGCTACACTGTACAACCTTTCAAAAGAAATTAATCTAAATTCCTGTGATTATATATGTTCCCGTTTCCCAGCTAAATTTCTTGTCAAATTCTGTCTATTATGCATATATCTTTCACTGTAAAACAATTTCTTAGACACAGCGTGCAGTCCATTAACTTGTGGTTAGCTTCCCATTAAACTTGCATAATAGTGAGATGGGTAGCATGACAAGCACTGTAATGTAATGGCTTCTCTTCACTGCCAAATATGGAATGACTTTGTGTCATACATCATTACATAGGCAGACAGGCCAGACTTTGAGGGAGGTCGGCCACACATATCTGCCAAAATCACCATGCATGAGTAAGAATAAGACACAGTCTAAACTCAGAGCTTCTGGATGTTGCATGCAGGCAGAGTGTAATTCACTCAAACACTTAACCACCTTTGCATGCCAGGAGCAGGCATTTTACAGTTTTCCCTTGCTGGAGGGGAGAAAGACAAGGGAAAAGAGGAGGACATTGTTGCCCTAGCTTGAATTAAATTCAGACCAAATTCCATTTCCAGGAATTTTTGGGAAATTTGCAATTTTGTGACTTAAATCAAAAGGGTTTATAAATATTGTGTAGTTTGTATGAGGGGAAAATTTGTGCAGTCAGGCGCATTAGGTTTAAGTAAAAAAAAAAAAAAAAAAAGAAAGATAAAAACACACCAAGTAACCATGGTGTTTGTCTAATAGATATCACATCATTTACCCAGAAAAAAAATAATCTGATGGAATTTGAATCCTTGAAAAAAGGCTGAATTTCCTCCAGCCTCTTTTGTTAGTTCTTTGTTCTTCTTTGTGCTGTGTTTCGCTTTTAAAATCACAACCACAAGGGCGTTAATATCAATACTCCACCAAAAAGGTGCATCCCTTTCTTATCACCGAGGTAAGCTTAAATCAACACTTGTATGCGCAAAATAGTGATTTAAAAGGGTCAACCGCATGCCAGCGGTAACCCGCTGAAGGTCAGTTTTCTTGTTTAGTCTTTGCTTTGTGGTTACTTCAGACAGAGGTCGTCACGACACATTGTTTTCTCAAAGGCATCCATCAAAGCCATCTCCTTTGGCATTGATTACCTTGGCTCATTAAGAAGCCCTCTGAAGACCAACATTGTTCCTCTCACACCCCCACCCTCCCACACACAGCACCACACATGCACACACCTTCAACATGTATGTTAAGCATCACAGCAGAGGCTCCTCTGGATGTACAATAAATATTAATGGATGCATGTTTTTTTTTTTTTCAGTGGAAAATATATTGTAGCTTTGTGCCAATCAACAAATCCCTTGAAACAACAGATATAAAAAAGAGCCTTATCTAAATGTTGCAAGCGTGCATGGTCCAATTCTTTTAAAGGGGGAGAAAAAAAGAAAGAAAAAATGATGAGTGGCTGCCCAGAGGTACATAATGACATTATAAGCTTTACTATCCACTATGCAGCAATAAAGCAATGGATATGCATCACATTCAATAGTAAATGTATGATTTAAGAGAGAACATTACATTTCTGTATTATTTTGCACTAATGAGTTCTTGACACGTCTTATCCAAAGCCCTTGTCAATGCATTATACATTGCAAGTGAAAATACAAGGAAAAATACATCCAGTGGATTTAGACACAAGTGCCTGATTTTTTCATCCAAACCAGGACTTCTTTTAAATCAATGGTGCGAGTGATGCCTGATTGCATTCTGTAAGAAATGCAATTGAATGGTGACTTCAATGAAACTCAAATCAATGCTATTTGTCGATCCAGGAAATTACTTGTGTCGTGAAACCTGAGACCGTAACAAGACAGGAATACCCTGCCAATGACATTTGTTTAAGAGGAAATTGTCTCCATTTTCGAGCCTCCTGTTTGAGCGCTCAAGTTCACTTCTAAGATATTAATATTTCTGTAATATCCTGACTGAAAAGATTTTTAAAACAAATGAAGACGACTTTGGCACACCTTAAGCAAGAAAAATTAAGACAAATTTGCCTGATCCACTTCAGCAGAGCCTGTAGATTAAAGCCATATTGACTGTGACTCTAATGTGGTGACTTTGAGTGTGGAAGCATGGGTCCTAAGTGTCATATTAGGTTTTGGCACAGCCAGGTTAGTCTGACATAGCTCAAGGAGAAAGAAATGGGACTGGTGAAGATGAGCCAGAAAAGTAGGCTCAAATGGATCAGGTAGCTGGCAGAAAGACGCGTCACAGAACATTGTCAAGGGGCGGGTATTTTTAGGCCCGGCAGCCACAGTTCACTGGCACTTTTACAAGAAGGATTGTAGGGCGACTGCAAAAGATAGGGAAAGAGAGAGGAGGAGGAGGAGGAGGCAAGAAAAAAGAGAGAGGAAGACACTGACAGGAGAGAGAGAGAGCAATAATAAATTGTCATTGAGGGAACCTTTGGTGTAAGATAACCAGTGGCAGAGACATGAGCACAGCATGGGTCCCTCGAGGTCTTTACACACACTTCTTAATTTCGTAATGCTGGAACTCTTTTGTTTGATAGTTTAGACTGAGCCCACATATTTCCCTTGGCCGCTGGTATCACAGGAATGATTTGACTCTTACAGTGGGGGGGTGCACCTGAGAGATATTTGTTTGAACAATTGAAAGCATTCGCATCTGTAATTTAAGAATAATTGCACCCACAATGTCAGCCTGTGTGCCCCCACATCACCATATGACATCTGCCATTCTCCCTAAAGAAGTATTCCCCTGCTGGAAAGATGGTCTTTTCATAAAACTAGGCTGTCT
Organism: Cephalopholis sonnerati; assembly: GCA_019142605.1. Lineage (NCBI taxonomy): Eukaryota > Metazoa > Chordata > Actinopteri > Perciformes > Serranidae > Cephalopholis > Cephalopholis sonnerati. Next base: position 33,763,118 of record JAGQAX010000001.1, on the reverse strand, counting down.
ATGCAGAAGAAAGACGCAAATACATTTGACACTGGTGCAACATGAGAAGAGAAAACAGAGGAAAAGGGCTGTGGCATTCACATTTGCTCAAGAGATAGAAAACCTACAACTACTAGAATCCATTGCACCACACTGGACATAAATGCTCCTGGTGGTGGGTGACGTATACCACCTTGTCCATTTTGATACAGGAAACAATATGGTGGCCTGTTGGTAACAAACAATCTCGAATTACAGTTAAACAGTAACCTAAAATATGTTTCTGAAAACATTTTATTTGAGGAATAGAACCTTGGTTCATATTTGATCAACTCTGCTTTGATCTCTCTGATTTTTTTCAGCCTCTGTTTATACAATACGGAAAACAGTATGGCGCCCACCTCCTGTCCACAGGTTCTCATACAGAGTGCTGTAGGGATGACATGTTTTGTAGGCTATCGTGGAAGTTAGCGCCACCCTAGCTTTCCTATGAAAATTCAATAGCACTTTTCCATTCAATTTCGGATTACTGTTTGTTCATCAAGATAATCTCAACAAATAACTACTTTTATGGTTTTTGAAAAATAAATATAATTGCCAGAAGTAAACGAACTACACTGCAGTTGCATAGCATCAATGTCGCCACCACAACAAGACAGGCAGTGTTCTCACTTAGCTACTTGTTAGCAACTGCCTTTTTAAAGACACATAACAGCTTTAGAAATTTTGAGTGGGGTGTTAACTGACATAATTTATGTAATTGAATAAAACATTAAAGTCTGTTTAGCTTGTGTTAACCACAGACCTTATTTTAGGCCTCTAACCAAAGTCCCATTCAAAAAACCCATTGTCTGTGAGACAAGGAAATGCGGGAGTGCAAAAATTCAAACTAATGTCTGGGTTTAAGGACTTTCCAAACAGAGCAGTAGAAATATGTTTCTAAAGATGCTGTAGATGAAAATAGGCATCTCAGTAACAGAGCTTTTGTTTATATTTGATCAGCACCACTTAGTTTTGCAGTTTGATAGGGGAGGGGCAGCTCTCTTTCTCCTTACGCTTCTATACTCCGTATCTGGGGTGGTGGGTATATCAGGAAGTGCGGAAGTTAAATCTGTAGTTTGAGCAACAGCCCTAGAGCCAGTTCAAATCTGCTGGGTGATGCGAAACGCATCATTCAGCAGATTTGAGCTGAGAAATAAGCGAGGAGATCTAGGCATTGGTAAGATGAATACTTTACCACAGTTCATTTATACATACTACCCATGTTGTTATGATACAAAGCTGGTTGAAAATCAGCAAAGAATCCCTTTAACTGATATAATATGGTTTCATGCCTGTACAGCTTCACAGATTGTGCCAACTTACTCTCATATTCAACAATGAATGAGCTGGAAGCAGCACATATGGTCCCATTTTTACGATTATGCATTGCATTAGAATTAAAGTGATCCACGGCATGTTTGCCACAACTGACTTCCCTGCTGTAGACAATGGTAAACATTAGGTGTTAGCCTTTTAACCTGGCAAATAATTATCACTTGTTCTACTTTTTCTTAATTTCATTAACAACCAGGGCAACACTGAGAATACAAGAAAATTGCATCCTAACCGACCCTGTCCTTGGTGGAAAATATAGTATAATATAAATATAATATCAAGGACATATTAGACTGAACATATAAGAGGCAAAACCAGAAACATCTGGTACCAGTTGGGATTTATATGTACATATTTATGAATATATAAATGTGAATTCAGTGTAAAATTGTAGTGAATTCAAAGCAAATGCTATGAAGTTATTATGAAAGATCATAAAATACTGGAGTGTTTGCTGTTTGCAGTCTTTCCTCATGACCCTCTTTATGTACTCAAAGAACTTGTATTAAGCTGAACCAGTTACTTGCATCAAGGATGAACCGACATTGAGAAGAAGTGGCATAATTTATGAGATCCCACGCCTCCCCTGAAATAAAGCATACATCGGAGAAGAAGGCCAAGCTTTGGTGCAAGTATAAAAAGAAAAACATAGGAATACTAAAAGGCATACAAAAGAAGTACTTCGGCAAAAGAAAACCAACATCGTGTAAGAGAACTCACCATGACCTCTGTGTTACAACTCAAAAGTAGTATGTACACAACAACAAATGGAAAATAGAGAAGGAGGCAACAGAAATCTAGATATGGAGCCAGTAGACTAAAAAAACGAAAATGAAGAAGCTGGCCGTGTATCCCAAAGCCAGGGTCCTGTCCTAAAACAGCTTCTGAGATTGTGACACCAATCACAATCTAGCCACCTAAGCCAAGATGGCTACACAGAGCAGAGCGTGTCACCCAGCCAGCTGTGATGTTTAGAAAGAGGCCGGCAGAGCTACTGCACATACTAACAAAATAAGTTGTAAACCGTCCAGCCATCTGTTTCCTTTTGTTCTACATGGGGCATGATTGTCAAATCTTGTCTTTAATTTATTTCAAAGCCTCACCACAGAGGTTATTTATAAAAAAAATGTACACTTTTTCTAAGCAGGTGACGTGATGAATAATTGCTCAAAGTTAAAAAGCAGCAAACGTTCCGGTCTACATAATTATCATCAGTGCTGTTGGGCAAGCTTGACTGAGCAGCAAATATAAAGCTTAGTCACTTATGTCAGCTAGAAACTATCAGCTAATTAGAACCACTCAAGTAACCAGTCAGCCAGGGTCTCTCAGGTGTGTCATTGCGCAAGTTGATTTTTTTTTTTTTTTCCAATTTGCTAATTACTGTACGCCTCCTCATCTTCTCATCTACTGTCATCATGTGACCCGCAAATCAATTTAGGTCTGCGGTCACTGAGGATGTTCTAGTCTGTAAAATGCGAGGAGCAGTGAGGTTTCAGAAGCTTCTATCATTGGAAGTGACAAAAGAAATAAAGAATCAAACACAAAGCATTGGTAATTGTTGATGTGCATACTTTGTTAGGTAAATGCTTTGTGGTGTAATTACTTTGATGCACACACTCTCCAATAGTTTTTGCTTGTGTTTTTGCCCTTTTCAACTACAGAAACCTTTGGAGGAGCTCATGGCACAAGATTACTTGATGCATCTTTCTTGAAGGAGGAAAGAATTTGGTTCTTGGTCCATTCATTCGGTCATGCAAAACATCCCTGTTCTTAAGGTAAGTTCTTCTGTCAGATACCTTTACTGCAGATGTGTTCGTACTCCTGCATGTCGCTGCCTTGTCAAACGCAGGCCTCACACCTGCTAGCAAGCACCACCAATTACTTGTATCTGTTGGCATGGGAATTTCTTGTACTGTTATTAGCATTTTAATGGCAGTTATGATGCTGACTTTCCTTTATTCTTATATCCTATTGGCAAAAACTTAAAAATGAGCAGACAAAAACATGTGTCCAATCTCCCTTTCATCACAAGTTGGTTCATTTAAGGGTACTGACCTAATTACGGCTGCACTATAGAGTACCAATTCACGTTAAATCCAAGGGTGCTAGATTTTACTCCATTAGCCACTCTGTTGACCACTCCTTTGACTGGTCCATCAGCCGCTTCGTCGGCCTCTCCATCAGCCACTCTGTTAACTTCCCAGCAAGAAAAAAACACTTCTACAGCTCCTATCTGCTGCCATAGTTTCAGCATCTCACCAATTCTCTTTTCCATATTATTTTAGTTATAGCCCAGTATCACTGCCTGGGGAGCAGACACATTTACACAAGGGCACACGTTCACATTCACACTCACACTCACACTCACACTCACACTCACACATACAGAAAGACACACAGAGACAGAAGATTAGCTCTGTGTGATTAGAAAAGAGCAGAGCGTAGACTGTAAATGATGGATGACATGACTGCTCCATAAAAGTGAAGCCAAAACATTTCAATCGCCCGTTGGTGACTTCACTACTGCAGTATAGGTCATAAACCCCGCCCCCTCCATGTTAGCAGATGAGACAAGGACCGAACTAAAAGATCAAAGTACAGGTCAAATAAATTATCCAAAAAGATTGTTTCTATAATTCCATGTAGTTCTTATCACACTGATGTGTGTTCAAATGTTATTTTTTCTGATAACTTTGGTTTTAATAGGTTATTTGATGATGTAAAAAGAGGGTTTGACAATATGATTGACAGCTGTGTGCGCCGATATGTGTGCTCGTGGTCAATGGCATTGCTTGTCATTGGTGAGACTGGTGTATGGGGCGGGAACTTGATACTGCAGAGATCTCTGCTGTGCAGTCTCTGGCTCCAAATAACATCAACAGCGCAAGATGGCAGCAGCCAAATCCAGGATATTGTGGCTTCAGTTTTGTACAGTAGGAGAAAATGGAGATGTGTAGTTCATCTTTATTTACAATCAATGGAGCAGAGGAGTAGAAGTGAAATTTAGGCACACCAACAGCTTGTTCAAAAATAACATTTTTGTTGTTACATAGATAGTCAAGTATTTAAAAAAGGTACCACTGGGTACCATTACAGAATTACAGGTATTGGTATCAGTACTGGTTCAAGTGTGAGTGGTATCCAACCCTACTCACCACTGCACATCTTTGATAAACCTTATACAAACCTACCTCTTTTAATCTTTTATCAGTTTAGTTAGGTTAATCACAGCTCTTTGCATAACTATGAGTTTTTAGAATCTGATTTTAATCATGTAGTTCATGGAATTTCTTGGATCCTGGGAGTATATTAGCAGAAAGGCCCATTTTTCACAGCATGTTTGCTACATATACCTCATTGGATATTATGTTTACATGAATAAATATAGTGCTATAAGTACAGTACGGCCATTTGAAGGATAAATGTGATGGATAGTGTGTGTATTTGCATCCACTCATGATCCATCTATTTTAAGAGACTAACCTTTGTCATAGCAGTGTCAGTCTTGATTGCCAGGGGGACAAAACACTGGGAAGAAGCGTGGCAGCTCTGTCCCTCCTGAGGTTGACCGATGACAAAACTTTCAATGCACACCAGGAGATATTACCTGCTTGGCAGTTCCTCGTTTCCATGGACAGTAATAGTGAGGGAGAAATCAATTTCTTCCACCTCTGCCATCCAAATGTGGCAGGAACAGCTATGATAGTTTTAAGGAGGCAGCTGGCAAGCTGCGAGTTAGTGCCTCTGCTCATTAAATTGACCCTCATGCCATATTGAAGTTTCTGCTACAAACTGAGATTATGTGAGATAGGCTGATTATTCCTCACGTCCTTTTTCAGCTTCTTCCACCTTCCATTCATTGTTATTTTCACTTGCACTACAAGTTAGCAGTTAAGTCTCAACAACCATCAACTCTCAACAACCATCAGCTTGACTGAAAATCAGTGCTTTTGCAGTGTAGGGAGTTATTTCCAAAATGTCAGTAGTGTAAAGACTCATCATTTTGTGAAGATATGTAATTTAACACTTTTCTGTTAGAATACATATATTTGTCCACAGTATTGAACACTTCTTAGATATTTTTGGAAATATGTTATTGCATTTTATGTAATTCTTTCTCTACCTTTGTAAAGCATTAAATAGACTTACTCAGAGTGAGACAAACTCTTTGATGCCTATCTCATAAATGGTATCAGTATAACACTACTGAGAGACTGACTTGTTTAATGGCCTATCTTCTTGTCATTTTATTAGATTTTATTTTGCTGGCTCAGTCTGTGGGTGCCAGACACTCTCCAGCTAAAGGGGAAAGATTTCCTGGGAAGGTGTACATGTCTGGTGCTATCAGGAATGCATTAGTCAGACTTGCACATTATCAGAAGAATAATCATACTTTTATATTTTAGAAGCGCCTATGTGAAACTCAGGGGAAACACTGTGCTTGGTAGTTATTTGCAAATTGCACCAAGCTCCTGCCCTGAAACTGCAGGCACATGCATGAAAATTTTGAGTTGGTGGGAACCGAAGCAAAGCTAAAGGAGAACGGCTCTTGGACTTAGTCGAGTGGCCAGCAGTGTTGCCAGATTCAGCTCACAAAAAGTAGCTTCTTCAGAGCCAGAATCCATAAATAATCAATGTCTGCCTGATTTTGTAAACTTCTACAAGTCTTTTGTCACGGAGCTATGACTGAATAATAAGTAGAACAGAAATGAGATTGGATGTTATTAGTTATCTGTCTGTCTTAATCAAACTAATCAGATGAGAGCAGGGGGGCAAATTTATTTGAAAATAGACTTGTTGAAACATAATGTGATGTTGTAAAGTGATGTAAAGTAAAGTGAAAGCTTTTGTCTCACCATCACTTTTGCATGTGTAGGCATTTGTTTGATAATGCACTTGCCATAATACCTTTTGTCAGGCGATGATATGTGAAAATTGTGGATTTCTCAGCCTGTTGAAGAGAACTTATGCTCCCAAAGGGCACAAAAAAATCAATTAACACAGTTTTAATCCCAAAGGATGGATTTTATAAGATTTATGAAAACTGCTGCTACACTTTTTCAGTGGTTGTAGGCAATTCACAACTGCATCTGTCTTACTTTTTTCCTCACTCTGCCCACCTCCTTACATTTATTTAATGGGCATGGGATGGACATTTTAAGTTATTCCTTATTCAAGTACTGGCATTGAATTATTGTCAAAAACTAATGTAAGACTAATAGCATTCAAAATGAACACCTAAGCGAGGGGTTAGCCTACCTTTCTGCGCTGCAAAGACTGTAGAGATTAGCTATGATGCACAAGTTTAATGTTACACAATCTCTAGCTAGTGGTCTTGCAATGATAAAGCCTCTGGGGGCAAGGGACAATATCTCAGGCTGATCCAGTGTAACCAGCGAATATCTGGGCCAAGACTTCCTGTTCAGTGCGCCACTCATTTCAGTTATCTCTTTAAAGAGGTATCATATGCATATGCATACTTATAGATAAAGAAAGCTTATATAAAGCTGACCCATCGTCAGATGATTGTCACTGGGTTCTGAGATTGCATTCAGGCCAATGCATTCCACCTCTTCACAAGGACTGTCTACCTGGCCTTTTAACATGTTTGATCAATACTATTCGGACTACAAATGGAAACTAGGACACCTCTAATACCAAAATCTTGCGTGTTGACATCCAAATTGAATAATTGAGTACTCAACTCTGCCCATCCCTCTTAAATACTGTCAGAGTATGAAACACAAACATAATTCAAACCTGGTGACTTCCATCTGGTGTTGAGAATTCAACAATAATCAGAGCAGTCCGCAGCCTCCAGTGTCCAATGTGGGATAATGAAGTTGACATTAAAATGTCAAATTGACAAAAAACAACCGTGTAAAGAGCCTCCCTTCCCACCTTGGCACAGGTTTTACAATCCTTCTGAAAACTTTGAGCCATTTGTTAAACCTCTGTTTACCCATCATTTTAAGTAAGTCTCTTCCTTTTAGTAAACAATCTCGCCTCTTACTTTGTATTGCAACTAAAAATGTCGAAGATTTTCCCAGATTTCATCTTTAGAGCCTAAAATATGCATAAACCAGTTAAAAGGCATGGGAATCTTTGAGGACAGGCTTCAGTCTCGAGTGATGTGCAGTGCTTCATCCTCATTATGTATCTCAAACAATGCCCAAGGGCCTCATTTTGACCAATGTTGATGAGAACGTGGCCCCCAAAGTGCGCTGTGCGCTCACAAACACACACTCGCAGACAGTGAAAATGTTTTGCATCCATTCCTTGATGCTAATCTCACTTGAGGATTATACATTCTGAGAACAGTGATTCCCAGATGTCAAAGCTAGTGCTTATTTTCATGTTTCAGTGCAGAAGCCAGCAGTCTTGGGAACACATAGTCATTAACATGCCGTTCTGTTACAATGCAATGTTTCCACCCATTCTCTTTCTCCACACTTCCACAAGTCTTTCCTGCCTGCTCATTTCTCTCATCCCATCCACTGTGTCTCTCTGTCCTCTGGTAAGAACACAATACAGGCATTTTTTCCCCTAGATTTGGCAAGTCTTGAAACCATGTTGGCATACGGTGTTTTAACAAGGTTTATTTTCTTTATTGTTTACCAATTTTAGGGCGTACATACCCTTATTGGAATTACAGGCACCAACAACATTAAGCTCATGTTTACCTAGGGATTTGTGTCAGATTGCTATTCATCTAAACACGCTCAGGCATGGACAAAACACACTCTGTCACTATATATCAGTAATAGGTTCTCTTCTTAAATGCATGAGTGTGTGAGATTCAAAGCCTGCCTTTTGTAGCCGACTTTTTAATGCATGATTAGCTGAAGTATTTACAAAAAACTGTCAGTAGAGGTAGCCAATGCCCTCTGCCCCAAAGAAGACATTTTACAATTTTCATTCAGTAATACATCGAAGCACTTGAATGTTCGCACTTCCTTTGTCACACACAAAAAACCCACTAATTTCATCCACAATTATCAGAAATCCACTCCCAGCTGCACCTCTGGAGTATATCTCCCTAATTAATGACTTAATTAAAAACACTTGTGGGATTATGAAAGGGGTCATATTTGTCCCTATTCAATCAAACACATTCTATTTAGGTGAGAGCAGCCTAAGTGATATAGTATAGTGCTTCAAAGGCACACATTCGGCCAGCAGAGCATGAGTGTTTTTACAATCACAGTTATAGCAGTTTTTTCAAGACCTGGTTCGTAATATTTGCAGTTGAGCATGTAAAAGAAATTGCTGAGTGCACATATGTAGTATGTATGTGCAGTGTGTCGCATGCTGTGTGTGTCAGAGGACTTTAAAAATGTGAGGATCACTGACAGCACTCAAAGTCAGATTAAGTGTCTTGTTGCTGAAGAGAACCCAAGACCGTTCGCTTCCCATGGGACAGCTGAGGGGAAAATAAGTTTTCTACATCTGAGGCAAGACAAGTCACTTTGTTTTTATCTGTTCAATGTCGTTGCCCCAGCCTCTCATTGGCTAATCAATGAAACCCAAGAGGGCTCATCAGGCACCAAGGAATGTCAGCCAAAAGCCTTTGATCCGCTGACCTTCATCCGCTGTGCTCCAGCAAAAATACCGTAGAGAGTGATCCATGTTTGCATGCTTTTAATGGGCCTCGGAGGGCCTTGTTGACAGTCCTTTGGTTTCCAGAGGGTCAGTTCTGTAACTGTACAGCATAGCCTTGAAAACCTTTGGAAATTTGCCTCTGACATCTCCCCGAAGACTCATGCACCATCGTTCACATGACAGTAAACTAAGAGGCTTATTAGTAATACATGATTAAGTGATTACTTGTTAATCAGTACAGTAAAATACTGATTATGCTGGAAATGGAGCATGGGTTAAATATGGAAACATCTAACTCTAATTCCTTCAAGTAAGGCACCAAGCTGCTAAGACATTTCAGTAACCTTCGCAGAGAGAGACGTAAAGGAACGCACAACTGTTGTTTTCCTTTTCAACGGCGAGACAAAATTAAGAGATTAATCTCAGCATGATGACTGCAAAACACATTTGTTGACTACAGGCCCTGTGTGTGTACATGTTAGTATGGGGGTGGGTGTGCGTGTGCTCAGATGTTGTAATGGCATTCTGGCTGGGACTGAGAAACTGATTCGGCTCTCTGAGGCAACCATTTATCTTAATCTGGGGTGACCTAAATCCTCGACATCTGCTGTACAGTCTTTCCCTTTAAAACAGAATTTCAGACTCCATCCTCCCATGTACCATCCTTCTCTTAACCATAATTGATGACTGTAACCTTTTAATGGTCCACCATATTCATTCACAGCAAAAGAGCCCTCCATGTTGCCTGGACTAGCACAGAAAAAAAGTGGCATTGCCACTGCATGAAAATGAAGAGACAAGGAGACAAGGTTTATTCAAGCATGTTACAAAAGGGTAATCTATAATCAGAGTGCGAGTCTGACATCCTGACACTGTGGGCAGATCTGGTGGATAAATCAGAAAAATGAGGACAGTAGCCACATTTCATGCACTGGTTTGTGAATTGGGAATATGATGTCAGAAGAAAAGACTGCTGCATGAATAACATTGAACTAATGAAGAGCTCTGTCAATAAATACTGGGCAGCAAATTTCATCTGGCAATATTGAAGAAGTGTAAAACTATTTTTACAGTCTTGGTTTTTTATATATTTTTTCCATCTCCGTGCAAGTCATGGATTTTCCCCAGTAAATGCTATATCTTTAAGAAGTATTATTACTGTAATTAAGACACTGTTGTTACACTTTTTTATTTATGATGAAATAAAATAAAAAGAGAACAGTACTGTGAAAGTCTTAAGCAATAATTATTAAATCAGTAATCATGTATGTGTATTTATTTGTGTATATTTATGCTATTATTTTTAAACGGGGCTTATAAAGAATGCAGTAAAAATAGAATAAATCAGATATTTATTCTGGTGAGAAATAGATTGATATAGTTGATATAGGCTAACATGAGATACTGAGAATATCAGATTCAGTGCCAAGTAATTCTTTAGGAAATACAAAATTTTGAACAATTTCACAAAATACTAAGAAAAGCATAAAGTAATTCTGACTTTTAATGAGAAAAAATATGTTTTATTAAAAAAAAGAAAAAAAAGAAATAGAAACAGCATAAGCAATGGCAACATCTTGTACATTAGGGCTGTCAAGCAATTTACAAAAAAATCTAATTAATCATATGCTCAGTGATTGATTAATGTAAATTAATCGCATGAATCAACTTTCAAATGAATTTCGGCAGTTGTGTTGTAGTAAGGCTACTGGATTTTGGACATAATTGTCCCCTGTCCTTCACCTCCGAAACTGGTCTGCAGTCCATTTTGCAGGGTAGTTAGTTTGTCAGTCACAGGTAGACTTACTCAGTTTTGAGTGTGGCTTGACGTGGCTGGCTGCTAGCGCTAGCATCAGAGGCTGTGCTCTGAGCTTGGACGTCCGGGTTCGCTGCTACAAGTTTTGCGTTGAGGTGATATTTCAGGCTTGAAGTACTCCAATGGTACGGAAATTCCTTACTGCAGATATTGCAGAGAACGGTGCTCCTGTCAACAGTTCCATCTGGACGTTTTTTAAATGTAAATACATATGTAAATAAAAATGTAAACGCAGTGTTGTCTCATCTGCCTCCATCATGTGACAAAGCCACTGTGGCCTTCAGTGACGCACCAGGTCAAAGGGCACCGTAGAACGCAACTAATCAGAGTTCATTTTTAAACACGTAATTTTTTTATGATTAATTAATTAAAATAAATGCTTTGTTTTGACAGCCCTAACATTAACACATATTAACCTGTATCAGTGTGGTTTCTACATGTAATTAAAACTATTTTAGACTACTTATATTTAATTGTTGTTATTATTACTTATGTTTTATCACCATTTTAATATTTTTTTCCATCAGACTCAGTGATTGTATTTATGTTTTGTGACTGTGTTGCTTCACGTATGGGTGAAACATGAATAATGATCCAGAAAGTCCATCATGAGTCCATAACATGAGGGCTTATCAGATGCTAAAATACTGCACACTTTAAAACACTCTGACAGGATGCTAAAATCTTGCGAAAGCACAGCAACAATTATTTAACCTTTTGTTCTTGTTATTGTGAAGAAAACAGTAGTAAAGCATCATTCATGTTTCAAAATAATCTACCGGAAATGTGTGATAGAAAAACGGATGTTACAAATACCATGAAGACACTACCAGAACTAATGTGAGAAAATCAGCTTTAAATCCACTTAGCATTGCTGTTTCTGTGTTTCTACTATGGATTGTACAGTTGTATACATCTCGAGTATAAGCATTGTCCCCATGAATGAGAAGTTCTATAATGCGAAAGTATTGTGAGCACAAGCAAGACATAATTTGGATGGATACCCAGCGTGATTTCAGCACCATAGCATGAACATGACAAAAAGGATGTTCAAACCGCAGACTGTCACATCTCTAGCCAGACTCGTCGGCAGAGCGGGCAGAAATTCTCTGTTTTAATCTGAGACAAATGTGCGGAAAGGTGTGGGCAAAGAGGAAGAAAGAGCAGATATAATTATGTTATAAGGGAGGGGGGGGTGGCAGTGGGATAGAAAGGAGGGTAGAGGAAGGTGTTCACATTTCAGTTTAAGCTCCAGTGAGGCTCAGGCAGGTTTGGCTGCAGCACAGATACTGCTTATCACCTTGTGTGTGGAGAGCTCCACAGCTTTGGGTGCCTGAGGAAACATGCTGCTCTACCTGGGTTTGGAGGGAGAGGATAGGCCCAAAAAAAGCTGAAGCTTCACGCATTTTCAGCATGTGAAGACTCACCACTTAAAAGGTGGCCATGCACAAATGTGATAGCATGCACAGATGACTTTTTTGTCTGATTTATAGAACTTGCAAACGGTGTGAAAGTTACTATTTATAAAAAGCCTAACATCCGCCCCCTCAGCTCCCACAATAACAAAATGCTTTTTTAGCATTTAATTTCTCTTTTAGCTTCTATAAAACTCCACAATCACATCAGAAGAAATCCCATTTTGTTAGAATGAAATGTGAAAAGATCATTGCGTGTATCGATTCTCCGCTCCGCTTTAAATTTTGTTTTGCCTCTTTGCTGCCAACAGAAGTAACAGTGTGCAGTAATGGAAAAAGTGATTATAGTCCCCATTAAACAGAATAATTAGCTGCATGATAGTCATATTAGGAAAACTGCAATGCACGTTCTGTTCAACATGATGGATTGCATTATTTAAGGCAGCAATATGTTTATGTATGCACGTGGTTTTAATGAATGTTTCAAATAATGTAAGGTTCTGACTTCTGGGAGGTAAGGCAGAGCTGCAGTGGCTTCTCACTGTGATGAATATATTGGTAAGTTTGCCCATGTCATATCGATGAATGATCATAGGATAAAACATTTTAAGACATCTGTTGTACGTAATATGAAAGAATAATTAAGAAAAATTAATCAAAATATTATCAAAACCGTTATTTGGCCACATGTATTTTCCACGTCGCAGGAGCTGCAATGTGAAAGGTAAAATATGTCACAACATGTCGGTGTAATTGAAGCATTGTGGTGCTACAGCCTACAAATCCTATTTCAGATGGAAGGGAACATGCTTGCTTGGTGCAGATCCCAGCAAAATAGTGCAATATAATTTGTCTCAAATCATGTGCAAAACTACTTCTCATTGTTATATCATATTTGATATAACATTGATTATCAGGCACAGTGTGCTTTTTCCACCTTTTTGTTTTTAATAATGCTTGTACTTATCTCACTCCTGTTGTTACTCTGTCAGGCACTGTTTGTTTTTGCTCCTTCTTATCTTGTATATTGTATATTTTGTTAGATATTTAATACTGTATTGTTTCTAAAATGGGGCCCAGTGAGTGACCCTGACCCAGGAATGCTAAATTGTGGCTACTCTACTTAGTGTTACTGTAATTTGAAGCATTCTCTGGCACAAGAATTTCCTTCTGGATAAATAAAGTTCTATGAATTGAATTGAATTCGAAAAAAAAGCCTAATTTTAACTTTTTTCAGCAAAAATGAAATGCAAAAATTACCATTCCTACTTAAACTGCAACTCATATCACAGTCCCAATATCTGTCAAAATAATCAGAATATCTCTTTGCAGATCATGCAGCCCTAACGCGTGGCATCTTAGGGTTATATGGCCTTATAGACATACTCACTATGCACTGAGTTGTAACCTTTGTGTTTAAGAAAGTAAGATATGTTCTCTTACCAAATGTTATGTGAGTCAGACATACAAAGCACAGAGTGGTCTGACACTGAAATACTGTGAGTATGTATCCGTGATCAGATCTGACAGTCTGTACCTGAAGGTTAAAAACAAGGTTGTAGGGTAGCCAGGCTTCACAAGTAGTTTTCAAGTCATTCATTTTCCGTTACCGCTTATCCTGTCGGGGGTCGCAAGGGCTGGAGCCTATCCCAGCTGACATTGGGCGAGAGGCAGGGTATACCCTGGACAGGTCACCAGACTATGACAGGGCTGACACATAGAGACAGACAACCATTCACACTCACATTCACACCTACGGACAATTTAGAGTCACCAGTTAACCTGCATGTCTTTGGACTGTGGAGGAAGCCGGAGTACCTGGAGAAAACCCACACTGACATGGGGAGAACATGCAAACCCCACACAAAAGGACCCCTGCTGGGTTTGAAACAGGAACCCTCTTGCTGTGAGGCGACAGTGCTAACCACTTTACCACATTACTGCACTAAATAAATACAGTTATAGTTAGTTACAATACAGTAATACAATTAGTTAATAAAAGAATTCATTTCCTGTAAAAAAAAAAATCATTACTAACACTGTGTCATCACTTGTAATGCATCATGAAATGATGGATTATTAGATGCAGTTCGGAGTACATAAGCCAAGGCAGTCTTAGAAATGACAAAAGCTTAAGTTTAAGATAAACAAAGACAGTTCAGTTCTCCTCTCGGGGCTTGTAATAGACAGAAGACTGCAAAAACAACAAGACAAAATAAACACCCATACACAACGTTGCAAAGTATGACAATAAATACACAAATCACTCGGGGGAAGGCCGAGGCGGCTGGTACCAGAGCACTTAGAAAAGTGTAAAAAGTGCCATGTTTCCAAATAACAGTCATTCTGTCTTAGTGTGTAGGTGCTGTGATGAAAGAGGTTCTCATCCTGATAGCACTCAGCCTTCCTCCGGAGGGTGAAAGAGAACCTGTTTGTGTTAGAGAGGTCACAATATGCAAGATTCGAGTCATTTTTGTGGCTGCGTACAGTCCTCTCTAACTACATCCTGTTCAGAACAGGTGTAACCTAAGCTGCAAAACAACATCACAATATGTACCACAAGCATTAGCATAAAAAGGCAATAATAGTGCGATGTTTTTTTTTTCTCACGAGGTTTCAACTGGATTCATTTTATTATATATTTACCTGATATGAAAGCAACACAAACACCTGCTTAGCCCTCCGTAACAATCCCGCTTCAGGACAGACGAGGCAAGCCTGGTTCAGTCAGACCACACGCACATAAAGCCTGCAGGGAACATTGTCAGAAACTGAAACCTTTGGCCCCGAATTTTTGTCTATAAATGGCACTGGACCCTGTTTTCACAGAGTTTTAGAAGATAATTCCTCTTTTCAGGAGGGCAGGTTAGGTAAAGGGGAACAAGGTGGTGGACAATGCACTTTGCCCTAAAACAGGTGGTGTGGAATAAAAATGTGGCTTTTAGACTCCACAGTGCATTTCGTGCTGTGGGATAAAGGCTTCTTTTGCCCAGAAACAAACACATGGAAAAATGTGTGATATCATGTAAGTTATACACAGTAATAATAATTGTAAATAATGACACGCTGGCTACAATGACCTACTTTAACATCTTGAATGACTTTGGTAGAAAAAAAAACTGCACTTAATTGATTTCTTAATGACTATCTTTACATGCATACTAATACTCAACTGTTATTCCAAATATGATAGATTTCTGAATTTGATACAGGTCATGTAAACAGCATGTTCAGTTTGGATATTCTGAATTAGGCCTTCGTCCAAATCACAGCTCTGTGTGTTGTCATGGATGCATCATACACAAACCAACAGTTTGCAAGGCTGGGGTAGAGATGCATGCCCAAAAGAAAAGCCTACATATTTGGTCAGAAGACGAAAAACACCTACTTTTTAACATTATAAAAGATTTGGATTTTAACAGATTTTTGAATATGTGCAAAAATCACAACACTGACCTTTTCAAAAAGATGACTGAAGGGAAGGGAGGTGGTGTTAACGGGGTCAGATGAAAAACAAGCTGCTCCAGACGTGTCACTCCATATTTTGACATGATAAAAGACATGTTAGGGTATGTTAATTGAAGTATGCATGCGCGCATGGAAACAGGAATTAAAGGGGAACTATTATGCTTTTCCTCTTTTCTGACCTATAAATGTTGTTACAATGTCGGATACTCGTGTTAAATGATGCCAAAGTGTCAAATAATGAGGTTTATGCATTTGGACGTGAGCCCTGCAAGCTGTTTTCGGTGGCTCTGCATGCTGTGTTTTACTGTCTTTTTTTAACAGAGTAGTCCTATTGACGTCAATGCGTGCCGGACTTACTTATATGGGCATACCCCGGTATATGCCGCACAGGTAAGCAGGTAATGACAACAACAAGCTACGGCTAACGGCTAACATTACTAACCATTCAGAGACGTCTTGAGGTAACCTCTGTACTTTAGAAACTTCAGGCTGTCCACTCTCTACCTCTGGATCAGATTCGGGATCCAACACATACGACTGTATTTCAAAAGCTGACATTTTCAAAAGTGAAATTCTCTCAACTTCCGCACCAGCAAAATAAGGAGGTGGGGCTCGGCAGCGCTCGACAGCGCTTGGCAGCCCTTTCGAAGTCCTCGGGAGTGTGACCAATCACAGCGGAGTGGGCACGGCAGGAGGCATACATGGAGGAGGGCCGCGGGGTGGAGTAAATTACACAGACCGTTTTCGTGGGATGCAGGAAATACAAGGAAGCGATGCAGCGAGAAAATTAGTATAATACCTCCCCTTTAAATTATTTTTACGTAAACAGCTTAGTGGGAATGTTGTCTTTTTTCTGCATAAGAGCAAAACTGGAATATTTTGTGCATGTTAACATAGTGGCAACAGTACATAGTAGCATTGTTGCCTCACAGCAAGAGGGTTCCTGGTATGAACCCAGAGTTTGCATGTTCTAACCATGTTGGCGTGAGTTTTCTCTGGGTAATCCAGCTTCCTCCCACAGTCCAAAGACATGCAATTGCCCATAGGTGTGAATGTGAGTGTGAATGGTTGCCTGTCTCTATGTGTCAGCCCTGTGATAGTCTGGCGACCTGTCCAGGGTGTACCCTGCCTCTCACCCAGTGTCAGCAGGGATAGGCTCCAGCCCCTCGTGACCCCCAACAGGATAAGTGGTTATGGAAAATGGATGACTTGAAAACTATTTGTGAAGCTTGGCTACCCTTTAACCTCGTTTTTAACCTTCAGGTACAGATTCACAGATTTGATTGCAGATACAAACTCACAGTATTCCTGTGTCGGACCACTCTGTGCTCCCAGTCCCACGACCCCTAACAGGATAGCTGGTTACGGAAAATAAATGAATGAATGAATGTTAACATAGTCAGTGATTCCCGATGCTGCCTCACCTCTGTATCATTTGCTGCCAGTCCGGCTACACCCTGTATCTGAAACTGGTATCCAGTTATGCAGGGGCTGCTGTGCTGCCAGCAAACACATGTGCACAGCAGATGTCTATTGCTCCGCCACATTGTATTGCTGCAGTCTATATAGGCACAAGTTTGCACATTAACACTTCTTGTCAGTGTGAAATAAGACAGCAGCAAAGGTGACTCAGTGTTATGTTCAATGTAATGTTAATTTGTTTGTATGAACAGTAGATTGTTAAAGACGAGGTGAATGGTTAAAGTAAACTGATCAGCAAGTGTAAAATGTGCAACAAATAATATGCACATTATAGTAAATATCAGCTGACTGAGTGTATCACCTGTGTGTATTTGTTGCAGAGATGGAGGGTAAAAAAAAGGAGAGAGGCACATTGCTCAGGTTGGGTGTAAATGTTACCATGAATAATTAAACAGATCTAGATCTATAACCAATCATATAACAGGGGACATCTGATGTGAACCATGAATGCATCTTCGGCACCTATTTTTATTTATCATCCAAATGTAGCTCTTTTATGTTTTGCATTTATTAGTTTGTTTCATAGAATGTGGCATGATGAAGTTTTGGGTGCACAATCTGCTCTCTCAAACCAACCATCCATATGGAATTTACAGTTTAACCCTAGCCAGTGTCCCACTAAGCAGTTATGAAACAAGAAAAACTATATGTTCAGTCTTGTCCCAGATATAATACTCTGGTGATGCTCATCTGAAAGAAAAATATGACCTTGGAACAAAATCACATATGATCTACACTGCTATACATCCATATTCCTGCAATGGATAAACCTTGACATTACATTTGCTCCAGAATAGACCCTTTTAGAGCCGATGTCACAAGGACGTTGGTTTGTTAGCTGAAGGCAAAGCATGACTCGCCTCCACAGGGCTACAGGGTACACAGGAGTCTTCAAATGTTGTACCGTTGTGTTATTGGGTGCTAGAATAGGAGTCATGGCCCTAAACTTAAATTTTAACACATAACAGCCGCCACTGCCTGTCAACAAAAACAACTAGGATTAAATGCAATAAGAGGAAACAACTGGACGGAGGCGATCATCAAAAATGCTTGAATGTGAAGCTCACACTTCATATCAGGTTAGGGACGCAAAAAGTATTACCTGTTGTTGGGATGAATAACGTTATGTGTATTAAGGGTTATCGTGTACAAATAATCAGAAATTGGGGAGGTATTAAGGGGAATATTGGATTTTTCCCGTAATTTTTTTGCGCATTAGCTAACGTTAGCTTCGATAGCAAAACAAAGTGGAGGAAACTGTTCAAGCGTCATTCTCCTTTGTAAGATAGGCATAGTAATCAACAAAGTTTCCTGTGACGTCATCCATCCACTGACTGAGAGCATACGGGTCGGCCACTTGGTCCCTGATTTCTATATGAATTAACAGGCGATTAAGTTGATTACACATTCACTCTGCTTGGCGCTCTGCTGCTTTGTCTCCCCAGACAGAGTGGCCAGAGAACACTTCGCAGTGCTCTGGATAACTGAACGGTACAATCCAGCTTTACCAATTTACAAACTGGATCGTATTTCTGAATTCACCACTCTAATCGTCTTCCTCCATTGTCCAAAACAAGTCTAAAGAACTCACAAGCTATCACTGGCTAATATATGTGGAGGATGTTTTGCCTCCAGCTAAGCCCCGCCCACCTAAAACACCATACTGTTTGCTAACATCAAAGGGGTCTATATATAAGTAAACAGATTTATACACTGCACAGTTAATACAGCAGAAAAAAGACATTGAAAACCTTTTAAAGAGCTCCCACCCACTATCAACAGCAGTTCAATCAGAACAGACTCATTCTGGGTGAAAGAACATTTATTTCGATGTGCACAAAAGTATGAGAAATGTGAATAATCCTTGGCGATTAGAATCCATTGTGATGTCTTATATTTTAAGGGGGTTGGCCAGGCTGTAGCAGAATAGATAATTCTCCTATGAAGTCTAGACGCTGGTGGTGGTGATGGTGATGAGATGAAGAGTGTCCTGAGGATCTGGATGTGATAAGAAGTGGACTTTTGATGAGCTTGACCTGGGCACTTGATATGATGACTGGAGGTGAATGGGATTGAGGAGGGCGCAGTGATTCTGCCCCAAAAAGCCATCTGACAGCAGCAGAGGGGAGAGCAAATTTAAAGTTTGACAGCAGCAACATGATTGGCTGATAGAGATCATGGCAAAATTTGATTGGTTTGAGTGGAAGAGCGAACACCCATAATCAGCTGATTGGAAGGAGCGGCTGGAATGAGATGGATAGAGAAAACTGTGAATGAATCAAGCTTAAAGATAGTCCTCCTGATTGAACTTACTGAGCTTCAAATCTACAAGTCGTAAGAAGCATCAACACCGTGTCTTTTTGGTCATATTGACCCTCAACTCCTACATGAGGAAATGCTAACCAGTGCAGAATGCAAATAGTCAATCTCACACCCACAACTCTCTCTAGTTTCTCCATCCTGTTTCTAAAAAAAATCAAAATTCAAATGCAGTCAATTCGAGAGCCCAAACACTTATGAATTGAAAAGGTCCTGGAAATTGCACAATGATAACAACACTCAAAAAACAAAATCTGGCATAATAAGCATTTTCAGCAGAAAAAAAATCCCCAACAACAAAACAGTGTTAAATTCCTCACAATAAATTAGAATGGGCTTGCTCTCATGATGAGAGGAAGCATGTTGATTTTCCATATTGCCCATCAGGACAGTCATCTCCTGATGTATCAAATCTGTCGTTGAGACAAAATAGCACCCGACCCACCGACATATCTTCATTTAACACCTCTGCATAGACATCATCCCTGAATAGATTCAAGAAGAGAAGAGGCAACATGCCATTTCTATCATCAGGGGTGTAAATGAGCCAGACCCAATGGAGCATGATCACGCATGTTAGGCTATAACAGCTTGTGTTAAAAAGCTCTGTCAAGCAGAATCCTCTTGTCACCTTATCTTGACGATGAAAATGGTGAATCAAATGCTATCATAATTGATAGGACTGGTGGGAAAATGTCAAAAAATAGGGAGAGGCAGAAATGGTAGGTGTCCAGTTTCATTGCTTTCTTAAAGTGCGACGAAGTGTCTTATTAAAAAACATTTCAGTATACATACAGTGTTTTTAATATGTCATGTCATACATCTCTGTCTTTAGTTGAAGCATTTCTGAAGCATTTGTATTTGGATTAATAATATATATGTGCAATATATTGACATAACTCCCCCCTAACCCCATATAAAAAAAACATTCTGCATTATTTAACCTTCATCTAATAATGTATCTACAATCTCATTTTTATTTCAGGGGTTTACTGAAGGGCGATGATAATTGACTTTCTCTTTCCCACCTCCAGCTGCACCATATATTTATTGTTAGCATCCCAGAGTCGATGGCAGCCTTCAACAAGGCTCACACATGCATGTAAGCATGAACACAAACACATCTACATGTGACAGAGGCTCTGCAAAACAATTAAACAAGTCTCTAGGCAGCAGATGGGCCTTTGCAAAGCAGGTGTGACAAAAAGGGAATGAGATTAATTCTTATTAGATCGTCTCAAACTAAGCTCCCACTCAGCAGGAGCGGTATCAGACGCTGAGAACACAAAGGAGCGGCATACAGTAAATGTCTTTTGAATTTCCTTCAAAAATCTAAATTACAGTTTTACTAGCTTTTAAGTATTTACCTTTCCACTCTTTGGGCATTTTTATTCAATGGAACACGTCAATGCTCTCTGTATTTTTATAGATCTGATGCTTTTTACTGCCAATTGCATCAAAGCAAATTAAATCACAATCATATTTTTTCACCTTAGAAGAAGGTATTCTCTTTCAATAACCCATAAAAATGGATTTGTGCATTCAAGTAATTGATTACTGCAGATCTGCAGGCTACCTTCTGGCTGCTCTATTCCTCACGCTCACTAATAACCGTACACGTCAAACTCGGCAGCCAAACTCCCAGGTGAGCCAAAGAACACATTCCTCACAATCTTAGTTCAAGTCTTCTTTTTTCTTTAAATGCACCAACTAAACCTCTGACATAGAAAGCATTGCTTGGCTTTGCTCCATAGCAGCTCACTGGTTTACGTACTCCTTGCAAACCTCATCTTACATAAGTCAAAGAACAACACAGCTGTTCCACCAAACTTAATGGATAGCTGTACATGAAAATAAAAAAAGTATGTGTATGCACAATCACAGACACAATCATGTGGGAGCCTAAAGGTCACAAGGGAGGTTGTATAATTTAGCAGCAGCGTGTGCTCGGGAGAAACTGTGTAAATAAAGGTTAATAAGGGAGGCCGTCTTCATAGATTGTTATGGAATACAAGTAAATCCTCTTTGAGACCATGGTTTGTGTTTTTTTTTTTTTTTTTTTTTTTACTCCCTGCCAGGTTCACATTACAAATCAATATGTTTTGACACTCAAGTGAAGCAATATAAGATCTGCCTCCATGAATTACCGTGATCCTCATCCTTTAGCCATCCAGAGGAATACAGTTCTCACTTCACTCATTATTCCGGCCAATATTGAGTTATTAGTTTAAAAGTTAAACTTTAGAATTGGCAAACACATTTCTTTGCATTCACGTAAACTTTGTTAAAGATGAAAAGAATCATGACTGATTTGTCTTCCTGACATGTATTATAAGCTGCAATATGCTCCGCTCCCCGCTGATACGTATAAGGAATACTGTAAACGCAATCCTTCAGTGTAATCCATCAAAAGAAGTTTTTGTCTCCATCTTTACGTCCTTATGCTCTTTGCACTGGAGTAAATCTCAGGCACATTGATTTGACTTTGTGGATGTACATGATAAGTAATGCAAAGTAACGCTGGCATCACAAGTGTAGTCAGCTTTGCCATTTAAGAGGTGATAAATTAACACAGTCTAGACTCGCCTTGCTTGATCCAAGCCAGTAAATAACTGTCTGCTGACCTATTTTAAATTAGTAGATGGGACAGTGGCATGCTCACTCACAGGCAGCCTGTATTTATAAACCATGCTCAGTTAAATATGCGTCTAAATGTATAATTATAGTAAAATAAATTGAAATATTATCAAGTTTGTTGAAAGCTACAGCCTTTTTGTTTGCACCTTACAGCTAACACTTTGCATGTGTTAATGCCTTATTTGGTTTATCCCTGGGGTTAATCTGTTACAATTATCATTATGTACTGACATATGATGCTGAAGGAATACTGATGCATTCACTGGGAGAATATTTTTCCTTGTAAATACCATAGAAATTCAGATTGCAATTTATCATGACTGCACAAATGGACTACCAAAAGTATGTTCCAATATTTTGTTTATTTTTATAGCCAATATTTTGTGGCAGTGTTTGTTTCTGTTTGCTTTTGGGTGCGCTACCACGAAATAGTGCATGTGTGTCATTTCAAAAGCCATTTCCTTTTCATCTGGGGTTAGATCTTTCTTATTTTCATCATTACTTCCCAAGGAAATGTGAGGGAAAATTTGCATACTGGTGAAATTGAAAACAACACTGAGGAACCAATATGCCGGCTCACTCAGAGAGGGGCTTTGATCGCTCTCTAAATGAGGGTGGGATCGCCGGGGCCCTTCATCGTGAGTGATTGTGTTCTTAGCGAAAAAGGTGTGATCTGCTCATTGTTTTACTTTATAATGAAACCTAAACTGTTGCAGTTAGCAGTATCTCTCTTTGTGTTTCTCCTCAGCCATCTATCTGTATCTTGTAATGAATCATTTATCCGTCTCCATAGAGACCACCGCATCTGACTGCAGTTGTTATGTACATTATTCTAGGCAAAGTAATGATGAATAGCTTGCACAAAATCTCCACTGAAGTAGCTTTCAGTCAAATTTCATACTTCTAGCACACGATCAGGCTTTTTATTCAGCTTGGTGGCTTTCTGTGTTGTATTCACTGGGGCAAAATAAAGCTAATGCTGACTAATGTTAGATAGAGACTGAACTTTGGTGTATTAAATCTTAATGTCAAAGTTTGTCCCATTTTGAGTGTTTCTGACAGCTCTGTCTGTCAGCAGGGAAAAAAGTGATTCAAATCCTTAAGTGAAAGTAGAAAAGCCACAATGTAAAACACAGCCATTACATGGAAAGCCCATTTAATTAAAATAATCTTGAATAAAAATACAGTTTATCATTAAAATGTTATCAAAAGTACTCATTATGAAGAATGGCTTCTCCTAGAACTTTACTTATAAGTCAATATATTGTCCTGAATCCTAAACTATTCTGTTCATGTACGAAAATGGTCTCATGTTTTTCAAGCTGATCTAATATTCATTCATTTTCCGTAACCACTTATCCTGTTAGAGGTCACGGGAGGGCTGGAGACTATCCCAGCTACATTGGGCGAGAGGCGGGGTACACCCTGGACGGGTCACCAGGCTATTGCAGGGCTGACACATAGAGACAGACAACCATTAATGCTCACACCGACGGGCAATTTAGAGTCACCAGTTAACCTAACCTGCATGTCTTTGGATTGTGTAGTGATCTAATATATTCTGTAAATCTGAATCTATAAAAATAAGTCCTGTAGCTGTCAAATAAATGAAATGAGGCAAAAGGTTCTTCCTTCTGAAAGTTAGTGGCGTAGAAGTATTAAGTAGTATATAATGAAGATAGTCAAGTAAAGCACAGAGACCCTCAGGATTGCTTCTTTGCATGTGACAACATATATTGGTGCGCTGTCCAGATGGAGGACGGGCAACCAGCACTGCAAAAGGCCACTTTAAGTCTTGAGAATAGTAAACGAAACATAACGTAATGCAATGCAACCCAACGTAACGTAAAGGGGACAAGTTAAGAAAAAAAAAGCAACACTGAGAAACAGCTGCAGATGTGGATCAAAAACCTCCATCTTCAGTCCGGAGTGGAGTTAACTAATGTCAAACGTTAACATTAAAGTGTTGTCTTAAACATGCCTGGAGGTGGATGCAGTTAGAATGTGCTGCTCTTAGCCACGACCTAGATTTCTAATGGCATTTAACCAGATGTCTGTGAACGGTTGACCTAGTGGGTAGAAAAAAAAGTAGTTTAAGTTTTTTATGCCAATTTTTTTTTGGTCATAAGTCTTCCTCTTCTTTTTAGCTTAAGTTAATGTTACCAAGTAACGTAAGACTGACAATTGTGCATCTATGTACAGAGTAGAAAAACAAAAGACATTCATTCAATTATTCATTCATTCATTTTCTGTTACCGCTTATCCTGTTAGGGGTCGCGGGGGCTGGAGCCTATCCCAGCTGACATTGAGCGAAAGGCAGGGTACACCCTGGACAGGCTGCCAGACTATCACAGGGTTGACACATAGAGACAGACAACCATTCACACTTTACAATTTAGAGTCACCTAATCTGCATGTCTGTGGACTGTGGTTGGAAGTACCCATGCTGACACGAGGAGAACATGCAAACTCTGCACAGAAGGGCTCAGACAATTAGCATTATATTCAAGCACATTCACACACCCGGCCAAAAACAAAATGGCAGTCGCTTCAGTCATGGACCCAATCACACATTAAGTAGTTATAGTCCTCTAGGATCTTGTACGCACCGGCTTGCTGTGTAACATTAGGAACGTTATGCGGTTTGGAGGACGTGGTATTTGTAATGATGATCCTGCACACAGGATTGTATATATTGTATATGTAGTTGCCCCAGTGAATACAACACAGGTAGCCACTAAGCTGAATAAAAAGCCTGAAGTATGAAATTTGACTGAAAGCTACATAAGTGGAGATTTTGTGCAAGCTATTCATCAGTACTTTGCCTGGAGAAATGTACATACCGACTGCAGTCAGATCCCTCCCACAGGATCATGGGACAAATCACTTTTCAATTCAATTTTCTCATGATACATGCTTCCTACAGGTTCTTTCAACCCTTTTATTTTGTCACATTCCTCCATTTCCAATTCACACGGTATATGGATGATCACTTTCTAACCTCCATCTGAATTTTGCATGTCATTATAGTCACCTGATTGCAAACAAGCTATTGTACTTAAATACAGTACTCAAGTAAATGTTCCAGCTACTACTCAGCCTTTAGATGAGGTACAAAAACATAGAATCTTTAAGTAGGGAAATAACTAAATAAAGGCCCAGACGAGATCTTTGAATCACTTTTAAAACATAACTTCCAAAAACAGATATTACAGATATGAGGTGAATTACTTTTCCAAATGTAATGGAATTGGTTAAAATGTATTCAACACTGAATGTAAGTTGCACATTTCTTGTGTTGTGCATAATGTGCTGAAAAATGAAAACAAAAGAAAAGTTCAGTGATGTCTCACTGAATTTCACAGTGACTAATAATTCTCGTCATTCTCCCCCATACCTTTATGCATTCATTTCTCTTGCATGTTTGTATCTTATCTCAATCTTGCTGATCAAGTGAAAAACAACAGAGTTGCCTTCAGGCTACTACTCTGCCCACAGTGTGTCAGTGTGATTTATTGTTCGGGTTTTGATTCAGAATGTGTCACCCACCCAAAACCTATGCTTATATGCCTCACCCACCTGCTCAAATGATTAATTCATACACACCATAATAGCTACATGTATGTTAATCTAATTTATATGGCTACACCGTACGACCAAGGAACACTGCAATTTTACTCTGACACTATTTTAATATTCCCCAAACAGAGGCAGATATAAAATATCTACTTCCTGAAATAATCATTTCTACATGCTCTGCTGCTCCACCTCCAGGAGATTGTATCTGGCTGTTCTGTCTTCATCTGCCCTGCTGAACTAACTTGATGCTTTGGAAATTGAAAGCCGAGGGCCCATGATAATTCCTATAGGGAGGACCAGCACTCTGACACCAATAATATATTCCTGGAAATGAAATATTGTGTTATGGGTTGATACATGACTAATTGTTGCTGCAGCCTATTGTTTTCTTTTTTTTAACAAACAAGGCACTGCTGAAATAAAGTTATCATGGCAAAGGGGACATGGACTGTCCACCCCTAATTACCGACATAAGGGCAACAGAATATTAAAAAGACTTCTAAACATACATCATTGTACTGCAACAGAGCCAGTTTTTTAAGCTTGAGCTCTCTTTAACCTTGCCCAAAATATTTTTGATGATACTGGAGGTGGGAAGAAGAGTTTGCAGTTGTAGGTGAAGTAAGTGTATGTTTTGGGTACTGCAGTGTTTTGGATGTATCCAAGGTTCTAATGATATCTTATGGAAAAGCACATATAACGGTTTGTATTATATCAACCAAACTGGCGGCGTCACGTTAAGTATTTACCATTAAGTTACACAGGTTAGGTTTAGGCACGTATGTAGGTTATGTTGAGGAAAAGAAACATGGTTTAGCATCGTAAAGTTACATAGGTTAGGCTCAGGCAAGTAAAGCTACATAGGTTAGGTAAGGAAAGTAAACTTATGTATGTTAGGTTTAGGAAAGAAAACATGGCTAAGCATTTTAAAGTTACCTGGGTTTGTTTAGGCAAGTTAAATTACATAGGTCAGGCTTAGGTGAGGGAAGTTTCGTAGGTTAGGTTAAGGCAGGTTAAGTTCTGCAGGTTAGGTTTAGGCAAGTAAAGTTACGCAGGTTACATTAGAAAAGTAAAGTCGTGTAGGTCAGGTTTAGAGTTAGGCAAGTAAAGGTACATAGGTTATGTTAGGTAAGTGAAGTTATGTAGGTTAGGTTTAGGCGAGTAAGCTCAGAGATTAGGTTTAGGAAAAGAAACATGGTTGCGCATTTTTAAGTTACCTAGGTTAGAGTAAGGTAAGTAAAGTTACCTAGGTTAAGTTTAGGAAAATAAAATTACACAGACTAGGTTTGGGAAAGTAAAGCTACTTAGGTTAGGTTAGGAAAGTAAAGTTATGTAGGTTACGTTAGGCAAATAAAGTTACTTAGGGTAGGTTTTGGAAATTGAAGTGATGTAGGTTTGGCTAGGAAAAAAAAGATGGTGATAAAGTACTTAAAATTAATTCAAAGTTCACTTGGTTTTACACAGCCACAAACACCAGTCTCCTGGGGCAAAGTCCTGTGTTTATTAAACCTGTCCACCTCCCGAACCTGCCTCCTTAACCGGACCTTTACTCTTTATACTAGTTCCTTCTTCTGTCAGTGTATTAGTTATGTGATTGCAGCCTTCCTGATCACATACAATAATTGGTTCATAATTACGTGGGTTATATCTGAGTTGTGGTGCATTACATTTTGTGGGCATAAGTACTGCATGAGAACAGCCTGGTGTTTTTCCAGTTAATAAACCAGGGAACAGGCACAGTCCTGTTCACTAACTGGGTGCTACTGTCCGTTCCTTTTCTACAAGATTGATTGGTGCTGTCAGTCAATCATGACTCTGAGTCATTAATAACAATATCAAAATGTAAATAAAGACCAACACATCTTCAGTGAAACACTTAGCATATCACTAACATTTGAAGCCACAATTTACCAGATGTAAAGTGACTTAAAGAACATGACGGTGCTGGGTTTGTCAGCAATGGATGTCAGTGTGTCTGTGTCAGTATTCCTGCAGTAACAGTGATACATGATCGCTGTCATTTTAGTCAGGAGGGACTTTAGCTTGTTTGTGCTTTACATAGCTTTGTTAGAGTTATAACTTAAGGTTATATTAAAAAAAAGATATTAAACCTTTTTTTCTTTCTTAACAGCATTTTCATTTCACAGGATGTGGGACCATTTTCCCACTTCTGCTCTCGGTAAAACCCACATGCTTTTCAGTTAAAATGTACCTTGGCAAGTACAAAACTCCATGAAACATGTTACAGCCAGCAGGCATCTGTGCTAGTGCAAATTATTTACTCAAAGAAGAATGGTCAAGGATACAAGTTTAAAAAAAAAAAAAAATACCAGCAGCAGCATACCACTCTGCATCTGAAAATTATATTAAAATAATTGGCCACAAGAGTGTTCTGCAGTCTGTGTGACGTGGGTTTTACAAAAAGCCAGCATGCACATACAACATCATTAAACTTAAACAGAAATAATAATAAATAAAGCAAGTGTTAAAACAATGGGGTAAACTTAAATTAAATAAAGACTATGGGTCTACAGCCATGCCTTTGTGAAGCAGTGCTTAGGCACAACGGTGCTTTGAGCTAATATACTCACAATAACAATGCTAACGTGCTGATGGTAGGTAGGTTTGATGTGTACGTCTACTAAAATCTAATAATTAACACTAAATAAAGTACTGCTGAGGCTGATGGGAATATCATTCGTTTTGCAAGTACTTGGTCAGGAAACCAATGTATTGGCCAAATGAAACTTTGACCTGATGATGGGACAAGATAAAAAAGCCAGAAGATCAATGAAGTACTTACAATTCATCCTAAAGAGAATATGAATGTCTGTGCCAAATGTCATGTCAATCCCTCCAATAGTTCCAAGACATTTCACTCAAAACCAGAAATATGAATCTAATGGGGGCACCAGTGGAAAAGTCAGAGAATCTCCGAAGTCGGTAGAATACATCTACTTCTTCTTACTAGGGTTGCCCCCTGAAAGTTTGAATCATCAGTCGGAGACCTCTCAGCCAACAAAGATTCTTCAAGTTGAGCAGAATGAGCTGCAGAGTGAGCGCTCCTTGCTTTTATGCTGCTGTGCTGTGTTGGTAAACCCAGACCCAGAGTGAGTCTGAGTGAGTCAGAGGTAGCTGCCCGGAGCAAGAGAGGCTTTGCCCAGTCAGGCTCCGAGATAATGTTATCTTCTGCCTTCTGCTTAGAAGTGATGAATTTACAGCTCACAGCAACTTGAAACAATACAGTTTCTGGCTTTTGTTTGATATCGAGGGTTGAAAAAAATGTAGCACTTTTCTGATCTGTTGCTAGTGTAGTTAGCATGTGTTAGCTCAGAGGGCTAACTTGGCTTATTTACTATATTACATTAGCGTCATTCCCACCCTGAATGTCCTGGCGATCCCTATTCAAACTTTCAACAGGAAAAATAGTCAAATATTTATATTGAACAGTTAAATCAGATTCAACTGACATGTTGGGTACAGCTCTATAAATTTTGATTATATACAACAAATTTGAAGCAATTACATTTGAGGGAAACGTAATGCCGAGCGAACTAAGCTTCTATCAACATAATGAGGATATACAGTACACTATTCACTCGTCGTGATTACAGCATTATTTTTTTATTATTACCATTTCATTAACATTTAACAAAATCACATCTTTGCACAACCTTAAACAAAGGTGATGCCCACACCAGTGGTTCCCAACTGGTCCAGCCACAGGGTCCAGATTTCTCCTCAGTCATTAGTTCAAGGTCCACACAGTTTAATACATTCAGCATCATACTTGTGTTTGGCCATGTCATTGAGCTAGTTTGCTGTCTCTGTCAAGTCGCTGTCAGTTAGTAACTCTACAGCAGGAAACAGCGCCTCAGAATAGGAGCTCTGTGCCAGAAATTCACTGTACTTAACCCATTAGGCGCCGGAGTTTATTCAGGAAAATATTCAATTTTCATTTCAAGATTTCGTAGCTTGAAAGTGGTAAGAGATAAAAGCATACTGTACATGAGAAAAATATTCATTATGACCCAAAGTTTGTGATGGAAGTAAATTTACTTATCTAATTTGCATATTGTGACATCACTAGGCGGTGGCCATTTTGGATTACATAACTCATAGTAAAACTGAATTTTGAACATATTTACACAGTAGATTTTTTGTTTTGCTTTGTTTTTATAATCTCATCCTCGGCAAAGTCTGGGTATGGTCGTTGTCATGTGCTGCTTTGTGTGGACCAGAGCCCTTGAATGTTTTATTCTACGGCTCTGGTGTGGACCATTGTTGTGCATGCTATGCACAGACGCACCGTCACTTTCACTTTTGTCGGCAAATATTTCCCGTCAGAATCAGAATCGGCAAGTAACTGACTAAGTACTTCATCTATGGTGAAAAATCCTTTCGGCATTTTGTGTGTTTTTGCTGTATTTTGCTCTCTATGTTTCTCTATCTGCTGTCTCTCACTCTGCTCTCTCTGACACCATCCGCTCGCTGTGTTCACTCCGCTCTGCCCCCTCCCTCCATGTTTCAAACTCTTTTTTCTTAAACTTTTTGAATAAAAACACACCCACAAATTACATCAGGATTGAAGCTCCACATATCTGCCATCTAGGGGTACAAAGTAGTAACAATACTTGGCAGTATATTTGGCGCTATGGTCTGTTTTATTCAGCAATGTTGCTTGTCGCAATTTTGCGACTTTGGCGGTTAGAGGGTTAAAAATAAGGTGTGGTTTTTACAAACTTGACACATTTGCAAGTCACTTGTAGTCCATTCAGAATGGACCTGTGACCCTCTTTTGGACCAGGACCCACCAGTTGGTAACCACAGACAGCAGTCTGGATGCAAACCTGTGACTCTGGTGTCGCAGTTCCAAGTAGTCTTTGTAGGACTTTATCCACTCAGTCTACCTCCCCACAATTTTAGCGTGCTACGTAAATGTAGTGTTTCATCAACTCAAAGAAACAGTCTGAAACATAATCCAGGCAGTGATTATGTTATCACCATGTCGTAATTATGAAAACAGTTTAGCTATATACAAACATAATTTCTAGGAGACAGGGTTTCATACATGTCTGTATGAAATTTTTCCCCTTAAGTACATTTTCAGCTATTTAACATGATAGGTAAAAACACTGCCCTGCAGGTTGCATCATAAAAAATACTCACTTGGGGAACCTTGTTTGGCAGAATACTGAATAAAAAAGCATACACATAAAAAAATACATGAAAAATTAATAACATAACAACAAAATCTGCTTTCACATGCGACTGTTTAGCTTGAGGTAAAAGTAATAGCTTGTTATGGGTGTTTTTAAAGATATAATCTTGTTTAGACAAGTACTTTGTCAAGGTAATAAAATAATACAGTCATGACAAGTGAAGAGAAATCAGGGAACTAATAGTACTTGGTAAATGTAGGGAAAAGATCATTGTGTGGCTAACATTTTTTAAAAAGTCAGCACTGACTTCCACAAGGAAACATAATGTGAACCTGAACCTCTGGTGTCAAAGTCAAGTGGATTGCACACCCATCCACCACCCTGACCTTGACACTATTATATTTTGCTGTGTGATATGAATGTCACTCTACTTTCTGCGCTGAGATTGTCCAGTGAATCTAAAGCGGTGTTGCATTTAGTAACATATCAGTGTGACTCTTGGGAGACAGACTTCCTCGCTGTTCAGATAAAACTAGTGGTGAAATAAACACAGTAGACAGTATCTGCATTATTAGGGCTCCTATACAAACAGAGGGTTGGTAGGTGAATGTTTAACAATGCTGTGACAGCCTGAATACAGTGGTGCTTTCAAAGAGCTCTGCCAAAATAGATGACTGTGTTAAAAATGACTGTTACTAACAGGTAGTGCGGTGGGCTATTATGCAGAGCAAGCAGCATGTTCAGTGTGTTGCGGTTCATGTTTGTTTGAACTTGATTGATATTTGTGTACTGGGAAGTCTAGTAAACACGCCCTGCACATTGGATGTGCAACCACAACTGAATAAATCACACTTTTAAAATACTGCTGTTGCATTGAGTGTCTGCAAAACGATGTCAAATAGAAGCACTTGACACTTGGTTCTGAGGATTAAATTCAAGAGATAACAGTGTTTGTGTTTTTCTCTGGCTGTGACCAGCACAGGTGTTAATGTGTACTACAATAGACACACTTGTCCACCCATCGCCCCCTTTCCATCCCCTTACATTATTTTGCCGTTTACAGATTTGGACTCGGGGGAGCAGACAGTTACTTTAGGTTTCATCACTTTTTATTCATAATTCATGGGTTTCACAGCGATGAAAATAACCACATCAGCATTCAAGCATTTTTCAGTGATTTCAAGTACGTAGACAAACATTACTTTGTGCTTTGTCAAGCATTTGGAGTTTTCTGTAAAAACAGGATGGGAGATTTCAGCGAATGAATTGCTAAAGCTCTCACCCGCTCTCGCTGTGTCGTATTAGAAGTGCAGGTCATTTGTCCTTAAGGCAGTGGAGACTTCTGTCTCTGTCTCCGCTGGTCTCCCCCTTCTTTGCTCTCTGTTGACCACATCTTACTGCTCGTTTAATTTCATATCTAACTCATTTTCTCTTATTTGTGTCTCAGAATTGTTGTATTGTGACGTGACGCTGTGCTGTGGATCAAGCATGCTTTAGAAATGCGTTTCATAGGATAGAGTGGGAAGGAGAAACTGCATAGAATAACAGCACTGCAGGAAAACTACAAGCAAAAGTACTGCAAAATGACTACATATAAAATTCATGATGTATTCTTAAGTTGCTTTAGTTTAGAAATGGCCTGCTTTGCCTGTACTCTTTTAATCTTGTAAGCAATGACTTTCTTTTCAAAGCAGTTAATTTGAAGTCCAAAACAAACTTTAAATAATGGATTACTGGAACTTCCTCCTTCTTAACCCACATGGTGTAATAACCTGTCAAGATTTTCCCCAATTTATTTATTTACCCTCTTAGTGACACTCTCTCTTGGAGCATTCCAGCATTTGTTTGGGTCTCAAAGCGAGTGCAAATAATCTCTCAGAGGAAAATTAAGCAGACAACAACCAGTGATGCTGCTCTGCCGAGGGCCAAGCATGTGGGCATGTGCTGGGTCTGACTAATACTTGTATTGCATTGCTTAGACAGCTTCTTTCTTTGCTTATTTGTA
Organism: Cephalopholis sonnerati; assembly: GCA_019142605.1. NCBI lineage: Eukaryota > Metazoa > Chordata > Actinopteri > Perciformes > Serranidae > Cephalopholis > Cephalopholis sonnerati. The sequence continues at coordinate 33,730,277 of JAGQAX010000001.1, read as the reverse complement.
GATATCAATGCACAAAGGCTTTGAAATATCTGTCTCCTACTAATCTCCTGGAGGTCCGCAATAGGCTATTATAATAACACGGTTTAAGTAAATAGCTTCTTTGGTGGTTGCAACGTTTTTAATCTTTTGGCTTCATTTGTCGATCATAATACAATTTAGGGAGAAGATGCACTCACTGTGTACACCACGTTATCGAAAACCAAGACACCAGAGTGGGAAGTTATATATTATTGGAGATGAGTCACGTACTTGACAAAATGTTTTTGTTTGGACAGTGAATCGCTGCTTTAATGAACCAGTGTATAAATCAATTATATACAGCAGAACTTCATCTGGAGTGGAGAACTGATTTATTGTAGAGGTCAACAAATAAATAATCAAGTTGATTCAACTCTCAGTGTGGTTGTTTGTGCAGCGAAAGAATAGTTTTATTCCCATTTTTCTCAGATTGCATCATACAGTCACTGGCCACTTTATTAGGTACACCTGTTCCACTGTTAATTAACGCAAACAGCTAATCAGCCAATCACTTGGCAGCAACTCAATGCATTTAGGCATGTAGACGTGGTCAAGATGACCTGCTGAAGTTCAAACTGAGCATCAGAATGGGAAAAAAAGGTGATTTAAGTGACTTTGAACGTAGCCTGGTTATTGGTAAGTATTTCAAAAACTGCTGATCTACTGTGATTTTCACACACGACCATCTCTAGGGTTTACAGAGGATGGTCCGATAGAGAGAAAATATCCAGTGAGCAGCAGTACTCTGTGTGAAAATGTCTTGTTGATGCCAGAGGTCAGAGGAGAATGGTCAGACTTTTTCAAGATGATAGAAAGGCAACAGTAACTCAAATAACCACTGGTTACAACCAAGGTATACAGAAGACCATCTCTGAACCAACAACACGTCCAACCTTGAAGCAGATGGGCTACAGCAGCAGAAGACCACACCAGGTGCCACTCCTGTCAGCTAACAACAGGAAACTGAGGCTACAATTCACACAGGCTCACCAAAACTGGACAATAGAAGATTGGAAAAACATTGCCTGGTCTGATGAGTCTGGATTTCTATTGCTACATTCAGATGGTAGGGTCAGAATTTGGTGTCACGGATCCATCCTGCCTTGTATCAATGGTTCGGGCTGCTGGTGGTGGTGTAATGGTGTGGGGGATATTTTCTTAGTACCAACTGAGCATGGTTTAAACACCACAGCCTACCTGAGTATTGTTGCTGACCATGTCCATCCCTTTATGACCTCAGTGTACCCATCTTCTGATGGCTACTTCCAGCAGGATAACGCATCATGTCACAAAGCTCAAATCATCTCAAACTGGTTTCTTGAACATCACAATGAGTTCACTGTACTCCAATGGCCTCCACAGTCACCAGATCTCAGTCCAATAGAGCACCTTTGGGATGTGGTGGAACGGGAGATTTACATCATGGATGTGCAGCTGACAAACGATGCTATCATGTCAATATGGACCAGAATCTCCAAGAAATGTTTCCAGCACCTTGTTGAATCTCTGGCACTAATAATTAAAAGCAGCTCTGAAGGCAAAAGGGGGTCCAACCTGGTACTAGCAAGTTGTACCTAATGAAGTGGCCAGTGAGAGTATATTGAAATGTATTTGTGCTTATTGGCCTTTGTTAATGTCAAGTACTGCTGATAAGTGACAACAGTAGTGCTGCAAATTAATTCTGCTCACATAGCAGAATGATATTGGTGAGAGATATTGTCCCATAAATAGCAGGTCACAGGTGCAATCTCTGCTGCAGTCCATGTATGTCCACAAGCAGCAGTGTGTCCTTGACCAAAACACTGAAAACCTACACACTCCCTGAAAAGTTTTATTTTTAGAGCATAGCAAAATGCATATAAAGGAACTCTGGCAACAGTGCAACAGTTTAGAATAACAAATGCTTATTATATCTTAGTAAACAATTTGGTTAGACTGAATTAATAATACATTAATTTAAAAGATTTATCAACAATTTACTAAATTACTTGGAACAGATTTCTCTCTAGGGTTAGCGCTACTGCAGTTGGATCAGGGAATATCAGCTGAATAGACAAATCACAGTTTAAACCAACTCAGTTTCACCACTGAGTAGACTGCAGAGGGCCCCCCTATAAAATTGCTTCCCCAAATATTTAAAGCCCATTTGTAAGCACTGTTGTGGTTCAATTATGATCTAGGGTCACTTAGGCTTTCTTTGACTGGAAAACGAATTCAAAATTAAAGGGTGTTTGCTGGAAAAGTGGTCACAACAGTATTCTCCCCTCTCATGCTACACTGTGGGGACATCGACTAAATGGAAGTTTAAATAATTAAATTCTTCTTCTTCTTCCAAAACTATTTCAAATATTAATTATACATTTGGTGTCTGAATTATATAGTTAGTATCTCTGTTAGAATTGCAGTTATTGAAAGAAAGAAGACAAACACCAATACAACAGGTGATTCCAAACTTTTTAACCGCAGTGTGTTGTCGCAAATGATTGAAGAGTTGTGTTCTTGAATTCAGACCCGACAGACAGATGGTGTGGCATTTTCACTGACGTGGCTTATACTTGACAGTCGTAGTGAAGAGTTGATGAAAGGAAAGATGTAGAGCATGTGTTATAGGATAACCTTCAGATATGGTTATGAGCACTGGGATATAACTAAAAGAATGAGATTATGGATAAGACAGCTGAAATGAATTTTCTTGTGTTTGGGCGCAGCCTGAGCGTGAGGCTGCCCGGAGTAGAGTTTGACTCACTGGTACCTACACGTTGAAAGGAGCCAGTTGAGATGTTTCAGGCATCTGCTCAACATGCATCCTGGACACCTCCCTGTGAAGTATTCCAGGCACATCCAACCAGGAGAGTCGAGGCATACTCAGGGCACGTCAGAGGATTTACATATCCCACCTGACCTGGGAACACCTTGGGATTCCTCACAAGGAGCTGCTGGTTGTAGCTTGGGGGTAGGCTGTCTGGGCCACTTTGTTTAGCCTCCTGCCACCAAGACCCAGAGAAGTGGCAGAAAGTGAGTAGATAGAAAAAAGCAGTTTGTGTTTTTCAGTCCATTTTTGAAACGACATCAGCAGTGCAGGAGCTAGCAGATTCAACACCTTAGGCAGGCTTCCCCTAGTGCCCAAAAAGAAAACAGAACTTTGTCTCATTTTCTTTTAACCATTTATATTTATTATATTCAATACAAACAAGAACAAGAGCTTATGAGAAATCAACAAAAATAAGCAACCAAATTGACAGACAATAATGGTAATAATAATAATAATAATAATTATAATTATTATTATCTTCATTTATCCACGTGCACTCCACCGTAGCCAACACTCACTGATGATCACATTATTATTAATAATACACTAGACACTTTACACTGATAGTCACAGAAATAACAGACACAACAAACAACTGGAAAAGACAACAGAGACTATGTTGGATGGGCGGGGCTAAGAGAGGTTGTAAGCTGCTGGTGTTTGAAGGTGGTCTGCATTGCCAGGACTAGAGATGATATACCACAAAACAAAAACATTAACAGCAGTTCATTTTTGTTCAAATTATATATACATATATGTATCTTTCATTCATTTTCCGTAACTGCTTATCCTGTTGGGAGTTCCAGGCAGGCTGGAGCCTATCCCAGCTGACATTGGGAGAGAAGCGGGGTACACCCTGGACAGGTCACCAGACTATCACCGGGCTGACACACAGAGACAGACAACCATTCATGTTCACATTCACACCTGTGGGCAATTTATACCATTTCTCCATTGGCACTCCCGAGTAGAGCGAGAGATGGACCCTCTCAGGAGCAGGTCTAAAGCTGGGCCGCCCGCTCTCAAGCAGGTAGCAGTGACGTCCTGCCAACTGCAGCCAAGCAGCAAGCAACTAATCACCAACAGGTAAACTTCTTTTACCTGCCCTGCTGTGGATAAACACATGCAAGAAAAACAACAGGGGGCTTTAGCCATGGAGCAGCACTCTGCCTTTAAATGTCATCACTCAAGACAAGCCATCATCAGTTTAAGACACACCTTCAAGATGACGACCCTGTTGTAATGGAAATGCCGTGCTGGGTTGACGGCCCAAGCCAAGCCAGCCCATAACTGTCGAATAAGGGTATGAGAGACAACAATTAACCTAACCTAAATGTCTTTGTACTGTGGGAGGAAGCCAGAGTACCCGCAGAGAACCCACGCTGGTGCGAGGAGGGCATGCGGGTTTGGCACGGAGGGGCTCCCTCACCCTGGATTTGAGCCAGGAACTCTCTTGCTGTGAGGAGACAATGCTAACCACTGCAGCGCTGTGCTGCCATGGGGGGTGAGGGGGCACCCTAGGAAGCTAGGAACCTATGTTGCCTATAAGAAGATCTGCCACTGGACATCAGTTCCCTACATCTTGGTTTTTAGACAGCAAGGCTGTCCTTTCCTTAACATCTCACAGAAAGCCCTTTCAGAATTTGTGCAGCTCCGAATCATGAAACATCATTCATTAACAATTTCCAGTAAATGTGTGTTGCTGTGAGTGAAACACAAGAACCAAAAAGTCAAAATCAGCTTGTTCATTGTTTATATTCAGCTGTACATGAACTGTACACTGATTTGAACAGGTCACATGTGTGAACATTAATTGTGAAGACAGTGAGCCTATGCTGCCGACACCTTCTCCTTAAGTCTGTACCCAGCTACCCATACAAAAAGTACCTCCACAATGTGGCTATAAAAGCAACAAAAATGAACAGCTCCACAGTACACGGAGGCATCGGAAACAACCATCATGCAGTAGCAGAGAGCATGTCTCTGAGAGTCACAAAGGAACTGCTCCAGGGGCCCATTGTGATATATTTTCTAGTCCGTGTGATGCAATAAGACTCAGGTGCTTCCTCAGCACATCTTCTATATATGGTTTTCCTTCAGCATCGAGAATGTGCTTTTCTGTGTTCTCTTTCCATGAGTTGTGTGTGTGCTCTGTGGACATCTACATTAGATACCTAGTAGTTATAAGTATAATCTGGAGTGTGGAGGACTGTAGGCAAATAGTCCATCAGCTTTACTAAAAATGGTAAATCCCTATCCTGCATTGTGAGCTTCCTCTTCTTCCTTTTTGCTTGTAAGTGCAGAAGTGTTACATTCACTGGAGGTAACTTGATTTTTTTTTTTAATAGACACAGTTTTTTATATCTCACAGTGAACATAGAATAAAATCTTCAAATCAAGTGTAGCAATTGGTGAGTAAGCATGAAAAAAACACCAGCAGGATTGTTAAATATCAGATTAAAATATGCAGAGTAAAGAAGAGGAAACAATTCTGTGGTTAGCAGCACTGCAGGGAGGCATCCAGTGCAGCTAAACACTGTAGACAGTTTTAAAGCAGTCAGTGAAATGAATATGTAAGTGCAATACTTGACTCTTCCTGTGCCTGTAAAATGAAATGTGTGTGTCGAGCAAAAGATGCTGAACTGTAGAACTCGGGCAGTAGTTTTATAGGACTAAAACACATTATCAGATACATTAATTTTTCAACTATTTGTAAAAACCCATACTGAAAGTAGTAATTTAAAAGTTCACCCCTTTCATTCATCTCCATGTTATTGTTTTAAATTCTAGGTCAGATAGTACAACAGCTCTTTGCTTTCCCTACAAAGCCCCAAAAGGCTGAACTGTGGAGATAAACATGGAAATGTGTGATGCAAGTTCATGTTAAAACAAGAAAAAATGCGCAAACCTTTATTAGTAAACATGTTAACTTTGACAGGTGAACTGGAAACCAATGTGTCCAGTTTCAATGAACATTTTAATGTCAGGCTTTGTTATATCTATGGCTGTGTAGGTGGCCATATAATCATAGCAAAATGGAGGCAGGATCGATTCAAGGTTAGCCAACAAATACGTCTAAAGCAAAATACTCACACCATTATTACTACAATGGTACCTGTACAATAGCCAGAATGTAGAAAACAATTTTAGACAGTTGGTTTATCAGTGGGAGCATTATGTGTTTATAGCACATCTGTGATTTAATTATTTGAGGCATTCTGTCCCTTTTGTTTGCACTGTTAGTCACTGTTAGCGTATTGTTGCGAGGTTTTAGTCAATTTGGGCTCACTTGTCTAATCACTTGTTCCTTGCATTTGGACGGGGCTACTGAGTCGATAGGAACACTGCCCAGAAGTGTTGTTTTGTATTTGCTTTAGCTTTGCCAAGATTAGCTTGGCTGCGACCAAACTGTGAATGGTTCTGTGTGTGTTTCCAGAATATAGGACAGTTCTTTCTTTTTTTGACTTTAATAAATTCCACAAAACATAACAAAAACCAACAATGGAGTATATTCATAACACAGATGACAAGCAGCAAATGTCCTGTTGTGCCATTGACATGAAAATAGGTTTGTGTTTCTTCCAATTGTGTCATCAATTGTTGTACATTGTTAAAGTAAATTAATGTATTTTGACATCTTTTTCTGCACATTTGTCTGAATGAATTTGTAGCACACAGCAATGATACAGACTGCAACCTTATGGATAAAATATTGCATTGCAGCCAGTTAAACTGGTGTGTGACAAACACTTTCATTTTATCAGAGTATTTTTGTCATGTGTGTAAGGGTTTCAGTGGTGCTGTGTGATGGAGTTGCAAGAGTACCCCTGCTTGACAAAAATTAAAGCCCTTCAGGACAAAAAAAAAGAAAAAAAGGGAAATGGAAGTAGCTTAGGAGCAGTGTTGCTGATTGAACCAAAACTTGCCTTTTAGTTTCTTGAACTTTTTGAAGTTGGTCTGATTGTAGTGCGTACATTTTTTTGTTTCCTCGATTGGCTGGGATTTAAAAAGAGTCCTGAACAAAAAGTAAGCTAATGTGTTAATGTATTGTACACACAAACTGTAAAAATGATGGAAATAGCTGTCGTGACATCACCCATTGGTTTTTGGATTCCATTTTGAAGCCTCAAGTTCGGCATTTCTGCTGTCGCCATCTTGGTTTTTGGAGCCAAAAGTGACTATATTTGGGTGAGAGGCTGGTGCTGTGGAGGTGTGAGGGGTGGGTCTGAGTGAGAAGCCGAGACTCGATTGGCAGCCTGTCACCCAAAGCGGTTTGCCCTCAATTATTTTTTAAGCTAAAAAAAGGAGTTATATAAAAATTCCTACAAAAATCATCCCCTGAACAGTTGTCATGAATCAGGAAATAAGCTAAAGAGATCAAAACAATTGTTTGTACCAGGCTGTAAACGTGTTTATTTCTGCTGTAATGTTGAGCATTTTATTATGGGGGTTTATGGGGATTGACTCGCTTCTGGAGCCAGCCTCAAGTGGCCACTAAAGGAACTGCAATTTTAGGCACATCAGAGTTGGCTTCTTTTTTCAGCCTTGGAAGTTGCTGCTTGATTTATTTTTTTATTTGAACCCATTTTTAAGTCCTGTTGAGATCAGTGATCTCTCTTTGAAGAGAGATCTGACCAAGACAGCAGCATTAGAAAAAGTTACAGCAGGCAACAGCCACAATAAAAAGCATAAAAATATACAGTGACATGTAGAAATATTAGAACACCTACACACAATGACAAGATCCAACCGAGTCATTCACCTTTGTACTCATGAGAGCTTTCAAATCAGGCAGAGAGACCAATTCACGTAGTTTCAAATCTTCTTGAAGACTATTCCAAGTGAGAGGAGCCGAGCACCTAAAAGCTTTCTCTCCCAGCTCAGTCCGTACACTACAGCATGCATGCATTTTGGTAGGCCTGAGTTATATTTCTCTCTGTCCTTTTGTTAGGAACATGTCCTTCAGACTATGTGAGACTTTCATATACATACGTAAAGTAACACAGTCTACATGTAAAGGTACATTATCTATACATGTTGTTCATGCAAGTAAATTAACTTCTTTCTATAAATCATCTTGAACTGTCCTGCCAATGCATCCTATTCAGTTCAATTCATATGACATTAATATTCATATCATTGTCTCATTTCACAGCTTAACTAATAGATTTCTTTCATAAAATGTACCATTTGCTTGAATGGTAAAAGGACACTTATGCAGCACCCTCCTACCTGACCGGACAAAGGTCTTTACATATGCCTCTCAATCACCCATTCACACACACATTCATACACTAACAGTGGTGGTGTTGCCATGCAAGGCATTGGCCTGTCCATCAAACGCAGCGTGGGGTTTAGTGTCTTGCTCAAGGACACTATGACGTGTGGACAGGAGGAGCCAACTTTGTGATTAAAGGACGAGCCGCTCAACCTCCTGAGCTCTAGCCACCTCGGTTTAGTACATGTTTTATAATGATTTTAGTCATACATGCAGCCCTTTACAAAAGGCATTACTATAAAGACATATTCAGATTATTGCATAAAAACGGCTTTTGCAGACGTCTCCTCTGTTGTTGTTCACATGGTGGGTTGCGACAGTCGTGTATGCGGATCACGGAGTGGAGTTGCATTGAGCAATAGTGGATGAGCTTTGACCTTTGACCTGCAGGCAATGGCTGAAGGCAACTGCCTGTAATGCAACTGAAGATGGAGGAGGAATTTAAAATGTAGTGTTTCTGAAGGAAACTGTATGATAAAAAATAACCATAATATTAAGTAATTTGAAAATGTTTGCCCCCAGATTCTGCCACTAGGTTTGTTACAAAATGCTGTTTGAGTCTCAGTAGTGATCTTAGTATTGTCAATATACACATTGTAGCTTGTATTTGTATTTTGCCTAAAAGATGAAGATGATGATGATGGTGAAGATGTTATACTTTATCAATCCCGAGGAGAACTCTGTTGTCATATACACAAACATACACAAACTGGACCTCCTATACATGTGTTATATGGAGAGATGTCAGAGCAAGGGGTCTGCCCATGGACAGGCACTCTAAGCAGTTGGGCGTTTGGTGCCTTGCGACCCTCTGGTTCCCAACCCAAGTCCCTATGGACTGAATTACTGTTGCCCCATAACTTGTTTTTCCACTATGATGTGAATACAGTATAACAGCTAGACCATACTGCAGAAATGTCAGTCACGAAAACAGGTTAGGAAACATGGCTTCATTCTGGAGTGGTGGCCCTGCACAACCAGTGGCAGTCTGGCAAGGTGGGGCCGTTTCCCCCTATAACATTAAGTCAAGCCCCCCTCCTGGCCCCCCCAACTGTGGTGAGCTTACATTTATCCCCAGAGAGGGGAAGTTTTAATTATTCATGGGCAGTGATGAATAAAATGTACATTAACATTGACTGAGTATTCTTGTGTTGGTTATATGTGTATCATACATCTATGTAACAGTTGTGCTTAATATATCTGTTTCCCCTGAAGACCCAGACACACCAAGCTGACATAAAAAAACTAGTGATGACAAAGGCGTTGACTGTTGCGTCGCCTCGCATTGTCTTTGTCCCAGTTAAAAAGTTGCACTTGAACATACCGCAAAGGGTACAGCCAATGGCCAACAAAAATACAACCTATTGAAAGAACAAAAGCTTTTCACTGAGACAGCGAATAGTAACACAAACAACTAGAAACTGATTCTGCTCAAAAGGTTCAATGGCTGACAAAAATCATTGTATCTGATAGAACATGTTTGTTTTAATCTCACTCCCTCTTTTCTCACCACTGTTTCCCTTCCTCTGCACCGAGCTGAACAGCCAGTCAGAGTGATTTCATTCACAGACGATGCCAATTTAACATTGTGAATTGGCTGAGAAAAAGCAGACAAGGGCCAACTAGTGCCAACAGTTCGGGGCCCACCACAAAAACTAGGGCAACAGACGCTCACAGACAGCCCGACATTGACTGACAACAGACCCAACCCCCTTTAAATATGTCAAGAACCGCCTCTGTGCACAACTTTGGAGCATTTAACGTTTCTAACAACTTCCCATCAGCTGCCAATCTGAAAGGTGAGGACTCAATAAAGGTTGCAGGTAATATAGTATTTTACAAGGAACTTGAGAATAAAACTCAATTTCCTAACAACTGAGGTGATAACTGACTGACAAATGGCTATTAAAAGCTTTCCACGATCTGATTGCACCTGTTAAGTGCACCCTAGGCTGTTAGAATGTTCAAATTACATATGAGAAAAATGAATGGGCTTAGCCCTGGTCTTTTCTAAAGTATGTGGACTTTCTGTGTTTCTGGCATGGGTTCCTTTGGGTGCTTTGATTTCCCACAGTCTGCATGCTAGGTGAGTTTGAGAGTTTGAGTTGCCCGTACTGTTAATTTACAGTCATTTCTTATTTTTTGAAATGTACGGCAGATTCCCTGCTGTTCAATCCCACCTCTGAGACCATTACGTGCTCCCTGTGAGCCTGAGACTGTTTTGTGGACAGGAAATAGTATGACATTCTTACAGTATAGTGCTATGAAAATGGATGAACATGGTTCATGGTTGAATGCTTATTTGAAGGCTCTATTGGCACCAATGAATACACCTGTAATGAAATGTTATAATACATTGGTGTGCTGTAAATACAGTTATGACTTTCACACTTGAGACGAGCAGTCATGTCCTGTTTCCCACCAACAGGAGGGCAGTGACAATATTCAGTTGATTCCTCTAAACTTACCCAAGTGCTTACATAATGCTTAATATGTGTCGCAATGCGACAAAAAAGTGTCTTTTAATAGGAATCTACAGGGACCAGAGATGACATGGTTGCTCAAACAGTCCAGTATACAGTACAGAACTGGCAAGCCCCTATACTGAAGATGTCTCTCTCTCTTCTCCTGTGTGAGTCTCTTCTTCTGTATCACCGAGTAAGAGAGCTTTAACTTGCTCTAAGCCAATTAACCTGATTCATGGACAGGTGTGCCAACTGGCAATGTCAGGAGAAAACCAATCGCTCCCTGCATCCAGCTGGTGCTCAAAGCACACCCACCCATCCAAAAGTATTGTGGCTTGTGAACTACTCCCTGGAGGGTATTGCAATATGGTTTCCATCAACACACTGAAGTGCCCTTCAACAAGGAACTGAACCCTAACTGCTCAAAATGTGCTGTGCTGGTGATCCTGACCTTTGGAGGAATATGATGTATGTCTGGCTGCTGTTTGTGTTTGTACTGGAGAGGGATGAAGATTTTAAATTCTTCACAATTATGATTTATAAATGTATTACTGTGAATGTAATTTACAGACAACAAAAGATACTTTGCATACTGTACTTCCCCTCACGCTGAACACGATGTTTCTTTTATATGTGACAGAGGAAGTGCAAACACCTTTAAAAACACTAAATCATTTAAATGCCATGTGAGCTGAACTGCAATCATACGCTTGAATGTCCCATTACAAGTTAACTCAATTGTGGTGTAAAGAAAAATGTACAATTCAACATTAACCCCCCTCCATGAACACTGAAACCCTTCTAAATTGTTTATGAATAGGTATAAAAGGAAATCATTCTGCCGTGTCAGCAAGAACAACTAGCGCTGCGAACCATGTGGTGTGACTTTGTGTAAGTGTGTTTAGTACACATTACATTACACATTAGTACATTACACATAGTGCTTAACGCTACAACTGCCAGGGATCACTTTATAAATAAAACCGCCAGTGGGTACAATTTAACCTGCCATTAGAACGCATTGATTTTTAAGGTACAAGACAGTGTAGAATGATAAATCATTTAACCTTCTAACTATAGGTACGGCCCCTGATTTCCAGGGCTGGTACCTGCAGTTATTCCACAGGCTACTTAATAACATGTCGGGCAGGAAATCCAAAGTGTGGGATCATTTTGAGAAGGTGAAGGACCAACTCAAGGTGATATGTAAACTCATCTTCATTGGTCGACTACAAACATGACGTATCATCTAAAACATGGAAGTAGCTACATGCCCATTATCCTATAGCCGGCAGAATAATGAACAGGCAGCTCGCTCAGTGTGTGACGTGCACTTGTAGATAAAATATAGGCCTATATTAATGAAGGTTCATTAGTACGGTTTGTATTTCTCTGTAATGTAGCACAGTGTTAACAATGTTACTGATACTATTCTTTCTCACACCTTCAACTCAAACCATTGTGTTGCCCCGCCCAAAATATATAGTTTAATAATTAAACTAATATAGTAAACGTGTGGGCGACTAGTTGACTAATGGCCCGGGTCACAAATGACAGGGTCATATAATTAAATACTATAGCTGTAGTTCCTTTATACACCTATCAAAATGATATAACCATGACGGTTTGACAACCCTAACCATGTGTTAAAACGTGTCTCACCCAGAAGACAGCTGTGCATCAAATACAGATGTTAAAGCCAAGGTGTCGAACTAATTTTAGTTCACGGGCCACACACAGCCCAATTTGATCTCAAGTGGGCTTAACCAGTAAAACCATTGAATAATAACCTATAAAACAACACAACCAAATGTTTCCCTCTTTTTAAGCTTGAAGGAAAACAGGTGCATCCCTGAAAACTTTCATCCATTTACAAAACAGCCTGAGATGTCCTGAAAAAATAAGTGCAATTTGTTTTTCCACACTCAGTCAGTCTACTACTAAGTGCATTTTTCTTTACATTTTCACTGCTGTGTAGTAATGCTGGCATCACCACAAACTAAAGTGGCAGCTATTGAAGATGCAGGTTAAGTTATCCCCTGCTTTCCAAACCATTTACAAATCAAAAGTTTTCACAGTGCCTTTGCAATAGTATTTTACCAATATTATATTAATATAGAGGTCTTATCCAGGTCCTTTTGTGCCGAGGCTGCTGGTTGACAATGTTATGCAATGTTCAGTATCTGTAAATATGACCACAATAAGTATGCTTTTTTTTTCAGAGAACTGTATCCAGGTCAGGGTGGAAAAACCTCTAAAGCAGCATTTTACATGAAGTAGCCTACTCATTGTTTAATTTGCTCTTGAAATCTGGCATCTCTTAGCCTTCACAAGCACATCAAAGTTAGGTGTGCAAGTGGCAACCTCTGTGGCCGCTTTGACAGACAGACTGTCTGTCTGCTCGGTGTCACCACAGTCAATGAGTCAGATCCACCCCTCGCTCCTCCACAGCTCCACCTTTTTGTCCAACTTTGGTCACTTTTGGCTGCAAAATGCCAAACTCAAGGCTTCAGAATGGGAGTCTTTGTACAAAGTCATCCAGTGGGTAAGATTGGTCCATTTCTGGCCCAGAGGCCGTATGTTTGACACTGTCAGTATCCAACGACCTGTTGTTGGAGTGGTAGTGCCCTGTATTGTTAAGAATCATTCAACAAAATATTTTCATTGATTTTCTCACTACAGTTAGAAAATGACTGAGCTTCTCTTTCTTGTAGTTGGATGTACACACAACAGGGTAACAGGGTCAAGTTGGTTGATGCTTGTCAGAATTCTATCCTTCTGCCAGGTGTACAAGCACACACTGTACTGATTTTTTCTCAAAAGCAACTATTAGAGAAGACTGTAAGCCCTTAAGCATTGCACATTTCTTAAAGCATTACATGTGAACACATAATAAAAACAGCCCACCTGTTCTAGAGATTCCTAGTGTGTGCAGTATTCATTACACAACAGGGACCCGGTCATAATGTTTTTAGTAATATTCTCAGAACATTTCTCCATAATAAACAGTGGTGAATAAAGTACCTGAAAGCCTTACTTGAGTACAAATACAGATATTGTGCCAGAAAATGACTTCAGTAGAAGTTAAAGTCACCTATTAAAATGTTAGTTGAGTAAACGGCAGGTTAAAGTCTTAAAGTATCTGATATTTACTGTACTTTAGTATCAAAAGATAACAAGATAACAGATAACAAGATATGAATCACATGTATGGCCTTTTTTTTGACTGAACTAAAATGTATTTATGCATCTCTATATCACAGGCTTCACACATTCAAAAACATAAATTTTTCTCAAAAAAGGACAAGACTATAATTCAATAAATCTGCTGATTTTTTTTGCGCAGCCTGATAGGCTACAATACTAAAAAGCATTTTCATTCCCTTTACAACCTATACTGAAACATATTCTGTATCATGGTGTGGTTAAATGTTATTTCTGACATTTACAATTCAAGCAGCATTTAAATAGGCCTAACTATCAAGAAACTATTTTACACATTCATAAGTTTTGTGTGCAATTGCAAAAACCACAACGTTATGTTCGTACTGCAATGAACTGTGGGGTATTAAATCAGTGAAGTCTGCACCCCATGCGGACTCTCTGCAAGTCTGAAGAAAGTCTGTTTTAGGGCCCTTTATGGCCTGTTTGAATTGTAGATTTGGATAGCCCTCAGCACTCCCAGAAATCCCAGGAATGTGCCTGCAAATTCCATGTGTCTGCAAGTGCAGTACACCATTGTCTTCTTCCATCACGAAGTCCATCTCATTGTCGAGTGGAATGCAGTCGCTAGCATGTAGCATCTCTTCTGACATACAGCCTGGGCTTGGCTGAAAAAAACAAAACTCAACTGCGGTTTCGAGAGCATTTGTTTGCACTTGCCCTTATGTAATTAACTTAGGATCTAACTTGCAAGTGAGGATCGCTGATTCCTCAAACCCTCCAATTTTATTTTGTAGTCACGAAGTAATGAAAATGCTCAGGACATAATAATACTGTAATATACAGTAATACTGTTAACACTGTGCTACATTACAGAGAAATACAAAACCAAGCCCTGCACTAAAATGATCAACCTTTCCACATTTATCAGACTAAATATTTACAGAGGACAGGAAAGATATCTGTCGGCTGTGACTGGTTTGTAACATAACTCTTGTCTGACTGCTGAGGGTGGCCTCTTTCTGTGTCTGTCCTTTCAGATTAAAGTCCCACATGGTCCAGTCATATAGGTTTTGATTTATTTTGACAAGGTGCAGCTCCTTACAGAGTTACATGTTTTGCTTTTTTTTTTCCTGCGACTAAGCGACCAATAAAATCTTGCCAACTAATGACCTTTCTGGCTGACTGACGTTTGGTTGACTATTAGGGGGCAGCCCTACAGTATATACAGATAAGCTAGAGATGGTAACCACTCTCTCATTTACCTCTCTCGCCCTGTCCATAACTGAAAAAACTCTGCATTTGTGCAATAGAAGCAAATACAGCCATTGATTGATGTGCCATTTATCATGAATTGGTATCGTCATTAGTAGAACATTTTTATGTAACCAGTGAGTGGACCTTGAGATGAGATTATTTTATCAACTGCTGTTTCCTCGGTTGAAAATTAACTGTCAGGCTCAACTGTGAGCTCAACATGGATGAGTCCTAGAGGTGTTCAAAATCATGAAGTTAGAACATTTATATTTCCATGGCAACTGAGCGAACCCAGTGTGCTGGTGGAGGATCTTGTTATAGGGTCAAAAGCTCGAGAACAAGCATTTAAGTGGATCATGAAGACACAAGCACCAAGTTCACTGTGCTTACCAGATGCAGTTATATCAGTGTAATTTAAAATGTTGCAAAACACAACAGTCCCTTGACCACGACATTGTATATAAATAACTTTAAATTGTATAACAGTTCTGCTATAGGTTAGTGTTTTCTTCTCCTAGTGTCTTTCATGTGAATCAGCTACCATCTTTGGACTAATTTTGTTCCATAAAGTAAGACATGGCAGGGCCACTCTGTAATAGCTGGTTGGGGCAATGGTCTGAAAATTGTCCATCAAATATGACTGCTGCAGGATGAATTTCCCAAAGTCCAGATTGTTTTAAGGTTGGACAAGGAGACGGAGACTTTGCACAAAAAAAGGTCCCAGCAATGACCCTCCTCCAACGCATCACTCTCTATAAAGCCTTGTTATGTGTGGCAATGTTATTGAGGTTAATGTCAATAGAAGCAGGGGAATGCTTGCTTTGATGGATGAGGGGAACCGGCATTTAAACCATGAATGCTAAGACCAACAAGACAATCCTTTACTGAAAGAAGGGCATGCAATAGCTCCAGATGGGTTGGCTGGGAATTAATGTGTATGTTTCCTCTCGATGCGTTATCTAGCTTGATGGTCAAGATAGTATATTTTGCTCTTCCTCATCTGTCTTCTTTTTTTTGACTCTGCAGAGTAATCCATTTCCCTCAATTTCAGGTCTTGAGGCTTGCCACTGAGGGCCATGGGATCAATATTTGCCAAGTTTAAACCACAGGATTATCCGTCTGTCAGGGCTCCCAACAGAAGCTCTCAACTGTGACATAAATCTTGGACTGTCCTCCACCATTTGAGAAGGTCACACCTCCAAACAGCCTTTGTTATATTGTACACCTAAAGGACGGATTAAGTAGTCGATAATGTCACTCCTACACATACACTGTACAATGCTACGCACAATAAGCCTTGAAAGTACTATTATAAATTTACCATATATGCTTTAATCTCGCAGCTATGCTGCTATGCAGGGTTCTTTTCATGCAGTCACATGAACTAGTTTCTGTAGCGGGCTGGTTTAATGCAGTCAGAAGAGCCAGTTTTTCATTACTGTGATATGCATATGCATAAGGCTACTTATTTTGAGTCCATCTGAGAGGTATGTATATTTTTGCCAATTAGCCCCAAAGATGCCATAGTTTGAAGTTCACTGAACCCAAGAAATGTTGCTTTTTATTTGTGTGTTTGTTCTCAAATAGTGTTAACGTAGCTTTACTGTATGTGAATACTATGGTAAGAATATTAAATTAGTAAGGTATATTAAAAAGGATTTTAAAAGGTTAATATTTCTTGGTCAAGGATAGCGCTACAGAGATACTAAAGGACAAGACTAAAATACAAAAATAAATGATGAGATTTACAATATATATTTTAGATTTGATCAGTAAATCCCATGAAAGGACCAAAACCAACAATGCATTAGTTTGACTCTCATTGCTGTCTGATTTCCATAGCTTGTTGTGACTCTCAGCCTTTAGCCTACTGGGTAATATTGAAGGTGTAGGTCTTTAAAAAGAGGCAACAAATACATTGTCTTCTTCCATTTAAGAGAAAAAAGGTTAAACAATGTCTTACAACAGCTGGACAATGTTCAAAGGGATTAAATAACAACAGTGCAGTGCTCACGTTCATGAAGGAAATCAAAGGGTGCAACGATAAGGCTAAGTGATGTTAAATTTGATGATTTGAATAGTTTTTGGAGAACAGTGGAGTTCTACAGCACAGAGGAATGACTTGTTTCAGGCTTTGGCTACACCGGCTGTACTTATATATATCATTAGTGTGTTCATTAAAAGGTTGGTTGCACCTATTATGACATGGGAATTCAGAAGGAGTGTACGGAGTGTAGGTGTATGGACCAAAGGTTGGATGAACCTGCAGGCAGCAGGTATCGTCAGGACATTGAAACTCGTATTGGTTGTGTTCTGTACCTAACAAAGAAGAGTGATTTTTTTCCACAATGTGACCAATTTGCTCAGTATGGATATGATCGTCTTTACGAATTACCCCGTCCCCCTAGAACTCCTGGTGTTACTAACATTACACAGCAGTCTAATGAAAGCGTACACTACTCTAGTGGATTATAACTATTTTATGTACAGCTGGGTCCACGACGTAAATGGTTTTGGGTGGGTGAGTGGATGTGCTTGAATATTACTGTATTTTCAACTCTGTGGTGTTACATGGATTCACCACTGTCAGGCTAACGTTACTAGCTAACATATGCTAACCGTTTGTTCTAAATCACATACTTTTTCAAGTTCGTGTAGTATGTAAAAACAGTGCGTACTATTGCATGCAGTATGCACACAATCGGAACATACTACCTCCTCATAACGTTACGCTCTGAACTTTGACCCTCTTGCTAATATATACGTTACCAAGGAAATAATGACATTCACCGAGCCCACCAGAGACGAGCTCTGCTGTTGTTATTTTGTAATAAGTAATAACTGCATACATTGTAGGGTCTAACATATTATATTCATGATAGTAAAATTATATAGGCTACACATTTCTCTGTCATTGTTATTTAATACTTGCCCATTTGTTTTTGGTTATATTTATGATTTTTTGTATTTTTCAGTTAAACAATTATTATTATTTCCTTTATTACTAATCGATTGGTCATCAGTCACCTGAATAGGCTGGTCAGTCAGAATAGCTGCAAAAGCATGCTGGCTTCCATACCGCAAAATAGGACCGGATGTAGTAGAACATCCTGGTATTTTTGGCATACTGCATTTGACATACTATATATTAGGACATACCAAATCTTTTTCTGGCATACTATGTAGTATGGTCGTATGAGTATTGGAAAACACAGTAAATTTAGCTACTCTTTTCTACCTACTAGGTCAGCCGTTCCCAGAGGTCTGGTTAAACGCCATTACAAATCTGGGTCGTGGCTTAAACATGGAGAAGTTGCAGCTCATTATAATTCCATCCAACTCGAGACATGTATATCACAACACTTTAAGGTTAACATTTGACATTGGTTGACTCTGCTCCACGACAAAGGTTTTTGATTCACATCTGTTGCTCTTTTTCAGTGAGGTTTTCTTACTTCCCCACTTTACATTCTACTTAGTTATTTGTGCAGTGTTGGTCGTCCTTGCCTCCAGTCACCTGCCCTCCATATGGACAGCACACCAATATGATGTCCTTCACTCGTAAAACTCGTTTACACCTGTATGTATCTGTTTGGTAAGAGATGTTTGTGCATTTCATTCAGGTCTTCTAACCTGTACTGAGGTCAGTGATTTATTTCCTTACACATACAACTTTATTTGACAATATTAAGTTTATCTAATTTGTCTTATTAAGACATACTTGGTTAATTGATAATATCATGCAGAATGAAATATTGTTCTACACTGTCGGTCAGTATCAGTGTAGTTGCTGTCAGGACAGCATGGATATGAATAGGCTATACTCAAAAAGATTGGTGAGCAGAATTCCTCAGAGGAATATCAGCAATATCTCTAAAATTAGGCCCATCTCACAGGGCAGTGTCCTTGCTAAGCAGCGAAGGTCACCTGTAAACTCAACATTAATCTCCCAAAGTGCAGTGATGGCTCCACTTTGCCCTTGGAGAGAAGCATAGCACATTTGGGTTCATTACTGTAAATCTTGGCCCTGTCTTGTATGATGCATTGTTAACATGCATCGCTTGCTTTACCACATTGGTTTAATACACATAACTGAAGTAATTAAATAAACACTCCGTCCCTGAGTCCGTCACACAGAGTGTCCTCTTTACTGGCCAAAATTATGTGACAGAATCATGTACTTTGTATGCATTTATGAAGTGACATTGATGGATTTTCAATGGATGTAGTTGTTTTATGTCATTTGATGCACTTCCACCTTAACAATGTAATAACAAATTGTGTTAGGATTTAACATCCAATATTTTAAAATATAGAGTGACAGGATCAACAAGCCAATCAAAAAGGCACACCAAACTAACCTTAGCAACCTTGTACTGCCACCGCCACGCCACTGCAGCTTAAGAAGTGGTATTGGCTGTACTTTTAAAGGACAGATTACCCTTGGTACCACTGATCCTACTGTTGAAATGGAGGCGTGGCTGACAGCATTCAATGGTTACTGGATTGCTCAGGGGTCTATCTGCCCACTTGGGGCATACTGTTGGTAATGGGAGTCAATGAGCCATGTAAGAGTTTTCTAACATCTGCCGCAAAGAGACACATAATCTTTGATAATATAAATGTGCAAAATTCAAAATTTTCAAGGACTGAAATGTTTATTTGTCACATTCACAAGTAATATAGAGTAAATTGCAATGAGGTATGTTTTTTTTTTAAGATTGTGTTAAAAGACCAGATTGAATATGAGGATTAGACAAAGAGAAATATAATGGATAAATAATCAAGCTAAAAATATACAAATATATGGAAATATGGAAATATGCCACAAGTGTAATTGTGTCTCGATGGAGGGATGCACTGATCAGGTGTTTTTTTTTTTTTACCCTGATCCCAATCTCTCTTAATATTGAGCATCTGTCAATACCAAGTCCTGATCCGATGCTTCTGTTTCCCTAGATAATACAGCTACACAGTGTGGACTTCAAGTACTTTAAGATTATCCATATCAGTCGAGTGTACATGCTTGACAGTTGAATACCCCTGCAATGTATTAAAATTCATGCATTCAAGCTGTTTATTTATTCTTTTACAAATTAACAAACTATCAAGTAGAAAAGATTTTCTGTAATCTTTTTGGCCTTGTGATTACATATCTCTGTCCCTCAAGAGAGTATCCTTAAGTGTTTGTTGTTTTGGTGCAGCCTGTGTCTGAGTTACCTGAAAGAACCATAGCCTTTTCTATTGAGTGTTTATCATCATCGTCTGTACATCTTTTGTTCTGCTTGCATTACTAAATTACTCTTATTGGCGTCTTGCTCATCGGGCTTTTGTTAGTGGCATGGTGAGCGAGGTTGTCGGCAGCTCTTCACTCTTGTTAGTCTGCCCTCCGTGTAGGGCGATAAAACACCATGTGCCATAGATGACAGTAAAATGCAACAATCTCACACTGAGCTAAAATGATACAAGTACTCATCATTTTGTTAAATAACATGGATAAACAATATCACACCGATTTTTTTTTTTTTTTGAATACGTAATATTTTTGACTTCACTACATTCTATAAATGCTGTTGTTACTCTTTACATCTGCTTTGAGGTCGGCGGATATATATATACATATATTCTTTTCTGCGTGTGGTTTGTTTGTCGAAGTGATGTACCTGTACCTCTGCCTCGCACGTGCATTACTCAGATTGAGCAGCTCAATGGTAGAGACAGGTAGAGAGGAGAGGTCATCAGCATGCAGTTGTATGTGGTTATATGGTGTTACTATGACTACGGCAGCAGATGGAAATGATGATTCCTCACCAGATTGCTCACGGCCATCATTGACCAAGTCCATGTTTGAAATTTTTCAAATGAAAAATGTTTCGTATCGTTTTTAATGTTTGCTCTGTTGACTGAGCACAAACTTTATTATGGTCTACAAGAATTCGCCATCCAACCTGAGAAAGCATGTCGAGGTCTGTAAACATTGGCTTAATTCCAAATAAATATTCCATCCATCCATCTAGGTCCGTAACCGCTTATCGTCTTGACGGTCACAGGGGAAGTGGAGCCTATCCCAGCTGACATTGGGCGAGAGGCAGGGTACACCCTGCACAGGTCATCAGACTATTGCAGGGCTGACACATAGAGACAGACAACCATTCACACTCACATTCACACCTACGGCCAATTTAGAGTCACCAATTGGACTGTGGGAGGAAGCCAGAGTACCTGGGGAAAACCCACGCTAACATGGGGAGAACATACAAACTCTGCACAGAAGGGATTCCTCCTGGGACTGAACCAGGAACTCTCTTGCTGTGAGGCAACAGTTCTAACCACTACACCACTGTGCCGCCCCAAATGGTTATTTTAATAAGCTTTGCAGCGTATTCACCAAGCTTTTCATTCTACAGGTTCAAAAAGCAAGTCGGTGCATTCAGTGGGTTGTTTTGGAGTCTTTAGGCTTCATAAATGTATTGTGATAATATACAACTATGCCTTAAGATTTTTTTTAAAAGGTACTTTGAATACTAGCACTAGCAACTCCAGTCCTCCAGTAACTCAAGTTGTGTACTTTGTCTACCACTGCGTGTGTGCTGTTTAGCAGCAGGCGGGGAGAGTGGAGTGGGGGAGAGATGGAGAGTTGATGACAGCTACACTTCACATTGCTGTGTATGAAAGCTTCTCAAGTAAAAACATCTATCTGACAGCTGACATCAAACGGAGGATCAGTTCGAGCTCTATATGGTTCAATTCAGGCACTGACGATCGGTTAATAAATGCCTTGATCGGCCTTGATACCGATCTGTGAGATTGGATAGGGACATCCCTGGAGATGTGGTTCCCATGTGATACAACTTTAGAACAATGTCTATTTCAAAGCAGTTTTCTAAAAAACAAAATATTATATAAATATATAAATAGATATGAAATATATATTCATTTTACATGTTTGATCCACCATACACTTTAGTTTTTTTCCCACCCAATTACCCTTTCTCTGTGTACTATAGTCTTACACTTAAAGCCTGGCGAGGGTTAAGACAGCAATATGTCTCTTCAATACACATGGAGTCACCAGCTGCTTATTTGTGCCGCTTATTTTTATCTGTCACAGAGCACCTTCACAGGGAGCGCGTAAGACACACAAAGGTTAACAAAGCATACACTACTGTGAACAATGGATAGCAGAATACATGGGGCTTAATACACAGGATTCAACATGCTAAAACAGTGGTCCTTTAAAACCTCATTTTGTAGTAAACACTGGTGCAACATTTGCTTTGCTGTGCTACTCACGCACACTGAAAGGATGTCACTGACAAAGCTGATTGATAAACGACCGTTTTGTCCAACCACTGACTTCCTGTGCTGGATTTTAACTTAAATTGAATTTCAAGCTCCAATGAGATGTCAGTGTTAACACACTAGAAACCCTCTCAGGGAAAATGTTGCTGTCAATGCAGAAAGACATTCTGGCTTTTCCCCCCTTCTTTCTT
Organism: Cephalopholis sonnerati; assembly: GCA_019142605.1. Lineage (NCBI taxonomy): Eukaryota > Metazoa > Chordata > Actinopteri > Perciformes > Serranidae > Cephalopholis > Cephalopholis sonnerati. Next base: position 33,707,792 of record JAGQAX010000001.1, on the reverse strand, counting down.
TGGCCATTTCCCAAACATCCTCATTCATCATTCATTCAAATACACTTTGAAGGAAGGAACGTTTCCCCCAACTGGTACATTCTAAATGGATAATATTCAACTTACAAAGAGATCCCTTATACTCACATTAGTTGGTGTTTTCTTTGACTGATTTCTGTTGTGTGGGTAGATTAGAGTGGGGATTTTATGGTGTACATAATTCTATACTATTTAATAGATTGATGCATTACACATGTCATGGGCATGGCTATTTGAAAAAGTGGCTGTAGATTATCCATCCTTATAATGTGTGTCTGCATGTGTCTAACGTTTTGCAGTTTCTGACGGCAATTTTCACCTTTGAACAATATTACCAGTTCTGTTATTTAAATCGAAATATTTAATACAGCAAGAAGATGGGAGGATTAACATCCACTCATGACAGTAAGCGCATCAAAGATTTTGCAGAGCATATCACTTTACAAGTTTACACCAAAGCCCCTTTGGCCCCCCATGTCTGTGCCCTCTCATGTAGGCTATGAATATTATTAATAAGCGTTATCAACACTGCGCAGTCCAAACATATACTCTAATTCCAGTGTGTCCAACTCTGCGTAACCAAAAGTAAAGAGTCTTTTATCTCATGCTGAGGCCATTTTCATTTAATTAAAGGTGCAGTTTGTAATTCAGGAGAAGATAATTGTTGAGTTTCATTTTCAAGTCGTCAAATACTGAAGCTTTGGGTTGGTGGTTCGGGAACACTACAGACCCAAGGTTGTCTGTATTCGAGGACCTCTGAATGAGACTCAACAATCAACTATCTCTTCAGAATTACATACTGCACCTTTAATGTAGCTTCTCTACAATTCCATAAAGCTAAAGTGGATGGGCAGTTTTAATGTTCTAAATGAGTACCACGGATTCTCACGGATGAATGCAATTATTCTTAGAGGTTAATGTTAGACTCCTGAAAAGCTCTACAGTAATTGATAAATGGGTGTATAGCCTAGAGATGTATTCAGGGTTACTGGGCTGCAATACGCCTGGAGCAACTCTTACACTGAATTATTAAAGACTGCTCTTTCCCCATTTCTTTGGAGCAGTAGCTTAAAAATGAGCATTAAAGTAACCAACACATGAATATATGTAGGTATTTTATTTTTCACAAATCTGTCAATTTTGTTTTTAATACAGTGTATTCTTAAACATTAGTACTGCTATTTTAATAGCTGCTTTAACAGTAGTGGTTCATTATGCAAACAAAATAGAAATTTCAAATGTTTTTTGCTTTGATCTCCAGATATTTCCTTTCCCCTCTGCACAAAGAACATTAAACACCACCAGTTGTTACATAATGATTTGTTTGTCTCGCAAGAACTGTTCAAATTTTCGGGCACCTATGGGATTTATGCTGCTGAGTATCGACAGATGTTCACCATGCAGCAAGCATCAGGAAATATAGGCTGATGCAGGGGACTGATCCACATATGTTTACACAGTTTTGTCAACCTATTGGATTTCTTTTTAAAGTGATGAACGCTTAACAATGTCTCTGAAATCACATTTATTCAGAAGAATGTATTGTCATCATTTCCAACAAAAGAGGCCAGGGTCAGCTATTTGAGAGCATTCTTCTCAGTGTCAGTTGCAAGAAGTGTTCTTTGTTGTTGTTGCGCTCATCGTTACACAGTGGTGCAAACTCTAAACAAGGGTTTCTGAGCATTACCCTACACATTTCAATGCATATCAAAAGGGCCTGAATGCGCTGCAGCATTGCAGTTTTCCAAAGTTAAAAACGGGGAAACACAAACTTGAAATAATTTAAAAAGGAAAAGGTTATAATTTATTTTGAAGTGACCAAAAAGGAAAAGAATTTTATAACTTAAATTTTAGATTAAGATTTCTTTGTATTTTCTTTGTGGCATGCCATCGCCTGTCATTTGCTGTTAGCTCTTTACTGCCGTCTTTCTATTAAAGGCAAAAATGCCAAAAAAAAAAAAAAAGCTAACAAAAAAAAAAACACTTGAAGATAGTACATAATAGAAAGCCTGGCTTGAAAAATCGACCAACTAAAATCTCTTCAACAGAGTCAGTTAGACAAGATGTTAATACACCACCTGCAATGAGGAGTATAATAGCATGCAAAAGTTTGGGCAGCCCCGTTACTGTGAAAAGTTAAGTAAGTGTAAAATGAACTGGTCTCCAAAAGGCATAAAGTTAAAGATGAAACATGCTTTTATTGTTTTTACTTTGGACAAATTTAGAGTGAAAAAAGGAAAGGAGCACCATGCAAAAGTTTTGGCACACCAAGTTTTTGAGCTCTCAGACAACTATAACAGGGTCTCAGACCATAATTAGCTTGTTAGAGCTAAGTCTTGTTCACAATCATTGTTAGGAAAGGCCAAGTGATGCAATATTCTGACTCCTGAAATCTTATACTTACAAACAGGAGCCATGGGCTCATCTAAACAGCTGCCTAGCACTCTGAAAACTAAAATAACTGATGCCCACAAAGCGGAAGAAGGTTATAAGAGGATGGCAAAGTGTTTTCAGGTAGCTGTTTCCTCAGCTCATAATGCCATTAAGAAATGGCAGTTCACCGGAACTGTGGAGGTCAAGGTGAGGTCTGGGAGACCAAGAAAACTTTAAGAGAGAGCTGCTCGTAGGATTGTTAGAAAGGCAAATCGAAAGACTTGTTTGACTGCAAAAGACCTGCAGAAAGATTTAGCAGAGTCTGTGGTGGTGGTGCATTGTTCTAGCGACACCTGTACAAGTATGACCTTCGTCACTGATTCATCAGAAGAAAACCTTTCCTTCATCCTCACCACAAAGTTCAGCGTCAGAAGTTTGCAAAGAAACATCAAAACAAGCCTGATACTTTTTGGAAACATGTCCTGTGGATTGATGAGGTTAAAATAGAACTTTTTGGACGCAATGAGCAACAGTATGTTTGGAGAAAAAATGATGCAGAGTTTAATGAAAAGGACACCTGTCCAACTGTTAAACATGGGGTCAGATCGATCATGCTTTGGGCTTGTGTTGCAGCCAGTGGCACAGGGAACATTTCCCAGGTAGAGGGAAGAATGAATTAAATAAAACTGCCAGCACACCTTCTGTAAAGAAGCTGAAGATGAAGAGAGGATGGCTTCTACAATAGGTCAATAATCCTAAAAACACCTTGAAATCCACAATGGACGACCTCAAGAGGCACAAGGTTTTGCCGTGGCCCTCACTGACCCCTGACCCAAACATCACTAAAAATCTGTGGATAGACCTCAAAGGAGCAGTGCATGCAAGACGGCCCAAGAATCTCACAGAGTGAGAAGCCTTTTGCAGGAAGAATGGGTGAAAACAAGAATTGAAAGACTCTTAGTTGGTTACAGAAAGCGTTTGGAAGCTGTGATACTGACCAACCATAAAAGATTATTATTAAAAAGTAATGCTGCTTAAAATATTGAAGAAATGTGTCATCTTTAACTTCATGCCTTTTGGAAATCAATTCATCCTCTACTTACTTAACTACTCACATTAAATGAAATTTTGACCAGGGGTGCCTAAACTTTTGCATGCCACTGTATCTGTAAGGTGAAGTAGTTCAGCCTAGCTTGCCACTGAATCATCTTTGATTTTAATTCATACAGAGTGCAAACAGGAAATGTTCCTCCCACTCATTTCTCTGTGCATTACCAGTCCAAATACACGCCACCATTAAAGCTAAAATAGAGGCTTTACTGTACGTAAATCACTCTAGACAAACTCACTCTATGTATCTATAATGTTTGACCTGCTGTGAAAAATTGCAACTTAATTTCAGCTGCGTGGGCGGTGACATGCTGTCGAACATTCCCATATGGAAACTTAAATGCACTGTGCTGAAGCTGAGTTCAGATCCACGGGGAAAACATGCCATACAGAAAAGATCAGGGTTAAAATCAAGACTTGCTTGAGGTTACGGTGCTAACCAACTTTACTTTATTTCCTGCAAATACATGGTATTATTTTTTTTTTCTAATTTCAAATTCAATTTTTAAATACTTGCTGCACACCTAGACAACACTGAGGGCATCGTGCCGTAAAAATCATTGCTTAATACGGCCAGGAAAGCCGAAGGCCTGATGTATTTTGAAAAGTTCACCGGAATTTAACCTGGCATACCTATCCCATAGTCAGCCTGCCAGAAGTGGGCTTGAGCTGAACATATCATACTGCTTTCACCTCAAAGGTAAAATCGATCTTAAGAGCACCCACAGGGTGGAAGTGGGGGTGGGAGGGTATTAGGGTAAGTGTCACTCCTGGCCTTTGACATCTTTCTGTGATGATGACCCAGGCACACTTTGACCCTCCATCCACGCCTCTTCAAGCGAGGTCAAGATTTATGCCACGGGTGTGAACCTGAGGTCACTCTATCTCCCTCCAGCAGCTGCTTTCTGTCTCAACCTGCCAACTTCACAAGTTTCAATTCTCAGGAGGGAATGAAAATGGGAAGGACAAAACTGCGGTCCACGTATTGCTTTTTTTTTTTAGTTTGAAAAATAACAATATCCCATACGCGCTTTCAGCCTGCTGCAGTTATATATGTCATGGTAGACAAATCAGATTGTTGTTCTGTTGTTGTTGCATTGCAAAGATGGTCAGAAACAGATTATCTTATCAGCATACCTTTGTGTTTCTGTGGAGCAATAAAAACTAACAAATAAATACATATAAGAATCAAAAAATAGATTCAAGCCAAGACTGGTTGATGCAGGTTTTTTGAGGGGATAAAGTTACATTTTAATTTGACATGAACACACACTGCAGGGCAGACAACGGCTGCTGCGCTGCTGTGTGAGCTCAACACTGTAAGCATTTTGTTTCATCTTGCTGAGAGCAGTGCACAGCAGTTTACTGCTATGGCTTAATTATCATTGAAAGTGTCAGTTCAACCAAAATTCAAGAAAATGTATTTCTTGTCTCTAAGTTGGTTTAATTTATGAATGAACATGTAATATTTTTTACCTGAAGTGCTATGCATCCATCATTGTCTGTCATCACGGCAGTGCAGTGAATCTAAGTGACATTTGATGTGCAGCACTCAAAGTACCAAACTTCACCTTAGGACAACTCAACAGTTATGTCCCCTTTCGCAAATCACAAAGTCAGTAAGAAGAGCTACATACTCTCCTGGGAACAGTTTCATTGGGAGCTACAGGGGTTTGACATCAGAGCTTCAGCAGCTGTACATTATAATGTAATCTAATGCAGAAGTGATGCAGTTTAAAAAAAAAAAGGTAAATTTCAGTGTGTCAGAAAGTTGATGATTCTATTCCATGGGACTGAATCAGGGGCGTGTTCTCAGTTTGAGGACATTCAGGACCTCTGTAAGGAGATTTTTTTAATTAACAAGCTGTAGATGCACTGTGGCACCTTATTTACATTCAAAGTACACAACTTATATTTTTAGTATATAGTATTGGTATTGTGTAGTAACAGAATACTGTTGACTACAATTGGAAAAACAGTTTAATGAATTCATGTTAACAGTGGTGGAATGTAACTAAGTACATTTACTCAATTACTGTACTCAAGTACAGTTTTAATGTACTTGTACTTGATTATTTTTCTTTTCTGCTCTCTTATACTTGTAAACATTGTAACTATTGTACTGTTTACTGCATTACATCATTTATATATGCGGCATGCTCTATCAAAATTCGTCCTATGTCGCAAAAGCTAATTTCAGTGGCGGTCCTAGCACATTTGGTGCCCTAGGTGCCCTTTTTAAAAAATGCAAAAAAACAACCTTGTGTTATAATAATCATAGAAGTTAATAATCAACAAAAAAATACATATTAACTAGTTTAGAAGAATAAACAATAAAGTAATATAAGACAGCGTAAAATCATAATAAAATGTACAAATTAATTTTCTAATTGAAATAGGGATGCATTGATTTTGAAATACTGGGCCGATACTGATACCAATGTTTAAAAAAACAATTTTGCCAACAGCCAATACCGATGTTTATATATTGGTGCTTCTTTTGTTTTTTGTTGTCATTTATTCTTCTTTTGTGCCAGGGAAACAGAAATCTACACTAAAAAAAAACAACCTTTAACATAACCTCTTCACAAGCTACATTTTACAGGATTACATTGAACACATCACAGGAATCTTATAATTTACCCTCACTCAACTGAAGCTTGAAAGTTTAACAGTATGAATCAATGCAGTCTCCGTGAGCTGTTCATGCAGTCATCGTCTGCTTAAAGGTAACGATAACTAGTGCTCCTCCTGCAGACTTAAACAAAGATTTTTTTTGTCATGTTTCTCTCCACATACACTCCTCTCAGAAGTGTAGTGGTAGTCGAGTGGTCACCATTATCATGTCATTTTGACATGATAAGGATATTGCGTGTTTCAGGATTCATGTGACGTTAGAGAACTCGCCTGTATCTCTCAGAAAAAAGGCCTTTCTATTATTTAATAGGCTTTGCTATGTAGTCATGTTGTTGTTGTGGCCTTATGTATTTTTATTTTTATGTATTACTTCAGTATGTAATGTCCACCAATCAAACAAATCAAAACTGCTGTCAATCCAAGTTGTGAATATCATCATGTGAAGTTCATTGCAGACTGCCTGCTAACTTTCTTTGTCAAACGGACCACTGTTGTATCGACATGGAGTAGTTTCTCAGCTTCCTTCACAGTGTTGTTGGGTAGGCTTGTAGTCTTTTCTTGCTTTTCTCAGTTTTATTTACCCTGGGACAGCCCCTGGAGTACAACATGCACTCCCAGTTTGGAAAACCTATGGCTTTGTCATGTAGCATCCTTGCAGCCACCTAACTGCTCTTGTTTCGTCTCTGTTCCTTGAAGATACAGATTTACAACTGTGTCGTCGTTTTTAGTTACAATTAATGGGAGCAAAAGAAAACATCTTTGGGGCTGAAGCCTCAAATGCTCGGGCCAAGACACCCATGGAGTTGAACCAACGTAATGCATATATATATACACAGGCTAACCCTATCGTAAATACATCTAATAAGCAAAGATCCTTTTTTGAACATATATCCTGAAATGTCCCTTTAGGCACCCTGCCAGTGGGGGGGCTGTGGAGGCAGGCTCAGCACTTAATGAATATTCAGTGAGACATCTCAGAGTGTCAGCTCAGCAGGTGGGGAGAGGGTGAAGTGGGGTATGTAAACCTACTTTGCTGTAGCTTGCAAGGGAAGTCACATTTTAGTGAATGCATGGTTTCTCTGTCGAAGTTGCTTTGATGCAACTGCTGTATCATTACACACAACATTACACACTACAATATACTGCAAGTCTGTTGACATACAGTATTCACAAGTGGGTCGGTCTCGATAATCTCACATATTTTATTACCCAATTATCATCTGATTACAGTGTGACATTGATAGAAACACTTATATTTCTCACAGTTACCTAATTATATGTTCCCCAAATTTCTTCTTTCACTCTAACTTCCTTCCTGCAACATTGGCCCATCTGGCTCATGGTGTAATGCTCATCCTTGTAGGGTACAGCTGCATAAGAACACTGCCACATGGATCCATTGGCTTTGTTGTTTATTTTGGGGGAAACAAACACTGCGATAACACAGCCTGTGCTTTCCATGCACGAGTTTTATCTGCCTATATGTTTTAAAAAGTAAGCATTGCTGTACCCAATCTGAAAAGGCATCCTTTTCTAAAATTGAAAATGATTCCTTAAATTCTAAAATGTATTCACAATTTGCATTCTTTGTCATCATAGTAGTTTTATCTGTCTTTTACTATGCTGCATATTATAGTTGTACCCACCATTAGATTTAATGCAGACCGTAGAAAATAGCTATGTGTCCCAGTATCCCAGGTGTTTTAGGACCCATGAAATCTTAAGTGTATTAGAGGCTGGTAAAAAGTGGAAAAAATGAAACTCAATGAATCTAATCCCGTAGAATACAATAGCCCTGTGTTACAATATGGCTGGTCATAGCAAAAGATAAGCTATAACAACTATAATGAATACATACACAAATAAATGCTCATTACTCAAACCCACAAATATCATCAATTAAACCAATTCCAGCTAAATTAACGCAGAGTGAAAGTGCCATTTGAACCGAATTAAAGATGTGCGAAATAATTAGAGTGTAAAGTGTTAATGTCAGTGAAATCAGTAGTATGTGTGAGAGTTTAGTAATGGGTGTGTGTATGTGTGTTCTTAAAAGGTGTGCAAAAGCCTAAATAACTAAGGCAGTGTGACAAAATCAAACCTGGTGCCTAAAGGGAGCAGCAGAGAGAGACTGAAGGAGCTGCAGCCATGGCTTAAAGGGGCTTTCTGTGAATTTCAGAGCGTATGAGTCGTCTGAACACGGTTCTCATTATGGAGGTGGCTGAGCCGGCGGCTAGCAGCTAACGGTGCTTGCTACATAACCAGCGCTAAATAATGGCTATAGTGCTGACAGAGCTAATGGTGTTAACTGGGGGGAGCAGGAGGGTGGGCACTATGCTTCCACTATGACTGACACAATATTAAGGGTAACCCCCGTATGTGCGCAGTGCAAAGCGAAAGTGATGAGGTAGCCAGTGGGATACACACATGTACTGTACTAACATGCTCTGCACTGATCACCACAATCAGTCAGTTCCAGGGATAGACACAGCTTAGTAAGCAATCCAATCCACAGGTGACACCAGGGGTCATCACTTCCTGCAATAATTATCACCTTATTTAAAATGACCTAAACTAGATTAGTTTAGTTGACAACAGGGGCAACGTGAATGATGAAACTGATTTATGTTCATTTTAGGGCTACACAATTTTATTGTTTAATCTAACTTTTTTTTTCAATTGGTCGATGAATCTAACAACTGATTTGTAGATTATTCTGAAGATTTTTTTAAGCTTGATTAATAAACCAATTAACCTGTCTAATTTATATTCAGACAGCGTATTTTATTCAATAATTGTCTCCTCTAAAACACAATAATAGCCGCATAATTGAATCGCCCTATTTTGGGACAAATAAAGTTGTTTGAATTGAATTGAATTGAATTGAATCACTGGCATATGTATTTTTGCATCAGTGTGGGACAAGGAAATGACTGAAATGATTTACAGGCTGTATTAACAGGCTGTAACGTTAGTTCAAACCATCGTCTCACTTGTACATGGCCAGTAAAGTAAACATGAAATATAAAATGGCCGAATATCAGCGTTGGGGGATGCATGGTGTAATGTTAGCAGCGGTGCAGAAAGTTTAAGTGACTACTTGTTACAGAAAATGTTCTGCATGTTGATAATGCTAATATATCATGCCTGGGTGGGGACAAAAAGTAAACAGGATGGTGCTGTCTGGCTGGTGTCTTGACAAAGCGTTCCACAGTGCTTTCGGTTTAAGTGTCCATGCATATGAGTTGCCGTGATGAGTCAGGGTTTTTAGCTGCAGCTTGTTTTTTGACGAAATCCATGCATTGATCGGAAGCTGTTTACTTTAATCTGACGCACCAACGTGTTTTGCAAATCGACATTGATGACATTGTTTACCTCATTGAGTTGCCCCTGCCGTATTTAATTTCTCGCACAGTGCCTGTACACCACTTTTACAATTGAAAATGAAAGTTTACTTTTAAATAACAGTCTTTAAAATAACATTAAATACCTCAGGGCACCACCCTCTTTAGATTACACAATTACTAATGGACGGCAAATAAGGTCCTAGATGGATACATTTCAGCTGATTAGATGAAGTAAGCCAATGCACATCAACTTAGAGATTGGAAGACCGACCCTACCTTGACCTTCTCTAATAACTGTTAGGCTAGAGAACCAAACCTGTTAACAGTAAGGTAAAGTTTGACCTACTCATATAGATGGAGTGGCACTGCTTTGGTTGGAGGATGACGACAGAGGTTGTATTGTTGACCCTGACACAGCTTACGAACTCCTGGCTTTCCTTGGCTTTTCCCAGATGCACTACTTCCCTCAGAGCAGCTCTGGTTGCCTATCTGCCTATGTGTCTCTCCAACAGGGGGAGAAATCTTCAGTTTACAACCAGGTCGTGAATGGAGCTGTGATGACAGTTTGTTTCTTGTTTCTTTAGCTCGCACCTTTGGGTGTTAGAGCACAGGAACGGAGCAGACTGAATCAATCTTCTTCCATTCTGACTTTTATGAGTGTCACACCATCTGAATGGCACAGGCTGTTTTGGTCTCAGGTTTGAGGCAGCAATTTGGAATCTTAGCAAGATCTTCAGTTTTTTTGGATGCACAAGGCACCTAGGGCCTTCTTGTGTTCAAGAGGAGGGGGTAAGTCTTGGAATAAGGGTTTGGCTTAGTGTCAGTTCCAGGGTTGAGTAGGATGCAGAAAAAGGGAAACGAGTAAAGGAGACGGATTGTGAGTGTCTTCTCTGATGAATAGCCTTGCTTTGGAGGGGCAGTGTCAAATACCAAACAGCTGGGAAGCTGACCTCTTAGTCATAAACTCTCTCTGCTGAACTAATCCTTCCTTTCTAAAATTAAGTTTTATGTTTCACTTATGTAACTCTCACATATTAGATATCTAGAGATTCCCAGCTGCATGTAGACCACAAACATCCTCACTGAAGTTATTACATTTAATAAAACTTAATAAAACAATCATACAAACAACAAAACCATAAACAACAATCACAAGAATGAGATCACATAAAAATGAAGGCAGTCCTATGTGTTCAAACACATGTGTGTATATGTGTGTATACAGAATTTAGAAAGTAAAAACTTGATCCCTCTCTCTCAGCATTCTTTGTTTCACACCTACTTCTCCTCTTCCTGTCTGAGGGTGAGAGTGTTAAACATCTACACCTTCCTACGTGACACATTAAATTGGTATAAGATGTGTCTTTCTGGTGTTTCTGTATCCTCCAATCCAGCATTCTGCTAATAGCATACACATGTACAGTATGTACTGCATGTATTACATTTTATAACTGCACAGTGTTTCTAATTTGCTGGTTTCTGGGTGTAGTTGGCACTTAGACCAAATGAAAAAATTTTCGATAGCTTTTATATTAAATTGTACATTTTTACACATATTTTTTTACCTAATGTCAGACAATTGGACAATTAAACGCTCTAGTCCCTTTTACTAGACCAGTGTGGCTACATGTTTTGATAAATAAAGGCCTATCTCAGATGGAGGCCTGGTCTGGCTGCCAAGCAGTTCATTTTTAATAGAAATTATTTGGATGAATGAAAGCATGTTGTTGGTTACCTCAAATTATGAGTCCATAATTAAGTTATACATATTCCTTTAGTCCATAAGGGTCCTCAAATCAAAAGAATCCAGAAGGTTTTTCATAAAAATGAATCCAAGTTATGAGTATTGTATTAACAGGAGAAAGTGGAGTTGTGTCGGTGTGCCATAATCCTTGAGTGCAGTAACTCACTCTCTCTGATGTGCTGTCTGTCGGCACTAGATCTGTCACGATCCAGGTTTTTGTTCTATTCTGTTATCCTATGGATTTTGTTTTGGAATTTTCTGTTTGTGTTACTTGTTTCATCTCATTCGTTCATGTTTAATCTGCTTCCTGTTTTATTTTGTAGATTCTCTCCTCGTGTGTCGTCTTTAGTTTTACTTCCTGTCTTTGTGTGTTTTCCCGCCTGTTTTCTGTCACACCTGTCTCATTAGTCCTTCTCTGTTCCCAGAGTCTTCCCTTCACACCTGTTCTGTATTAGTCTTGTTTGCTTCACCCAAGTGCTCCCAACTATACCCTTGTTTTAAGCCAATATCCATTTCTCTCCTTTTGCCCGTGTCCCCCTCCAGCTGTGTCTCATTCTTTTGATTTTTTTTTACCTGAGGTCATCGTATTATCCCGATTGGTTTTCAGTTTAGTTTTGGATCTTCTTTCATTTGGACTTTCAGTTATCTGCGTGTTCTGGATGTTTTTTATCAGCTTTAATAAAGCTCTCTTTTTGTTAAACCTTAAACCTGCCTGCTGCTCTGCATTTGGGTCCTTCCTGAACTGATTCCTGACAAGATCAAATAAATGATTTATAATTGATATAAAATCTGAAGCCTAGTTTTTTAACAAGTAATATTCATACTGGTTTAAATAAACAATTTGATTGAATTTCCTGATCTTTGCTGATTAATAGTTTTGTGTGAAAGGAATTAAAGGCGTGTCCCAAATATAGGCCTGTTGATTTCAGTGATTTAAGCAAATCATAGATCGGGCTATTAATCAAAGTTTTTTGGTATACATATTTATAACTTCCAGAAAGACTGTCAACATACTATTGTTTCTCTTCTAGTCACTGTATCTGTTTTACATTTACCGCTGCAATTAATGTGTGCATTTAGAGGAGGTATGGATTGTTATACCCTAAAGTAGTCTGACAGTAAATACACTTTACATATTCACCAGGAACATTAGCTTTCAGTAACAGCCACGACCTTTCATTTTGTTTGATGTATGTTTTGATAACTTGGCTCTCTTTCTCTGTGCTCTAGCCTGAGAGACATGAAATATAAGGTAATAATAATGAAACAATAAAATAAAGGCTTACAGCCTTCTTTGTAGCTTCTTCAAAGCGTGCCTTAGTTTCAATATTCATATGTAATATAAAACAGTAACATGGCATCTAAACTTTGTTATATTAATGACGTTGCCTCTAACAAAACACATGCAGGTGCGCTTTAAGTGGATCTGCCGTGTCCTGCATCTGAGAAGACAAATTCCAGTCAAACTGCCCCCCATGTATTTTGGGATATAATAAGGAGTGTAATCATTTATTTCTTGCTTAAAACTTGAAAAACAAAGTCATCTAGAAGTAAACTTCACATTGCACATCATGTTGTCTATTTTACTTACATCTAAGATTGATGGAGATCTGCTTAGTTCTCAGTTTTTTGGCTAAAAATAGGAACATGAGTGCCAAGCAGTACAACACTATTTCTTAACACAAGGCATATACAGGCGTATACAAACCTTTGCACCCTATTCTTCTCTTTCACTTCACTCAAATATTTTCACACTGTGTTTGTCTTGTATTGATTTGGCAGAGGAGCCTGGCTGCCTTTACATCCTTGTAAGCTTGTACTTCCAAACTTTAAAGTTGTATAAACAACTCACAATGAAGAATTCATGAAGCTGACCATTAAAAAACTTTTTGTGGTAACTATGTTCCTCTCCCTCTCATTTTCTATGACAAATGAAACGTTTGAGCATGTCTGTACCAGATTAAATCAGAATGCAAGAATTTATTTCCATCATTTTCATGGACTACCAAATCTCTGTAACGTGGTGTGTGATGGTGCATGTGTGCAGTAAAATACAAACACTATTATGAAAACCTAGATATAGTACTTGCAGTGTCATAGTGTTGATGCCTGCTGTTCTTTACTGTGTTTACATAGTCTTTACAAACCCCTCCCTCTAGTTGATATTCCCCTATCCATACGGGACTTTATGTACATCAAATATTAATGCTGTACCAACAGAAAATGGCCGCTCCAAAAAGGGATGACCTACTTCCCACATTTAGCCCCAAAGGAACTGTCTTTGGAAAAACATGAGAGAGGGATGTTTAGCCAACAGGGCTGCTCTTTTAAGCCTCAGCTGAGCATGGTTTTTAATCGCATCCTGGTTCTGTCTCCTCTTTTTCCTTTAACAGTCCATCCAGACGCGTCAGAAGACAGGACATTGGATATGTGAAGTTTTTTGTCACTGTAAACACAACCAGGTGGGAGCATTTTAAATATAAAATCTCCAGAAACATCCTCATAGTTTCTAGAAATATTTGTATGAATTGCTTTTAATGAACAAATCCCAGACATGGTGGAATGGGGTGTAAGAGCTCATAACTAACCACCGACACATACACCCAAAAACTCTTATCTGTGGTTGAAAACTGAGAAATATATGTAGAGTTCGGAGAATCTCTTTAAAGTGTGAAACATAAACACTGATTTTTGTGAAATGGGACACATGACACACTAGCAGGGTTCTTTAGTCAACATTAAAAACCTTAACCGTAAAAGCTTTACAAGCCCCAAGAAAGAAAATACACAGAGAAAAACATTATTTGAATCAAAGCCCCAGAAAAGCTGTTTTTATCTTAATGTTGCAGTCAGTGATGTCATGTAAGAGAGTGGGATTTCCTGACTCCGGCCCAGCACACTGTGCAGTATTACCTTAGGTATACTGAGTTCCTCTGACATGTACTCCAAACAAAAAGCTGCTGATACTGTGCTGGGTATAAACAGGAAATATAAAGAAGGAAATATAGATACACTCCTTTGGATACAACACATTCTCCTAACTTGTCAAATACACACTCTTTGTCTATGGCCGGACACATCAAAAGATGACACTCTAGGTATCAGTGTTGGCCTCGGTACTCTAAAAAAGTAATATATTACTCATTACTTGTTACTCTTCTAAAAATATTATTACTTCACCTATTACTCCCTGCCAACAGGAATTCGTGACACTACTTGTTGTGTCACCTCCTAAGCCCCAAACTTTTGTTTGGTATGCTTTTTTGATTTCTCCTAGCTATTTGAAATCAGTAGCATCTGATAAGTATAAATAAAGTCCTAATGTCCTCAAATGAGACAACAATAAAGTCCCAATGTCTTCAAATGAGTACTTCCTATTTAGCAGCGTCTTAGCTTGTAACTGTTACTAAAATTGGTCAGATTTGTTGCCATATTAAACTACAAACATTATTAATGGCAAATAAACAAGCTTCAGCCATTAAATGTGATCAGGTTTAGGACCTTGTCCACTCTTGTGTCGGGATGAGCTGCAGACTGACTCGGCAAAGATGGCAGCCATCTTGTTTTTTACATGGACTAGTGTATTGTACTCTTACTACCACTAGATGGCACAAAACAGTGTCCACGAACGAGGACAACAGGTCAAATTTTTAAAAAGAATGAAGTATAAGGTCAAGTAAACCCAAAATGTGATGGGCTCATATGAGGACGCAGAGTCTCCGGAGGATAAAATTGATGGTTGTGTATCTCCCCAAAATTCAGATGTGTGTCTCTGTGTGAATGTCAGGGTAATCGTCGCTAAGTGTAGCTAAGGCTAGATAGCTTCTTTTTTACCAGAGGGTTTTTTGTTGCCTGTGACTGGTATTTTCTCCAGGCTCTGCCTGAAAGATGGAGAGGCACTTGTGGAGCAACATTTCATCCACAGCATATCCAGCCATAAGTGTCATTACTTGTAGCTGCAGCTGCCCGCAATCAAAATCCAGTTTTGGTTGTTTAGCCAGAGTAGAGCTTCAGTCGACCTCTGCGGCCGAGGAGGGCTCACACTGGTGGGGTGTATTTCCTGGAGCCTCATGTTGTTGTGTTGTCGGTCGTGGTAACCTGAGGTGTTTCAGACCGGAGGTTTAAGGATGTATTTCACAGTGGAGTAAGTGGAGTTTCAGTCCGACTACCTACAGCAACAGTGTTCTAGTCATCTTTCCTAGCGACTAAGTCAAAGTGATAGGAATATTTCCAGAGGTTAGCGTTCCCAACTAGCTTGCTGCTATGTGACGTACTTGTGCAGCGCGACAATTACTAAAATTAGTCCACTGATGTGATGTTGAATTTCAAGTCAGTAGTAATGTGATTATAAAAGTAACATTGTAACAGGTATACATGTATTGTGTCTTTTCAAAATAAACTTCTGTTTTCATAGGAAATGTATATTTCACTGACCAAGCGTCAGCATTTGACAAGTTAGTGGTGAGACTGGGTTGCTGGATATTTGAACATAACGAGTGCCATTTTGAGAAGACCTCCATAATTAAGGTTTTATTCTACATCAGCAGTGGGACCCACACATCGGGAATTATGGGACTGAAAAGTGACATTTGGAAATACTTGCTGTATAAGCTACAATATGCAGGGCAATTTCCACAGTGCAATTAAGGGAAAGCATAATTTTAAGGCTACAGAACAGATGTATTTGGTATAAAATCAAGGGAACAAAGCAAAATGTGTGGTGTTGAAAGCACTTGGAGAACATTTGATATAGGAAAATAATAGACAAATAATTAAGGTATTTAACAATAAGGACAGGTAACCATATTCTAACATTACATGGTGAAAGAGGCACGTTGTAAATTCACATTATCTCTGAATGGCACTTGTAGTAAAGTGGTAACTATCTGCAAAAATGATAAGCTGTTCTATAGTTGTTTATTCCATAGCGTGTCCATGAAAACACTGAAGCAGGAAGTTATTAAATCATTTTCACAGTGACTGAATCCACCGAGTCTGTAGGTAAACACTGCATTTAGAGTGATGAATTGTTTCAAGGGTCAAAATCAGAGATATTCCAAATATCAATTATGACTCTCCATGTTTCTATGAATGAATTTAAACATAGCACACTGCACAGCAGACTCAGAAGTTTAAAGAGTGATTTTAAAATAAAAAAAGGTGATCAATCATTCAAAAATATGCTGCAGAGCTGTCTGCAGTGGACATTTTGGGTAGTTTTTAAGTAGATACCTCACAAAACTTCACAATTTAACCCCTTCAAGAACAAAAAGCTCAGCCTTAGCCTCCCCAGCTCCCTAACTCTGCTCTTCTTTAAGCTGCCATGTGAACAAGGCTGAAATTCAAACTAAATTTCTGCAGGCTATGTTTCAGCCCTAAACTCCAGCCTGTGCTCTTGTACTTTTGGGCACTTAGCACTTCCTTCCCTGAGGCAACATGGTCATCACTCCATTTGGCCGAGAGAACCATATCATCCCCGTATAACCCTGCCTAAATTACATTCGTTCCTCCCAGATCTCGCTCTTCCACTGGCTGTCACATTGATGCAATGTGTAAAAATGGTCTTTGCAATTTTTTGCTAACACTGACATTTTTGTTGTTGGTTTTTTTCTGACATGAATCTGCCTGTGATTGATCTGTCAAAGACTTCAAAAATTAGTTATGAGTGCATTCACATGGACATGAATAACTCATTCATAAACGGGTTTTGGAGTAACCCATTTACGTGTTTGAGCATGTAAACACCATATTCCATTTATGAGAAACCCAAATATGCTAGCTGGAGTGCTCAGAAATAAACCAACATGTATAATTTAACTGATTTCTCTTTGCTCATATACAAACCATATCCTAAATATGATCATAACTGGGATAAGCCTCATAAAGGGTTACTCACTGGGTGAGATTACATGGACTTGAATACAAGTGCAGGGAATTTGGTGTGAAAATATCAACTTTGACAAACAAAACTTAATCCTCTGGACTGCAGTGTTTTCAGATATTTCATTCACAATCTTCCCCTTGCGTCCTTTACTGATTTCTAGGATTCTAAGTATCACATTAATATGCAATACCTTAGTAGTGAAGAAGCTCAGAGGAAGAATAATTCCATTGAAAAACCCCACTGGCGAAAATGTGAGGTACAGCTTGACAATGGGTACGTGGTCTCATATGTTAGTGATCCCCCATGTGAGAAAAGAAGCTCAGATGTCAACTGAACACCCAGGTGCATAGGTGTGAGCAGACACTCAAGGGTGTGCACACAGATAAACAGGAGAAATAAACAAGAGATAATCACCATGCAGTCATAATACATTTTAAGTTTGCTACACATGACATAAAAAAATAATTAAATTGTTTTGCAGGAATCTGTTATGCACATGCATCCTGTTTTGAATCTGATTCAGTCATGGTAAAGAGCATAAATACAGACATTGCAGGCAGTGTTGCATTAAATTACACGTCAGATCTTAACGAATGAATTATTCAAGTTGAAAATCTTTACTGATGTACATTGTCTAATTTCTCTACTATTTCAATGGAAACCAAAATCATCAACCCATTGAGGGCAGGTGAGACCCTCCAAAGATACCATCACCATCAACCATCACTGACCCACAGCCAAACTGGTCATGTTGGATGATGATACAGGCAGCATAATGTTCACCACGGCGTCTCCAGACTCTTTCACACCTGTCACATGTGCTCAGCGTGAACCTGCTTTCCTCTGTGGAGAGAATGGTGGACCTGCCAATTCTGGTGTTCCCTGGCAAATGCCAATCAAACTGCACAGTGCTGGGCTGTGAGCACAGGTCCAACCAGAGGACGGCAAGCCGTCATGCCACCCTCATGCAGTCTGTTTCTGACAGTTGGGTCAGAAACACGCATACCAGTAGCCTGCTGGAGGTCATTTTGTAGAGCTCTGGCAGTGCTCCTCCTGTTGCTCTTCACACAAAGGAGCCGATACCGGTCCTGCTGCTGGGTTGCTGCCCTTCTACGGCCCTGTCCAGCTCTCCTCGTGTGACGGCTGGTCTCCTGGTGTCTCCTCCGTGCTCTTGAGACTGTGCTGGGAGACACAGAAAACCTTCATGTATGGATGTACCATCCTGGAGGAGCTAAACTACCTGTGCAACCTGACTGGGCTGCAGGTTCCGCCTCATGCAATCAGCAGTGTCAAGGACACTAGCAGAATACACAACTAGAGGAGAATCAGTCAGGAGAGAAAGCGACTGTCTGTGGCCACCACATGTAAAACCATTCCCTTTTGTGGTTTGTCTTGCTTTTGCCTCTCCATCGCACCTGTTGTCACTTTTATTTGTACAAAAGCAGGTGAAACTGATCCACAATCACTTGTGCTTCCTAAATTGACAGATTGATATCCCTGAAGTTTAACTGACTTGGTGCTATACAACCAATAGTGTTTGATATTGGCCATTAAAAATACAAACTGCCCCACATGAGAGATGCTGTTTGGTTGGCAGTTAGTCTGGAGACAGGCATGGAACAAAAGAAAGTGAAAATGTACTAATAACATCATACTTTGCAGTGTTTATTGGCAAGCTAGCTAACATTAGCTTGCAGAATAGCTCTCTGTGTACAAAATATTGTCTCAGTATGTGTGACCATGAGATAACTTGGGTGGAAGCTATTTAAAACCTCAATCAGGTCAGCCATCACAGTGCCAACAGATAAACAAACCAACATTCATACATCCAGGTAAATTTGAGACCCCAACCCTTCTGCCCTGACAGAAAATATAAATATATTTTTTTTCATATTAAAAAGACAAAAACACACTGATGCTGTGAGGCAACAGTACAAACACAGAGTCACTGTGCTGTGCCACTGCCAGGGAATTCATTACTGATTTATGCCAACACATAGAAATTACACATGTAGAGCACAGCTCCAGCTTCACAGTCAAATGCTGTGCTGAAGGTGAGAAGACCAATACACATTTTCATTTGAAAAGGTAAAAAAGAAAAATGAAACGCCTACACTGAATGAGAAACATGACACTGAACCGAAAGATTTGATGCCAAATGTGAGAATGCTTCACAAGGTGAGCAATGACATGAAGGAATATGTTTTACACATATTTAATGTATGAATACATCTGTGCACTTACAGGCATGCATACACGCATGATTCTGAATCAATACACTCATTCAGTTCAGTGTATTTGATGTGTATATTCCTGTGCAGACGAAGGAACCGTGACTTGTACCGAATTGAAAGCAAAGGCTGCTGGAGGGATATATTAAGGCAACTGTGATGAATTAGCTGACTGCAGTTTACAACATGTAAACATGCACTGCCCACTCGCCATATCTCCAATCCATTAGCTATCCTCCGACTCTGCGTTAAAGCTGTTTGTTTGTTTTGTTCCCCTCTCCCCCACTTTGTGCCCCAGCTTGCCTGCAACCCTCCAAGAATCACTACCTTTTCCGTTTTCCAATTTCAGCCGCTTCCTCTGGAGCGAGGTTTGATGAATGTCGCTCACATTAGGGTGACCTCCGAGATAACCCCTCCTTTCTTTCCCAAGAAAATTCATCAGGCAGAGTCGGCCAGCCCCAGGGATGTGTGATTCAGCACTCAAGGTGAGTGTTTGTCACAGAGGCCTCAGATGGCCAGATATTGGTGAGGAGTGAGAAGGACAGAGATGTGCTGTTTCTGGAGCTCTTATAGCCTTACAGACAGAGCCCAGACATGCATGCCTCGTGTATATACATCAGCACTAACTTGCTGAGCCTAGAAACTATAGGCTTTAAGCTGCATTAATCAATATTTTATATGGGAAAACATGTCTAAAAATATTGTAAAAGACATTGCTTGTAGAAAAAAACTCACAGAAAATATTTAATCTGGCTCTTAAGTCCTCCACAGCTCATATGGCATCTTTTGGCTCATTGTTTTGGTTTTGCAGCGCACAGATCTACCTTTACACTTCATGTGTAGCCACCCAGTACCAAATAGCTGGCATACACAGTTAACAACTAGCTGGTAAACATAATGAAACATTTAGTGGCTACGTACTAAACCAGATATTTATAAGATTGGTGGCAACCAAAACTGCCAAAAAGAAAGTGAATATTGGAATTATTTTTGCCCTGCAACTCCACATGAATGATAATGTTGCCCTGATTGCATAGTCAGCATCTCAATTTTTCCATGGCCCGCTGCTAGCACTGTAGCTTTTGCATAATTAGTTTTGATGTTGTGTGTGAGAGGGTGTGTATTATGGGCAGGTGTGAGTGGTGTTAATGGTTTTTCAGTTACTTGAAGTTATTGTTCTTGTTTGTTGCCATCAGATGTTTCATCTTAAGAACATGAAATACATCTTTGACATCCATAGCCTCTACTGGACTGAGATCTGAAGTCCATGCAGGCATTTTCTAACACTGTGTGGCATTACCTTGTTGGCAGACAAATACACAAAATCCCAATCAATTAAAGAGTGAACTGCTGCTCTGAAACAGTTCAAATGAATGCCAACAGCATGTATTTACCAGCATTCAGTCAAGGCCCTTAAACAACACATAAATCGTTGATCTGCAAGTCCTCCAACCCATATTTCCACATAGGCTGTTTGTTTTCTAACCTCTAATGTGACCTACAGGAGTGTTCTCTAAATAAGTGCACCTAAAGGTGGCAGGTGATCAACACATCACCATACCTAAACAACAGAATAGGTCATAAATGAATGTTAATGGTTGTAGTTCTAAAAATGTGGTGAAACGGCTGCAGTTTCACCAGAACTACCCTATTAGGTTAAAAAAAAGGTTGTGGTTTGGGTGATGATACGTTTATTACATCACTTAGATAAGTAAGTTAACGATATAATGTCATTTAACCATCATGAGAGATACATCACATGATGTTACGTTGTAAAAATGATCTAAAGTTGTTTTTTGGTTTCACATGGGACGCATACACTGGTCTCCTGGGTCAAAGTCCTGTATTTGTTTGACCCATCCATCCATCCTGACAACCTCCTCTTGCGGACTTTGTCTTAAACTACACGACCTGCCTCCTAAATTGCTCCCATCATTTTTACGACAACCACTAGAGGTCACTCCCTAACAACAAACGTAAATATGGGTCGTAATAAGCTGTTTGACCTATGTGGTCATATTTTTGAGGAGAACGGTCTCAACCAGTGTTGGGCAAGTTGCTCTCAAAATGTAATACATTACATGTTACTAGTTATTTTCATTTGAAAGTAATACAGTACTTATTACACTGCTTTTGCGTTACATTGACCAAAATGACCTCAAACAACTAATAGGCATTTTAAATGGATGAGGGTTATGTTGTTTCCCAGCAGGTAATCAAAGCACAGAAGCTCCACTTTATTACAGTTCATTTCAGATCCAGTGCTGCAGGTCTGACCCATTCATGCATTCACATACTGTGGTTACCAATTTGTATTAAAATCACTAGCTTATTTTAATAATAGTGTGATGATATACAGCAATAATAGCCTTGGACGCAGGGAGGGTCAGGCAGTGGATCAATATTGAGGTTAGCACAACGAAAATAATGGCGTGCGATCAAGTCACTATGAGGAGCACAAATTAATACACCGGACTTGGACGACACACCTGCTGTTCCTGCTGTGCTGATCAGCTACAGCAGCACCAGAGAGAGGGTTATGTATAGCATCGGAGCTGTGTGCTGGCGTTGCTCTGCAATTGTAGGGGATGCGAATGGAAACACATCTAACATATACTCACTCATCACTCATAAATGTCGATCATCAGGATGAGGAAAAAACAAACAGGAGGACAGCTCCTTATCCTTGCTGCTTTCAGCCTGAGGACACAAAAGCAGAATGCTATATGGTGTGTGTATATGAATAGAAACATACTGGACATGATAACACACACGATCACTGGCACCCGTCTATAAGGTGGGGTATAATGAATGGCATGACAACACACAACGACCTTTGAGGGATGTATCTTTTCTAGTAGTGCGCTGGCAGAGGTGAAGCAGTGTGGATCAGTGTGGATAAATGAGTATTAAAAACAATACACAGTTAATTTCAGATGGTAACATGTTACGTGACATTGTAAATGTATTGATATTACCTGAAACATATTACCTCGAACACTGGTCTCAACACATGACATTATGGATACATGTACTTGTTTTCTGAATATCTCAAATGTCGATCTTTCCATCTGCCTGCTCTAAAAACATAATTCATCAAATCAGAAAAAGTCGTTTTTCTTCTTTAAACCCTGAAGACCTGGTAACAAAAGCCATCTACAAGAAAACCTCATATTTTAAATCCATATTTAAATCCACCCTGAACCATGAAATCTAATCACTGTTACACATGAAATGTCAGTTGTTTATTTGCTGATATAATTAAAAAGCTCCATATTTGGTTCACAGCACAGTTTCTGCTCCAGCCATGCGACTTCACATCTCACCTCCATAAGAAGACACAACAGGTGGGAGCAGTGAGTGCACTAACACAGATATTGACCTGTAAGACACATAAACAACAGGATCAGCAACCACCTCATCACCTTAGTGGGTCAATCCCTTCCACAATCCACTGAATCTATTTTTGAACCCAAGAAGCAATCCAAGAACTCAGCCATGGCGCCTTTATGGTGAACCTAAAGTCCAAGTGGTGTGAAAAGGAGTAGGGGAGTCGGAAGAACAATCTGTTTTTGTATCTCTGTAACAGTTTTAAAATCTTTTATGAGAAAGTCAGAATTGAATGACTCTCATTTCCCATAGTTTAGATAATGATCTAATATCAAAATGAAATTATCACTCAAGCAAGTGTTTACCAAGCTATCGACCATGGGGAGACAAAAATATTATGTTGAAATATGGTTTTCATCCAAGAAAACAACATTACTGTCAAGTCTTTCTGCTGTCTGTTTAGGTTGGGTAATTTATGGTACTCTGCGACTTCCCCTCATGGGCCCACTTGATGGAGGCACCATGCTATCACAGATTTGTATTGACTGCGGTTTGTGTAGTGCACTATACCACTGTGATTAAAGCAATTTAAGGTCATTGTGAGGACAACACCGGTGCTGATGTGGGTCCCGCTGTACCTTTTTGGGCTATCTTTTGGATTAATGACTGCAGTCAAATTCCAGGGTGAACACCATCGACTTACACACAGCAAAAACAAAAGTTTTATGTTTTTCATAATTAATATAATACTGCAATATTGCAGTGTTCCCTGTTAGAGAGAAAACAAGTGTACATAAATGCAGTTGTTGAAGAAGAATCGCTTTCTATGAAGACCACATCTATAATGTGTTATGAGGGCATTCATAGCTAATTATAATGTATTTATAATGCTTTATGACTACACTCATAAACACACATAATGCTTACTGATGCACTATATCAACATTCATAAAACATTATAGATGTGACTTATAATGGATTATAAGTGTCAAGTGTCTTACGGATGCTCTTGACTAGTTATAAACTAGAGGTCGACTGATGGGGCTTATGACGCACATTTACCCTATACGCACATCAACAATCACCTGTAATAAGGACTCATAAAATGCTATAACAGTCCATGCAGTATCATAAATTATCATTGAGTAAAGTGATGCATCTATATTAATGCATGGTTCATCATAAGGTTTCATTGTTGGTGCTAAGTAAAGTCTGATGCATTTTTATGTAATTAAAATAATCTACATTGCTTCATTTATCAATGCCAACCACACACTAGTATACTTTGAAAAGACTTTACAAAGACTGAAGTCTGACACCCTCTCACACCTCAAGACAATGTGTCATGAGAGTTTTTGCTCACAGAATAAGATTTTGCAAAGACTTGGGATCTTGTAGAGTCCCTATTTGCAAAACTGTTCGCTTAAAAAAGGAAAAAAAAAAAAGTGGACAAAAAATTGTTGCAGCCTTTAAAATCACCAGGGAGTATGCTACATGCTATAGCTAGCTAGCTAACTAACTAACCTCTGTCATCATCCCAAACAGGGTAACTTGTAATTCATTCTCTTTGTCATTCATTTTGCGTAATCGCTCATCCTGTTGGGGGTCGCGGGGGGGGGCTGGAGCCTATCCCGGCTGACACTGGGCAAGAGGCGGGGTACACCCTTGACAGGTCGCCAGACTATCACAGGGCTGACATATAGAGACAGACAACCATTCACACTCACATTCACACCTACAGGCAATTGAGAGTCACCAATTGACCTGCTGTGGGAGGAATCCAGAGTACCCAGTGAAAACCCAGACACAGGGTTTGAGCCCCCCACCCTGGGTTCAAACCAGGAACCCTCTTGCTTTGAGGCGACAATGATAACCACTGCTCCACTGTGCCGTTACTTGTAGGCTAATGGTAATTACTGGGATGTTTGATATTAGTCTTCAAGCAAACCATACATTTCACCTAAAGATATCTAGCTTCATTCTTACATATGGTTACATGATGTGATTTTTAAAGCTAACAGGCTTAAACTGAGATGTACAGTTAGCTCGTAAGCTACCAGCAAATATTCCAGTTGCTAACCCATCAGTCAACCTCTTGGTAACTAGTCAAAAGCATCCATAAGACACTAGACACTTATAATCCATCATAAGTCACATCTATAATGTTTTGTGAATGTTGATATAGAGCATTATTAAGCATTATGTGTGTTTATGAGTGTAGTCATAAAGCATTGTAAATGATTATAATTAGCTATGAATGTCCTCATAACGCATTATAGATGTGGTCTTCATAGAAAGTGTTACCAAGAAGGGTTATGAGTATACTAATCCACAGTGTTTGTGACTTTGTGTGTTACATCAAGTATTAATGCAAGATTCATGCCATGAACAATATGATACCAATGACCTGAAGGCAGTTGGCTATGTACTATAAGTCTTTATTGTACTGAATGGATTTTGTTTTTATTCAATATTGAGTATATTCATGGGTTGAGGGCAAATGAATGTATCTGCTAGTGAGCTGTGGGAGTGCATCCAGCATACATAGGGCACAACAAACTGCAAATTGTGATAGTCCAGCTGAAGCAGCATCTGTCGATTGAAATTATCCAGATGAGAGATAGTGTAATGTTGCACAAAGCTTTTCTGTTGCTAGGTTGGAAAGGGGAATAATGCGTGGGAGGTTCAAGGTTGTCTTTTATTCCTTCCAGAGGTGTAATTATGCAGTTACTGTATCCATTGTTTGAAGAACTCATCTTCATATTACTTTTTTTTCAGTACCCTTCACATTTAGACCCGCTGTTTAAAAGCAGATTTCATGCAAAAATCCACCCGCAGTAAATGTGTGAACTGTGGTAAAATATAACTGAATACATAATCAACCCCACTTCTGATTTCTCCATGCATCCTTTGTGCAAACCTCCTTTATATGCATGTATTAGAGAGAAAGTGCACATCCTGGTGGCATTAGGGTCTTAGAAAGTGCTCCTTTCAAATTAATGGCATAGACAGTCCAGAAGAAATGAGTAATTATTCATATATTATTATTAATATTTAAACAAAACTAATTCTACATTCACACTCAAGACAAAAGTGGCCCAAATCTGATTTCAGCTCATATATGACTCATATGAGCTTATTTTATTTATTTATTTTTACAACAGTGTGAACAGCACAAATCGCATGGAATCTAATCTTTATAATTCTGATTTTAGCCATTGTCATATGTGGTTCAGTTTGGTACACAATCAACCTGTGGAGTAAAACAGTGCGCAGCAGTAGCAGCACAATACTGAAGTTTTACATTTTAGAAATGTAGTGCCAAGGAAAAGGGCTGTTTAACAGCAAGGAAAAGTGGTGAAAATATCCTCAATTTAGTGCCCACTTAAGCAGGATTTATATATGTACGTCAGCTCTATACAGAGCCTGCGTCATAGCCTACGCACATGGCTTACGCCATTGTAAGCGTTTATACTTGTGTTGTGGTTTGTCACAACCAAAACACACATTAAACATGACTTAATAGCAGCAATTTCAAACACAAACACACAAAACGGCTTCACTGTAACTCGCAGCATTCACAGACAAACACTTGTGTTCATCTGGACACATTTTCCCCACAAATACGACATGCTAATGTTTTTATCAGGAGAAGCCAGGACAACAGCAGCATTTAACAAAGGTAGCGTTACAAAATGCGGCTCCATTACAACTCACATGGTTCATTGACAAAACAACCGTCTTATACTACACATGTTTTCCAAACATATATAACATGCTAACGTTATTAGCACAAGCCTATGGGATTTTAGATCTTATAAATTAGCCTAGTGATGAGCAGTTGGGATCCACTGACTTAGAAAACAAATGTGAAAGACAGCTGTAAGAGGAAGGATAGTGAGATGTTAAGGCCCTGACCACCAAGCTGATGGTCAGCTGTGGTCAATGTAGAGGCGGTATGGGCATCTGTTGCCCTAGTTTTTGAAGTGCGTCTCCCATCCCTGGCACTAGTCGGCCCCTTTTGCCTATTTTTTGGATGTTTCAGCATGTTACATAGGTGTCCAAGATAGCAGAGCCTGTTGGTGATTGAAATCACTCTGACTGACAGTTTATCTAAGTGCACAAGAAGAGACATGGAAGTGTGGATAGCAAACGTACAGCTGAGGTCAACAGGGCATGAGGTTAAAACAGACTTTTTATAATAGGTATGATTATTTTTCATTCACTCAGCTCTTTAGCAAAAACGGTCTGTAATTGTTTGTGGTGTTGTTCACTACTGCACGATAAATATCCTTCCTTCTTTCAACTTTGGGTTGTGTCTTGAATCCGTTCTGTCGGTCTTCTGGTTTCCCTTTTAGAATGAGGAATACAGACCAACTCTGCCTGCTGGTATGGAGAGTTATTTCCTCTCACACAGTTGGCCGTTGGCTGTATTCTTTTCAGAGTGTTCAAGTACATTTTTTTGGCCAAGCCACATGCAGGCAACATGAGGCGACACAACAGTTAGCCTTCATCGCCAAAAGTTTTTTGATGAAGTTATGTTGTAACCAGTGTGCAAACTATGCCATTACTTTCAGGGGAGCTCACATTTTTATGTGGGGGGGATGCAAAACCAAATATCACAGTATGATACAAAATGATGCGATGTGCTCTCGTACATCACTCTGCAGAGTATACTGCAAATCATCCTCATGCATGAATCATACATCAATAAAAGCCTGATCCATGATGATGAAGATACAGAAAAATATAAATGCATATTGTAAATATTTTAGAGACTCTAAAATTTCACAAATCATGTTTTCATGGGAGTTTATGTCGTAATAAAGAGGAGCCAAGCTCCTCCTGGCTCCACTGTAGTTTGCATCCCGGTTGTGACACTTCTGTACTTCTGCGTCCTGTTCTCTGCTTCCACACACGCCTCCTTACAGAAGCAGCAGTCCCTGCTCCACAAAAAGCCATAATTAAAAATTTGGCTCTCTTTCTCCTCATCCTCGTCCTCATTATCATCTGCTCACAAATTTTCTGGCTTCTACTGCACATCAACTTATAAATGAAATTGCAAAGGTTTACTTCAGTGGCCTCAATATTTACTTCCGTATAACAGGATGCTGTGTTTGACATCTTTGTTTTTTTTGTTTGTTTGAGCATAAGGGTCAGTTCAGGGCCGTGAACAGTTAAAACTGTTATCTGATATTAGCCACATTTAAAAATAATGTGAACAGCCAAACAAAAAAAATGGATTTAACCAACAACCATACAGCCTTCTTGTATCTACAGCCATAGTAGTTGTTCTGTGAGGTTGTACTTAGCCTAATAGCAACATGCTAGTAAGTTGGCAATGCCAACATTCTGATTTTAAACAGGTGAAGTGTTTACAATGTTCACTACCGTACAGTTTAACAGGTTAGTATGCTAACTAGCACTAAACACAAAGTATAGCCGAAGATGATGGCAATACAGGAATTCAGTCCTAAAAAATTCCTTAAATTGAACATAGTGTTAGTTCAGGCAGGACACGATGTCAAGCTCAGCTTACATCCCAGCTACATCAGCTGATCTCAAACAGCCTAATCAAGTGATGGAGCAGCTGATTGATGGAAGGGAGTCAGCTGATAGATCACATGATTCCTTTCTATGCAACCAATTGGTCAGTCTCATTGAGGGCCCCCTATTTAAACTGCTGCTTCCTCTGCAAGCCACTTTGCAACCCTCCTCCACCCCAGCTCCTCCTTTTCATGTTGTGTCTGACTTATCAATGTAATTTCTGTTTGTCATTGATGCTGCTCGGTTCTGTTCCCGAGAGGTCTTTGCTGCTGCTCTCTCTGCCTTAGGCTTTTCATGTAGGCACGTGGAGGGGTAGGGAGGTTTGCGCTGTCTGCGTCGGGCTTTCCTTATTTGCACGTGGAAGGGCAGACAGGTATGCTCTCTCTGCCTTAGGCTTTCCACATGGCGCATGGAAGAGGCTTTCTGCGTAGATCCAAGGAAAGGCAGAGAGGCCCTAGAGCAGAGCCATATCGCCAAATGTAATGCTGCAAATGGAAATAAAATTTTCTTTGACGAAAGTGTTACTGAAATATTGACCTCTTGATGGCTCTTAATTGAAAATTAAGGTATCACCAAAAGTTATTGTAGTTAATCTTGAGGGGGGACATGAATGTGTGTACCAAATTTTATGGCAATCAATCCATTGTCACATTTCACTCAAATCCACAAAAGTTAACCTTATGGTAGATATTTATGGTGGTAGAAAAAAGTCTTAGGATCATCCAAGTCATTAGAATTCATGCTCTGGGCACCATGGATACCTGTATCAAATTTCATGGCAATCTATCCAATATTTGTTGAGGTATTTCAGTGTGGAGCAAAGTGGTAGGCCGACCGACAGACAAACCGAGACTTGCATTACCATCCAAAACAGGATTTGTGTAAGATAATTTTATTGCACAGTTATTAGGCAGCAGCCTTGACAGCCCCAGAGTCTAGACATACTGGGTGACATATAGTGGTCAAGAATGAAATGACGGGCCTTTATAATGTGAAACCTGTTGGAAATGTGAAAATGCTTTCTCATGACCCCCTGCCACCTGAAGGAGCTGTGTAATAGGCTAAAATGAATACCCAGAGCAATACTGAATAGATTTATGTAAAAGTCATTACATTGCATTCACTCTGCACATTAAATGATACACGTCCCCATTTCTTTCTTTTTTTATCGCTATTTAATGCCCTTGAAACATATCATCTCAGATTTGTGTTTGCCACAGGAACACTCTGTGTTCTAATGCTAGTTTATCTCAGTGTTTAGAAATTCCAAATTAATTGTTGTCAACCCTCCTGCCCACACACACACACACACACACACACACACACACACACACATACTTGTGTGTATCACGCAAGACTCACTCAAAAGGAACAGGCCACCTCACTGCACTCTCAGCTGCTCAAATCTGGCAGCAGGTTGAGCTTTTCTCAAGTGTGTGGCCAAAAGTTACAGCAAAGCTTTTGTCCCTGCAGCTAATGAGTTGTTAAATATTTTTATTTGAATTTCTCAGCTGCCCACACAAGGATATTGCAGAAGATTCAAGTGTGAAGACACTCACATTAATAAGAAAAGGAGACAAAAATCAGTTCACGCAATAAAAAAGGTTACTTAGTTTCAATTATTCCGACTCCAAAATCATGTTGATTTTTCAGGTCTTTACTGTTAACGTTAGGATAGACTCTGTTATTCTATGGTGGAAGAAGTATTCCTATCAGACCCATCCTTAATGAGGCAAGCATCTGAATATATATTTCACTTTTTATAGTGTCTATGGAAAATTTTACATGACATAAACTCTTTACTTCTTTGAGCTGTGTTTCAGTATTTCTCCAGTGTGCTGTGGGCTGGGCAGATTCACAAATGTGGTGTTTTGTCCTATGCAGTATAAAACATAGCTGGAAGTTAAACTAAGTGGTCCTGATGAAGGTCACAATCTGACCAAGGAATTCACAATAAGGCAAAGTGTGTGGGAGCATTATTTTAAGTTAAAGGCTATGCTGGATATTCTGAAAAAACAATGTATAGACTTTCAATCATCACTTATAACCCAGTAGAAGTATGTGGTGGTGTGTTTATCTGCAGAGACTCTGCCCTCTGACTGTATTGTCTGTCTTATTTTGCTGTGTTCAGGACATTTGTGGGCACAGCACGCAGGTGAGGTCGGGACTTTATAAAGAAGCAGCAACCAGGTGCTACAACATAAGCAGCTTGCATTCAAGAGGATGCTACGAAATTTTAGAACACAACACCGAACAAAAACGGAAAAATAGCGAGGCTAAATCCCAAGCAGACAAGGTTTGTTGCAAAACAAGAGTGGATATGTGGTTAGTTTGCATTTTCACTGCAGCGTTGGCCTGTTTTCTGTTGGGCAGGTGGGCGCAGACAGCTCAGTTAGTTTACTAAGGTAGCAACTTTTCCTCACAACAAATATAATGTGTAGTAGCCCACAGTGTACGTAGAAGCAGCGTATGGGAGGAGGGGCCAAGTTTGAATGTTGTGTTCACAGACAGTAACAATACTATACCTTCAAGGTAACCACGCACATTTCAAACATCTCACTTCTGCAATAATTTGAACAATGCAACTCTGATATAACAGATAACAATTCTTGTATTGAATTGTATTGAATTTCATTATTGTGAGGCAAAATGCAGTAGTTACTAATCCCCAAGGTAATGTAAGGGTCTGTGCTCTTATTCAGTCTCCCACTCAGATTTTTACTTCATGCACAATGAATGTTGTTTTCAAAGTGTTTCTAATCATACAGATTTTGATCCCATGCTGAAGGATCAAGTCAGCCGCTGTTTTTGCATGTGATGATTATGCTTGACTAAAAAGAAACTCACCCACTCACCATCAGCCAGTAGACACGGGGTCAGTGCAATTGAACATGAAAATGAATAGTCCAAGAGGTGAATGGAAATTTCATTATAGAAAACAGTATAATTTTTCACATTCAGGTCAGTGGCATAAGTATAATAAGTGGACTGAAATATGCGTAAAATTATGCAGACTCATACAAGGCTGTTGGTTATTGAGGAAGAAAATCTATTATCCATCTCTAAATGTTTACTTTTCACATGTAATCTCATTTTCCCTGCAACGACTGGTGTCTGTTTCCCTTATTTTTGCTCTTTCTCCCCAAATTCTGAAGTTCAGTTTAACTACAAATTGCATTTCCTGCAGAAAATGCAGGTGAATGCTGACAACTAAAATTGCATAGCATTGCTGAAATACAGAAATCTTAAAATGCACTGCACTGCTGAAACACCTGAAAATCGAATTGTTAAACTTAATTGTCCAGGGCCCCCTTGTCTTGGGGGCTTTTATTGGAAATCCAGCTAAATTGTGACCTTTTTGACCAGAGCCAGCACTGTGAGCTCCCGTTACCTGATTGATGCATTACATAATGGAGCTAGGAGCTTAAAGGCACTGCTAAAAAAGCTTGAATCTAAACTGTAATACTGTCAAAGTTAAAAGGGCTGAAAGAAGAAATGCTTCATATTAATATCACTTCCATTATAAAAGATGATGAAAAGGCATAATATTTAGAAAAGCAAAAAGGTAGAATAAAGTAGAATCATAGAAGAAACGTCCTTAACTAGCTGAACAGTTTGATATTTGAATGGTTTCTGTAGTTAAGACTACACAGAAGTCATTGAAATTCAAAGTGGAGTAGTCTAACGGAGGGAGAGACTGTAATTATTTAAGGATATGTTATTAGAAGTTGTAGAAATAGTAGTAGTACTCTTTGCAGTATGCACAAGAATCACATCACATATTCAGACTGTGGTTGTGGAAGGCTCTAGCTTTACTACTATCAAGTATTAAAATCAGTGTTGGGCAAGCTACTTGGAAAATGTAGTGAACTAAGCTACCAGCTACTCTACATTAAAATAAAGTTTCACTACAGTGAAGCTATCCCCAGAGACATGTAGTAAGCTAAGCTGCGAGAAAATGGCAACAGTAGATTGCTACTTGCAAAGCTTCTTTTTTTTTTCAATGTCAAATCAGCGTCATCTCAGTGATAAGAGCAACTGTCAGCCAAACAAATAGGCAGGCAAAGCATGTTCAGTTGAACTGTTTACTGTGAAATAACAGACTTAAATTCAAACTTTTTTTCTTTTCTTTATTTTTTTGTGATATTTGAGCATGTCCTCCAATAACACGACATCATCAGTCGGCCTTTTGCTTCCTCTTTTTCTCTCTCCTCTTCCTACTTAATGCATTTCTCTGTCTCGGCCTCTTTCAGTAGGCTATCATGCTGTCAGTAATTCAAAAACACAATTCCAAAATATATTTTTCAGTCAATAAAATAAATATTAAATAAATATAAAAAATATGAACAGTAAAAATAACAGACCTAAATTAAAACTTTTCTTTTTTTGGGACATTAGAACATGAGCATGTCCTGCAAGTAACACGTGACATCAGTATGTCACTCTCTGTCTCTCTAGCTCTTTTCTCGGCCCTTGTGTCTATTTCTCCAGTGTCCACTGCAGATCCACTAAATATATACAGTGTATGGGCAAGACATGTGAGAGAGTTGTCAAAAAGTGCAGTGTAGCCAATCAGAGGCAGCGTAAAGCAGAATAAACTGTAGGATTAGTATGTGATGTCATGTGGAAGTACCTCCCTTGCCTGCATGCCTCAGTGTGGCACTGGTGTCAGTCACATTACTCATCCTCAGTTTTATCATCATCAGTTTTATCCAGACCTCTGCAGGAAAAAAAGTCTGCTGCACTCCAGAGCCTTTCCTGGTAAAGAGCTTGTAACCTTTAGGATGCTACGGTGCTGCTCGATAAATTATTCAACTTCGCTAATAGAAAGCTATTTGACTCAGAAAATCGTGACGTTATCAACAGGCTACTGAGAAATGTCGTCAAATGAGTTACGTCGCTACTTGTCGTGACACTACAGCCCAACACTGATAAAAATGCTTCAAGATAACTCAGTGTTTCCACTAAATACTTTTCAGTTTGCAGAATAATTCTTATCAAACAATATTCAGAGAAATCTAAACATAATATTCACACTAACAGCCCAGAGAGAGAGATAATCTTAATATTTTAAAAAGCATTAAGGTGACAAAAAAGTTGAACAAATCATATATTTCCTTACATTTCCTTAAAAAAGTAGACAGGTCCAAGAAAGAGCTTAAATGTGGTGCACCAATCAGTAACAGAAAGCAACTGATGGATATCTAATCAGCTAATCAGAATGATTGTGTTTCTGTGTCTCATGATGAGTCATGGTTAAGCATAATTGATGATAACACATGTAGAACTACTACTTGATAAGGAGACACCCCAAAAATAGAAACTGTAAGTTTTATTGCTGAAATTTACTTCAATTTGGGCATCCCAAAACTTGACATCCATTTATTTTCGTAACCGCTTATCGGCTTAAGGGTTGTGGGGGGGCTGGAGCCTATCCCAGGTGACATTGGGTGAGAGGCAGGGTACACCCTGGACAGGTCACCAGACTATCACAGGGCTGACACATAGAGACAGACAACCATTCACACTCATATTCACACCTATGGGCAATTTAGAGTCACCAATTAACCTGCATGTCTTGGCCGGAGTACCCGGAGAAAACCCACGCTGACAGGGGGAGAACATGCAAACTCCACACAGAAGAAAAACAAATAACATTGTTTTATTTTTGCTTTGAGGCAGTAATTCCAAAAGCTGTAGCTCATGTTGCTTAACTTGGCACATCATCTGAAAAAGAAAAAGAAATAATTGCATTTTTCTCTTTAAATTGTGTATGATGAGTGAAAGCTGGGGAAGCTACAAGCATTTCAGGTAGAAACTTTTGTAAAAGGAAAGAGGTGGAAGGGGGTTAGAGTGGGTGATGTCACCGACTCTAATCAGCACATTACACACACATTATAAAATCAGAAAACGTCTGTAAACAGCATCCCAGCCAACATTTGTAGGTGGAGCCCACGTGGGTAGTAAATGAGCTGAAACATGGGCCCTATCGGGGATCGTCCACATTGTTCCGTGATGGCCCCATGCTAGTTGCCCACATGGGTCGCTGTACCCAAGTGGGCCCCAGATAAGAGGTCCATTTTGAGCCCATACCCACTTGGTACCCAGGTAGCCCTAGCATAACCCACTTGGGTAAAACCAATCATGTGGGCTGTCAGCATGGGGCCATCACTGAAACCACAGACAATCATGTTTAGGGCCCATTTTTCACCTCAATTACTGCCCACATATGAATGTTGGCTGGGATGAAATGTTAAGTGTTTTATACAAAAACAGTGTAACATATAAAAAAGTTTAATAGTTCAAAATCTTGTAGAGTTTAAATGACGTCTGTAGCTGAAAGTATGCAGGAGCAGTGGACCAAAAAACATACGGAAGAAGTTCAAATAAGAAGAATTAAGATTTGGCTTACAAAAGTGTGAATGCTGAATCAGTATTCACACAAATATGTCGTTTCTCAAACCCATGCCTTGGCAGAGAGAGCACCACTCTGCTCTGCATCATGTTGTTCCTCACCTCCTCCTCGTCCATCATTTTCATACATCACTTCAGTTACTGCAGCCTGTTACACGTGGGAAACAAAAAACAGATATGAGACATTTGAGAAATCCAGTAGGCATATGGTACCTCTTCCCAGACTATCTGAATTGTTGGCCTGTACACATCTTATTTATTTATCTATTAAATGAGTTTATTTATTTTACTGATGCACTGAACACTTTGTGTTCTCTCTGTAGAACAGTTAAAAATGTTTCATAGACGTGTGTATGTGCATATTTATGACATTTAAACATGCCAATTCAGCAAGCTCTGAAGAAGGACCGCTTTTGGCTGGACTGTACCATATAGTGAGTGCTACGCAAGAGCATATTATGTTACAAATAATGGGACTTTCTGAACATTATCATGGTACATACATAGCAAATGCAGAAGATAATGTAACTCTTAAATGTTTTCTTTTTTAGTTGCATGCACTGGTGGAGGAGGTGTAGATAGAAAACTACAGTAAGAGTAAGAGAGTGTCTTAATTTTTTGTGTTTCTTGTTAAAATATTGAAATACCATAAAAACAGATATCATAAAAAAATTGTTTTCCATAGTTCTACAAAAACAACCAAAAATGTAATTCTTTTTTTTCCCAGAGCCTCTTGTGCTCCTTTTCCCCGAATGTTACAAAGCTAGTCACTAATAAAGATACAGATTCATAAATGAAAAGTGAAATGAAAAGCTTTCAACTCATCATTGTTGGAGTAAATACGTTATATAACACGAGGAGCAGCAGGAAAAAAAAGGGGGGAAATGAAGAAAGTATTTATTTCCATAAAGTGTTCAGTAATATTTTGTCATACTCTGCTTGATACACACTTCAAGATCAAGACAAGCTCCATTGATGTAGATGTACTAATGATTATAATTATAACAGTAAGAAGAAGAAACATGCCAGTGATTACAAACAATTTAAATTGATATGGAAAATCAAGAATAAAGATATATTGGAAGCACTCAGTAGAGATGTAAGTATTTTACTGGTTTCACATAATTGCATAATAATTGCATGATTGAAAACGTCTGAATAAAAGATAACCTCGCTGACCTAGATAGATCACCATTATAACACATACCAAGCAAACCTTTTTTAGAGACATATTTGAAAGTTTACCCACATAAACCATCTTATAGCTCCTCTTCAAATGCTGCTATCACACATTTTGGGATATTCGCACTTACTTAATGTCTGTGCTCTTACTTGCTCCTGGATTATCCCGTGTCAAGGGAGGTTTAAAAAAGTGTGCATCAATTTCACTAAGCTGTAGAAACAGCATTGTGTGCGTCTCACTTCCTGTCAGCAGTGTTTTTTGTCAGTGCAGTGCAGTCAGGAAAAGCTTGTTTCGTGTGTCATTCACCCCAGCCGTGCCATGCTGGGCTGTGAATGTGTGAAGTTAGCCCTGTTAGAGACTGTTACTGCTAACGACGCTGAGAGAAAAAATATGGGTAGCATATAGGTCTATGCAGCCACCGTTATATGCACAGCACTATAAAAGGTTATTGAAAAAACACAATAAATACACAATAAAAAGAAGGTAAGGGAGTTGATAATTCAACGAGGCGAGATGCATAAACAGCTCTTCTACTATACCACTAATGAGGCTATGTTGCGTTCATGCAGACAGAGGTGGTCTCCTCATTAACACTTTTATTTTTAGTGGAAAAAGCAAGTGTCTGAAAAGGTATTTATCTGAAAAAACAAAAACAGCCTGTAGACAAACAAACGCTGTATCACAGTTTGTAATACTAAACAGTTGAGTTCTACCAAACTGCACAGAAGCATAAAAACCATATGGCTATGATAAACACTAAAATAGTCGTTTTATAAGAGGTTGTTTCACAATTCTCACTGAAGCATTTTTACTTTCATATTTACAAAAGGTACAAAAGCATGTTGTAAGTATGGACAAAAGTGCTATCAGTTTGGTTGGATTACTGCTGAGATTGTGTTTTAACTTGACTAGGCAAAGCAACTACTCATTGCATTGCGAGTTCGTAAAACATTTCAGAGAATTCACAAACCTTTAAAGCATGAATGTGCCGTAGTGAACGTGACTTTCCTTGTAGATTTGAGATGATTAGTCAAGCCATCAAAAAGAATTAGCCAAATGCTAAACCTTAGCTCTAGCTTCTGAAATGTGTGGATGATACTTCTCTTTGAAGTACACCTTTTGGTTCAAACTCTTATCTGGATACAGGCTGTTTTTATTCACTGTTCATACTTGTATAATTTGTAGGTAACCCACACAAATGTTGAGCCAGGAGGCTGTGATGATGTGACCTATGGGCTACAGGCTGTCCTCCGTCATATAAGTGAAGGAGGAAGTCAGGTGACACAGTATAAAGAATAATAAAGGCAACATGGTTTGGAGGAGACCCCAGGAGACTGGGGTTCATGTCCCATGTTAAACCAAAAGCCAAGTTGAGTTATTTTAAGTGACGTTCAGCATGGAACGCTGCAACGCCCAACCATGGTGCTTTTTCTAAACCTACCCTTATCTATAGGGGGCACTTTGTGCTAATATATCATGCTGGTAATATGTAAGATAGCCAATCATACAAACGATGTGCATAACTTTTTAAGATATCATGTAAGGTATCATGACAAGTAAGTAAAGATTTAATCTTGGTCTCTGCACGATCAGAAGAGCCCTTGATTGCAGCTGTGTTTTTTTAATAGTTTAGAACAGTGGTTTCCAACTGGTGGGTCATGGTCCAAAAGTGGGTCGTAGATCCATTCTGAATGGAACACAAGTGACTCACAAATATGTCAAGTTTGTAAAAATAACAAACTTTATTTTTAAGTACAGTGAATTTTCACGACACAGACCCTTTATTTTGAATTATTATTTTCTGCTGTAGAGTGAGTGACTAATGGACAGCTATATGACAGAGACAGCCAGCTAGTTCGACAACATGGCCCAAGGGAAGTATGACGCAGAATGTATTAAACTGTGTGGACCTTGAACTAATGACTAAGGAGAAACCTTGACCCTGTGGCTGGACCAGTTGGGAACCACTTGTTTAGAATACTTTATTTCTCCACAAGGGTAATTGATTTCATATTGGTCAAAATGATGAAGCTTTTTGTTTTTGTTTTTTGGAGTCACCCCAAAACAACAACACCTCTGGTGGTTTGATGTCTCACCTTGCTGCAGTGATGTAGAGGTGTGCTCCAGGGTGTGTCAGTACGCTGTGACACCACTGTTGAGTTTGGATTAAGGTGCAACAGAACATAATTGTGACCACACCCAACCACACCTGTCTGTGGTTTGTGATGCTTGCGTCATCGGTTGTGAAACACACTTGAAATTTCCAAACAGAGACAGCAATGAAATACTGTCTCCTGGTCTGGTGTTAAGTTGCTGTTCAAGGTCTTATTGCTAAAATGTTGGCAAAGAACCACCTCCTAGCTTAACAGTCAGTAAGTGGCAATCTGTGTATCACCTAAATATTTATCACATATTTTGGCATGCAAGATGCCTTTATTTGTCTATACCTAATATTATATAACACTATATTGTATTATATTTATTTATTTGAATTAAATGAGCATCGTATAGCTGTTGAATTTTGCTTATCAGTCACATTGGCGATGTTAGCAGCCCTACATTTCAGGTTGCCAGTTGAGTACGGTCAGTGGTAAAATGGAATGTTGCTTGATGGAGATTTAAATGCATTTTTTAATTATGACTTTTTAGTGTAATAGTTAGCAAACAATATAAAAGACCAGAAAGGCAGGTTTTATCTCAGGCGGCTGTGGCTGAGAGGTAGAGCGGGTCATCCGATAATTGAAAGATCAGGTTCCATCCCCAACTTCTGCATGTCGAAGTATCCTTTGGCAAGATACTGAACCCCAAACTTGCTCCTGATGGCTGTCCCATTGGTGTGAGTGTGTGTGAGTGGTTACTGAGCAGCAGGTGGCACCATGGATGGTAGCCTTGGCCACCAGTGAGTGAATGTGTGGCATTTTTTTATGACAAAAAGCACCACTGAAATGGTTAATGGACTTGTACTCGTATAGCACTTTTTTAGGGGCTGTTAAAGACATCTGCAGGGCACGGCATAAAAATATTGTAGCATCTGATGGATAAAATCGCCCAATCACATTCATTTCCAAAATCCGATATATATGTACTTCTGTATTGCGTATCGCAGACAGACCACATCATGGCTGCTCCACAGTCCTCTCCTTGAGTTCATTAAGGGGAAAAACAATATGGCTGTCATGGCATCAAGTAAATATTTTGGACAAATACTGGCAAACAGTTTAATCAGCGAAAGTTGTGTGCATGTGTTTTTCTGTCAAAGTGTGCCAAGGTGTGTGGGTGGGCGCGCGCGCAGAGAAGTCACGGTTTCATCTGTCGATATGGATACATGCTAGTGTGAATACATACAGTATATTGTCTCCATCTGTGTATTGCTCCTGAAAAAGGCTCATTAGGTCTCCATCTGGTGGATCCAGTAAATGCTACAACCCAAGCTGCTGCAAGGCCAATTGAGCAGTAAAATTATGGAGGCTTTTTGGGAATTCATTATCAACAGATTTCCTCTAAATCAGCCCCTCATCCTCTTTTCTGTTTATTCAAGTTGCCTTATTCTTATCACCATTTTCAAACATAATGCAGATGCAGAATGCAAAAGTACAAATAAAAGTATACAGTTAAAGTCCACAAAACACAACTTCAATGGGAAGTCGGCTTGTTCTTGTGAAAATAAATCCCTTTATTCAGAACACCCTTGTTTTCTTTTTCCTTTTATGGGACAGCAGGCAGTACACTTATCTGTAGTGGTTTTAATTTACCCAGAGTGTTGTAAAGCAGAGAAGAAGACAGATTAGAGGAGACACAAAAGAGCCCCCCTCTCACAGGTAGCCACTACATTCTCATCTCATGTTACAGATTGCCATCCACAGGATACTGTGAAGCTTGAAAAGGTAGAGCATACAGTACTGTACCTTCATATGGTGCTTAAAATAAAACTGGTGATTCAAGATAGTGAAATATAAATACATCAGGGGGCACAGGGCATAGCCAACCAACGCTCTCATAACTGTGAATGAGCCTGGACATCCCTCACAATGATACACACAGTTTCTCATTACAAGGCTTTAGAAAAAGACCAGATGGGAGGGTGAAAGTGTAATCCATGGTTAATACTAAACAAAGGCAGGCTGTCTGGGGGACATTTTTGCAGAGAGTGAAAGCTTAGTTGCTAATGTAATGCTAATTTAAACAAGGCTTCATTACAGTATTATTGGTTGTTAAGTTTGGGATTTGAAGGGCAAAGAGACACAATCTGTACATACATAAAGAAAAGTCTACGAGCTGTTAGAGTAGCCACTGCAATCATTGAATTGGGGGATCTTAAGCACTCGTTTCTTACCCTCTGAGGCTAACAGCAGCTTGTGCTTACTAACACACATCAGAGCATTTTTCACACACTTCCTTATTACATTAATACAATATACTGCACATCAAATACAAAAGGAAATAATTGGATCAACTGATTTTGAATGAAGCTGAATATGTAAAAGGTTAATAATCCATTTTATCCTTCCATTTTCTCTCAGTCTGAGTAGCAGTGGCTGCAGGCTGAGCAAAGACGCCCAGATGTCCCTCTCCCCAACAACATCATCCAGCTCATCCTAGGCGATCCACGGCCAAATGACATATGTAATCCCTCCAGCGTCCAGATATGGGTCTGCCCCAGGGTCTCCACCCTGTCGGACTTCCCCAGACAACCAGCAGGCATTCTTAGATGCCACGTCAACTGGCTCCCCTCGATATGAAGAAGCAACAGTTCTGCTTGTCTGATCTCCTCATCCTTTATCTCAGGGTAAGCCCAGCCCACCCTGCAAATCAAACTCATTCCAGCCACTTGTATCCATGATGCCATTTTGATTTCAAGCCAAAGCTAATGGCCATGGATGGGTTGGAGCATAGAGACTCTGTCCTCCCAAGAAGAACATCAGCATCAGGAATTTCAGTAAGCATTTGTTTATTATAACTAAGCCCACACACAGCCATAGTAATTATGGCCAACAAAACATCACACCTCTCCACTCCCCTGTGACTCCACTGTAGCAGGAGTTTTAAAACTAGTGAGAATAATGGTATCATATTCAACAAGAATCCTTTGGTACCAACTATGTCATGCTGGCTTGTCAGAAAGGGGGTTAAATAATGCTCCAAGGACATTTTCCCAGGGATCCCTTAAACTCTCACCTCAACATGTCTGAATGAAAATGGGTTCTATGGATACCCATGAGTCTCCCCTTCACAGACACGCCCACTTACTGTGCTCATCTATTGCAGTTTTTGGGGGAAAAACCCTCTGTTTTTATCATACAGTGTATTATTTTTGGCTAATTTGAATAGTTGTGTATACTGAGGTCCCTAAATGGTCTTGGAATTGCATAAATTAGGTATGAGTACAACTCATAGGATTCAATGAGCCTAATTTTAGTCCTGTGTGATGATGTTAGCTCCCAAAGTAGACATTTTATTGAAGTGAAACCATTTTTTAGGAACTCACATCACAATATGATGACGTCTTGGTATCTTCATGTGGTATTTGGGATGGATTTTTGACCATTTTAATCAGTTCTCGAGTGGTTAGAAATTGCTAAAATTTGGCACCAAATCTGTGTAACAAAATTGTATCAACCTACAAATTGCTGCAGCAACTCATTAGACATGATTAAGCATAGGAATGGCCATCATATATAGGGGCCTAACCGAAACACAATGTTCATTACACAATTATGACAGAAAAAACTTGGCACAAAGTGCTGAGCTGTATCTCAAATTAATCTCTAGATTCCCTGCTTTCAGATGATTTATATAATTTCTATATGGTACATACTATTGACCTGCTATCTTCTCCTAAAGATCCCCTGCCCCACCTAAAACAGACAAAAATGATTCAATGGAAGGAAGTTATGGAGTAGAAAATTTAAAACAGGAGACTGCTGTTTATTTCCTGTTTCCAACTGCAGGTAGGCATTGTTTTTCCAACCAGGACAAATATCATCCCAAAACATTAAGCATGTATTTATCATTGTAACAAATGATGAAGGTTCCTAACCTTAACAAACAAGTCATTCAAATCCAAATCACGTGTCCCTAAACCTAATCTCTGTAAACAGATATCTACAGAATCCTTAAGCAATGGGAAACGATTTTGGTCTTGGAAGTGTTCTGGTTTCTGTTAATGGTACGTGTAGTATTAACCAATCACCTTTGAGCAGCCCATGTGGAGAGATGTACAGCACTGGCCAAAATGCAATTTTGCAAGCCATCAGCTTTGTCTGATGACAATTTAGCCTTATAGTAGCCTTTTTCAAAAATGTATCTGCATTCATATGCAGATATCTGTTTATAGAGAATAGCTGAAATGACCGGTGCGCAAAGGAGAAAGTCTTTACCCAGATATCCACTTGCCATACCAGACCTCCTGATATTGGCTGTTGCCCCATGAGGCTTTTTCGCCACCAGACACTATCCGATGGGTTCCAAGATTGCCTTAACCTTACTGAGTACTTACTTTAGCCCAAACCATGACCTTTTCCTAAACCTAACCAAAGAGGTTATGTTCCTAATCCTTACCAAACCTCACATCATAACACAGATTTGCAACAGAAAGAGGCAAAGGCAGTTTATCTCTTCCTGCTGATTGGGGCATCAGATCAGAAGGACGCTTGCTGTGTCATTCTAGAGAGCATTGACAAGCAACGAATTTTGTTGTTTGAGTTGGAGGAATTGTTGAGCAAAGACTGACTGGTAGATTAACAGTCTGTCACAGCACCTACACTGCTGTTGGCACTAAACAAATCAACCTGTTGATTTTGTATTCTACCTTCCCCTCACTCTTGAAGGAATTCTTGAAGATACTTGAACTTCACCACTTGAGGACTGACTTCCAACCTGAAGTGAGTAACCCATCATTTTCCAGCTGAGTGCCACAACTTAAAGGTAAACAATTTACAGCCATTTGTGTGATAAGCCCTTTCCAGTCTCAGTTACTCTCTATATAGGCGGTTCATAGTTTCCAGCTATGGCTAGATAGGTGCAAATACATTTCAAGCGTGTCCAGTGTCTAAGCAGGAAAATGCTGGTTGTCAAATTGACCTTGACGAATAGGATAATGTCACATCCTGTTCTTAGGATTAAAACAACTGAGTACCACAGCATGAAACTCCCACTGCCCTACAAACTGACCTGAAAGAACAAAGGTATTAGATCTCTGAACCCCATGGTTTATTATGACAACAGGTTTTTAAAGCTATTGTAAGTCACAAACAATCAACAGCGGCTGCTGAGAGAAAACACAAAGGAAATAACAGTTTATCTGAGTTGTTGATAAACCTGCAGATTAGCCTCAGTGCCTCTTTAGAAACTTCCATTTATAGTGAGAAATAAATAATAATTTATCTCACATTGTCTTTGGATAGACTGCCACCTCCTAGGTTTCTGTCTTAGTTGTATTTTGTAAAGAATAGCTCCTACACAGCATGTTTGTACTCTAGACCTAGGGGGGACAAACATTATCTGCTGTACTAAACAGATGCTCAGAGGACATGGATTCTTAATTCACTCCCAGCTGTGTATCAGCGGAGCAGAGCAGCAGAACTGCTGGGATGAAAAAAAAATAGTGAAAAATTGGCCCTAGGAATGCTAAATTAGTGATCAAAATAATTAGTCTATTCTCTTTGCAAGCAAAATGAGTGTCTCTCTGTGTATTGCAGCCCACTGTGTGACAGACAATAACAACACTAGTGCAATGACTGAGAAACACAAAGCAGACGCCGGTCGATTTATTTTCAGTTAAATATGTTTTACATATGACTGTGAGCATATTATTAAAACAGCTGAACAATACTGATAAGGATAAACATCATTTTAGAAAAACAAATATGTAAAACACATGATTTGGGACTTGCTGAATAAAATTATGGGATCCTTATAGACCTACATGTTCTGCCATATGAAAACAGTCTCATGACTTCTGCACCGTTTAGATTTAAACAGCACAACTGGTCAGTGTATTATGTTACAGCGAAGGTCAGGGACTTAACGTGACTGTGTGGAGGTAGATGAGCTGCAGTTCAGTATAATATTTCAATAAAAACGAACCAAAGGCTGATTTTGTCCATGGTCACACCTTTGTGTGGCACCACTATTTGACCTTCCAGTGAAAGAGGTTGGATTTGTGACACCATAAAAGCTGCATAGATATGAGGCCTCATTTTGAGGTTCTTTATCTGTTTGTATAGATCACAGCTGGTTGAGAATTTAAGCCAGTCCTCAGACTCTCTTTCTCTTTATATCATCCCTTGCTTGTGCATTCATACTCAGCCATGTTATGTGGCCCTAATGTCACTCATTATTTTATTAATTGCACTTCTCTCCATCAAGATTACATTGCAGGTCAGTCTATCAAATGTATGTTATTTTGTATCATGTTGGTTCACATTATGTCTTTGTGACCATAGCAACTAACACTAGACAACTGTTTTAATATTTTATCTTTCATGCCCCACTGCTAAGCCATTTACACCTGTCTGTTCTGTTATTTTATTTATCCATTTCTAAGCTTTAACTTCAGCCTCAAACTTGGCTATTTAAGGTGCTTTCAGACCTAGAGTTGTCTTGCTTTGGTCCAAATCAGGGACAAATTTTGTTACAAAGTTGTATAATTACCTAGAGTTGGTTTGTGTTCTCACGGCAGCATTTACAAGCGGACCAGATAAAATGCCTTGCATGAGAAAGCTGCTCTTGATTGGTCAGAATTTCCATGTGGGAAAAATCCAGGAAGTAAAGAAAACGTTGAAGAAGAGTACACTTTCTAATGTCACAATGAAGGGACAGCTCTGTGAATTGATTTTAGCAATCATTGTGTACTATATTGCTTGCATTGTTTATTTTAGGTAAACTATATAGCATACTATACAGTATATAGAAAACAATGATGCACTGGATGCGCCAAATACACATATTAAGGTAGTAGAGGAGGAGGCACACATTAATAATCCTCCAGGACTGTAACATGCTCATGTTTAACCCAGACAACTT
The DNA here is from genome assembly GCA_019142605.1 of Cephalopholis sonnerati. Classification (NCBI taxonomy): domain Eukaryota; kingdom Metazoa; phylum Chordata; class Actinopteri; order Perciformes; family Serranidae; genus Cephalopholis; species Cephalopholis sonnerati. The sequence goes on along the minus strand of JAGQAX010000001.1, from coordinate 33,662,950 downwards.
AATGCGACTGCAGTTGGTTTGGATTGAGGTTGGAATACGTTCTCACCACAAATGAACCGCACCAGAGTTCGTTTGTAACCGGACCAAGACCACCTCTTCAAGAAGGTCGCGGTCCAGTTGTTTTGGTGTGCACCCGAGTGTGACTGCTGTGTTCACACCTGCCCAAACGAACCGCACTTAGGGGGCAAATTAACTTGAGTTTGATTGAACTGAGCCAAACAGGGCAGGGCATTTCAACCGCCAACTGCTTGAAAAACTTTGTAGATTGACAAGTAATAAAAGTAATACAAATTTATTGAAAATGCAAACTGTTGTGTTTTGCAAGCATGGACGGTCGGGCCATTTTAAAGCTCACTTGCTGTTTTTTTACATCAAGCAACATTGGTGTCTTGAAGACGTCACAGATAAACATCTGCTAGAGCATTAAACCCCTTGCCATTGAACAGCAAACACATGCCAGCAGCAATCATGCCGCATACACTCGGACAACATATTAGCAAAGATGAAACTTAACTAGGAATCTGCTCATAGGTAGCTTACTGACTTCTTCCAACATATTACTGAGCCCAAAAAGTAAAGATGATGAGAAAAACACAAGTAAAAAGTAAGTTGTGGTTAGCTTAGCCCAGCTTTGTGTTGTATAAACTTTTTAAGACGACCTGTTATGGTCAAATGTCCCATTTGTTACTAGTGTGGTGTTTTTCTCCAGTTCTTCATGAATAATTTGGTTGTGCACTCTTACTTCAAGTAAAATTGTAATAAAAACAAGTTTTGAAATTCAAATTCTTCAGTGGCTATTGCCCTTTGCAACATGGAGGACTGAAATAAACAAGTCATCAAAAGCTTGCAGATAGAAACAGTAGCCACTTTTACTGTGTTTTGGTGGGTTATAACATAACTTGTTGAGCTTTTAAGAAATATTGTGCCGCCGGTAAATGATTAATAGTGAAACCACACTGTCTTGAAAAATACGCATGGGAGTTATCCTTGCTACTGTATGTTTACCTGCTGTTGGATTATTGCAAATCCCAGCATGATTTTTCACTGCTTTTACCTATGTGTGGGTGGTGGTGCACACTGAGAAGTTAATAGAGCCTTCTTATCCAACCCCAGGAAATGCGCACCTTGTGATTGCCCTTTCAGTACCGTTGTGAAAGCATAAAACAGGTTTTCTTTTGAAAATCTGTTGTGAGAAATACAAGAAAAAAAGACAAGAAGCAAGGGAAACTAATGCTTCTTATATAGTAAGAGTTCCTCTGGCACACTAGTGAAAAACAAAGGTGAGTAGGCCTTTAAGATTTAGACCTCAAAATCAATTGTATTCAAAATACCAAAGCATTTTAACCTAAGGCGTAGTATGCACTTTTGGAGGAGGAAAGTTGATTGTTGAGTCTCAATCCCAGGTTGTCAAATACCGACGCTTTGGGTCACTGGTTGGACTACTAACCTAAAGCATCAGTATTTGACAACCAGGGGAATGAGACTCAACGATCAAATATCTTTATCCAGAACTTTTAAAATCAAGCATCACAATTAAAGACAATATTATATAAAACATTGTATATAAACAGTACCTCATTATCACATGTAGAAAGCTAGTGAACTGTACACAAGTACATACGCATGGAAGCTTTTATACATATTATATGCACCACTCTTCTGCAACAACATTGTCCAGATATCAGCAGTAACCGCCCTATGGGTGCAGTGCAAAGTGGCAGCAGGGGTTATCTAGTGGGATACACAAATGCACTAAGATGCATGCACTGGTGCCATACCACTGTTTCGACAGCCCAAATTCCAATGCCTTATTAGTCCAAAAAATATCTCACTGGACCAAAAGCCTGTTTCTCCGACAGCCCATAATCCCAAAAAGAAACGCTCTGCTCTAAAGTCCCATTCCTCCAAAATTACAAACTCCCTGTAGTTAATTTCAGTTTTCTGGCAGCATTTGAGCCACCAATCCCTGCTAATTTTTGCACCCCTCCATGTGTGTTTACCGGTGGCATTTCAGCTAAAGATTCCAGGTGGTTTCACCAACCGTTTGCGGCTTTTCTCAGCAGTATTTGAGCCACCGATCCTGGGTGTTTTTACCAACCCTCAGCTGTGTTTCTCAGCAGTGTTTTAGCCATTGTTTCTAGGTGTTTTTACTGAGCCTTCTCTGTGTTTCCCAGTTTGGTGTTTGAGATACCGAACGTGGGTGTTTTTCACCAACCCATCATCGCTTTTCTAGCGACCTTTATGCCACCAAATGTTGATGTTATAAGCCAAAATATGATCTTTTTCCTACCATAACTGAAGGCCCATTTCTCCAACAGCCCATGATCCCAAAAACAAACACTCTGCTCAGAAGTCCCATTTCTCAGAAAGTACACACTGCCTGCAGGTAGTTTCAGTTTCTCACCAGCATTTGAGTCACCAATCCTGGGTGTTTTTGATGCTTATAGCATTTCCCAGCAGCATTTGAGCCACAGGTTCCAGGTGTTTATACCAACCTTTTGCAACGTTTCCCAGCAGCATTTGAGGCACCTTATCTGGGTGTTTTTCATTGATTTGTCCTTGCTTTTCCAGTGACTTTTGTGCCACCAAAAGTGGGTGTTTTAAGCAAAAACATGATATTTTCCTAACTATAACCAGGTGTTTTTGTGCCTAAACCTAACCACACTTTCACCACAAAGACTGTAAAACTAATGGAAGTAGCCACTGTATGACATTAGCTTAACAGTCTGTTTCACTCTCTGGCCCTGCTGTGGCCCCAAACACTTTCCAGGTATTAAAGTCCAATATGAACCATAGTTGATAACTTAAGTAGCCAACCAGGGACTGCGTTGTAGTCGATGACGTAAAACACAGGCTGCAACTTGGGAGTAAACACAGCAATATGTGAAGTTATTGCAGAATCAGAGTCAATAACAACAATTAGACAAGTACAAGAGTAAACAATCAGAATATCTCTGTGGAAAGGACATTGTTCGCCGTTCTTCTGACTGGAATAAGTAAAAGCTTGAATTATCAGCTGGCTCTGTTGGAAATGAAGATGTTCCCCTGTTCTTTGTTACGCTGACTGGCTGACATAGTTTAGCTGTCAAGGTGAGTACTTTTGCTCACTCAAAGTGTTTGAGGTGGCAGTAGGGCCAGACGGATACAGACAGTTAAACAGAATGTTGAGCTCACGTCATCAGGATGAGTCATGGAAAAAAATCACATTATAGCTACAGAGACAACATGGTAAAGTTGGACATTTTGACCAGCCAGCTTCAAATGGTCATTCACAGAACTGCGGTTTTTGGCACTTCTCTGTTTGCCTCATTTTTCAGCCCCGAGCTTCCTGCTTTACCTCAGCGTTATTAACAAATTTAACATGTCAGTAGTTTACAGAAACATATAATTCAAACATTTTTCTTGCAGTTTGGTCCTCTAACTGCATCAAGTATATAGTTTCAGGGAAAAGGGACTCTGGAGAAATGGGCAGTCCCCCATGCACTGCTGGACTGGCTTACCATAACAAACCATTCTCATTCCCAACCATCATTCCCTGTTCAGGGTACAATTACTCCACCACATCTTTACATAGCAAATAGTGGTTTTCTGCTCTATTAATGCTCTGAATGTTGCATAAAGAACCTTAATTTCACCTCCTGCACCCTCTTATGCGCTTGCTCTTTCCCTTTAAAATACTGCTCAAAGCTTTATAATGACCTCAAATGCTCCTAGTGAATTAAAGTGGCATTTCATGTGACACGGTTGATGACCGTAGCTGCACTGTAACATAAACAGCATCACATGTTAATTTAGTTAAATTAGAAGAGGACAGACCACAGGGGGGACAGACATTTTCTTATACTGAGAATCTAGGGTAAAATTGATGACTGGCCTCAAATTTTCCCCATGATGTTCTTCTTTGCTGAATTACAGCTGCCAATCTGTCGCCATCCCTCTACTCCTCCATGTCTCCGTCCTCTCACATGGGTGCCATTGCCTAGTCAGCAGTGATGCAGAGCATAGCCATCATAGTGATGAGTGCACAGCACTTTGATGGAAAGAAGTGAAGGCCTTAACTGGACTTTTATGTCAGTGTCATCCCGTACTTTCGTTTTATCCTTATTTGTCAGCGTGCCCTTGAATCAAGTAAACAGGGTGTTTTTTTGCCTTCACTTTCTTTACTTTCACTAATATGATGCCAATCTGTTCTGTCCAAAATGCCCTTTTTCTTGATCTTTGGTTTTCAGTTTTCATATTTTCTTCTTCTTCTGCTACAGTCATGTGTATGAATGTATTTTCTCTTTTGATAGATAATGTCACAGTCCAGCTTATACTGGAATGTTAATTTGTTGTCACAGTGGCAAAACCTGCATTAATGGATGCCATTTTATTAATGATTGGTTTCTGTTTTGATAGTCTAGCACCTGGACTAACATCTAATTTAGCCAGCAGATCACATGACTGGTGGGATTTGCAACAAATTATTTTGCATATCAAAAAATTCTGCTCTGCTTTCTGATTGCATGATAAACACAGCTGATACTTCACAGATGTTTAGAACAGAGATATGTTTAGTATGGTGAAAAAAATCTACTATAATAGTTGTATTGTATTGTTGCACTGTAACTTTGACATGGTGCTTTCCACAAGTAGTATCAACAATGTTAGTACGATGTCTCGTTAGGGTGATGACGTCAAAATTAAGCAGCAATTTTTTTTATATACCTCACTCATACATATATTTGAATTTATACATATTTAGGGTTGAGGCCGCTTGAGTGACAGGCTGTCTGCACGGTGTTGCTACAGTCTATGGACCTTTCCCAAACTACCCCCTACACCCTCCCCCTATCCACTTGCACTCCGTTTACACATTCACACAGTTTCCGCCAAATTAAGTGCCATGCCGCACCAACTAATTAGGAGTAGAAGTGGGTTATAAAACCCTCCAACAGTGAGCCTGCACCAACTTACTGACCATGTGCAAAGCAGAACTGTGTTTGTCATGGAGGAAACTCCGTACAAATCAAGTTCAGCATGACTAAACTGAGAAATGTAAACTGTTCGAACTAGATAGACATTTAATTTTGTCATACAGATGTTAACATCTTAAATGCTACATCGTATTTGATCAAATACACACCTCTCTAGTCTCTATAAAACGCTAGTCCTGTGTATTTTATTGTAAAGTGTAACAGGATCTGTCGCAAAAGTGTGCAGCTTAAGATTAGAGTGAAAAACGAGAAGATGTTTACAAATGTAAAAGACAAGAAATGACGCCAGTGAATCTTAGCGATACATTTTATACCCTTTTTTGTATTATTATTCATTTATTTGTTTATTTAGGCCAGTTTATTTACATGTTATTCATTTATTTATTTTAATGGCAAAAGGTTAATTTAGCAGCATGAATCAAATAAATGTGATATTAATACATATGAAGAACATAAAATGGGAGTAATTTCACTTTTCTCCATGGTTACCAAATATATCTACAGCTCCTTTTCCTGTCCCAAAGCATGCTTTCATTCAGCTGTGCGGGTAACTACAAACATAGTGACACTTGGGTAGGGTCCGGTTTTGGAAAGGCTCTCGCTTCTCCACAGCTTCATGCTCTCATCCAAATATGGTCATGTCAGGCTCCAAAAAAAACCAAGATGGTGGCAGCAAAGTTGCCAAACTCTCAGTCCACAAACCAATGGGTGATGTCATGGTAGCTACACCCATTATGATCGACAGGCTATGATCAAAATAACGAGATAACAAAATAGATTTAATAAAAAGGGTTCTTTACAGATGACCCCCCCTTTTTAAGTAAACAAAAGTTAAATGTTCCAAAATTCAGTCAGGACCACTTTAGTCAAAGAAAACTTTATTTCCATTTGCAGTATTATATTTGGCAGTATGGCTCTGTCCTGGGGCCCCTCTGCTTTTCCTCAGGGCTATGCAGAAATTCTCTTCTGTTGAAAGCCCCAAGGCGGATGGAGCACTCCTCTTCGCCCTTCCATGCACCTGCGTGGAAAGCCTTAAGGCAGAGAGATCACACCTCTCTGCCCTTCCATGTGCAAATGAGGAAAGCCTGAGGCAGAGGGAGCAAAGAACCCCCGGGAACAGAACCGAGCAGCATCACTGACAAACAGAAATGACATTGAAAAGTCAGACACAGCATGAAAAGGAGGAGCTGGGGTGGAGGTGGGTTGCGAAGCAGCTTGCAGAGGAAGCAGCAACAGTAGGCAGGCCAGAGCAGTTTAAATAGGGCACCCTGAATGAGATTTGCCAATTGGTTGCATAGAAAGGAATCATGTGATCTATCAGCTGACTCTCTTCCATCAATCAGCTGCTCCATCAGTTGATTGGGCTGTTTGAGATCAGCTGATGTAGCTGGGATGTGAGCTGAGCTTGACATCGTGTCCTGCCTGAACTAATTCTCTGCTCAATATGTCCAAAAAAAAAGCAAAGATTGAAGAGTGCATAAAAGCTATCGAGCTCACCTATCTTGTCGTGTATACCCACAGAAAACATAACACTTTCATACCATCAAATTAATAATTTCTGCCCACAAATTGTAAATTGGTGCCCTTAAATTATTTGATACATTCCCTAAAAGTAATAGTTTTAATTTGCTGCAGCTGTACTGTAGGAACTAAGTGCACTGGTTGTTACTGAGGTCAGTTAAGGAGAAATACAGACCATTTTAGGTTAAGTTCAATTTTTCAAGTTACAACAAATGCAACAGGTTTTGTTTGTTGTAATTATTTCTCCTCTTCTGGCCCTGAAGAGATCCTTCCTCAGATCAATTTTAATGTAACCACACTTAAATGATACTATTCACCGCTGTTGTATTGGGCTTGAAAATGATTAACATTGACTTCATCATTCACAGGGAATACCAACTGTTTTGTTTTATTGGGCTTCACAAAAGTTCAATCAGGGACACTGCTTCATTAATTCTCCCTCTGAGCCTCACCTCTCGGTTCTATCCATTAAAATGTATCCCTGCTTTCTTCTATTATTCTATCATCTTTAAATAAAAAACAACTAGTACCTTGTTTAATTCATCCAATCAATTAAGCTTAAAACTTTCACTCCAATTTTAGCCACATGGGAGCTAATTGTGGCTCAGTATTTACAGGATTGTATTTGACATTTTTTAAAAACTTAGTCATTCATACAACACTCTTTATTAATCATTCTGTGTTTGGTTATTTTTCTGTGTTATGCATTAATGTCCCTATAATTAAAAAAACAACAACTCCTTAATCATCCCTTAACTTGGTTCTGTGAGGTTGTGTTTGTGATCCATTTATTCAAAATACATGCATTGATCAGGACTGATTGCATGAAACATTTCAAGAAAAGTTGCGGATTATGAGTAGGTCACTTTCAGGTGACACTTACAGTCTGTGATTAATTTTTTCCATTGCACTGTAATCTAAAGTTAAAAGAGGCGGATGGTCTACCTTGTGAATCTACTCAGTCTTAATTCTCTTTAGGAAATTTCAGTTGACCCCTATCTGACCTTTGGGTTTGCAATTATTTTTGCGCTCATATTCGCCATGCACGCACCTGGTAATGTACATGGGATGACCTTGGAACCTCGGGGAGAATGACTTTCAATGCGGTTCTCTAATGATACCACTCTCTGTGTAACCATAAAATTGTAATCATCGTTAATGTATTCTTGAAGGGTAAATTATTTCATTGGTGATCATTTGAACAATATTATGAAGCAAATGTGTCCTTTTCGCATGTAACTTAATGTTAGCATCCATCATCTGACCTTAAATAGTCCCTACTGTAAACTCTCTTTCACTGTTCAAATCAAAGTCGCTCGGAGAAACATTAATACCAAAGTGCTCGAGGATTGCAGTCAAAGGACAAAGACAGCAGCAGCCGCAGCGAGAACCACAAATAAGGGTCTTCTCTCCAATAAATGCTTCTGGATCGATATGTTCCATGTCACCTTATAAATAGTGTTCACATTTTGCTACTCAAACTTGCACATCTCATCCTCAAGTTGACAGCAGCTAATCTCGAAGCGTTGTTTTTCAGAGTGATCCACTGCTTATTTGAGGCGGGTGTGTATTGAATCTATCAACCTTTAAAAGTTAACAAGTTGTCTGGGGAAATGCCATTTGTACCAGTTCAATAGGAAATGTCAGACTCTGATAAAATGGTGAAGCCTCATACGTACTTGAGGATCTGCACAGAAGTAAGAGTGAATTGGAAGGCTTTGTGCCTTTGTGACATAGATGTTAAGAACTGCTCTTCTACAGTTGGCTGGCTTTCAGTAACAAAAACGGAGAGGGAAAAAAAACAATTTGGGAAAAAAAGCACCAGAAATAATCCCATGTAGCTCCTAATATGTCATCTTAATGTTAATCTAACACTTTTTCCATTCCTGACAAGGCTGACTGACTCTTTGTGCCAAACCTTCTGGCTGCTTTGATGCTGCCTAGAGTGAAACTATCACGGCTAATGACAAAGACATTGTTGTGATGTTAGTATTTTCTCTCTGATTGGTCTTGTCATTCAATGATTCAAGGCCTCAGATCCCATTTTATTGTCTGTAGAGGAAGCGTGCAGCAAAAAGAGCAACACACCTTTCCTGTAAACAGTACAGACAAATATGAAAGCAAATGTAGCCATGGTAGTATGGCACTTGATTTTTTGTTTTAGGTTGTTGTGAATTCAATAGAAATTTATTGTACTGTATGCGCACTTGATATCATTTCTAAGATCTGCTTCACTTCCTGTTTGTTTCTTTCCATCAACTTAGTTACACCCAATGGTCTGCAGTAAATGACTTGAGTTTTAATAACAGAACTGTAATAATGTCAAAACAGTGACATTTATTGTATTGTGACTCGTGTCTGAGTCAATTATTGCAAACAATGCATGTGTGCACTCTAAATTATGAGTTTGAACTCAACTCAGCTCAACTTTTTTTATATAGCACCTTTCATACAAACACGCAGCCCAAAGTGCTTCACATAGCAAAACTGACGACAATAAAGAAAGTTTTGCAGGACTAAAAGGTTACAATAATACATCAAATAATAAAAATTGGTATTTTTTTATAGAATTAAATGGGGCTGCTCCTGACTAAGGATTTTCCTAGTCGACCAACAGTCATCATTTAGGGCTATTAGTCGACTAGTTGCCTGCATGTTTGCAATATGAATTAACTTGTATATTTTGGGCGGGGCAACACAATGGTTTGAGTTGAAGGTGTGAGAAAGAATAGTATCAGTAACATTGTTAACACTGTGCTACATTACAGAGAAATACAAAACCGTACTAATGAACCTTCATTAATATAGGCCTATATTTGATCTACAAGTGCACGTCACACACTGAGCGAGCCGCCTGTTAATGACGCTGTCGGCAACGCAGTAATGATTGTGCTAAGTGGCTGATGGGCATGTAGCTACTGACATGTTTCAGATGATACGTCATGTTTGTAGTCGACCAATGAAGATGAGTTTACATATCACCTTGGGTTCGTTTCTCACCTTCGCAAAATGATCCCACGCTTTGGATTTCTTGCCCGACATGTTATTAACTAGCCTGTGGAATAACTGCAGGTACCAGCCCTGGAAATGAAGTGACTCCTCCTGACTGCTGGGCGTGGCCTCTTCCTGCCTCTGTCCTTTCAAATTAAATTCCCACATGGTCCAGTCATATAGGTTTTGATTTATTTTGACAAGGCACAGCTTCTAATAGAGTTTCGCATTCATTTTCGTTGTTGTTTTGTCTGTGATTAAGTGACCAATGAAATCTTGTCGACTAATGACCTTTCTGGTCGACTAGCATTTGGTCGACTAGTAGGGGGCAGCCCTAAAATAAAATAAAATAAAATAAATAAAATTAACACCAGGTATAAAATAAAGGAAGAAAACAATTATGCATGCTAAATTGAAGGCTGTAACATTACTTCAAATTAAAAGCCAGATTCTAAAGACTGGTCGTTAATTTCCTTTTCAGAATACCAGGAGAGATTGCCATTCTAATATCAAATATATGTGATGTCATATTGAGTATTTAAAAGCCATAAAGCTCATTTTGTGCACCATAAAGGTTGTTCACAAATTCCACAAATCATTCATTCATCTTGAGAAAGATAATACTAATAGTAATACTACTACTAATAATAATATCAACAACAATAATAAGAATAATAAGAATAATTTGGGAATTGGCTTCCAGGCTCTCATTTTCCTCACTTACAAATACACGTGCCCACAAACAGACACACACACACACACACGCACACACACACACACATACACACACCAAGATACCGACTTTCCTCCATATTTCCTTTCCTCGTCTTTTCTCTTGACCTTGATCCATTGACTCTGCGGGTCACCTAGCCCACAGGTCACCATGACAGAATCCCAGATGAGCAGATTTGTTACCATTCTGCGGTCGGATCACTGCTGTCCAATGGGATCTGGTTTGGAAGGTGATATACAACTGGGAGTATTCAGGATCTCTGGCTCCATGCCATGTCCCTGAGTTTCCTTTTCTCTTCACACACATACCACTTTTGTTTTCCTCTCTTCTCTAACAAAGTTTTTCTCATTTTACTTTATTGCCCCACCAAAGACCCTATGTATTGTTATTCTTCACTGTATGCAACATATAAATGAGGAAACAAAGACAAAAACAAAATTAAATCAACACCAAAGCTCAATTTTTGCTCTCCACTAGATTCTTCTTAACAGAAACCCACAGAATTCATGAACAAAATGTCAGTACCTTTCTGAAGCTGCTATTCAACATTACAGATAAGCTCTACAACTTCAGAGAACATTTGAAAAATTTTAATGTGAGTTATAAGGCGGAATCCTTTAGCCTATAATACGTCCATAAACCAAAAATGACTAACACAAATGAAGAATGTCAGTCTCTATCCTCCGCAGGAGCGACATGTTCATTTACATAAGTTCATAAGAGGCTTATATTGTGGGCTGTGAAAACTTTATTCACTACATTAATTATGTCCCTGTTGTTCACTTTTCATTAAGACATGCCGATCTTGATCATTTTTACTAAAATTGTGTCAAAGTTTTATAATGGCAGCTCCTTGAAAATTTATTCTGAAGGGTAAATATATTTAAGCTATGACAAACAGCTAATATAAATCACCACTGGTGCGCCATCTGCCTATGACATCTGATACGTGCTTCTGACAGTCGGCCGCGAGAACTATAAGATTTTACTCTGCACATGTCACTGCAAGACGCAGCTTTAAAAATATTATGAGCCTCATTGACATTTAGCTCTGATGTGAAGGCATTGCAATGCCAAACCTGAAATCCATTGTTCTAATGCCACTAAGTCAGTTAAGCACTGTCATTTTTCCATGCGCACTGGCAGGCTTGGTTCATAAAAAGAAATGCCAAATTGGTGTCTGTCACAAAGACAGTAGTAGATGGTAGGTCAAACAGAAACTTTGACCAGGAAATGACATATTTAGGATTGTGTCACGTTGGCTTATTGTTTCAGGCGCCTCTGTAGGACCTACAGTATCTCCTGCACAAAGAATTGGCTGCTCTACTGAGTCTCATTAATCACTTGCAGCTTAACTTAATTGTGTAACCATATTTGGTCACCGAGATGAATGTTTAAATGACAATTTTCATGTCTTTTAAATATTTTATGAGAGCATTATATCTCGTGTTTAACTGCAAAGTACCATTTGATTGAATTTATCATAAAGAACTATATTTGAATCAGAGGAAGACAGCGCTGACTTGGAAAATAAATTATCCTTAATTGACGAATTACATTGCCTCAATTAGTCACCTCCTGAATTTGTCTTTGTAATGTGTAGCTTTCTACATATAAATGTTCCTGCCTCTGCTATTTTCAGCCCTATTTCAGCTCTGTCTTGGAATATGAACATTTTAATATTCATGTGTTAATAGGGGGCATTACAACTCAAATGAATCATAACAGGTCAGAATCATTCAGATCCAACACTGTGCTGTCAGAGAACTTAAGTCTGAGTGCTCTGCATTTTTCAGGTCCATTTATTTACCAAGATATTATTCATATTTGACATTTTGTGTTATAAATCAATAAAAAAAAAGCATAGGATTCTCATGCTCAAATTATTCATGTTCACGCTAGTTATTAAGATTCTACTGCAAGTTTATTTTGCATATATAGACACAACATCATGTACGTCATGGTCAGAAAATGTCAACCAGAATAAAATTACCGTTACGTTACATTTTTATACTTCACACGTCTCATATCAACATTGCTAAAGTGACATAGTTCAGATTACATGTATATCAACTGAGTTTCACATCAGGAGGCGGAGGAGGAGGAGATGGTGGATGGCATGAGACCAGTGACTTTTTTGGCCATGTTTGTCGCAATTAAAGCCAAAACATGGTGTGTTTCGAAACCTTACATAGTTGTTTTTGTGCCTTAACCTTAAGCCCAGTTCAGACCAAAGATTCAGGATGAGACGAGTTGAAACAGGCAACTACTCGCAATGCGCCGTTCTGCAGCACTCTAAAAACCTGCCTGTTCACACCAATGCAACTGGATGAGATGGTGTATCATCTCTATGCAACAACTCTCTGTACTTCTATTCTGATTTCCAGCTTTTCAGGTATATTTTGGGGCTGAATATAATTTGTAGCTTCTTAAAATATGAATGAGGATAGTGATAGTGGGATACTGACTACAGTTGCATTTGTAGTAGTGATGAAATGGGAAAAAAACAAACAAAACAAGCGTCAGATGGACTGTATTGATAATAAATACGTCTCAATGATAGAAGTAAGCAGGGCCAATTGATCAGTTGATGAGAACGTGTTTGTGTGGGGGGTCATAAGTGCATACAGCAAGCAGCAGCAGCGATCCACCGTCCGACACCGGCACATCATGAGGACGGTAACAAAGGGCTTGGTGGAGGCAGAGCACCAGTCATTTTGACTTGACCAGCAGACGTCACTACAAGCTGATTGCCTGTTGAAACAGGTGACGTGCTTTATGTTCCAAAACCAGCCGCTGGCGATGAGTTGTAGGTTACACCATCAGCAGGCTTGAGGCAAGCTAAGACCAGCCAGTTCACTCCACTGCAACTTTTCTCTGCTATGTTCTAGAACAGTTTTGTCTTGTTGTGAATCACCAGTCTGAACTGGGCTTTACACACAGTAGCCACAGCACTATCCCAACACAGAATTGAAATGTGAAGAAAGATGGAGTTTCGACATATCCATTACATATGAAACATACAAATTAAATATGAAATGAAGTGTGGAGAATATAGTTAATACTCAGCTAAAATTACTCAGCTCCAGTCTTATTTTTTTCCTTATTTACTTTAAGGGCAACATCAAAACATTTAGGTATATTTCAGGAATCTACTTTAAATATGACAAGAGCTGCCCCCTAATAGTCGACCAAATGTTAGTTGACCAGAAAGGTTATTTGTCGGAAAGGTTTCATTGGTCACTTAGTTGCAGAAAAGAAAAGAAAACACACAAAAATAATAATACACGAAACTCTATTAGGAGCTGCGCTTTGTCCATGTAAATCAAAACCTATATGATCAACGTGATTAGCAGGCGGCTCGCTCAGTGTGTGACGTGCACTTGTAGATAAAATATAGGCCTATATTAATGAAGGTTCTTTAGTATGCTTTTGTATTTCTCTGTAATGTAGCACAGTGTTAACAATGTTACTGATACTATTCTTTCTCACACCTTCAACTCAAACCATTGTGTTGCCCTGTCAAAAATATATCATTTAATAATGAAATCAATATCGTAAACATGCAGGCAACTAGTTGACTAATGGCCCTAAATGACGACTATTGGTCGACTAGGAACATACTTAGTTGGCAGCCCTAAATATGACATTACCCTACCATCTATAATAAACCAGTCATGTCCCCTGTTCTGAGTCAGGCAACTTATTAGATCTGTGTGCCTGGTGCTGACTTGAGAGTCTTTAAACTAACCAGATGAAAAACAGATAAAACATGAAACCACTTCATGTTCATCAAACAGCAATCTCTGAACCCATCAGCTATCGTCTAACGATGATAAAGCCTCTGGAGGCAATATTGAGCCTATATTTTGGGAGATCCGGCGGATATCCAGGCCAAGACTTCCTCTTTCATGCGCCGCTCATTGTTTACAGTTCGATTAGCAACTTGAGACACATCCAGAAAACATTTTGGCTAATCTCTGTAAACAGACATCTGCATATGAATGCAAATAAAATAGAAAAAAAAACTAATAAAAAGCTACATTGTTGTCATACAATAGCAGATTGAGGATTGAAGTTAATTTCAGCCAATGCAATCTGCCTCTTTTGCTCTGCGTGCAGACTTTTGACCTGCAGGCAACCAGTGCCTGTTCATATGTGACTGGTCAATACAGCTCAACTACAGAACGCTGTTGCTGCCAGAATGTTGCACCGTTGCCAGAAGATTCTTCATTCATGTGCTGAATCTGTTTATAGAGATTAATCAAACAGTTCCATATGTCTTAAATTTAAACACAAATCCCCAGTGAGAGATTCATGTCTCATCCAATGATGATGAGATTAACAGCAACAGCTTCTTTGTAAACATGATGCAGTGACCTGACACTGGAAAAAAAAAACATTACATAAACACTTCTCTTTGCATTCTTTTATTCTGTTTTAATTTTTCATCAGTCTCTTATGGTATCTGGAGTGAAGCCGCTCACTTTGACTGAAGCCTAGTCTTGTGGATTCCTAATTAATAGATCAAACAGATAATGTCTGATCCCCCCACATCATTCACAGCTCTTAGTTCAGGTATAATACTGGAGCTGTGGGTCTACACATGATGACTAAAAACGTCTTACTCCAGTATTATTTACACTGTGGCATTGTCTTTAAAATAAAAACAATTACTTAGGAGCACATATGGCTGAACTATTGAAATGCTGAATGTGAGCGTGCATCTAAGAAATATGAGGATTTTTTGAAACCATCACTTAAAACCAGCGTTCAGTGCTGGGGCTGAGAGCACTGTCAATCATGGCAAACAGCCCTAAACATACCCTTCTCTAAGCCATAATATTCTCTTAATGGAATAGTATTTTTTTTCCCAAAATTGCTATCCTGACATGCATTAGAGGAAATAAAATCGGCTTTTAATATTTCACTGGAAAATATATATATTGACTTTCAATTTTAAGAGTTAAGAGTTCCCACTGACTTCCATACAGTCTTATTTTGCAGCCATCCCCCCTTATGTTTAAACCTTCATAAAAATTGTTTTAAATTTTAATGGTATATTGCTTGTATTTTTGTAACTGCAGTCATTAAATAAAGCAACAATCACTGTTATTATAGCTTTAATAGTAGCTGAATTAATGTCTTGTTAATGTGGGTGTGGTTTAGGCAGGTGATAAGAAGCAGGGTCAGCACTGACGTCACACTTAGGGGTTGGTGGTAATGGCTCATTAGCAGCTATTAAGCGGCATTTAAATGTGGCCTACACCTTTGTGAGCATTTATACTTGCGCTGTGGTGTGTCTGTGTCACTCTGCAGTTACACCTCCAAAACACCAATCAGCAGCAGGGTTTCACTCACACATATTAAACATGGCTTAATAGAGGCAATTCAAACACAAGCACACAAATCAGCTTCACTATAACTTGCAGGATATACAGACAAAGCACTTGTCTTTACCCTGACACATTTTCCCCTCATATACAACATGCTAATGTTTTTAGCACAAGCCTATGGCATTTTACATTGTATAAATTAGCCTAGCAGCTACTGAACTTTTCCTCTTCTCATACCAAGCCAGGGACAACAGCAACATTTAGCAAGGATAATGTTGCCAAGTTCAGCTCCATAACAGCTCTCAAGGTTCACCGACAAAACAACTGTCTCATACTAAACACGTGTTCCAAACATATGCAACATGCTAATGTTATTAGCACAAGTCTATGGCAGTTTACATTGTAAATAAGCCTAGCATCGAGTGGAGATTTCCTCTGCTCATATGAAGCCAGGATAAATCACACACAAGACTTAAAATGCTGTTTCTATGGAGGCTTTATTGTCTTCACAATTTATCGTTTCTTATCTGTGAAATTAAAGTAAATAAAAGTTTGTTTCCACTGAGGGAAATGGTTTCAGCTTACAAAAATAAACACAAAGTCTGCATTGCTGCAACGCGTAGTTAAATTTCTGCGGAGGTGCACATCAGGCTACAGCGTAGGCTCTACATCAACACAATGTGGGGAGAGATGAGAAGGCATTCGAGCTAAACAGGCACGCCACAATTGTCACCTGATTGTCAACGACAATAACGTCACAATGTCCTCGAACAAGACAATAAAAAAGTTGTTATTTAAATTAATACACAAGTTAGAACTGAATATCTTTTTAGTTTGAGTTATATTTATTTCCTGAAGTTGGCAGAAAGGTTTTAGTGATGTTTATCTCTTTAATATATTACAATATGTTGTCTCAGACCACAATCAAAGGCAACAATTATATACATGCATTAGTTTAAGATATACTGTGTATGTAGAACTTAACATCATTCTGATGTACAGTATGTACTAACTGTTATCTCCTATACAGGCAGCACCGACATGAAAGAAAATGACTTGCTAACACACAGGAAATTATGTGGATGCCCATAATTGGTTCCAGCACACAGCTTGACAACAGCGTTCGTCCCGCCCGGGGCGCTGATTGGCTAATCGTTAGTCCCCCGCAGAGCTCATTGGATTGATTGCTTCTTCAACCCAGACACTGCAGTTTCATGTCATGATGCCAAGAGAATCGGTCAACTCTGTGGAGTGGGTGGATTCAAAGGTCAATATTTTGTGTACAGACATTAAAGTGGTTTCAATATTCTGATCCAACTCTCAGCAAGAAAATATATGTTGTACTCAGCAAGAAATGCATTTTGAAATATTTACCTACACTAAAAAATATGCATCTAAACACACAAAAAAATGTGTGCTTATCCTCTAAAGGGTTCGTAGTGGGGTGGAGACAATTCAAGATGGCATTAGGTGAGAAGAGGAATACACTCTGGTAAGGTAGCCAGACTACAACAACAACATTCATGAACATGTTCACACTTACAGACAATTTAAAGTAATCAATTAACCTAATTTACATGTTTTTTGAGTGTGGGAGGAAGCTGGAGAACCCCAAAGAAAACCCATGCTAACCCGAGGAGGCCCCAGCCAGCAGGTTTGAACAGAGAACGCTCTTACTTTGAAGCAACAGTGCTTACCACAGAACCACAGTGCTGCCCTACGTAAACTAACCATAACCCGAGACTTGTACTTATGTTTTGGGATGCATTTTAAATTTCTCCCAGCTACCTGATAGCACCTGATAAGTATAAGAAAATTAAACATTATCAAGGATAATTAAGTCCAAATGACCTCACACGAGACAATAATAGAATCTCAATGTCCTCAAACAACACCATAATAGAGTCCCAATGTCCGAGATGATTACAAAGTTCCAGTGTCCCCAAAGACAGTAAATAGTCCCAATGTCTTCAAATGAGACAATAATAAAGTCCCAATGTCCTCAAATGAGACAATAATAAAGTCCCAATGTCCTCAAATGAGACAGCAATAAAATCCCAGTGCCCTCAAACGAGATGATAATAGAGTCCCAATGTCCATAAAGAATGCAATAATGAAGTCCTAATGTCCTCAAATGAGACGATAACAAATTCCCAATGTCTTCAAACGAGATGATAATAAAGTCCCAGTTTCCTCAAACAATACGATAGTAAAGTCCCAATGTCCTCAAAGAATGCAATAATGACGTCCTAATGTCCTCAAATGAGACAATAACAAAGTCCCAATGTCTTCAAACGAGATGATCATAAAGTCCCAGTTTCCTCAAACAATACGATAGTTAAGTCCCAATGTCCTCAAATGAGACAAAAATAAAGTCCTAATTTCCTCAAATGATACCATAGTATAGTCCAAATGTCCTCAAATGAGATGATAATAAAGTCCTAATGTCCTCAAGTGAAACAATAACAAAGCCCTGATGTCCTCAAACAAGAGGATAATTAAGTCCCAATGTCCTAAAACAAGAGGATGATTAATTCCCCATGTCTTCAAATGAGTACTTTCTAATTAACAGCATATTTATTGGTAAATATTTGTATGGTACATCAAACTACAAACATTATTTATCAGAAATGAACCAATTTCAACCATTACATCTGATCAGGTTTTGTATCTTGGCCACTTTTGTATCAGGGTCAGGCGGCAGACTGACTTGGCAGAAATGGCTGCCATCTTGTTTTTACATGGATTTGTGTATTGTGATCCTTCTACCTCTAAATGGCACAAAAAAAGTGTCTTCAAATGAGGACAAAGGCCTAAGTTAAGCAGAATAAAGTATAAGGTCCAGTGAACCCGAAACGTAATGTCTTT
The DNA here is from genome assembly GCA_019142605.1 of Cephalopholis sonnerati. NCBI lineage: Eukaryota > Metazoa > Chordata > Actinopteri > Perciformes > Serranidae > Cephalopholis > Cephalopholis sonnerati. Next base: position 33,644,525 of record JAGQAX010000001.1, on the reverse strand, counting down.
ATGAGGACCCAGGGTCTTAAGAGGATAAACACAAAATCCAATATGTATCCAAGCTATAAACAAGTGAAGGAGCACATTTCTGACACTGCCCTTTGTTGGAATACACAAAGACCATGTAGCTTCCACTGAGGTCAATGGTTATAGAAGCCAGTTTAAGTCATAGTTTGCAGCAGTGCTCTGCACCCTGATGAATGCCATGAGACTATCAAATCACTGTTCTCAGTACAGCAAATGTAGGAGAATTTTCTCTTTCCCAGCGGTGAACACTGCCAGCAATGGGTCTTTTTTCTCATTTCTCACAGTAATGCAACATTCCCCAGAAACAAAAGTGGAGGGATTGAAAAAGAACATCCACAAATTATTTGTCTGCAGGCATGACGTATTAGGCTATATGATGTTAAAAATTGATGAATTTAAAATGAATTTATCTGAGAAACAGAAATGGCAGGACACAGCATGCTGTAAATATTGCACAAAGGATTATTGTTCTGGTATTTATTTCTGTAAAAGGAGAGCTGCTTTACACAGCATGAACCTGCCAGGCATACATACACACACGGAATTAATATGAGCTTTTTCTTTTACCAATTAAAATACAAATGTACAAATACAAATGGGCAGTTAATATTCAGGGCGAGTGAATATCCACATTCTGACATTTCTGCTGGACAGTAAATCTAAATGAAGTCTGTCATCACAGGATGTCAAAATAAAGTTTATAATGATACTGGGACGGCATATGCACGACCATACATCTCATTTGTAGTATCTGTTTGAATGTAAAACACAAATCAACCCATTAAACCTCAAAGCTCAAATTGTACAATGACTCTTCTATTTATTTGACAAGCTATTGTTGGTGTCTTTGAATAGACGTTCTTCCAGCCTTTTAGCAGGCAGCAGCTTGTTCTAATTAAATGTACACATTTCTTGAAAGTTTTTTTTCGCGGCAGAGAATATTTTGACTTCATTATACAATTGTTAATAACAACGCACAATTAAGGTGTGAACAATCAGAAAATAACTGATGGAGCTTTTGTGTCTGCGTGTTGAATCGTGACATGTGCTGCGTTTTCTTTTCAGAATAGACTTATCGAGGCTGAAGCTTGCCACGCTGTTGACAGCTGTTATACACTATTAATACATTTTATCATACATCATTCACAGAACTCACATGCATGCTCTCAGATGGAGAGCAGAGTCCTGCACGGTTGGAATTATAAATATATTTTACCTAAAAAGGGGTCATTTGTGGAACTTTGCTGCCCAGGAAAGAAAAGGTAATCCAGAGGGCGCAGAGAAAGTAGCAGAAATGTGTGAAATGGTCCATTTTGTTATGTTCTCAGTTGATATAAACACATTCCTGAACTAAAATGCCCCCTTTTTTTCAACAGGAATTAGATCCTTTTCAAGTGGAGGTACGTGTTCATTTCTAACTGCAGATTGTCGTGAAGGACTTCCAGCTAAAAGCCAAGTTAAAGTGATAATCATTCCTCTCCAACTTATGGCCACTGGGTCACACCGATGCCTCTCGACTGTTTGAACTGCATTCTCCTCTAAGTGTCAGATCACAGAGGGTTCACAGTTTGTCGCTCAGTGGGTTTGTGTGTAATTTTAACTGAATAATAACACGATCTTCTCTGTGGTGAGAATCTTCTTCTGACCTCTGGCTGAGGAAATGCCTTTCAAAGTTACACTAGTTTGTATTTTCGAGATACTTTCATCCTTACTTCATAATACTAAGACAGGCATTCTCATCCAATCAACCAGACAATGTACTGTACATTCTGTGGGCCATTAAAATGTTCCAGGCAGCGCATATAGGCTATTAATGCTACACTGCTTTTGCAAAGGCGTCTGCGGGCTCTGACTAAGTACAAACTTTTTCATGGTACAAACATGTTAGTTGTTGTTTATCAAGAGGCCACTCTCCAGTATCAAAAGACCCCATGTGGGATCTTGACCCCAAGGGTAGGAAAGCTCGAGCTAGAGGTTTAGAGGAGAAATAAAAATGGAATAGCAGATTTCCAAAGGCAAACTAAGCAGTTTTTCGCAGACATGAGTGCACCCTCTGTCCTCTGAATGCGAAAGATGGAGCGCGGCACAGATGAGATTCGAAGATGGTACAATTGCCCACAGCAAGTAGCTGCATCAACTCTCCCTTCAAAACTTGAAAGGCCTGCTGGTCCTCTCTCATGTCTCCTGTCATCACTGTAGTCCACACTGGCGGGGGGTCCCCTCTACATCCATGTCATTAGCTCAGCCCTCAGCATGATGCTTCTTCTACTCTCGTCTTTCCTTTCTCTCCGGCCAGCAGTGTACAGAGAGAGGGAGAAAGAGGGGAAGGGGGGAGGTGAAGGATAGTGGCTACTCCCATTTCTTTATCTTTGTTTAACTTTGAAAGGTCATAAATGCTGTCGAGGGTATGTTAAACTACAGTAAGAGTGTGTGTAAATGACAGTGTAAATGACACTGCCATTTCCATGCATGCTCCCTCCATAGTGCAGGCGGTGCAAGAGCTTCACACTGCATTCCAGTCATTGTAAGCTGCTGTGCTGAGTTTACATTTGATTTTAAATGCTCAGAAAACAAAGTTCATGGTCTTCTCAAAAGCTCGCTCATAGTTGCTGGATGATTTTAACATCATCACTTCTGACAGTAAATCCATTGAAAAAGTGTCCTCATACAAGTATTTGGGTATATGGATGGATGACAAGCTTTCATACTGCTACTCTAGTTAGAATACTTAAAGTGAAGATTGGCTTTTATTTAAGAAAGAAGTCTTGTTTTACTTTCAGTGCACTCGCAGACAACATCACTGGTATATTTTTATCTATAAGGCAATATTGGGCAAACTTCCGGTCTACCTTTGCACCCTTCTGTGTGTCAGCTCTGGTAGTTACCAGCTACTCTCCTCTAAGTGGTTGCTCTTTAATGTACCCCAGGATTTAACAGATCTGGAGAAAACTGCACTTTCCTACTCTGCACCTTGGACATGGACCAATCTTCAAGAAGATCTAAAATTGGAAACACTTCTATCTCTCAATGAATTTAAGGGCATCATAAAAAATGTGGTGACAGAGACATGTGCTTGTTTTTCTTGAGGCCACTATGCTTGAATAGTTGTTGTTTTATTGTGGATTTTTGTATTACATGTAGTATTTGTTGCATTTTAAGTGTGTTTTGATTGGCTGTTTCGTTACTCAGGTCTCAGAATCAGAATCAGAAATACTTTATTGATCCCAAGGGGAAATTGTTGAAGCAGGAGCGACTGCAACAGGTTGCACGCACTGTTGGCGCATGCGCACTAAAGAGAAAAGTCTCTCTTGTAAAGGAGGTTTTCAATCGTAATGGGACTTCCTGGTTCAATAAAGGTTAAATAAATAAATAAAAATAAGGGGTCTTTAATTGAAATATGTATATACATATATATATCTGTAACCCTGACTAAAACTGTTCATTTTCATCCATGTTCTCAGTTGTAAAAAGTACTTTTGGAATTTTCTTCCCAGTACTCCCCAAAAAATGGTAACTGAAAGCAGACTGTGCACTTTTATATACATAATGATACATTTTATTTTCAGGAATTGATTATGTTCACATTGAAAGTTGCTCATTTTCAACAGTCTTATTGTGAAGATCTTTGTGAAGATTACTTAGAACCTCCTCCTCTATAAAATTAGAAGAATGTTCCTTATAATACACTCTTTGTATAGTATGCATTACATAAAACCTGAACTTAAATGTTACATTACTGTAAATTAGTTTTTAACATTATGTTTAAAGTTGTTAGATGTTCCCCACCAACCTTTTAGGCAGCCACTGGTTTCTACATAGAGTATAAATATACATATTATGTGAAACTAGCAGAGAGTTAAATACTGCGTCCAGACTGCAAATGAATCGCGCATGCGCAAAGCCGCCACATGCAAATTGCCAATTATGCAAATTAGGCGATGACGTCATCTAGCGACTTCTAGCGACTTTCAGGACAGCCAATAGCTACTTTCCTTACTAGGGAGTTGGCAACACTGCTGCTGACATTGACTCACTTTTAGCAGTCAGCCTCAAGTGGCCATTCAAGGAACTGCAGTTTTGGCACGTAGGCATTGGCTTCATTTTTCAACCTCAGGGTTCGGCGCTGGGTTGAGACTTGCTAGACATAGTAATGATAATTCATGACAATGAATGTCATATTTGTTTTATTGTGGTCAAGTTCTTATTAACATCGAATGACTAAGCAGCACAGACTTTCAAACATCTGTCAGTTGACACTGTGTTTAACCAGTGTCAAACGTACATTAGATTTTTAAAAACTAACTACATGATTTATAAGATGGTCAGCAGTACTGTAAACCTCACATAAGTGGGAACCAGATATTTATAAATGTTCTCAGCTCTGATACTGACAAGCATGTTTTCTACATCTCTGTAAGATCATATTGACCTAATGTTCTGTTTATTATGTTGGTTTAAGTGTACAGATTAGAGAGTATGCAAGCAGCCTGGTTTTGCAAGAAATGAAGCTCATATGTCTAACTTTACCACAATCTCCTAGTTCTAAATGGATTTTTTAAAATAAGTCACAATTGATGAAAATGATATCCGGACATTAATGACCTACACTAAAATTATACTTTTAATTAAACCTGCACTCAAAATAGAGTGCACTCTACATTCAGCATAAGTGTAATGACTAATATATTTAACCAATTCTGATTAACATTATAGCAGAAAGGGACAGGAGATAAACTTTAATTTAATGTAAGCTTTGGTTGAGATGGATATCAACCAAAATGTCATACAATTGGGAAAAGAAAAAATGTAGTCTCTGAGCTACAGAACTACAGAACTCACCAATGCCATTTTTATGTGTGATTTTAGAATCAAGGTAAATAGCTGTGATGTTGGCAAACATTTAGGCATTCTCTCGAATCAACATTACATTTCCCAAATCACAACCCCCTCTGAGGAAAGTGATGTAAAAATCTTTACGCTTACACGTCTGCCTTTTTTTAGATCTCAACATTTTCTCCTCACTTCTGTCAGTGCTTTTACAAGACAATCATAGAGACAGCCAAGGAGGTAAGAACAGTTATATAATGTGGCATCGCACAAGAATTTGTCTCAGCTGACTGAGGACAAGACTCTGTGTTCCTTCTTTCAACATTAGCATAATCTCCTGAGATCTTTCTGACCCAATGCAGTGCCCTCTCATCTATAGAACAGTTCTGAGAAATGACTGTCTGCTTTGACGGCTCAGATTATTGAGCATGTCAATTGGTATTTTTCTCGCTCTAATGTATGGTAGATGGTGCTTAAAGTAAATGTGTTTCATACCTGACAATAATGGAGACATTCACACCAGGCCTAGTGTTCCACCCTCCAGTTCCCCACTCTCTCCTCTCTTTCTCTCCCTCTCTGTGATTGTAACACAAAAATGTCAAAATTTTGATAATATTTGACCTCATTTACATAGAGTGTACCTTGATGCTAGACACAGATTGTCTTCCCAGCATTTAAATTTCTTAAGTGTACTGGGTGGCACCAGACCTCTGCAAGCTGCTTTGTCTTTCCCACCATATGGCATCTTGACAGTGTTTTCCTCACTAATTAGTCTTTAACACATATGCCAAGTCCAAATGACTGTAATGTCAGGACTGCACTGAGGATCCTTGTTGCATCAGAAATGAGTTGCGATATACTAACAAAGGAAAACATTTAGCTTTATTTGCAGGTACTGCACAAATATATTTCGCATTTAAATTTGAATCCATATACTCCAGGCAGTAACTCTAATTGAATCCCAGGAATCAGTGAAAGCTGTTTGTGATGGATGGAAGCCAGCACCATCAAAGATCTCTGCTGCGAGTGCCAAAGATCCTTTAAGAAAGATGGTTGGCAAGACCACATAACTCAGTCTCTCAGCAGAGATACACAGTGCATACTTAAGTTAATATCACTTATTCCAAGAACACACGCAATGTGCTTTACCAACAAGTCCTTCACACTAAAGGACACAATATGTTGTTTCTCATTTGATGCCCTTGGGTCGGCTGGCCTCAGGAGGTAGACGCGGCCTTCTAGTATTGGTGGTTTGATCGTCCGCCCCTCCTGTCCAAATGTCGAAATAACCTTAATGTGAGGCACCAAATTGCTCCCAATGGCCAGGACAGTGCCTTGCATGGCAGCATGTGTGTAAATGGGTGAATGAGAGGAAGGATTGTAAAGCACTTTGTCCGCTGAGGTAGAAAAGTGCAGTCCATTGTCCATTTACCATTTACTGGCAAGGTACTGTTTTGTAGCACTTTCCAAATGCGTCTCAAATTGCAGTTTCAAAAATAAGTCGTATGAACATTGTCTTAGCTGCCACCAAGATGCCTAAAGGGAGAGAATCAAAAATACATATTTTTCCTCTTACCTGTAGTGCTATTTATTAATCTAGATTGTATTGCTGTGAATTACAGAGTGTTGGAGATATCGACCGAAGAGATGTCTGCCTTTTCTCGAATATAATGGAACTAGATGGCCCTCGGCTTGTGGTGCTCAAAGCGCCTAAAAATTATGTTTGAAAAACTCAACAGCAATGTCTCTTTGCAGAAATTATGACCCAGTTTACTAAGATAATGAACCCAGTCTCATACTTTAAGAGCCACTTAAGCACATAGTCATATGTGATCAAATTTCTGCATTGAATTGACATATCATATAAGTTCTGCTATTATTTAAGTTTACACAACAGTTTCTGTACATTTTGAATAGTGTATGGTAGTTGACTATACTGAGGTTATGTTTATATTTACTTTATTTATGTGTTAGAATACAGGCACAAGTTGTTTATGCCAGGTGTGACAGTTTAGTCGGAGAGTGTGGACAACGTCTTGCGTAAAAGACAACATGAAGTTTGTGTTGATTTAGATCATAATAAGTTTTTGACCGTGTTCTGCAGTGTTTAAGTATATTAACAGGTACTACATGTGAATATACAGAAATAGGACATTGAGTCAGTAGTGGACAGTACAAGATGTAATTTTGGAAGGACTTGGCTTGCCGTTTTGTTTTTCTTTTTTGGATTCTCAGTAAACCTTGTTAATTTTTTTTACCTGCCTCACGTGAGTACTGTCGATGTCCAGAAAATGAACAAAAACACGAGTCAAAACTGAGGCACCTTACAAACTAATACTGTGTCTCACATTGCGTGCTTCTGCACTTAATATTTGGAGTGCCAAAAGTGCGTTCACGCTGAGAAGTATGGAAAAATGTAGTGCACTATGAGTACCCGGATGGTGTACTCAAAACGGTCAAGAAGTTGAGTGTGGAACTATGGACACTTCTCGCCCTCAATGGACGCCATCTTGGCTACTGGCGGCCGAGGAATGTGAACGTTGCTGCATTGTACAAATGTAAGTTATACATGTGTTTCTTGCACTAAGCACCACTATACAGTTGTCAGATATAAGCCAGCAGTAAGTTTTTTGGGTTAATTTAGCAGTCTGTAATGATTTGGTACTGCAAAGATAATGCGAATGCTAATGCTAGTTCGCTAACTAGCTAACAGCTGCAAATTTCCGGTCATCATTACCGTTAAGTGCACAACGGCCGTGTTTGGTTTGAGACAACACGACCCTGTCGAAATTCGCACACTACACCAATAAGCACATAATGCACATAGTGTACTACATGGAAGTGTACTAACAGAAGTATGTGATTTGAGACACAGCATAGGTGACCTAGGAACTTTGGTATGTTGAAACGACCACTACACATATCAAAATGTGTAATACCTACGTTGGTCAATGTAGTTCTGCTATATACAACAAAAGGCAGACACCTCTACAGCCAATATCTCCAACACTCAGCAACACACACGCAACTACCTAGATTGATAAACAGCATTACAGGTGAGAGGAAATATATTTTTGATTTGGGGGTGAACTGTACCTTTAAAAAGATTGTCGTCATGGCTCAAAATAACAGTGACTGTTGAAAGGAAATGGAATACAGTCCCTACTTTTTTTTACAGTAATATTGTGTAGTTATAGTTCTAGAATATTCTGGCTTTTACAGACCACTCTGGATTAGAGTATTAGAATTTCAAGTCGTTGGTTCAGTTCAGAAATCCCTTGAAGGGGATTGGTCGAAAATACCAAACATATCGAAGTGTGCACTTTATGTTATTATTGAAGGTCTAATAATTGTTTTTTTGAGTTATTCATAAAAAACTGGAAGACATCAAAGCCCCTAGAATTGAAAGAATATCTTATGAATGTATGCTGAATAGAATAAATGGTGATCAGGACAAAGTGGGATGTCCTTGGGACTGGTTACAGATTCATATCAAAATGGAGAAATAATTATGATCTTGCTCTGTGATTATGTGACCCTGTAGAGTGGTGTGTGAGGACATGAGTTGGACATGTTTTTGTTGGTAGTTTGTTTTCCTGTCTTTCCTTCTAGACTTATTTATTAATTTTTCTTTACGTACTGGAGTCCACCTCCATAGTATTCTCCTCCTATTCTACTCCTTGTATTCCTGTATGCCCGGAAAGTAATATAAGTATGCCATGCACCAAGCCTTTCAAACCAATAAAAACTTGAATTATATATATGAAAAAGAATATTCTGGCTTTTAGATAACTTCAAAACAGACATCAAACAATACATTAGTCCAATACATAAGCAACGCCTCAGACCAGTGTCTTTCTCAGGCAAAATCTAAACCTCATAAAGTTAATGATACTGTAAGAAAACACCCTCTTATATAGCCTTGTTAATGCTGTGATAATAGCCAGTGTGAATTTTTACTACATTTTTGAGATGCAGTGTTTAAACTGCAGGTGAACTCTTCTCTTGGATAATGCATTGTCTTTGAATTTCCTTTCAGTTTTTTGGGAGCAAGAATAGCTGTCGACACACTGACATGAGAAGACTTTAAAAGAGAAAAAAAAAGGACGGTTGGAGTCCATCCTTGACCCCCCTGGTCCTGCTAATGTGAGTTAAAAGCGAGGGAACCTACTGACGAATTCATCCTTTTCCTCAAAAGATATTCGCAGAACAGTGCTTAGATTGCTTCTCATTTTGAGTCTCATTTTCTCTGCACCACATTGTGCAGCTTTGTCTTATTGTTCTCCGTGTTGCACTTTTCAGTACTTGAAAATTGTCTGAGCACTCACATACTCAGCAGCAAATTGCTGAAATGGAGATCTCTTTCCTGTCAAAAGCCGTCTTTTACACCAAATCCTTTAGAATAAAATTAGCATAATGGTCATGTTAGGGAAGAGCACAGGCTTACCAGACTCATGTCACAGTCACAAAATATCCCATGTTAACTGATTGGTTGTTAAGGGTGTCCTGGTGTAGTTTTCTCAGCCTAAAATAAGTGGAGAGATGTTGCATGCCGACTGACCTGAATGAGGCAGCTTTCACTTCAGATATCTCACTCTTGGCAATGGCAAGAGATAGTTACTAACCGTTAACCCCGAGCAAATATCACACTGAATCCAAGCTTATCGGTTGTGTTTTCAGACCATCTGTTATGGTAACAAATGAGTAATTGGGGATAGTGCTAGCCTTGTCATATACACAAGAGTTTTAACCAAAGTAATGAAGTACAAAACATAAATTGATAAAAATGAAACTTGTGAAAAAATAATCACATAAAATCTTGACAATATAATCAGTACACATAAAAACAGCCCTTAGTGAAACATGACAGAACAGACCAATTATTCAGTGTACATTAAGCTTTAAGACAATAACATGTTATCAATGTGGAGTGTTGATAACTGATCAAAACTATAAGGTGTATGAAAGTATATCATTACTATGTCTCGTAGGTAATGGTTGGATGTTGACACAACACATGAACCTGGTCGTAGCCAAACTATGTCCCTCAAACATATCCATTAACTAGATCCAGATATCAATAGTTTTAGTGTCACATTAAAGTCCAGCCCTGTCTTCTAGAAATTGTGTTTGTATGTTACCAAACTGTTTTCTGAATTACGTTTTTGTGGCAACGTAATCACTGCCTGTATAATGTTCAGAGACAATGTTTCTTTCAGGTAATGAAATACTACCTTCATGTACTATGTAGGCTTCAGAAGTAGGTGGTTGCTGAGGATAATGAGTGTACAAAGTGCTGAATCTTGGCACCAGAACTTTGTGTTTGTATAAAATAATACTGCTGGTGCTTCTCAAAGTCAAGGAAGGATCCTTAAATGCATATCAAAGAGGCTATGTCATCAAATCATGCTGAAGGACAGTTCCAATACCAAGGATCCTTTGAACTCTACCGAGGGCCAAGTCCTATACCTTCAGAGCATTTTCAAGGATGCATGTGTGTATCCTGAGCAGGCATTAAGTACCCAACTGAAGCTCAGCGTAAGTTCAATCAGGGAGACTTTCCTTCTGCTCATCTATTCACAATTCTCTCCTTCCAACTCCCACTGTTTCCTCTAATCAGCTGACTATGGGTGTTCACTCTTCTAGTTATCCAATCAAACTTTGCCATGATCTCTATCAGCCAATCAGGATGCCACTGCAAAATTTAAAATCTGCTGTTTCCTCTGCTGCTGTCAGCCGTCATTTCAGGTATAATTGTCTTGCCCTCCTCCACCCTGTTCACCTCCAGCCATCGTATCCAGAGTCCAGGACGAGCTCAACAAAGGCTCATTCCTCTACTCATCCAGATCATCAGCACTTCTCCACATCTTCTTCTCACCTCATCTTCACCACCTCTACCACCACCAGCATGCAGACCCTGAGGGGGTTTCCTATTCGACTGGATTCATCACCCTTCTTCAAATATACCATCTCGATGGTGTCTAATCACCAAAGACTTTCCACATTTCTCATTCTTATGTGCACATGTTAATTAATATTCTTTTACTGTAAAAAACGAGTCTCTCCTGATTGAAATGTCTTTGGGCATGAGTTGCCGCAAGTGCACGCTGAATGTTAGGAGGGAGTCTTGCCTAGCCTCTGTTGGATCCTACTTAGGAGGACCTGTCCTATCAAGCAAGGATCCTTGACTTTGAGAAGCAGCACATGAGTGGATATTGTACTGCAAGATTATTTTGGCAGAAAACAACTGCAATATATTGTCAGTGAATAATTTTCATAATCAGCATCTTTGCACATTTCCTTATTATGTCAATAGAAACCTTAATGTACTTGGCATTACATTTCCCTCAAAATGTATTTGCTGTTTCAAACTACTTATATATATAAATGTAATTTCTAGGAGACAGAGCTATAAAGTTGCCTTTAACAATATACTGTATGCACGTTATATGAATACTGTAAGTTATATGGAAAATATACTGTAAAAAGTGAGCACTTTTAAAATTAGTTTAAAAGCATTTTATGTGTCTTAAAGTACTCTTTGTGTATATGTGCGTGCATGTAAGTTTAGAGAGAGAAATGCTGTGTTGACAGTATTTTTTTAATTATATAATTACATAATGTTCTGCTAAGTACTCTCCAAAGCTAAACAACGCTCAGTTGTAATCCATACATAAAGAACCTGTGAAGCATTTAATGCATGTGGTTACTAATATAACATTCAGTGGCTGTGATGAGATGCTGCTACTGCACTTTTACAATTACAGTATGTTTAAAGTTAATTAGTGTTTTAGGGAGGGTTAATTATTTGAACCCTGGGCTGTTTCGTACCTGCTAACTGCATATTCACTTCATTCATTTTGAGACTTTATTTCTTGACTTATGACCAAGTTGCTTCACAATACACTATGTGTCAGCATTTTTTTTTTATTGTTTGTTTGTGTTTTATTCAGGGAAATGCTGGCTGCTGAGAACCATGACATCATTTACAGGTCTTCCTAAAAAATCGATCAGACAGCTGCAGCTGATTCAGAACGCTGCCGCTCGAGTCTTCACTAAGACGAAGAAAGTGGATCTCATCGCTCCACTTCTGAGGCCTCCACACTGGCTTCCTGTCAGTCAGAGAATCGATTTCATAATACTATTGTTGGTTCATAAAACAATGTGTCTGTTAGTGCCCAAACACACTTCTGACCTTCTGCTACTCTATGAACCATGCAGATCTCTCACTGGGACAGGTCTGATTTGTGTCCCTAGAGCCGAGACCTAACACGGGGAAGCTGTGTTAAGTTTTATGCACCACATATCTGGAACAAAATCCAAAAAAAACTGCAGATCTGCAGCTCAAAGTTCTTTCAAATCAAGGCTGAAGACTTTTCTCTTTGCGCTGCATTTTATTCAATCAAATATTTATTAATTTCTTACACTTCACTGTAACTTTTGTATTATATAGCTGCATTTATATTTTTAGCTTGTTTTAATCTCTGTTTTCTAGCTCTTTAATTAAGGTTTTAATTGCTCTTAAATATCCTTTTATTATGTGTTTTTGCACTTTGTCTTGATGCTTTTGATGTTTTATGCAGAGCACTTTGCCTTGTTGCTGAAATGTGCTGTATAAATAAGCTTGCTTTGCCTCGCCTAGGGTACCTAGAAGTGTGTGAAGAAATGTGAACACTGTCTTCCATTGTGCCCACCCAACACCAGTGTCCAGGATTGTCTCTGTAGTGGTAAGTCACAGTCTATCTTACCCACATAGCATCCCCTCCTCCTGCATCTTGCCTGCATGTAAAATGTTTTACACCCAGTATATTCTATTATAAATAAATTGCTAAAATCCATCTCGGCTTAGCCGTTGAAGCATTGACTGCTGGTGATAGCAGGATAGAGGAGCATTTCGTGTAACTGGGAAAAAAAAAAGATTATAATGAGCATTTATGGTGTATAAATATTTTACAGAAAGGTTATGATTTATTTGGGAGTAGCCTCGGGAAAAGATTGAAACAAACAGATTTGCTAAATGATTTGGAAGTAATAATAGGCCTGTGTGAAGAGAGCCGGGGTGATGTGGCCTTCCTGGGCGAACTTTTGCTATAAAGCTTCATTACTGTTGGCCACTGAGCAGATAAATTAGAAAAGGCACATGGTGTACACGTGTCTGTGCAACATATCAGTCTGGAACAACAGACCTGCATTTAATGACCTGACCGGATTAATCTTTGTTTTCGACAACAGCACAGTCTCATCTGTGTTTTTTAGTTTTCAATTTGTCTTGGTATCAGGTAGTTGTGAGTAAACTGAACAAGCAAAGGAATGAGGAACCCACATTAATCAGTACTCATTATATACTCAAGACCTATTTAAGAAAGCAAATAAATTGCCTGTTTCCTTTATGTTTGATCAAGCACACTATCACCTTCAACAGAGGAAGAGGTAAGAAAGTGTGCGATTTTACTGATGGACCACCCGGCTGCTGTTGTTTTTGACCATAACGCATGCAGACAGTGATGCCTGGGAGGGACTTACAGGCTTAAAGAACAGAGAACAGTCGGAAGAAGAAAATACACAGAAGAAACACATCCACGTCTGCCATCAGTTTGGCTTTACACATGCCCTATTGGTAACAACACTCGTGGTTCCCAGACTGTACTGTGAGTAGTCAAAATCTCACTTTGAAGAGAAAGGCAGGTGGAAGGGTTAGAGAGGGATAGTGAGGCAGACATGGCAATCATACTGAAAAGACAAGGAGAGTCCCAAATGAAAATTGTGCATTGACCATACAAGTGAAGAAAATAGACATTATGTTACTGTAAGGCTAACCTCTAACAGATACCTGCATGTGTATGCAGAATATTTTGGCAGTGAGGTAGATGTTGGTAATGGAAGCATTCTGCCTTCCCTTGATAGTTTGAGAAGTATTGACAATCATATTTGAGCAGCAGGTACTGTCAGTCCATGTGGTGAAGCAGAACGCATTGGCCAAAATGCAATCTCAGAACTTATCAGTTATCATCTAATGATGATTTAGCTTTATATAAGCTTTTTAAAATGCATCTACATTAATATGCAGATATCTTTTTATAGCGATTAACTGGAAATTGAGCAAAGTGTTAGTTCAGGCAGGACAGGATGTCAAGCTCAGCTCACATCCCAGCTACATCAGCTGATCTCAAACAGCCCAATCAACTTATGGAGTAGCTGATTGATGAAGGGAGTCAGCTGATAGATCACATGATTCCTTTCTATGCAACCAATTGGTGAATCTCATTCAGGGTGCTCTATTTAAACTGCTTTATCCTGCCTACTGTTGCTGCTTCCTCTGCAAGCCGCTTTGCAACCCGCCTCCACCCCAGCTCCTCCTTTTCATGCTGTGTCTGACTTATTAGTGTCATTTCTCTTTGTCAGTAATGCTGCTCTGTTCTGTTTCTGGGGGGTCTTTGCTGCTGCTCTCCCTGCCCTAGGCTTTCCATGTGGGCGCATGGAAGGGCAGAGAGGTGTGCTCTCTCCATGTAGGCGCATGGATGAGACTTTCTGCATAGCCACGAGGAAAGTCAGAGAGGCCCCAGAACAGAGCCGTACTGCCAAATACTGCAAATGGAAATAAAGTTTTCCTTGATTAAAGTGTTCCTGACTGAATGACTGGTGTACATAAGAGGAAGTCTTGGCCTGAATATGCGCCGGCTGAAACAGATCCCCCGCAATATTGGCGGTTGCCCCTGGCAGCTTACTCCTTGTCAGACTGATAGCTCGGTTGTGAGACTGCTGGAAGGCTCACTATAAAAAATAAATAAATAAGTACATTTTTGAAAACACTTTTGTAATATTTTAAAAGTCAGTATTGGTTAAAGGTGAGGAAAATAAGTGATAAAAATGACTTTTTATTTTCAGGCTTGTCAGACTTGTTTAGAGACTCTCACTGCAAATGCTCAGTCATCATGTGGGCTCTCTAGACTCTAAATCAATGTAAAAATCCTTTTTTAAAGCACAGGGTATGATACATCTATATATAAGACTAATATCTAATAATATCTTGTCTTGAAACTGTCTTGAAATATATTCTGAAGCCAAATTATGTGACCTTTCTTACAAGAAAGTGTAGCTGCTAATGTGTTCTGTAGATAAAATTGGAATTTATTAACCTTTCTATAATTTTATTTTTTTAAAAAAAAAGGCAAAGTTTAAATGCCAGTCAAAATCCCAACATGTCATAAGAACCCCATCACGAAAACAAAACAATGGGAGAATGATCAGAATGACCAAATAACGAGGACCCCTTCCACAACAGTGTGACCCACAGCTGATCCCGATGATGTAATATCAACCAACTAAGTGGCATGCCAACATACAGCTGAGCACTGAGGTGCACAATACCACTCATGAATCAAATTAGCCCCTCAAGACAGATTATTCAGCTGCATTACAACTTGGATTTTCAATGTGGAAATGTGTCGTCATTGCTTCACTGAACTCTGATGAGGCAAGAAGAATGAGATGATCAGACAGACTGTAATCAAGCCGAGAGTTTAGCCAAATAATTTATTAATGTGAGCTCTGTGTGCCAGAGTTAAACCGTGATGTGTGATTGATAAAGTTTTCAGTGCAGTAGGTCACTGTGCTTTGGAAAAGAACAGAAAACAGAGTGACAGTGTTTCGGCACAGGACACAATACTGTACATATGGATGAGGCCTTACATACACTTGAGTGTAACCTTTAGGATATGGCCATCCTGAATCTGTAATTTGTCCCCTAACACTTCTGGCAAGGTTGCATCCATGTGGTCAGGTGTGCAGGGGCTTGACCGGTCGATGTTGAGCTTCCTTGCACACTAAGGAGTCTGGCACTCAGGTCAGTGGTAATGGCCACAGCCAGATGGTACCTATCCACTGGGGACGAAGGACACAGACATGCTGGTCACAGTTTAACTTTGGAGGTTGCATATTCTAGCATTATTTAATGCTTGATTACATGCATCATTTATCACAATTATGTCTTGATAAAAGTTTGATGCAAAACACAACAGAGGCATGCTGAATATTCAAACTTTGCCCTCTCCTGTCTAATCAAGCCCAAAGAGCGGAGCGAGAGAGGGGGAAGAGAAAGACGGAAAGAGAGAATTTAACAGCAGCGAATAACACTTTGATAAAATGATAACATTTTGTTTTTCAAAGTAGAGCAAGATACAAGTACACAGTGAAAACAAAACAAGTCAGAAGGTTAAGAGAACAAAGATTTAAGGAAGATGAATATCTTAATGAAGCTCAGTGATGATGCAGCTCCTACAAATAGATTTAATATTGTTTATTTTTCACTTGTAGGGCAGTGGCATTGCTCTGCTGTTGAAGTAGGACAACATTGTTCTACATTAAAAATAATCTACTATCAAATGGTATTGTGGCTCAAACAGTACTATGCCAGACAAGACTGTCATAAAATTGCCTTCCCTTAGGCAACATTTGTGTTTTCCTCCCGATCCCATGCTTGAATTTACAGTAAAATATGTTATCAGGGATGTGTTTTATTATTTTTGTGGCCTTTTGCCTTGGTTGGACAGTTTTGACAGAGTGACAGGAAACATGAGGACAGAGACAGAGGGAGGAGATGACATGTGGCAAAGGTCTCCAGTTGCACTCAAACAGGAAACGCTGGGATTTTAATGGTATGCATTTGACGTTGCTGGTTCACCGGGAGTCCCAGGAATAGGTTTCAGACTGACAGTGAATTAAAGAACTTGACACAAAAGTGACAACTTAGGAGAAGTAATACATAAAAGGTTGACACTAAGGGTCAGGTTTACTAAGCCTTCTGCGCCTCATTTCGGCGTGAGATATGCATGTTATTTATCAAACAGACACACCAGCCTGGGAGATCACTTCGCCTGCCCTGTGTAGTGCTCCGTGTGCATCATCAGTAAAGTGCTCTTCAAATTTATGTGGAAAGTTCTCTTGCTTGTTAAAAAGCAGGTACAAATTAGCACCATTGTATTAAAAGAAATGGGCTCAGGAGATAATGTATCTGAATTCTAAAGTCTCAAACAAAGGGTGGTGCACAGCACTGAAGGTGTGCTGGGAAGCCTCGGTGACTCAGTTACTTCAACACAAAAAAATACAGCCTCTGATAAAGGATGATGTAGCCAAAAATAAATGGACAAAATACCAGACCATTTAAAACATCAAACAAAGAGAGGATTTAATGAACTGCTAATGCACCATGTCAATTACATTCTTTTGACGAAACATTTACACCTGTGTATTATGCTGAAATTACCTTGGGATTTTAGTCAGCTGTATTAATGCCAGCTACATTATCTGCAGTACCTGTTCTGTTGAGAGCATCTGCTAGATTGGTTGCTCTCTCTGTGCTGAATCTTCTGCAGCAGTCTACCATTCATTTTAGTGGTTTGTATTTGAATATGGCCATGCTTCCTCGTCTTAAGCAGACGTCAGCCTGCGGGGCTGAAAAATCAGTGCCAAAAACTGCAGCTCCTCAAATGGCCACTCCAGAGCTGACTCCAGAAGTGAGTCAATCCCCATGTTAAAATGTGCAACTTTACAGCAGAAATACACATTCACAGCCTGGTACAAGACACGGTTTTAGCGTCATAGCTAATTCATGATGACTATACGGGGGTGAATTTTTATAAAACTCACCTGCTTAAAGTTATGCATTTTTAAGGGCGGGGCCACTTCAGTCTGAGTCGGATCCAACCTTAGCTCCTCCACAGCTCACACCAAAACTCCAAGATGGCAACTGCCAAAATGCCGAACTCAAGGCTTCTAATTGGCAGTCCACAAACAAATGGGTGACCTCACAGTAGCTACAAGGGGTAGGAATCACCAGGAGAGTCAGGATACAATATTATTGCGATATATTGCGATTTATTACCTTTTTTTCCAACTGCAAATTATTTCCCTCAAGGAAAACATTTTCAGTCTGTCCGTCTGACTTTAATCATCTTTATTGCAGCAAACTGTGATGCAGAGCAGACAGACTGACCAACATAAAATCTGTCAGAAATGCTGCATACAAACTGAACTGATGGCAGATTTAACGCCCTCTGCGAGACCAGATTAAGCATGTAAATAATACACTTCGCATGCGGGTATCCCTCTAACTGAATGGCAACACCCATGTTAGAAGCGTAGTCTGTTACAACCACAATCCCCCCATTCCTGTGCTGCATTTTGCGGGAGGTCTGCAATATTTGCTCCAGTGTGACTTTCGTGTACTGCTCTAGTTTCGAGAAGGTGAGACAGCAGTCGCCAGTCCTCTGTGAGATAATGTGCCATTATAGTAACACATGAATCCACTGACCTTGATGTCCAGGTGTCACAAGTTAACTCTATCCTCCCTGCTGTACTCAAAGATTCCTTAACTTTATGCCTAACTTCTCTGTAGAGCTTGGGTACGGCTGTGTCAGTGAAAAACGTCACATACCTAGGTTTCAGTGTTTTTAGCATGTAACAAAAGCCTTTGTTTTCAGCAGTGCTGTATGGATGCGGATCTTTGCACATGAAAAAGGTGATGCACTGTGTTATTTTCTTCACTTTCTCACAGTTTGATGGTTGTTTTGTCGAGCTAAGTGTGTCTGGTGTTGGTTGATTTTTTTGGCAGAGCAGGTTTAGCACTAGCTTGGCTGTCAGCTAACACTATCGCTGGATGGTGGAGTGTGAGGTGAGCCCTCATGTCCATAGTATTCCCAGAGTATTTTATTTTCATATGACACTGTTTGCAAATCACGTGTCATATTCAAGTCCTTCTTTCCTTCCATGTTAAAAAATCCAAAATAAGTCCAGACGTTTGATTTAAACACTGACAGCACATTTCTGATGTCTTTCTCCGGTGCCTCCATCTTTGTTTGATGAACTTCCTGCCAAATGCCGCTGACTGAGACCTCTGCTGACGTCACCAGGAAAACAAACATCAGCACCATCTAGTGGACTGAAAAAGCAATTGATTTTATTGCTCAAGTACGAAAAGATCAAGACTTGGCATCTGCGTATTGATACAATATCGTCACACAAAATATCGCAATGCAATGCTGTATCGATTCTTCCCTCACACCTAGTAGCTGCGTACATTATTTTGTACAGTCCATGGTTTTAACCCAATCAAGAATTTGTCTCATGACTTCTAAAATCTATTTTATGACAGCTGTCTGTTCTGGTTCTTCTTTCGCTGCAAATCCCTCCAACTGTCTGTTTGTACCAGTACCTCATTAATCACCAACTCATTTGTCAAAATAAAAACATTTAATTTTCACTTTAATTCCTGAGCTTGTTTATAGCTCCAACTTGAAAAAGTTCTGGCACCAATGGGGATGTTTTACTGTCAGCTCTGCTTTGCTAAGTGTCATTAGTAAGCAGTGGTACTCACTGACAGGTAAAGTAGCCTCGCATTAGCCTAGGATGTTGCTGATGTCCCTTCTTGAGCTGTAAGGAAATTATGGCCATGAGTGAAGCTTACCAATGACATTGGTGCTTTAGCCTACTACACCCTGACCTTTCACCTCTTGAACTAAACTGAAAACAATAAATCCGCCGAAGGTGAGCGCCCTTTATGAAAAGGGAAATGAAAATCAGGATGATACACTTAAAATACCTGCAGAGTGAACTCTCTTTCTCCTCGCCTCTCTTTTATTATATATAGTGCAGGATATAAGATAATAAACCCAATGGATGTCAAACTGTAAGAATTACAGACTCGGCTTTGAAAGCACCAGGGGACTGATCTGTTTGAGGATGCATCCCCATTTTTGATTGGATTATGTAAAATAAAAATTGAATTCTAAATCCATTTGACTGAGTCTCTGTGAAGGCTGTCCAGGGACGGAGACATCATTATGAATATTAATTGTTAATAATTATCCTTCTCCTCAGGGTAACTCGTATTTCAGGACAGTGGAAGTTGATTTAGAAAGAGAAAAAAAACGAGAACGATGGAGGTGGAGAGGGAGAGATGGAGAGCACAGAAAAAAAGCGAGAGGGGAGAAGTGCATCAGTTTCTTTACTGACACCCGCAGAGTTTCTTTTAACTTGTCACGAAAACTCTCTGTTGTATACATTGCTTAGTGACTTGAGGCATTAACATGAAATCCAGATTAGCGCCAGACCATCTGCTTTTGAACATTTGTATGCACTCAGAGGATTTCATTTAATACCAACCCTGTAAAGAGAAGTGTCATGAATTTTCTGAACATTTTGTAAGCACAGCTGTCTATATTAAAACTCTGAGGACGGTTTACTTCCTCACACCATTCAGCTCAGTTTTTTTTTTTTTTTTTCACGACTGACGATTGAATCAACCCGTAAGAGCCTTTGTCACTCTGAGACATTGTCTAAATGTGTGTGCACATCACTTTGTGGTAGAGCTTCTTAAAAGGATTCAGACCTTGCACAATTCTATTTTTTATTTTATTAAAGTTTAAAAATTTTAGATTCATGTTTTAAATGATATAAAAACATGAATTCTGAGATACAACTGTGAAAATCAGGTCCATCTGTAGCTGTTAGATAAAACTCCTCATTATTTGTCTGTAAATTTACAACCTATGACCTCAAAGTGTCAAATATATAAAGCACATATGTAGAATTATAATTCTATTTTCAATTTAGTATGGTAAGCCAAAAAGGAACCACTTTATTTTTATGATATAATTAATTGTAAGTTTAAAAAAAATTAAACTATTTATGTATAAAATGAGACAAAACTTGTCACTGTAGCTGTAGTCGAATCCTCAACAACTCCCAATAGTTTGGTTTGCCTCACTTTGAATTTCCATGCAATTACTCTCTGAAAGAGTCCCGATGCTGCAAGAGTGAGGAAACTTCAACAATCAACCTCATTTCCTGCCGAACATCACTGTAAAAGGCTCAATAATGCCAAGCAGACAGGACTAACAAGACCACAGTCTTCTACAAGTCAAATGATCTCCCTTGACTGTTTCCAGGAAATTGTTTCCTGCATCGTCTTCAATCACCAGCGTGCAGAGCAGATGAACATTACGGAGGAATGAACTGACAGGCATTTATCTACACTGAATAGCAGCTCTCTGGGATCTCACTGCGGACTACAAAACACGCCTGAGAAGTCAATCTGAGCAGCACTTTAGCCTTGTGGGTCAGAGTTTCTGGGATTATGTCAAACACTTTATGATTTCTGGAATCAGCTGCCAACTTTGGGGAACTCTTTTAGTATTGTAACCCTCTGTTGTTGATTGGTGTTCCCCAGTTCTTCCACGCTGTGGGTAATAACATTTAACATTTGTTTCTTCCTCTTGGTTTAATTTTTACCAACACAGGCCAGACACAGTCCAACTCAGGCATACAGCAATTTCTCTTCCCTGTTAAGCACAGGTCTCTCACTCTCTTTTGTGTATAACTCACACCTGTCCCCATAAAACAAGGGCAGGTAGGAACCAGTAGCTCATAACCACGGCAACACAATGGCTCCACTTAAACACACACACACACACATGAAAATACAAATGAAACAATATACAAAGTCCTATAAATGACAAGATAATCCGCTATGAGGGTCCAAGGGACAGAGCAATGTTGTATGCTGTAAAGCCCTCTGAGGCAAATTGTAATCTGTGATATTGGCTTTGTAAATTGAATTGAATTGTAATGATAATTTACCAGTAACTCAATAATACTGAATCTATACTACTTAAAGATTTAAAAAAATGCACCGATTAATAAATAACACAGTAACTAAAGTAATAAAAATAACACAAAAATATAGTGTGTGCATTAATTATGATTACAGTATTGCTACTTGCTGTCTAAATCTATTTTTTTTCTGCATTGCCAGTATACATTATAAAATAAATAAATAAAGAAAAACAAGCTGAAATATATAAAACACACTGTCAGCTTGAGATTATTCTGTTACATTAAAACAGATTTGTTCCTTAGGTCCCATTTAGGCAGAGGTGGCAGTGCATTTATTGGTGTTGCCTGGTTTTGAGTATTTTTTTTAAGTAAATGTAGCCATCCTGCTCATCAATGTCATTAAGTGGCAGTCTTTTTAATTTATGCAGCTTAATATTGCTATTGCACTTGCTGCTGTTTTTGAAGACTTTTATTATTTTAATTTATTTCTTTATGTATCTGTTTATTATATTGTATTTTATTTTAGCTTTTTATTTATTTATCATTATTAATATTATTATTATTATTATTATTATTATTATTAATAAACTATTTTTTACTTTATTTTGTATTACCTCTGCTATTCTCTTTTGACTTCCTTATTTATACTATTTATTTTATACTATTCTTTTGCACCGCACCCTGGGTCAGTTCATGGTGTTTCGGTTCTCTGTGTGTCCGTTACATGACTGTAACAGTAAAGCGTCTTGAATCTACTTTTACTTAAATATCTTCTATATTACTTCACTGGATTTAAAGTAGCATATCTCACAGAGTGAAAAACAAAAGTCACATGAAAAAAAGCAGTGATAAACCCTGTGTAAATGGATGAGATTATAGAAGTTAAATCAGCACCACCCAGCCAGCGCGTAAAGTGATCCAAATCAAACACACCTGTTTAAGGTGAACAGGTGTGCGCTGGGTGTGGCTAACGAGCTAAACGCTAACATGGTGGACTGCAGCGTGACTTCTGTGTTCAGGGAGGAACTTTAACCTTCAGTGTGTGAGACCTGTGTGCTGTTTTTGACACCAACCTCTGGCATTGTGACTGCAGAGTTTTTTTGTAACCCGACATGTTGGAAAACTTCGAGGAGCGCAGAGTAACAGGGAGACTGGTACTGGTTATACTGGGACAGAGAGGCTGAGTGGACTGGATAATATTCTTTGAGATTGGATGGGCGGAGGAGTTGAATCTGGAGGACTTCATGGTGCTCAAGACTCGCCTTCAGCCGGGTGAGTAAGTCCAACAACACACTCATTGTGACGGCTCCAACTCTCCAGAGGAGCACGTCAACTGGTGCAGTGTTGATTTGTGTATGTGTATGTGTGTATCTGTGTGTGCGCGCGCGCGCAGTGGGCCTAAATGCAGTGTAGAAACTGGAGCTCTCTTTTTGTTTTGACGTGTGTTTGTGGCTGCAGCTGCTGTGGAGTTTACTTCTGCTTTGGTGGTGTTTCATTTTGAGTGACAGTCTTTTTAATTCATGTGGCTTCATATTGCTGATTGCTGCTGTGTCTGAAGAGTTTTAATGTCTTGCTGGTTATTTGTCTTCAGTTGTATCACACTCTTAACATTATGAATTGGAGGAAATTACCTGGCAAGGAAAAACATTATACAAGTTTATGGAGTTATCAAACCAGAAAAACATGCAAAGTAAGGTCCCTTTAATTTAGCAAATAATGACCACATTTCATGGTCTTTGCTGGTGTAATTTCCCGAGCAGTTTAAAAATATGCAGTACAGCTACAGTAGATTTATAACAGTTGTCTTTTCATTTCAAATGCAAAGTCCAGCATTTTCCATTGATGTAGGAAAACTGAGGGGAAAAAAAACTAAAATAACATCACAATATTTCAGAATATTCTTGAAGATATGACAAATTAGTAAAATATATATATAATTAATTTAAGAAAATAGAATTGCAACAAAATAGGTGATACAGTTTGCCATCAAATATTCAGTAAAATCTAAAATGATCTAAACAGTAACTCAGAGTGAGATTCAGACTCTGTATACAATATTAATAGTACAACAAAATAGAATCTACCACAAATTACACATTTAAACAGCTCCCAAATACTGAAAATGTACCCTGGGACATATATATATATATATATATATATATATATATATATATATATATATAAATATAAATCAGCCGGTGATTTCCGTCTCTTGTAGCAGTTGTTTTTTCCACCTGGACCTATATGCTCTGCCATTTCTCCTCTAATCGTCATGCTGTAACCTGTGACAGGCTGTTATGATACCACAACTATCACACAGTCACATATATGCAGTTTTGTGTTGAGCTGTGAGCATCATGTTTACATTACCAAAGGTTTATGACAAAATCTCTCGACAACAACGCCTCCTGTGTGTGCACAGTGAGTGAGGGGAGGGATAGATGATGTGTTGCTGCCAGAGGAGCCGCTGAATGAGTTCCCTCTGCAGGGAGGATGATTGACGTTAACTTGCTATAAGAGTTTGAGAAGTCCGGGGCTGTTCATAAAACATTCGGGACGCCACAGTTTGTTCCACACTACTGAAGCTGCTCCTCTTTTTGTAACCACTGTGGAGTCGGTAATAATTTCGCTTGCAGCCTTGCTTGTTGTTGCTGTGGGTAACAGTATGAAGTCAATTTGTGAACAGGCCGAAATATCTTGAGTATCATGATTTGAATTTCACATACTATATTGAAAATTAACTGGTATTATCACATATGAGACGATATTGCACACCCCTACTTTGGAATAATGCTCATTTATCTTTCATCAGTAGTTTTGATAGACAAGAAGGTGTTGCTAAAACTCAATTCCAGCTTTTGCCTCTGCTCACTCTATAGCTGAATGTACATCATGGATATATGACAGATTTGAATTTTTGTACCATAAATCACTGAAGTAACCCAAGGTGCATTAAAATGCTGACCTTGCCAGTTTTTTACTCCTTATATTTTTGCACAAACTGATCAGGACACTTGATTGGCTGTGCATGTAAATGCAAATTTTGTGTTGCAACACAGTGAAAGAGAGCGCTCCAGCCTATAGAGCCCGTTAAAGGTCAAAGCAAAATGCAGCCACAGTGCGACTAATCAAAATTCAACACATAATCAGAGACACTTCAGTCACTCATAAATATATGTGATAACATAAAGCCCGGAAAGCAGACTAATGAACAAACAAAGAAAATAATAAATATGCATTGCTCTAAATTTAACCGCAGAAAAACTCATCAAATATTCCTCACATGTGAGGGAAAAAGGTGGAAATAATAATGACCGAATGAGAAGAAAAGGTGCCAACTGATGGCTGCGATACAGGTTAAAAATTAATGGAGGATGGCTAAGGCCAAAAAAAGAACACACGTAGAGCATGTCCACCTTGGAGAGAATTTATTATCTTGTAAAAGTGCATTTTAACCTTTAACAGGGGCTTAATTATTCATAAAAGCTACAGAAGAGGAACGCTATTACAAACTGTCACGACAGAAAGGAAAAAACCACCTACATGATGTAAACGCCCTTTGCTTGCCTTATATGTTCCCAAATACTGAGATTGCAAAACATATTAAATGAGGAACAGTCTGGCCGTCATGGTGTGTGGGCCAGGCGGAGGTCAGTCAGTCCGCTGGGTATATGGGACAGCTTTTAATGAAAATGACCTGCAGATACTCTAATACACAAATGCATGCAAGAAACTCTTTTCTTCAAACGGCTTCCCAAATTTGATCATGAACATGCAAACTGAAAACAAGTGTAGATGCACACTAGTGATGAGAATCACCCGAGTCCCAACGATACAATATCAGCACGATACTTGCATATATTGCAGTTTATTACCTTTATTCAACTGCAAATGATGTCCCCAAAGTAAAACTTTATCAGTGTCTGTTTAATAAGATGAAATCTCCAGTCTGTTCATCTCACTTCCATCATTTTTATTGCAGTGAAATGTATCTAGTGGACTAGGAGAGCAATTAATTTGTATTATTCTCGTAGGCAACCAAACGTTTAATTTGTATTTGCAATATTATCTTATCTATTATCTACATTATATTAGCACTTAATTATGCATTCTCTACCCTGGTTGTGGTTTGAACCTCGCCGTGTGTGTATAATTTTCCATTCACCATTGTTTTGTCTGATGATGGCTCTTTAGCCGAAATGCATCTGTGTCTATGAGTGCTGGTGATCTGTTTTCTGTTACGTGCAATATTAATAATTTATAGAATTTAAAAAACGGATATTACATATCGATACACTATTGCTTCATGACATACTGTGATACTTTGCTTTGTCTTTTTTTTTTCCCAACCCCTGTTGAGCACTATCAGCTTATCAGCATCTGAACTTCTGATGATGCAGGAAATTGGCATTTATCTAAAAACTTTGGGATTTACTCCCATCCTGTGTTCTCACAGATCTCTATAAAAGTAAAGCACAAGGCTTAGTGCCCTGATAATTTCCCCTAGTTGCAATCTTTTTGCCAAGATTGTTCACATTCATGTTTGACGTGACTCATATCTGACATCAGTGTGAATGGGTTTCTGCCCTTGAACGCCTCATATGCAACAGTAACGTCACACACATGAGATGTAGGATGTAGGAACATCAACAAAAAAACATCACATTTGTGAGACAGGCTTTGAAAAAGGAAAAAAAAAAAGGACATAGCCGTGCAAGTGTTCATTTCCTGAATGATGTGCCGCTGAGGCTGGATGACACTTCGTCATATGTTGAGGATGAGGGTGAGAAAATGAAGAAGCTCAAAAGCCATGGCAGCTATTAGCGCATATTGCTGGTAGCTCTGTGCAGAGAGAGGTGTGGGTGCTGGAGAGAAGTCAGGAGTGGTGGTGCCGTGATGTAGAGTGTTTCATAAAGGAACAGGTCCTCCATGTGTCCACCAAAGCGTCCAGCTAGGAGAGCTTGAGGGCCCTTTGGAGGTGCAGCTTTTTTTCAGCTGCGCAATCAGGTTGCCATGATATGGAATATCCACTGAAGTAACACTGCGGCGTAAGTTGTGTACTTGCTCGGCCTTGCTTCGGTTGATGGGAAGGCTGAAGCACGTTGGGAGAGAGGATGGACCCATGGGTCTGTAGGCTTTTGAGAGGAAACATATTTATATTAACATGTAAGATGTGACGGTTGATCTTTGTGCTGTTTGTCCTGCTCCTCCTCCTTGGATGGCTGAGTTAAAAGTGACAGTGACGAGCTCTTTTCCCTGAACATTTTTCCACTCTCTAAAATACGCCATTCGTGCAGTGCTCAGTGCAGAATAGATGCTCGGTGCCACGTCACGCTGCTGGTGTTTGTGGTGTAGCGTAAACATGCGGAGCTCCCACTGCAAAGAATTAAAAAAATATGCTGGTCTCAGGAAAAAATGCTTTAGTGGACAGGGCTTCTTAGGATATCCAGGGCTACAATCCAATATCTCTTTTGGGGCCTCACAACAGGACTCAGAATGTTCCCATCAGAAAGCGTTTGGCACTCAGGCTCTATTGGCTGGTAACTGGGGCAGCCTTCTGAAGCAGCAGTATAGTTACGGCAGCCTTATGTTGTTTCACTGGACCACTCTGACACTGTATGGTGAGTGATCGGTGCCTGTGCAGTAAAGTATGATGCTGAAAAACCATGACTGACTGAGAAAAATGCACATGAATTCCAATATGACAGTTGTCACAGCAGTGATGATTGGATATGTATCAGATTGAGGACCACATATGAAATGGCCCAAACCCAATTGGAGAAAAATAGATTTCTGTGTCCACCCTACTCTGATGTTGTGTTCACACCTTGTGGGAATAAAACAATTTCGTCAATGTAAAAATGAGATTAGATGCGAATTCCTCTCGGGTGGAGCAATGGACACATCATGGACATGGACTTTCCACGTCCTCATACCAAAGGGAAGGTACCCTGGGTGTGTTGGTTGTTGACGTTCTAGGACGCCATGTCAAGTTCTGCCTATTACATCGATTGCAATCTTTCAAAATAGACTTCCATTTTCACAGGAAATTTAGTATTTGCATACAGTCTCTTTCAAAATAAACGCACTACATTGGTACAACCCCGCAAATAAACGTTTTCTTTCCTTGAACAACAGACACACATGGTTAGGTTTGGAACAGAGTTTGGCATTCTTGAGGGTGAAAGTCGGTCTTTGTTGGACCCATCCAGCATCCCTCCTATCCCCCCCAGTCGAACTTTCACCGCCTTAATTTTCGTTCTTGTCCCACTGCGTTTCTCTCTGACGGCGCCGGGCACCG
Source organism: Cephalopholis sonnerati (assembly GCA_019142605.1). Lineage (NCBI taxonomy): Eukaryota > Metazoa > Chordata > Actinopteri > Perciformes > Serranidae > Cephalopholis > Cephalopholis sonnerati. The sequence continues at coordinate 33,616,768 of JAGQAX010000001.1, read as the reverse complement.
TTAAACTACTACAGCAACTGGCTGCATATTATGCCAATGTTAAAGGACGCCTTTTTTCCTTGGTTTCTGACTTTTGCTTTGGATTTCGACAACTTTGGAGTGAGACCGGGCTCAAATACGCGAATTAAGTGGCGCAAATTAAGCAAGTAGCGCAATTTTGCATCATACGCTTATTTGCGAGAGATGAAAAATTTGAACTTCAGCGACCAATTTGTGCCGGGATAGCCAATCAGCATTGAGATCCTCCAGGGATGTGGATGTACCAGGGGAAGTTGATTGATATTACGTGCATATGACGTAAGTTATTTGCGTGTATGAAGCGGGTCAACACTATATATTTTAGCATCGTGTGAGTAACGGTGTGTATACAACATAAAAGAATCAGATTGGTGTCACATGAGAGCAGAGAATATCTGATTTGGACTTCATTTGCTTGTAACACAAACATAGCCCAAATGATCTTTATACCACTTAATAATATGAGTCTGCCATTTTAGATCTGTATTTTAAAGTATTTACCCTTTAGATTTTAAGTGTTTTGTTTTATGTAATTTATTATTAAACACAACAAAATTATGATCATTCTTATTTTTTTTATTATTATTTTGCATTCAAAGGGGAAAATATATTAGGAAAAAACACAGGAACAAAACCATTTAGAGGTAAAGGCAAACCAGCAATCCTCAGTGTGCACACTCAATAGTCCCACTGTGAGGGAAACATGCATATCTACGTAAGACCCGCCTGAATTGGGCCACTGGTAATTTTACCATATTCCACACAGCCTTTTGACAGCCCTTTTTCAACGCCTTCCAAGGACTCCCTCCAGTGCCAAGAGATTTCAGTCGCCACCACAGGGGATGGGATGCTTTCCCCAATAGCAAATTATTAGACCACAACCTCCATCATGGTGTGTAAAGTGGCTGAATGGAGGGGAAGTGACTATTTCTGATCAAAGAGGATCTCACTGAGACCAGCTCTGGATGCTCCCTTGTCTCACTCCTTTTCTCTCTGACTAATTTGTTTGTTTGTTTTTCTTTGTGTATTTTTGGGAGCTGATTCTGTGATTAATCCAGAGTGGCATGAGAGCCAGAGCTTAAGTATATGAATTATTCATATCATTATACATGTACTAATTTCATGATATCTGGAGCCTGTTTTTTATAAACAGAGTGGAAATTTTGGTTCTGCCTCCCAAAAGGTTTACCAAACAGCGAGATGAGCCTGCAGCGGGTTTATAGGTGAGGCCAAATCGATGTTTAGGTGCTGCATTCATTTAGAAAAAACGTCCTATTCAGATAGAAAAAAAAGAAAACAAACAAACAAACAAACAAAAATGGTTATCCCAAATGTATTTAATTTGAGTAGAGCAAACAGTATCATCTAGTTAGACTGTGGATTTCTCACAGTAACTGCAATCACAATAAAGACAGAGCTGCATCATGATCCTGTGAACATGTCATGTCATTTAATTGGACCTCTTTCTTTCATAAGACAACAGTATGGAAAAACAAACAGTAAAGAACCAGTCAAGCCACCAGTTTGCCATTTTGCTGTCATGTAACATTTCCAAATCATTCATCAACCTACACAAAGAGTTTTGTACCTCATTCTCTGAATCTATGTCAAATGAGTGGGGCACACACACACACACAAAAAGCAGGACCTTGAGAGAATTATAGACTACAATAATTAGAACATGTTTTATCGTTTGGAGGATCTTCCACCACCCATGCATCTCACCTCCACAGCGCTTCAGCTCTGACCTTGAACTAAAAACTGTCTTTATAAGAGAAAGTTCTCCAGAAATTAGTTTTGTAGCGATACATTTAAACTTCTAACCTCCTTACCTAATTATCTCCTTTTGCTGAAGTCTTTCTGTATCTAGTCAAGCTGTGTATCTAAGCAAGTTGAGCACTTAGTAGCCCACCTTATAGTTTTGTTAAATGTATTTAATTACCCAATGGCATTGTTATTTATGGGTCAGTAAACATATGAGTTTATATAAGGGTTTTACATAAGCTGTCTGTCTGTGTTAACGCAGAAAGATAGATTATATAAAACCCGCAGGTTTGCAAGAATTGCTTTGAACCCTTCACTTATTTTTCACTCAGTATAGTTTTTTTCTCTCTTGTAAGGACAAGCTAGGCCACTCAGAAATGTCATCATCTGTCATGTTCCTGGTACTAGAAATGTGTTAGGACACATTTCTTGCAAATGACAAAGTATGAAAAAGTTGCACTGGCCTGTATGTTGAAATCCTTTTAAACTGTCACTGCATGATGTGTATTCGGATCATTTGTTTAATCATTTATTATAAACCATTTATTATTATATTTCTGTTAGAAGTGACCCTAAATTGGTTGCATGGTCATCCTGCAGTCGTTACTCTTGTGTCATGCTTTACAGTATTTTTTAATTATTTGTTTGTCTCTAATTACAAAGCCTCTCACATTGGCTCACAACTGGAATTATTTCATGATCTTTTGGCCTTTTGGGCCTTAATTTCATCTATTTCTTTGTGGTTGACTTTTGTTGCTGTTGTTGTTAGATATCTTGTTCTTTTTTCTTGATTGTTAATTAAGAGTTGAGCATTTGGATTGGGTCAAACCATCTAGACCATCATGAAAGAAACTTTTTTGACATTTTAGAGATGTATTAACTTCCTCTGTTCTCTGATTCAGGGCCGTAAAAAAAGGCTGATGTACACTGCCTGTAGTAATTGATCATAATCAGGGTTTTTCCTGCATACGGAATTACAAGGCAGCCGCCTCCTTCAAATTTTGTCCTCCAGCTCTTGACATGCTGTGCATTGCGGATAGGGAAATCCAAGGAGGTTAAAAAGAGGAGAAGTCACAGTGTTGTATTAAGTCAAATCATTGGGGAATGACACATGCGCAGTGAAACTCTGGGCTGCACTTGCTTAACAGCTCAATAGCTGGCGCACTATTATAGAAGTCATTTGTTTCATCAAGGCCTCTGCAGTCAGCCTTGGGTCAGAATATTAAAAGAAATGGTTGAGAACTACAACTCTGCTATTACTGAAAAGGTCCTTAATAAAAGACCATAAAGAAAAATGCTTTACATCTATTGAACCCCCACCAATTTGAGCGTACCCAAAAAGTTCTGTCAGACTGAGAAAACCCAAAGAGGCTAAAACAAGCTCACCCAAAGAGCTGAATGGACACCATCTCTTTAGTTTTAGCACCGTATGCTGTAACCATTTATCACTGCAGCTTGAGTTGCATTCCGCATGTGTCATATCCCATAGCTCCCATGGGGTCAAAGATCATGTCCCAGCCTTCGCTGAATAGCCTTGGAGAGAACAAAGTTCGTGTGCGCACTATGAGCACTTCTCCCATGTCATACACATCCAAAATCAATGGCTGTGAGTTTTTTTTTTCTTTACTTTCTATCCATAGTGTTAGTTCCTTGGTGGGGATTAATGTTTACAGTGATACACTGTGGTGTTGCAGCGATGCTAGTGTACATGCTAACATATGGCCATGTTAGCTCATCATTTACTTGTAATCCCGTTGATGGTAGCATTAGCACTTATTGGCCAGCTGTGTTGTAGACTTAATATTGCCACCTGTCCCATATAAAATGTATTGTCCTTTACTGTTTTAATACAGGACACAATTTGTCCCGTATTTCTGTGCACCCTACTCTGCTGCATGAACTATGCTTTCACATGCTTGAAATGACATGAGAAACATTAAACCAAACGGGTTTTACGAGATATAGTGGAGAAATATTAAATCAGAAGTTGCAGAGGAGAATGTCACAGGATGACAGGTCTGTGACTCAGCGTCATTGTTGCCAGGGTTACAGAGACTCTGACGCTCAGGACCACCATTAGCGCACTCACTGACCTTTGAACTTGACACATAGAAAAACACAAATTGGTGCATAAAAAAAAATAGAATGCAGGAAATGAAGTGTCTGGTACTGGAAATCTACTGGGGGAGGACCCACAGACCTCTGTCTTGATTTCTTTCCCCCGGGCATGAGGCCACTACGAAGGTGTCCCTTACTTTCTCACATTGAAAGTAGCAATCCTGGTTGTAGTCATGCTGTAACTTTGTCACGCTAAGTATAAGACATTCTAAGTCTTTTCTGTTTTTCGTTAATTACAGTTTTAATTCTTAAAGATGGTCAATAAAGAAGTAAGGCGTTCACTTCCTGTCTTGTTTTGCTGGCTGTTTAGTTATGATAAAATCCTAGTTGTATAGAACACAATGAGGAAATAGCACAATACTCATTATCTTCAACCTGTTGTTTAATTAATCTGTGAATGTATACATGTAAAAGGCTCAGGCCAGGTATTTGTACTTTTATTTGAAGACCTGATGATCTGTTGTGGTCAAACCATATTTTAATTGTCATGAACAAGCCATGTAGCTAATGGCTTTGTCTTAAAACTCCACATGTTCCTGCTCCTTTACAAGTGAGCGCCTGAAACTGCTCTTTATTTGAATAATTAGTACTTTGCTGTTTGCAGCATCATAAATGTCTCCATATTCATCAAGGGGATTCTTGCGTAGCAGACAAAATGTAAGCCGTCCTATCACTTTTACATCTTGAAATTAACATTGTCTTAGAAATGCATGCAAAAAGTGTGTTCTGACAGGGGATTACCCTCCGGTAGCGAGGCTAATAGAAGTGGCTGAACCCACTACTCGTTAACATTCTCAGGAGTAGTGTAAACAGCAACTTAAATAGGATTTTAAAATGCTAATTGCAAGGATCTATCTAGCAATGAGCTGATAAGTTGCTTGATGTTTTACCAGTGTAAATAGCACCCAGGGCTAGACAGTTTGCACATTTTTCACCCGTACTTATGGTGGAAGGATATAAAAGGCTGAGTCTAATTATTTCATTTTCTATGCCTCAAGTAGCCACCCGATAATATAATAAATCAATAGCATTTCCATGAATACTAATTGCGGTTGCAGGGATAGTTGGTGTAGCCGATAGGTGGGGATTTGATCAGGTCTGAAGAACCAGCCAGGCGAGGCCTCTGCTTCTCCTGCCATGCCCCACAGATGCTGACTGCTACCCCTTTGAAGTTGAGGTGCAAAATCAATTGAACACGTCTGGGAGTAAATGAACTTGTTTGGAGCTTAATTTCCAACGGCTGAAGGCTTTCCACCAAGTTATTTATGAGAACAGGTGGGACATTCTCTTCCTTCTTTTTAAGGATGTGTCTTTCATGGCTGGGCATCGGATGAGTCCCTTGGCCTCACTAGAATCATGAAATCTTAAATCCCTGTGTCTGTTTGTCTTTTCTTTGGGCCAGATATCCTGCACTTTGACAAGGAATCAAACTCAAAATAGAAATATTGTTCTAAAGTACAGGTCAGGCTTTGTAGCAGCTAAAAAAGCCTGACCTGCTGCCACTTTAACCCTTTGATTATTTTGTGCTTGTAATGACCTAACTGACATCCTTATTACCTCCACCAAGGAGGTCATGTTTTTGGTTCGGCTTGTTTGTTTGTCTGTTTGTCAGAAGGATTACAGAAAAAGTACAGGTTTGATTTTCATGTAGCTTCATGGAAGCATGTTGCAGGCCAAGGAAAAACAGGTCATAAGTTTGAGCAGATTTGGGGCTGATACACAAATTATTTTATTATCTTTTTTTTAAATTTTTCATCAACATTGCATGATAGAGCCTTGTCAAATAAAGGCCATACATCTTAAAATCCAGTAGATGGCTTCAACAGAGACAAACATAGCCAATTGTAGAAATATCGATGGCTCTATATCACAATCCACATTCACACAGTAACCAGGTACCTATGTAGTTGCTCAAACTTCATCCAGAAAGCAACTGTTATGGAGCACTCCGGGGCACATGTTTCTTGGGAGAACCGGTTCAGTAGACCCTTTTTGTGTTTGTAAACAGTGATGACGTGTTTTGTGGGCGGAGTCCAAGTGGTTGTTCAGCTTATTTGAATTACCTAATTATTGATGTGGTGAAAGATAAGTCATTATAAGAATTGTAAAAATGATTGCCAAGCACGGATTTGGCATATTGTCCATGATTAACAGTTGTGGAGATGTCCCCATATTATAATTTAATGCGGAAGCACAACTTATGAACGTGTTAGCGTGCTAGCTAGCTAACACCGTCTGCTTATTATCACCTTTATCATAACAAAGCGTGATAACTTTCACCACTGCTGACTTTAGAAAAAACGTGTTGTTTTATGTTAACGTATAGCCTATATTGTGCATTTAGACTGGTTCCCATCTGCATCCAGGCAGGGAAAATGAAAGACACCCTAACATTAGCGATGTAGCTAATGTAGCTAGCATGCTACCTATGGCTGATAGTAAACAGCTGGAAACAAACGATGATCCATTGTCCGTTTATTTATCTAAACAAAGCACGTTTTCTTGTGGTGTCCTCTCTAAAATGACAGAGGACAATAGGCCAAATCCATGCTTAACAAATGTGAGTTTTTACAGTTGATGATGAATTATCTTTTACCATGTCAGCAATTCTCTTCCGTTTTCTACTATGGCGTCCTCTGCGACGGTTTTCTATAAAAAATGAAGGTTATCTTAATCTGTATTCCTGTTCTGGCATCCAATGGTACAAGAAGACATTTCTATTTTGGGTATGTCAACTGTTTCTCTAGATGTCCACCAGTATGTCACGCAACTGCTGTGACGTAGCCGTGACGTCCACTCCAAATTGGTTTATTGTGACAATGCCTTTTTCCTTAAACCCAGTTGAGGCTTTGGGAGCATCAATACACACATATCAAGCAACAAGTTATACTCTTTATCACAAAAAATATAGAGATATTCAGACTTTATGCTTCACAAGAACAAGCAATGATTATTGACCATAATTTAAAAGTACATAATAATGCACAAGATGATAAGGCTTCAGCCAGGCACCACCATATTTTGACATAATTCAAACAGTTTTGGAAATCTATCCAGACATATACGGATGTTGTGCTGGCAGATTTGTGTATCATAGAAGACAATTTGCCGCGGCAGGGGTCTGTTTAGGTTAACCTGCCCACTTGATGCATTTTTACCTTTACCATCCCAGAGTGATCGTCTTTATTATTGCTGCTATGTGCAAGGAAATATCTGTTTGTAGTATCAAAATAGTTTTAAACAGTACTTTTAAGGTTACCAGTCAATTAAGCAAACTGCTTTGGACTTTCTCTAGAATTATATAAAAAAAATGAAAGTACGTACTCATCTCTCCAAGCAATTTTAAAATTGCTTTGAATGGTCTTAGTTTTCAACAAGCTATCATCTATGCTTGTTATGTCATCTGTGCTTGTTTTAGCCTTGATGTGGTTTTTGATCAAAGCAACGTCTACTGGACTGCTGCCCTTGGGGCACTCACAGAGAATTCTGATGTTAAACTTTAATATTAATGTATTAAGTAGATAAAGTAAAAGAAAATACATTCTTAGGGGTCCCTTAACATGAAAAAAATACATGTACAGCATATGCAGTGCTTTTATCAAGCATTTACTTATGTATGTGCATGACTCTCTTTACATCTGGAAAATGAAAGTCCCAATTATAAGCAGTGCTTGTAATGAATTTACATTTAATTATATTATTTTTGTCAGTTGTCAGTGATCTGTTTTTTTTTTAGCAAACAATGATTTAAAATGAGGCACCTTTGAATGTTTTCTATACAGTCCTTTGTAGGACCAGAGCTGTATCCCCTTGTTTACCTCGTTGCTTATGAGTACACTTTCAGATTTGTTCAAGAAAAAACTTTATTAGGCCACAATTAGTCCCATGCCTTCAGAATTCCCTCTGTAACATTAGACCATTGACACTCTTCTTGCACAACCTCAAAAGAAGTGATAATGGACTACTGTTCTTTGACCAGAAAAAGGCAAATGGAACAGCAGCCCGAGAAAAAAGAAATAAAAAAAAGTAACTTGATTAGGGGAAAAAGGAATCAGTAAGACGGAAGAAAGTCTAAGCTCTTTAACTGGCGCTCCTTTGCATATAAATGAGAGATTAGGCAGAAACTATATCTTACTGCCCGTTAGAATACATATGCCTAATTACAATATATTCATAAAGTGAGAGTGTAATTTCCACAAAGGAGATTACAAACGAAGCACAAGGTCAGGAAAAGCCCTTTCTGTTCTCCGCATACCATTAGGGTGATGATGATGCTGATGCTGCACAGAAAATGACTCATGCTCATTGGTTCTCCTCAGAGATTATGTTTTTTTTCACACTTAGTATTAAGATAGGATAAGAGGAAGAGGAGTAAATATTAATGAGTTATACCTTAATAATGTTAATGAAAACATGCAAAGAAGGGACAGAGTTCGTTCGGACTTTGTAAACCCGTTTCTGTTTGAGCAGCAACTGATGACTAACCTTGACTTATCTGAATTACACTGATCTCGCTGCTTAGGAAAATCAACAGTTCTGGTAGTTTTGATTTCCCCCAGTCCTTTAAGACTCATTCCCACCTTTTAATTGAAAAGCGAAATGATATCAGACGTGTACTCATTTCAGTTTATTCCTTTTGCAGTGGTCTGCATTAAAAAAAGCAAATCAAAATTAAATGTTCTTTTGAGGAGTAAGAAAAAAAAAATTAAGCCGGTGGCTGCAGATGTTCAGACAACATGTCTCTGGTGCATACATTCTTACATGGATGATCAGGCTCCAGATGAAGTCCCTGCATGTTCCAGCATCCAACTGTGTGTGTATGACGGGCTGAATGCAGGTGATTTACAGTCTAAAGCAATGGCTCTAAAGTGTGGGTTGCGACCCACCAATGAGTTTTTGGAGACTTCGAACGGGTCACTAAGCGGTCACCAATAAAAACGCTGTCAACGTTAGACCATGTGTCAGTAAAATAGTTTCCTCGCAATCCCCCCAGTCGCCTTTAAATTTAAGGGTTGTTTCTAAAAGAAGATTCTTCATAATTCGTCAAGCTCTGTGATATACACTAAAATAAATTTGCTCTGTCAAAGTATCTTTGAAAGGTGCTTCACTGCGGAGCAACGGCAGTAGTAGTCATACAATTTAAAGTATAAATTCAAAGAAAAAAATGTAATTTTTATTGCAAAATTGCACTGGCACTGCCACAATATTTGTGTTACTCTATGATTATTTTAACCTAAGTTCACAAGAGTAGAGCATTACTGTTGACAGAGACGAATCTATAGTTTGATCTGCGTAGGTCAGAGAGATGTAGAAATGAGATCTCATTGTCTGTTTTTATTCAAGTTGGTGATATTTTATGCATTTAACCATAATCTCTGAGAAAATATCTTTGTTTGCAGATCTCTTTCCATGTATCTGCACATATGTGTGTTTGAGTGTGTGAGACATAAGGAGCGATGGATAGAAATGTGTGCCTTAGGAGCTTTATATCCACAAACTGAGAATTTCTCTTCACATTTTGATTGTGTGGAGACAAATATGTTGTAATTTTTTAAGGTTGTAATTACAGCATCTGGAAATTTTTTGACATCCAAACCAGTTTTTCTGTTTTTGTATGCGAGTGGTGTCAGTGGGACAAATTCAAAATCAGAAAACATGAGCAAAGTGTGATATGGGAGGTTGTTGCGACATGTTTGTAAGAGGAAAATAAGCACATGCAGAACATTTTGGAGTCTAGCATCTGTGATGAACTCAACAAGAAAATTATGTCATTTTTTCTTGTCTTTCGTACTATTTCACACGCAATGGCTATGAAATATGAATCAATCCACTATAAAATTCACATTTCTTCCCGTCATCTGAAAAGACAGACATGTCTGCTTGCATATCATTTAGCTGCTGTACTGTAGGTGCCAATCAAACTGTATGGCAAGGCTAGATTTCTATTTAATACACACACATAATGACGTGCACATGCAGACACACCCATGACAGTGAATTTTTTCCAGTAATCAATTCCATGTTTCATTGCTGTGGCTTCCCCCACGTATTGCATCTTAATTTATCAATCTTCTCCAAATCAAATGTCACCGAGGAAGTCACTGAAAATTCCTTGTCCAATTATTAGCATGTGAATGACTAAAAGCTCTTATTTCTGGTAATGCTCAGCCGCGGTCTTTTCATTAGAATTTTAATGGAAATCGCTTATCTCGGTCCTGTCTTTCAGGTGTTCAAAAGACCTTACGTTAAGTAAAATAATCCCCAAAGCCAGCACAATTACAGCTAATTCCATTTTAATTCAGTCAAAAGGTGACGAGACAGGGAGCATTTCAAATGTCGGTAGGTGGTTAAAAAAAATGAAATTTTGGTTTCAATTATGGGGACTGAGTCTGAAGGGAAAAATCTTGATTAGAGCTCTAGAGCTTATGTATAGTTATCTGTGTGTCATCGGAATACTTACAGTAATGAAATATCAATCCTCAAATTCAGTCACATTTAACAACAGTTTGTTTCAGATGAGCAAGCTTTCTTGTATTCATGTTTTCCCTTCATATCCTTCATCATCGCTTTATTCTGACTCATGGGTCATTTGCTTTTAAAGCCAGTTTGATTACATTTCCATCTCTCTTTAAGACCCTGGGCCAAATTTAAAAGACATAATTTGACAACATAATGTTGGTGCTACTGTATTAAAGCAAAAATTATATAAATATGAACAAAATAGTAAGCATTCCTTTAAAGCTTTTCACTGCAAGCTTGATGTAACACTCCATTTTATTAATTTGATAACTGACAATGTTCAAGGATCTTTCACTTTGACATATTGCAGTTCAATGGGATCTCTTCATGGCTCTTTACATTAACCTCTTTACCCTATGTAGTAAGAATGACGGCAAGAGAGATGTTTTATAATTTAACAGCATATTGTCCAAAGTTTAAAACAAATGTCGTACCTACCTTTTTAATATCTGGCCAGGGATACCTCATGAAAACAAGTCTTTTTAGCCCACTCTGGCCACTTTAACTATTTTGTTTTATCGGCTTGTTACTGTGTATTTGCATTTTTTTTCTCAAGTTGCAGTGTATTAAACTGTCTTAGGCTCTGTAATTTTAACTATTAAATCAAGTCTAAAGATGTTAATTAATGGAAATGAGTAACTGTTGCGTCCATGTGGTTAGAATTAATCAGTTGTAAACAGATGGAAATTTGTGAAAATAAGAAAATTTAGAAAGGTAGCCCAGGTGTGAAAGGGAAAAGCAGAGTAAAAATTAAATTCTGAAGACTGCTAAATATACTTGGTTTTAATTTGTTTCTCAGCAGCACTCTGGGTACAATTTGCAAATGCTTTCAGTAAGAACTTTCCAGATGTGGCACACCTTCAAAAAATGTGCTTTTTTTTTTAAATTAAACAAACATATGATGAATACTGAGACAAATTAGTAATGTATATAAAATATGCATGCACATTATCTAAGCACATATCTTCAAAAGTGCATCTTTACTCATGCATTTGTCATTACAGTGTTGATGTAAATGTTGTTTCTGGTCTGGTGTTTAGAGTTCAGGTTTCTTTCAGTAAAAAAAAGGGATTGTTTCCTTAATGGTTTAACTTTCACATTCAGCATAAGGAGAGTTTCTTGGTAATGAAAACACCTACGTAGGGCTTTATGTTGACATTTTTGGACTGTGTATTGGGATCAGTTTTGTATCATTCCAGATTGGAGACCGGTCTCAAGACCAATTTTTGAAGGTACTTTACTTGGTCTTGTCTCGGCCTCAGACAAAGGGGACTCAAAATTTTATTTCAAGATGAGTCAAGACCACAACTACAGGGATGTCAGAAATTGCTTGTGCAAAAAAGGTAGTATTAAATAAAGATAGTTGAGTTGATTTCAGCTCCTCTGTGTTAGTTTGTATTTGTCTGCTCATAGAAAACAAAGAAAATTCCCACACTTAAATTTCACCTCTGCAATGTCTTTAGATTGTCTTATCAAGATACATCTAATACAAACATACAGTATAAGCAGTATGGCAATGAAAGAAGTGGATAAAGAGGAATCTTCTATTGTTTTCTTGGAGTATTTTTATTGGAATGTGGCCTGTGGTGTGCATGCTCTACATTTATTGCAGGACTCGCACTGGTCTGGTCTTGATCTTGTCCTTGTCTCAACCCCTCAAAGTCTTGGTCTTGTGTGTGTCTTGATACTCTCTGGTTGTGGTCATGACAAGGGTTGCACCCATATGAGCATTTATATTATTTTCAGTCAGAATGACCCTTAAAGGAATGAAAATGGATGGTTTACGGTTGGTTGAACAAAGTCTTGTTACTATAATTGAAACTTGAAACCATTTTGTTAATGGAAGAAGGTGTAAAAAGTCTTCCCTTAGAATATAACAAAAAAAAGGGAGATTCAACGTCAAGTTGCTTTTTTTTTTTTTTTTCAGTATTATAAGTAAATGTACATGGTATGATAACCATCAACTTTTATATTATGGTATACCTTGAAACTGGTATATCGCTGCAGCCCTAGTCATGACTTGGTCTCGGTTGACGTCTTCTTGGCTACATTGATTGGGATTCCCTTACCTTCTGATCAACCATTTTAGTTCCTGGTACAAGTACATTTGGAAAAATGTCTGTACTGCAAATCACCCTGCATACAGATATTTTAAGTGTTTTTTCATGCATTACAGGCAAAATAAAGAGGTATTATCTGTGAGTTGATGCCCATGCCTTTATCAGACTTTTGTATCACCATTTGAATGTTTAATTTCATTGGTCCCTGGGGAAAGGTAGCCATACTGTGAATTGTCAGCAACCAAATCAACCCAAATCCAATTATAAATTCATTATGGTTGAGAATTGGGCATCATAAAAATACGTTTTTTTTTCAATTTAGAATTATGGCATTGATATAATTAGATCTTTTGTTCCAGAACACTGATTAAACCCACAGACAACAGGAACACATTGTTCTTCACTGCTTCAAAGTCTGAGAGAGGAGTGTTGGTCATTACGAGGTACCACAGAGAAGGCAATCACAAGTGAGAAACAAACTGGTCTACAACCTTGTCCAACAGACTGTATTTAAAGACAGCCGGTGTTGACAAGAATCCTTTTGAGATTGCCTTGGTGGACAGGTATGAGTCCTGCGCCGGCGCCTTGGTTTCTCCTTTCTTGTGTACAGATTTACTACCGACTACAGAGGTTAATCAACAAACCCTCTCTGCTTTCTCTCTTTCATCTCTCCAGATGAGACCAGAGCTCTGTTCAGAGCTCAGGCCTCATCTGGAGGGAATATTGGCAGAGTGTTTGTTCCTTGATTGGCTTTGGGGGAGCGATCCATACAGATGTGTCTGTTGTGCCCATGTGGATCAGATTTCTGGAGGGGCCAAGACAGACTGAAGCCATCAGATCTTTCTCTAAATGGCCTTTGGGTCCAGGGAATGGCTCTCTCAAACAGTAGAGAGGTCATTGATCCTCACCAAAGCATTAACTCTTGATGAAACAGCCAGGGCTCTCTATCAACGGTTTCATGAACTTCACGGTTTTAATATTTTTTTTTTTCTCTTGATGTAACAATGGAAGTAGTAATCTTAACAGCAATGGCTGCTGGGATTGAGAATAAATCCCACAGTGTGTTGGAAACCGTTGGCCAAATAAATACATATATTACTTTGCATTTAGACATGTGTATAGTAGTAAAAAACACCTTTCTAGTCCTACTTGTGTACCATTTGCCAGTTTAGTACTAATAAAAGACAGTTAAATGCAAAAACATGGGAAGTAAGAGCAGTGAACTATAGAAAAATAATACAACTAAGATCAGAACAAGAAATATCTGACTTAATCAGAGGCTAGAAAAAATTGTTAAATGACATCAAGAGGTTTTTCTGAAATTCAAAGTCAGTAATAATGAACTGAAAGCACAGTTACCCTTTAGCCTCAGTCTGATTTCTGTAATGACCAAAGAATGTGCGTTTGGTTTTACTCAAGGTTCCTAACAGTATTTGATGAACACAAAAACTCAGACATACGGCATAATGGCGATCATGACAAGTGCAATTTAAGTAAGTTCAAAGGTGATGAATGATTTCACCAGTAGTCTGTGTATAAAGAGGCCAATGTCACAGTGGTAGAAGATACTTTTGATGTGAAAAGATGAGCAGCAGTTTGGATGAACAGGAAATGAGCCATAGAAACTTGGCTGAGGCCTTCAAACAAAGCATTGCAGTAGTCCAGGCGTGACGATACAACAGCATGAATAATTTTCTCTGTGTCTTGAAATGACAGGCTTCATTTTGGCAACGCTTCTCCCAAAAAAACAAACAACAGCATGTTTGAAGCAACATTTAAACAGTGTTTTCAGAGTGACTCTTCTTGATAGGAAGACTGCAGCTATATTCAGTCTTAACAGAAAAGATACTAATTATTGATGCCAAGTAATTACCATCCGTAAGTCAAGCATACCCTAATTGTTGACCAAATGAACAACTGGTACAAGTGGTCTGATGTTCAGATTCATTTGAAATATTAAAAACAAAGAAATCTAGAATAAGAACCTTGATTTTCTACCCCCCTCGCCCTGCTTTCATCAGCTGGTCATTGTCCATTTCTCCCACTTTCCTCCAAGTCCTCTCACCCAACCACACCACGCTCGTCCCCACCTCCAGTCTCTTGGGGATAGGCTTTGAAAACTGTTAGTCAGTGAATCTGATTATTATAGAAATCCAACCAAACCACATGCACAAAACAAATAATCTATAAATACAGTATGAAAAGATAAGTATAAGAAAATATAATAAGAATATGAAAATATATGGAACTACACATCGAATAACTAAAGCATGCAGATAAACACAAATCATCACAGCACAGAATGAACTATGACAAGAACAGAAATAGTAATCCAATATTCAGTATATGCAGTGCGACATGTACACAAGAGGCCAAACCCGTGCACAGAGAGAGGAGACAGCAGCTGCTAAGAGAGGATGAAGTTATTAATTGGAGACAACACATGATGTAGGAGTAGTTATGATAATTTAATACAGTTTAATGTGACCAATTAATCCAATTTGCATGTGTTTGAAATGTGGTAGGAAACCAGAGAAAACCCAGAGGGGACTCACACAGACATGGGGAGAACATGCAAACTCCAAGGGATCTGCAATGCTGCCCTTATGTTGAGGTAGTCAGTGGCTGTCTGTGTGTGATTCTGACACTTAAGATACCCTTTGGCGCCCATATGAAATGCACCAGGCTTTCAACGAACTCCATTATAAACCCATCTACAGCAATGATGTAGTATTAAGAGCGAGACCTTAGACTTTCACCCAGGAGACCACTGTTTGTGTCCCATGTAGAGTTGTCACGATACCAAAATTATGACTTCGATACGATACCTGCCAAAAGTATCACGATACTCGATACTAACGATACGATACCAAAAGTACGATACGATACTAGTGTCTTTTCAAATAAATATAGTAAGAAAAAAATGTGCATGGTTCCCTTTTTACCAGCTTGTTCCTGTCCAGCTTTTTGAACACTTAACAAGTAAGGGATAATGTAGAGCGAGCCGGTCACTATAGAGAAATAAACCCCAACAGGGTGATGCAGGACCCCGACGCTCGCTCTACATTATCCCGCTTATTACACGGCTACTCACTAAAGAAATCAAAAGTTTGACAACAGAAAACAACAGAAAATTAACGATTTCTTGCCGCAGGTATAAACGTCTTTCTGCGGATTGATATGACAGGACGTGATTCGCCCGAGTCGATCAGAAGTGTCCTTAACAACGGTCTGCTATTCATAGCAACGGTCTGCTATTCAGAAATAAGACCGTAGAATGTTGTAATTGACCAATCAGGATCGAGCATTTGACAATGCCATGTAATAAATGGCATTAATATTAGTATTAGCCTACAGCAAGATACTAATGAAACCACATGGTGGGATCATTGCATTGATTACACATGGCTATGTAGACCTGTTGTCTGTATCTGACCAGATGAGATGGCCCACTTGACATGCTGCTGTGTTGTGCTATGGCCTATTCAAGTGATGGAATTTGTTATTTACGTGACAACGCTTGAACGCAACACAGGCTCCGCTCCAACTGTGTGTGTTTGCTGTGCTGCAGTGCGAGCGACGTGTTTGACTGTGCCTAACAGCTGTCTTCTGATGGTCATTTACACACCGTCCATAACAAAAACTATGTCACGTAACAAACTGCGTTCGGTTCGGGCCGGGCTCGCTTATAATTGTCTTGGACTTGTCTTCGGTCAGGAAATGCGGCCCGAGCCGCGCTCGAGCGTGCACTGATATGGGTGGGCTTGAGAGTGTTCATGTAGCCTGATGTTTCCAAACACATTCGCTCACCTGTTGTTCTTTAAACTCTTTGAAAAGTTCGGGGTGTCTCGAGGTGCTTTGCCAGATTAGACGTGTTGCTTCCATTTGTCTGTGTCGCTTTGTAACATCTTTTGTAGACGGGTCGCTGCGTGTCGGTGGTTTTCCTTCACTATCTGCGATGTATCCGAAATAATTCCAGATTTCACTTCGGGCAACTTTTTTTTTTTTTTCAACAAGCCGAGGACGGTCGGCAAGAGCTCCTGCTGTACCTGAGGCCATGTCTCCCCTGCGATCACTCGCTGCCCGCTGTGTGTGTGAGAACCGGCAGCCCCGCCCACGCACTCTATGCGTGCAGGCAGCATGACAGAGAGAGCTGCAGTGAGGGCGCTCTGATTTCGCGCTATTTTAATGAAGTATCGATACTAAAAGAAATGTAATATGGTATCGTTTTCAACGTGAGGGTACCGCGGTACCGTCCTGGTATCGGTATACCGTGCAACTCTAGTCCCATGTGAAGCCAAAAGTCAATGTTGAGTTTTATTTTTTTAACTACGTTACGTAGTCTTGTCGTTAACTGGCTTGCTAAGTAAAATTACAACAAACTACCTATTTTAACCCAAACCATGATCTTTTTTCTTAACCTAACTCCGTAGTTTGGGTGACGAAACCTATGTTTGTCTGTGAACACAAAAGTTTATTTTAGAAAGACACTATACATTTAACAAGCGGAAAATGACCTTGAACTTCTAGAACTGACGCTAGATGGGTACCTAGAATGTTATAGTAAGAATGTAGGGTCACTAAAGTTGTGTTTGATGAATTGGGAGTGAGGACATGTTGATATGGGAAGAGAGATGGACAAATTACACACGTAAGCCCAGTCTTCTGATCTTTAGTTTGGAGGGACACTAGCTCAGGAAATAGTTTTGTAATGTTTTTATAGAGAATGAATATGAAAAAGTTCTACATATTAGCTGCATATTTATTAAAATGTGGTAGCACGGACTGGTAAACGTCAGTACACTGTTACAATGAGAAACCTAGAGACTGTCCTCTCAAGAGGAATGACAGCATTGGTAAGCAAACGCTCAAAAATAACATATTTTTTACCAAGTGACAAAGCCCTCTAGCAGCTGCAGCATCTATGTCCATCGTCCGTCAGGAGCAAAGGTGGAATTATTGGGATACTGTTTCAGAGATATAAAATCCAACGACAAAGAGGACTGGGGAGGTTGGATGAGGGTAAACAAAAGTTTGGACTTTGACAGCTGTGTGCCGAACCCTACCCAAATAGTTGTTTTTATCCTAACCACCATTTTTTCCTAAACTCGTTTTTGTGATTAAACCTTTTCTATAACTGTGTCAGATTAGACAGCTTTATATGGCACAGACAAATGATGTCATCTGACAATAGGGGCATCGTGTGAACATGTTGAAAATCTAAATGACTCTACGCTATATCCATGATTACTAGCCAAACTTAAGCACTTAGCAGTAGACAGCCCAGCCCATATATATATATATATATATATATATAATATTATATTATATATTATATTATATTATATGTACTCCACTGTCAGTTGCCTATGGACATCAGGTTGCTTATCTACTAGAAGACTAATGCTTGTAAACTGGAAGGAGTGTAAACCAGCCTGTTTCTCTCGGGATTTGTGGCTGGAGGAATACCTTGACTTGCTGAACATGGAAGGGGCAGCCTGCCTGTTAACAGACTTTGATAAGGGCCTTGGAAGACCACTGGGACACTGTCTGTACACTCCTCAAATAGTAGCTTGCTCTCCATTGAGAAGGCTTGTACATAAGGGTGTATAAGATATAATGTATGATGTGGGTAAAATGGCAAGGAGAGAGGCACCTATGATCCTTTCCGCAGTTTTCACTACTCTCTGCAGGAACCTGTGGTCTGAGACAGTGCAGTTTCTGCACCAGGCAATTATACTGTTTGTCAAGATGCCTCTGTAGACCATAATAATGATGGGTAGGTGGTGGGGTTGTCCCCCTTCCGCAGTCTTCACATAAAGTGGAGGCGCTGCTGGGCCTTGGTGAGAGCGGTGGTGTTGGTGGATCAGGTCAGGTCGTCCACAATGTTTACCTCCAGGAACTTAGTACTGCTTACTTTCTCAACATTGGTGCCATTGATGGTCAGTGGGGTTGCTCGCTGTGGCTTCTTGTGAAGCCACCTCCTTAGTCTTCCCCATGTTTAAGAAGAGGTTATTATGGCTGCAACATGCAACCAGTTGCCCCACCTCCTCTCTGTAGTGCACATCACTATTATTCTTAATGAGACCTACCACTGTCATGTCGACGCCATTGTTGATGATGTGGTTGGACCAGGATCTAGCAGTGCAGTCATAAATCAGCAGGGTGAACAGAAGTTCACTGAGCACACATCCCTGGGGAGAATCAGTGTGATGGTGCTTTTACATTTCTGCAAACCACAGATATGATGCATTTGTACGTTTTATCCATATCATATCAATTTTTCTAAAGTGACATAGTTCAGATTAGCTATGAGCTGAGTTTCTCATCAGGAGAAACACCTAGGCAAGACAGCTGCCAAGCAGCAGACCACTGTTGAGGCCTTTAAACACGGATTTCGATGCATTTCATTGTTCTGTTTGCTGTAAAAATACGCAAGATGTGACAAAATGAAAAGACACTTTTCCTGCTCTTCTCTAAACTGGAGTTACCTATCTGCCTGTCATCACTCCCTCCTTGTCTTGCGGCATGAAGGGGCGGAGCTGTCCTCCCTCTCTGTCTCCACATTCTGTGTGCGGTCCACATAGTCCTTCTCTTCATCACTATCTACCTGAATATTACTATCTGACCTGTTGAAAGTGAGCTGTCTGAGATATGAAATGATTCTGTGTGCCGGTTGAAAAAACTGAATCAGTGTACAAAGGCCTTTTGAGACCAACAAACCAGAAAAGCTGATGTTTTGTAATGAGACATTGGTACATTTCTGAATGTGTTTGTCGCAACCAGACTAGGTATTTTAAGTCAAAACATATTGTTTTCCTAACCCTAACCAAGTGCCTAAACCTAACCACGCATTAACCACAGCATTATTACAATGTAAAATTGAAACATAATGTAAAGTTTCAACACAATGATGCAAATATGACATCCGTGATTTGCAGAAATGTACAAAACACTTTTTGGGAGTATTTTGTGTTTTGCTCTTGAGACTTAATAGGGAGGTATGATTGTGTTTTTTTTTATTGATTTTATTTTATTTTTTACTTTATTCCATTTAATGTAGGTTACAATTAATATACAGTTCAACAAGACTAAGGGTGCTTTCAGATCTAGAGTTGTCTTGCTTTGGTCTCAATCAGAGACTTATTTTGTTGCAAAGTTACATAATTGCCTAGAGTTGGTTTATGTTCTCACGGCAGCATTTACAAGCGGACCAGATCAAATGCTTTGCGCGAGAACGCTGCTCTTGATTGGTCAGAATTTCCATGTGGAAAAAATCCAGGAAGTAAACAAAACGTTGAAGAAGAGTACTTATCAAGTTAAATGTGACACTTTCTAATGTCACAATGGAGGGACAACTACGCAGGTTGATTTTAGCGCTGCTCATCGTGGACTATATTGCTGTCATTGTTCATTTGAGTCAAAGCATACAGTTTGAAAACGAGGCGCGGCTCCAACTAGAAAACAATGTTTTGATGCATTGGATGTGCTGAATGTGCATATTAAGGCAGTACAGGAGGAGGCGCACATTAATAATCCTCCAGGACTGTAACATGCTCATGTTTAACCCAAACAATGTGTCATGTGACTGCAGTTGGTTCGGATCGAGGTCGGAACATTTTCTCACTACAAACGAACTGCACCAGAGTTCGTTTGGAACCAGACTGAGACCACCTCTTCAGGAGGGTCTATGTCCGGTTGTTTTGGTGCGCACCCAAGTGCGATTGCTATGTTTACACTCGCCCCAACGAACCACACTTCGGGGGCAAATGAACTTGAATTGGATTGAGCCGAACCAAGCAGGGCAAGTGTGAAAGCACTCTAACAGTGTACACCCATGCTAGCAGCTCAGACAGGCTGCACTCAGGCACAGCGATTCTTTGAGCTGAACGCTAATGTCAACGTGCAAACATGCTCACAATGAAAAGATGTTTAGCTGGTTCATGGTCACCATGTTAGTTATATCACATGCCATTTTTGTATTTCACATATGAAAATGAAAACCACTGCTCAAGAACAGCCTCACAGAGCCACAAGCATAGCAGCAGACTGTTGTTTATATAATTTTCTGATACAAACAGTGGTTCTTGAAGCCTTTTTATAAGAAGCCTTCAGTATTCACTCAACTGTTTTGACCTACAGTATTTCACAGTGACCTCTGGGAATGTAATAACTCAAATGATTCAGATTCGTGGTATAAGGTCATAGTAAGAGCAGCTGGCCAAGGTACAATTTCTCCTGACAGACTCTTAATCCGTCATAGTTATTGCTGTGGGTATTGCATGACAGTTCATGTTCTCTCATCATCTTCTCCGCTGACCTTCATGTTTCATTTGGTCAGCCTCCTCTTCCTCAGGGCGTGTAATATTAATATATTGTTCTGCTGTTTATTTAAATGGAGACCATAAAGTTCAGAGTTTTGGACGAAGACGCACAGACCGTAACTTCGTCTCTGACAATGTCTGCGAGGCTTACTTTGTATGCACTCAGACATCTGTAAAGGTTGTGCTGTCAGCTCTGTACGAGACAATGTACCCATATCTAAAGAACATTACTGCAACTCTCATTTTCCATTTTTAAACTGATTTCTGTGGCAGTGCACATTCCTCTGGTGTTAAAGGCCAGAACAAACCATTCATCTTTTTTTCTGACATTGTGAGACAGCTGAAAGTACTCATCTGGTTTATTCAGAATCTGTATATAGTATTCTCAGAACTAGAATACATGTATGTGCTCTTCTTATTTTGCAAAATAAGACTGTTAGTTATTTTTTTCCTGTGGTTATAATTTGATAATGTGAATTCAAGTTTCCCTTGATCTATTTTTCCAGCCTTCTTTTTTAATCTGCATAGGCATAAGCATTGGATACAATTTCATGAAAATACTTTCCTGTAAAAAAATTACAGCTTAAAAAAAAAAAAAGATTGTTATGAAACAAATGATCAAGGTTTGACTTCACCAGGGCCTAAATAATTTAGATATTCTCGTGGAAATCCACTTATATTTTGCACAGTATTTGAATCTCTGTAAATTGTCTTGTGTCTTTTAAAAACCCTCTGCATTCCTGTGCGTAACTCAGCCACGTGTCATACTGTATGGCAGTGCAGATATCTACTACTGTATGTGAGTGAAGCAGAGGACTACCCGGTCAGCTTTGGTTATATGGCTTTAGGCTGCACAACTCTTACCTTCTTTTGACTGCGGTCTACAGAGAAGCTCCGTCTTTTTAAAACTCAAGTGTAACCAGTTTTAGATCTCGGTCTCCCACAGAGCTCTTCTTCCAGTGAGCCAAACAGGAATCCCTCCTGGCTGAAGATATTTAGGCTCACAAGGCCACAGGGTCTGTTGGACTGGTTGAGATCCAGACTGAATTCTCCCACATTCATTAGATGAAATGAAACTAACTGAAGTCTTGGAGCAGACTAACATTAATTTGTGCCTCTTATTATCTTCAAATATGGCCTTCAAAATATGAAGATGGTGCCGTTTCTGTCGACTGTATCTTTGTGGAGAGTTGTCTCTTCTTCTGTCTGAAGTGCATGCCTTCTCTGTGACTGATTCCCCGCTGAACATTCACTCTGTTCCACTTTGTGCACGGTGGCTTCCCTGAGAAAAATATTCTCAAAGCCATATAAAAAGGAAATGCGATTGGGAACCTTTTTTCTTGGTTGTGGCGTGACACTAATTTACTTCCCCTCACACTTCCAAGGCAATTAGCTTTGAAGCTTCTCAGAAACTATTCTTGCCCAAGTCGATAGCTAGCATGGCAAATAAGAATTTAAGCAGGTCCATTGGGCGACAGCTGATAAATATATCAAATGAGGTTACAGTGAGAAAGAGAAACCTAAAAGAATACAGAAAATATAATTACTTCACCAGTTATGGCAAGTGCATGGCCCTTCATTACTGGCCAGTGGTAGCATGCAAATTTATTGCTGATTGCCTGTAAGTTGATGATCACAACGCTGCAGTTGCATCCAGACATCTATGGAAAAGTGATGTTGAACACTTGGCAGATCGAGTGTTGTCATGTGTGACACTTTGCTGTGTGAAGTATATATGTATTAATGCCAGTCATTTGCTGTATGAGGAGAGATGATTAAATACATTCATTTAAGAATTCTCTCAATCAGCTGCTTCCTATGAGTCATGTGATCCTGGATTATCAACTCCTGTTTTCTGCAAAAGTTAGAACAGATATTTAACATAATTTTTTCAAGCAATCAGGATATGAATTAGGATCTGATTACAGCAAATTGGTTCTTTGAAAGCAGTAAGGCTGACTTTTTGAGAGCTAAACCTTAATAAATAATACCCAAAGATGTTTTTTTTTTTTTGCCTAACTTTAAATGTTGCTGCATCCAAAATCAATCTATATTCACTTTATAGTGCACTAAATTTACAGTCTCCCACTTTATTTGAGTGGTCATATTTTGAGTGTGAAATTTTTTCACTATTTTGTATTGTCACAAATCCCAACATTAAAAAGATGAAAAAGTTATACCCATGGGAAGAACACTTACACCTCTCGGCGATGATGCTAAATTACAGACATTACAATAATTTATTTATGTCTAAGATCTCAATTTACTGCTCACTGCAGAGTGACCTACCATGCAAATGAATGAACGATAGTGATTGCAGATGCAGTTAGGGGCTTTAAGGGGATACTTTGACGATTTTGAACCTGGCTGTGTATCTTAACAATGTGATATAGTATGTGTAAATTAACTGTGGCAGAGATAGAGCAGGTCGTCCACTAATCGGAAGATCAGCAGTTCAGTCCCAGGCTCCTCCAGCCTGCATGTGGAGGTATCCTTGAGCAAGATACTGAACCCCAAATTGCTCCCGATGGCTTTTCCATCGGTGTGTGAGTGTTTTAAAAACTGAGTAGCAGGTAGCACCTTGTATGGTAGCCTCGGCCTCCAGTGTGTGAATGTGTGTGTGAATGGGTGAATTTGACTCGTAGTGTAAAAAGCGCTTTGAGTGTTTGGATGACTAGAGGTCCATTTACCATTAACCATTTGCCATCTTACCAGTGCCCATCTACCTGCTTATCTCTCGCCTCAATTTCCCTGTTGATTTTTGCATTTGCATTTTTGTATGCCCGCCACGACGGACACACTACAAGCGGATCGAGAGAGGGAGCCTCAAACTCAGAATTGTAAAACTGATCAAATACAAAGCAAGATTCTGTCACTGTATTGCATATTTCTTGCCTAAAATGTCTTCAGAAACAATTTTTAGTGCACTCTTTGTGAACAGGAAGTAGGCGCCATATTGTTTCAGGTTTTGTAAAAGTGGAGTCTGGTAAACTTGGCAGCGCTGATCAAATATGAACCAAGATTGTGTTGCTATGTTGCCTATTTCTGGCCTTACATGTTTTCAGAAACATTTTAGCTTATTGTTTAACTGAAATTTAACCGTTGGCTACCAGCTGGCTTCATATTGTTTCCTTTGTCAAAACCGCCATGCTCATATTACGTCACCCACCAGTGGGAGAGTTTATTGGGCCAGTACAGTGCAGTGCAGTCTGGTAGGATTAGGTTTTCTACCACTTGAGCAAAGGGGAGTACCACAATACTTTTTTCCTCTATTTTTGCTCATGTAGGACCAATTTCAAAAGTATTTGCGTCTTTCTACTGCCTAGACAGCCCAGTTCCGTGAAAAGACCATCCCTCCAGCAGTGAAAAGCTTCTTTGAGGAAAAAAGTGTTGGTGTGACCACCTTTTCAAGTGAAGCTCCTCTACTGGTACCTACAGTGTAACAGTTATATTGAGACTTTCCCTGAGGATACCCTGGGTCTCACAGCCTCCCCTCAGTCAGCCTGCTGAGCCTCCACTGGGCATTCATGCCTAAATTGTCTCCTCAACCAGTTTAGAGATGAGTAGAAGTTCACTTTCAGTGTTCACATCTCTGACCTCTTCATCCTGGATTTGAAATTGTATTATTTCAGCATGCAATCAAAGCTTATAACCTCTGGTTAATCTCTGAAACAAGACTCCAAATAGATTGATAGCTTTCTTTGGATGGTTCAACACTGCTTTTTCATGTCAACCCCAGAAATTTCACCTTCCCTGAATTGCCTCTTTCAGGGTTTTGCACTGTTACTGTACCAGAGGAATTTTATGCCACAGTGGCCCTGGGCATAATGTTTAAAAGGAGCCTTATACTTCAAATAAGGACACAATATAAAAAACTGGAGTATTAGCCTGAGGCTGACACACTCATGTTGAAGACATTTTTAAAACATCTTGTCTCTTTTTGATCAAATAAAATAGCCTTATCCTTATTTTTGAGGCAAAATGTTAGCAGTAAATACTGTGCTCATGTAATGGTGAAGGATATAGGTAAGACTAGCAAAGACTATCTGGTACATAGAACGCTCTGCCGAGGAAATTACTTTAAAAATTAGGAAAACTCAATAGTACCTCTTAAGTTTGCTGTGCTCTAGAAATAAGTGACTATTTTTAGGACAAGATTTTGTACCAAATTGTTAAGGAAAATTGGTTTGTGTACGTGCGCAAACATCTCCACAAAACAGACACAGAATTCCTGAGGTGATCATCCTGCACACAAATTAAGCATACACATAATTAAAACATTTATTGCAGTAGCTGTATACCTGTAGAGTAGTAACAAGGATTAACTGTTTCAGTATCTGTGATGTCAAACACCCTCACAACTGACAAACATACTGCGATAAGCAAATCACTCCATCCCACTTAACTTCTTTATATTGTGACATAAATATGAAAGTGCTTTACAAACTGAATGTCTCCTTAATGCACAAATCAACTCTATTCCAACAAAATCAAATGACACAAAAATGAACAAGTTAATTTTTAAAAGCTATATCTTTTAGCATGCTATTCCGTTGTGTAATTTGCCTTCCATGCTGTGGAATAAAACAAACTTTTTCAGACAGTGGAATGACAGATGATCTTTGACCCAGTATCTGCACATGCCTTTGTGTTTTTCTTCAGTACCAACGACTCAGTTTTGTACTTTAATATCTGTGTGATTATGTCTCTAAATTTGGCAAACATTCAATGCATAAGGCATTTGATTATCAGACAGGGTAGTCTTAGTAGCCAACATGTTCTCGTCATTTAAATAAGCACAATTCAGTGTTTGAAGAAACATCATGAAGGCACGGTGATTAAAAGTGTTATCTTAACCTGTGTTTTCTTACGTATGGAAAATAATAGTCTGTGTGGAAATAATATATATACATATGTCAAATAATTGCAGGTACTACTGAGGGATTGCACTCAGTTAAATCACAATTTGAATAAAATCTATACAGTAATAAGATCAACGTTAGATAAAACATTTAGCCATTTACAAATATATTGCTATTTAATTGTACTGAACACTTTCAAAATCAGTTTATAGAGGAGAGCTTTCAGAGCTTTTCATTTTTATAATGCACATATTGAGCACTGACATCCTTCATACAAAGTTTTTTTTCTTTTTTAAAAAAAGGTTTGCCTGTGTTTTTTTTCAGTACTTGAAGAAAATTATTATGAAATATGGGCAACATTGAGAATATTACGGTATGGAAATTTGTTTCAAAATCAACCATAGGGTTTTAAATAATTAGGTTAATGTTTTCTTGTTGTACATTATGCCACATTATAGATCTGTGTCCAGCTGAAATCCCAAATCCCGATGACAAGCCATTATGACGACAACAGCCAAAAACTGTCCTATTCACTGTGGTTATTACGGGTACATGATAGTGGTTAATAAGTCTTATTTACAAACACACAGACGATAACAGAATAAACAAGTGTCCACTAACAGTGTTATTAGAACAACACTTTCTGAAATGTAATTCCATTTTCTTTGATTGTGTTGATTAATATAGTCCTGAACAACTCAATAACAACCACACCACGAATATTTGTATATACTGGTCAGCCATGGTAGTTTTTTTTTTTTCTTCTTGTAATTTGTTTTCTCCACATTACGCGTGTCCTTCCGCCACTTGTCCAAATCACACATGAAGTGGACAGAAAATGTTACGTTGAAGAAATCCATGGTGGTTCATTAAAAAAAAAAGAGGGTTCCTCTAGAGCCATAGTAAAGCTGAATTGTAGAGAACACAGCATAAGCACTATAGTACATAGTACATGTGGCTATCACACTGCAGAAGCATCAACTTAAGTGGGAAGAGATGAAACTAGAAAGGAAACAATAAAAGAGGAGAGGAGCTCAGGTGGACGTCTCACAGCACAGAAGCAAAGTCCGTCTTATAGCTGCTGGTCCTTTGGGCTGTCTGGGCAGGAGGCTGGCTGGCAGGACTTCAGACTCACCAGTGGAATATCAGCCATACCACTGTTGGTGAAGTGTCCCTCTCCGCTCCCAAACTGCTTCCTGTCACCAAAATGCTCTGACCGCCCACTCTCATTTTTCCAGGTTCTGGTCAGAGTATGTCCATTGAGAAGTTTTTCCTTGGGACCCCACTCCCTCTGAGACCCAAAGCTAGACACTGGTGATTTGGGCTGCTGGTATGTTCCTAACGTCGGGGGCATCCAGCAGTTGTCTGAATGTCCCAGGACTAGGCATTCCTGTGTGCACATCTCTGTAGCTTCCACTAGGCCACGAGGTCCCAGGGGGCCATCTAAAGGAGAAGAGAAAGACAAACAAAAAACGTTGTAAAATATATTAAAATCAGCCATAATTACTGTTTCATTTACTGTAGAGTTGATCCGCCATGGATACCAGTATCGGAAATCCCTCTGGTACTGCCAAACGGTTTTGTTTTTTTTTCTCCAAAAATTAAATCTTCGCTGCTCTAAAACAGTAGCCCACTGGCAACTATTGTTGTAGATCAATGAAGATAAATTGATTTTCGGTAAAGAGTGTGACGTTAGCCATTAGCAAACTGTCAGCAATTTGGCCATATTTTACATAAAGTCCCAACACATAGAATAGGACCAAAACTGATTGTTCCCCTTAGGTGTTTGTGGCACAATGCAAAAAGGATTCAATCCTTCATAAAAGATTTCATAAAAGAATATTCCGGTCTACCAAGCACTATTAATGTAATGCACCTGTAGAGTACATTTGAGCTATTTCCTCGGCGTTCTTCTTTATAAAAACAAAGCTATACATGTTTAAAAAAAAAAAAAAATTATGTTCTGTACTAAACATAGCATTTCAGACAATGGTATTTCATTTGTTTTTCCTACATGTACTGATATGGTAGTACAAAATCTACCAATATATATTATTCATGTTGTATTTCTGCACTCAAAGCACTTGTTTAAGGCTAGGGAAATATTGTTGTCTTGGTTAAAGCATTTGCCGCTGACTTGAACCTTCAGATAGGACAAGCATACATTGTGTTAACCACTTCATTAGATACTTCATTAATGCAAATACCTCATGAGCTAATAATGTGGCAGCAGCTCAATGCATGAGTGTGCAAACAAGGTCAGGAAGTTCAGCTGTTAAGAACAAACATCAGAATGGTGAAGAAATGTGACTTTGGCAGTTGAATGACTGTTAGGGCCAGACGGCTGGTTTGAGTATCTTAGAAACTGCTGAGCTCCTGGGATTTTCGTGCCCAACAGTCTCTAGGGTTTACAGAGAATGGCGTGAAAAACAACATAGTGTGAGCGGCAGCTCTGTGGGCGCCTGTTAATGAGAGAGGTCAAAGGAGAATAGCCAGACTAGTTAAAGCTGACAGGAAGGCAACAGTAACTCAAATAGCCACACTTTGCAAGAGTGCAATTCAGAGGTACTTCTCTGAATGCACAAAACATCAAAGTTTGAGGTAGATGGGCTACAGCAGCAGAAGACCAGAGCAGGTTCCTTTCCTGCCAGCTAAGAACAGGAAACTAAGGCTGCAGTCGGCATGGACTCACCAAAAGTGGACAGTAAAAGACTTTTAACAGGTCACCTGGGTTTACAAATCTCAATTTGTCCATGGTTCAGGCTTGTGGCAGTGTTGTAATGGTGTGGGCAGTATTTTTTTGGCACACATTTAGCTGAGAGCAAAATGCTCCAGGCTCCCTGAAAATTGCTGCTAACCATGTGCATCCCTTTATGGCCACAGTCTACTCATAATCCAATGGCTACCTTTAGCAGGATAACCGCTATGTCACCAAGTCATATGGCATCTGAAGCTGATTTCACCCACATGATGAGTAGTTAAGTGAACTCCAATGGCCTCCACAGTCACTGGATCTTAGTCCAGTAGAGCACCTTTTGGATTGGTGGATTACGAGATCAACATGCAGCCAGCAAATCTTCAGGAACTGCATGATGCTAGCATGTCAGCAGGCACCAGAATCTTTAACAAATATTTCCAGCACCTTGTTGAATCCATAGCATGAAGAAATCAAGCTGCTCTGGAGGCATGGGTCGTATTCCCCCAAAAGGTATACCCAATGAAGTGGCTAGTGAGTGTATAGTCAGACTACAATTATTCCACAAGTGTAACTAAAGTGTTACTGATGCCTAAGTGTAACTACACGCAGGACTCAATACACAAACCTCAGTTTCTAGTGTCAAATGTGTCTTTATATGCCCGACATTCAGTCGTTTCTTTGACACAAAAATGGTAGCACTTCACTGAATAGAAACCTTTGCTGGTGAACATAATTAAAGCAGCAATTATGTTTCCTTTGAAATGTAATATAGTAGTGGTATATAAATATAATTTCGAGGAGACAGGGTTGATATCAAAGTACCACAGCCTGTTCAAAATCGAACTATTCACTATTGTTTCTCAATGTGGCAACTTTTCAAACCCTTTTTAGTGTCTTAATTTCAATAAAGAGCAAAGCAAAACATCTGAGCTGGCATCAGCTGGTGTGCTGTGCTCATTGACGCTCTCCAGCTGACATATGAGGTTCAGGTCATCTGAGTTCAGAGAGCTGGATTCAGCAGACCAACCAACAGTCTGAAAAATGAATGAGCCGAGCTTTCGGGAGCTGGAGAGCGTGGGGGTCTATAGATCTTGAGGAGGTTGAAAGGATGAATGAGTTCTCTTTGAGCACTGTCATTTGAATCCATCGAGACATTTACAGTGCCTACATAATACACTGTAAATAGACTGATGTACAGCCTAATAAGAGATGATACTAGGCTGCAGTGATGTTGGCTGATATTCAGCCGGTAATTAGGCTACTCAAAAGAAGCTAACTTTCTTTATATCTTTCTCCTTTTCTGTTATTTGATCTCAAACTTTTACATAAGTTAAAAGGTTATTTGACACTATTACTTGCATATAGTTGCAGTAAGTTTAGAAACACACACACACACACACACACACACACACACACTGAAAGCCCTGTCAATATCAATAGATACGACGCTGTTTGGAAATCTATTATTTTGGTCAACGTAGTGTCAATAGAAAGGTTGTTTCAGAGTCTGCAGGCCACAACAGCACACTACTTCTGTAGTATAAATGATGGATGTTACACTCTACAGTAGAAATGATTTCACGGTAGAAATGATCCCAACACCCCTCCCCAAAACCAGAGAAAGAGAAAAAAAAAATGTTGAAGGTCAATTTGCATGACAACAAATCATCAGCGGGACGTTCCTCTCTAACTCATCGCTACCATCTGGCTACTTGTCTGATGAACGTGCATCACCATTCAGACATAGAAAATCAAACAAGTCAGTGTTTCAGGTGGCATTTGTTTAAATCTCATTTGATAGAAAAGCATGCATAATGCATGAAATATAATGCAGCTCTTCTATTTGAAGAGTACTTCTCCTTTGAGTTTTTATTCTTTTTTTTTTTTTTTTAAAGAAGCAACCAATTCTGTCTGTTTTTGTAAATCAAGCTTCAAAGGGTAATGAATTCATCTGTTTTTGTCCTAAAAGAGAAAATGATAACTATTTGTCCTAATTTGTCCCTTTGCTTCACAAAAAGCTAATTGGCTGGTGGGTAAGTTCTGTAATATTTCAAAGGGCTTTTTTTTTTTCCTCCAAACTCCTGCCTGGACCTGTTTTTCTCCTCGTTAGTTTAAACTTACTCAGACAATCTGAGAGTTTTTTTTTTTACTGAGAGTTATTTCAATACAGGAGCTCAAAGTAAATATTATGCTGGTTTTTATTAAATCTTTATGTTGGACATAATACCTTAGGTATTAAATCTGTGAACATTTATAAATTATTTTACAAAATTATTTGAATTTGTATTGAAATGATGAAATGGATAAAACAAAGGAGGCATGTTGATGGCTACACAAAGGAATACTTTGTTATTTTACAAAGCTGGTTGAAAATCAGCAATGTGGGTAGCATGTGTAAATGAACTTCCCTCCATCTTCCTAGCACCAGGATCTTCCTAAAACACTTGTTTAGGAAGTGCCGAATAGCACTATTCGGCTGTAATAGCCCTATGAGAATTTGTGAACAGGAAGTGGGTGCCATACTATTTACTGTATTGTAAAAACAGAGGCTGGAAATAGTGAGGTTAAACAATAAAACTAAGCAGTGCTGATAAATTAACCAAGATTCTATAACTGCGTTGCCCATTTCTCACCTCAAATGTTTTCAGGAACATATTTTAGTGTACTGTTTATCTGTGATTCGAGATTGTTTGTTACCCGCTGCCTGCCATAATGTTTCCTGTAGTAAAATGGAAGTAGTTGTTTTCTGCATCTTAAACAAAAGCAAATGCCACAGCCCTTTCTCACTGTTTTCTCTGGTCATGTAGCACCAATTTCAAATGTATGTCCATCTTCCTACTACATAGACAGCCCCGTTTTATGAAAAGACCATCTTTACCACAGTAGAATACATCTTTAAGCTCCATGAAGTTATATATTTGACACCGAATGAAAGAACCTGCTGTAATGTGAAAGGCCTGTTGGTTCTGACCCCACTGAGAATCAATAACCAACTCTGTAGCTTCTACTGCATCAACCCTAACCCTAATTGTTTTGGTTTGCCGATCTTTATGGTGGATTCCCAAAATCAATTTTTATTCATAGTGCCCACACAAATCTGTCTCAAGGGGTTTTACAATCTGTGCAGCATGCATTGAACCTGCACTCTTGTGATCAAAAATCGGTTAACGAAGATTTGAAGCCTGGCAGAACACCTTGCTTTGTTGCTATGCAGTGACTGATGTAAATGCTAATACTATAGCATGTCTACCAACAGTTAATGTGTTGGTGTTTTATCAAACTCTGAAATAATCAATACAATTGCAATATATTTCTCAAACAACAAAATAAAGCAATAACGCTAGCTTTAAAGTGCTTCTGAAGAATATAGCTAACAATTTTCTAAATTTTTCTTACTGTAAACTATGATTTGTTGACCGTTTTTGCAAACTATAAACTGGCCTCATATGTTTTAATAGAGCTGAGTCAACATGTCTTTGATGCGGTCTCAATGAAAAGATATAAGCCCAAAAACTGGATATTAACTGATGAGCTGCTGTATTGTATTTCATTACATGGTGCAGTTTTTATACTGTGACCAGCCCATGCATATTAAATCTGCAGGCCACAAAGATCATTCAACTCAATATGTGTTAGCAATTAAAAGTGTTTTCACGAGGAGAGGAATTCTTTCCTGCTCCCATACTTCTTCCTGTCTTCTGACCCAAATGTAAATACCATAATGAATGGGGGAAAATAACAGAAGACCAAAAAAATGTATTATATATTATTATAAGGCATTTGCCTGTGTTTTTTATGGCAGGGTCTTTGTGGGTCATTCATGTGTAGGACAATATGAATTGATGTTATTCAAGTTTAATAAGAACATGTCATCATATTCCACTAAGCCGCGCTGCCTCAACAGTGGGTTCTGCCTTTGACAGCACATTCAGATATATGACGTGAAGAAAGCTGGGGCCCGAAGAGAGAGTCACTCACTCTTCTGCATGAATGTGGAGTCCATCACAATAACAGGCACCCATAATTGGCATGTGAGGAGTCTAACCAAGACACACATTATCATAGTTGCAAGAAGAACCACAGAGAGCAATAATACACGGTACCCGGGAGACAGAAAGATGAATTCCTCAAATGAGATTGTAGACGAGTGAGTAGACATCTGGGGAGCTGTTACGGAAGAGAGATGGAAGAAAGGGAAGGCACTGTGCACATGTAGATGGTGTGCTTAGTTGAGCAGAGGAACGATTTGCAGACCTGCCATTTATGTGCCTTTTTGCTGTTTTTGTATTGTTAGGCAAATGGTTATAATGAAAGCATGATAATGGTGATGGCACTGATGTCATTTCTTCCAACTTTTTAATCACGGGCTGCTTGAAAAATAATAGAAATGGAGAAAAGAAACCCCTGGCTGATTTGTGAATCACAGTATATCTCTATGTTGTATTAGCAGTTTGTGTATTGAATACAGCAAAATTAGGTGACTATGATGTCCATATTTCTTTCCTTTTTTTGGTGCCAAAAGCAGAGCCAGTCATTAATCAAGGGCACTTTATGCTTTGCTATTCCCCTGGTGTAATAAACATGACCATTTGCATGTAGATTGGTACAATCAGTAGCCCAAGTGGGCAGCAGAGGATAATTTGAATCAGCCATTTTCTCTTCTAATCTGTGCATACCTGCTGTTTGAGACAATGCAGAGACAAAACCTGATTGAAAGACCACTTGAGACATAGAGCTGATAGGTTTTAAAAAAAAACCCTATACAAATAAAACAGTATTATGTATATAATATAAACCAATGATTCCCATCCAGGGATACTTGTACCTCTGAGGGTACTTTTGCATGTGCAATGGGGTAGCTGGGAAGATTGTGGAGATTAGGTACTTTAAAATATGAATCCACAATTTGAGTTCAAGAGGAAAACACGTAGCTGAATAGCATTACGAATTAACTGAGGTCAATCTTTGGCATATTTAGTATGACAATAACCAATAAACTACTTGATGCACAAGTGCCCATCTTAGTCAGTATTAAATCTTTAAAGATAGCTATTGCATAGAATGAGCTAAAGAAGTTACAATAGACTGCTAAATATAATGGATACATGCAAACTTGACCAAACATACAACCTGAAAACTATGATGTATCCAATAAAATACATAAAGCACCGTACTAGTCAAAATCCACGTCCAGATCTTTTTCTTGAAATTTCTCACAGTAGCACAACCCATGCACACCTCAGCAATATCTCCAGGATGAGGATATCTTCTCACCTTTACCAACCAAGGAAAAAGCAGACAATTCCTTTGTTCCCTACATAATAAAGTACCCTGGTATATCACTCTTTAGGAGCCTAACTCCACATTTGCTTATTCAAAACTCTGACTTAGTATTCCAAATATTTCAAACAAAACCAAAACATAACTTCAGTGTATGGCACGCTTGCAAACTGCATCCAGGCGTATGGTACATGTATTTTTTCTTTAGTTATATGCTTCCGTGTCAAGGGTAACGCCACTAACTGCTTACCCAGGTTCATATTGTACCATGTTATGAATCTCAATTAAAAATGAGTAAACCAAGTAAACAAGTAATCAGAGTTTGGTCATCTAAAGGCATAGACAAACTTTAGGCTTCTGTGGTTGTCCGGTGTGGATGCAGTTTTGTCATGGCTCCTCAGATTTAATATCAACATTATCGGAGTTTGTCTATTCAAACAACAAGATGTATTTAGGTAAACATGTTGAGCATACTACGAATTGGAAGAAAGCCTACCATCAAGATCAGGCACACAAACAAATCAAAGCATGCAGAAAAAGATTTAAGGGGGAAAATTGACACATGAGCTACAACTGGAAACGACTTTTAAAACCAACAATACCAAACAATTAAAGGACAATATGAAGGGAATGAATGGGCTGTCAACCACTTGGAAAGCATTAGCGGCAGACAATGACAAAGAGTTTGCAAATGAACTGAACATTTTTTCTAAGTTTAATAAAGGGAATAATTCAGATCGTGTTGTTAACCTTCTTAATTCAGTTACACCTGTGCAGTCGGATAGAACTGCTGATTCTGTTGAGCAGGTGAGGAGCACTTTAAACATTTAAATTAAGGGAAAGGCCAGAGACCAGATAACCTCAGTGCATTTAGTTTGGAAAGAAAAAATGCAGCTGTGCTCGCACCTGTGTGGCAAGCTATTTTTCAGTGCACTGTAGATACTCTTGTAGTCCCTAAAATGTAGAAGACTTAACAAATAATACCTCCTTCAAAGGAAGCATGTTGCAACTCGGTGATTATCGGCCTTATTTCCTATTGTTTTGGAAACCTTAGAAGGAACTGTGATACAGCAGCTCACCATGTCTGTAACTGGCAAAGGGAACACTTACCACTTACACTTACCTGTTGTTCAGAATATTCTGAATTTGCTACATGTCATGTCAAGAGCATATTCCGTTTGGATATTCTGTATCAGGCCTTTTTCTGACTGTAGCATTTTCCAACTAAGACATGTGGGATGAGCCGTTTTTTTTAGGTTTTAGGAGCATTCTTTGCACATGTATACAGCTCATTCAGGGTTTTACCGCAGTTTGTAACGCACACCCTCTTTCCTGTTTAAAGTCAGCTCTGTGAGTCATCAGTGATGTACTTTACACAAACCAGTAGTGGGCAAGGCTGAGGTAGAGATGGACACCCAGAAGAAAGGCCAGCATTTTTGGTCAGATGTAGAAAGACAACTACTTTTAAACACTGTTACAGACTTGGATATTAACAGGTTTTTGGATATGCACAAATATCACAAAACTGACCTTTTCAAGAAGGTGGTTGAAGGAATGAAAAGGGGGGGCTGTGTTCACACAGTCGACTAAGCAAAATGCAAGAAGAAGCAGCAAAATGGCACTAGTGACTCCAGCTGTTTCACTTTTCCACATTTTGACATATGCACAGCTGCATGTAAACAGGAATATTAGTGGAATATTTGTTTTAATAAGCCAACAGCTTAATGGGAATATTGTCTTTTTTGGAAAAAGGGCAAAAATCAAAACATTTTGTGCATGTAAACTTAATCATTGATACACCTAATGTTGAAACATTTAGCAACAAAGGCTACAACGAAGGTTGTCCTCTTAGATTTTTATCAGCATTTACACAATTGAACAGAATTCAACCAGAGCTCTTATTGATAATGTTGAAACTCAATGTTAATCCTCACCAGATTCAATGGCACTATTTATTTCTTAAAAATAGAATAGTTACAATTAGTGCTGTCAAAGTTAACGCGTTAATCTCCGTGATTAATGTCAACGATTGATGTCAACGCAATTAACGCCTTAAAGAAAATTAACGCGGGTGTTCTGACATTATGTTCCATGCACTTTTAGCGATGGTATGGAGGTTATTTTTTAAGCTACAATACTGGCTAGGGTATCAAAATAAACTAGTACATCTAACACACGTTGGTAACATGACGGGAATGTGACGAAAAAATGCTTTAGAAAGTACTGACATTTTTAGGACAACTGGTATGATCTTTTTCTCTCTCTCTCTCTTACTTGCTCACACACGCTCTCTCTCCCTTTGTCCCTCCCCTTTCTTTAAATGAGCATTGTCTCTCTGTCTCTCTCTGTAGTCTTCATATACATGGAATATTTAGGAACTTTGTATAGCCTTTAGCCTGACAACAAGCAGGCAATGTTCAAGTTAAACATTAATGATCTAAAAGTAACAAAATTACCATCTGGTCCGCTAACAGTTCCATCCATTTTCAGAGATGGTAGTGATCTAAACAGCATGACATTAAAATGACAAAGAAATGTTTCAAACAGGCCTAGTACTAAGGTTATTTGGACAAATATACCTGGCATAGTCCTTTTCAAAAGCTCTCTCTCTCTCTCTCACTTTCAGTCTTTCCCACATGAGTGCTGTCTCTCTGCCTCTCTCCCACAGTGTCTTCTTCATATGGACTACTGCAGTGGAGCCCTGGTTACAGCCATTAATTTTTTTGTTAGCCTACATTGATAACAAATAGGCTACTTTGGCTTAGTCAGTGACAACAGTTTACTGGATTCATTGACTTTTATAAACTATTGACGTTAAACAAGAGCATTTGAATACCTTTTTTGATTTTATATAATAATTCCATGATGTCACATTCCCACGTTATTGCAAATGGATGACATAGAGATGAAATTATTTGTGATTAAGCACAGGATTTATTTTATTTTTTTAACTTTTAGACAGTACTTAACTTTAGAAGGAAATTAACCGGATTAATCTAGATTAATAGATTTTAAAATGTGAGATTAATTAGTTAATTTTTTTAGTATATCGACAGCCCTAGTTACAATTAATCACACATATTATACTTCCATCCTTAATAACTCAGGAGCACCCCAGGTGTGCTCTTCACACTTC
Source organism: Cephalopholis sonnerati (assembly GCA_019142605.1). NCBI lineage: Eukaryota > Metazoa > Chordata > Actinopteri > Perciformes > Serranidae > Cephalopholis > Cephalopholis sonnerati. The sequence goes on along the minus strand of JAGQAX010000001.1, from coordinate 33,579,989 downwards.
ATGCAGACCATTGTACTGTAAAACTGATGTTCCAAATACATTAATTTCTAACTTTATAGACAATACTACACTGCTGTCTGTCTCAGACACTGAGGATGATTCCAGTATTCATCAGTACTGTGCTGACAGATTAATGGATTGGTGTGAGAGGAAGTCAGTTATTATTAATCCAAAGAAGACACAAAATATCTTTTTTGGTCTTTGAGTGAACTCATATTCTCCACTTTTTATTGTCCATAACACAATGACTGAACAAGTCTCCTATAAATATATAGGCACCTATGTGGACACTGCTTTACCCTGGGTTGTCAGTATAGATTATATCTATGGCAAGGCTAAGCAACATACTTTCTTTTTAAGAGACTGAGGTCATTTGAAGCAAAACAGATCTTATTTTTGTTTTGAATCTATAACACAAACTATTAAGTGGTATGGAATCGATTCATCGTCGCAGTTGTCTCTCTGTTTAGCCTCCGCCGGACTGGCTAGACTGCTGCAGATCCGCTCATAGATTTGGGGTCAATCGCTTGAATCAAGTTTTCAAACTGTGGATAATAAAACAATGTTGTCTCTGGCTGGTAATATTACATCAGACCACTCTCACATTTTATTTGAGGAATATCAGTTTTTGCCACCATGCAGGAAATTTAGTGTCCCACAGGCTCAGCTGAACAGGTTGAGGAACTACTTTGTTTTTCGGTCTGTCAAAGTACTAAAACAGAGTTTGGGTTCTGTGTTCCTGAAACAAACGCTGAAAGTGATAGGAAGCAGTTACATTGTTTAAAGTGCATCCACTTCTTATTATATCGTATGTGATTTGTAGTGTGTATGGTTTGTTGTTTGACTGAATGTTGTGTTTTGTATTTATGTGAAACAGTGCACGTCTTGGGATGCAAGACAGATTTTAGAGACTATTCTGATAATAGAGTGAAATCAATTCAAAAGAGAAAACACACTGTACCTCAATCTCTCTTTACTGGCTCTTTGTTGATGCATGTAGATGGAGCTCTACTCTTAATAGTGTGCAGGAATACGTTGGTCTATTTAATTGAAAGGACGCTGTAAGGGGTTGAACCTTCTCCCCTCAGCCCTCCTCCCTCTGGGACACACTTTCTGACATTGTTAAAGAATGAGTCCAGATTCAGTGGCCGTTTATTAAGCACACTCTGTAACCTTCCTAAACTTCCACCTTATTAGCCATTGTCTTCTCTTTGCTTACTTTTTTGCAGTTTGTCATTGACTTAATTCTCTTGCGGCCTGACCTACTGTCCAGTGTTTTCACATTACCGAGATCAATACATACGTACTCACAGAGACAAATCCTTATTTTCATCTTTTTTTCCTCCACAGCTCTTTGTGATATTCTTTACTATAAATATACCTCTGTGATTTCGTCTGACTGAATTTGACACATTGTCCATCAATGCTCATTAGCAGCTAGATTCTGATTATATTGTGCCCAAGAATAAGCTTGTTTGCCTCACTGCATTCTGACCTCCCACTCTGTAATCAGAGTGGCATCTCATGTCATGTATCACCGTTGTGAATAGGTTGATGATTGGGCAAATTGTCAGTGACACTGAATTTGGTATTTTTATTACATACTGTAATCAGTCACTGTTTCATGCACAGTAACGTAGCTGCACATACATGCTAATAGCGTAATCAAGAATCTGTCACTGCTGAAAAACGTGTGACTTGGAGCAGCCCAGAGGGTGTCGAGTGACATCCTGCTACTCCTGCTGAAACCTTGAAGAGCTGTGGACAGATGATAAGCACCAGCACACCATGACACTACAACTGCAGATAAGAGGCCGCTGGGTACGTACTCCATTGTGCCTCAGCTCGACAAACAAGCTTGTAAATCTGAAATGGAGTCTGTCTGCCCAGGGAAATTTTGAAATGGAACTCTTTCATGACTAAGGATGAAACCGTTATAATTTCCACGACAAACCTCAGTAAAACCTCCAACAGTTAGTGTTGCTGTTTTAAATTTTTATCATCATTTACACCATGTTTGGTTACCACTCAATGAAAAACTCACGGTAAATAGTGTCCAGCATCAACTAAATTTAGCAGCAGTCTTCCGGTCACAGGAGCAGCATGCAACGTGGGTTTGTTTTGTTATTCCCTTACTGACAGAGTGGGTGTGCAGCAGGCAAACCCAGTGATGCTACTAGTCTTGTGTCCTCATCTACACTGACACAGGCACTTCAAAGACATGTTATCTTTAATTTTACTGCACATTTGATGTGGTTTTCATATGTTTGCATTTGGTATTGGCAATGTTATTATTTCAGTGACTAATTCCAAAGCCTCGTTAGTCTGAGTAATGTCCCACTGGACCGAAAGTTCAGTTCTCTGACAGCCTATTTTCCCAATAAACAAGCGCTCTGAGGTCCTGTTTCTCCAAAAATAGACCCTGCAGTTGTACAACCCAATCGCTTTGTCAACAGTGCTGTGGTGAATGTGTGGTTAGGTTTAGGCACAAAAACAACATGGTTACGGTTAGGACAAAGATCATTTTGGCTTGAAACATCCACGTTTGGTGGCACAAAAGTTGCTGGAAAAGCACCAAGGTTTGTTGTTTTAAGCAACACTGGGAAACGCTGCCAAGTGCCGGTAAAAGGTAAAAACATGGGGGGGGGGGCTTGGTGGCTTAAATGCTGCTGAGAAACACTGCAAAGAGTCAGTATAAACATCTGGAATTAAACACCACTGGGAAACTAAAACTGTCTTCAGGGAGTGTGTATTTTTGGAGAAACAGGACTTGGAAGCAATGGTGTTGGTTTTACGGAGGATGGGCTGTTGGAGGAATGGGCTTTGCAATGTCGGCCATCTGAACAATGGCATGGCACCATCATTTGAATGCTTATGCAAACAAAATATCTATAGTATAGTACAAAACATAGTTATTTTCAGTGTGTTTGACAGTACTTTTTACACATTTTTAGCACATTTTATCAATACTGTGATAACTAATAATAGTGATAGCCCTGATAATTTGGTAAAATGTAGAAGACCACACAAATAATACCTCTTTCAACGAAAGCATGTCACAACTCTGTGATTATCGCCCCGTGGCCTTAATTCCTATTGTTTTGAAAACCTTAGAGAAAATTGTGATTCAGCAGCTCACTATGTCTGTAATTAGCAGAATCATAGCACAGAAGATGCAGTTGTAACTATTATTCAGAATATACAATATTTTGATTTTCGTGATATTCAGGTTTTTGGGTACGCACAATTATCACAAACCTGAACTTCACAGGGAGGTGGTTGAACCTGAACAATGGCATGGGATCGTTATTTGAATGTTTATGCAAACAAAATGTCCATAGTGTTGCTAATTTTATTTTTTGTTTCAGTACAAAACTAAATTATTTTCAGTGTATCAGTCAGTACTTTTTAGACATTTTTAGCAATACTGTGTTTAACAATACTGTGATAATACTGATAACCATGATACTTTGGTCACTATAATCAGGATATATATTTATATAATATAAATGAAGTTGAGGCATATCAGTAGTTCAACCGTACCCTAGTTTATATGTGAATTTTAAATTGTAAATATAGGCTCTAAAGCAGCACCTGACTCAGTTGCATGTTTCCTGAAGGAGCACAGAGAACCTTGTTTCAAATAAACAACAAAGCATAGCTATGAACATGTTTTCTACCCCTATGATGACTCAAAAAACTCTGTCAGCATTGTTACTCCTCCTCTTATTGTTACTAAGTACTACCCACTCTATTAGATAGATGGATAGATGGATAGATAGATGGATAGGTAGATAGGTAGGTAGACAGATAGGTAGGTAGGTAGGTAGGTAGATAGATAGATAGATAGATAGATAGATAGATAGATAGATAGATAGACAATTCAAAGTAAAGGAAGTGTTGCGTGGTAGAGCAGTCTCTGATATACCTGAAAAGCGCTTTTTGCAGTTATATGCAAATCCCTGCAAAGGCAATATTTGTGGAATACTGATCTTGAGTAAGCTATTTCCTCTCATTTTCTCAAACTGACATGATATGTCCAGTACTGTACGTACTGATGGAGGGGGAAAACAAAAACAACAAAAACGATTACTGCTAAAATAAAAATTCTCTTTCATTTAAATTCTTTCAAAGTGAGGGTGGGACACAGAACCTTATTTGTATTGATGTCCACTGACAAAGAATCGACATGCCTCAGTTCAACAGCATCAGCATGCATATTCAGCTTATTTTGCAAAGTCACGACTTTTCTACGGAGATAAAGCAGCGTTTTAAGTCACATATATGTAACATCAAGTTCCCTCCATTCACACGAAATGGCTTCCTCATTGTTTAGTGCTACTTTGTCTGTGCATAGCTCGTTGCTCATGGTTACTATGCTCAAGAAGTCAAGTTTCTCCCTGCGTGCGTGCACACACACACACACACACAAGCACACACATCTCTCTCTCTCTCTCTCTCTCTCTCTCTCTCTCACTCACCCTCACTCACACACACACACACACACACACACACACAGACACACACAGACACACAGACACACACACACACATACACACACACAGACACACACACACACACACACACACACACACACACACAAGCAAATAGCCGGTGGCTGATGTTTGGTGCAGAGCCCCTGAGTGCTTTAAATAACATTGAGGCACAGGTGTTGAGGAATGCAAGGGATTCAGAACCGTGTCAGATGGTGCTTACTTTTGCTTACAGCTCTGTGCAAATGTTGCAGATGTCCACAAAGACAGATAACTTAAAGACAAAGAAACCATTAGATTGCCTCCTGATACGGAGTCATTAAGATGTGCTGGGGGCTGGTCTGTTTAATTCTGCAGAAGCTGTTGAATAAATGTGAGCCATGAGCAATCGCTGTTTAACGATGGACACTTTGACCAAACAGTATTCACATGCCTCTCTCAGTCTCAGCCCTCCTACTCAGCATCAACAGATCACTGAGGTTACAGAGGAGGAGAGAATCATCCTCATTTTTGGCCAGAGGTTGTTTGCAACTATAAGGGAGTATTCTTGTTTTAGTCTGCCGGCTATTGCTAATGAGATAACGTTTGGCTAATTAATTGGATGCACACTATCGGTGCTGATGTGCCAGTCCCACACCGACAACCTACAGCCTTCAGAATGGCAAGGGGGAACGGGTGGAGAGGGAGTGAGAGTGATTGAGTATAGGGGATTTAGTGTCCATAGGGCTTGTTTATTTATCCATGCTGTTAAGCATGCCCAGATGTTGTTATTTGGGGATGAATGAGGCTTTGTTTTGGTCCAACATGGAGGCTTTAAAGTGCCATACAGCCGACTCCAGCTGCTGCTCAAAAACCCACAAGATTCGTCTGGCAGATTTATTCTCTGTGCTTTAAATCTGCCGTAGGTTTTCTCTGTGACTCTTTCATCCTCCACTACAAAACATAAATACATATACAACCAATCAATCACTGTGTGTGCTAAGGCACATAATGATATACAGTATTATAAACATACTGTATCCATAAAGATCTGCCTCACCAAGAGTAAATATATTGTAATGGCTTTGGGAAACGTGTGATTGGTGTGGTGGTTGGTGTCCAACAAGGTATAGAATTACAGCTTCATACAGCTTTGCAGCAAATTTGAAAACAGGTCCTGTGATCTACAGTAAAGGCTATCTAGGGTTGGATAGATATGATAGTGAGCAGAGCAGAACAGAGCAACACGCTGGATGCATCCTCGAGAGAATACTAGTCTGGCTGATGGATCCTTTCTAGTGCTCCCTTTGAGGCCAGGCAGCAGCTTCTCATGAGAGGAGATGAAGGGCAGGAGGCAGTCGAAATAGAAAAGAAGACAAAGCTCGAGAATGGAAGTGAAGGGTGGTCAGATAGATAGAAAAGAGGAGTGAGCGAGATGGAGGAGCAGTACAGCAAAGTGAAGGTGAGGAACAGTAAAAAAAAAAAAAACAAAAAAAAAAAACTCAAAGCCTGTCAAAAAATTGCCATCATTTACATAATTTCCATGATCACTGATAAATATTATTGGCTTAGACCTCACTCAGAACTATTCTCAGATCAATTTGTAATTCAAATATTCAACCCAAGGTACTCTCGATTGGACCTGCACTTTTTTTTTTTTCTGTTGAAAGTACTGTTTACAGCATAAGGGAATAAGTGCACTACTGATGTTTGTGGATGAAATGAAGCTCAAGAAATGTGATTAGCATTTCTTTTCATTCGTCAAAAATAAGTAATTTCTTTTTAAATTATTGTGCACTTGGCAATGCACATACCACATATTGCATAAGTATACATGCACTGTAGGGCTGTACCCGACTCAGAATTATATCAGTCGAATTTTGCTGTTTACTAAATATTTATTGATTCATCCCTTGTCATATAGAGTTTGAGGGTTTAATATCATAACGTTTGGTTGTTTTTCTGTGTGACGGAAGTGTTTATTGAACCCGCTGTGATGGCTGTGTCTTGAAATGGTCTGAATCAATTAAATCACAAGAATCTTAGCTTTCCAATGATGCACAGCACGTGTACGTGGTATAAACATAAAGGCTGTGCTAAAAGCAAAATATGTAACTTACAGTGTGATGGCCTCAAGCAGCTCTATGACCGTTTAAACAGGACTTGGTTGGCTGTTTAGGGTGGCAGTGATGTTCACATAATAGAGGAAACAAGCCAAGTTGGCCCTCCGAGCTAATCTTGGCTAACTATGCTAATAACAGATCGGAAAGGGGCAACAGCATTTTCGCTAACAAACAAAAGCCAGAGTCAGTATCATGTTAAGTTGTTTTAAGCTCTATATTCACCACTTATAAGCAGAACTTAGAACTTAGCCCTTTGAGCTAATGTTGGCTAACTACACTAACAGCAGATCGGACATATGCAACAGTGTTTACATTGACACTAGATATCAAACAAAAGCCGGAGTCTGTATAGTATTAACTTGCTTTAAGCTGTAAATTCACCACTTCAAAGCAGAACTTAGCCCTCTAAGCTAATGTTGGCTAAATATGCTAATAAGAGATCGGAAAGGGGCAACAGCATTTTCACTGACACTATCAAACAAAAGCCAGAGTATGTATCAAATTAAGTTGCATGAAGCTGTATATTCACCACTTACAAGCAGAACTTAGAAGTTAGCCCTCTGAGCTAATGTTGGCTAACTATGCTAACAACAGATCGAAAATGTGCAATAGCATTTTCACTGACACTGTATATCAATCAAAAGCCACAGTATGTATCATATTAAGTTAAATTTACTACTTCAACACAGAACTTAAAAGAAAGTTCACATCTTGAAGCCTGACTGAGGCAGCTGCCTCCATCCCATGCAGACTTGCACTGGGATCTGGGTTAGCAGCTGCCTGTACTGGAGAGCAGCGTGAAAGCATGGAGAGCTCATTCTACAGATACAGAAACAATACTCTGCACACTGACAAAAAAAAAGACGGAGGTCTTCGATTAATAATTTGAACCTTCGGCCTTCAAGGGTCAGCCCTAATGTATTGTACATCTATATGCTGTATTTATCTACTGAAAGTCCCTAAAAGGTAGCACTGACTACCGATTACTCAGTGCTTTGTAGAAACATCACTGGCAGCAGTTACAAGTGCATTTTTTTGGATATGCCTTTATCATTATCTAGTTTGTGTGGAGTTTTGTTTCCTTCCTATTATTTGCCCTGCAGTAATGAGTTGCAGCGTTGGCATCATTATTTATGATTTAAGAAGCACTCTAAAGTGGTAATTGTACAGTAGCACGGTCCGTTGCCTCAACACCCTACAGCGCTTTAAAATTGCATGTAGTGTGACAGCCCAGGCTACCAATTGACAACCCCAGTTTTTAGTCTTTTGATCAAAATATATCAGATCATTTGGTAAATAGAATCACATGAGACACAATTAATTCTTTCCTTATTCTTTTTCACCTCTATTGCAGTCTGGAGACTAATTTGGAGACTGAAATAGGTAGCCATGATGTCACAGAAAGGAGCCAGTCTGAATTTTTTAGATGGAGAGAAGCTATAAACCCCCTCAAGTAATCCAAAACATATTTCCACAGCTTTTTTTCCCCCCTTTACTCCCACTGCTTTCCTCACTCAGTATTTCCCTCAAAACTCCACTGCACCACTCTAGGGTTTCACTTCACATCCACTATAAGTGGAATATTCTATCAAAGTTGTTGAATTTTAGTAAAGTAACATTAAAAATTAAACACTTGTTTTAAGAGTAAATATATTTCTTTCTAACCTTATTTAAAAGCTAACTTGATGTTCCCTCTGTGTGGACTAGTAACATTTATTCATTTATAGTGTTGCCTTTGTAGCGTAGAGATGTACACTGTAAGTTAATGACAACAATTTCCAAAGCATTTCTTATTTTACATTAGATTCTAAACTTCTTTAATAATGTCAATAAAGATGCACAAAGATGCAAGTAAATAAAGTATGAATCTCACACTTTGAGCTTTCCAGCACTTTGGGAAAAAGCCTAGTGTTGTCCTGAGTCAGATTTTGTGGACAGGCCACAGAATCTGCAGAGCATAGCGTCAGACATGCTGCAGAGTAACAGCACAGGGCCGCTCCAAAAGACTCTGACCTTTTCTGCTCATCTTCTACTGTACACTGCAAATTTCATTTGCAGTTCTGGGTCATGCCACCTCCAGAAGTTCTTAGGTGACTCCTGCCTTTTAGACCACAGCAGTGAGGGGAAGTGGATGAGACTGGTGGAGAGTTTTTATCAGTTGGAGCAGAGAGAACCATCAGCTGAACAGTTGTAAGAGAAAAAGCTTGTAATACGAGTGGTAACAATCTAATTGTTTGGCCCCAGTCCAGGTCAAAGTCTTTTACTGAAATACTGCATATTTGCCAGATAAAACATGTATTCTTATTATATTTGTAGTGTTTTCTACACTGCATGGTACACATTTAGAGACGTAAAAATTGCGTGAATGCTGAGTAACTATGCATTTACAAATACACCAGCCATCAGCTTCTCTTTGAGGATCTCTAGACATATTTTGTGTAATGTCCTGTAGTGTTTTGTAAAATATCTCTCAGAGATGAGTGTCATTCTGTAGCAGAAAGGTTGAAAAGGAGTTGGACTCCCACATGAACAAAGTAAATACTAAAGTTCAAATGCAATTTAACCAACAGCAGCACTTTAGAAGCACCGAGTACCGAACAAAGGTTGCTGAAAAGGAGCGCTGACACGCGCTGACATATCACACTTACTCAAAATGCTGTGCATTAAGAAATGGTCAAGTGTTTTAATTGAGCTCAATGGGGAGATTTTGACAGCTGGAGTACCTAGAGCAAACAAACAAAGGATCCAAAATGGATCAGGCTTTACATAGCTCGTACCAATCCATTAAAAAAAATGCTTGGATCAATCCCAATCCCAGGTATCGGCCACTGACATAACTACTTGTGATGGATTTTTTTTTTAATTTCTGAGAGAGCAACAAGCAATTTACACAGTGTCAGTAAGCACAATGAAAATGTGTCTGCAGTCGTGGACGTGCCTGAATTTTTATTTTAAGAACAAAATGCACTGCACTGATGACATAGAGGAATGGTGCAAAGACGAGCAGATTAGGTTGTTCTTATGGAGCTCTGGTGCAACACAACAGACATCTCAATCAATCTGGGGAGACCAGAACGCAGTTTTTGTGGTGGCATGCTAGAATAAAGGGTGCAGAAAGTAAGCTCGATTAACAAACTGGTGAAAAAGTGCTGTCTGGCCCGGAGGCACCAGCAAAGGGGATGATGAGGACTAAACTAAACTCTATTGTAGAAAACACCTTCCACCCCCTCTGTGGTGAGATGAAACTACAGCACAGAACATCTTCACTCTTTGCCTCAGCATCCAAACTTGTGCCTACAGCTATTAGACTGTACAATGCTCTGTGACCAAGCAACTCAAATCTAAGCCAACTATGGGGGAAGTGAGGCAGGGTGTCTGAACTGCACTGCAGAAACTAAACAAGTCACCATGGACTGCTCGCTACATTTGTATGCACCGGAATCCAAAGCATTTTTGATTTTTGCTGTAATGTTCTCTACCAGACATGTTTCTGCATATTCCTGCAGATTCTCTGCATGAGACGCTACATATTGCAATTTCACTGTAGCTTTGCTACGTTGTTCGCATTTTGGTGATACAGTGGTATTGTGAAAATAATGCACATGCTTTTTTGCATACTGCTGTTTTTCTATATATGGTAACTCTGAGCATTTGTAAAGAGAACAGGTAGGAATACAAATCACTGAGGTCTATACATTTGATGGAGTATATCACTGTGTACAATACCAGTCACCACTATAGTATTTATATAAGGAATGAACTGTGTACGGCCTTTTCTAGACTTACCTTACAAGTAAACTTTGACATACAAACTGTTGTTGTTGCTACTCTTATTCTGTTTTGAATTTGAAGTTGAAGAGAATAACTTTTCTAGACATGTCTGAAAGACTGTTTTGACAGAGCTGCCATCTCTAATACATGTAACATATCTGACGTTCAGACCTTGAGTTTGATAATCATCTGTGCTGCCATGATCAAGCTTCTATCATCCATCCGTCGTGACTGTCCATCCATTTAACCAGCTGTAAATGACACAAATGAGTCATTTCATATCTGTGGCAATAAAATTTATATGACAGCTAAAGCGCGGGACACCAAAGAAAAATTAGTGCACTTTGTATGTTGCTGTGAATTGGATGGTTGAGGAAGGCAAACAGCAGGGGCCAGATGCATAAAACTGTGTAGATTCATAACTGAAAGTGTGAATGCACAAAGGCAGAAATATGCATACACATTCTTCTTGTCAGATTTATAAATCCGTGCGTACGCCTGACTCTGTTTTATAAATCTCAATCAATTAAGCACTGAGCGCACACGCACGAGCCTCATTTTCACACCCACAGTTTGTCATAAGCGGATGTAGAAACACCCCTGAACAACAGTTTGCATAACCATACTTTTGTCCCTCCAACATTCATTAAACCTGTCAGTGAGAAATATGGTATAGAACGTGCAATTTCACTGACTGTGTGTCATTAAGCATGGCTGTAGCAATATGTAGCCTTCATATCACAAATTAGCCACATTCCTGCAAACCTTATTCTCTGTAACATCTTAATTATCATTATTTCTAAACGTCAAAAGTATGATCAGTGATTCATTTAAAGTGCTCATGTGTAAACCAACTTTATAAAAGTGCTTCAAAGGACAACGTTAAGCAATCACTAACAGGGAGATGAATGGAGATTTTAAAAATGATGATGAAATCACTCATAAATAATTTCAATTTAACTTTATGAATGCGTCTTTCATTGACAGTTACCAGAACGCTGTCGTCTGCCAGAACAACTCCACTCAACAGCACCTTTCATACAAATATGCAGCTCAAAGTGCTTCACATGGCAAAATTGGAATGGCACAATAAAAAATAAAATAATAAAAAAGCAAACCAACCAAAACAGAACAAACTAACAAAAAGATGATTGAAAATCCATAGAATAAAAAAACAGTAAAAAAATAAATAAATAATAATAACATGGATTAAAAATAAACAGGAGAGATTAAAAAAAGGTACAAACCAGAGGTTAAAACTTAAAAATCAAGACTGTAATGTTACTCTAGGTCTTTACATTTAAAAATACTGAGAGAGCTCGCCACTCTAATATCCAGAGGTAGTGACTAACAACACAATCAGTCACAATCAACTTATATTTAATGTCGTCTTTATCATTTCACCTACAGATATCTCAGCTAAAACCGTGTGTACATGTGGTCTGAAGAATGTGTGAGATGCGCACACTCTCACACACACTCTTCCTTCATAAAACCAGTTTATGCGTGGGGAAAAGTGTACGCATAGTGTTCCTGCGTACACATCATTTATGCATCTGGCCCCTGACATCGTGTGAGCATTGCAGCTTTGTTTGTAACGACACCGAGTTCAGGCAGAGTCATTATAAATTATTTGTGAGATCTGTGTGTGAAAGGCCAAATCCATTACAGCAGTGTTACAGATTCCATGTCTCAAAGGCGATATTGCTTATATGCTGTATATTCAGATAAGCATATAACTCCATTATTCAGATTCCCTGAGTTGGATCAATGGCACGGTCAATACGTTATTTATTAAAACACAATGTCAATATGTCAAACATGTAGTAATCAAATTATTTTAATGAGAAATGGACATTTTCTTTCTGTTAGTATCTCGCATCTTAAGTGTTTATGTGGCAAAGTAGAGACGGCAACACAGGTTTTCAAAACACATTTTAAATTGCTGTTTTACACCGCTCAGTGCAAGTGCTCAGTCCCCATGACAACAATAGCCATGTAAAAATGATTTCTTCTCCCTCTCTAATCTTCCACTGCATTAGACTCAGCCACTGACCTTGTAATCTAATTTCTGTTCTAAGTCAGTGAGTATGCCTGCTCATCTCTGCAGTGGATTGAATACATTTCTGGTCAAAGACCTTTAGTAGCACTGATGATAACAACCAGACAGATACTGTATGTGATAACTGACTCAGTTTTAATACTAGCCCCTTATTTTTTATTTTTCGTTATAATAATATTAATGCAGTTTATATAAAGTGTATTAGTTTTTGCTCACACTCTATTGGACAAGGAAAAAGTTGGACAAGTGTAAATTTTAATCTGCAGTTGGCTTTAATTCATCCTTTTAGGACTTTGAATAACTCAGCGCCGCGCTGACAAACATTGCTGCTAAATGTAGTTGAAAAGTAAATAAATGAAAAGTCTATAAACACTTATCTAGAACACACACACACACACACACACACATGAACCCAGACAGCAGTCACTAACAGTCTCCATGTTGACATTTGAGATATGAGGAATAGATTTCAAATTCAATACGAGGGTATAATCTTTTAATCATTGTGAGCTTGCTGTGGCTGTGATGGTGAAAGTAATTTAACAGATACAGATAATGATCACATTGACCCCATAAGACACCAACACTTCACCATGACCGCAATTCACTTTGCCCTATATACACGAGACACCAGGAAATTCAAGCATCTTAATGCGAGAAAATAATGACTGTAAGCATCAGTGATGCTCAGTGGTTCTGTCCAATTGCGTCACGGTGCGCCGTATTACACTGAGTCTTTTTTTATTTGTGATTAGGTTCTTTGTGGTATGAAGCGAGTATTGATTTTAATCTGGAAGGAATGAGACGATAAGAAATTGTCACTTGAGCTTTGCTATTGAAGTGAATTGATGAGTACTTATTACTTTCATTACTGTAAGCAGAATCATTATCTCAGTGAAAGATGGGTTTACTAGAAACCATAACTGATCCAAGAGAAATTGCCTCCTGTCGTTCAGCAGCTGCTAAACATGTACAAATTCATATAAACAATATTAAGAATTGTAAGTATTGACGCAATTTTTTTTGGAAACTACAGTAAGTTGATTTTTATAGAAGCAGTTAGGCTGAGTTAAGTTTTATAGTTGAATTGTAAACTTAGGAGAAACCCTGGAAATAAGAACTTCTCTGTTAAATGTCAAACTAAATTAAATAGCTGGATGTACTGTTTTATAATGTCAAATTAAGATGCAGGGTATTCAGTGTCTTGCATCAGGTGATGGTATAATAAAAGTGTAAGCCACCTCTTAATTTGGCACAGTAATTATTCAGTTAAAGCCACGCTGTCTAACATTATTGCAAAGCCATTCCGAGCATGATTGTTTAACACAACAAAGATATAGTGACAGTGAAAGTGTGCTCTATTTTTGTGTTAGCAAAGTACATTAGGTGTGAATGTAATGACAGTTACATGAGGATTTTTATAACCATATCAGGAGATATATTAATTAAACATATATGGAAAATCTGTACATTGAACAGTTGACCTTTGTTTTATACTTTTTATTCCTTAAATACCTGTCCAGTAGTTAAAAGCTAGGCCACTGGTTCCAAACCTTTGGCTTTAAGGGACGCTTTTCTGTTATTGAGTAAACTGATGACTCCTGACAAAGTGACATATTTGATGGATATGTCACATTATATTCACTGCATTACAATAACATTACAGAACAGCTAATAAAACCATACAAATACCCAAGTAGTGAATGCAACAACTATAGGAAGTTTGTGTAAGACGAGCGATTTTGGACAAATTTTGAGTAGATTATTGCTTGTGAATAAAGCATCAGAGTTTTACTGATATTTTTAGGAACTTTATATACAATTCTGTTTTTTTTCTTATTTTATTTTATTTCATTTTATTTTATTTTCCTAGCTCAGTGTTCTTCTCCCTGACACTTTCATTGTCCTATTAGCTCTTTGGTTGTTTTAACTGCGGATTTTTCCAATACAGGACGAGGCTGTTTAGCAGAGAGTGAAGGCTCTGTGAATATAGATTCAGGTCTTCACTGAACCCTTATACTGTGAAATTTTTGTTTTAAAGTTTAGATCTATATCTTGAATGATAATATAAACTTTAAAAATAAAATTTAAAATATATCTTATTTCGTTTTCTTCACAGAAATGAGTGAAATGCTGAGGTAAGAGACTACTGTACATTTTTAAAAAACATTTTTTTTTCCAACACTCTTTAAAATCAAAAAAGCCCTCGTGCCCCCCTGTAAAACTTTGGTGATCCCTCATGAGGTTCAGGACTGCCAGGTTGGGAGCCAGTGATCTAGGCAGCTAAACCATTTGGTTAGGGTTTGGATTAAGCTCGGAACATTGAGGTTATAGCAGCTAAAATACAGTGTGGGCAGATGGCTAAAACCACTAAATTAAAAGTTATAGTATAATTATAATAATGATGAAATGAAATTCATTTGATATAACACCTTTCACAGAAATGATATTCACAAATGCTTCACGAATACAAACAAGCAATCAAACAATTAAACATGCAATCAATAAAAACAAAGGCAATGTACCAAATAAAACAAAGCAACAAAAGGAAAGTCAAACATGGAGCAAATACAGGCTACTGAGGCGTCAAACAGAAACATGCAGGGAACAAGCACTAGACAATTTCAGGTGGGACAAAGGCCGTTTTGAAAAGATGGGTATTTAGTTGTTTTTTTAAAAATTTTAAAGAGACCGCAGACCATGAACCTAATGGAGGAGAGTTTTGAAGTGTTTGAGGCACTACTTTAAAGCCACCATCACCTTTTGTTTTGAGTCTGGAGTGGGGGACAGCCAGTGTGTCCTGTTCTTAAGACCTAAGGGACATACTGATGATGTATGGATGGAGGAGATCACTAATGTATTCAGGTGCCTGAGCATGGAGGGCTCTTAACGTGAGGACAGGTATCTTAAAGTGAATCCTGAACCTGATGGGAATAAATATTTCAAACATCAACACTCACGTCCAGTGTGGTGAGTCTGTGATGTCACAGTAGTCCACTGCCACAACCTTCCCTTCACAGCCTTGCTTTGCTCTCTGCTACATAACTAATTTTTGTTTTTATTGGCACTAAATGTTGCCAATAAAAAAAGGAATGGAAAAAAATCACTACATTATTGTTGCAAATTAGCTGCACATGAATATAATTTGTAAGAGACAGGGTTGACCCCAGTGGTTTACCACAGTGCTTATAGTTCGGCCTATTAAAGATTACGGTTTATTTTCATCGCACACAGACATTGTACCACAGTAACACCAGTGCCCTCTCATATTAGAAAAATATGTAAATGATGCATTGTAAATTTTGCCATTTGCTGCAAAGATATCTGATGAAGCCGACTTTAAATAATCAATGATACTACTCATTAGGTTATTTTTATTCCTGTAAATATATTTTGAGAGACACTTGGCCTTTTCTGTTATCATACATTTATTTTCAAGCATTAAACCAGTATTATTAATCCCCTCCAGTAAAAGTTATCACCACCATTGCTTCTGACAGGGTGTAATTAGCAGCTTATGCTAAAAGATTAAATGTACTTTTAAGATGATTTTATTATTTTTTTGGAATTGGCCGTGTGTTGACATGTTTCCTTTTGAAGTTTGAGCGAATGGGCCCTGTTGTCTCGGCTGACTTCTTTCTGGAGTCACTCGACATAGCTCAACAAAGAGTCAGAGTGCAGAGTCTGAATGAGCATCAAGGACGGGTAAATGGCCTGTAGCAGAAAGCAACAACAGTGTAACAGATATGGTGCTAGGTATTCATGAAATTATATTGAGTATTTTCCAGGCATGTGCTCTTCCAGTAAAGCCCACACACGTAGTCCTAAGCACAATGCATTAGCATAAAGAGGAAGGGGACGCAGCAGGTACTGTAACCGCTTACTTGCAGAGGTAATGGCAAAAAATAAAGAGTGAGAGGCGGGAGAGAAAAAGAGTGGAAAAACGGAGAGACCGATAAGTTGTACAGTGAAGTAGTGACAGAGAGACATGTAATTCTCTGTGTTGATCATTACCTTGAGCCTGAAGGAATTTGATAATAAAACAGAACCTTGTTAATCCCCCGAGAGCTCTGTAATTGCAGTGTTGAGGTACATCTCCTCTCTGTTAATAATTGTAATTTCAGAGCATGCTCTGCCCACATATACATTTATTCATAATTACCTGAGGGAAAGGACAGTGCTGCACTGTCTATTAAAACTGCACTGAATTAAATGGATATAAGGTATGCTTCAAGAATTAAGGCCAGCAACTATTGATGTGGTACAAAAATGCAGCTTTTTTTTCTTTTTCTTTTCTATGTTTCAAGGTCATGAATATGACAATATCTATGCCACACCCACCAGGGATGGCATTAGTACTCAAATACTTTGGATGTTAGTATTCGTTGAGCGCTGTGTTGTAGTTCTCAAGATCAGATTTGGTCTCGAGATGGAACTCAAGATCACATTTTTAAGACCTCTGTCTCGTCTCTGCACTGTATTTTTATTATCACGTGTTCTTGTCTTGGTCTCGGACAAGAAGGTATTGTGTGTCATGCAGTGCAGGACTCGCACTGGTGTAGTCTTGGTCTTGACTTGGTCTTCACCCTGCCTTAGTCTTAATTTTGACTTGGTCTCTAGTCTTTGTCTACTCTTGGTTACAAAACAGTCTGGTCTTGGTCATAACTTGGTCTTGGTTAAGATGGTCTTGACTACAATGCTGGTTAAAAGTATATTTGTTGTCACAGTCAGGAAGGCGACCAGAAATCAGGGCGACTTTTGGAAGTATTCTGACTAAATAAACAAAAAGAGTAACGTTAAACAAAATTTGAAATTTAAAATTTTAAAGTCTGTGCAGTGCAGAAAGGTTGGTTAACCCTAACCTAACCAATTTTTTTTTTTTTTTTGTGGTACTCAAGTACTTTCTGAAATATGGAAATTATTTTAAAAGGCCAATACCTAATACTAACCCTGTTTCCTTAAAATTATATTATATAAACTATTTTCATAATTATGTTGTGGTGTTCGTAGACAATGTTTCTTTTTAGTTATTGAAACTCTTCTGACCAACACTGGATTCTCAGTGAGGTGGTTGCAATGAAACCAGAGTCCCAAGTTCACACCTAGATTCATGTCGGTGGTTAGATGTGGCAACAAAAGCATGTTGGTTCAGGTTAAATAAAGATCACTTTTTTGTTAAAAAAGTAAATAATTAAAAATAATGCCGTAACCAGCAAGAGAGCGATGGCTGAAAGGCCTCATAACAGGAGTCCACAAACCAGTGGATGACGTCACAGTAGCGATGTCTATTATTTTTAGTCACAGCTGTGATAAAGCGAGTCATTGCTGTGTTCCCAACGGCTTTCTAGCCCCCAAACATGGGTGTTTATCAGGGACCTGTCACTGTATTTTGAGCTGCTTTTGGGGCCTGAAAAGCAGAGGCTTTTTACCAAGACATCGCTGCTTTTTCCTGTCAGGATTGTGCCCCCAAAAGCGGGTATTGTAGACCAAAACATGACCTCTTCCTAACCATAAACAAGTGGTTTTTGTCAGGGATGCATGATATATATCAGGCCGATAAATGATTGTCTGATAATGGGACATTTTAATAATAATGCGTTATTTGCATGGTTAAAATTACAGCCTATAAATGGTGCCAATGATATGAATATGAATAAGAAAGTTTATAATTAAAATTAATTACCTTGAGTATATATTTTTTGACAGAAAACAAATGAAATATGTTGTCAGTGAACATTTTGCTGACACTTTCAGGATCAACATTTTTGTGACCTGCCGGGTATTTTAATTAGCAACATTTCCTCATTATGCTAAAGGCAAACAAAGTTCACTCTGCATTATGTTTACTGTACCTCATATAAATGTAATTTCGGAGAGAGAAGGCTGGCAGTACTCTTAATATAATGTTATATAATGTATAATGTTATAAAGCTCTCTCTGATTTATTCGAGACTTTGAGAAAGTTTCACACATTTTTTGTCTCTCCTGCGTGTATAGCATTAAGTTTGCAGCCACATCTACCCATTAAGTGGGCAAATGTGTAAAAATGTGTTCATGCAGTGATGGAAAAAAGTGAGCACCTCTTCTTCAGCACTGAACCGTCTGCCTCAGCTGCAGTGGTGTTAAGGTGTTAACAGAAAATGGTAATTATATATATATATATATATAAGGCTACTGGATCACATGAATTGAAAACAGTGTACTCAATATAGTGCATGCATTTTTCAGTGGTGCAGGGTATAAAAGACAAATCCCTGTTTAATTGATGCCTGTTTTAATGCACAATCCACATATCCATTGTCTGAAATCCTCCTCTAATGCATCATTCACTCACACAGCACAGATATGGGAAATGCTAAATCTCCACTGATTTGATTGATATATATTTAATGAGGGAAATCAGTGAGTGATAATGTATTCCACAGAATCACCGCATCACTCAAATATGTGTCAGTCACATACTTTCAGCGCATGTGTTGGCTTTGAATAAAGATCGACACAACATGAATATAAAGGAAATGAAAGCTGCATAATGATAACATGAAATATGAGTGATGGCCATATGCATAAATCTGCTTTGTGAGATGGTGGGTGCATTGGGAGGAAGTGGAGGTCAGGGCCTGGCAGACACCCCTGTTGGGTGCAGGTGGCGAATAACTTCTGTCAGCCAAGTAATTAAGTGTCCATCACATCCTTGCAGGAGGGCTGTGCAACCCAGAAGCCTCTTCCAATCTCCATCTGTGAGGAGGACTGGAGCTACAATATGGCCCTACATATGACCAGCGTTTCTATACCAACACAAGAAGAAATGTGTTGGTGAAAACACTTGGAGAATATGATATAATCTGCACAGATGTAAGTACAGAATAATGCTTTATGTCATATGTTATAAGCATTTATGATGAAGTGAATGGAAGCACATTAGGAATAATGACATAAGAAAAATAGTTGTATTAGAAATCAAATCATGGCAAGCAGGTGGGCAAACAGCATTTGCCTGTACTGTGGCTGTAACTTAAAAAAACGGCACATGCTGTCCCAGCCTCTAACTGTAATTAGTGAGTAATTATACAGTAGTGAGCAACAGTATGCACTGGTGCTTGTGCTTGATCAATGTCAAAACACACTGTTCTCTTGATAATATAATACCCTAAAAGCCACATGCCTGTCTTTTTTTATTTTGACAGGACTAAACGAGTATAACAGCCCAATCGCTAGGGGAAAAGATTCTGCAAACCGTGAATGTGTTACATTTGCATGTTTCATATGTATCATATTAATGTTTCTAAAGTGGCACAATATAAAAGCTGACTTTATTATGGGGAAATGGGCAGGATGGTGGATGGTGGATGGTGACTCATCGAGGCGAGACACCTGCCAAGCTGCAGACCCCTGCAGACCACTGTTCAAGGCCAACAAAAAAAAAAAAAACCCAGTTGTGATGCAAGCAGCAACCTGTGGTGCTAAAAAAAATTAAGCCAACAAAGAAGTGCCAAAAAAAGCAGTTCTTTGAATGGCCACTTGAGGCAGGCTCCAGAAGTGAGTTAATCCCCATAGAGCCTCATGTTAAAATGCCCAACTTTATAGCAGAAATAAACATGTTTACAGCTTAATACAATAAAGCCCTGTTTCAACCAAACACTTTCAGTATGGTACCTTTGGAACCAAAAGTAACCCCTCAGACATGGTACCTAGACCCTAGCGTTTCCACCGCAAACAGTACTCTTATATGTGGGCGGGGTTGTTGTCACTCACTGCTCTGACCAACACTCACTGTATTTCCTTATTGGGCTACCGGTGACACAGATGGAAGTCTGCACCTCGTTTATCATCCACCAAACGAAAACAGGCTGCAGTGAGAGTCTCTCTCCATGGGATATTTAAAAATAGTGGGTTTGTGCATTTAGTCCTTCTCAGGCAAGCTCAGGGGTTTAGTGTTGCCGTAGCCTGATGCTACCAGGCCCTTTTTTTTCCCCGAGTGAGGATTAGAATATATGCAGGTCACATAACCCGGCCGAAATTAATATATATAAATGCTTGAAGATCCACTCATTACTAAAGTGTATGTCATTTAAAAACTTAAGTAATGGTCAGAGTTGTCATATGGAAAATTTAAGGTGTATTGACTAATCATACATTGAGTAACATGACAAGTTAACGTTCCACCTTAAAAGTCTCCGGCAAACAGGGCTTTTATGAAGGCTTAGAGTTACACATAATTAAGGGTGGGCCCCTTTAAGTTAGAGGCTGTCTGATGATAGTGTCCTTGGCTTCTCAGTCAGATCCACGCCTTGCACCTCCACAGCACCAGCCTCTCACCCAAATATGGCTACTTTTGGATCCAAAATACCAAGATGGCGATGGTCAACAGGCTTCAAAACAGGATTCCACAATGCAATGGATGACATCACAGTAGCAGTGTTTATTATTTTTAGTTTGAGCTGTGATAAAGCGAGTCATTCCTGTGTTCCCATTGGCCTTCTAGCTCCCAAACATGGGTATATATGTCGTTGTGATAAGGGCTGCTTTTTAGGCCCAAAAAGAAGTGGCCATTGCTGCCTTTTCCAGCCAGAATTGTGCCACCAAATCGGGGTATTTTAGACCAAAACATTACCTTTTCCTAACCATAACCAAGTGGTTTTTGTGCCTAAACCTAACCTCAAGTGACCCACAGCATGGCTGAAACATGAGCTTTGACATATCTGCTACATGATGATGCGCAAATGTAACATATAGGTGGTTTGCAGAAATGCTCCAAGGCAATATCTAGCAACTCAGTTGATTCCTTTAATTGAAAAAGCCTTTACTTTTGCTCATTCATTAGCATAAAATCAGAAACTCCTGGTTGTCAAGGTTAAACTGAAAATGTATTGAATAACTGATGTGCACAATGCACTGTAATTTAAATGATAACTAAAGGGTAGTAGGGGATGCTCTATGAGGTTTAGCAGTTGCCATGAACAACCTTCACAATCTCACCTTGTGAAATGAATCAAAAGCAATCATTAAGTATGATGATCATAAACATGAATTTAATTGATATGGTTCTGACCTTTGATGGGGTTCCTGAAGGCAAAATGTCGAAAGGAAAAGAAAAACATAATTACCATGTGAAGTTCATCTGCTACAATTCAAACACTGGGCTGCAGTCCAAATGTATAGGCTGCGAAATGTGCTTTCTATGGCAGGGAAAGCATATCTCATTCTTAGCCTAAACCACATTTATCATGATTGCTTTGTAGCAGGCGAAACAGTGACAAACTCATGTGACATCCAGCTGTAATGTAGTACAACTTTTTTTTTTTTTTTTTTGACTGGGTAGGTGTTGATATGTGTGGTTACTCAGTCTTAATGTCGGAACATGTGTGAAACTAATTTGTTGTTTTTGAAGATGGCAGCAATTAATCTCTCAAATGACCTGGCTAGATTAAATGAGAAGAAAGAGTGGATGCTAGGAAAATAAATGCCAGCATTAGGGAAGAAATTACAAGATGACCTTACTGAACAATGATTTATGGATCCCCTCGTCAAGCAATTACAGCAGGTGATACCTTTGAAATTTCAAACCATGGAAATTAAATTTGCTCCTTTGCAAACTGTGCACTTGTCAAGGACATTTAAACTGTTACCTACGTTGGAAGGCTCCTCTGCAGTCATCCCTCTTCCCTTGGCAAATCACTCAGCTTTCAGAGTGATAGAGCATATACGGGGATGGACAAAATAATGAAAACATCTAACAATACATGAATATCAAAAGCAGGGAAGCACAAAGATGTAGATTTCAGAGGTGCTGGGAAAGTTGTAATTCCTTAAATAATAGCAAGCTGCGAATATATCAACCTTCCAATATTTTTTCTTGACAAATGACAATGATTCACCTTTACCAGGCACAGCCAGCGTAAGAAAACTAGAGGTTTTTTTTTTTTTTTTTGATCATCACCAAAAATATAGATAATGTGGGTTGCAGTTCCTGTTTGGATAAAATAAAACCATCTGGATAGAGTAAAACAAAAAGATGAAATATTCATCAGAACTCCCACTTACCACAATGTTTTTTTTCCATTTCCGAGCAGTCTGAGTTTCATGCTCCTTACACCAAATTATGCATCCTTGTGTGTTAAACTACAGCCAAAGAGAATCCTGTCACATCTACTGACAGAAGGTTTAATGCAATTTTGCTATTTTTATGGCTTTTTTTAACATTACATTGTGCTAAATTACAGCACTTTTTCAGCACTTATTTTTTATTGTCACATTCTACTATAATATGACCTCATATTTGTGTACCTGATTTTGTAAATGGGAAAACTTTAGGCCCATTTGAAAGTGTAAGCCTTTTTTCATTTCTGTCATTGTTGTTATGAAAACACTTGCACAGTAATAGTAGAATTCATTGTGCTTTCAGTGTATGCTCCCTTTTCCATTTCACTTGTTTTGATAAAGAAGAAAGATCGTAACAACCTTGCTATTTTGAATCCTGTTTGGAAGAAACAAATCAATCAAACTAATCTCAAGGATTATGTTCCCTCATTGGCTCTCTGAGGGAGTGGTGATAAGAGAATATTTTTATTACGCTGCCTTGTGTAAATGCTAAGCATCGAGGTGCTCGTAAATCCTTACATCTGTGCCTACCACTGTGCCTCTCCCCTGCCACTCCTGTTGTAATGTCTCTTTCTAGCATGCAACTGCAGAACATGGAACATGAGGATGAAAGCAGAGTAGCACACCACAGGTGCATGTCTCAGCCCCTCCATATGTCACCAAAACATAAAAGTACCAGGCAGATGAATGTGGGCTTTCATTAGTAATAAATACCCTAATATTGAGCTGAGATAGGTTAAAATAATTACATATACAGACATGATGGGGACTCTGAGGGATAAGCATTTCACATTTTGTTTTATTATACCGACATATATTTGCAAAGCTGGTCCTTTACCTGCTATTATCCGAGACAGCTGGCGGCAGGTGTACAGTAGATCTACAAAATTGCATTTCAGTGCAGAAATGCATTCAGTTTTAGCTTACTTTTAAACATCAACATCTAACTTACAAAGAATAAACACAATATAAAGCAGGTATTATAGAGGCAGCTGTTTTGCACCTGTTTTGCACCATCAGGTGGGTAATTATAGCAAATGTGCTACTGTTTAAAATCCTGCAGATCATCCTGTGAGAGCGTGAGCTAACTTCTCCAATGCTTGCTTTTTGATGGCAGGTTGTGTTTGCAGTGGTGGTAGCTTTCATCTTATTGTTAACGTAGCTGCCATTACACAATATTAGTTCACAAAGGTTGGTGTCCTGATGCCCTAAATATTTAAACAATTAATTATCAATTTTATAATTTTACATTTAGGTCATTACTTTGCTGTTTCCGGTCAGTAGCAAACAGACTGCTACTGGATTCTGACAGAAGTTCCAGAGCAGCCCTTCCCTACTGTATAAAAAATTGCGTTTTTAATTGGTCCTTTTTATGCATTAGTAGTATGCAAAATTGCATTTCTGCATTTGTCAATTTCACAGACACCAAATGTTAGCTTGGTGAATCTGTTTGCATATTTGCAATGAGTGAACGATAATTACTCCTCTAGATACAGGTAACATCACAAACAGTTGGGTAGTAGTGACCTACATGTAAATAAAGTAATAGTTTAACTACGTTTTGCAGTAGCTTGCTGGTAATTCAACTGCATTTATATTTGCATAGTGATTCAAGTGGTTACATTACTAATTTTTCTGTAGTTAACTGCTGAAGCTACAATCAATGGCCATACATGGAACGGGATGCTTTTTTAAACTATTTAACTATTTTGCCATTGCTTCTCCACTGTGATTAAACCCCCTTTCACCAACCCCGCCCCTTCTCAGGTTAACCCTAGAAAGCTGGATTGTCAGTTCTATATTATTACTGCCTTTAGTTTTTAATATTTTGAATTTGTAAAACTAAACTTGAATAGACTGGGTGTCATTTAGTCATAAGTATTGATTGTTGCTTTTCATTAACAAATGTCCAGAGAAGTTGATGCATGCTATTTTAGGAGTTAGTACTCCCTCCTGGACTCTAGTTTCTAGAAAGCTGATGTCTGACTGAATGACATGTATTCAAAGCCTAGCTGACATCCCTTGCACTTTTCCATAAATAATGGGGTAGTTTATTTTTTGGTTTATATGACCCATGAACAAGTGGGCACTTTTTGCAATTGATTCAGTTGAGTGGCATCTTTTGCTGGCATGTGGCTTTTTAAACTCCTTTTTCTAGGGTAGCTTTGCTGTAGTTCAACTTCTTCTAGTGTGAAGTAATTGGTGGCTTGAAAAGCTTTGCTTTCAAAGTTGCTTCCCCAGCAGTGGTTACAAAGTGTTAGGGCTCTACAGTGTTACGCATTTATGCACTAGAAGGAGCACCGTTCATTGAAAATGCTCGTATTTTTGGTTAATGGTGAACAGTGCACTCAAGTTTGCAACTGATGAACTTTAAAATGAGGGTCTTTCACCCTTGGTACATTTAACAATGCTCACTTTATAACAACCAAGGATTTACCCAGCATGCAACACAACACAACACCAGCATGGCTAGAGTTAATGGCAATTCAGAAAACGCAGCTAATAATCAATAGTTGAAGGACTTTTTTTTTTCCTTTTTCTTTTTTTTTTATTCAGTACTGATTCTAATGCAAAAAAATCTCATATTTAAATCCAAATTGTGGCTGCCAGGTCGAAACAAAAAAAAAAACCCAAGTCCAAACATCAGCCACATTGACAATGAATTGAAGCATATCTTCAACTATGATGACAAAGAATCACGAACAAAGGTTAAGACCACAAAACAACAGCTGCAAATTTCCAGACTCTATCAGACTCACAGCATTTTTAGTACCTGTTTTTTTCCCATTCTTGCTTTCTCTAAATTGTGCTTTGCAAAACTGAAAACACGTCTTGTAGCTATGGTAATGAAGCCAGTGGTGGAGCTGTACCAGCTTTCTTGGCAGCATATGGTTTTTATTTTATGTTGTTGAACTGTTGTATAACTTAGTTCATATAGGCTAAACAATATTTCCATTGTTACAGTATACCTTTACTGCACCTTTTTTTTTTAACTTACAGCATAATATGACACATTGTTCAAGTGATAAAATATAGACTCACATTGGGCCTCATTCACTGATATGTGCATATGCGCACAAAATAAGTGCACACAAAAACAATGTCTGATTTATTACACATGCATACAGACCATTTCTTTTCATACTAGTGTGTGTATGTTAGTGAATCAGAATCATTCTAAACTGACAGGTGCATGCCCGCTACTTGCAATCAGCATACTGCCACCCCTCCCCTATTTCTCTATAAAGGAAGGTCTGTCTAGAGGTGTGTCATGGAGAAACTGGTGAAGTTGTTGTCCAGGCACATATTAATGAATGTCTTGGCAGTAGGAAACAGCTGATAAGCCGTTTGTCATTCTCTTCAAACATGTTACGTTGGTCTCAGAGGATGTAGTCTCTCCTGAATGCACAGGCTGCAGTATCTTCCAGCAAGGCTAGATATCTTAACACCTGTTTGGCGGTAAATCAGAATCCTGCATGACTGTCGAATAACACTGACTACATATGCGCTTTTTCATGGCATTAGAAATTGGTGGCAGTAGCTGATCAGTATATGCCAAGTCAATAAAAACACAGAAAACGAGAGTGTTACATTTAAATATGGACATTTTCCATTTACTCTATTGTAAGCTGGGACCGGGACACTCAGTTTTTGTAGTTTATTTAAGACAATATTTATGAGAATGAAAGGACATCGATTTCATAGTTTAACACATTTAGCCACTGCAATAGTAAATTAAAATTTGTTGTCAATTTAAGAGTCAGCCTTCATCATTTGCATGTATGCATGGTCTGAGGCAGTTTTAAATTTGTTCGCAGAGTCCAAAAAGTTCAGGTAAAGAATCTTGGATTTGTGCGTATACTGTTTGTGAATGAGGCCTGTTGGCTTTTCTAGGATTATAAAAGTAAAAGCTGTCTGGGAGTCTACAGGAAGTGGGCAGTGGCAATGACTGGAGGCTGGAGATTGATGGCTACAAGGAGGCTCTACTAAAAAAGAATAGCTTGGAGAAGTTTATTTTAAATAAAAGGGAAGACATGAACAGAAACAACTTCACTTTTTGGGACCGTGAACTTGGTTTGAAATTCAAATTGTGAACTAGTGAGCTTTAATTTGTATAAACTGAACTTTGAGCTAGCTCTTGTGAAGTGTGAACTTGCACAACACTGGGGCTCTATCTCAAAGGTTGTAAAACTCGGAGTGATTGAAAAACAAAATTGGTAAAGTGCTGGGAGTGAGGTTAAAATATTATAATATTTACTTCCCTGCATTTTTCTCTGCACTTTTCTCTCCACTCAGCTTCTCTATTTCCTTAGTAATCTTTTTGATTAAGAGGGAAAACAAATTGTTTAAGGTGTACTTTATAAAACTGTACACAAAAAGATATGTTGGGAACACTGTTATTGTGGCAAAATAAATGACAGCCAGAAAGCCTTCAGCAATTGAAGTAGCGAGGAATAGCTCGTAAATTGTAAATGGCACTCTGTCAAAACCCATTCCTCCTGCAGTCCTCTCAGTCATTGGACATTTGATGAGTAGCTTTGTCTGTTCCCCTCTCAATGTCAAAAAATCAGCAGGCACTCTGACTCTCTGATGGGGTCAAAGACCTCTGCCGCTGTGAGAGGGTGACCATGTTGAGTCGAGGACACGCTCTGTCATCACACGTAGACACACAGACACACATTTCCCGGGACACAAGTGAAATGAGCGTGAGCCGGTGTCTAACGCATTAAAAAATAAAATAAATGAAATGAAACGTACACAAGATGGTAATATTTAGCTAGCAGCCAGACGTGTGGTGTCATTGCTGTGTTTGTCTGCAGTTGTTATTTTTATCCAACATTTGAATCCTGTGACACGTTAAATAATGCAAATAGGAATCCGCTGACAAAAGAGTGGAAATGAAAGGAAAGACATGTATGGGGCACGAGCAGAAACAGTGCCAGCGGCCTCATCATTTCATTTCCTTTAGCCCATCTATAAATGGCATGCATTTTAATCCTTTTAATTATGGATCCTCGCTACAATTACCTCAAATTAAATTACTTTGCAAACCTCTGAAGGATACATAGCTAACTGAGAAGAAGAGGATCATTCTGCCAGGGATTTAACCTCAGTTTCTCTGTGACACATTGAGCTATCACCCCCACCTCCTAAATCCAACTCCATATGGAACTGAAATATTGAGAATGCCTAAAAGCCCATACTGTACCCATTCTAGAACCCAATCAGCCCTCAAACTCCTCCAAATCCCCTCTTTCCCAGTCCCACTCTATTCATGGGGCTATAGAGATTACAGAGAAGAACCCTGCCTGGCAGGCATGCCACACTTAAATAATCTCTGGGTGAAATCCCAGTGTTAATGTGGGGTTTCTGGATCATGGCACTGCAGTGTGTTGCGGCGCTCTGTAGCAGGCTGGTCGCAGATGACGGGCATGCACCAGGAGGCAGAGGATGTACGGAGAGAGGGGTAGGAGATTAGGATGAAAGGAAGGAGAGTCTGACGAGTGATGAGAAGAGAGAGGGGGGGGAAATGGAGAATAGGAAGAGAGTGAAGAAAGAGAATACAACAATATGGCGTGCAGCAATGGAGCAGATGAAAAGAAGAGTCAGAGGAGACACAGAGAGGATGAGAGAGATACCACTGTGGAGGCGAGATAGTCCCCTGAGTGGGCCACAAGAAGCTTGCCAAGGTCTAAATGACATTACTCTGCATGTTATATACTTCATGGCCTTGGGTGGGTGTCCCATGTGCCAAGAGATGCATAAAATCCTGACTGCTATTCTTACCCTTCACTACAGCTGACCCATAAACACACTCATCTCACACTTGAAGCATGGCATCAAACCAAGTATGCTCAACACGGAAAATGAATTAATTACTTGATGTTTCAATTGCAGCGCAATAATTGCTTTAGTCCACAGGATAACCAAGAAAGTGAGAAGATAACATATGCCAGTGAAGACGACAGCATAATTACAGGATTAGTGTAGGTCTTAAAGACTTCATCTTTCACAGATACACATGGAAGGGGGGGAGTGGAGGGGGGTGGGCAGAAAGACAGGGAAGAGAGAGAGAAGGGGATCTTTCAGAAGGAAGATGCTCTTCTCTAACAACAACACACTGGCAAATAATTGGCCGTGCAGGAGTGCTCGTTTTGCATGCGTGCCCTGTAAAATATCTGTGCATGGTCCTGAATCCTTCACATTAATATAATAATCAAAAGAATAACACACAAAAGCCCTTAAGCTCTGCGCTCTGCCTCCACCAACTGCTCTCCATCCGCGGTGGTAACCTTGTCATTACTGCATCACCTGGCCTTGATTCTTCCCTCTTCTGCCTCTCCAGTGGAATGAACTTCCCACTCAAGTCAGGACAGCAGAGTTACTCATCAAGAGCAAAAACTTGTCTGTTTCAAAAGATACTTCACACCCCCCTTTTGGCCCCCGAATGACACACGACTGAGTGATATCCTCCTCCTCAGCCTGCCCACAGGTGCTCTCAAAACCTTAAAGCAAAAAAGCCATTTTCGTCTAACACATATGTGCTGTGGCGGCACATGAATATCTCTGTTTGCAGTATTGTCAGGGCGTTATGGCGTTGCCCTATGAACTGCTTGATGGTGCTTGAACTGTTTTTTGATTCAGGAGTATAAACTTGTTTCACCATTCTTGCAGCGTTCCACCTAAAACATGTAACAGAAAATATATTTTTCTTCCGCCAAACGATTCAGAGGTTACATATTAAAATTCAGTCTTAAATGCTTTTAACTGATGTGGAGGTTGGGTCAAAGGTAGAACGTTTTACGTCAGGATAAAAAGTGTCACGGGTAAAATGTCCTGACCAGCTAAAAGCAGGAGTAATTAAGAGTAAATAGTATAACATGAGGTTGTGTCAAGGCCTTTGACACTTCTAATTGCCTTTATTTAAAGGTTTGACCTCTCGGTCCCAAGAAAATTCATTAGAAGGTGAAGCGGCCTGAATATCCAACAATGAATGTCAAGCGTTTGTAAAGAACACAAGGTTTTGTGTGTTTGCAAGAGGTGGAGGGGGCCGGCGTGGACTGTTGTGTGCGAGGAGGCAGTGGGGTGAGGGGGAACAATCTGTAGCAGTTAATTAGCACACACAAGGGGGCATCAGGAGAGCCCTGTCTAAATCCTCCCCTTCATCTCGTGCCACCACAACAAGGCCCGCTAGATTAACCTGCGCCTATCATCATTTCAGCCAGCAGGGCCATCAATACACAACAGTGAGGGACAGATTCTATTAAAGCGGGAGAATACATATTTAAAGCAGGATGATTAGCCTCTAACAACATCAGGGAAGCTTGATAGCCTATATTCCTGTAATTTGAGGGACATTACAAGACGACATGGACTTGACACGCCATAGAGTCCCAGAGACAAAAGCACAATGCATTTTTTTTAACACTGTAGTCGACTGAGGAAAATATAAAAATATCAAACTCTTAAATTTAGTGATGAAAATATTAAGGAGGATTAAGCGCTGACATCAGATTAATCTTGCGTCTGTGCAGATCATGTGAGGGAGTTTTAAAGAAAAGCACACATCACAATTTTTAAATTACTGCCCTGCTTCATAAATTCATTTGCCAATTATTTTTTTCTGTTTTATCTTGAGGGAAGTAAATCCTTAAAAAGTCCAGTCCCAAGCCTCATGACTCATGAACTCGCAGCAGAAGTTGGTCTCTTGGTTTACTGTTACACCACAAGCCCGGCTACATTATTCTAAATTACACTTTCACACAGTGATTCGACTAATTACTGTATTGTGCAGTATAGTTTCTTTTTTTTTTTCGCCGTTTAATCTTTTAAATAAACCGCAGCTTTGTCCTCGTGCTCTTCAAAGCTCTCTGGGGGTGTAACGTAGACACAAGATATAAGATGTGTGCATGAGCCGAGTTCATTACTTTTTTTTTTTCACCCCCCTTTATCTTTTTCCTTTATTCTTTTTTGACCCAAGACTCTTTCTACTGTTCTCCATATAAAGAGCTATGCATCCAAACACTGCTGCCATGTCAACCCTTTAACCGAGCTCCAAGACATTGGACATGGTTTGCTGCCACCATGCAGTAACCTGCTTTCTTATTTCAACTGCTCTTTCAATTTCAAAATCATACCAGTGTTGTGAAAAAAGAAAAAACAGCGATTGTTTAAACCCGTTTTCTTTCTGAATGGGGACACTTAAATGTACGGGGATAAAGCTGAGAGAGTGATTAGGGGCAGAGAGCAAATACATTTCATAGCTGAACTACATTTACTGTACTCCCAGTTTAATTTACTCAAGTTTGCTTTAAGACAGAACTTTTGTTATATTCTGTAGGTCATGACAATATGAGTTGGTGAGGGGTGATCAATGCTCAACTCAACATAATGTAACTCATATTTTCTGAATTCTATTGTATTGTATATGTATTCCACAAAGCACTGTTTTCAATCAGACCTTTAGCTCTGGCTGGCTTCGACTGATGTTTAGCTTTCCAGGACATGCTTTCTTTGGATCCTGTGACATGTCCAAACTGTGAGTTACATTTAATTAACTTCTCCATAATTTTGGCAGCATGACAAATTATCTTAATGTGATAATTATCGTAATTTCCTTTCAATTAAAATGGGCCATTTTACCATGTTAGCTGTGGGGGAGAAACTGTATCTTAGCTGTTTGTACTTGTCATTATGATGTTATTGAAGTAACTGCACTAAAATGAAGCAGAAGTTGGCTACTTCTTGTCTTATAAAGGGGCCGCTAACAATGTTTGCTGACCTCGCGATGAAGGTTCTGTTCTCGACATTCAGAGCATAAACACAGCAGCAAAACACTCTTTGCTACGTAACAGGGTGTCTACAGGTCTTTAAAAAGTAGTCTTAAAGTGTCTTAAATTAACTTTTCTTACTGTTATAAGGCCTGAAAAAGCCTTAAAATGTCTTAAAAGTCTTAAGGTCTTAGATATTCATTACCACATTCACATTACCACAAACATTTCCCCAGCCTGACAGACCCAATGACTGTTTACAATCATTGGACAGACCAAAGCTCTGCAATAACAAATAGCATTTATGACAGCGATGAGATTTTGTTTTCTCTTTACATTAAACACGTTAAACTTAAACTCACCCAATTGTTGTCATTTTTCCTTACCATTCATTTTGAACTGATATCAGTGTGTTAGGAGCACTTACACATATGTCATAAACAGACACACGCATATATATAATGTGTATTTCCATTGCAGGTTTGGTCTTAAATTTCATATAAGGTAGTATTAAAAGGGTCTTAAAAAGTCTTAAAATTTTATTTGGCTATGTCTGTAGACACCCTGTGTAAAGATATAGTGGAGTACTAGCATCCTGAGCAGAGAATGAGGTCAGGCTATTTCTTTGTGTGTTGAAATCTGAGCTTCTCTGTGGTTTGTTGTGGTAAGCGGTCTGACCGCGCGTACATGACAGTGCATGTGTGTATCCCACTGGCTAGCTCATCGCTGCCGCTTTGTACTATGCTCATATGGTGGTTACCGCTGATAATGGGATGTAGTGCCCACCCTTTCGTTTCCCTTAGAGTTAACACCTCTGCTAGCACTGTTGCAGTTGTTTAGAGCTGTTTATGAAGTTAGCACTATTAGCTGCTAGCCTCTATGTTGAAAACCATGTCCAGATAACTTATACACTTTGAATTTTGCAAGTTTAGGGTCTTTACAATATTCTTTGCATTTCTCCTGATCCACAGGGAACAGTTTGTTGGTCTAGCCCAGTTAACCAGTGTAGGGAAACGCTGTGCAGATACTACAGGAAAGAGAGATGATGTCACTTTACATTATGCATTTATAGCTCATTACTCCTTTCAAAAGGCCGAGCTCCGACAGTATACAGCCACTGGCTGTGAGAACAGCTGCTGCTCTGCCTGGCTGTGGTGGTTGGAGCTGTGGTTGTGAATATCTAAGATGCTTTCGATACGGCCATGGTAGCTGTACTGTGACTGTACTGTTTACTGCCTCTGTTAACATCAGCCAACAAACGCATTGTTAAGCCCAGATTTGAACCCGCAGTGCTTCTATCAGATATATAACAGATGTGTTACCAATGCCCCACAGGAGCTCAGGAATACAGTAGCTCCACTACGACACTCCACCAGCACAGCCAGCTCATCTCACTGCACACACACACAGTCAGTGTTACACACATTATAAACCAAAGTGTTGCAGCCATAATCATAACAACCAGAGCTCAGCCATGCTGCAGTCAAAGCAACAGCAACGGCAAAAGATCTGTCATCCCAGGGTCATAGTCATAATCACACCCTGTTTCAATCCACCATGGAAACATTTGCTGAAAGAGCTAGGTCAACTAGCTCTGCTAGTTAGCCATCTATGGATGCAGTGCAGATTTGCACCTGAGCCATCCACAGCTGAGGGTGCGCCCACACATGCTGTGGTCACGACCAGTGGCAGTCCACTAAATAATACATGATACGACATAGTAATATAACTCAGCCTTTCGCTATGGATAAGAGGGAGCGCAAAAAATACTGTGAGGTCATGCAAAAGAGAAAAAGAAATTCTCCACCATGACCTTTATGGGCTTCCACATTAAGTCCAAACATTTGTGGGATTAGAATGTAACTTGACTTGTCCTTAAAGTTTGGGCTGAACATGTATGAAAGAAGACTTCTTAGATAATGCACTTTATGGTTCTTCCTATGCACAAACCCTGAAGGTAACCATAGCTTAGAATTAGTCATACATCACACACTAAACACATGATCAAAAAGTCACTTCCTTTTATGATTTTTAGCTCTCCTCACTACCTCCTTTGCTCAAAGTACTTCT
The DNA here is from genome assembly GCA_019142605.1 of Cephalopholis sonnerati. Taxonomy (NCBI): domain Eukaryota; kingdom Metazoa; phylum Chordata; class Actinopteri; order Perciformes; family Serranidae; genus Cephalopholis; species Cephalopholis sonnerati. The sequence goes on along the minus strand of JAGQAX010000001.1, from coordinate 33,546,619 downwards.
TTTTTAAAAAGCATACATCATGCTGGGAAACGACTCCACTTTTTTCAATAAAAGATAAAGACCATCTTATTACCTTCCCATTAAGAACATAACATTTTGTTAAATGGACTCCTATTTAAAACACTCCTTCGAGCTCTGAGCCAGATTCAATGAATCTCAGCTGCACTTTAATCAACTCTGGCTCTGCTGTTTCCACATAGCCTTTTCATGATTAAGAAGAATAAAAATTCATAGTATTTGATTATTCCGAGTCCTAATTCAAAGGAGAGCAAAAGTCCCCAAAGGGTAATCTTACATATATCTACATCCACAGTATGAAATATCAATATAATTTCCATTCTAGGGCAAGTGGAAGTGACACAGGTATCAGATTCTGTCTTTTTTTTTTTCTCTTCCTCTGTCTCTTTTTCTCATTCTCTCTCCCTCCCACACACAAACACATACACACACTCGCCAGGATGCAGAGAACCAATCGTATGCATTAAGTACCACAGCCCACTGAGTGATGTGGAATGCATTCACAGCACGTACACACACATAGGGTGTGAGGGGGGCCTTTGAAGAGCGTAAATAATTTACAAGCCACTGTAAGATGCTGCATCAGTTTAACACCATCTAGACCCCATTTGTGTAAACGAATAAACCAATTTGTGAACGTTTTATATCCGAGACAAAATCACAAATTCCTCATGTACACAATGTGATTGGGGCCAAATTCTCTAAGTGGAAGTGTTGACACCAGAGGTTATTTGGACCTAAATGTCTACTACGCTTAGCCTATCAGCCCTGATCATAAGGACTGTGAATAACAGCGCTTTTGGCAGAAAAGGTTATGAATGTTGAAGACGTTGTGCAAATGGCAAAAGTGCTACAGTACAAACAGCTGCATCAGCTGTTCTCTCCCAGACAGCTCTTGTACCCAAGGGAAAGGTCACAGCGGCCCATTTTTAAGGGCCTCAGCTCCGAGTGAGTCATATCAGGGCCCATCATCACTGATCATGTGACACCCCAGGCAGTAACTGGCAGTTGTCAACATTAGTGAGTGCCTGTCATTTACTCTGTCAATTTCAAGCCCGTCCTATCTCTGTCCTCTTAGCCTGGATCAACAAAATGTCTTCATGTGATAGCTGGGGCTCTAATGCTCAAACTGCTTCAATTAGGACACCGTGATCTCAAAAGCGCAGTCACGTTAATGAATTAAAGGTGATAAAACATGCATAGGAAGTGCTAATTCAATGATTCTCTACTCATATCATTTACAGCCTCACTCTCAAACTTATTTGCAGATAAAATGTGAGGATGACATCCTCTTTGTTCTGATTATCAGCAATATGCTCAACTTTTTCTTTTTTTTCTGTTTAATAGAATGAAATTTGTCGTAAAAACAATTTTTACGATACAATATGGTATCTGCTTTGCACCACACTGTATTACTTCTTCCACTTTATAGTTTCTGTTGCTGTTTTTAAAGTGTAGCAATCTTAAGCAAACATCTGCCACATTTACGCACCAAGAGTTGGGATGCTATCCAAGGCACATATGGCCCCCCTGATAGGGTGGGTTTACTCTTTGTCTCTTCTGTAAACCCATCTGCTGCTGTTGTTGTTACATCATGTCTTTCTGTACACTTAGACTTCATTTCCTCTCCAAGCAGCCATTTTGTTGGAGCAAAGATTCAGCATTGTAGATAATAAAGAGAGGGATGTTTTAGCAGACAATGGTTAGGGCACAAGGGGGCAAATAGATGGACAGTGGCATTAAAATTCACAAGATATCCAAGTGTTCATTGAAGCCTACGGCTCTAACAGTTCTGGATTAACACTATATGTTTAACAATGCAGTTCACTATGAGGAGACAATACTGTGTACACCCTATTCATCATTCAGCTGATGTGTGTTGTTGAGTATAACAAGGTCCAAAACACCAAATATAAGCACAAATTATTATTATTATTATTATAAGTAGTATTATTTTTATGTAGATAGAGAGGTACATAGAAGAAGAATCCCTCTTTTAGCTACCTTTTATTCGATGCCAATTTGCCAAGCTATTTTTGAAGACTTTAAATCTGACCTACCTTTTGTTTAGCATGCATTACACACATCATCCACTGCAGCAAATAATGGCAGGCATCAAATGGGAGAGATCATGTGCTTCCATTCATTATATGATATTTGCATACTCTGTGACACTACATTACATCCAAATTAGTTTCAAAATTAAAATATGCAAATTAGTAACCACATCATGTCTGATGCCATCAGAACTAGCAGTGGTCATTAGTGCTAGTGACTCTTCAGCATTGTGTCTTCTGTGATGGGTTTCACTTTCATATTAGTCCAGCTTATTTTACAGTTACGTGAACATTTAGCTCCAAAACCCAGAAGTGTAACCGTGATGTAATGGTGTTTGCTTAAGTCTGACATTCAAGTCTGTATGTGTAGAGATTGTCATATACTAATTCAGTAATAAGTGCATTTAAACCAACCATCCCAATAGACGTCTGAGAGGTTTAGACACTGTTCTTAATTTTGCAGTCATCTTAATGCACAATATCAGTATTGTTAATCTGTGCAATATCTATACTTTCATCAGATAACAATGTAAAATCAGCCATTTAGTCTGTCTTAACTATATTCTGCTTCCTTATTATATTGCTTTGTGTTTTTGTACTGTTTGCTCAATATACTTCCCTTGCCTGACTATTGTTTCTATCATTAGATACATATACATTTAACATTTCAAACACATTTCCTCACTGTCACATCTATAAATGAAACCTACTCTCTGAACTGAGAAACATATAATAACCAAATGGCAATGGGGCCAAAATGAGTCTTTTTATACTTAGCATCTACTTATACTGCGTCAGTGTATAGGTTCTAACACCATTGAAACCACTCCAGGTGTTGCATAGTTACGGTTACAGCGATCAAAAGCTTATTTGAATCAAAAAGCTTGGAACAGAATAATTCTTATACAAATGCAGTTTAAATCATTTGCTTACAGTCATCAAGTACTTCTTTTAAAGTGTTCATTTTTGGGTGTTTTCATGCATACAGATGAGAAGTGCCCTCATGGAGCAGTGCAACATTGCGTTCAATCTAATGTATTAAACCAAACAAAATTTCAAAACTTGTTCACACTAAACAACATTTTTGTGTGTTCCTACAGTCACTTTGTCAGATTAGGCAACTGTAAACTGCCGACAGACATGACAGACTACATGATGGGCAATGACCAATCATCCCTGGTCGTCCTTCACGATGTGCGTGATGTCATCAGGTTCCTATTTTTATTATTATTACTATCATTTCAACCACTTTGGCTGTTCGTGAGCCAGCCGGAATGTTATTGTAGTAACGTTAAAAAAAAAAAAAAAGTGCCACTAGATGGCAGCAGCTACATTTGAAGTACTGCATGCTAACTATGCTAGTCACTAAATCCTCCACAACAAGTTCCTGCAGATGTTTCACAATAAAAGCCTGTTTAGAAAACGAGGGATTCTCTCAACCGAAATAGTAAGGCACTTTTAATTTTAACAGATACGGGCAGTATTGGATTTGAAATGGTGGCACGATGCATTAACTTCAATGAGGCAAATGGGAGTGGATTAAAAGTAAAAACAGAAAAAGACAGAGGGAATAATAATAATAATGTAGTCAGTTTCAGATGAAGCTGGTAGCCTCTGCAGTTGTGTTAAGTAAAATTCCTGCCACTGTTTTTTTTTTATTGTATTACTTTATATCCCCCATTACAAAGAAATAACATTGTTTTCTAGCCTGATGTTAATGGCAGTATTCACAGGATTACTAAAGTGCCTCTGCTGTTTTCCCCTTTTTACTCTGTGTGTTTGTGTCCCTAAAAGAAGGTGTTGTTGTCATACATTTGTCCACAGTAGCAGATGCTCCTATTGGTCAAAGTGACGGCTGTGACGGGTGAAATCGTAAATGACAAAAAGAAAATCAAAGATGCTAGACTTTCTACTGGAACGTCATGAGGTGTCCCAGATGTTTGTCGTCTTCTATGACACATTAAATGCGATGAAACAATTGATTATTGCTTACGACACTCATTGTCTTTCACGATCCGAGCCGACACCGTGCAGCGTTGTGTCAGGCTACATTTGGGCTTAGATGAATCTTTCATTGTGACTCTTCGCCTTTGTAAGTCCAGTGTTCTTTGGTGGGGCAACCTCATAGTTTAAAGCATTGAACCTATAGTTGTTTACATTATTTTAATTCAGTATTTTATTTTTTTCATTTTTCTCCCATGATACCTTTCTTGCTGTAACCCGTTTGCTTCCAGCTGGCTACCTGAGACTGGTGATGCGTGCAAATTAAAATCAAGACAAGAAAATCAAGTGATTTTCACACATAGGGTAGAGCACGTGTGGTTTAAGCTGCCCTCGTCAAGTGGATTGGTAATACCCAGTCACGTAACATATATCTAGGGCTTGAGCCAACCCATGATAGTGAAGCTGTCTGATTCAATACATTATATTCCTGTAGTAAATATACAAATGTCAATTATATAGATATCTGCATGAAGAAGTAGGGAAAAAAAAGACTGTAATAATCATCCGCTCATAGTGAGAGGTTTCAACTGTATTTTCATTTCATTTTGTGTGTGTGTGTGTGTAATACAGCTTTAACTAGGCACGTAGCCTTCCACACTGATTTGTAAAGCATTTTAAATATGTGTGACAGATGATTAGCTTAACCCTGCACCACTGGTAGTGTCCTCGTGCGTATTGTATAATAGAGAGAGAAAACTAAAAGAGCAATGTTAGCGCGGATCTGTTGTGGCAAGATTTAGACAACCTTTCTTCACCATCAGCATGAAAAAAAATACAAAAGTTCAAATGCGATTGTCAACTAACAGCAGCACTTTAGAGGCATGAAACAGAGGCAAACTAACCAGTTTTTGTTCTTCTTCTGCATCGCTCGCAGACATATCATTAACTGAAACTGCTGGATGCTGTGTGCTCTGCGGTTCACTCGCGCTCAATGCTGTGTGTTAGGAGACGCTCCAGTGTTTTAACGGAGCTCAATCGAAGGTTTCTGACAGCTGCAGGACCCCAGAGCAAACAAACAAAGGATTGGAAATGGATCAGGATTTATATAGCCAATGTGATCCATGGAAGGGGAAAAAAAAAATCAAATACCAATTGGAGGTAACCATTTCTATCCAAATTGCTTACACATGTGTAGCTGACACCTTCATTCGTCTACAGTGAATGACCAAGCAGAGTCAAAAAAGCAAACTGTGAACTGTTTACAAGTTGTAGCATCTCCATGTCTCTATATATCTCAATACACTTTGGCTGGTAATGCTAAAATAAAGCATATGATCGATGAGAGACTCATTTGGGCTGCTGACCCTGTACTTGGTTAAGGTTGTACAATAGCCTGCATGCTGTTATGACTGCTGTGCCACTCATAAACAACACCACTAACATTCAGCCTTTATTAAAACTGGCAGATGTGGACACCCTCGTGCATGCATTTGTAGTGTGACGATGATGATAATGACCAGGTTGGCCTTGATGCCCCAAGCCTGGTTTCAGTGTTTCCCCCGAGTGCTCTCATTCTGTCTATTTTCAATTTTGTTATTAATATTTCATTTTTAATGTTGTGTTGCATTAATTGTTTTTTATAATGGAAGCACTGTGAAGCCCTTTGAGCCCAGCGTGTTTGTGTAGCCCTCAGCTATGATTAAGGACTTTCCAAATAAACCCTTTACTTTGTATGGGTGTGTGGGTGTGCGCCAGTGAGTGAGTGACATAGGAAGTTGTTACGAGTAAACACTGAGTGCTTTGCTGTTGTTTAGTGGCCTTACTGTTGTATACACTCCCTGCATCCTGCATATGCCTTGTTTATACACTTAAGCATTTAAGGTGAGAGTTTTACGGAAGTGCATGCCTAGTCTTTAAAGGTTTTTACAGATTTTTTTTTTCTTTTATCTGAAAACCCATGTCCTAAACAGCTGTAGCATGCCTTGCTAATTTCTACAGTACCTACATAATATCTATAAAATCTATTGTGACATCACTCTGTGGACAGGCTTCCTTCCAGAGTCTCTCTTTGCCAGAGGCTGCAGGATGGAGTCCGTTCATCAGAAAATATTTTTTCCTCCACTATTAAAGGTGTGGTCAAACCAAAATTCGCTACCCATTCATTTCAGTGAGGAAGGAGACGAGACTTCGCCTCCTGGTCACATATTGATTGAAACCGAATTCTGTTTGATTGAACTTCGACCTGCAGGATCCAGAGGCTCTCCAATGTCCAGCTAATTTAAGAGAGGTATAGGATTGACTCTTGCCAGGCCAATTCTCATTGCACCATTAGGCCAGTTGCAGTCAGTTGTGCTCCCTCTCTGCATTGACTTCCAGTGTTTATTTGGTGAGGTTATATAAGGTTTTCTTTCCGCAGCACATCCTCCACCTCAATCATGCATTTTTATAAATATATGTATATCTGTACATACCATAAAACTTCAAATAAAAGCCTAGTCCCAATTAAACACCCAGTCCCTTTTACTAGCCAGGTGTAGCTACACATTTTGACAAATTAAAGGCCTGTCTCAATTAGACACCTTGTCTGGCTGCCATGTAGTTCATTTTAATAATAATTATAGTAATTCTTAGTATATGTGCACACTTACTGGGTCATTAAAGTTGATTCTGTGACCACTGATGTTGCACCGAAGTCATCCCATTAAGTTTATGATTGGTGTGTGGTTTCTCAGTCCTGCCTTTGAAGCACTCCTTGACCTGGGTTGTCACACTTTGCACAATTTTTGGTCTTAAGACTTTTTAAACATAATATGCATAACAATGTAAGTTCATTTATTAAAAGAAGCAGATACTTAATTATGGTGTGTTAGACAGCACTTTTTTGCATAGATGCGTCATGCTAGCCTTTCTTAATCAGTCATTAGGTCAATTAGTAAATGGAGAAAGTGAAAGAGAATTAGAATTAGAAGAGAATTCATTTTGTTATTACAATCAGAAAAGAAAAACAAGGTGTCCTTCCTTCCTTTAAGTATTATCTGTTGTGCATTAGCCATGCCATGTTCCATTGCTCTGTTACTATTGTATATAGTGTTTGTGCTCCGTACTGTGTGATATGGTCTTGAGTCAAATAAATAAATGAATTAAAATTAATGAAAGATGGACAGATACATTGACCAATTAAAGCTGCAAGCAGCGTTGAACGGGCCCTCGCACCCCACGCAACTCGGGGCCTGGCGTGGCCGCCACCGTGTCGCCAGAGGTCGACCGGCAGACGAGGCGCTGAATGTTCGCCTCCTTCGGACAGTGTAGGAACCAATGCGTAGCGACTTCCCGTCTCCACTGGGTGGCGCTATGACTCTGACTCCTGAGCGTCATGTGGGTGTGTTCATGCCAGGACTATTATCATACATGTGAAGTTTGGAGCAGATTCGACCATTAGATCCCATGTTATAGCAATATCGTGTTTCATGGTGAGACATCAAGTGTCGACGCCATGTCACAGCCACACCGTTCCATACTGAGCAATTCTCTTAATATGTTTTGATCACACACTTGTGTAGATGGTACACACCAGTTTTGGAGTTAATTGATTCATTTCTGGAGGAGGAGATCATTAAAATACAACACGTGGAAAAGGACAAAAATGACTGTAAATTTCAAAATGGCCGACTTCCTGTCGGGTGTGGCCTACATGTGCAAGAGGCTTTTTTGTGCGTCTGGACACGATACATGTGCATACTGATTTTTGTGCACGTCGGTGAAAGTTGTTATGGGGGACGCTGCACTTTAAGGGGCGTGGTCAAGCCATACGGCCACGCTTATTGATGAAACTCATACTATACATTCAGGTCTGGACTGTTAACAAACATGTGAAGTTTGGTGAAGAATGGACAATGTATGCCAAAGTTATACTAATTTCGTGTTTCATGGCGAGACATCAAACTTCGCCGCCACCTGACGGCCAAACCGTTTAACTGTGGAAAAATCTTTTAATAACTTTTGATCACAACCTTGTCTAGATCACACACAGTGATTTTGAAGTCATTCTGATTAATCCTGTAGGAGGAGTTCGTTAAAATACAACATGTGGAAAACGCCAAAAATAGCATCAAAATTCAAAATGGCCGACTTTCTGTTGGGTATGGCCAGTGGGTCCAAGAGACTTTTTTGTGCGTCTCGGTGTGATACATGCGTGTACCAATTTTCGTGCATGTCGGTGACACGTGCCGCAGGGGCTGATGTTTAAAGGGTGTGGCCAAGCCATTTGGCCACGCCCATCAACGAAATTCATATCACATGTTCAGGGCTGTATTGTTAACACACATGTGAAGTTTCAGGCAGATATGACCAAGGACACAGAAGTTAATGTCATTAAAGCCATTTTCAATGCGTTTTGGCGAATTTTCGACTTCGCCGCCCTCTGGGCGGAACACCGTTTGACGCCTAGTCACAATCTTCATAATGTAGCATTACCAACGTCTTGAGGTCTGTCTGACCAAATTTGAGTTGCATATGGTGAACGTGGTCAGAGCTGCACGTCAAAGTCTAAAAACATCGCTTTTCCTGTCGCCAGCAGGGGGCGCTAGGGTAATTACAAAATTTCTGCATGTAGACGTGTTCAGGGCGGGAATATTATGAATCATGTGAAGTTTGGTGCAGATCGGACGATTGATGCGAAAGTTATAGCAATTTCGTTTTTCATGGCGAGACAAACTTCAAACTTCAAACTTCGCCGCCAAAAAGCCGATTCCGTGTTCGACGGGTAGCGGATCTTTGAATAACTTTTGATCACAAACTTATCTAGTTGGTACACGGCGATTTTGAAGCCGTTTTGATTAATCGTGTAGGAGGAGTTCGTCAAAATATGACACGTGGTAAAACGCCAAAAATGGCCGCTAAATTCAAAATAGTCAACTTCCTGTTGGGCTTGGCCTATGGCTCCAAGAGACTTTTTTGTGCGGCTCGGCATGATCTACATGTGTACCGATTTTCGTGCAGATCCGTGAAAATTGATGAGGAGGGCGCTGTTTATAAGGAGATTGCTCTTTAATGGGCGTGGCCTAGCCATTTTGACCCGTCCATTGCCGCGAACCCTAAAATACGTAAATTTACACCGCGACTGATGCGACCGCCAAATTTCAGGAGTTTTTGAGCATGTTAAAACCTCCAAATAAGCGATTTACTTTTGTCGTAATAATAATAATAATTCCTTCAATTTCAATAGGGTCCTCGCACGGTACGTGCTCGGGCCCTAATTATTCCAGTGAAGTCTGGCTCTGTAGCTCTCTATACTGTATACTGTGTCATGTATACAGCTATTTTGCCAGGGTCAGATCACCAAAACATTTCTTCAGAAATATCGGGGACACATAATAAATATGCGCAAACTGCATCCAATTTCAAAGTCAGTACTGGGGAAACATCTCATCTTGGCTGCTGACGTTGTACATTTTTCCCAGATTTTGTATCATATTCCTTCTGGAACAAGTCCAGTTGTGAAGAATTAGAGGCTCTTATTGGCCAAATTTTCACGGTAGCAAGTGCTACTTTACTCCGTTAGTGTGATTCCCAGGCTGGAAGTACACTGCTATATGTAGCTACATGCTAACAACAGGGATTATGTAATCTTGGTGGCCAATGTTGTAATTTTCTCCAGGATTTTGTATTCCTTTTGGAACCAGTCCTGTTTTGAAGATTTTGGTTTAGAGGCTTTTATCGGTTAATTTTTACATTAGAAAGTGCCGCTATGCTTGTTTAGCATCATCTCCTGGCTGCAAGTACACTGCTACATGTAGCTACATGCTAACCTCAGGGAAACATATACCCTTGGTGGCCTTTGTTATTAATATTTCCTTGATTTTATATCTTATTCCTGTTGGAACATGTCTGGTTGTTAAGACTTTGGTTTAGAAGCTTTTAATGGTTAATTTCGACGTTAAAAAGTGCCGCTGTGCTTGTTTAGCTTCATTCCCTGGCTGCAAGTACACTGCTACATGTAGCTACAATTAGTCAGGGAAGCATATAATCTTGGTGGTCAGTTTATGGTAGAAATTACTATTTTACTCAGTTGCATAACGTGTTTTTGAACATTAAAACATGTAAACATATTCTAGTTGAAACCGAAAATAAAAGTGCAAACCTAAGAATGATCATTACAGGTGCCCTTTAATGCAAGTGTTATGTTGTCTTTCCAATGAACGTGTCTTACTGTATATTTATTAGCATTATACTGTAATTTAATATCATGAATTCAGATGAAAAAAACAAGTTGGTAAATATCTTGGCAACACCATTGTAAGGTCACTTTACAGCATGGCTTGAGATGAGTCAAGCCGCTTAAGGTGTCATCCCTACTTATAGTAAAACACAGCTGCATACGATACGGCAATTAATACGACGCATTGGGTCATGCTCTCAACTGGAGCATTATAGTCTTTGTGTAATCTTCTTCAGTACAGATGAGCCGGAAGCCAGTGTGCGTCAGGACATTGCAGATACATCTGATACACTGTATTGTGGATATTAATTTACGATTGTTATATACATACATATACATGTACACATTTTTACGTGTGTATTTCAACATGGTGCAAATCTTAATCTGTTCACGAGATGGAAACACTGAGGGGAAAAAAAATTAACATAATAGGGTGGACTTGAAGCGTGCCCTCTGCAGCAACTACTAATTAAGTATTTTAGGAAAATTTCAGTCTACATAGCCGTAAAGCTGCTTCCCTGGACTTTGAAATTAATGTATTATTATGAGGTGTGTACTACAGGTTAGTCATACGCGCTTTTCTTTTTTCCCAGCATGTACGCCTTTACTGTTTATTCACTTGAGAGAAACCTGAAGCACGAGCCCCCTCATTCGTAGAACCATGAAATTTGCATCTAATCACTTGGAGCTTTGTGTCAGAGTGAGAACAAACACAGTGCAAACAAATATTATGCAGCTAAGCACACATTCAGTGCAGCCACTATTGTGATCCCAAGTCAGGCTCCATGCCTGCGCAATGTTATCCCCTTACTGTTACTTTTCCTGACATACTTCGATTTTGAAAATCCATACAAATAAGTGCAAACAAAGAAAAACGTACGGCAAAAAGATCTGACATCCTGCTCACATTACACTACAAAAAAAGGAGAAAGAAAACACACATACACAGCTATAGAAAAATATATACTTCTGGGTGATTCAGCAGTACATTTGAGTGTGAGAACTATGCAACATACCAACCAGCAACACTGTCACTTCATCTTTTTGGATTTGTTCCCTCCCTCCCAGCAGGTTAACTGTCCCCAGACAATGAGCCTCAGCTCTGCTTCAGGGTCTACAGAGTAGGGACACCAGACAGACAGACAGGCCTTGTATTCAGGCAGAGCCGATAGGCCTGGCAAGTGTGTCCTGTTTGGCATTTAAAACACCTCCGCTCACTCCTATGTCGTGGGAGAAGTGACGGACCTGACAGGCTCAGTCTCTCGGGAGCCACTGGGCCCCTTTCCAATCTCCCTGGGTCAGTGCGGGGGTGAGGCGCCAGTGAGAAGCTCCTGGCTAGAAACACTAATTATCATGGCTGCCTTGCATTTAGTAGTACTGTGTTCAGCACTAGGTAGCGTGCTCCTCCTGGTCACGCTGTCAGATACCTCACAGGACTGGCTCTAATTGTGGAGATTGTAAAGCTATGGGTGTTTAGGTTCAGGCTGCCAAAGGCAACTCTCTGCATCACTGACTTATGTAAATAAATGGGTAAACAAACAAGTGTTTAATGCCCCTCCCCCAATTTACTGCCGCTGTTGATATTGTTTGTACGGGTTGTCATTAATGGTCCTCTTTTTAATTTGTGTGGAATTTTTCGATTGGTGAATCAGGGAGCGGTCGTGTCACAGATCGCGCACACACTAACACAGCATTGTAGCACTCTCACTAACACACACAGTAATGCCTCTGCCCAAACTCATGATAATTTAATAAATGCCTGAAGGCAGAGTTTGAGGCAGTGGACAAATATAAATATTAATTAACACACTAGGGACCCAAGTAATGTGAAATGTAAAAACTTCTCTGCCTATTGGCTGCTGCCATATTAAAGGAAACTCTGGTCAGATTTTTAATGTGGTTTAGAATATGCATTAGAACTTCAAACATTAACTTCTAAAGTTAACATCTTCTCACTGATATTGAGGATTTAAGTTGGAAATTAATGCAACTTGCTGCGAGTGCACCAAACCAAAAATCTGGTGGTTCCCTTTGAGAAAGCAATGCATTTCCTGACACACCGCATATGGTCGGAGTCACTTGCAACTACATAAAAACGCACTTCCCAGACTAAGTTAATTCTGTTATGGCTGTATAGGGTTACTTGTCAAAGTCTCAGATCTCTAATTAAAGCATTACATCGATGCAAACAGAAACGTGCGGTCACTCGTAGAGCATCAATTAAAAATATTAAGGGCATTATGTTAACTAATCACCAGATCTGCCATTCTCTCCTCAGCCACACAATACACGCTTCCTCTTACTAAAGACTCTAAGTGACGGGATACTGACTGAGCATCAATAATGTGCCCGTGTGACAGGTTTGAGGACCCTTTGGAGCACTGCACTCCCACACCATCTGACTTCATAGTAAAACCGAGAGTGGGCAGTGTGTGACAGGTAGTGGTGAAATTGGTGGGCTGAGTCTTGACATTGGCCATTTCCTTTCACCTTGACAACAGCCTGTACTAGCCAACTAAACAACTGTCACTCCCTCAGTGTTATTGCTTACAAAGGTGTCAGGGTTAGTGTTACTGCATGCTGCTTAGTATGTAATATTAAATTTAGTAGGGTCTATAAATGTTGAAACAGGCATTTATTGATGGTAGATAGAGCTGTTGCAGTGAAGGAATGTGCCCTGCAGTGATTATGGGTTGCTCAAAAGAGCGATATGTGGTATTACCACTATCTTTTGTTGTTTTGTAAATCACCTAATTCGTCCTGATTTCCATGCTTTGTAAGTAAGATTTATTGGTAGGCTATTGTTAAGTATTTTGTTTCTTTTTAAGTGACAAAGATGCCACAGTTTAAAACAAATTAAATACTTGTTCATTGTCGAATGCAGGACACAGAGGGGCAATGAGGCACAATGAGGGATGCAGCATTTTTTTCAGCTGAGATGCTTTGGTTGCCTCTGGTTGCTATGACACAGAGTATCTGGGGATGTAAAAATGTCGGCACAAGGTGGAGTACCTTTGTGCTCTAGATGAAGGGAAGGCTGAAACACGTAGGAAAAGAGGATGGAGCTGAGTATCCATGAGGGTTCAGTGTTAATTTGTCCTCCATTGCTGTTGTTGTTCAGCCATGTGACAGTTGCCCCCTCAACTTCCACTGTAATGTGGGATATATACTTCTGCATCGCATCAACGGCATACCTACAGCGTAGGCTCTGCGATGACGCTGTTGCCTGACGTGCACCTCCCCAGAAATGTAACTACAACATCACAGCAACACAGACCTCCTGTCTATTTTTGTAAGCTGAAACCATTTCTCTCAATGGAGAGGACGCTTTTATCTACTTTATTTCCTAGCTTCATATGAGTAGAGGAAATCTCCGCTCATTGCTAGGCTAATTTATACAGTGTAAAATGCCATTAGCTTGCGCTAATAACGTTAGAATGTTGTATTTGTTTGGAAAACTTGTTTAGTATAAGACAGCTGTTTTGTCAGTGAACTTTGAGAGTTGTAATGGAGCCAAATTTTGTAATGTTACCTTTGTTTAATGTTGCTGTTGTCCCCGGCTTCATATGAGAAGAGGAAAAGTCCGCTAGCTGCTAAGCTAATGTATACAATGTAAAATGCCAAAGGCTTGTGCTAAAAACATTAGCATGTTGTATTTGTGGGGAAAATGTGTCCAGCAAAAGACAAATGCTTTGTCTGTGAATGCTGCAAGTTATAGTGATGCCAATTTGTCTACCTGTGTTTGAAACTGTGGCTATTAAGCCATGTTTAATACTGTATGTGTTTTGGGTGTGTTTTGAATCAACTAAGCTTTACAGCACTTCACAGACAGCCTGTATCTGACCAATGCTTTGGAGATGTAACTGCAGGGTGACAAAGACACACCACCATACATGTTAAATGTTCACAATGGCGTTGGCCAGGTGCATAGGCTACAGAGGCTCTGTGTAAAGCTGACGCACAAGTATAAATCCTGCATAAGTGGACGACTAGGTAAAAAGTGATAGTGATGAGTGGCTGCAGTGTTTAACCCAAAATTGTGGTTATTGCAGCAACCCTCATGTAGATCAAGACAGAAGAACACAAACTGGAATTTGGGGGATTATCACTCACTAACTGGACGCAGTCTAGTTGACAGTAATTATCAAATTTATACTTCAAAGAACTTGAAAGTCTTGCCGTCTCTCTCTCCTCCTCACACACACACATACTAATGCGCACACATTAGTGTCATACACACTCCGTATGCAGTAACAACATACTGTAAGCCCCAACTTAACCACTCAGGGGGATCAAAGTTTCGATCCCATATTACAACATGATATAGTGTTGTCAGCGGAAAGGCTTAGACATGCATTACATTACATTCCTCCAGTGATTGACCCAGCACTGAACAGGTGTACCAGCGTACACGTTCAGCTGAGCTCCTCCACGTGAGAATTAGAAAGTCAGACTCACACAAGAAGCGCTCTGATCTCTGGTAAGGAGAGGGCTGAAGTGCCAGGTAGAGGGAAGACAGATGGGTATGAGTTTTCCTGCCAGCTGTCCATACTGACTTGCTCTGTACCATCACGGTTTGGCACAGAGGCAAAAGACGGTTCATGTTTTTTAAGGAATGTCTCATACAATGAAAGTTATGGCTACGGGCTGGCACAGAGCACTGTGGTATAAATCGTCCAGTCAGCACCTCAACCCCAGCAAATCCACCGTGTAGTAGTGACTGAATGATGGGTCTGTGATTGCAAATTGTTTTCATCGTAGTCAAAATATTATAGAGGGGGATAAATTTTAGGAAGGAAAGGCCACAGTTGTATAAGCAGGACAGTAAAAGATAAAATGGCTTTAAATCAGAAAAAAAAATTGTAATCGATGTGTAACTGTGCTGCTCTTACTTAATGAGTTTGACCTGCAGACAGTAAAGCATGAAATATAATCTTTGGATCTCTCAATATTATAAACAGTATTATATATTATTTATTTCTAAATAAATTAACATTACAAGGTCACAGAGGAGAGACATGTCTATTATTCAGGTTAGCTGCCATAAAGGCTGCAAACACTATATATGTGCAATTATGTGACAAATTAAGTTCTGTACAGTTTCGATTTAACCTAATTAGATAGTTAGACTTCATATATACATTATTATTGCACTGATTCTCCCGTGGTAGAATAAAGGGCTGCCCCCTAATAGTCAATCAAATGTTGACTAAAAGATTTGGATGTGGGAATTCAATTTGAAAGGACAGTCAGACAGGAGTCACGTTATGAACCAATAACAGCCGACAGATATCTTTCCCTTCTTCTGTAAATATTCAGTCTGATAAATACAGAAAGTTGATCATGTTAGTGCAGGGCTACCCAGAGCTTTACATCTGTCCCACAGATGATAGGCCTACACACTTATAAACAGCGCCTCGAAGAAGATCAGCTCTGCACTCAGGGTTTCAGGTAATTAGACTATACGATGCTTATTAAGGTTGCTTAGCAACTTCAGATGCAGCCTGCAGCTGTGCTCTTGAAAGCTGGCCCAAAAAAGGCACAAGAGTTACGCCCAGTGCCTGACCTCACGTTTTCCAGGCAGTTAAAGACACAGCATGTGACAGCTCCTAATTTACAGGGCTGGTACCTGCAGGTTATTACACAGGATAACTTTTGTATGTTTACAAGAAAACTTTAGCAGTCATCCTCCAAATACGACCACAAAGGCCGTTCTTACAAGCAGAAATCTCGACCAAAATTTACAGTTTTTGTTAGGTGGCAACCTCTGGTGGCCGTAAATTATTACAGGAGCAAAGGAGGAAGTCCAGCAAGAAATGATTAGGATGGAGAGGAGGGGAGGTGGATGTGTCAAACAAGCTCTGGATTCTCATACAGAAGACTGGTGCTCATGTCTCCACTATGGCTGCCCCCTGGTAGTCAACCAAATATTAATCGACCAGAAAGGTCATTAGTCGGCATGATTAGTTGCTTAGTTGCAGAAAAAACAAACATGACACTATTAGGAGCTGCGCCTTGTCAAAATAATTCAAAACCTGTATGACTGGACCATGTGGGAATTTAATTTGAAAGGACAGACACAGGAAGTGGCCACGCTCAGCAGTCAGACGGGAGTCTGTGGAGTTATTCCACAGGCTAGTTAATAACATGTCGGGCAGGAAATCCAAAGTGTGGGATCATTTTGAGAAGGTGAAGGACGAACCCAAGGTGATATGTAAACTCATCTTCATTGGTCGACTACAAACATGACGTATCATCTGAAACATGTCAGTAGCTACATGCCCATTAGCCACTTAGCACAATCATTACTGCTTTGCCGACAGCGTCATTAACAGGCGGCTCGCTCAGTGTGTGACGTGCACTTGTAGATAAAATATAGGCCTATATTAATGAAGGTTCATTAGTACGGTTTGTATTTCTCTGTAATGTAGCACAGTGTTAACAATGTTACTGATACTATTCTTTCTCACACCTTCAACTCAAACCATTGTGTTGCCCCGCCCAAAATATATCATTTAATATTTTAAATAATATCCTAAACATGTGGGCGACTAGTCGACTAATGGCCCTAAATGATGACTATTGGTCGACTAGGAAAGTCTTGGGTGGGGGCAGCCTTAGTAAAATATTTATCTGTGTTGAGTCTGTTAAATAAAGTAATAAATAAGTAGATGATATCAAGATGGCGTCGTCACAGAAGTGTAGTACCCGCCCTCCAGTCCCCTGTTGACACCATCAGCTCTGTGATCCCTTTGTCTAGCCTTGTTTACGAGTTAGCACTTTCAGCTGCTAGCCGCCTGCTTAGCCACCTCCATATTGAGAACGATGTCCAGACAACTTGTAAGCTCTGAACTGTGCATATACTGTAGCCCCTTTAAATTATGATTTAGAATTATGCAGTCCATATTTGAAACACATTAGCAGCCACAGAAATTATTACATAATGCAAAATTTACGAAGAACTCAGCTAAAAACATACCTTCCAAGCAAACTGTTCCAAAAAACACATTTTACTCCACACTTTTCCTCAAGAAGTTATACTAAACCCAATGGTGCTTAGAAATGAGCAAACGTGTATTTGCTGTACAATATTTTCACCACTGTTTTTTAGCATTTCAAAGTGAAATGCTGACTTTTTTAAAGTAAAAAAGTTTGACTTCAGCCCCTTCAGGATTGCCCTCTGTAAATCACAGTGTAACTCCATTAAACACTTTATCTGGTTAATACTGTCTACCATGCAAAATTGCAGCTTGTAATGGGGGGTAGATTAAATGGAATCACTCTCACCTAGTGGCAAATTCCACACCAGTAAGCAACAAATGGCTTGCCAAGCTCTGGGTGACATTTCCAGGGATTAGCTCATGATGCTAGGGGTTGAGGCAGGACCCAGTAGGAGGGACAGTTGCTGAGCATCATAACACCCTCCACCCTCCAACGCACACACACACACACACACACACACACACACAATGTATTTTATTTATTTATATAGCAGCCACATACTACTTGCTTCACACTAAGCAGAATAAGCAGAGGATACGCATAAAAAATAATTTAAAAACAATCATCTGTTCAACTATTCCAATAAGGAAAACGCAAAGGCACTCAACTCTTGTAAAAAGCAGGTTTTAAGAGAAAGCCACCTCTGCATGCACGCACATCTATTGGACCTGGTATACAGTCAGCTTGGCCGTAAAGGCCCTGCCAGATGCAAAAATGAACAGATGGGAATGTCAAAACCTCGCTTTTTCAGATGAGCATGCCACCTGAAATTACTTAGGGAGGATGTCTGTATGCTGACTTTATTTTTAGTCACTAACTCATTGCCTTGTTTGTGTGTGTATGTGAGTGTGCCTGTGTATCACCGGACAGGCTGTTTTTATTTACTGTATGTACCTACACCTATGAAATAATGCACTTTAATTTGTCAGTAACCCATGATATTGGGACCGATAGGTAGCTGATTGTCCATCATGATTGAAGCAAAGGTAGTACAGTATATAGAGCAACAAAGTTAGTGTAAGGAGGCAGTCTGATTAGTTGGCTCAAACAAACACAGGACTTTAACCCAGGAGACTAGTGTTAGTGTTCACTATCAAACCAAAAATCAACATCATGTCACAGCGTTAAGTTTTGTAAAGCACATAATGCGTCAACACCCAGCCATGGTCCTTTTTCTAAACCTGACCTACCCGTTCTCATTCCTATGTCATCACATACTTCTGCTTTATACACCAACTGGCGTCTGATGACAACACACAGGGCACCATTTAACGTCTGGGCTAGGGTTAGGGTTATCATTTGTAAACACATGGATATAAAGATGAGATTGTTTTTTTTAATAAGGTATATATATGATTTTTTTCTGAGTATTTTTGTAATTATTTTATATCTTGCTGTAAGACGAGTAAATACCTTTCCTCCCACTCCTTTCTGGACATGTAAATCAAATTACTGTATGTTGTTTTCAGTTTTCATGCTTCCTTTAGTAACCTGTTTTTTATGTCTGTCTACTACTGCAGGATTATTTTGTTTATTTGCTACTTACATGTTTGAAATAAACAGCTTCTAACGAACTAACTAACTAACTAACATGATCATCTTCAGCTTAAGGCAGCAAAACTACTTGATTAAGAAAAAAAACATGTTTATCGTTAAAATAAGCACAGTTGTTACACTATATAAACTAATGTGACACAGTTATGTCATATGAGTGATGTCAGTGCTCGACCACTGTGGTGTTTGTAAAGATCTTCTGTGCTGCCGGTGTGAAGATGTTTTTTAAGCATTTACACTCCTTCCCTTTTATTAAACCCCTTAACTCCTACAAAGTCCTCACTAAATATACTATGAGAGTGTGGACAAAGGATCAACCAATTATCAGCCTGGCTAATTATCAGAAGTGTTACTTTTTTATCCCATAGACATTTAAAATAGAATAATTGAAAAATGTGTTAATTTGTCTCTGCCGCCACCTCTCTCTGTCTGCAGTCACCATTTTGTTGCTCTGGAGGTGCAATTGCAGAGTCCAGTTGCAAAGTTATGATATTTTCACTCAAAAAAATCACTGTAGATGGTATTGCACAATTATGATTGTTGTTATGATTGTTGCTCATAGATGAGCAAATGTACATGGTATGATAACCCTCAATTTTCATACCACGGTATACAGTTTCAGGGTATACCGCTGCATCCCCATTGCAGAGCAACAGACGTAGGCCTCTAAGTAGGCTCAGGGAGGGTAGAGCCTTTCTACAGTCGTACGGAGGCTCTACACTCTCTATAGTTATAAATCAGCCTTTAGTAGAGACTTCAGTCTGCAGTGTAGTTCATACAGTGGATCACTAGAAAAATACAGCAACATTGAGCTTCATGATTAAAGAAAGTTTTGTATTGCTTCAAAACTTAAGTTCATACTTTCTCTTTCGCCCTTTTGCCACCCCTCTTATTTTCTCTCTGTCTTTCCCTCCGTCTCTTTCTCGTTCTCTCTCTGAGTGGATGCAGTAAAGAAAGGTCTCAAAGTGCAGCAGGCCTATGGGAGTATTACACATTTCAGCACCAGGGAGGGCAGGCCGCAATACGTGTAAAGAAGGTGGAAGAGAAGTGGTTCTTTTTTTTTAAAGATAATGTTTATGAAATAATGTTAACTGTTTTTGAGAAGTTATATTTATTTAATTAAACATGGGAAGCTTGAAGGCATACAAACAAAACTGACTCTTGCCCAAGCTAGGTCAGGCTTCAGCCCCCTGCGACCCCTAACAGGATAAGATACAGAAAATGAATCAAATTAATGAATGATTTAATTAGTGTGTATTGATTTTAAACTATTGGTTAATATCAGTGTCCTTGATTACTTATAATCAGTGCTGGAATCAGCCCTGAAAAAAAAAAAAAAACATACTGGTTGATCCTTAGTCGAGATGGAAATGGATGTAAACTGCAACTTGGCTGGTTGGCAGTGGCATCTCTCTGTTTTGTTAGGACATTAAATGCAGACATGACTTTGCATTTCTTTGTTTTTGCTTTCTATTTTTACTCCTTTAATCAAGATCTGGCTCGCAGTTGATTGGGATCTAACTCATCTTCTTTCTGATTTTGATATCTCGCCTCAAATTCCGTAGAGTGAAGTGAGAGAGGATAAAAAGTAAAGAAGATGCAAAGCCACGAGTTCGGATATAGCATAAAATCAAGTGGGAAAAGCCAACAGCTGCTGATGGAGATGTGGTCTAAGGGGTGATGCATGGAGAGCGCAGGGAGGTTATATGAAGCAGAGAGGAGGGCAGGTAAGTGAAAAAGAGTGGAGAGAGGTGGCAGGGGAAAATGAAAGGAAGCGGCGGATGTGTGGATGGAGCGGAGAAGAAGACCTATAGGGAGGATGTTGCAGCTCAACCACAGAATGCTACAGCTTGGAGCGTTGGCGTAACGGCCGTGACACCAGCTGAGTCAGAATGCTGTCAATCAACTGTCGTCCCGCTTGAAGTGAGTGACGATGAATGATAGTTAAATGTTCAGCTTGTGAACTGCATATTCCTGTTCTACACCTCCAATGTGTAAGAGTTCCACTTGTCTGTCAGCGTCTCTGTAATTAAAGGTCGGATCTATGACAAGTAAAGCTTACAGATATTTCGCTCAGCGACGTTTATCACAAAAGCGCTGTTTTTCTTCTTCCTTTAAGTTTCCCACCTGTGAGTATTTGCATTGTTTGTACAGGCACCTCCATGCAGGTGCAAAACAACACTTTGCTAGCTTCAATCCTCAAAGTGCAAAGTGTTTCAAGTGTAATACAAACATCAAATAGCTACTTAAAGAATTATGCTGTGCTTTCATTCATGAAAAGGTTTCATGAAATGAAAAATGATTTTCTGTGATGTTACCTTGAGTGTATTGTTCCTCTAAATATCCACTATATTTAAATGATACATAGTTGCATATTTTTTATTATTCTTTTCTTTTTTATTGAAATGCCATTTTTTTATGCCGTCAGGCACATAGATAAAATTCTTACACAATAAACAGCTCAGTCGCCAGAAGAATGTACTGACATTGTAGATTTCTGCAAACCACAAATATGTAACAATTTTTTGTTTCATATGTGGCATATCAACATTTCTATTGACACGTAGCTCAGATTAAATGTATAAAAACTGAGTTTCTGATCAGGAGAATGAGAGGATGATGGCTTCAAACATAGATGAGATGGCTGCCAAGCAGCAGACCATTGCAATCCACTTTTCAAGATCAACAAACAGTTGAAAACAGTTTTTTAGTAAGACGTTGCAGCAGTTCCAGCACTGATTGTGGCACCAAAGCAGATGTTTTTTTAGCAAGATTTTGCAGTATTTCTAGTGCCAACTATGGCACCAAAACCTGATGTTTTCAGCAAGACTTCACAGTATTTCAAGGTGGGATTGCAGCACCAAAACTGGGTGTTTATTTGCAAGACTTCACAGCAATTCTAGCCAAAAGTGTGGCACCAATACCAGGTGTTTTTAGGGAGACTTTGTGGTATTTCCAGCTGCCATAGTGGCACCAAAACAGGATGTTTTTAAGCTTTTTTGCAGTATTTCCAAACACGACCAAGTGTTTTTTATGCTTAAGTGTAACCATATATTAACTACAGTGCCATTGAAATGTAAAGAAACATACGTTTTAACAAATTTCCTACATGTAAAATTTGCAAATGTAAAATATCTGTGTTTTGCACAAATATACAATGCCAAAGTTTATTCTGGGGATTGTATTGCAATAAAATGTAATCATATTTTGGCGCAGTTAAGCTGATGACTCTCATTTTATAAAAATCTCCGGGTTTTCCTCTGACCTTAGTGTTTGTCAGAGCTCCCTATTCACCACTGAATTGGACTTGGATGTCGGCAAAGACAAGCGGGTCTTTCATAATGCCCAACAAACTGTGATATATTAAAACCATTGGACATTTTCTGGCCAATATTATTATTATTTACCTTTATTTTACCAGATAAGTCATTAGAAAAGGATTTTTATGTACAAGGACGACCTGGCCGCCATCTAACGACCACCATCAAACTGTCAGCCTGTGCGAAATGCTGTCCCTCTTTTTTCATTGTTCTACTGTCCTCGTAGAGAAGCTATGACTGTTGCCACCTTTCCTCCTCTCAAACTTGCTTTATTTTGTCTATGACCTTTTCCCTTCTATCACTTGCTGGATCAGTTTGCATTCTACTCTCGGAGTGATTACTTCTCACCCTGTCAGCTCACCTTGACTTCACCTGTCATCCCTCCATCTATTTTCAATGTGATATTTTCTTTCTCACCTCTTATTAGTTGTGCCCATCTGAAGTCTCTGTTGAGTACCCGTCTTTCTGTATTGCTCACTGTCACACACACACACACACACATACACACACACTGTGGAGGATCACACATCCTCATTATTACTTTGATGTTATAATCCTCAACACTGTCATGTAATCAAACCCCAATTTTGCATCTATAAATGGTCTGCATTTTGTCTGAAATAGTCATTTAATGTATTTTCATTCAGTAATTATGTGTCTGTATTAGTTTTCATTGGAAGTGGAAGGGTCAGCCATTCCTGTGCTGACTTCAGATTGCCTACCTGAGCATGAGGGATTCATAGAAAAACAATGCATTCATGTAATGTGGCCTCATTGTTACTCTTCAGTAGGGGTGTAAATCACTAGTGTCATCACAATACAATATTACATTGATTTTTTTGGACAATAATACGATATTTGTCGATATTAAAAAGTCTGCCACAAGACAATTTTAAACAATGCAAGTCAGGGGACGACATCATCTGCCCATTCAACATAATTTCACATAACAATCCGCCATTCCTATCTTTTTTACTTTAGGCCATAAAACATAAAAACACCACGTAAATAATATAAATAACTGTAAACGTTTAAGTGCAGTAAAGTTTAATTTACACTGACTCCACTTACACGTAAAACAGCACATTGAACAAGTTAGCATTCAGTGCTTTCTGCCAGTAAGGCCAATCTGGAGGAAAGTTTTTCATTTTAACCCAAATCATGATCTTTTTCATAAATCTTCAGGTCTACCTGGCTTAAAACCCCGAAGGCAAACTTTTCCCACAGCCATAAAACAACAAAATCACTAAACAAAGGTATAAAATTTAGCTCAGTAATAACAGTCAAGGTTCATAGACATGTCAGTTGTTTTTTACTAGTCACCCATTATTAGCTCAAGCTTGTTTACATAGCATAAATTAGCCTAGCAGCTAGTGAACTTTGCTCCATTCACCCCAGACCCATTTTTTCTACGAAATCGAAAATATTTCCACACTGTTGATTCACCCCCGACTAAAAAACTTTATCCTCATCGTCTTTCTCTTGGCTGCGTGCGTGCCGTCTGCCTGCTGCTGTTTGACAGTAACACAGACTTTCAAAATAAAAGCCTATCCTGAAGATGACGATCCAGATTGAGGTTTTCACTTTGCATTGATGACACTGAATTGTTGATCGCTAAATCTACGTATCAATCCAGATCGTTGGATCATTACACCCCTACTCTTCAGTTTGCTAACACTATTTTAGAGCTAATTGAGTAATTGCTAATGCAAATGTAACGTTTCCATCCTTCCTGCTTCACATTAAAAGTGTTCAACTACTAAAAGACTGATCGGCTTCTATTGTGAGTCAGTCAAAGGAAACACTGTATTCTCATTGCTGTTAATTTTGTCAAAATGTGTGTGTCTTACTACAGATGTGTCTACAAACTACATATTTTTTCATTCACGACCTTGTTGAATGTCTTGCAAAGGAATAGTGGAACAAAAAGGAGCAGCCAACTTTACTTTCTCTTTCATCTATTTCACTTTCCTTCTTCTGGGTTATGAAAAAACAAATGTTAAGGCAGTACCATCCACTAAACAACAACAGTAAACATGTCCTCTACGATTGTTGAAGTCCCTGTCAGCCTGTCACTAACAAATATGTCACCTTTGTTGACCCTTAATTGTTGATCCCCCTTCAGCTATTCAGTGTCATTTTAAATACTCGAATGCAGCAGTGAGATGCATCATTCCACCAAGCTGTGTCAAAATCAGATCAACAGTCTCCGAGATATTGTGCATGACACATGGATGAGCAGACAAATAATGTAGTGCCTCTTTTGTTTTTTCTTGTGTTAGCAGGTCTTTAGCTCTTAGTGTAGAACAGCACTGGTTCATCAGTCGGGAGGCAAGAGTGTGTTTGTCGAGTTATCATATATAATCATGTATTATCATATATAATATGTTACTCTGGGTTTTAGTGTTATGGGCAGGTTTACAGTAACATATTTGTAAGTGACTGACATTTATACACTGTAAGAGGCTTCAAATGCTCAGTGACATTTCCTCATCCATTTTATGTTCCTGCTGTGTTCCTGATTGTGCTTCATGTTTGATTTAAATGTGATCAAAATAGGTTTTATAGCGTAAGTGACCTGACATAAACTTATTAACCTGACATTACTTGAGCTAAATAATCTGGCATGATTCTGGCCAAATTTGGTTATGTAAGAAGGAGCAATTGCTCTCGAAGCTTGTTATCTGAATAGCAGGAAAACAGTAGCTTAAGTGACAGGAAACACCTCTTATCGTGTACTGGAAAGCCGTAGGTATGTCAACTGATACTGCCTGTTTGTCAGACACTATAAATTGTAGAGAAAACCCTCAAATGTCCAATCTCTCTTTTAATCTACAAGAGTTTCAATATTTTACATCTACAGGCTTTATATACAGTACCTATATCTATATCTGAACCTTTTCATTTTGAAAATCAATCACTAACCATCACAGAAATCTAAAAATATCAAGGAGTATTCCTCATTTCACATCCTATTTATTGAAGCCGGAGATTGTATGCCTATAACAAGATCAGACCATATATCACCCCCCTTGTTGACACATATCTACATGCAATCACTCGCTCAAAAATATCCTCCTGTCTCCCTCACTACAAAGGAAACCACTCAACCAACAGAAAGACTATACAACAGCGCCTACAAGATCCATGGCAACATTCCCCTTCGGACTCACCACTGCACTGCACTCTCACACTCCAACGCCCTGACTCTTCAGAACTACACAAATAATCTCACTATTAAATTTTACTCTGGGATCAAAAACAATAACTTCAATCCTACGCTAACTGCTCTACTTCCAAGTCACAACACAAGGCAGGAAGGCATCACTAGATCAATTTCACATGCGCTCATTACTCTACTGCCTTATCAAAACAATTATGGCCAGAGATCATTTTTTCAAACTTGGAATGAGATCCTGTATGACAACACAACAATACAAACATACATATAAACAGTATCTGATGGAAGGACATGCCTGCAACCACTGATTCCAATTTCATATGCTCACTCTACTTAAGTCCTCTACTCTGTAATGTCTATTG
Source organism: Cephalopholis sonnerati (assembly GCA_019142605.1). NCBI lineage: Eukaryota > Metazoa > Chordata > Actinopteri > Perciformes > Serranidae > Cephalopholis > Cephalopholis sonnerati. The sequence goes on along the minus strand of JAGQAX010000001.1, from coordinate 33,520,964 downwards.
TTGCCTTGTCTGTTTTGATGGTTTGTGTTTTTATTTTGCATTGTAATGCTATTTAGTGCTGCAGAACAGGAACCTGCTGAAAACCAGTTTGTAGTCAGGCTAGTGTTAACTGTAACACAAATAATTTTACTTCTAATTCATTTCCTGTATAAAAAAATGAGATGATATTAAATGAATACTAATAAAACTGTAATATTATCTTTCTTAAGCCCAATTCAGACCAAAGATTCATGATAAGATGAGTCAAAACAGGCAACTACTTGCAATACGCCATTTTGCAACAGTCTAAAAACCTGCCAGTTCACACCAATGCAACTAGATGAGATGGTGTATCATCTCTATGCAACAACTTGCTGTACTTTTGTTCTGATTTCCAGCTTTTCAGGCTTATTTTGAGGCTGAATATAATTTGTAGCTTTTTAAAATATGAATGAGAATAGTGATAGTGAGATACTGGATATAGTTGCACTTGTAGTAGTGATGAAACGGTAAAAAACAAACAAAACAAGCAACAGATGGACTGTATTCAGTAAGGGATAATGTAGAGCGAGCCGGTCACTATAGAGAAATAAACCCCGACAGGGTGATGTAGGACCCCGACGCGAAGCGGAGGGGTCCTACATCACCCTGAAGGGGTTTATTTCTCTATAGTGACCGGCTCGCTCTACATTATCCCGCTTATTACACGGCTACTCACTAAAGAAATCAAAAGTTTGAGCAACAGAAAACAACAGAAAATTAACGATTTCTTGCCGCAGGTATAAACGTCTTTCTGCGGATTGATATGACAGGACATGATTCGCCCGAGTCGATCAGAAGCGTCCTTAACAACGGTCTGCTATTCATAGCAACGGTCTGCTATTCAGAAATAACAGACCGTAGAATGTTGTAATTGACCAATCAGGATCGAGCATTTGACAATGCCGTGTAATAATAATAAATACACCACAATGATATAAATAACCAGCACCAATTAATCAGTCAATGAGAATGTGTGGGTGTGTGGGGGGCGTAAGTGCATACAGCGAGCAACAGCAGCGACCCACTGTCTGACACCGACTCATCGTGAGGATGGAAACGAAGGGCTAGGCGGAGATGGAGCACCTGCAGCAAGCAAACACTCTGTCTGCGGTCATCTTTACCTGACCAGCAGACTTCAATACAAGCCGAATGGCTGTTAAAAAAGGTGACGAGCTTTACGTTCTAAAATCAGCCACAGGGCATTTGACCAGCTGAGTTGAATGAAACACCATCAGCCGGCTTGAGTCGAGCTCAGACCAGCCAGTTCACACCACTGCAACTTCTCTCTGTAACGTTCTATAAAGGTTTCATCTGGTATCCAATCACTGGTCTGAACTGGGCTTTAAACCACGAGGAAACACCATAAAAAAAAATTCATATCAAAACATCCAAAATCTAATATAACACAGATAAACTGACCAGAAAAGCTCTGTCTGTAAAAATAATTTTTCTGTCTACAAGTTGGTAATCAAACCGCAGTGTGATTCACATGTCAACACTCTGTAGTCTCATGTGCAACCAGGAAGCACAAATTTTTTATTTAACAGAGACCCTCCAAACATCTGCTGGAGTTCTCAGTGTCACACTCTGAGTTCTAAATTGGTAAATTTCTGCAATTAACCAGAAGGCATCAGCTTGGTTCCTGGTGGATTTTTCCATGAGCTAAACGCCATATGCTTCACTCAGAAATTCATTCACAGCCACACACACACACTCACACACACACACTCACACAAACGCAATCTCCCCTTACACTCATGCACACATGCGCATTAAGATTCCATCCCATTTTGAGACGACGCCTGAAAGGATTCATCACGGTGACAGCACCACTTCAACATATTTTTCAGTTTGTCAGAAGTCTCTTTCTTAGCGCTTGTTCCTCGCTTCTCCTTGGTTTCCTCTGGTGTATTGCTCTGAGTCCCGCTCAAAGCACACAGCAGGGGATTAGTCCCTATCACAGCGCTCACTACCCCCAGATCAGTTCACCCGGGTTAAGGTGCAGCTTTCTCTGAAGATACCGTTTTCTTTGTGAGAACTCTCACAGTGACATGTTAAAGGAGCCCAGTCAGAGTGGAACTTTAATGCTATGATAACCCATTTAAGTTGCTGTCTCAGTATAAATACTCCCTCTCTGGCACACTCTTTGTCTCTCTCTCCCTTTCTGTCCCTTTGAGTGTCACAGCCTGCAGGTTTGTGTTGCTGTTTGACATTGCAACAGAGGATGATGAGGTTTGTCATTACATTTTGCCAAAACACTCTGGGAGATGGACAATTAAAACTAATAGCTAATAAGAAAGATGAAGAAACAGAGATGAATTAGAGATGAATGATAATAATCCACGTGTGCAACACATAAATCAGGGGTGTCAAACGTATGGCACGTGGGCCACCTCACCTCAACTGGCCCTTTGGATGACGATACAAAAGAGATAATAGTACCTACGATATTCTTGTCCGCCAATTTCACAACTGTCTATGTTCTATTACAGTGCTCTTATACACTTTCATATAATACTTGATGGAATAGTTAAGCGGGATTTATAGTTGTGCACAGACCCTACGCCTTGGTCTAAGCACATTGCCTACGTCATTGTGAGAATTTGTACTTGTGCGGTGGTGTGTCTGTGTCACTCACACATTAAACATGGCGCAACATATACAATATCAAATACAAGTACACAAATCAGCTTCACTATAACTCGCAGCAGTCACAGACAAACACTTGTCTTCATCTGGACACATTTTCCCCACAAATACAACATGCTAATGTTATTAGCACAAGCCTATGGAATTTTACATTGTATAAATTAGCCTAGCGGCCAGCAAACTTTTCCTCTTCTCACATAAAGCCAGGGACAACAACAACATATAACAAAGTTATAACGTTACAAATTTTGGTTCTATTACAACTCACAAGGTTCACCGACAAAACAGCTGTTTTATTCTACACACGTTTTCCAAACAAATACAACATGCTAATGTTATTAGCACAAGCCTATGGCATTTTACATTGTATAAATTAGCCTAACGGCCAGCAAACTTTTCTTCAGCTCATATAATACCAGGGGCAACAGCAACATTAACAAAGGTAACATTACAGATTTTGGCTCTATTTACAACAAGGTTTACTAACAAAACAACTGGTTGACCACAACTGAAATATTTGGGTTCAGGACATTTCACACACTACCCATCCTGAAAATCAAGCATTTTTACCCCATTAAAGTTTATGTTACTATGCAATGGTTGATGGTTTCATAGGTCTGGCCCACTTGTCATGAAATTGGGCTGTATGTGGCCCCCAAACTAAAATGAGTTTGACACCTCTGACTTATATATACTGTATGCACACAAAACACTTTTACAAGGGGTGGTTCAACATTTTTTGAGATGGTTCTGAACATATGGATACCATCCTCACATCTGTGCGTTAGATACAGAGCTGGAGTCAAGACAAGGTGACTCTAACTTAACATAGAGTGAAAACAGGGGGAGATAATTTCCACGGTCCAAAAATACATGTACTGACACCTCTGAAGCTTTCTAATCAACACATTGTATCTTGTTTGTTTAATGCACGTTCTTCGAACACAACGGAAAGACAACATGTGGTTCCGAGGGGAGTTATGGTGTACGGTGCTGTAATTATTTCCATACAGTGCAGAGAAGCAGAATGTACTCCATAGGGTTAATATTGTATTTTTTTCTGTTATTGCCTCCCAACACAATATCTTCAGGAATTTATACACAAAATTATACTTTCCATGTCTGCATCCCTGTTGCCCAGTTGCATGTCTGAATTGTGCTCACATGAGAAAATGATGTGTCTGCAGGAGAGAACTTGACGTCTCTAATTTCTAAATTTGGGGTAAAATTTCGGGTATTCTGTGTCAAGACTGAAGGTTTAGCGAGGAATTTTTTTTCCCGCAAGATTGAAAAAGCAATCCCAGCTGTGGCATCCCTTTTCCTCTTGCTTGTGATGCTTGTCACACCCATCAGCAACATTGTCTCCTGTTGAAAATGTGTCTTTCCCATCCTGGATAGAAATAGATTTTCTTTTGGGCAGTGGGCACTAAAAGAGAATAAAATGTAGATATGTGCCTGTTTCTCTGACAATTGGTGTTGTTTCCCATGGCAACAAGTATGCCAGATGTTGGGTACGAGATGTTGGTTGAACATCCGACGCTAGAGCGATAGCAAAAGTGACAGAATCATTGTCCACAAATTAGATGGGATTAAGGATGCCAGTTGTGTTCTGTATCAGTTTTGGAGTCGTACATGGTTCATTGGAACATAATGCATTATGCCAAACAATAACAGCCTAAATTAGAACAGTCCATCAATACTTCCCTGCATAAAATTCCACCCATCATTGGAGATGCTGACCATCCACTGTTATCTGCTTCAGTAAAAATAATTTGCAGTCCCCAGTTCAGAACCAATATTCATAAAGGTCATAAAATTAGTATCAAGTTTCAAGTGTTGTTCTGTTGCCAAGCAGAAATGAGCCTTGAATAATCTGTAGTCCATACGTGGTAAACGAAACGTCAACTGCTTGTTGTGCTGTAGCTAAATATACTATATACGCAACATCTCTGTGTTCAGAGGACAGACATGTACGTAATACAATATCTATTTATCCTTTCATCTGTCTTTCTGTATGACAACACATCTCTCAAAATGTTTAAGTATTCCTTTAATAATCAAAACCGTATTCATAATTGCCTAATTTTAATGTGACATCAAAAGATTTTCAACATTCTCATCAACATTTTCATCATACCCTGATTATTGTATCTCCCTCTGTGCTTGTCTTACCCATCATAAAATATTAAAACTAAAGTCAATGCATCTGATTTTTCTGACAGGAACTAAGACAAGTTAGCATGTTGCCCCAAACTAAAAACATCACTTCAATGGCTTTTTGTTTTTTTAAGAATTAATTAAGATATTAAGGGTAATCAAGGTTTCTCCATCACAGAGGAAAGCCACTTTATTTGCTTTCTCATTTTCTATTATGACTTTATCACAGCAGTATCACTGCAAATCCTAGCATGTTTTCTAAGTGAGAAGAATTCCACATCCCTTCCTTAATTAAAATGTCATTTTTTTAGCACATTTTTGATCTACCTCATCTGTACAGAAGAAATGAGAACTAAATATTTTTATATGTTGTAACTGAAGAATTAAAAACAGAAAAAGAAAACTATAAGGAACATAAAATGTATAATTATACTGATAGTCTAAGGAGTGATATGATATCAGCCCTAAGGTAAGAGATGAGCTGTGGTGGGTAGAGTGAACAAAAATGGTACGCAAGTGAAGTACTCATGAGTAAGAGAGTAGCTACCTTGTGGAAAAGTGAGTAATTTCATGCTATTTTTTACAGCAATGTCATACATTCATATCCAGACCAGACATATGACAATATATGTGCTGTTAGGAGCTATTCAGTCTCTTAAAACAAGAAAAAAACAGAGCAGAGCAGAGCGGACAGCAGCTTCAGGGATGCTTCTCAAATGCAGTGTAATTACAAATGTTATCTACAGTGGCCACAAACAGCTTTGGCGGCTGCATTGCAGGAGAAACTTGTATGCATATATCATGTGTTTTTTATGCGTATGTGATTTTACTTGCACATGATCATATCGCTTGCTGTCATGCGCAATAGTGTAGCAGGAAATACAAATTTAGGTGGGAAACGTGCAAGAACCAACGGGAACTGTAGATCAACCACAACAGTTTATTTTTCTTATTTTAAGATCTCATTAAAACATTACAGCATTTGGCTGCGATATATTGTATAGGTAGCGGGCTACTCATTTTGTTTACTGTTGCCTAGCAACATCTAATAGTTTTATGAAATAAGGTGGCAGAGACAAGTTGCAACATTCGGGATTGTGTCCACAAAGCTTTTATTTTTCTCAGTGGCGGCATCTTTTTTCAGTTGTTTAGAATGAGGAGAGAGCATATGCAGCCACATGCGGCCATCTACAGAAAAAGCACCGCGTCACTTCTATAGCTTAGCTACTGTTTACTGTCACAACAAAGACAGAAAAGCTTTTTTTTTTTGGAGCCGATTTGCCGGTGGACACTGCGTGTTGCTGGTGAGTGTTGTGCTTTTATCACCATTTGCTTTGTATGCTTGTTGTTAACTTTGTTGTCCACCTTCTGTTAATGTAGCGTCATGTTAGCTACCCAGCTAATGTCATTGTCACGATATTGTTGTCATAGAAACACACCCACACAATGTGTCATTTAAAAAAGCGTTGGGAGCACGTTTTTTATGAGGCGCAGGGATGAAGCGCTCCCCAGCACCCTGCCTCTGCTTTTCTGCAGAATGAAAACACCTTGTGGTAACAGGTCCTTATTTCTTTATTTGAGTTGCAATGATTTTTCCACTATGTATGAATATACACAAATGTATAAATAGATCATGTGGGCTGAATGACTGGGGAAAAAGAAAAAAAAACTTAAAAGCTGCATTTGCTCAAATTAATTGTGACATGCCCTTTGCAGAACTGCAAGCATTTTCCATGAGGGAATTTACCAGGGATAGCTCAACAGGTATACAACACTACAAACATACGGCTAAAACTATGTACGGTTTCATGTTTCCACCCATAGCCCACACATGAAGGTTACATGAATTATAAGCTTAGAACTGTGCCCTTGCTGTGGATCTTTTCATTTGTTGTATTTACTGTTTCTGTGTATTATGTTTTTATGTCAACATGTGCTAGCCTATCATCCTGCCTCTTCCCCAGAGCATGCTGAGACAAGTGAAACTCCAGCATCTCCATGATCCTTAACAGAGATCAGCTGGCATGGAAAGTGAATAAAATGGACACATTCTCTCATTTACTGATATAATGACCTACTCCCAACCCCTTAATTGCTAACACAGTATTTCAGTAGTTGGTCAGGGTTAAAAATAGAAAAAGTCAAAGCACTTCTGTCTCTAACTCAGTGTTGAAATTCTTAGTATTTAACCAAGATTGCAGTCGTTCCCCAGTGTTGTCCAAGTGTTGCCAAAAAATTACCATAAAAATATCAGTAATGCCTCAGGGCCATAGACTGTATAAAATACTGGATGCAGATGCAGCTACCATGACATCGCCCATTGGTTTGTGAACTGCTGTTTTGAAGACTTGAGTTTGGCATTTTGGCTGTCAGCATCTTGACTGGGGGGTGGAGGGGACCATATTTGGAGAGCAGAGGGTGGAGCAAGAAGTGGATTTGACTCAAAGAGTGTGCTGACACCTTGAGGCAGCCTGTCTCTCGAGTGGCCCCGCCCTTTATTATTCATAACTTAAAGCCTTAATAAAATATAAGTGGGTGAGTTAAAAAAAAAAAAAGACCCCTGCATAGTTGTCAGGGTGTTGAACTTAGCTAAGAGACCAAATCCATTCTTTGCACTAGGCTGTGAAGTTGATTATTTCTGCTGTAAAACTGGGCATTTTAACATGGCGGTGTATGGGGACAGACTCTCTTTTGGAGCCAGTCTCAAGTGGCCATTCAGGGAGTTGCAATATGGGGCACTTCAGCATTGGCTTCATTTTTTTAGCCCCAGAGGTTGCTACTTGTTTACGACAAGGGTTCTCAAAGTTTTGATGACTAAGTGGCAATTTAGGGAGCTGCCATATGATTGAGATCTGCACAGGAAAAATGCTCACACCTCACACCTCACTTCCACATTAAGAGCTGGGTTTTCCACCCAAACTCCTAACTTTAGTTAACAGCACTAGCATTTGTGACAGAACACTGTGCCACTAGATGCTGTGCAACCAGTATCTTTCTACAAGTTGTCATCCCTAACCTGACAGATGCTTGTTAGAGGGGCACAGTCTGATGCAGTAGCCAAGTAGTTGTTAAAAGTAGAAGCTATTGAAAGTGTAAGTATTGAGCTTTGCGTCACATTCAGGGGCAGCACATAATATTTCTGAGGGCCACACTTTGAGCAACTATGCATTAGGATTACAGGCAAAAAATGTAATGTCCTTTTAGTTAATGCTTCGTAGATAATTACAGTATGAAAATGTTTCTATGTATCCTTGTTATTTAGTAGGAAAAAAAAAATCACAATCTGGATGGTTTTAGGGCTGCTCCCAGCTAAGAATTTTCCTAGTCAACCAATAGTCGTCAGTTAGAGCCATTGGGCGACTAGTCGCCCACATGTTTACGATATTAATTAAATTATTAAATGATATATTTTGGGCGGGGCAACACAATGGTTTGAGTTGAAGGTGTGAGAAAGAATAGTATCAGTAACATTGTTAACACTGTGCTACATTACAGAGAAATACAAAACCGTACTAATGAACCTTCATTAATATAGGCCTATATTTTATCTACAAGTGCACGTCACACACTGAGCGAGCCGCCTGTTAATGACGCTGTCGGCAAAGCAGTAACGATTGTGCTAAGTCGCTAACGGGCATGTAGCTACTTCCATGTTTCAGATGACATGTTATTAACTAGCCTGTGTAATAACCGCAGGTACCTGCCGTGGAAATTAACATGACTCCTGTCTGACTGCTGGGCGTGGCCACTTCCTGTGTCTGTCCTTTCAAATTAAATTCCCACATGGTCCAGTCATACAGGTTTCGATTTGCTGTGACACGGAGCAGCTCCTAGTAGAGTTTAAAGTTTGTTTGTTTGTTTTCTGCGACCTGGCGACCAATCAAATCTCGCCGATTACTGACCTTTCTGGTTGACTAGCAACTAACAGGGCAGCCTTACTTGGTTTTTTATTCTCTACAAAACCGGGAAATTATTCCACCCAATTTGTCTGTATAAGGTAGTTGGATTGTCTAAGTCAAGGTTCAGCAATGGGCTATTATGAGTACCTACAATAGGCTGCGATTGAAACCTATTCATAGATTTGACAATGACTAATTACATGATCAACAGGGGTTCTGTAAAACTCACCCTGTAATTCTTAAAATAATGTCTACAATGTGTTAAAATTTGAAATTATTTGGACCTTTTCAGGTGCTCCACTTCTTACAGGGTGTCCATTAAATCAATGCAGAGCTGTTTTTGTTATTGTCTTTAAATGATATACACTACACGCAGATACATTTTGAGCCTAATCAACAAAAAGAATGTGGATGACACTGAATGAATTTGTTCATCCCTTTTTTTCCCCCAAAAAATCCCATTGCACAAAGTGGGTGGGATGTAATTGTAACTAACTGTAATTAGCCAATTAACTTATAGCACAAATAATTCTCATTCCCAACAGTGTAATCCAACAGTCCTCAGATTTTTCTCCTCCCTATTGTGACTAATCATCAGCATAGAAGATGCTCTTCATCAGCCCACCCGTCTGCTCACCCTGGCTGTTGGCACCGACTTGCCACGATAATGACTGAGGCTACTCTGAGACGATGTTTACTAGCTGACAGCAGCACCCTGCTCTCTCTGTATGCTCCAGCAAGCATTTCCATTTAGCTCACTTCTGAAGCTCCTGCCTAATTTCTCTTTGGAGACAGAAATCCTTTAAACCCCATTCTATCCTGGGGCAACATATTTACTGAGGGCTGGCTTTCCAATACCTGAGAGAGATTAACACTGCTCCCTGATTTATGAATCCATGCCACCCACCCACAGGCTTGGTCAGGGGCCCTAGCTACTCTACCCTGCTACTTCCTCTTCACACAATGGGATTTAGGTATCAGAAGGAACACACAAACACAAACACACACTTCCTCACATACAGCAGAACTGGGTTTAAATGGAGTTTAAACTGCGAATATGCATAGATCATCCCTCCGAATTTCCCCAAAGAAAACAGTGCGCAGAATTGGCAAGGGTAAAACAGGCTGTCTCATACTCCTGTTGGCAAGTGGAAATAACTCAAAACGAAACTTTTTGATAGAAGATATCTCCTGGACAGAAATAAACCTGACAATGTATAGTTTAAGAAACTCCGTCCTGATTTATCACTTTGATATACAGTTAAAGCATATGCAAACAGGTACTCTAGGTCTGTCACTGCAGCATGGAGCTGTAGTCAAAAGATCTGTGACATCCATCTACTGTTTTGGCATCCCACCATCTCACTGGCATCACGGGCTGTCTGTGACTGAGGTGGTCGGATGGCTGCCAGACTGAGTGACAGCCTGGTATTTGTTTATCCTGAATAGTCAATTGCTGGGCATCTGTACTACAGAAACAACAAAGCTGCTGGCACAGAGTTCAGTGGACGTGTCTGTTACTCTTATTCAATTGAGAGAATGCTTTTAAATTGTCCTAATTTCGGCAATAAAGCATTCATAAAAGACATCATGTCATGTATTTCTGTGGATAAATACGCCAACAATAAAATCAGACAGTTATAGTGCTGGCAACATCTTTGTAACATATGTCTAATGGTCGCAATCAAAACACATGCACGGTAGCCTAAGGATATTTAAGAATGCGTCTGTGTGGAGGGTCTCAGCAGCAGCACAACCTGTGGCGTGGTACTGAACACATGGCGAAGATGTTCATATGTTTTCCTTGTGACCCTTTTTTGTACTACTTTTCTCCTCATTTCATGGCACTAGATTAAACATCTTCTATTGTGGGGCGAAGTCAGATGTTGTAAACATTCAGGGCTGACCTCAAACCTAGGTGGATCTGAGGGCATGCTCCTCCAGGAGGACATTTTTCCCATTCACAGCAGCTATTTTTCCAAGTCATTTAAAATAAAATAAAATGCATATAAATCTGTATATTATTTGGGAAAAACATGATAGTTGTCAAGGGACAACACATCCTGTAGAGCCCACATCCTATTTTGTGCCTCACTGTTCTCCAACTGTCTTGAATATTCTGAAACCAGAACACACCAAATGTTGAGGATGACTAATTTTCACTCCTGGCACCTAAAAAGAGGCAACATTTGTCTGACACACACTCCCTAGTTTGACAACTCTGTTTTGGCCTACTCGTACACCTGTTTTTTTCACTGAACAGAAAAATACAACCATACACCAATCCAGGTTTCTCTCTTCCACTGAACTAAGACTAACTCACCAAAACCATCTTAGTTAGTCTTGTTAGTCATCTAGTTAGTTGGTCCACTGTTCCAACATTCACCAACTCTGGTTAAGTTGAAATAAACCCTTAATTTACAGTTAGAAGTAAAAAAAATATGCTTATTTACACTGTGTGTATCCACAAAGTCTCTCTCATTCAATCATGTCCGCTGAGCAACTACACAACGCTGTGTTTCAACAAAGATGTCATGAATGCGAATAAAAGAAACAGGACAGTAGCAATTTAGAGAAGATTTTAAAAGTAAAGGATTTTAAGAAATGTACTACTCCAGAGCTTGTTTGGTCGTTACTGTACAAACTCACCTCTGTAAGTTCCTGACTTGCTGCACATTGGACGGTTTATACAAAGGTTAGCCCACTTTAACGATTGCAGTGGCAACGGTGCACATGAAAACGGCTGCTGTTCTGATCGTCCTGCTATGATGATTTAAATGTGACTGTCCGTTCTACTCTTATTCTATTTATATGGGTAGGAATTTGGCATTTCATAGACTTCTTCATTGGCATTCTCTTGTCTATCAAGCTGTTCTTGGTCTACTTCCAGCATATTTATGTGTGTACATTAAGTAAAAAATTGGAAATGGCTATGCCCTCAATTCACAAAACATGTTTTTATTGTCTATATCGAGGGTATGTGCAGAGTTTGGCAAGCGAGCATTTATGTATGCAGCTTCTTATATGTAGAATCTTCTGCAGGGGGACTCAAAGTTGCACTCATTGGTTCCTCTCAGCCGTTTCAAAGCACTGTTGCAGGACTATGCCAATGTCAGGGTGTATTTCAGCTGTTTTTGTTATGGTGTAGTTGCCCTTTTTGCATTTTTATGGTTCATTTCTTGAGTATTTACATAGTTTTTGGCTTTTCTTTGTTGTAATCTCATTTTGTGTTTTATATCTCTTGTTTTAGAGCTTTATATTTTTTATTCTATATTTCTGTTCCATGTTGTCCGTCTGTAACTTACATTCCTGCTTGTCTTGGTCAGGACAATCTTGAATAAGAGATTTTCAATTTCAAGAGGGTTTTTGGTTAAATAAAGGGTAAAGAAATATAATAAACAGCAATACTTATCTTGAAACCTATTTCTGTTACACTATGCTGGTACAGAGCTCACAGAATGAGTGTTTATCTGAAAAATCTACTGATTACAACTCAAGGATCCCCAACAATGCCAATAAATGCGGTCTTCAGTACTCTATAATAGATTTCTTTAGGGAATAAAGTAGAAGGACAAACACTATGGGCATATAATCATCATCTGAATGACACAAAGTTGAAGGTATTATTAAAAACCTAATGGTTTTGGGGCTTTTGAGAAAACATTTAGGGCCGGAGCCCCAGTGCCCCCCCCCTCTCTACTCCGCCTCTGCTTCTGTTAATGAGACTGCCATTGTCTTACAGTGGCCTTTTATGTTGCCAGGACAGTGAGACTTTAATAGAAGTGCATGTGAAATGTACATGCTTAATTGACTGCCCGCCCCCTAATTAGTGGCTTAACAATGGCAGGTTCTAGTGTTTTTTTGTCGGGTTAATATCCCACATTATTTTCTTATCATCTGCTATTAGTATAAGGCAAGCAAGATATCTTTTCACTTAGTTTGAGATACACAGTATTTGCAGTGTTTGCACGTCAGTTTGCAGATATTACTGATTACAGTGTTACACTGTCACACACATTTAGGGAATACTGGATTGTTGTATAACATGTATTAGACTTGTGGTAATGGGCTGGACTTGAATCTCAATGTTGTGTTTTTGTTTCTCCTTATCTATTGAAACTATTTGTACTACAGCAAATATTAAATTCAAACAGTACTAACAGTAAAGGGCTGTCTACTCTCTGCTTCTTACTGCTAGTCAGAGGTAGATGAACATTTAAACAACTAGCCCTTGTTTGCTATTGGCATCGAGATTCCTGCTCTCAACTTTGTTGCAGAATGATCACATCATGGCCACAACCTCATGTCTGGATTACTGCAACATGCTCTTGGCTGTGACACTAAAGTGCTTTCTTCTACCCCTGCAGCTCATCCAGAGTGCTGCAGTCTGCTTCCTGTCCAACCAAAGTCAAAAGTGTTCTAAGTCACTGCCTACATTCCAACAAATGGCCATATGCTGTATAAAAGCTTGTACTGAATTAGAGTGATTGTGCCCATGAGTAAATGTACACACCTTCAGCACATAACCCGAGCCCACTCTCCAGCCTGTGCTCTGCACTCTTTATTCCCTCCTCTCTATGGCAAAGGGGTCATACCATATTGCCTGCCATTTTCAACCCTTTCTCCTTATTGCCAAATATAAGAACATTCGTTTGACTGCAGTGAAAACAGAAAGTCTTTTCTCTGTAGAAAACTTACATCCACATTTTGCTACTATTTACTATGTAAAGTGTTTCATACCCTAATAGCCTCTTGCTTTACTAAGCAAATAACAGACTTAAGTGGGGTATAAAGCTGTATTTTGGCAAAATTATAATGAGTAAAAGAGAGCATCACCTTAAAGGTGCCCTGTGGAGTTTCAACAAGTCATTCATCCCATTGGACCACATAAATCTTAAGTTCATACTTCAAAAAACAACCTACACGAGTGTTTCCTAAATTAGCACACCCACTGGTGGACAACAGAATAGCTCTTACGACTGCTAACGGTTGCAGTTTTAAACACGTGGGTAACATTTTGAAACTGTCACAGTCACACCAAAACTACATGGTTAGGTTGGCAATGAAATTCCTTGGTTAGGTTTAGAAAAAACATCATGGTTTGACTCACAATAACTACTTTTGTTATTACGGTAACATGAGATATTTTCATGGAAAAAAATCCTTATAACTTTATGTTGACTTTTAGTTAGTAGTAGGGCTGCCCCTCACTAAGAACCTTCCTCGTCGACCAATAGTTGTCATTTAGGGCCATTAGTCAACTAGTCGCCCACATGTTTATGATATTAATGTAATTATTAGATTATATATTGTGGACGGGGCAACACAATGGTTTGAGTTGAAGGTGTGAGAAAGAATAGTATCAGTAACATTGTTAACACTGTGCTACATTACAGAGAAATACAAAACCGTACTAATGAACCTTCATTAATATAGGCCTATATTTTATCTACAAGTGCACGTCACACACTGAGCGAGCCGCCTGTTAATGACGCTGTCGGCTAATGGGCATGTAGCTACTTCCGTGTTTCAGATGATACGTCATGTTTGTAGTCGACCAGTGGAGATGAGTTTACATATCACCTTGGGTTGGTCCTTCACCTTCTCAAAATGATCCCACACTTTGGATTTCCTGCCCGACATGTTATTAACTAGCCTGTGGAATAACCGCAGGTACCAGCCCTGGAAATTAACGTGACTCCTCCTGACTGCTGGGCGTGGCCTCTTCCTGCTTCTGTCCTTTCAAATTAAATTCCAACATTGTTCAGTCATACAGGTTTTGATTTATTTTGAAAAAGGCACAGCTCCTAATAGAGTTTCATGTTTGTTTGTTTGTTTTTTCTGCAACTAAGCAACCAATGAAATCTTGCAGACTAATGACCTTTCTGGTCGATTAATGTTTGGTCGACTATTAGGGGGCAGCCCTAGTTGAGACATGAGCACCGGTCTTCTGTATGAGAATCCAGTGCTTGTTTGACCAATCCACCTCCTCTCCTTTCCATCCTCATCATTTCTTGCTCTTTAAACTACATCACTGGACTTCCTCCTTTGCTCCTGTAATAATTTATGGCCGTCAGAGGTTGCCACCTAACAAACACTGTAAATTTTGGTTATGATTTCTGCTTGTAAGAAAGGCCTTTGTGGTCGTATTTGGAGGATAACAGTCTTAAAGTTTTCTTGTAAACATACAAAAGTTATGTTAACATTACGTGTTACTCAAAATGCACTGTGTGTCCTCAGTGAACCCGTTGAGTGTATTTCCGTCCTCATGAAACATTTGCAAAGCCAATTTTTAAGTATTTTAAATGCATTCATTCAATATTCATGTTTACCAGCTTTTATTCTTCTTCTCCCCTGCCTTTGTTGGCACATGGCAGCATATCTTGGCAAGTTACCGCCACCTGTACATCTGCGGAATCCTGTGAAATACACCCACTTATAGCGAGCCAGCTCCATAGCGCTATTAGAGATCAAAAACTCCACAGGGAACCTTCAAGTAAAGAATCTGCATACATCTTGCAGCACTGACAAAATGAGGTCAGATTGCTACAGATGAAGCCAAACACAGAAATGGTCAGCTCCTTTATAAAAACAAGTTTCAGTGCTGAGCCTTATAAGAAATGAAGTGTTGGGTCATGTTGTCTATAGTGAGAACATATGTAGATGCAATGACATTTGAATGGCACCAGACTACAACACAATCCAAACAAGAAATGGAAATAATTAAACTATAACCTACAATATATCTTTAAACAAAGGAAAACAACAAAAAATAGAACTGCCATCTTTCCAGCACTGTCCAGGGCATTTTCTGTTTTTCAATTGCTTTGATGGAACCTGACGGAAATCTGATGGAGTCAGGAAAACACATCTCTCCTGCTCTCCTATCATTCATTGGAGAGCTCTCAATGAACGAATTGAAAATAACATACAATATACAGTAGATGTGGTGGTGCAGAGGTGCAGCCAAATATTTTTAGCCCTTTCATTCTTTAGTTTGATACATACTGAGCCTGCAGAGGTAAGACTTGTTTTCACTGAATCATTCCTCCCACTGTGAATGCTACAGACGCTTTATAAGCTAGCTGCCTTCCCGTGCCCATTCATGTTGTCTGTACATTACTAAGTATTTCCCCGCTGCTATGAATCCAACGGAGGCTTTGCAACTTGTAAATCATTTCTTCTGAAGTTATAAATCACACAATTTGCTAAGAACAAGTTGTGTACATCCGCCATGACCTGTTCAGTGACAACTTGAGTCGCTGTGGTGGTGTAATGAGCACTTATACATAGCTCTCAAATTGGGGATAAATGCTTGTCTTGTCACCATCTGCAGAACCACACATTTCTTCACTAAATAGAGGAACTGCTAAGTAAAGTTGCCTGGTATGCTGTAAGTTGCAAAGTAAATCAGCTCCTGTTTTGTGTGGCACAGTAATCCAGCATTTCCCATGACAACAAGCCTGGTGGCACAAAGGTAAAATGCAGTGAAGAAGCTGCCAATCTTCTCTGCCACAGAGAGACAATTGGGACGCCTGGGAAATATAGCACCAGAAATTTGGCATTAACAATCATAAAAAACATGGCACTGTGACCATCTTGCTTGCCTGCAAGCATATTTTCACAATATTGTGATGGAGTGAAAAGCCAAAATTCTGATAAAATATGGAGACAACATCATGAAAGCATTATATTACCTAGTCCTAATGGCCAGACATGTGTTAGTGATTAACATCAGTGTAACTGTGATATCCTACAGTATTTCCACATTTAGCGAAACATGTTTAGAGTCAAATTTTGAAGTAATTTATTTTATAATATGAATATTTGGCCGAGTTTGGACTTGAAAAGATGCTTTGATGTTTCAGACAAAGCAGTGCAGAATGGAACGAAGCGGAATACTTCAACCGGGGGAGTTATCCATCATCTCCTGTCCATCAATCATTAATGGCTAAAGTGGTTCCATTTTCATGGTAGAGAACATAACAATCTTGCATCTGAGCATTTTGTCCCTCTCCTCCAAGCCCCTTTACAGCTACCCTCTCCCAGTCGCATTGTGCTATTTCAACAAGCACCTCGTCCACTCACCCCTTCTCCCCACGTGCTTCCTCCTCTGTTCCTGTCAGCTGGTCATGTTCCTGAGCATAAATAGTGCAACCAACCATTTTGGTGAACCATGTTCCTGTTAACATCACTCATCTTCAAGATACAGTTCAACTAGTGCTTGACTACCTGCCCAGACCCCTGCAACACACAGAGGGATGGAAATCCTCAAAAAGAGTTCTGAAATTGCAAGAAGATAATCACTCCAACAGAAAAGTGAAAGCTCCGGCGATGATATACAAAAATGAAAATACTTAACTGCCCAAGTAAATTAATAAATCTCTGTATAGACTGCTAAGTGCTCTCCCTATGGTTAAATTAAGGCAATTAACTTCAAGCAACATCAACTGCAGGAGTCCTGAACTCAAACTCACGTCTCCAATGTCAAATTCAATCCCTTTTTATGCCGATCACGACCTCTGCCCCGAAAGGTTCCTCAGCAGTATTACAATGTCACACAATTCCTACTTTAGCTGCAAACTCATGTGAACATATGCCACTTCAGCATGCGACCAGCGCTGTCAGTTTTCTGGAGAGGACAGTCATGATATGGGTGACTGGACGCAGGTTGCCTGAAACACACAGGTATTTTTAAGACATTTGGAAAAAATCCCCAGAGCTGTTGTTTTGTCTGGAGAGGACAGTCCTTCTGACATGCCAAGATGATGAACAGTGTACCGAGAAAACCAGCGCTACAAACTGAAGGATGAAGAGGGGTACATTTCATGGAATAAATGGAAAAAGACGCCAGTAGTTTTTTACTATAAATCTGTACAACTTGCAGTTTTTAACGTGGATATCCAAACTTTTAAATAATATTAAATGGTGATATTAAATCTCCTTTTTTTCCCACATAACAAATAAGAACTGCGGGAACATTTACAGTACACAATACCCTGCAGATATTCAAAGAAGTGTCTGTAGTAACCCACAATAATTTTCTGTGTTAGAGGAAAATATAGTTGACTGACTGACAAACACAAACAAAGAAACAACACATGAATAACAATTTCCTTCTTGTAGGTCTAAACAAAATGAGGTGTAGAGTTGCCAGGTGCTGACTCACCTCTGGTTCACCTTAAAGGTGATTTAATTATGAATGAGTAGGAGGATTATTTGCCCCAGTAGATAAAACACCTCGTATTATTTGCTTGCTGTAATCCCCAGTACAGAAACATATGCAATAAAAGCTGACATTGGTTTCTCAGCTTCCTACAGTTTCTCATATCAGACTTTAATAGTCTACAGTATGTTTGTTAACCACATCGCTTCACTGGATACATTACGAAATTATATTGCACTGTACCTGTTCAGGACCCAAAGGGACTTTGACATTTAAACTGACGACAAAATGTGTTGTCCACTTACATTTAACATTAATATTTCAGTTTCACATAAAAATGAAAAAGTTTAGAGGTAGTCTGCTTGTAATAATCTGCAGAAATAGAAAATATCTTATATAAACATGTACTGTTGCTACAAGGTTTCATTACAGGCATAGAAGTCAGAGTATTTTTTGTGCCCTGTTATTATTTTGCAGCATTACTTCTCACATACTTGTTTGGTTGAGTTCAAATGTGCATCTAACATTATAAAAAAAAACATCTAAGACCTTGTAACATCGTGGGCCCTTTAATTTGACAGTCCCCTGCAATGCAGCGTATTTGCACGATAGGATCTGGCTGGTTGGTCTTTGTAACTACAGATATCTCTTCAAATTAAGGAAGTGCCAAATGCATTCCTCAGTCATAAATTGAGAAAGCAGGACTAATTAATTAAATTACTTGTTAACACTAAAAGGCAGTCTGACTAACCTGAGGGGGAAAAACTGCAACCTTGTAAAATGCTTTGTAAATTGAAGTGTAGATCAATATGATAGTGATGAACTAAACAAACCAAAGTAGTGAATCCAGAAATTAATGACACTTGAATATTGGATTTTTTTTTCCCTGTGGCAGTGAACGACTAGTGCCTTAGAGAAGTGCCTGATTCTGTCCCTTGAGAGGATGGAAGAAAGGATTAGATCAGTGGTTCCCAAGTGGTCCAGCCATGGGGTCCAGATTTCTTCTTAGTCATTAGTTTAAGGTCCAAACACTGGAATACATTCAGCATCATACCTGCATTTGGCCTTGTCATTGAGCTAGTTTGCTGTCTCTGTCAAGTAGCTGTCCATTAGTCACTCACTCTACAGTAGGAAATAGAGCTTCAAATTAAAGCTCTTTGCAGGAAATTCACTATATTTCAAAATAAAGTTAGTTTTCTTACAAACTTGACACATACGCGAGTCACTTACGGTCCATTCAGAATGGACCTTTTACGTGACAAAAGTGCTGACAGAACAGAGCTTTGGTCATTATTGTTATTTTTTTCTTTAACTCCTCCACTGTTGTCATTTTCAGTCACATTTACACTGAAACGTATTTTGGGTTTAAGACACTGTTGGATAGAGGAGGTTTTTAGCTTTCTAATAATATCAGTATTATTTTTGTACTCCAAATATTAAGCAAACCACCTCACATTACATACTGACTGTCACCCATGACTCTGAGAAAAAGGCCTGTAAAGTTTGTGGTACGGTGGCTGCAAAGATATATGACAGAGCCCATTGGCCCTCTAAACTGGGAGTGCGTGCTATACTCCAAGGGCTGTCCCAGGGTTAAAAAAATATACTGAAAATGTTGGTGTTACTTTTATTTTGTAGCCAGCAAGGTCAAAAAAAGAACACAAGCAAACCCAACAACATGGTGCGGGAAGACGAGATAATATTGTTTGTGTTGGCAAAGAGAGCTAGCATACAGTTAGCAATGGTCTTAACACGACAGTGTCCACACTGTGGATTAATTTTTGTGAAAAACAGCTTTGAGTCTTTTGATTGGTGGACGCTTACAGACTAAAGGAATATAAATTGTTGAGGAATTAACTCATGTACAGACTTTCTGACTGCTTCAAATGTGTCTCTCTTGTTTACCACACCAGTATATCGCAATTAATTGTGCTTGAGTGCTAATGGTTTCTGTAAAATTAACTGGACAATTGAAGTGGGTCATCCCCGGCATCCTGGTGGGTTTTAAGAAGTTTTAATATTTCAAAAGCCAAGATTTTGTTTCTTTGAAATCACATGTAAACCCACTGTCACAGACCCTGCCTTGTTACTATGAGAATCTCATTCATAATTTCAGGGAGACATGGAGGGAGGGAGGGAAAGTGTGGCTGACAAGTGTTTGCTGCTAGCTTGTCATCTGAATTTGTTATTGAGAGTTTCGTATTCTGAAAGCCAAGACTCAGTTTATTTACAATCAAATACAACCCCCAAATGACCAAGACGCTGACATTTATCCATGTTTACCTAGCAGTGAGCTGTTGAGACTTCCTATATTTTTTGACAGAGTACGCCACTTATGCTGTTACTTACTTTTGCTCTGTCAGTTAAACCCTTCCTTGCCTTCTTTTTCTCTCATGCTTGAGTTTGTTACCCCTGTCTCTTGTCTTGCGTTTCTTGTGGGGCCCATTGAAGTTCCTTTACATTATCATTCTCTGCCAGATTCACATGTGCAGGAGGCTTTTATCACTACCAGGGTTATTCCCAGCTCAGGCCCAGTGTCTAGCACAATCCATGTAGGCTGTTTATGACATTACTGCTCATGACTCGAAAATGTTAAGCTGACTTTGGGCTTATTTATTTGGGTACATTGATTCTATAGAACTCTCTACAAAAGAAGTGCTACAGAGTAAGACAGTTCAGCTACAGGACAACCAGCTCTGCCAGTCAAAATATTGCCAGCCACTTCAATCACAGCGCACTTCTTCCAGTTCCATCCTCTCTTCTTTTCCCACCTGCACAGAGAGCATTCCTGGGATTACAGCCACAAACAGCACACAACTCAGAGAGCTGTTTTACTAACTGTAGCTGTTAGCTTTGATGAACATTAATTTCAAGTTCTATATGCTGCGTTACATATCTGTATTGCTTGATTACCTGAGCTTCTTGTTCTAGATTGCTCTGTCTATTCACGTCGGTATTAAAACATAACAATCTTTGTATAGCTTTCTAACTTTTGAAAATCATTTTTATGTCTAAAACTGTTGTTTGAAAACTGTTTTAAAAAAGTTCTCCTCCCCCTCATTTAAATTGTCAGTGATGATGATGATTGCCCGATCACAGTCCATGACATGCAACATCACTGTCTGTTTGGATGCTAGACAGAGGCTGTGTTTAGTGTTTAGAAATTATTAAAAAAGGCTATTCTTACCATGCCACTACACTGCTTAAAAGCCAATTTAATAACAGGACATTAGCCGATCTTTCAGTGTGATTAGTATAGAAAAGCATCTCAACAAATTTTCACCAAAAAGACTAAAATTACTTAGAGTTTTAGGGACTGAACACACCTCATTCATTCATTTATTCATCAGAAACTGACTGAAAGTTGAACTTATTGGCTTGTTCATAAAGGCTAATACCCTTTTCATACTTTCAGATTCAGTATCCAGATGCTGACACTATATGTTGAATGTAATGACAGTTTTTGACAATGACAGTTTTTGTTAGAAGGACTGAATATTTCCAAGAAAATAGTTTGTCATCTGTAAATAAAATGCTTTGGTCACACACCACAATCCTAAAATAATTCAAAAAAGCTCCAACATTCTGGGGAAAGCAAACAATCAGTCTGCAGTCTTTGAGATTCAAAATATCCAGCACCCCGATGGCTTCAGGTTTAATACTTATTTTCATAATCAGTAGTGAAAAGTCACTGTTGAGTGTCTTCAGCTCCTCCTGCGTACATCACTGTTACTTTTAATTTGTTTCTGTAACTCAGAATGTTCTGTTAATTGTACTTTTACTTTCCTTGAGTATTGTAATCTCATGTCACTCATCTACTCCACTACACTTCAGAGGGGAATATTGTGCTTTATACTTCATTACAACTATTTGATAACTTTAGTGGCTAGTTAGTTTACGACGTAATATTCCTGCATAGAAACCATATGTAAAATATGCAAGTGTAGGTGAAACAATTTGTCAGTTTATTAAAAAATTAATTGTTGCAAAAACAATGCAAAACATGCCATGGTTCCAGCTTCTCAAATGTGAGGACTTGCTGCTTCCCCTTTTAATGATTTAATTATGTTGATTTATGTCATTGATTTATTTTTTCTGTATTGAGTATTTTTACTTTTAATTAATGCTGTCAGAATAACTTGTTATTTTTTATTAATTAATCACAGAAACGCATAAAGGGGGGAAAAAAGCTAATTAATCATGTTCCGTGGTGCCCTTTGACCTGGTGCATCATTGAAGGCCACAGTGGCTTTGTCACATGATGGAGGCAGATGAAACAATGGTGTTTGGAACATTCACATTTAAAAAATGCCCAAATTGAACTGTTGATAGGAGCACCATTGTCTGCAATTTCTGCAGTAAGACATTTTTTATTTACTTTAAGCCTGAAATATCACTTCAACGCAAAGCATTTACAGTAGCAGTGATCCTAGAGGTCGGAGCTAGCACAGCCTCTGATGCTAATGCTAGCAGCCAGCCCCATCTAGCCACACTCGACCAGCCTTTCAGACGCAAACTACCTCTGATCGACTAACTATCTCTCTGCAAAATGGATTGCAATGGACTGCAGACCAGTGTCAGTGGTAGAGGACAGGGGGACAATTGTGTCCAAAATCCAGCAGCTTTACTACGACACATCAGCCAAAATTCATTTGAATTGAAGTTTTTAAAATATTTTAACTGTAAAAATTGATGTGATTAATTAGGATTATTAATCACAGAGCATGTTAACAATTAGATTAATCTTCTTAATCGCTCGACAGCCCCACTTTTAATACATTAATACATTTTCCTGATTATACTTACAAGCTTTTACTTATGTTATATTTTCAGTGCAGGACTATTTCTATTAACAGAGCATTTTTACATTGTGGTATGAGGGTGTTTGCTTGCATGAAGGATCTGAATACTTCATGTGATTTTCAAATACAGAGACTGGACATTTCTGGTCAATTTTAATTTGTTTTTTTACTAATTTTTTTCCTAGTTTCCTCGTCTTTTTTTATGTGTATTTTCTTGTTGGCTGGCTTCTGTCTAAACACTATTAATTTATGTATGCAAGTTTTTCTGAGTGTAACCAGGGGAATAAGATTTGGCTGATCTCTTAGAGATGTAAAAATGCATCCCACAAAAAAAAAGAAAAAAAAAAAAATGCTGTTTTAGGAAAACACTCAGAACTGAACATCGTGTAAATGCAGCCCAATTGGCAGCACCTAGTAACCTCTTCAGTCGTTTTATTGGCTCTTCTCCCTCGTCTCCGAGGACGATTCAGAAATAATCTCAAGATTTTGTTGTTGTTTGTGAGGCAGATCTATTATATTTCTGTTTGTTTTGATCCCATTTGACCTGTAGAACTCTCCGGTCATCAGACATGGGGCTCTTGGTTGTTGCATAGTCTAGATTTGAGCTTAAGGGTTGTTGCAAGACAAGATAAACAACCTCTCTCATTATATCAGTTCTGCACACTCCAACGACTCATTCAAATTTCATCTCACAGTCCACTTCTATTTGCCTTCGCCTTTCCGCGTCTACGTGTGTGTATTTGCGTATGCGTGATTGTGCAAGTGATCCTTTTGTCTCGCTGCCCTGTGCTTCTTGTATGCAATGTTTTAAATCATTCATATAGCACTTTAGTCAATAATGGTTGTTTTAAATGTTTTATAAATAAACATGACATCCCTATCTCACCCCATTCTCCTCTCTGTTTATTCTGGGCACTCTCCTGTCATGTATTATTTCAGCTTCTTTGCAGTCTAGGGAACTCTCATCCATGCGCAACCAATCTGACAGACCTCAACAGCCCAGTAATCAATTGTAATATTTTTTTTTCAGAAACGTAACTGATGACAGAATTATGTTTCATCCAAAAATCTGCATTCATTCAGAGAATATGTGACTTGGTTGTTTATTTGATTCATTATGAGTCCTTTGTGCAGAAACTGTCGGGAATAACTTCACTCTATAATTGCACAGGGACATGCGGCGGTCCTCGAAGATATCCAGCATATGACTATTACTTTCCTCCTTAGCGTTCATTTGATTTGTCTTAATAGTGTGACTTAATAAAGATAGACGCTTCAATTTTAAGTCAATATTTTTGTGTATGTACTCAGAGAGGCACAAGCTGAAGTAAGAGTAAACTATGATAGAGCATGAACATTAGAGAAACTCCTGGGGTCTGTTACCTGAAAGCACCTTACGGCTAAATTGATCCAAAACCTATCTTGCAGGTCTTATTTTCAGAGTGCTTCCAAAAAGAACCTTTTTACCAACTTCCTATCTTACCAACAACTGCAATCCAGCATCTTGTGTTTCAAGTCTTTAAACTCTATTTTCGTGTCAACGCAGGCCACGGAACTCAGTATTGCAAAAGCAAACCGATATTTTCCAGGGGCACACTGGGGTTACTTCCTCGACTGTGCTGGTTTGGTACCCCGGTGGCTCGCCATGTGCCACAGTGGGAGGAGAAGCACGGTAGAGGGTGTGGGGATGCCAGCCCAGTGGCGCACTGCAATCTTGGTGCCAAGAATGAGTGCATCTCGTGCAGTCCACCGCCCGCCCGCTGAGAGCAGGTCGACAGCTCAGCCCAGTGCAGCTGAGTGCACTTGTGTTCAATAATATTTTGGTCACTTCATTTGGTGGAAGGTGCACCCATATAAACCTCTCTGGAATCACACAAACCTTTTTGTTTATATTTGCTCATTCTCCGCTTTCACTCTACTTCTACAACCAGCTGACATGTGATGATACAGAAAACAATTTCATTTCCATTAAGCCATTAATGCCAGCCAGACAGAGAAAAAAAAAAGACTGTGAGTGACTCTTACTGGCTCTGTAATCCACGACAGTCAATAGCCTTTTGTGACAGCCTTTACTTTACTCTGGTGACTCTCTTTACAGCAATCTGAAAGCAGCAGGTACCTGTTTCATCTGCAGTCTCTCACTGGAGTGATGATGCTTCCTGTCGAGTCACAATTACGCATATCTGCCAATTAAACCTTGTGCAACAAGCACCAGACTGTTGCAAAATAACCACAAACGTGGCAATATTTGGCACTGTCATGTAACTGAACTTTATGGTTATTTGTCAGTGCCTCTTTGAATTAGGGTTTAAGGACTTTTGCCAAGGCCTGTGTCATGGAGTCAACAATGGGGACCATATCTGCTGGAGGGGGGGGGGGTCTCAGCTTTTGAGTAAGATATTATTTATTTCCACAATTTAAGTTGGGCGGCACTGTGGTGCAGTGTTTAACATTATTGCCTCATGGCAAGAGAGGTCCTGGTTTGAACCTGGAGTCGGGGGTTTGAACCCTGGGGTCAGGGAGCCCCTCTGTGAGGAGCTTGGGTTTTCTCTGGGTACTCCAGCGTCCTCCCACAGTCCAAAGACATGCAGGTTAATTGGTGACTCTAAATTGTTCGTAGGTGTGAATGTGAGTGTGAATGGTTGTCTGTCTCTATGTGTCAGCCCTGTAATAGTCTGGTGACCTGTCCAGGGTGTACCCTGCCTCTCACCCAATGTCAGCTGGGATAGGCTCCAGCCCCCCCACGACCCCCAACAGGATAAGTGCTCACGGAAAATGAATGAAATTAAGTTCAAGCGCAAAATGATGTATTGTTGCCAATGTAACCTTTTCATGAATGACTCCATGACTGAAGTGACGTGTTGTTATTGGTATGGTGATCAACAACTGATAAGAACATTAAGAGATTCACCTTCTGCAAAGCTAGCAAATGGAATATGCTCAGAATGTTTGCTAGCTAATGCACAGAATGTATGCTAGCTTGTTAGCATTCTAAAAGGAATTTAGCACAAGAGAAAGGGGGTGTTAGCTATTCATCCAAGACAGAGGACATAACCATTCATAAAATTATCATTTTCATAACACTGTACGAACACTTCAGAGGTCAACAGTGATACAGGACAGTGATTTTCAAACTTTTTGTGCCCAAGGCACACCAAAGGGCAAGCCAAAATCTCAAGGCATACCTGTATTTATATCTGCGCACAATAGTTTCTTACCCGACATAAGGTAATAAAAATAAGAAAAAATAAGGCAGGTAGCTTTCGTGATACTGTCTGCTGATTCTCTTTCGGTGGTAGGTTGTCTTCGCTGGTGCTTTGTTGTTGTTTACTATGTGCAATAAAGCGATACATCGTCCCACTCATGGCTTTTTTCTTTTAATTGTTATCATCCCTCTCACTGGCTGCCAATCAGGGCTTTTGATGTGTCACACACTTATAATTCCCACACACGAACAGCAACAAATAGGTTCCTTGTGAAGGTTTTTAAAATTCAATTAAATTACATTAAATTACATTTTTTAGCTAGTGTTTGCCTCTTCATTGGAAAATGGGTGCACTCAACATACCAATACAGTCAATTAAAAATCAATTCATAACTTTTTGTATAGGCCCAGTTAATTATTGGCATCATGGCACACCAGTTGATAAACTCTGATATAGGGTATGTAACACTCATATTGCATTATGTCCCACTTTATAAAACATCACTAAGTAATGAAATAGAAAGACAATACAGTGTTTGACAATGATTATACCCACAGCAGTCGAGCAATAGCTTCTGCTCGGGTATGTCAACACCACTGGGACAAAGCCTATACAGAACTGCAGTTCACCATAATGGTAGAACCTGTGGTAATATAGATGGGAATGGCAATTTGATAGGTTTAGTTATGATTATGATTAGATTTGTTGATGCTAATGGTCACTTCGGATGTGGTTGTTTGTCATAGCATACATTATAGGGACATTGTGGTGAGGAGGACGTTCACCTCCAGTATATACATTATAACTATAAATATTATCTTGGCTTTTGCCTATACTTCCAGTGTACTGTTCATTCCATCTGGCCGTGATGCAACTTTTCGTAATCATCTCGTTTTCTATTTGTTCATCATTTTATTGATCTCATTCCAGTGTGTTAGCTGGTTTATTTTCGCCAATTGAAGTCTAATACAAAAACGTTGATTTGACAGAATGGCTTAATTTGTGCCTCAGGGAAATGTTGAGCAGCAGCTAAATTGAATCAAAGTAGACTTCACCAAGTTTACTCTCTAAAGCTTGCCAGGCTGGAGGCTGTCACTGCGTACTGTAAATTAAGCTGCTTTTTCATGACACACTCACGTTGATGCACCTTAATTGTATCTACAGTGTCATTTGTTTCATTTATGCTTTGTATTTTATGTATTTCTTTTTTAATAACCGACGTGGTTTATGGAGAATTTAATACAGCGAGTTCCTTTAAATCAAGGCTTCCTTCTCTTCAGCACCACGGACAGCGCACATTAAGAAGCTCTTAACAGTCCTGCACGTGCTCCTGCTTGTGAGTGCTGTTTTGGGAATTGTGTGTAAAAATTTAAGAGCTTTCGTAAAAATGCTCTTAGAAAAACCTCTTAACCTTTGAAATCAATCATTATTGGGAACACGGCCCTGTAAGGTCTCTTCCGTCTCAGCAGCCACATTTGCTCACATACCACTTGCTCATATATTACTGTCAAGTTTATTTCTCTCCTCACAAAAACTATCATAATGTTGACTGAAACTGCTGTGTCCCTGATTACCATCCATCTGTTATTGTTATTTTCTGCACTCTCGTGTTCAACTGATTTTTTTCTTGTTTTGTTTTGTTTACAAACTTCAATTCTTCCATTGTGGTAAAGCTTCAGGGATATCTTCAAGTCACAAAGAAACATAAAACATCTCTTCATGCTCTACTCCATTATAACAAAAAAACACTGTTAGACATCAGACTTTCACAACTCCCACACTGTGTATGTTTCCTTAGTTCAGATGAAAGCCACAACCTACGCACAAGTCTAACCACTTTCCTGTATTACATAAAGGATAATTAGTAAGTTCACTTTTTTTCAATATAAAACACATAGGCAGGCCAAGATTCAAAGGTTGTTGGGTCAGTTTTACTCCAAATCACTTTATCTATTTAGAATATGACACATGCAGCTTGTTTGATGAAAGTCACAGCTGGTTGTTTGGCCAGTCAGTGTTTTAATTTATGATTTAATCAGGTATGGTGTGCAGATGCTGTTTAGAAAACTACAGATGAGTTGCCATGCATTCAGCTAAATTTGAATTATGCACACACTGATAAAGGTTAATGTAGACTTCACTGTCATCATTTTATTTATATCACCAAACAATGTAGCTCTATTTTGTATAAACAGTGTTGTAAGTGGAAAAATCTAAAGCTAATTATATTGATTCAGAATCCTGCTTTGATGTCCTTTAATGCCGACTGTGTGGGATTCAGAACTTTAGACATCAATTGCCTTATTTATTAGGAATATTACATACTAATTACTGTCATCTGAAGGCTACTCTACAGGGTACGTTTGGTATTATTTCAGCCTGGACCCTATTTTCCCATGTTTTTGTGTCTAAGGGTGCTTTCAGACCTAGAGTTGTCTTGCTTTGGTCTCAATCAGGGACTAACTTTGTTAGAAAGTTGTATAATTGCCTAGAGTTGGTTCGTGTTCTCACGGCAGCATTTACAAGCGGACCAGATAAAATGCCTTGTGTAAGAAAGCTGCTCTTGATTGGTCAGAATTTCCATGTGGGAAAAATCCAGGAAGTAAACAAAACGTTGAAGAAGAGTACACTTGCAAGATAAATGTGACACTTTCTAATGTCACAATGGAGGGACAACTACGCAGGTTGATTTTAGCGCTGCTCATCATGGACTATATTGCTGTCATTGTTCATTTGAGTCAAAGCATACAGTTTGAAAACGAGGCGCAGCTCCAACTAGAAAACAATGTTTTGATGCATTGGATGTGCTGAATGTGCATATTAAGGCAGTACAGGAGGAGGCGCACATTAATAATCCTCCAGGACTGTAACATGCTCATGTTTAACCCAAACAATGTGTCATGTGACTGCAGTTGGTTCGGATCAAGGTTGGAACACGTTCTCACCACGAACAAACCGCACCAGAGTTCATTTGTAACCTGGACTGAGACCACCTCTTCCGGTTGTTTTTGCACCTGAGTGCTGTCTTCACACCTGCCCAAATGTACTGCACTTGGGGGGCAAACAAACTTGTCTGGATGGGAACAACAATTGAAATTGCTCCATGATTAGGCAAGGACACAGGCTGTAGTCTAGTCATTTGGGACATGTTCATGCTGTCAACTTATATCCATGATCCAATTTATATCCTGCCTGTTTTTGTCTCTGACAAAACAGAATATTTTTCCAAGTGTCTGACAGCTTATGAAAAGGATCCCAACAGAGCTAGACTTTTTGTCAAGGAGTAAGATCCCTTTTTTTTTAACCAGAAACAGCCCTGAAATCACCACGGCCAACCCGCCAGACTCCCTTTAAAGAAATAGTAATTTTACCATGGTAAAGCACACGTCATTCAAAGTTAACAGTAACAAAATAATACTCAGAAAAACCATGTGGGTCCATCTTTCCACTGTTACAACAACCATCGACTCTGGTATGATTGGAATAAACCCTTAACTAACACAGGTAGATGTGAAACGATGCTGGCTCTATACACACTTGTGATGGCTGTGCCCACAGCAACACAAAAGGTTGAATGATTCCCAGTCTCACCCACACCTTTACCACATGTTCAGCTACCCTCAATTTGTAATGTATCAGCACTTTGACAACACACTGTTTTCTAGATGAAGCGCACCCATTTACTAAACATTCTTTTGTCATTTTGCTAATTGCTTTTGTAAGTTTTTAATTCATTTCTCCTTGTCTTTGAGTTATCCAAAGTCACTTCCTGGTTGGAGTTTGGCAAAAGATGGGTCTGAGGGCGGAGCCTGGTTATATGGAGGAAGGCCATCCCAGGAACCAAACCAAGAGCTGTGACATCATGGTGGGGATTAGGGTTTTGCTTTGCGTGAGTCTTAGTCATTGTCTATGTAAGTTCTCACCTATGTGTTTAATTTGGTCTGATCAGCCAGTATACATGTTGCCCCATCGTCTCACTCTGTTAGGTCTGTTTGTTGAGTTAACATCTAGTTTTGTTAGCCCTTTTTTTTCCAGTAAAGTTAAGTTTTGTTGACCTCTTTTAAGGGCCTTGCAACTCTGACTCTGTTACCTTCAGTCATTTGCTTTGTAAAAAATATCTTTTGGGAAAATAAACCAACCACTTTGAACTTTAAACCTGTGTTCTTGTGCTTTGAGTGCTTGGTACGCAACAACACCAACATTAAAACTTATTTATATGTCTGGTCGGTTTGGTGATGGCTATTTTGGGGCTGTTTTCAGTTAAAGTGAAAGGATGTTGCTCTTTAACCAATGGGTGGATCTCTGTAGGCATCCTTTCCATAAGTTGTCGGACACGTAGAATAATAACTTGAGCCTGCCAGTGGCAAAAACAAGCACTTTTAGTGGACTTCAGTTGATGGTTACATAGTAGCCAGCTTTGCAGCGGACTCACTTCATAGTGCACCAGTTTTAAATAACATTGTTCCCATTCAACAAACACATGGAAAAATAGGATCCAGGTTGAAAAATACTGACCTTATCCTTTAACCTGCTTCTCATGTGAATCCCACTGCTGCTTCCCACACAAAAAATAAGGACTGCAGACTTATAATAATTTAATAAACCATTAATTTTGATTTATTTAACAAGATCTTTTGAACAGTCCTTAATATGTCATAAAAAAGGCAGCCGTAATATTGTTGTCAAACCTTGAATAAAGCACATGGTACAACCACCCACTGTCAAGGTCCTCATCTAAAATGTTTTATGTGTTAGAAGATATTTAACACCTCAACTTAGAACATAAAAGTGTCAAATATCTTCATGGTACTGTTTGCCTTTGTCAGCTGACTGAGTCACAGCGTTCAGTAGGGGGAGGCTTTTCAAGTCTGCCGGAGACTTACTCAGAACTAGTTAACCTGGGACCACTGAGTTCACATACTTGAGAGCACCACCAGCAGGTAAGACATCCCTCATACACGAGACATAAAATCATTATTCTGCCAAGCAGCAGGTCAATGATCAAAGACCACTGTTGTCACTGTTAATAGTTTGCTGACAGGCAAACAGCGCTAACAAAACAGACTGCCACTGCTTCAGGACAAACATGACGCCTTATGTTGGAAGCAGTTAATGTAGCCAGCCCTGTTACATGCATGAGAGCTTCTGTAGTGTGACTTTCTTTCTTAGATTTGCCATAAATTATGCATTTTAACATTTAAATGATCCACGTTTGATTTTGCTGTGTGCTTGAAGCAGCTTCTGAGAATCAACTAAGGCTCTTTCTACCCTTTTATATATCTCTGTACACCACAGTAAGTACACACACCCATAGGTTTATCTGCATTTATAGGGAGTAACGTGTGCATCTCATAGTCTATAAATATCATATGTAGGTTATTCTGTTAGCAGGGTCAAGTGCTACCTTGCTCAATCATGTCAAAAACTGGACAACTGTCTGACTCCGACCTTTGGCAAAGTGTTTACACATATATACTGTGCTGCTCTTTTTATTTGTTTAATTTTCATGCAATAAATTCCCTAACATATGTTTCTAAACTGATTCAAAGCCTTTCAATACTTTAATCTGGCATTTGCCGTGACCCTTATATATTTGGCCATGTACTTTATTACCCATTACATTTACAGCGTAGCTCTTTTTTGACATGTGTGTAGCTCATTTGCATGTGTCAGTTTAACATATTGCATAAATGTCTCACATGCCATGAAATACAATGTGCACATCAACAGCACTGGCCAGTAATTGCTGATAGTTAATTACAGCTTTCATATATTGTAACATTGCTCATTCTTGTTGGCTTCAGTCGCCTGTCCTGTACACTTTTTGAAATTGCATTAAAATTCTAAGCTTTGTCTCCTGAAAACAACTTTTATATACATTTAATTTCCATTGGCTTATTCCAATGGAAATTAACACATTGAAGTTAATCCATCAATCCAAACTATTGGAAGTGTAATGCCAAGTTTTCCAAGTTATGTGTCTGTGCGGGAGTTGTTTCTACAAGTTGTGTTCAGACTCATGACGGACAAAACAAACAACAAACGCTATCAAAATTGATGCAGCAGAACTAAAACTTTTCACCTTTTCATTCCAAGCATTTTTCATCCTGATGCCTACATTACCCATAATGCAGCTCAGCTGTCCACAATTATCCTGCATTCCAGGTAAGTTTCTGAGCCTGTAAGTCACCACTTCAAGTCACGACTCCACTCCGACTTCATAGCGTTCCAGGCAAGTTGCGCCAAACTGTCAAACCAACATGGCGGACCGTGCAGGGTTTATGTTTGTTTACGATCACTTCTATCACCAAAGCTGCCAGTTCCTTGCTCATTTGAGTGAAACAGAGGAGGAGAAACAGCTCATAAGGTCACAGATGCTAGAGCAGCTGCCAATAATGTGTTAACATTAACAGATTTAACGTTAACGTTAGAGCAATACCTTGCTATATATACTCTATTTGGCCCTTCTCTAACTGCCATAGTTGTTTAGAGGGCTGTGTGACGTCAGAGAGCGTAACTGGGAGTAGATCGATCTGGTACGAGTTCACGGGTGGTAGGTTACTGGGTTTGACTGCTGTTCCAGTGCACTTTCACGGACAGAAGGTTGTAAAAACACGGGTTACGGGTTGGCTGGAACGTGCCATTAGCTTAGTGTTCCAGATGTGTTCTGATGCTAACCTCAGCTGATGTAGCCTTCAGCTGCAGGCCTCAGACACAAATGCCAGCCACAGAAGTCCTGTAAGCTCATTTCTTCTAACTCCACCCCACTCCAAACATCACATGCACCAAAGCAGTGAATAATCGAACACAACTCTATAACTCCACCTCCTCTCAGTTTGTTTTTATGGTATTAAAACTAGTAGTCTTCAGCCCCAACTGACGCTGATTCAAGTGACATCACTTGAGGAAATTTATCTGATTTCTTGCCGCTCCCTACAGCTTTCATGAGCAACTCAAGCCTTGAGTGCCTCTTTAAGGTCAGGCAACTAAACCACTTTGTTAAGGTTTGAGAAATATCATGGTCTGGTCAAATATTGAAAAAGTTGCCTCTGATTCATATCAGTCTCCAGAGTCAAAGACATATGCTTTGTACTCACAGTCATCCACTACAAGTTTTTACTGTGGTATAAGTGTTCCACTACTTCCTGCATTAGAGGAGTGACACAATCACAGGCAGCATTACACTTTTTTTTTTTTTTTTTTTTTTGTACAATTTAACTATTCAGGTATGAATCAAAGTCGACTTCACCACACACTGGGAAAAAATATTTCATCAACGATTTCATCACATGTTCCACCACTCATATAATTTATATGATTACACGTCCTTGTGGATTATCCTATGTGAACACAAGTGCTCCATAAGAAGAAATGATGAGATTACCCAGTAGCAGTACATTTCAGTGACTTCAAACATGATATCTCATCATTTAGGTTCCAGGGCATTGAAAAAGTTACTCTGCCAGAGAGAGGGGTGGCAACACTTAGCAGAAGAGAAGTATACTGGATATTTAATCTGCAAACTCTATCTCCCAGAGGATTAAATGATGAGATACCATTGCGTGTCATGCTATAATGGATTTGGGGATCTCAAAAGACATTTTGAATGATTTATGAAAGCTGCAAGGCCGACGTGTTCGTTCATAAGATCAACATTTTCCTGTAAATAATCTAGTACATTTATTTTGTTGTGTAAGCAGCCTGAGGTTTCTAGGTTTTTCCTTTGTTGTTCTTGTTCCCTTGCTCTTTTGTTTGTGGGGTATTTGGCATATGGTGCGCACGTTGATGTCAGTTACTGAGAAACACATACCTGTTCACACCTGTGTAATGGGTGGAGCAGTTTCTATTTAAGCTCAGTGTTGTAAATAAGGGTGTTGAGCACTCATGACAAAGGTCCAGGAGGACAGAAACAATTAGTGTTACTAATAAATTGTGAAGCTGAGCAAGTGCAGTGTGCAGGGATTTTATTGTTCAAAGACTCAAGTTATATTATCCTGACGCACCTGCATCCAAGACAGTTAGATGTGCGGATATGTCTCTTTAAACATTTTAACTATTGAGATTTTGTGTGTGAAACATTTAATGATACATTACTCAACATATTACATCTATTACAAATGACAGTCGCCCATGTATAAGTAGGACAGAAGTATGATTAAGCCAAAAACTGGGATGAAACGAGTGCACAACAACTTCCAGTTAAGTCCCACCCACTTCCAATCTAAACTCCGCCCATTCTATGTATGGCTACAGATACAGATCATTTAGCTGGAAGAACAGATACAGCTAATGGTGT
The DNA here is from genome assembly GCA_019142605.1 of Cephalopholis sonnerati. Lineage (NCBI taxonomy): Eukaryota > Metazoa > Chordata > Actinopteri > Perciformes > Serranidae > Cephalopholis > Cephalopholis sonnerati. Next base: position 33,486,768 of record JAGQAX010000001.1, on the reverse strand, counting down.
GGTCGCCCATCCCTAGATATAAGAACTAGCAGATGGGGTAGTCTACACATTTTCTTCCGCTCTTGTAAACTTCCAATCAACCAAATTTAAGATGGATTTTTACTCACAACAATGCCTCTCAGTTAGCTGCACTACAACTGCACGTGATCGGGCCATGTGCCGCTCTATTCATTTGTGAAGACAGTGAGTCAGTAGGCCTACACACAGTACATCTGCCAACTGTGAGTACATCTGCTAACTTAGAGCCTGTACGGAACCATACACACACACACACACACACACACACACACACACACACACAGTTTACTCACAGCACTTGTATTTATGTGGTGCTGGCTGCTCCACCCTCAGCAGGCAAGCTGGCATCGACCTTGGGGCGATGCGCTTGATCTTCGCGCACGCTTCACCTCTTAATGATAAAATGAGAAAACTGGGTCGGAGATGTACATTCCCACCAGAAATAGTGGGAAGTTAACATCTTCAGCTGAGCACCAAGACTTCCAACTGGGAAATCATCTCTAAATAAATCAAATGAGTTTCACAAATAGGTGAGGAGCCTATGGGAGACCCAGGTTTGCTCCTGGGAGGAATGAACAAGTCTGGATGATTAACTGAGAAATGAATGACCTGCTCGTGTATCCACTAGAAACCTACTTGAGCAATCAAATGACTCTAAATTAAATGATATTTGGTACGTTGAGTTCTTTATAGAGACTGATGTTTTTCATGACTATTTATCATCCCCGCTCAAGGAGTTTTAGTCATTCCCCAAAGCAAAATCTGAAAACAACATTCATTTCCTCTAACCCGCACTTTAGGACAAAGCATGTTCAGATTTCGCTGCCTTCCATTCAATCAGCAGAAAATTGAAAAGTCCTATTGTATTTTAAGAAAATACGCCATCACTGTGTACACAATGTCCACCAAGTGAACATTCTGCAGCTGCTTTAAAGTTTCTACAATGATGCTTCAAGCTCACACAGTTTGCAAAAGAGACAGTAAGAGAGACAGAGAGAAAAATCCAAAGAAACCATGCATTCATACCAAAAGAAGTGAAAGTCTGCCATGGAATATATTTTACAACTCACCAGAGTTGGGGTCGGAGTTGCCGTCAGCTTCAGTCCTCTTATCAGGGGAGGCCTGCTCGTAGAAGTCGTCCTGCGCCTGCACCAGAGGGAGAGGTTGTGTGAGGAGGGAGCCACTGCCTACAGGCTCGTGGTCCCCCAGACCGCTGTCACTGCAGCTCTCCTGAGAGCCATCCGGCAGGTGAAACGTGACGCGCCGCTGCGACTAGAACCAAGAGCACAAAACAGAGCCTCTGATGTTAGTGCTCTGCTCTGCCCCTTTCCAAAATTTTACACTATTATTTTACACTGAGCTGAGCAAGCTCATGCATGCCGCTTGACACACTGATCAGTACTGCAGTGTGAAATAAGCAGCCTTAAGAGATTGTCTGAACGATGTAAAATGTATTCAACATTTACAAGTAAGGAAGGCACTGATGAATCGAAGGGGGTCATTCCCAGTTTCAGAAGACTGAGAATGATTGTAGAACAAAAAGTCTGTTTTGGCTTGGGCCGCGTTATTGATGGGAAGGGGAGTTAACACATGGTAAATACAGTCACGTTTCACTGCACAATGACAACCAATAACAGCATGCAAATTAAACATCATGCACTGTTACAAAAATTCAGCAAGGTGAAAGGTGCAAAATTTGCGAGCCATTCATAAATGCATGGTGTAATTAATGTCAGGCATAATTAATCAAGGCCATGGAATTTCTAGATATTGGTGGCAGCATATTATCATGTTCGTGAGGACTGCTGCAGGGACATTTACAGCCCGATTGTTTAATTTGTGTTGTCAGTTTGTTTGCGTGTTGGCAAAGTCAAAGTGGCCCGCAGCGTTAACAGAAGTCGCCCCCCTGGGTGTCCTTCTTCCCACATTCTGCACTCGCACTGACGAGAGGAATTTCTTAACCCACGAGTGTTCCTGGGACAAATCGTAGAGCCCTTCTGTTGGAAACATGCATGCAAACACACACACATGCACGCACACACCATCCTTAAAGCCATCCTGATTGAATTTCCAATTGTTAATTCCGAGTGTCTTTTCCCCTTGCTCTAATGACATTTTCCTCAGGCTTTTTCATAAGTCCAGACACAAGCCTCGAGCTAACCTTTCGTGAGCAAAGAGAGGTCCCTGCCACATACTCGGTGATGACAGACAGAGACGAGTTTTACAGTAATTATTGGGAAAAGCAAAGGTCACCCAATCTGCAGTCTAATGCAAATGACCTCATTATATATTTTAGAACTGCTCCAAAAAAAATGCAACATTCAATTAACCAAAAAGGGAGAATAAAGAAAGGAAAAAAATGGGGTGGTGAGGGAAGTGGGGGTTGGGGACTTGCAGGCAGACCTAGGAGACCGTGGGTATAAAAAAAAAAAGCTGGATTCAGATTTAGATGCATGGTGTTTAATTTTCATGAGGGATGGATGGATGATGTAGACAGACAGACAGACGGATAGACAGATAGACAGCTATAACAACCTTGGAGGAAAATGTCAATTCTTACATGCCCAGTGTTGCAATGACACTGATAATACTCAGCTGACAAAAGAGAGAATGAATTGAAATGACAAGAAAGAATGTTTTATGAAACTCAAGGCTGACAGCTGTGTGAATTGTATCCAAGTCTCTTAGCTTTTAAGCCATTTTAAACATTTTGCTTTGTTATATTAAAGAAAACTGAAATTAGTTGGAAAAGTTGAAATGCAATTTATAGTTAAAAACCTATCCGTCTTATTTGCCAGTTGGATAGGGCAGCGCTCCCTCCTACAGACTACACACTCTTTTGTGGATTATCAGAAATAATACCTTCTGAAATACAAGAAGTATTGCCAAAAATCAAAATCAGGATTTGAACAGCGCTTCACACTTGCAGTCTCTAATGACAACTGGAAGTGCAGAATCAAGTATAATTAAATCTAAAGGTCTTGTAAAACAATAGGAATCTGGATAAATGTCACGGGTGGTAATTATAAAGAGGCAGATGATCAGATGTGGCATTTCAGATGAAGATGATATAACTGGGGGAAAAATCCTCTATAACGGGGTTCCCTCCTTTGTTTGTGTGACGGTATAGGTATACTGATAACGCAAGGTAGCACTATTATTGTCACATAGGTTGAGACATGCTACCTGTGTGTTAATTTAACAACATTTTATAGGGAAAATGAACCCAGGAAAACGGATGGGCGAGGCAAGCCTAAGATTTGACATGTTTGGTGTATCTGCAGTTAATTAACAGTGGCTTCATATGTTTTTCTTTCTGCTGATGCCAAAGAAGTTGGCCTTAGGCAAGGTAGCCATCTATTTGTTGGCTGCCCTGAAAGTGTCAAGCTAGCAATACTGATACTGGCAGCTTCTCTACCACCTCTCGATAGAATTAAGGGGACAGCTGCATATTTTTACATGAAAGTAGTATCCAAAGTGTATTAGCAAACCCTGATTAATTAAAGGGATACTCTGCACATTTTCAACAAGCTTTGAAACATAACAATGTGGATAGTATGTGTAAATGAACTGTGGTAAACTTCTCTCCGTCTAACCAGCGGTCAGATCACCCTGCTTCAGTGTTGATTTTGTTGATGAAAACTATAATGCAAATTTTTCACAATTTTTTCATGACGAAAACCAAGACGATGACGAGCAAAAAACTGATCATGATAATAAAGGCAGGGACGAAATCTGTTTCATTTTCATTGATGAGACGTGACGAAAATGTTAGAGATGGACTATTGGACATGGAGTGCCAAGAACTGCCGTGCTTGCAATTATCTTCAAATGCCGCATGAGCAAAGGGCAGGTTAACTCCAGTAAATAGTCTGCACCAGAATGTTTTGCTAACCTGCAAAAACACTTACACTGTCAGTTGTGAGCTGTTACTGAGCAGTAAATAAGCAGCAGTGTGTGTCTGACTGTGGACGGTGGGAGTGCTGAATGGATTTGTGGAGTTTGTTAGTTGCAGCGGTGGCTATTAGCTGTTAGCTCTGCTTGTTAGCCACTGACTAGCAGTGGAGCAAGCATCCACTGGCCGGTGGTCTTCACATCTGTTCCCTGCAGGACTCCACTCAGATCTGGACTGTCTGGAAAAGTTTTATGGGTTTACTGCTGTTTGATAGGCAGGCAGGAGGCTCCGTTATCTGTGAGTGTCTCTGTGCTATAAGTAAACAGTCTGAACTCAGCGGAGTTTTTTCTGACAGCCGAAAGTTTAGTTATAATCATCAACTCTGTGAGAGGACATGAGTTTAAACCTCCAGACTAACATGTTGCAGATTAAGAAAGAAGTCAAACTTAAGTAAAGTTATTTTTCTGCTTCGTGACAGATAGAGAAATCAGAGTTTACAGTGAACCTGGGTACAAATCCTGGTTTTTATTTATTATTTATATTATTATTTAACCTTTATTTCACCAGGAAGTCCCAGTGAGATTGAAATCTCTTTTACAAGAGAGACCTGGCCAAGTAGCAGCCAATCAAAACACATTTAAAATGCAACAAATACAACATATAATACAAAAATCGACAATAAATCAACAACAGTCTGGTCGTCTCATATTAGTTATTTGTGGTGTGAAAGTTTTTGAGATCATAAATAGAGAGATGTTGAGCTTCTTAAATGATGATCGGTATGTGTGTGCTCATAAATCATCCCTTAAACCTGTCAAATACTGCTGGTGAAATGCAAATTTGTAAGTGTGTAGAAATTAATTGTAGCTGTAGAGAAAAGATTGTCTAAATAATTTTTTATACAACCTGTCATCTTGATTCTAAGTTCTGATTCATTAAGTGGATTACTTAAAGATTAAAATCATAAAGAAAACATAATGGCTTAAAGTTGAGGAAAATGTCATTAATTTTCGTCACCGAAAACATTTTCAATTTATGTCAGCTAAAGCTATGACACATAAAAATGACTAAAATGGGACCAAAACTAATAAGCATTTACATCTTAAGACTAAGACTAAATCTAGAATAGCTTCTGAAATTAAAACTGCCCTGCTCATCTCTTAACGCATTTGAGCTGGCTCGTTTTCGTACGCCTGTAACCTCGAACACATAGTGTGGAAGCGGAAGATAGACCATCTTGCTTTTTCTCTCTGAAACGGTAACACATGGCAGTTCTGATCACATATAAACCAAAATTCTGTTACTGTGTCTGCTATTTCTCACTTAAAATGTTTTCATAAACATATTTTAGCTTACTGTTTAACTGTAATTCAAGATTGTTTGTTAGCAGGCCGCCATATTGTTTCCTGTGGAAAAATGGCCAAGCTCACATTACATCATGGGAGCAGGAGCATTTATTGGTCCAGTGCTATGCAGTGCACTCTGGTAGTTGTAGGTTTTCTAACTCTTTAGTGAATGTCACAGCCCTTTCCTTCTGTTTTCTCTGGTCATGTAGCACCTACTTCAAAAGTATTTGCATCATTCTTCTGCATAGACAGTGCAGTTTATGAGAGTACCATCTTTCAAGCAGTGAAATAGTTCCTAAAGGAAATCTGGTAAAACTGCAGATGATCCTGGTGTTAATCCATTAAACTGAGTAAGGTATGGGATTAAGAATGAGGTACAATTCCTTTATTTTCTGTAAAGGTTTTCTAAAAAGGTCTGTGATCGGTACATGACAGTATCTAGAGTACATGCCCATCAGTATAATATTAAGACGTTCATGAGACTACTCTGATTAATACACAAAGTGAGTGAATACAAAAGGAAATGCAGTCAGCAGTGTGACGCTGGGAAAATGACTGCTGTTGCTTGAAGCCCGGGGAAAAGAACAACAATCTTAATTCTCAATTAATCACAATATACAACATGACAAATGGGATATTACAAAATGGTCTTCTCATAAACATGACAAGTACGGGCAATAATTGAAACAATAACTTTGTATATGTAATTTCCTTTGATTTTGACTTCTAGTAGAGGGGGAAAAAAATGGACTTATTATTGATTGGGTTAATGGTTTCAGTGTGTGCTGTCAAACACTGCTGGACTGATGGGGCTTTAAAATGAAATCTTGCTCAGCACCCTGTCAGATTTTATTTCAGGGGTCGGTTTGGGCAAAGCAGAGGAGGTTTAATGTAAAAATATACAGTGCGTTTTCTTTGATAAATATTTCACTCTAACCTGGATTGTTCCAAGCAAAATAATTCATAATTCATCGTTTATAATTTCAGCACATTATGAGATAAAAAGGTCCAGTTTTAAATCATATCCGCTGTCTGTGTCACTGTGTGTTCTCTGTGTGTTGTCTGTTTGTGTTTGCACATGTGTTTGAAGATATTTGTATTTCTCTGTTGCCTTCGCTGTCACTTGAAGTAACATTAGCATAAGACCGGCTTAAACTATCCCTGCTGCCAGTTTACAAGATATTATGGCTTATCGCGCCTGCTAACCCTTATTATCCGCTTGTTTTTATAATTTGCCTGACCAAACACACTCACTTTAACGAACACAAAGCAAATAGCAGCACTTTGCTGCTGGAAGGTTTAAATTCAAGCAAGCCTGCAAATTATCAAGAATAGCATTTGCCCTTGGGCCTTATAGAAAGGATATAATTTAAGCAAACTGAGAATAAAATCTGATGGGAGAGGAAACAATGCCTACACATAAACCTATATGAAAGCTTCACACAAAGTCTTCTCTAAAGTTCCAAATGGGTCGACGCACTGTGTGAGTATTAAAATTATGATGATAACTATAAGCTGTTGGGAGAGTAGAGAGTTGAAGTATTATAAATTAATTCAACTTTCATTAGTTATATTGATCTAAAGCAGGAGTGTCAAACATACAGCCCGTGGGGCAGTACTGGCCCGCCAAAGGGTCAAGTTTGGGCCACTGGATGAGACTGCGCAGCTGATATTGATGCAATTGTGCAGGCTAAAAGGTGCCAGATTTCAGAAGAGGTTAAACAGTGAGTTCATGTAAAATGCTGCTTCAGAGGCTTTTCCACCCTGACCAGAATACAGCTCTCTTAAATTACAATAAACATGTCTTGTGGTCATATTTTAAGATATTCAACGTTGTGCAAAATGATGTCAATCTGCAGCTTCAATATAAAAGAATCTGTATCAGACTTCTATCTTAAAACAATATTGGTGGAACCATATTGCAAAGGCACTGTCAAAAATTGAGTATAGCATTAGTTCAGGCAGGACACGATATCAAGCTCAGCTCACATCCCAGCTACATCAGCTGATCTCAAACAGAACAATAAACTGATGAAGCAGCTGACTGATGGAAGGGAGTCAGCTGATAGATCACATGATTCCTTTCTATGCAACCAATTGGTGAATCTCATTCAGTGTGCCCTATTTAAACTGCTCTAGCTTGGCTTCTGTTGATGCTTCCTCTGCAAGCTGCTGTGCTACCCGCCTCCACCCCAGCTCCTCCTTTTCATGTTTTGTTTGACGTATTGGTGTCATTTCTGTTTGTCAGTGGTGCTGCTCTGTTCTGTTCCTGGGGGTCTTTGCTGCTGCTCTCCCTGCCTTAGGCTGTCCACATAAGTGCATGGAAGGGCAGGGAGGTGTGATCTCTCGGCCTTAGGCTTTCCTTGTTTGCACATGGAAGGGCAGAGAGGTGTGCTGTTTCGCCTTTCGGCTTCCCAGATAGGTGCGTGGAAGAGCCCTTCTGCATAGGCTCGAGGAAAAAGAGAGGGGCCCCAGAACAGAGCCATACCATCAAGTATAATACTGCATATGGAAATAAAGTTTTCTTTGACTAAAGTGTTCCTGACTGAACTTTAGCTTTGTAAATGGTTCACAAGGCAGGAGATGACTTAACCTGCTTCCTCAGTACCTTCCACTTTAGTTTAGTGTGGTGATGTCAACATTACTACACAGGAGTGGAAATGGGGGAAAATGGACATGTAATGACAGAGAGTTACAGACTGGCTAATTGTGGAAAAACTGAGACAAATTGTTGAAATTGGACTTATTTTTAGACAGTGCCCACCTCTTTCATGGACTACTTGAAACATTGCCATCTGGAAGACGCTACAGAGCCTTAAAGACTCGTACTTCCAGATTCAGAGACAGTTTCTACCTAACAGTCATCCATGAGCTGAACTCCCATCCCCTTCCACAGCCAATGACATTATTTTAGGAGCAAGCACACTGCACTTTACTCTGTTTCATGTACTTACATTATTGCAATAACAAGCACACTGTGCGTGTGTGTGTGAAAGAATACAGTTCTCCTTAAGGTGAGACAACAAATTTCGTTGTATGCTACATGCAATGACAATAAAAGCGTTCTAATTCTAATTTTCATCACATTTCAAACGTCCATCATCTGTTTTGTTAATGGTTAAATATTTTCAGAGTGTAGTTCTTTATACTAAAAAGGTGGGAAAGATTTGAATGTGTTGTCATATACAGCCTAGGTTATTATTCAATGGTTTTACAGGTCCAGCACACTTGAGATCAGATTGGCTGTATGTGGCCCGTGAACTAAAATGAGTTTGACACTCCTGAGCTGAAGCTTGCATTCCCATTTTTAGGGACTAACAAATATATGATTCAAACTAAGATTGAGTGTTGAGGTAACAAACATAAAGTAACATAAAGTCACCCATTAGATGATAAACATAGTGCTTGTTACCATGATAGCACTGGGTATTTTGATATATTTCAGCAAGGTACAGTGAAACAGCAGGCGCTTCATGTCAACACCTCTGCTGAAAACCGCAATCAGTGGGTGAAATATACAAAATCACTGCACAGTAAAGACTCAATCCAGTAGAACACAAAACTAATACAACTTTGGTTTTATGTGACAGAAAACAAATAGGGAGAGGGCTTATGACTCGGAGCACAAGCTTTCTCTCTCTCTGTCTGCTTCCCTGTCTTTCTCCTCCTGAGTGTGGCCATATGGAGCACAGTGTGCAAGTCAAAAACAACTTCTGTGTTGTATTGTTTCCCACATGAACTCAATATAACACTACATTTCTATCAGGCAGACATTTAATGAGAGGAAGCACACACTGAGCAGACGTGTGCACACACACACACACACAAAATAATGCAACCCCCTCACCCCTACAAATAATCTTATCTAACAGCAGTCTGACACCTGCGGTGAGAGAACACTTCCCACGAGTCCGTTCTCACAATCAGACCACTGAGGGAGATCAGTCAACCAGGAAAACAAAACTCACAAAAAGATCTCTTTCTCTCCCTCTGCCCTCCTCTCTCACTCTTTCTCCTTCCCTTAGAGACCAAAGGTGCTGTGCCATCTGCTGGCCACCTTGGAAAATACATTTTTTTTTAAATCAATAAAAGGCCACAAACGCGATTGTCTTCTTTGTTCCACTGGTCATGCTGATTGATTTTTCCTTTCTCTGTCATTCCCTCTCTGTCTTACACCTTGCACTGCTATTGTTACACCCTAACACTTGCTCAAACAACAAGATGACAAAGTCAAACAGTCTTGTTTGATGCCATTAACCCTTAAATAGAATAATGTATGCCCTTTCCTTGATCTTTTATCATGTTTTTCAGAAAGTACATTTCGGTGTCATACACTATTCCCGGCAGTGTTCATCCACAACCCTGACAAGCTGTAACATTCCATAAAACATCAAATCAAGTGAAACATTAGCAGATGATAGACACTGCCTCCTGTCAACATAACATTCGGATTTCCTTTGGGATAAAATGCATCACAATCTCAGTCAGGCAGGGCTCTATTTTGATGACATAAACACAGTCAAAAACAAGCTTTTCAAACTGCTCAAAAAAGATGAAAGACGCAGAGATAAAAAGAGTTCCCAAACTTGTTTCTGTAAGCAACACTCAAATAAAAAGTGACAAATAAATCACAATCTCCCCCGTCTTTGATTCTGACTCTAATATTGACGTAGTCTGCTCCTGCTGCCTCTCCAGAGTCTAAGTCTGCTGCCTTCTGCTTTTCATCATTAAATCATAGCTAGGCAGTTCTAAGAAACATCTGCATTCTGCCACATCCACAATGAAGCGCGATCAGTCACTCCCTCGCTCTTTGGTTCACCACAAATACACACACGCGCACACACACACACACACACACATACAAAGACAAACACAAAGATACATAAATCAAGTCACATCTGACCCATTTCCCAAATTGCAAGCTTGGAAGAGTGGACATGTAGGGTGTGTGTGTGTGTGAGTGTGTGTGTATTATGTCTAACAGCAGTGTGCTTTGTGTTAGTCATTTACAGAACACTTGCTTAGCATGTGATTATCAGCACAGTCCATCATTTTGACTCTTTCTGGGCTAAATGATCTTGCGCAGATTTATGGACGCGGTATGCAGCATGCGTGTTTATTTATTTATCCTTCCACCATTTATTGTCTAACCCACATAGGAGACACGGAGACATTTATTCTCATAAGAAAGCATCAAACCGCGTGTAGTCACCAGACTCACCACTCTCACCTGTCATCTTTCACAGATGAGAGAAAGTGACACGTTGCTGTGACAAGTTCCCTCTTGCTAATGTCCTCAAAGTCCAATTTTTTTTTTGTCTTTTCATCTGTCTACACCTCCCTTATTGACTCCATCACATTCTGCAGTCACACATGAGCATGAGCGCCCTAGACACTGTTTCCTGCTTGTTAAATAGATGTGTGGGCGTCTGCCTAATTTGGGTAAGTCATGCATTTAACACGCAGTTAACACATTTAAACAAAAAAAAAAATCCCATTTTGAAAATGTGTTTATAAAATGTATAATGTAATATGAAAATGTTCATTGGCTAGCTTACTGAAACATCAAGAATCACAACATGTATTATTAAATCTGTATTATTTTTTGCCCACATGGGAGCAGCAGTACATGGAGCAAATCACCTGCAGGTATAAAATCGATATGGTGAACATAAAGACAGACGTGGAGCAATATTGGGAGTTTTTTGTCCAATTTTCACTCTTCTTTTAGCTTCACTTTGGTCTCCACCATAGCCTGTATAAAATAATGGATGTAGCCACTGTGATGTCAACCACTGGTTTGTGGACTTTTGGATTTTTTGAGCCAGAAGTGACCAAATTTGGACGAGAGGGTGGAGCTGTAGAGAAGCAAGGGGTGGATCTCAGTACTTACTCTCTATTCAATTTTCTTAATAGTGTGTTACTCCCTGTACAGTTGTTATAAACATGTTTACAGCCCAGTACAAAAATAGTTTTGGTCTCTATAGCTAATTTACTGGTTTATAACATCTGCTGTGATGTTGGGCATTTTAACATGAGGGTCTGTGGGGATTGACTCGCTTCTGGAGCCAGCCTCAAGTGGCCGTTCAAAGAACTGCAGTTTTTGGCACTTTCACATTGGCTTCATTTTTGAAGGAAGGAAATGTGGCTCTTTAGCCTCTATATGCTCCACTATGTTCCCTAACAAGTCACCTACTTTGTCAGCCATTTGGTGTTGGACAAGTAGCACACAGAGGGTTTAACATTGCCAAAAACAGCTGCCTGCTGCAGCTAAAAAGACGAAGATGAAGCCAAAACAATGAGCTGAAAGACGCTAAAAATATCTGTAGAGGTAAAGGGAAATACTGTGTGATAGTTCTCTGTGGCTTTGTCACCTTAAGTGACTCAATTTTTATGGGTTTTGTGTGTATGTGTGTTAATATAAATATATTGATTTGTGCCGCTTTAAGATTTCAGTGTAGGTAAAAGCAAGTGCATTTTGCTGTGCAGGTCCAAGAGTCCCATTTGGGGGGCAGCAAATTGCCTTGAGCAGCTACTCTCTTTCTGCAACAGAAAAAAAGGGACTAGTGTATCTGTTAACAGCACACCCAACAAAACTGTGGGTGTCTCAGATGACTCATCTTATCACATTGTTTTAACAAAGAAGAATACAAAAGACAATCAGCAACATCATCCAACACGCTGAACTTATGATTAAATGTTGTTAAATTGTCTCCCTTTGGTTATTGCTGAAAAATACCAGCCAACAATAGAATCAAAATAGGGTTGATAAGAATCTCAGGGATTGTAACTTTAAAGTTATGTAACAATACACACAAATCTGAGGGACATGTTAAAGGCTCAGACAGCTCATTCATTCTTTCACTGCAGCCAGGTTTAAGCCAGTGTGTGTAGGATTTGATCCTGACTCACTGAGATGTATGAGCTGAATGCAACTCCTATACTGCAGTAGTTTTTTATTATTTTATTCCTCTACAACCAAAAACCGTATTCCAGCAATAACAGACGCTGAGGTGAGGTTAAATGATGTAACTATAAACTCTACACCTAGTGGCTTTGAACTGTTGTAGCATAGGCAAGTGCAAAATAAAAAAATGCACCCTCTACCTTATAGGCTCCATAGCTTTAAGAACAAACCTTCTAGGATTATCCCTGTTGACTTCAGGATAGCTCTCTAAGTACTCTCAACGTACAGGCACGGTGATGGTTGAGCTAACCTAGTCTGACAACACAGGCTGCCTACAGCTTGAAACATGTAATGAATATATTGCCTTAGATATGCATGTCTTACTTTTACATGCAGTAGTTACCTCTAGCTAGCCTACAGATGGGCAAATCTTCCCTCTTTACTCCACATTAGAGGCAGGCATAAAGGGTTTTAGATTTCACATTTTTGGTCCATGAAAACAGGAGCAAAAACTCACCAAACTAAACAGAATTTAGCTGAACAGACTTCTTCAGGGGGATGACATTTCATTTATAATTGATGTCGTCTAACACCAGCTGGAGCTACATGTGGACATCTTAGGCTCATCTGCTCTTTTTTCCTCCCCACCCTGCAGTGACCTCTTACCTTCTCTGATGGATTTCGGCACTCTCTCTCACTCTTCCTCTCTACATCTCCCTCTACATCCCAACTTTGGCGTGCTGTTAAATAACCTGACTTGGCTGAGTGAGAACTGTGAGACAGGAGTAGTTCAACCAGCTTCCCTCTGTGCCTTAAGCAGAGCTGAAGAAACCTGTGCAACTGCCACAGAGCATTAGCTACAAAGTTAACCACTACTGACTCACTCATCGGTTCTACCCTCCGCCGACATCCACAGCCATAAAACGAGAGACACATAAATTCTTCTCTATGTGTGTCTCCTGCATCAGGATGAAGGATTTGACACTCAGAGACAGTTAACTACAGAGCAGAGCAGGCTAGGCCCTGAGCACTAAATGGGGAAGCTTGATGTGTTTATGAGTTACAGTCCATGTGATCTCGGTGCTGCACTCAGCCGTAGACGGTGTACACTGAAGTCACCGTTCTGTGCGACTATGGAAGGTGTTTGCTTTTCATTTGCTCACTACAAATGCTTCAGAGATATACTTTTGTGTGTCACTGCACTATTAGAGGAATTAGAAGTATTAAAAGGTAATCAAAAGTCAATAAAATACATTCATGTTGCATTGAAAGCAACACATTTATTCGTGCTCGTGCAAAACCAAAGCATAATCACAGTGTACTCTATGATTCATAATAACCTACAACCCTATTAGCTGTCATTAAATCCTATTTGTGATTCCATTACACCAAACAGGTACAGAAGCACACATTTGTTTAGTTGGATCCCTGTTTATCCTGTGGAAATAATGGCTATTTACACAGCCATGATTATTCAGCTTTGAGAGATCAAATGTAAATCGATGCAGCGGGGAGGTCTGGTTGACTTTGGCAACTGGTGATCTAAATTTCCTATTTTTTTTGCATGCAATTCACTCAAAAATACAAGGATTGTGAGATTGTTTGTTTCCAGAGGAGCATACAAACAGATATATTTTTGTGGTTATTTTATTAATGACAGCAGCTGCGGGGTGGCGCTGTATATTACAACCTTTAAACTGACTCAATTCAACATGTCTTGTTTATTTACCGCATATAACATCCATCTGAGCAACACTATAGCTGTTATGTGTAATTTGACTGAGATATGACACCCTCTTCACTGTAAACTGAGGGTTTGGAAGAACAATGATCAGAAATGTTAAATCTCTGTCCTGGATACTGTAAATTAAGAGCACTAGAGTAAATATATATCTACATATTACAAACACTCCTTGATTGATTGTGCCTGTCTTGTCACATCAGCGTAAAGTAATAAGAGCAGTGTCTCTGCTCTGCCAAAATCTGAGCGGCCAACTTTTTTCGCAATAGACTTAAATAAAAAGAAATAAAGAAAAAGTTGTTCCTTCTTATAATATCTAATAACACTTCCCTCGCCCTTATCCGTGCTAACAATAAATTGGATTTTATTTATCTGCCTGTTAATGGAAATAAGGTATTATGAGGGTGTAAATCTAATAAATTTAGGTTGGAAATATGCAACTAATCCACACGTTAAATTCACAAGCCTCTACATTATCACAATCTCTTGTTAAAAGCTGAATCCAACTGACTGGAAAATTAGCGAAGTGCTATAAAGTGCTAAAACCTAATGACATGGGCAACAACTGATTAGTCTGATACTGCAGCTTAAAGAGAATCTCTATGCATAGTAGCTGCTGTTTAAAGACAATGAAACAATAAGAGCCCATGTACTGCAATATCTCTCACTGCTCTAACCAGCGTTTTTAAGTTATGGCCTGAAATTAATTGAAAAGGCTTTGTTGAATTGTAGACCACACTAATAAGCACGTTGGGCTAGAACAGAAAGTAATTGTCACTTTAATCGTATGAGGAGAAGGGACATTCTGCAAAATCTACTTGTGTTAAATCACTTGACAAGGCAACTTGTAACCTCTCCAAAAAGCAGCAGATGCTCATGCCACTTGATAATGGGAAGAAAGTGATAACGGAAGTGATGTTTGACGCTGAAGCACCATGGCAAGGTGTTGACAGTGCCACCCAATATCACTATCGACACCCTGCACTTACAGTATGTGCCAGCCGTCATGGTGTTACATGGGCATGCACACCAGACACATGTGCCTGTCTATGCCAAGTTGTGAAATGTCGACTGAAGAACTTCACAAATCCTCTATTATATATATTTTTTGGTATATTTCACAAGTGTTAAAATGTGTTGTGTGGGTACATATTTTACACGCAGTCACATAACTGCATCCAGAGATGAGGCAGAGTAACTGGCAACCATAACCCTAATGCAAATCCTCCGGTGCGTTGCAACTGTACAGTGTACAGTAAATCAACCTAACTGGCACTGTATATTTCTGCAAACACAGATTTGTAACATTTGCATGCTATCATGTAGTGAATATGTTAAAACTTAAGTTTCTTTACATTTTAACAACATGTGGGTCAAGAGGCACAAGAGCCACTCGGTCATTATTTTAACCCAACCCTTGTTAGGAGAGGATCATGTTTTGGCTTAAAATACCCACTTTTGATGGCACAATCACAGCTGGAGATCCCACTGATGTTTGTTTGTTTGTTGGTCTTTAACAGTGGTCTGCAGCTTGGCAGCTGTCTCACCTAAGTTTCATGCCATCCACTGTCCTCTCCACTTTTCCATGTCAAGGTCAACTCATATATACATGCTATCACGACTATGTCATTTCAGAAACGTTTAAATTATATGTATAAAACAAACAAAGCAAACATTTTCTTCCAGCGACTGGTCTGAGTAAATATTTAATAGGACCAGTATGACTCTGGTTCTGCATAAACTAACAAAATGAGGGTGGACAATTGTGGTGAGGTGTGAAATATACTACTGTAAGCACACCCACAAAGTACGTTTGTGGTTTTGTGCAGATGAGTACACTCTGTATCAGTTCAACGTATATAATAATATTTCAAACTGTGTGGTATGAGTGGGTGTAAAAACTGGGAACAATTAGTGAGTAGGTAAGCAGTTTTAATTGAATGACTGTACCATGTAATATAACTGCTTGTCCCTGGTTTAAATATAATATTATGGGATGTTTTGGGGCTGTAAGAAAAGGCTGCCAGAGGAGTTTATGCCTAAGTGGGCAGGCAAACTGAAACCATAAAAACATACCAAATACAGGTGAGAAAAGGTCTCCACAAAAACACGCACATATTACCAGAGACTGAAACAGAATCAGTGTCATGTCAATACATGCCCAATACTGCGTCGCACAGAGCCCTATGAAAGCATCAATTACTGCGGACAATCAAAGATGCTTCTCACTAATCCTCATCATAGCACGCTAGCTTGGATTTGTAAAACATCCGGTGAACACACCTGCTGTTTTGCCATTTCACCCATCAGGAAATTAGAAACTAACTTTTTTTCTGAGAGGACAGTCACAATGAGGGAAAGCTCAAGCCATAATAATTAATTTTATGGTCAATGATCTTACCAACAATTATTTCTGATGCAACTAATCATCTGGAAAATAAGAATCACCCAGACCTTTTTCCATTTGTTTTGTTGCCAAGCAGCCAGCAATTTCCCTCCAACAGTTTCTAGTGAAAGCAAGGCGCCGGCGTAATGCATAGTGGTGGATAGTGTGGCGCAGTGCATAATTTGTTTTTGTTTGTATGTGATCGCCTGCCTGTTTGCATTTTGGGAGACTGTGACAGAAAAGGAACACTTCTCTCCCTTCTCTCTCTCTCTCTCTCTCTCTCTCTCTCTCTCGGTTGCTGCCCTTTTTTTTTTTCACTGATGGAAAACCGTTCAGCCAAAATATAGACCAAAGCAGCATTATATGTTTATGTACAGTAGCAGAGGGGCAATTTTCAGCATTGTTGGATTTCTAGAAATGATGTCTTTCATTTTGACCTTTATTGTGAACATGCAGCCGGATGGAGACTAGATTTGCACATGATCAACAGAGGGAGGAAAAAAACAAGAGAACATGAGAGACAGATTAAAACGGAATGAATATTAATGGACCAGAAGACATTTTCCACTATGTAGGGGTCCATATATTATCTGTTTTGTGGGGTTGATGGCTCCCATCAAGATCTTTAACTATCTTTTCATTAGGTTTAACACTGAATGAATATCCCAACCAATGAAGACCAATATGATACAACATACATGAAGATAATTAAAAGGGTGTTCTCTATAATTAGTCTGCAAATGGCGCCGAAAGAGCTGGACTTAAATCTGTAAAGAGGCTGTATTTATAAAGGAGTTAATGAAAAAGCATTCGTTTTAATACTTTTCTCTAAAGAATTACAAAATTAAATGAAGTAACAAAGCACAGGAATAGATCCACTCTGTAAACAGCTCATTCAACTAAGAGAAATACATTTCCTTGACTATTTTATGATATGTTCTTTCACAAGCCCACGCTACCACTTTGGCTTTGCATTCCAAGCAGCAGCAGCCCATTAAAGACTACATAAGTTGGCCTACCAGAAGGCATTACCACGGGTACATCTTTGACTTGTTCCTTATAAACACAGACCCGCTGAAATGTTCAACAAATGTCTGCTTTCCTCAGATACCACCAGGAACATGAACAAAACTGATGAACACTCAAATGAAAAATATTCACTGCAAGGTAGCAGAATGTCTGACCTGTTTTAAGTGGAGCTATATTTGAAAACAGTGACAGACATGCCGGTGTGAAGATCCTCTTTTTGCCTTGTGTTGTGTGTGTTCGACTGGGGTCTGAATAAATGCAGTGGTAGGAGTAAATCAGAAGCAATCATGGACAGTGTAGCATAGTTTTATCACTACTTATCCCAAGGGATGGGGACTGAAAACCAGTATAAAACGGGGCCCGGGGCTAAATTATTAAAGACCGTATTAAGGCTGCTCCTTGAAAGTCGGAGATTCAAATCGTCAGTTGGAGACCCCTCAGTCAGCTGAGATTGCTTCAAGTTTAGCCGTCTTTTTCTTTTTTTCACTTGTCAGTGTGCTGTGCAGTGTACTTCTGGAGATGTTTCGGTGTCACAAATTTGCTGCGGAGTGAGCGCTCTTTACTTCAAGACTACTCTTTGGTACAGACAGCTGCAGATGTGATGCAGCTGCACAGAGAAGGAGAAACATTAACATTATCTTCTCTTTTCTGCCTGGTAGTGTTGAATTCACAGCTTACAGATATTTAATTTGACAGTCTCTGTCTTTTGTTTCATATCAAGAGTCGTCAAAAAACGTTGTTGCACATTTCTGATCCGTCATTAGCACGGTTAGCTTGTTTAAGGCCGAATCTGATTTGGCTGCCATAACTCTAATTTGAGTGATGCCCTAGCCGTACTATTGATAAGCTCCAATGTTACCATTTCTTTCCTGGTATTTTTTAATGTTTTGATGTGAGTTATTATCGCATTACAGCCTCTCACCGGCTCTCTGTGTTGGGTAGGGTAAGTAAGTGCAATAAAATCTTCACCAGTAAAACCCAATACCTCATCAATACACCTATACAACATGCATAACTGTATGCTTTACACAAGTTCAGCTAATGGCTAACTTTTAACTGATGTACGTGTTCTTAAGTATGTCTAAATTCCAATCAGTCGGCCTATTCTGATGTTAGAAATATGAGTTATTTATTGACGTTACTTGTGAGAAACTTTTGAGTTTAGTGACATTACTGCTGCTGCTCTAGAAACATCATTTACCGTAAAACTTTAATTAGCAGCCTGGGCTACTATTTGCTTAAATCACTGAATTCAACAGGCTTATACTAGGGATAGGCATCTAATTGAGACAGGCATCTATTTGTCATAATGTGTAGCCACACCAGGCTAATAAAAGGGGCTGGGCGTTTAGATGAAGTTTTACAGTAGTTATATTTAAAATATTTACTTCTGATCCTTTTCTGCAATAACTGTCATTTTTGAAAGATTTTTTAAAGCCGTAATTATGATGAAAAAGAACCAATTAGAGGACAGAAAAAGTACAGAACCAATAAGAAGTATCAGCAGGAGTAGTAGTATAAAAAGCTCCTAGTATAAAATCAATAAAATCCTAACAATACCCATCTCTAGTTATCCCGTGGATGTATAAAAAACAAAGAATGCCCATCCATGGCATGAGAAAATGTTGAAAGTCTCTTTTGTCCCCTATGATTCTAATTTATACACATTACTGTCTGTTGTTTCTTTCTGTTGTGCAGCTGCCTTCAGAGCAACTCTCTGGGCATCTTGGTTTGACATCACTGCTTCAATCACTAAACTGTGATGTTGCTTCCTGGTTTGACAGTTGGCTTTAAATATACAACACTTTCCATGCTGCTGAGTTCTCCACTGAACAATTCTAAGGCTTTCTCAGGATCTCCTGTAGAGAACCACTGTCTCTATTTTCAGTTCAACTGAAGCTTCCCCACCATTTCCGTCCTGGCTGCACAGGAGGGACCCTTTAAATAATGTACAGTGGCAGCAATGTTGACTTCTTCTTATGTTCCAGTCAAATATGGACAAGTCTTAAAAAGCCTTAACAAAAAAGATCTTTAACTTTAGTGTCTTACTAACATAACATAACATAACATAACATAACATACTAAATGCCAATGTTGCCTTCCCTTCACACAGCATTGCCCTCGACACTGGTGTTGTATCGGTCATGACTCATGACTGTGTGAAATGGCTACAACATGCGCTGCATCCTAACTATCAGCATCAAACTCACTTTGATCTTCCTGCCCATGCTCCATCTTTCCATTTTGTTTTCTTCTTTGGTCACTTTCTCTTTCTCTATGTTCTTCTTTTGTGACCCGCTCAGCCACAGCTTCTGTAGTCTAAGTACTTACACCAACAGCCCGAGGCAGGGTGCCCTGATTTCCCACAGCGGGAGAAAGCTTTACTTGTGACGGCCATGCCTTTTATACCAGTGGTCAGGTTGTGCAGATAGATTGATGTACTCAACTCCTGATCTTCTCTAGCCACCATCCCCATTGGCATACTAATCTCTGCAGCCTTCTCTAGTTTTAAGTTATCTTCACTTAGAAATCACCTTCGACTTCTTTCATTTAGACTTCTTAAATAATCGTGTTCAGGGAGGAGTCTCGCTCGATCATGGCTTTGATGGGTGAAGTCATATCTGAGAGTTACATAGTACAGTGAGGGCGAGACAAGCCAGCAGGGACAAACGCAGAATTGCAGTAATACGCAGTGTCAGTGAAGCTTTGTGAACAAGCATGACAGATCATCAGTGTGAAGCCTTGCTCCATCTCTGTAGCCATCAACTCAACAGCCCACAGTTCGTTTTTGCCCTGTGGTCAACATGTCAGCTGAACAGGCAGAGACTTGCCTGTCCGTCTCCCTGGAAGATCATAAATTACAGATAATAAGTAAATTATTCAGTATATGCCAAAGTATTCCACATTAGAAGATAATACATACTTACAGGGGAAATATTTTTTTTTGCTCTACTCATACATTAAAAAAAAAATATATTTTTTTTTTTAAATTTCAACAAACTGTTTCTTCTATTCTCTATATTGTAGTTTTAATCCAATCTTTGAAACAGTTACTGAATAAAGTGAAAATGGAAAAATATGCATAACTGTCTGAAGTGTATAACAGCTATCAGGTAACACACAATATCCTCCTGTCTCCTCATACGATCCCTCACCAAAAAGAAAACCATTTAACCTACAGCAAGACTACGCAACAGCGCCTATCAGACCCATGGCAACTTCCCCCTTTGGACTCATCACTGCACCGCACTCTCAAACTCTAACGCCTTGACTTTTCAAAACTCCACAAATAATCTAGCCATTAAATTCTATTTTCAGATCCGACGCAACAACTCCAATCCTACGCTGACTGCTCTACTTCCAAGTCACAACACAAGACAGCAACACATCACCAGATCAATTCCTTTATGGTCAGAGATCATTTTGTCACACTTACACTAAGATCTGGAACGAGATCCGTACTACATTAAAGCAATAACCTCTAATACACATTTCAATCACACATACAAACACCATCTGATGGAGGGACATACCTGCAGTCTGCATTGTCTGTTTGGCTACCTACGTCTTGTTGTTTCGCCTGTGTTGATTGTTTCTGTTTTTATTCTGTATTGTAATGTGTTTTTGTTGCATAACAGGAACAAGCTGAAAACCAGTATTTAACTGAGTCGGACCAGCTTTAACTGTAACACACATTGTTAATTTTAATTCCTTTCCTATATAAAGAAATAAATGAATGAAATGAAAAACAGTATATAGTGTATGTCTGGGCATTTTTTTTCTCTGTTTGAACCAAATGTTGTATCTAAACATGGACACACTGTTTAAAAAATGAAGCTAAATATTCCAAATACAGGCGCTGCCATCTTATGTTATTTGGCGCAGCAGCTTTCATAAAGTGGAGCCACGGTGTGGAGTTCCCGCCCATACACCTGCCCGACTCAATCGCGAGCAGCACCACTGATCATAAGCACACCAACTGACGCCCACAGCTAACAATAATGACATCACACCCCCTTTCGATAGCATCAAATTACTAATTACACTTGAAACCAGTTATAGTGCTCACTGTTACAGTGATCGTCCGTTTATATGGATCAAAAAGCTTCTATACAAATACTGTTTACATAATTCACTTATAGCAATCAAGCTGTGCGCTTCCAGTGTTCAGTTTGTGTCTTTTTATACATGACAACACATGGAAAAACTCTTTAAAATTACAGTAATATCTGTTACTTTACTCCCATGATATTTTGCCTCGTGGTAGCCTGTCTGTTTCCGGCTGGCAGCTTCAGGCTGTTGCTGCATGCATACTGAAATCATAACAGGGAAAAGGAAGTCGAGTTTTTCTGCATAAAAAATGAAGTCTCCTCAAAGCTTATGGTGGCTAGTGATGGAGACAGAGAACAAATGCGCACGAGGAAAGCACCTGTGATCAAAGCCACATCATAACATGACCGGACACTATTATTCCTTGTCATGTGGAATAATAATGTCCGCTCATGTAATGTCCATGTAGTCTAATGAAACAGCTATACTGTATCATGAAACAGTCTGACTCATTAATTTATATTCATGTATTAAATATACAAATATTAATTAGATACTGATATGCAGTAGAAATAAAGAAAAAGGAAAAAGAATGGTTATAATAATCATCCACTTATGGTTAGCTATTTGACCCAGAGAGACTGTAAAACTAAACATATCAGAAAAATGAGCCCTTGAACTTACGTAATAAGAACTACCTAAAACAACAGAAACCATCTTTGGGAAAATTTGATTTGACATGTACTTAGATTTTTTAGTTTGGCCCATGTTCCATCTGCTAACATGGAGGGGGCGGAGTTTATGACCTATACTGCAACCAGCCAGGGGGGTGATGAAGATGTTTTGATTTCACTTTAAGGGAACTTTGACACCATCTAACTTTATATTGAGTCATTGGTTTGGACAGGATTGAATAACACGGTCCACTGTCACATTCTGTCCACCCAGTGCTGCTACACACTGGATTGTCACATGGTTGTAAACACCCCACTGCTG
Organism: Cephalopholis sonnerati; assembly: GCA_019142605.1. Classification (NCBI taxonomy): domain Eukaryota; kingdom Metazoa; phylum Chordata; class Actinopteri; order Perciformes; family Serranidae; genus Cephalopholis; species Cephalopholis sonnerati. The sequence goes on along the minus strand of JAGQAX010000001.1, from coordinate 33,464,400 downwards.
AAAACAAGAACTGCAAATTGCAAAATAGAAAGATGAAATATCTGGAAACTGTTAAATAAATTTATTCTAAAGGGTATTTAAGTAATCTAGAAGCTAAATAGCATAATATATTGCTTTTCTGTGTGAGAGTGTCACATATTTAGAGACCCTAGTGTGCAAATTCTTCACACTCAAGTATATCGTGTTCAAAAACAGTGCATACTGGTGTTGTATCCAAACTGTGGACCTTCCCTGGGCCAAATTCTTAAAATAGCATCATTTTCCCCATTGCAACTGAAATAGCTGACCGAGTCAATTTATATAGCACGATTTTGGAAGGTGTAATGGAACAGGAATAATAGCCCATCTAAGGAAAGGCAGCTTGGAGCACTTATCCCACAGTTAAAGTCAGAAATCAGATTGCTAGCACGGCAGGGGAAAAAAAAGCATTTTTAGTGTGACAGTTTGAACAGACCTCAAATATTCATATATTAAACTGCATTACAAAGTAAAGGGACCCATTTAAAAACCTGTCATTTAATGCAAAAGAAATCCCACAATCAGAGTAAGTCAGATGCAGCGTTCCTGGTTAAGGCTGCAGGCTTGTCACACACCCCCATAATATGAAGGTGTCATTCCTTCTGAGTAATGTTTTCAGTTTGGCACAAAGATGTGCTTTCCAAGTCATGGATATACACTCAAAATAATGTTTGCTGTTGAAGAATATCCTGGAGCAATAACTTATTACGCATCTAGTAATAAAATCCCTAGAGAGAGAAAAACAAGGATGTCTGCCAGTTACATAAGCTGTAACACAAGCTCAGCTGTTTTTGTAAAGATGGGTACCTCCATTCCCCATCCATATAAAAGAAAAACTAAATGGCACAGACTCAGAACAACTGGTATATAAGTGTTTGTAAATTTGCATGTGCTCACTTGGGACTCTCTTACAACCTGCCAAATAATATTCCAACTGGGACACAGCCCTGCCGTCATATAAAAAAGTGATGTATATTGTTTTTTTTTTTTTTCTCCTCTCATCATCCCTTGTTACCAATTCATGACAGAGCAGCAAGGGGAGAAAGACAATATTGGTGTGAGGAAAATGGGGATGACAGACAGGACCAAGAGAGAGGGAGAAAAATGTAAGATGAAAGTCACAATATTGGTTTAAAGAGACAGCTGCAATATTCAAACAATCATTCACAAGAGCTGACTCCAATGGCTCACTGGCAGCGTGTAAACAAACCTAATGTCTGCAGCCTGTATCACCATGAATCTCATAACCCGTCTTGGCCCCGAAGCCTTTTTCTCAGCCTCCCCCACAAGTCCAGTGGCTTATCACATAAACGATTATCGACTGCTTTGCAAGCCGTCAATACCATCAGTGCAGTTTTACATATAGTAAGCCCGGCAACTTCATCATAGTAAGCCAGTAGAGGCAGGAAGGCTGAGAGCCTATGAAGCTACACCGGTCTCTACAGTGAGAATAAAAGAGTCTGGAGTGGCATTTTCTGCAGAACTGCAGGGTCCTTAAATTTGAATATGGGTTTGTGGATTACTGTAAATGTTAATTATTTGACTGAGAATATTCTGTGGAAAGGGTGCCCACTGAACTCATCATGGACTCCTCGGATGTGTCTGTTAAGATGCTTTGAAGGTAAAAGAAAGGGCAGAGCATTCCAGTATCAGCAGTGAAATGCTACAAAACAAAAGCTCACGTAACATGGCTGTGTGATGGTGCAATGTATTGGTATATAAAATGGTGCCTCAGGTCTTGCAGCTGAGCCAAAACAACTTAATGGATTAATTGGGAACCAACAGAGATAATTAGGCCTTTGGGGTTGTATGATTCCACCCCTCGTCGACTGTTGCCTCAGAACTGTGATGTAGTGCGTTCCTGCTGTGTAATCGAGATAATTAGCAAGAATGTTGTGTCACTGTCCAAAGATTAGCAAAAGGGAAAGGCCAAACAAGGCTCATTAAAATGTGGTTCCAACCTAGAGAGACTTGATAGGATTTATTTTCTGACAGAGATGGCGTCTTGTTTGCTTTACCTTATTTGTGTCCTTAGAGACGTGAGGGACAGCAAGATGAAAGATTTTATTTTTTCATCTTATGACAAGCATTGTTCTCTTCAATCATACTGCGAACAGACACTACAGTTAAAGGAATTGGACCAGCCTTTAACTTGGCAGCCATTAAGCAGTGTCCACACAAACACGCTGCAGTGCAACAATTTCTTCAGCTCATATGAGAACAATGCACACCACCATCATATATTTGTTTCCCCTGAGGAGAAATTACTATGGATAGCTAGCTGTTAGCTGAGACTAACTGAGCCAGGGCTTCAGTTGTTTACTGTGCTCTTATTATTGGATGCCAAGGTGTCCTTCTGTGAGGCTGACAGGCACTGAGTAGTAGGTCAAATTGATTGGTCTGCTCTTGCCCACCAAAAGGACCTGAACTCAATTTGCTTGTGATGGCTTCAATTTCCTGGCTGGACAAAATCCCCCCACTCCTCTCCCTTGCTCTCGCTTTCTCAGCATCCCTTCCTCGCTCAAGAGCTGTCATTTAATTTCATTACTCAACAGGGGAGGTTCATGCCCTGTCACATTTGTCTGTCTTTCGTCCCTCGCTCTGTTCATGTGAACCTTAAGAGCTACAGGAAAGAAAGGCTTGTTTTTTTAAGACACTGGTTGTTTTAGCATTTCCTGGAATAGTATCATTTGCGGGTTTTGCCTGGCGACATCCGAAGCCACGGCGTGGTTAGCAACATTTTCGTTAAAAAAGACAGTCGGTAGCTTGATCTTCTTTCACCATCTATGAGAGATGCAAGTGGGTCAATTTTTAAGATAAGCTAATTTTGCCCAAAGATGAAAGCAAAAGACACAGTCCAAACACTGTGTCCACACAGACGGGCTGCCTGCCTTCATTTGGACATGGTGCGTAAAATAACTGGGAGTCTGTGGTGGACAGATATGTTACAGTCATCTCCGTGTCATTACTCCTGCCAGTATTCAGCTGGCTATTCACGGGAAGGTCATCAAAGGTTGGACTAATTTAGGGCTCGCTTTACAAAGCTTATTTTCATCCACAACATTTCTCAGGAGCAAAGACCCAATTTGCTTCTCCCACCATACTGGAGCAACATCTTGTAAACTAATTTCAGATGCACATAATGCCCACACGGTCAACGGCTGATTAGAAAGAAAACAGGATCTAACGCTGGAGTCAAGCATAAAGGTCTTTGAAGTGATTACCTTACATGTTTTGGCCTTGCTTTTGTTGCCTTAAGATAAACATGTGGAGCCACTCAGCATATGCCAGCTTATGTCAAGATGAAAGATTTTACAAGCCATTATCAGAAACCCGCAGATTGTACTGAGGGTATTAGCTGGCCTCAGAAATGTGCTACAACTGCAAAGATCTTGCTCTGATTTCAGACGCTGTGGACGGGGGGGTCAGCCTCTCAGCACTTTTAGATGATCTAGATGACAGGCAGGAGATTAAGGGCAGGCAAAATGTGAGGTCCTAAAGATAGCTAATCACATACCGTACAATGTCAAGAGAAAATATCCCAAAATGTTTCCTCGCTTTATTAATCGGAACTAATATTTCCATCCTTCACCCTCTAAAAAAAATTTTAAATCCTGAAAATCATAAAATTACAAACAAATAAACAGAATATTGTATCAGGAATCAAAAAAGCAGAGAGACGCGTGCAACACGCTCCTACCCCCAACCTCTCTATCATTTTTTTTCTTGCTTTTACTCCTCTTTGTCTCAGAGGATATGCTCTCTTCTGGGTGTATTTACCAGCGGTCTTACAAGCTTTTACCTCCAGGAAACAAGCGGCTGATCTGGCTCATATTTTACAATGATTCATCTCGCTCAGTATCAACCACGAGGCATAAATGCGATACAACCAAATTAAGGCCGCTCAGCCAGACAAACAAGCTGGGGAATTTCAAACCTATGCCTGTTGTTTTTTTCCCCTTCTCTTTTTTTTTATTTAGTTTTGTGAGCCACTGCAATTTATTGCTATATTAAGACTGATTTCCAAAAGCTGTTTTTCATGTTGTAGCTGTTGTTTCCCCTTCTTTCATTTTCTTTTTATTTCAAAGGCAGCACAGTGAAAATTTATTACTGCACACAAATACATGGATGGTACACTTGCTGTAGAGTCTAGTTAACTGAAGTGTGGCTTTAGTGTTTGATTGTTTTTTTGTGGTATAATCAAATCAGAATTAAGAGGAAAAATATTTTAAGTACATAAGCAATATCAACAAAAGGACTGCTACTAAAAAAAATCAACACTCGTTATCGTATTCCTCATCTAAACACAACGACTGATCCATACATTGAACTGATATTCGATTCATAAGCAGCCTCGCACCCTCTGAGCTGTTTGATCAGTTAAAGCAAAGATGACTTCTGCAGAGAGTGTGTTTAGTCTGCACAGACATGGTATGCCCTGCCATCGCTTGCGGTGTCTGTTCTGGCTCTCTTCAAGTGAATCAAAAAGCCCCAGAGGGACAAAGCCAGAAGCTTATCCATTGTGTATGGGGGGTTGGGGTGGGGTGGGGGGGCATGGGAGAAAGCACCCTGTGAGTGCAGTGAAGGGGGAGAGCAAGCTGGACACTGACTGGTCTACTTAGCTCCAGGGAAATTACACAGAAGAAATTGCACTGAAATATAGAAGAATCTTCTGCTCTTTGCTTTCCATATCCATCTGCTCCACACGGTGAAATTAGAATTTCCATTATCTTATCGATCCCATCATCAGCCGGAGAGGAAGATACTGCAGGATTTTTGTTTTTCTGTGACCCTGAGATCATGTCAGGGATAAAGGTGATTTCCCTGTTCACTAATAATACCTCATCATTACCTGTTTTTGTGAAATAATTTAGTGAATACAAATATTAAAGTCTGACTCTCACTGTGCGGCAGCTCAAGCAGATTACAAAGGTTGTATGGTGGAGGGCAGCCTGTAGACAAATGTATTTATAATCGCCTGGACAAATGATTCTGTGTATGAATATACATCCTGACTTCTGCTGCATTTATCAACTTAATCACGATGACATTAAAAACACGTGACGATGTTTAATCTGTTGAATATTATAATTTTAGTGAGTTTATATTTTAAAAAAATGGAAATAGTGCATGTAGCACCTAATAAATCAATAATAATAGCTTGCAGTGAAGCTTTTCTCAATCTTTTCTTTAGAAATTATTAAAATGGAAAGACGTTCTGCTTGAATTTATCCCATCCATCCAGCATTATCTTATACATAAATAATAAAACCCTGGCTTTATTATTGACAGATCCATGGTTGTTTATTTATTGAGGTGGATATACAGTCAAATTCATTGTTCTCTGCTAGGTAGTGCCTTTACTGCTATACCCAAGCACATTACACATAGAACATCCACTGTTTGTATCATGAGCCCAACTTAACTTTCTATCGATTTTTGGTTGTTGGCTCAGTAGCACTCAGTAAAACTGACTATGTTGTAAATCTAATTTCAAGATGGAGTGACTTGGGATGGAGTAGTGGAATAATGTGCTATGACACTGACATCAAGGAAACATGACAGTAAATAGTAGCAATGCATCAGTATTCAGACATGAATCTCATTTTTGCTTTTGGTAAGTAAGGCTAGGCCAACATCTTGGCCCATATTAGCTTGCTGCAGGCAGGGATGGGTACCGAAACCCAGTATTAAATTAGCCCCGGGGCCAAATGATCAAATACGGGAAAGTTGATAAGCTCCGACTTTATCAGTTCTTTTATCGGTACTTTTAAACAATTTGGCTTAATTCATTATCATCCTCTCACCTGCGCTCTGTGCCGGCGCTGACCTCCTCCACATGCACACACAACCACAAGACATTGAGTTAAGTTGGTGAACAGCAGAGAAGCCAAGGTGGAAATGAAGTAAAGATAAAATACTTGAGTTGACAGCAACTACGCTTGTTATTGTGAGGTTAATTATACCTCAGCATGTAAAACCCAGTACTTTATCAATATGTGTGTTAATAACATGTTAACATGCAGACAGTGGTTTTAATATGCTCTGTTTGCAGTCTCTCATCCACCATCGCTAACGTTATGTTTTACTCAAGGTTAGCACACTAGTTCGGCTAACAGCAAATAGTTACAAATAAGCTAAAATGGCAGCTATTTATATAGTAACGTTGCTGATGTAAAAATGATTGTTGCTGCTCTAGAATCAGCTGATACGTAACTAGAAATTGCATTACAGAAATGCTAAACTAGGTTTGAAGTAATATGGAAACAGTGTCACTATGGCTGAGGAAAATCAAATAATTTTGACAAAAAATCTCGATAGCGATATGTCAACGATAGTAGTTCAGAAAATGACATCAATTTACTGTAATGCAGCCTTCAAAGGAAAAGACAAATTGTCCAAAATCTAAGGTGACATCTAGACTTATATCACAGTATTGATACAAAATGAATACATTGCCCAGCCCTAAGTGTCACCATTGTAGAGCTTGTCCACTGGACAGCATCGCTAAGTTGAAAATAAATGAAATCTCAGGGATCTGTATCAAGATTATCCGTTTTTGCAATGTGTTCATATTTTAGAAATTCTATTGGATTTTTTAAGCTCCCAAATATCAGCATCCTGAATATCCAGTATAGGTCAGACTATATTAGTCAAGTGTCAGAAAAAGAGTTTGAGGAACAGTCATCACGCACGGCAGCTAACTAGCTTTAGTTTCTGAATCATTTATCCTCAGAAATAGAAGTAGCTGATGCAAAGCTAACAATGATTGGCAGATCTCTTTAGCGCAGCAGGTATTCCAACAGACACTTTGGAAACCAGGCACTTTGATACAAGTTACTGTAAGAGAAGAAGCAAAAAAAGAGAGAAATCCATGTTCAGATGAATTCAGATGACTTTCTCCTGAGACGAAATAGGATATAGTGAAGCTCTGTCTCTCTCCAGCACCAAGCCAGTTTCCTGCTCCTGTCTCTATTTGAAGGGTAGTGATGTGTATAATACTTCTCACCCAGGCAGGTTCAGTGGTAGATAGAAACGACTGCAGTAAAGGAAAATAAAAAGTAAAAGCGCACGGTAGCAGAAGGGGGAGAGTTCACTTCACAAAGATGGTCTGACCTTGAGAAGTAATGGGTAAAAAGGTTCAGTATGAGCAGGTCAGAGAGTAAAAGGAAAGAGCCCTCAAAAAAGACTGGTTACACCATCCAAGACTGACAGTTTATGATCATCAGATGAGTCAAGGTAAAGACATCTATCTATCTATCCTTCCATCTGTCCCTCCCTTCCCCCAGCTATCTACGTACCTATCTACCTATACCTGTATATGCATAGATATATATATGCTGTTTATTGATTTCCTGTCGTGGAGCTGTTGTAATGCAGCCAGTCAAATTGCATTCTAAAACAAGATAGATTGTAGTGCGCACACAGCTGTGCCAAGCAGATAAATCAATTAAAGTGACCTGATCTGACAAGTAGCCACATCCTCAGACAGGCTTAATATGAGAACACACATGACTCATGCCTATCTCTATCTCACCACAGAAGCTTTTTCCCCCCTAGAAAGTCTGATTAAAAGACAGGCTGACAATGGTTCAAGAGGACGAGTCTACCTTTAATTTCACTTGGGCAAATAAATGATAAAATCTCTCTTTTGTCTTAAGCAGATGAAGACTTTTAATCATAATTTTCGTCAAAAGGCAGTCAGATTCATGACCTGCAAATTTAAAAAAGAGTAATAACAGAAAATATTCCGTTGAGGATTTTCTTCTAATCAGAGTCTCAAATCTAATGACAGTTACACCTTCTCCAACTCAATAGTCACTTGACTCTATCTATCTATCTATCTATCTATCTATCTATCTATCTATCTATCTATCTATCCATCCATCTATCCATCCATCTATCTATCTATCTATCTGTTTCTCTGACCGCCTGTCAGTCTGTCTGCACGCCCATGCATACCCATCAGCCTTGAATCTAGTAAAACCGTCTTTCTTGTCGTGCCAATTCATTCCTCTTTGTCAGCTGAGCACCATCAGTGTCACTGCCACACCGCTGGCCATGGAGGGATTGTCATCTTCCTCAAAGGTTGTTTCATTGAAAAGCTGTGCAGATCTGGAATAATAGACCGAGGGCTCTGCTTTGACTCAAACTCAAATCCTGCAATATATGACTTTTAATATGACGAGTTGACAAACCTACAAAGATACAACGCTCTTTTATCCCTAAATGACAGAATAGGTCAATTTCCACTGACTTCCAAAACGCCCTATATGACCAGGCCCAAAACGACATATATAACAGTTCTAACAGTCGCAGTTTAAAACACGTCCTTGCCGTCATGATATGGTCACAGTGTTGCTCCAAAACTAGAAAAACATCTACTTTTGTCACAAATGGAAACTGATGAATGCCACATGACGTACATCACTAGTGTAGCATGCTACATATACTAGCATACTAGGCTATGTTGTTGTTAAAAGAAGTCAACCTTGACTTTGGAACGCAAACACCAGTTTATTCATTCATTTACTCACTTTCTGTAACCGCTTATCCTGTTAGGGGTCAAGGGGGGGCTGGCGTCTATCCCAGCTGACACTGGGCGAGAGGTGGGGTACACCCTGGACAGGTCACCAGACTATCACAGGGCTGACACATAGAGACAGACAACCATTCACACTCACATTCACTCCTACAGCCATGTCAGAGACACCAGTTAACCTAACCTGCATGTCTTTGGACTGTGGGAGGAAGCTGGAGTACCCGGAGGAAACACACACTGACACGCTAACTCCGCACAGAGGGGCTCCCCCACCCTGGGGTTCAAACCCCTACCCCAGGTTCGAATGAGGATACCTCTTGCAGTGAGGTGACAATGCTAACCACTGTACCACTGTGCCACCACAAATACCAGTCTCCTAGGTAAAAGTCCTGTGATTGTTTGACCCATCCACCTTCCCTCCCACCGGCCCAAAAAGGGGTTTTCAATCTTTGTACAACAATACATGGACTTTGTTGCTTTTTATGCTACGTCACCTCAATTCCCTCTCCGCCCTTGTAATAATTACTACAGCCACTTGAGGGTATTGTCTTCTAATAAACATAACTATGGGTCGTAATAAGCTGCTAGCACAGTAGACCTATGTGGTTGTTTTTGCGAGGGAGTGGGCTGGAAGATCCAAACCTGGCATCCTACAGATATACATTATATTTTGGGTCCTCAGTGACACAAGTACTGTGTATGTAGAAAACAACAACAGTAAAGCCAGTGTGCTCATTACTGAGTCTTGATCAGAGCAACGACGACTGTTACCCACTTATCACCAGCTACTCTTCCCTTTTACATTCTGTTTTTGTTTATTGTGAAATGTCAGCCGCATGCAGCACAGTGAAAACCCGCTTTCTGAGCAATATGATTGCACTCACAAAGAGGCAATCCACCTTATCCACCACAGCATATATTGCAAAAAAAGGGGCTTCACTCTCGTGTTTGTGTCGAAAAAAAGATGCAGCCTTTTTCAAAACAATGAAATACTTGAGATGGATAATATGATGACACCTCCATAATGGTTACATATAGGTGTCATTTTCCTTTTCTCTGTTGTTTGTATATTTATCTGAACAATGTAGACAGGCCTGGTGGGTAAACATCGCAGGTGCAATGACACAGAAATGTATGAATTACCAAGATGAGTCCACACTTAAAATATTTTGAAAAACTCCACCTGCTGTATCAATAGAGATCTAACATAAATTTCAGAGGCAATGACTGACAAGACAATTTAGATATTAAAACCAGCAATCAAAGATTCAAGACTGACCTCCAACCAAATCTTTTCTTGGAGCTGAGGACAAAGTCATTCCTTTGCAGTGTAGAGGACAGCTCAGAGGATTTTTATCCTTCACTCATCAGTGGCTTTCATCTTAAGGGTCACTTTCTAAGTATCAATCATCTCAGAGCCCCAGCCTCCGAAAAGTCTTGCTAATCATAAGATCTGGTGCAAACACATCAAAGAGATTTTTGGAAAAGCTGTCTTCAAGGCACGGCTGTTTCAAACTATATTACCACTGAAGATACAAATGGATTTACATTGCGCCTTAACATGACAAGAGCAGACTGAACACTTACCCAAGGTGATCACAATCCGAGGCAAAATTGATACGGCTAATTAATGCGCATCCAGAGAGGTCTCGGTCTTTAATCATCTCAAGTATGCGCTCTCTTTTCATCAATCCACAGAGGGAGTAAAATAGTGAGTCTCCAAAAATGCTATTTGTCTCAAGTACATCAAAAAAAACGTAATTTTTAATCATTTGTCTTGGGAAATAATGTTGTACTTAATTCAAACAGTGCAGCTGTGAACAGTGATCTCTCAAACATTAGTTTGATGGGCTCTGTTTCCGTACTCAATATTCAATGGTAAAATCACTTAGAGAATTAAGCAAACAAAGATGGTTTTTCAAGGATAGAAAAGGAAAGGAGAGGAAAGGGAAAAAAGCATCAGAGACCGAGAGAGGAAGGGAGGGAGACAGACAGAGGCAAGGCAGAGAAAAAAAACAGGAGAGCTGAGATTCCATGCGTTCTGAGAGCATGTACCGAGACAGGTAAGCCGTATAAGAGTAAAATCCTTTGTTTTCCAAGGTGCGGAGTGCTTGGTTATCATGATAACCCTTCACTGCAGCTGTCAGTTGATGAAGTTCAGCATGCAGAGAGAGGGAGAGAGACACTCACTCTATCAGTCTATCAATATCTCCCTGTCTCTCTGTCTCTGTCTCTTTCTATCTCTGTCTCTCTCAATTCAGTTCAGCTTGAATCTGCTTCATTGGCATGACAGGGAAAGGATCCACTGTATGCTGCCAAAGAGCATACAAAGGATCAAGACCAATAATGGAACAAGACATTTGTAAACGATGGATACTAAATAAATAATTAAACGTATTCTGTCGATTTCAATCATATCATGCAAATGCATATATAAATCAATTCAATTCATTCAGCATAATTCAACTCAGTGTATGACAACAGTGCAGTGGCAGCGATGGAATTACTCGTAATATTTTCTATTTGTTTTGTAACCAACTTTGCAGCATTTTCTTTCTTTACCCATTATCACCTTGATGATTAGTGACACCTCAGCTCTCAGTCAGCAGGTGAAATATTAAGATATAAGCCATAATGACACACATCTCTTTTCTTTTCTTTTTTTTACAAGGAAGCATGAAGAAAAAGTGTCTATTCTCAATGAAAAGAAAAGGAAATAATCTATTTCTTGGTCAGGAATGTCCCTCTGTGCCATCACCTTGCTATGGCAAGTCCATCTCTCTTTGTCTCTACCACTCTATCTGTCTCCCTCACTCACACTCTCAACAAGCCTTGTGGCCTTTTACAACAAATTAGCATCCTTGTTAGTAGTGTTTGATGTGCGCAGGAGCTTGACAGTTTCTGTTCATTCACAGGACTGAGGTTTGTAATGTTTATAAAGGCCGAGCTCTGGTGGACTGGCATGCGGTAAAGGTTCTGTGTTCGCATTTGTTGTTTCCTTTGCATTGAAACTTTAAAAACAACCAATACATCCTGACATTCAACATTCATGCTATCTCCCACAATATATGTGTAAACACTGTTTGTTTGTTTAAGCAGAAACTGTACTTTTTTAAAGGCAATTTAATTGGATGGATTACATTCACTGGCATTTATTCACCAATCTTGGAGGACTGACAGTTTCATACCACAAAATGCCATTAGGTTTACACTACTTAAAGTGGATATAATAACAATGTATGAAATAACAGTGTGAACATAATGTGACAATGTGCAAGGGGTTAGTCAGAGTGATGAATCCATAGAGAATTATCACCCAAATCTGCGGCTCCTCTTGTCTTGAAGAAGTTTCAGCTCGCGGTTTAGCTGTCTGGCCAACAATGTCACTGTTTTGGTTCACTCTTGCTGCTCTCATTGCATTGCTTTTAGCTCCAGAAGGCAGCTGAAGACCCACTGTACACAACATCCTCATCACAAAACAGCAGGCAGACACAGCTCGCAACTAGCTGGTGAACATGTTGGAGCATTTAGCAGCTTAAGAGACAAATATTTGCCTTAGAGGCTGGTACACTAAAAAATAATCTACAGGTTCAACTTGAAAAAATTAAGGAAACAATTTGCATGCGTCTTTTTAAGTTGTACCAACTCTGGCATTATTAATTAAATCCAACACATTCTCACTCCAAAGTCGTCACATATCAACATTTGGTCATGGACTTTCCTCGTCCAGATACATCATGTAAGGTACCCTGGGTGCATTGGTTGTTGACGTTCTGCCTGTTACATGCATTGTCTCCTCAAAGTACACTTCCGTTTTCCCAGGAGATTTACCATTTACATACTGTCTCTTTCAAATAAATGCATGTCGGTACAACACCGCAAATTGGTGTTTTTTTCCTTCAGGAACAAGTACACAAGTTGGGATTTTGCAAGAAAAACACATAGTTAGGTTTACGGGGAAAAAGAAAAAGAAAAAACGTTGGCTTTATAATCACATGGAACGTGAACACTGCTCTCTTCCAAATGAAAGTCAATGTTTGTTGGACCCAACCACCACCCCTCCTGCCTGCCCCATTTGGAATTTCACCGCCTTATATTTGTTCTTATCCTGCCTCGCTTCCCCTTAACACCACAGGGCGCCATTAAGAGTATCATACCGACATTTAAGAAAGGCTGTTCTCGCCAGTGTCTGACGAGGCAAGTCACTGCCCGAGCGCCGGATTTCGCCGACTTCAGAGTGAGACTGGGTTAATAAATACCATAAGTATTTTATAATTAAACAAACTCAATTAGTTTAGTACAACCAACATGATTTCTTTGACCTAAAAAATAAAAATAAAATCTTTATTTATTTGAACCAACTTAATATTTATCCAAAAGTTTTGTTGATATTTAGTTGTCAAACTATTTTATTTAAGATATTCTAACTCATTTATTTAAATTCCATCCTACTCAAAAATGTCAAAACATGGGGTGTCCATTAGTTTAGCGGGTAAAGTAGGCATCATATATACAAAGGCAATGTCCTTGTCGATTGACACTTGTCAAGCTCAATTCCAGCCCATGACTCTCTGCTGCATGTCATCCCCTCTTTCTATTCCCCTTTCACGCTCAGGTGGTCCTGTCCAATAAGCCACTGTGAAGCCACAGAAATAATCTTTAAAATATTTAGAAAAAATAAGATGTCAAAACATTTTTGATTCTGACCAACTTCTTAAAATAAGTTTTGAACTAACTAAAACACAATTCATGAAAGAAACACATTTTTGGGGGCTTTATTTTTGAATGTAGAGACCAAAAACAGAGCAAAAAGAGGGTGAATACTGGACTTATATTCATCAGTTGGATATAAACATGGCTCCAATAAATCATTATGTTGCCCTATAACTGCTGCATATGCAAATAAGCAACATTTAGGAAGCAGCATTGCACCTACAGCACAGAATCCTGACAACCAGCGGTCCAACTATTGTCTCTGTCCTATGTCATTTATTCCCCCTAGGTGTCCTCAAACTAAAAATCATAATGACAATCCTCAGTCTACACATAGTAGTAATTGTTTTTCCTCAAGTAAAGTTGCTGTTATAGAAACATCCAGTCAAATCTGGCTTTCCTTAGTACCCTCTACAAGCAGATATATAATTTAAGCCTTGATGTTTATCTACAGAGGATTCCTCTGTCATCTTGTAACTCCTTTGTTAATTTCATTTTAACTTTTTGTTTTAGATGCCACATTTTTTGTGAAAATGTACCTGCGAAACAGACTGTTTTCCTGCTTTTTATAGTTGCTCCGTTTCCAGCTCTCATGTTTTCCTTTGCTCTTTAATCAACAACCAAACTCTCAAGATCACCAGAGAATAAATGTCATGTTCCCTACTAGGAAATTCACAAGCTCCTTTTACTGCATAAGAGCTGAATGAGAATGGAAATAAATAACGTGCATGTTGACTTACATTGGTTTCTTGGGTTAAAGAAAAGTAAATATATATACATATGAAAATATTCTGCACTCTTTAGCACAAGAGCAAAGAACCTGTCCCTCCTCAAAGCTATCAAAGCAATTTTACAGGATTTATTTTGAACATACTTGTCACCTCTCAGAGAAGAATTCATCCGTTTGTTGGGGAAAGCTATGTATGGATGCACACTGCCATTACCAACGCAATGAGAGGCACAACAAAAACATTTTCATTCATCTCTGGGAGGTATGAGAGGGTAAATTGTCTCAATGACACTCACACGCTGGGCATTTAGCTAGCTGTTAACCCCAGACACATCTCACGAGGCTTCGTCCCCCTCCCTCTCTCAACAGCTGTGAAACATTGGTTTCAGGTCAAGTTACTGACTTTGCTCTGACCTCCCAATGTATCCACCAAGCTTTAGGGCTATCTATCTCTGTGTCTGTCTCCCCATCTTCATCTGTCTGTCTCTCTGTCTGTCTCTGTTCTCGCCTGCTCCCTCTGTCCACACTGCACACACATACACACATACACACAAGCACACACAAACTGCCAAGCACTTACCCTCATGATCCGGTAATGCGAGTCTAGCACTTGTACTCCAATTATTCTCCTGTACTTGTTCTTGAAAGGGTTCTTGCCTCTCTCTTAGCTAAAGAATGTCATGCCCCTTGTGATTTCTGCTGGACTCTCAGAGGCCTTCCAGTGTTCATCTCTTCAAACTCATCCATTTTCAAATGCACATTTCAACGCAATTTGACCTGAAATTGATTCAACACAAATAGTTTAGGATGGAGTGGATGTTCCAGTCTAAATGTATGAGTCCTAATCAGTTATAGAGTCACTATTGAGTACTTGTTGGTAGAGAGCAGGTCGGCACTATAACATCCAGTGTTTTGACTTTTGATGTACAAGGGGTGTGACATTGCATCGATCGGGATCAATATGTCGATTCAGTGATTGATGATGCATTATTATTGATGCAAAGTCAAAGCATCAATATTTATTATTATCTTTAAGATATGCCTTAATTTTAAAATTCCAATGTCACATCTGTGTCACCATTTCCATCCAAGTGCGGCTTCCTCCAAGACATTCAAACTAGGGGTGTGCCATATCATCTTGTTCACGATAATACCAGTATAATTTTTAATATTGTGAAAAATTCATATCATGATACTCGCAGTGTTTCGACTTGTTGACATATTAATGTCATACTGTTACCCACGGCAACAACAAGCATGGCTGAAAGCGAAATTATTACCGACTCCAACATGGTTCCAAAAAGAGGAGCAGCTTCAGTAGTGTGGGATAAACTGTGGCATCATTAGGCCTAAGCGTCCTGAATGTTTTATTAGCAGAGCCCCAGACTTCTTAGACTGTTTTCGCGAGTTACTGCGGCCGGCAGCTTTGGTAACGTAAACCTACGTGACGGTCGGGACTGGACAAAAAACTGCATATACAGGCAGGCAACGGTAAGCAGCCAAGAAAAAGACAATGAGGATATTTATTGATATGTCTCATTTTGATCACAGGCTTCTAAACTGCATTGAATCTAAAATGTATCATGGCAGACTTTGCGGCATCAGCAAATATTGTCTAGTTGTCTGCAAAATCAGTATCATATAGTGATGAAACTTGTGATTTACTCCCCCATAATGCACTAGTGTTTATTGTTAGTCAATAATCTGCTTAATCAACAATTGGAACTGGACATTTGAAAGCTGTGGCGTATCTTCCTTCAGGCGACATAGACGGCTGCCAAGGGCATATCATCTAATGCTAGCAGTTGGTCTGTAATATGAACATGTAATGCTAGCAGTTGGTCTGTAGTACGAGTATCTAATATTAGCAGTCAGTCTGTAGTACGAGCATCTAATGCTAGCAGTCGGTCTGTAGAACATCTAATAATAGCAGTTGGTCTGTAGTACAAGTACCACCTCTACTTCTACATCTACATTTAGTTCATCAGTGAGTAAAGACAGAAAAGGAGAGTTATCTTTTATTTATTCTTATTTGTAAACTAGATTGTGTATTTGTGTGATTTCTCATTATCCCTCTAATAAAAAAATTATGTGTTTGTGTGTGGGGAGGTGGAGGGGGGGCTTGCCTAGGGCACCGAATGAGCTACGGCCAGCACAGTTTGATAGATTATGAGAGATAAAGCCAAAATGACGAGAGAATGTGTTTTATAAATGAGTAAAGCTGAGAATTTTGATGTTTATTACACACAGCCTTTCAGCTTATCATCCACACTGCTCAGGCAAATGTCATGCTCTATACCTTCACTATAAACACACATGCAGACAGCCCCATTTCACAGCCGTAGTTCTCTGTCTGTGGCTTTAGTGGTCAGGCTCCACTTGATCTTACTGTAGTTTTCCCAGGAGGAATGACACTTTTATGCCATCTATAATAAGCAGATTTTCTCCGACCTAAAATAGAGTTAATCCTCCTATGAGGTCACCAAAAAGCATATATTCCTAAGACCATAAACTCTCTGTTATCTTTAATGTCTGGCTGAATACCGTTTGTGTTGATGTTAGCAGCATTAGCGCTGCAGTTGTTTTGTTATGTAACTCCTTTTAGAAAGCTTGCAGAAAAGTGCCACGTTCTGATATCATGAATAAACTAAAGCTTTCAGCTGCATGCAGCCGAACATTAGGCTGCCAGGGAAACTGAGAGCATCGGTACTAAGTTACAGCAGTGTAGAGATATCTGCGCAGAGATAATCTGCCCCATCTCTGTTGCACATTTGAGGAATAATCTTCATCTTTCATGGTAGAGTATCATCAAGAGCTTAAAACCAGTGGCATAATGGTGGAGACAGGCAGTGCCATCAAGGCATCGCGGAATGAAAGCCGCACAGAGTATAAGCTCTCAGGGCCGTGCAGCATTAATGGCATCTCGACAGTCACAGGGTGACCATATGCTTGTACATTTGGCGAAGACGCATGCACGCACACACGCACACACACACATTGCACCAGCAACTGTTAACAGCCAAGTGACACAAGGTTCAGCTCCGACGTGTCTCCCTTCTGTCTGTTGGTCAGTTCGGATGCATTCCCAATGTGATCTATATAGCCAGATAGGCGGAATGCAACTTGAAATATATATGCAACATTTTACTTTCACAATATATATATATTTTTTAATGCATTTTTAGCTCAGTATATATACAACCTATCAGCATATGTGTGTTTTGAATGGCATGGTGCTGCAACAAGTGCAGAGATGCAACGGTTCAATACTCTGTGCTCTGCCATCTCCTGCAGTTGTTTCTCTCTCTGTCTCTCCTCATCTCTCTGTCTGTCTGTCTCTGTCTTTCTCTTGTGCCCTCTAAAAAGCAGTGGTCAGCATTAGTGGGCTGACCTCCATTGTCCTGCAAAAGCAAGAAGATCCAGAGGATGTAAAAAGGAAATCTGTCCGGATATGACAGAGATGTGGGCTTTTTCACTGGTCACTTAAGCTAAAGAATAATCTCATTACTCAGTGGAGACAACATACTGTACCACTAGAAAGCCTGGAATGGCAGAGATAGTCACTCAAGTGAAATTCAAAGAGCCATTTTCTCTTTTGCTGTACAACATCTGCCAGCGATGACTGATAAGATTTCCCAATTTGCTCAACTGACAGATGAGGAAAAATTAAATATCCGGCAGATTCAGTTCCTTTCTTTCTTGTTCCTGACATTAGATGAAAAGGTCATGTACTTTTAAGTTTTAACTTAGTTTTATTGTACTTTTTTGTGTAAAAAAAAAAAAGACCAACTTATACATCCAATGTATTTAAATTAAAGGGTTTTTTAAACCTAACATGCATACCAGCCTTCTGAAACTAAAATGGTTCAATCAGGGCTGCAGCTGGGAGATAGAGGGCTGTGTGTTCAGGGATGAAGCTTACTCCGACTGAAAGCTCCTGGCTGGTGTGAATCACACCTGTAACTCTGATGTTTCTTTTCGTCCTAATTAAAGATGTTTGGATTTTTTGTATGTGGAGGAAGCATGGGGGAGAGACTGAGAAAGACGGAGTGGGTTAGTCAGGGAGACAAACACACAGAGAGATCGGAAATTTAACACAGGGCTTAATTTCCATGCCCTTTTTATTCTCCGGGGGAACACAATCACTGCACTCAGCAAACTCCATCCCCCATTTCCTCAGATGCTCCGCTTGGGTTTTAAAGACACACCACAAATACATCCTACCTGCTTGCCAGCACCACAAGGGGGAAACATTGTCCATCAACTCCACACGCTCTACAGAAGCATTTCTTTTCCCCTCTCTTTTCCCTTGTAATTTGTTTGATTTTATGTTTGTCTTTCACCCCACTCCCTTTCCCTCTCCCTCTCTCTGTAACATAATCAATATGTTCCATCCCTGTCAATCTAAAACTTAAAACTCACTTACATCAAAGACCCGCATCCATCATACATCTCAAGGTCACGGATGGACCGAGGATGAAGGGCCAAGATAAATGTGTGCGAGTGTTTTCCTGTAAGTGTGTGTGTGCAGAGTGAGAGGGAAAGAGAGAGACAGGGACTGAAGATTGAATGCATGCTGGAGAGAGACACAGTCAGAGACAGAAACAGCGACAAAGACAAAGGCAGAGACAGTGGTGGGGGGCGACTAATGGAGGAGTAGCACAGAGCTCAGCACCACCCTAAGAGCCTCTGTAAGCCAGACTGAGTCGTGGTCTGAAATTAGCTGATTTTTCACTGTGAGCACTGCACATTATCTGGGTGTGGAATGGGGAGAGGAGTAGAGCGGAGGAGCACGGAGAGAGGGGGAGGTGGGGGTCGGCGTTTAACTTAACAAGATTAATATGTTTGCCTCATCTCTCTGGGTTTTATTTCCTTCTCCTTGCAGGGCCCTTGTCAAATCTCTTTGGACAGGCTCTCACACATGACGCTCGAAGGAGACCTGAAGGACACTCCGCAGAGTGTCAAGAAAAAGGAAGAGGCTCCATTTTTGCGACTTTGTGATTAACATGGGTGCAAATGTACGTCAAAGCATGACGGACCCTCTCTGGTTGATTACCATTGACTTTCTGCACTCAGAAACCATCATTTCTGAAACATAAGTGAAGCTTTTATGCGGAATGGACGGTCAGCTGCATATCCCAATGCCTTTCGCCATATCAGGTGGGCATTTGTGTGTTGTGGGTGTGTGTTTCTGTGTGGGTACCTGCACAGATGTTTGGTGGTTAGCCAGATTAGTGAGCAATAATGAAATCAAATCTCAGGCCCAAAAGAAAAATGAAACGTGTGCATTTAGACCATACATCCATAATGATTACGTTGAGAATAACTGTGTATGCAGACAGAGTATTTCTCTGAGGAGATTAAAGAATACGTATGATGAGATTAAGGAGAGGGATGAAGCGATTAAGACTGACTACTTTAAAATGATTATGAAAGGCTTAGAAGGGTAGGTCGCACACAGCATATTAGAGAGACACCGAGAGAGGCAGGACACAGAGCAATCTGGAGTTTTTGATCCAGGGAAACAACAAAGAAGAGCTAGCTGTGCTTGTTATAGTCTTATGTCAATAGCATTTTCAACAGTGTTGCTTGATATTACTGGGGAGAAAGGAAGAACAGAAGAGGGAAAACAAAAAGAATAAAAACAAGGCGTATGCACTCCCACATGACCTAGGAGAAACAATGACAATCAAATGGCCTGCAGCAGACTTTCCCCTCCCTCCCTCTCTGCCTCACTGTCTCTCTTTCTGTCTCTCTCTCCTTTTCTGTGTACTTTGATGTACAAAATAGCCCCAATCCATAAACAGCACCATTACTTTCACTGCCTACCTACAGTGCTCCCTCTCTCTTTCTTCTCTTTCTTCTCCATCACCCCTTCCTCTCTTCTTCTTTCTCTTTTTCTCTCCCTTTCACACACACGCACAAGGACACACACACTTTCCATTCTCTCCAAAGCTACTTTCAAGGTATATTTTGCCAGAGGCTTTTTTTTTTTGTGTGTGGTCATGGGTAATATGGAAGGGAGTAGAAAATTGTGTCGTCTACAGCGGCGATGCTCGCAATCAACTGCCACAGGTTGAAAAATAACGTGACTGACAGTGACATATAGCAATTCACACCTCCTCCATTGCATCAGCATATCTTTCTTTATTCTTCTATCATTCTGTCAAACCCTTCACACCTCAGTAGAAAACTGTACAGATGAAATTCTGACCAAACTGCAATGGACAGACAGTGGTACATTTCTCTGTAAATGAAACTGGGACAATATCCAGTAGTTACATTATTAGCTTAGATTTATTGTGCATCCTCTTCCTGGTCACTGTGTTCTGATAAAGGATGGGTGTCTGGCCTTTACAATGGCAGCAGTCAAAGATGAAGTATGTTTATGTTCAGTACAAGAGCGGAAAATAATGTTACATGTCGTTTTTTATAGCCAAGAATGTGATTCAGCGCTAGTTTCCTACAGTCAGTGCTGGTTTTCTAACCATTGGAGCAATATTTCCCATATTACAGTAACCATAGCATATTCTGTCACCCAAACTGTTAAAACTCAACTTTAACCCACAGATATGTGCTTATTCAACGTATCCTCATACAAAAGCTTGAATGATAGTTTATGGAAAAATCAAAGAATATGCTTGGTATGATATCTAACAATTGGCTCCCCACGAACTACGTTACGTACATAACGCAAAGCTACATAGGTAAGGTTTAGGCAAGTGAAGCCATGTAGGTTTGGTTTAGGAAAAGAAACATGGTGACAAACAAACATTAAAATAACTCAAAGTTCACTTGGTTTCACACGGTCCCGAACCCCTGTTTCAAAGAGTAAGGTCCTGTGTTTGTTGACTTGTCGACCATAGTCTACAGTGGCGATGCTCGCAATCAACTGCTACAGGTTGAAAAATAACGTGACTGACAGTGACATATAGCAATTCACACCTCCTCCATTGCATCAGCATATCTCTCTTTATTCCTCTATCGTTCTGTCAAACCCGTCACACCTCAGTAGAAAACTGTAAAGATAAAATTCTGACCAAACTGCAATGACCAAACAACAGTGCATCTCTCTGCACATTAAATTGGTTATCATGGGGACAGCATCCAGTAGTCACCTTATTAGTTTAAATTTATCGTGCATCCTTTTCCTGGTCACTGTGTTCCGATAATGGATGGGTAGTTGGCCTTTGCCACGGCAACAGCTGAATATGAAGTATGTTTATATTCAGTACAAGAGCAGAAAATAGTGCTTCATGTTGTTTTAGCCAAGAATGTGATTCAGTGCTCATTTCCTACAGTCAGTGCTGGTTTCCTAACCATTAGAGCAATATTGCCCTAACATTAACCATTGCCTATTCTGTTACCCAAACTGGTAGAACTTAACTTTAACCCCCAAGATATGTGCTTATTCAACGTATCCTCATAGAAATTCTTGTATGATATTTAACAATTAGTGCCCCATGATAATGCAAAGCTACATTGTTTGTAACATGTAACGTTATGCAGGTTAGGTTTAGGTAGTTTAAGTTATATGGGTAAGGTTTAGACAAGTTAAGTCATGTAGGTTTAGGAAAGAAACATGGTGATGACAAACATTAAAATAACTCAAAGTTCATTAGGTTTTGCACGGTTCTGAACCCCAGTGTCCTCAGGGAAAGTCCTGTGTTTTTTGACCTGTTGAACACCTGAACCTGCCTCCTAATGCAGACTTCCACTCTTTATACTTCCTTCTTTACTCACTCCAGCACATTGGTCACTTATCAAAGCCTTCCCAATTATGTTGGTTATTTATGAAATACTGGCTCATGATTATGTTGCTTACGTACAAATTATGTTGCATTACTTTTGTAGGTATATGTACGGACAGTGCATGAGAACAGCTTGGCTTATTAATTGCCAACAAAATGGAGGCAGGTGTACACATAAGGTAATAAATGACAATATAGTAAAATGAAGTTGTAATATAAAATATGTCTTTAAAGGAGAAGTTATACATTTGACCACATTACATTGTGTTATAAACAATTTATTTAATGTGTATGAACTGCTGGTAGTCACTAAATTATTCCTCTAACATGGTTAAGACAGATCCAATACTATACTAATTTAGGTTTCTAGAAGATTTGTTGATTCCCCAAATATCAGTGGTGTCTCTACACATTAACTCAGGACAAAAACTGCTTTTGCATCATTGTGGCAGTAGATTTAATTCACATATGAATGCCTGTTGACAGCTCAGTTGTGTTATGTTTAAGGGGAGGGGAAGGAAGGAACAGTGGTGACTCATGGTGCGCATACATTACGCATTTATTCTTCACCAACAACTTCTGACATCACTAGCAGTAGTACAAAATGTTGAAACCCTGCACATATCACTGCAGCTCTAAAGAAGATGTTATACCGAAAATGAAATTCAAAAATAAGCCCTGGAAAATGGAGTTGTCTGCCACAAGATTGTCCAAAAAACAAACTGTGATAATAAGACAAAAGTTAGAATTCTTGCTCTTAAGACTCTACATAAGAAACAAACAAAATACACAGTCCTGAATGTTGGAAAACGTCCAATTAAGATGGAGCCTTGGTAGAAACTTTCTGAACCTTGTGTACAAACATCATAATGAGAAAGTCCACTGTTTACGGCTACACACGAGTCAAGACATGCTTTCAGAGGTCTAAAATGTGTCTCGCTGTACCACCTTTCTAGGAAGAATCTTCCCCGGCAACCAGCTATTTTCCTCACAGTGCACAAAGGGGCATCAAACGGCAAATTCAGGTCAGGTAGTCAGGTGGGTAGGCAGCCATCTGACATTTCATTAAAGGCGATTGTCAATGAATGGAGCTTTTGTGTTGAGTGGCATGTTTGGAAGATCTGTGTTATATCTGCCTGTGGCTGTTACTTAAGCTCACTGGGTGCAACTGTAGCTGAACATATTTTAGAGTAGCTAAATGAAAGCTTTCTCAGCATTGTGGCAAATTATGGCAAAGGATATTGCAGAGGATATTGGATAATATGCATATTTTATAGGGCAGGAGCCATCATTTCCTGATACTATGATTATTAATAGATTCCATTATTTGGTCAGAATTTCCCAATCATGTTGAATTATCAAACCACAGCAGGACCTGACCAACAGATTAACTGTAAGGTTGGTTCTAATTATTTGTGATTCCATGAATACACATGTATTTGCTGTCAGGTGATCTTGAAAGTGTTTAGTGGATCTTCATACCATGGCCACTGAGAAAAATGAAATCTTTTCAGGTAATGGTCTCCAGTGTGCACTTAGGAGGCTACATGCCCTTTTGCTCACCCTCCAGTCTCAATTATCCTCCATGTCATGCATACAGAATGCATACAGCATACAGTACAGCTTTTGTCCCACACTAACCATGGCAACATGCTGACTGTGAATCTTCCACCTATTGTCCGAGTGAAATGATCAGCCCTTTTCTCATGCTGAAAGCAACAGCAAAAGATAGACATTGGTGAAAGCTGAAAGGACTGGTCATGAGTAGAATTAATGAATTGAAATGATGAAATATTCATGACAACGACAGAAGAGCAAACACAACCACAAACTTTCTGGACCAAAAACACAGGACACTGGGGTTCATGTCACATGTGAAACCGTAAGTCAAGGTTGACTTATTTTAAGTGACGTATGCAGGTTTGTCATATTACAGTGTATCATGGTGAAAGTCCTGTGTTTGTTTGACCATGCACCACCCAATCTCCTCCCTACATAGACTTCTCACTCTCTATGCCAATGTGACTTCACCTGACTTCCTGCTTTGCTCCCATCATCATAAGTACTACCACCACTTGAGCACACCTCCTAACAATAAACACAGCAATTTAATTGGCTACTAACAGCCTCCTGAACCTACTGGTAAGTAAGTAAAATTTATTTATAAAGCACTTTTCGCAGACATAGGCCACAAAGTGCTTCACAAGAGCAATACACAACAAGAAAGGAATCACAGAGACAAAGTAAATAAGTGAGCTACATAGTGAATAGTGGACAACTAGCTAAACTATCTGCACACACACACACAAGAAAAATGAAGAATTCACAGTACACAACAACAATACACAAAATTTGAAAAAATACAGCTCTGGTGCTTAAAAGTTACCCAAACGCCTTTCTAAACGTGTGTGTCTTTAGCTAGCTTTTAAAAGAAACCAGTGTTAGCAGATTGTAAGGGAGCAGGCAGAGCATTCTAAAATATAGGTGCTACAGACGCAAAAGCTCAATTACCACGTGTCTTGGTGAATGGAGAGAACTGACATGCACTTGTATAGCGCCTTTATAGTGATCCAACTACTGAAAGGGCTTTTTACACTATGAGTCACATTCAGCCATTCACTCACACACATTCATACATTGGTGCCCAAGGCCACTGTACAAGGTGCCACCTGCTTCTCAGTTTTTAACACACTTACACACCAATGTAATAGCCATTGGGAGCAATTTGGGGTTCAGTATCTTGCTCAAGGATACTTCAACATGCAGACTAGAGGAGCCAGGGATCGAACTGCTGATCTTCTAACTGGAGGATGACCTGCTCTACCTTCCGAGCCACAGCCCATCTTAAGGTAAGTGCAAGGGACAGACAACATATTTAACGTAGTACATATCGCAGGCCCCTTCTATAAATCACTGATAACACCTGTTTAATTGAGTGATAACCTTTGAAGTGGAACATATAAAGCAACACTTAACCACAAACCACAGCTTGAAAAATCAAACCATTATACAACTGTTTTCACTTACGCATCTTGGTGACTGTCACTGGCCTATAACAGGACAACATGAGTCACCTGCAGGTTTCATTTAGCTGAATGGCCTTCATGTCACATATCTAAGGACATTGGTGCTGGCTTGGCAAAATGATATGGATGAGTAATGGGATGCCGCCCACATCCGGACACTCTGGGAAGGTGAGGGGCTGCTGCCAAGCCCTAGTCCCTGTTGACCTCTCCTTCCTGTGCACTCAGCAAATTTGCCGATGACACCCCACGGGCCACTCTCCCCGGCAGTGACATATGTCAGCCATTTTTGTTCTTTTGTAATTCTGTTACGTGACTTCATGCTATGAATAAATGACTAGAATACAAGAAATGGCAACCTGGAATCCATACAGGAAAAAAAACAAACATTTTTAACAGTTTGCCAGCCATTCACTTTTACTGATGAGTTGATGAACAAACAGAAAACCTAAAAAAGAAAAAAAAACAAGCGTGTCACCTCACAGTGCCCATATGCCAAGTCATGTTCATTTTCTTTTTTTCCTCTCTCTTTTTTCCTTTTTTGATGAGCAGAATTTGGATCTCACTGTGGGGCAGACAGACACAAAAAGGGCCTCCCAGCACACTGCTGATTCAAGGTTTTAGCCGAGCAAATCTTAGGCAGGGAGCTGAGAGCAAAGAGCTGGCCATTTTGCAGTTTGCTCTCATCTGCCAATTTCTTCCTGGGGCTTTCAGAGTCAATCAAAGAGCTACCAGAATGCTCACACCAGTCTTTTAATTATTCATGGTAATTCTATGCCACTACACACTCTCTCTGCAGCCCCTGTCGCCTCCCCCAAGCGAGGTGTGCTCTGATGTGTTTATGTGTACTGAATATATAAAGAAAAAATCCTCCACCCATTACAAAACAGACTCTCTGCTCTGCCCTGTGCTACGCTGGCAGCTTTTTCAGGGTCGTCTGGCTTCCACTTCTGTGGGAAGCTGAGCTGATAAATGTTTGGTCCCATGAAACCCAATTTTTTTGCCCTTTTAATCTTTCCACTGGACATGTTGCACACTTACATCCAGCTTTTGCAAGCTTGAGCATTTGTAATATAATTTTTTTTTTTTCAAATATCTAGCATTCCATTACCATCTCATACATCTTTTAGCTCAAGTAGCCTGACCTCTTGATACCATCTGTGTTTATTGTGCCCATTCAAACGGCTTCAATTCCTGATAATAGTCGTGTGGAGGCCAGCCTGGTGAAAAAAGCCTATCATCATGTTTGCGGGGGACTGGAATTTTTTGATAAGCGCTAGCCTTGCTGAAATTGCATTCATTTCCTTCTATGAGCTAATTAGCTAGAGAGGGGGCAACCCTGCCATTCTTGGCTGTCCATCAACCTGCCAACAACCATTGACATCACAAGGTACATGTCAAGTTCAGCCTTTTGTGTCTGAGACAAGCCTATTACCAGGAAGTGTGAGCAGGAGGTTTTAAGTGGGTAGAAAGCAGTAGCTTGATGTTATCAAAATCCCTTTGTAGGAATAAGCTAAATTGCAATAAAATTTCACTCACACTCTCATAACAGCTTAACATCTAATAAATACAGAAGAGGAAAAAGGAAAATGGGGTAAAATTTGTACATTAGACACAGAAAATAAGATGCTGACTGGAAGATGCCGCAGCTTGAGTATGCAGTACAGGATATGCTCTTGATGTCCCTTCACAACATTCATTTCAGGAGTGTCAAAGAAGGTGCTGCTGCTTTTTGGGCCTTTGAGGGAAAGGTGATCTCTCCAGTGCAGAGAAGCTGTTACATTTTGTTGGTTGGCGGTTGGAGAAAAATGGCACACCTCCTCTCTCCAACTTGTCTTCACAAGCCTTGTCAAAGATATATAAAAAAAAAAAAAAAATGGGGAAATGTTTCATGTCTCCTGTCTTTTCCTGCCAAAAGCAAAAAAGGAGGGCAAAAGAAAGCTAGGATAGATACAGTGACATACCAAGGGAGGATGTGGCAAGGATGAAAGCATGTCATTTTGTAAGGGATGATCATGAAACTGCCCCCCTTTTTTCTTTTTTTTTTTTTGTTCCTTTTTTTTTTTAACAGACTTTGTCAAAATTTGAAGGATATATTGTTTCTGCTCTGCCCTACCTCTAGCAACAGGAATGGGACTTTGAAATGGGGTGTTTACAAGCCAGTCAAATGTGTCCTTTTGATATAAGTGACAAGAAGCTGAAGAACGACACCGAAAGGTCTGCAATCAGCTCCAACTGACTGTATTTATTATTGTTTTAGCTCAAAGAGGAATCACTAATTGAACCTTTTAGAAGTTCAGACCACTCATCATGATGAAGCTGCAACCGCCAGCAGTGACATATTGATACATTAATACTTCTATATACATAAACTCAATGTGCTGTGAGCACATTTTGTGTATATTTTAAGCTTTAAAATGGTTCTTGATCATCCGAGCTCTTGTCATGTCGTGTTTGGAGATTTGTGGGACACTAACAGATAACAGAATGTGGAATCTATTCTCTGAAGAGGACACATTTGCCATAACAGCTCTCATTCACTGCAGTACCCTCTCCATCTTCAGAGCATGGCAACAGATGCTCTTTTAAACTCGTTGCAATCTGCAATGGTACACATGTGAACAGTTTGTCCCTCTTTGTTTTGGCCTCATCTTTCTGTAATAATTCAGTGTTCTAATGCATCTATTTTGGTCACAGAAAAACTGAAAAATGCTCAAACAATGCAACTTGAGGAACTGGGAAAAATGTTTCCGGACAAAACTGGATTTTGAAAAGATGGACAATTAACAGGCTATTCTTTAAAGCTTGATGTCAGTGGTTGACAAGATATTTTTCTTCGTTTCTAGAATGGAGAGTTTCAGGGATGAAGGTAAGGAAGGGGAAAAGACCAATAGTTCAGTGTGTCTTTGTTGCATTTTTTTAGTAGACTAAAGGATAAAGAATAAAAACCACTGCAATAATCATATCGATTACCAGATGCCATGAAAGTCATGGCTTGTTGATGTATTTCCTGATAAAATATTGTGCAAAAACTTTTTTTCCCTTTTAAATAGGCCAACATAACATTCAACAAAATGCAATTTCTTACCTATTTAATTTAGTTCCCACATTTTTAGAATTAACCAAACAGCCCAAATTGTCTAGCAAAGGACGATGGAAATAATATGCATCATATCCTTTATGTGTCCCATAAAAACCTGAATGCTTGTTTGTAAACATCCTATTTACTAAGTAACCCTGGCCAGCCTACAGGGAAGGAATTCCAATTCAAAGTCCTCTAAATAATGGCGGAAGACACACTTGGCCTCAAGCATAATGTTTATCACTGGCAACATCAAGAGACCAGGATCCCATAATACCACTCTGCATTCACAGCATGTTTCCTCCATCCCCACTGCGGTGGTGATAAATGGCTAACACTGGAGCAGTGCTCACCTCTGAGAACCCTGGCCTTACCCTTGTGAGTGTCCTGTAAAGCATTCTGTCTGATTATAAACAGCAGCGCCGGTTCACGCTGGTGCCACAAAACGCACGACAGATGAGGAGATCATGTTTTTTACACAGCTATGTATCACGTCAAATGATTTTACTCATTTATTGCTATCAACATGAGTCGTGTGGCGCTGTAAAAACATGGATTTTATGTGGAGATTATACAAGTGTTATGCTCTGTGTGTGTTTGTGTGTGTGTAGAAGGGGTAGCATGGGGTGGGGTTTTACTGGATTGTCTTCCTGGAAGCACATGGGACTAAAGCCATCAGGAGAGCTGGTGAGAAATGTGGGAAGATGGTGGGCATGACCACAGCTTAGTGGGTGAGTCTGCAGGAGGAGATCAGTGATGCATAACACAACATAGAAGCATGTAGCTGCATCTCATAGACTAACTGGGCAGCCAAGACCGTCACTCTTACATTTCTTCCATTTCAAGACCCTCCTTCCTGTCTTCCATTTGTCTGTCTAAGGTTTTTTTTGTCTTCATCCTTTCCTCTCTGACGACTGAATCTTGATTGAGTGGTTAACAACCATAAGAACAGAAAGCGTTCTTCCCAAAATATGCCCTAAACTAATCACAATGGTCATGCACACTTGCTGTATTAACTTTGAAATGCTTTAACATGGGGCACGATACTGACAAATGCTTCCACTGAAGTGCCAGTTCCGAAAATGCTCAATTTGTCTTGCATTTAGTGAGAACCGTGTAGGCGGAGTAGAGAATAAACACTGAGAAGCATCAAGTAATCCCTGAATGGATATTTTATATTGAAAATAACAACAAAGTGTGTCTGGTGTGTTTGGGGGTCATACTGAGCCTTCAGAGGATAACAACAGAGGAAGCACAGGCAGCAAGGGAAATAAAGTGAATTCTGTGATGTCTGTAGGATCCCTGATTTCCGCTGTTCAGTGAAAAAAAAAAATACCGCTGGGCTGCCAAGTATTGGCTTCAAAATTTTGACTCGCTGTGATGTAGCTGTCATCCTTTCAAAGGAAGTGGATAGCAAGGGGGAATGGGTGCATGTACCATGTCTTTCACTGAGCTTTTCTGAAGTCCAGAGGAAGATGCAGGACTTCTATTTCAATCTGCATGGAAAGAATGCTGAGCTGGGTGTTAATTCAACATGTCATTCCTGAGGCTTTTCTTTTGAGAAGTTTGACCGGTGATGGTAGATATTCAGTCTGAGATAGCACCTTTGAAGGAGACAAAAAAACATCGCATGATGTAGAAAAAAAATAAATAAATAGTGACGTGCATCAAGATGTCAAAATATTGCTTGAGCAACTTGTCATGGCGGTCACATGGACCAAAACAAATCTGATTTAGTTGCTGTCTGTCTGTCTGATTGCCTTGAACCTCTTCAGTAAGATGAAAAGTCACCATAAAGTAGTGCTCTGGTCAAGGTCAAGGCTATTTTCCACTGCTGGTCAGTTCATTCATTTCACTTTATGCTTCCTTATGCCAAAGCAAGTCACTTCCTCTTGCAAATTGCTAATAGTAGTTTGAGCGTACAACTCTGTGAATACTTCTGTCAAGCTGGAATGTGAATAACGATTTACATGTTACTTTTTAGACTCAAGTTGAGTTTGTTCATGAACATAAAAAAACCCATTGGTGCTTTCATGTCTGCTATAGTATGTGGGAAACATGGTCACTGCAGTTTTTAGCGAACCTTTTGAGTTTGACGTTTTCTGGATGTTGTGGATGAACCCATCATTGTCAAAGAGTCCTCAAGAATATAGAACGAGCAGCAATCGCAGCATCAGTAACTGAACCGTGTGCTGACAACCTGTCCGCCTGAAAGGCTTTTTATTGCCACAGTTTGCCTCCGGGCAGAACATCACCCTTATTCAGCACGCTCTGCACAGGCTGAGGGTAGGTTACTTCCGGGGCTCTAGACTGCTACATTATCTATTTAGTATTGAATACACACATCGTGGAGAAAAGACACTACAAAGAAGTACAATACTTCCCAAAGCTCCAGTCACTCCAGTGCGACTGTCTATGTTGCACATCGCTGTGCCTTTGGCAGATAAATCACAGTGCTTTGCTCTGAAATGCTTTTATTTCCGTTTGCGGGGAAGCTTTTAGTCATTTTTAAGAATCTCCTATTTTATTACAGTAGATTTTTTTTCTTTTTTTTTTTTTAATTGTCAGCTGTAATTTCAGTTTAGTTCTGTTCATCTTTCCCCTTTGCTTTATTCACTAACCGCGGAGTCTCCTTGTGGAATGTATTGTTGCAAACTCCTGCAAATTAAAGAACTCCTTGGAGTATATGTTTTTCATCGCCTATTATTAATCTCAGTAAATTAGAAAATAGAGCAATGAACCATTTTAATGACTTTGAATCCAGGTTTTCTTTGTGTCTGACATGATTGGAGCCATAGCCCACTTCACATCATTTACAGAGACTCAGAGGGTTTAACGCTCATGAAGACGTACTATTAAACTGACAGCGTATTTTATTTTTTTAATATTACTATGTCTGCAGCTGGTGTTTGTTGTGATTTCACAATAAAATGTTGCTTTTATTCCACATTTATTTTCCTACTTTTATTCCAGTAAAGCAAGAATTTCTTTTATTTTTGCCTCATTCTGTTTAACTCTTCACTGGCACACACACACACAAAAAAATCCACAGTCTAACATACTGTAGGTACAAATTTGTACTGATTTCTGTATTTGCATATTGTAAAGACCAAATATGAAAGCCAAGTCTACAATATTGGACATCTTGGCCTGACAAAATGTCTGCCTGTCTCCCCTTTAAAAAGAAAATGATCGAACTCGCTGCAATCCTTCTTCTCCTTCTCCTCCTCCATCTCCCACACTAATGTGTGTCTCGGGTGAAATGCAATAACAGATTTTGAACTCAGACATCATAAAAGGTACACCAGAAGGTTATGTAGAAGCCATTACAATTGAATGTACTTCTTTTAATACACATGAAGCCTTCTCATATTTAATGCACTTACAGTGCCAACCTGAAAACTTGATTTGTGAAAATCAATAGGATGTTTTTAAATGTACTATGTGATCGCACACACACACACACACGCACACACATATGCACACTTTTCCACTATCTCTTTTTCTATCTGTCTGTCTTTCCAAGCCAATATACTGTCTCTACAGTCTCTTATCTATAGACCAGAAGTAGTGATCTCCTCTATATGACTGAAAGCCTTTGAACTGCTCTCCATACAACTAAATTTTTCACTCCCTTCCTTTCTCAAGTCCTTGGTTATTTATTTCTTTATTTGTCGGGCGGTGAGCAGGATTAGTCAGGAGTGGCAGCCCCACTATCAGCCGAGATGTGCTCTTCCATCCTGCTGCTTTGCTCTGATAAAGGAAGCGCTCGACGAGTGACTCAGGTGCACACAGAGCCGTGTAGAAAACAACATTTCTCTCACTGAAGCACAGTCCTGCAAGTCAATGACTGCCAATGGGCGATGGGAGAATCTCGCTCATGGTACATGCAACATTCTACCTGGCATACATGAAAGTGGAAAACATTTTTTATGCAACCTGCAGGAGCACGATACAACATGTGCTTTCCGCAGACTGATCCTCAATTGTACTGTAAATCCTTTGCATTAGATTAAAGGAAAATTCTTAAAGTGCACATGTGTCGTGTTTATATGCACTTTTTGGCAAATAACATGTTTTACATCGCTGCAAATATAGTCCAAATTTACTGCGAAAATGTAGCCATAAATAAATATTAAGTAATAATTCTGTGTTCATGTTTTGCCCTGCCTTGACTTCTAAGACCAGCTCCCATCCACTTCAGTTGTTCTGGAGAAGGCTGACATGGAGCTTTGCTAGCTTTATCGCTGTGTGTTACACTATGTGGCCATACAAACACCAGCGTTTCAACTGACTGAATACAAGGTGACAGAACAGACTGCTGACCTGAATTTGGCTCCTGATGAATACATATTGTGATGTGGAGGGAAAAAAATAACTCCACATCCTGCACAAGTTTTTTTTTTCCAGGTCTATATCAATCAATTTGTGTTATTGCAGCTCCCCATTCTGCTCCTCTGAACAGATATTTGTCTTCTTTTTGGCCAGTCATCTTTGTGACAGTGATATAAAAATGTACCACTATAGGACTGGAGAGGTCAGAGACATCATCAAGTTTCAAATATTACTTGTAACTTCTCTAGTTTGTCGATACCAAGACCTTTGATTAAATTTGAAGTTAAAGTTTTGCTGTCATGTCCTGAACTTCAGGTTGCACATTTTATGGAATATAACCATAAAACACACGAGATTTAACTGATATATGCAACACGAGTTATTATTTCATACTGTCATTTAAGGGCACACCGCAGTCCACAGCAGTAACGACTCCACCATCAGACAGACATGTTTACTCAGCAGATCTCCACATGTGCACGCTAAGAAGCTTGGGCAAATGGTGCAGAAATAATATGTGTAATGTACCCTTACTTTCAGAGAGGCAGAATTCCCCCTCTTGCTGTCTTGCAGAGTCTAATTTCAGTTTAGGCATTGGCTACACAGTCATGGGCCTCTGAAGTGCTCTGAATTACAAATGATTCAAAATGACTTTTACAGTGATCTCCCCTGACTTGTGGAGGGGTGGGAGCACCAACTTACAAGAACAGCACAAAAACTGATGCATGCATCTTTAACAGAAAATAGGTGAAAGATGAGTCACAGTACGCCAGATTATACACTCTTCGCCTTCCTCATACTTTCCCTTCCACAGGCCTTTTGTTCTGTGCCTGTTTAAATCTGCTCAAGATGCACCGCCGACCCACCTCCCCCTCCCCGTACTCCACCGCCCCCCGACTCTCCCCCTCTCGCTATTTCTCTCTGCCTCCCTCTGTTTCCCTCAAACGGTTTAACTCCAAAAAGTGGTAGCAATGCAAAAATGCACCCACATACTGTAAGTAGACACAAGACTACTCATGCCCTAAGAGACGCAAAACCACACAGACAACACGGATGTGTCCATGGGCACAGATGCAGAGAAATATAAATATTTTAGTATAAGGCACACACACACACACACACACGCACGTTGGTACTAATATACATGTGATAAAAATGGATTAACCTGCCTGAGTGAATAAATTGCACTTAACAGAATCAGAATCAGCTTTAATGGTCTGGTCAGTGAGCACACCTACATGAAAGTGGACTCTGTTTATGTAAACAACAACACAATGAAATTGTAATCAGTGAAACAGTAGTGCAATGGAGCAAAGTGCAAATGGTGCTGGAATAAATATGGAATTATTCGTGTTAACAGGCTGCTTTAAATACATGAGATAGGTGGATATGACAATATATGCAGTGAATACTACAATGCTTCTATACTGATAATGACAACATACGAAAAATAACAGTGGGTGTTTACCCTATGAAAATTCTTTTAATGATTCTCAATATTTAATTATTCCTTAACGACATTTAAAGCTCAACATGGTTTAGCCCCCAGTTATCTATAGTCATCCCTAGATCGAGGTAGGTAGCTAAAGGTGACCGGGCTTTTGCCATCAAGGCCACGAGGCTCTGGAAATCTCTGCCTGAGGAGATTAGGCTGGCTAACACATTACCCATTTTTAAGTCATGCTTAAACATATTTTTATAGGAAAGCTTCCCCTTTAATGCCAGGTTTGTACTTTTAGATGTGTAGCTTTTGTGTTTTATTTCCTTTTGATCTATTTTGGCCTCTGTACGCACTATATTTCTCAGCTCTCAACAATATTTTGTGATTATTGTTGTTTTATTTTCATGCACTATGTTTAGCACTTTGTAACCTTGTTTAGATAAGTGCTCTACAAATAAATAATTATTCAATTATTATTATATTGTCAAGTATTTAATATGCTGGTAAAAAAAAGGATGCTTGGTGTTACAGGGTTATCTCACTATTGACTGCTGTTAATGGTTCATCATAGTGATGGCATATGGAAAGAAACTGTTCTTGTGTCTGGTTGTTTTTGGTGCACAGTGTTCTGTAGCATCTACCAGAGGGAAGAAGTAAGACCAGGTTGTGTCCAGGGTGTTAAGGGTCCACAGTGACGTTACCTGTCCGTTTCTTAACTCTGGAGATGTTAAGTCCTGGACGGAGGGCAGGCTGGACAACCCACTCTCAGTCCAAGTTGTCAAATACCGCTGCTTGGTTACTGATTTCAGTGTCAGACACTGACAAAAAAGGCATCTTTTCATGGCGGTCTAAAACACCGCCAGATAACCATGTGATTTAAAGAGCTGTAGAGTACCTATAGGGCGGGCAGGAGGGGTGGTGGATGGGTATATGGAGCATTGGACTTTCACCCAACAGCTTCCTGTATGAATGTTGAGCTGAATGTTTAAACTTACATGTGTGCTTTTGTTGCACAAGTAATGTATATACGAGGTGTTTTGCCGACATTGTACGTTTATTTTGGAAGAGTGTATGCACTTAATGAACATAAACTTTACAATTCCTTTGAAAACGGAAGTGTATTTTAAAAAGACACTATGCATGTAACCTAAATTGAGATGACGTCCTGGAACGTCAACAACAGATGTACGCAGGATATCTTGCCCGTCATACATACGTATTAAAGTCTACTGAACAAACGGCAATATTTGACGAGTTGGGAGTGAGAAAATGTCCAGTTAGCACCAAAGGTTTTGTCTCGAGTCGCAATTGTACGTTGTAGTCTGTTCCTGTCCCGTTCAGTGGCTGATTCAAACCACAAAGTGATGGATTGTTGTGTAGAACTGTATCAGAAGCTCCTGACACAGGTCAAACCTATTAAGCTGGCACAGGAAGTACATCCTCTGCTGGCCTTTTTCCTGATGGTGTCCATGTTGGAAGTCCACTGTAGGACCCGGGTGCTGGTGGATGCCAGAAACCCAAAGGTTTCCACAGCATAGTGCTGTTCAGTATGTTGAGAAGGAGGGCAGAATTGGAGGCCTCATCCTTAACTCCACAGTTTTGAGCATGTTCGGCTCCAGGTTGTTCTGACCGCACCGGAGGGCCAGATGTTCGACCTCATGTCTGTTCGCAGACAGACAGGTCCAGTGATCTGTTGAAGATCTGCGTGAAGATGGGGGCCAGCTGGGCAGGACAGAGTTTGAGGCAGGAGGGAGACACACCGTCTGGGCCAGATGCCTTCATAGCTATCTAACTCTATCTGAGTCATATTTCTAGCTGTAATGCTTAAACCACACCAACCTAACACATGCATACACAGTTAAATTTGTTGGGACCAACTTTTCACCTACCTACAATGAACACAAAGTACACCCACGAATTCTCACACCAGTTCTCCGAATCTGTAAACATTGTGGTACACTTTGATGCAGTGCTTTATATTGGCATACTGTAGCTTCATATGTATTGTAGCCATTGAGTAGGCTTTTTTGGATATATTCTATCTTCTCCACATGCAAACTAATAGTAAATAAACATGAAACAATTAAGCCACATGAGAAAAAAAAATCTTATGTTATCAGCACCATAAACAGTTTTGAGGATTTATTTGATCATCGGAACTAAAAATACTACAAGTTGCCCACACGAAATGTCTGTTTTTTTCAGTGGAATAAAAGCTTTTAAAGAACTGTCAACATTTCATGCGAGGCCTGGATGTGTCTCACTGCCCTAAAATGTCACATGCAGTATGTCTGAGGTGAATCATTTTTAAATAATGAAAAAAGGAGAAGGGGGAAGAGATGTCCAACTGAGAGGATTCAAAACTAAACATGTGAAATGAGGGAAATATGAAATGACACAGGGATGGTAAACAGTCCATCTGTGTTTTCCCAAAGGATGCCTGCCATACTTCAAAATGCACTTAAAGAGGAAGTAAGGCAATTCAATATCAATCTAAGAGCATTCTAATGGCACTGCAGCTCTGCTGTTTTTTTTTTACTAGGAAAAAAAGATAAAAGAAAGGCTGTATAGAGTTGAAAATAACAAAAGGACTAATGGATTATTGATACAGTCAAAATCATTCATATATGTTAATTCTTTCATAGAAAGCACGGGGTGTCATATGATGACATATCTGCAATAATATACCTCATACAATAGATCTTGAAGTTTGAGAAATGACTTCCCTTTGTTATTTTATTAATGTGTTTTATTACCAAAGCTTAAAAAAGACAGACATGATCAAAACGGTAATTTTGCCATTTACCTAAAACCAATGAAACCTTTAAGTCTGATGTTGTGCAGGTCTGGAGCTAAGACAAAAATGATCTAAAGAATGAGCAGTTCATTTAAAGCACGTCATATTGTATATCATAATCCACCTCTATTGATCTTTTAACATTTTAATGTGGACTGAACTGTGATTTCATACTAATCATAGACAAAACCTGGTTGGAATCTGCACACTTGATCTGACATTAGCGGGTAAACAAGCCAACTCTCTCTGTGTCTCTCTGTCTTCAGTTCTGTTTCCATCCGCATTGATCAACATGCTGTCGGAACATTTTTAGATGCTAATTTAGTTTCAGTACTGCGGCCAGGATTCTGTTATTGGAAGGCACCATGGAATCTAAGGGTGGGCAGTTAGGCCATATATTGTACATGTGTGATTATATATATGTTAGTTTACGACAAAGCCCATACTGCAGGGCTGTAATCACATATTTAACATGGGGGGGGGGGGGCGTCCTCCTAAGTGAAATTTTTGAAAAGTAATAGCTAAACTGAACATTTTAAGCCCCGTTTCCACCAAACACGTTTGGTATGGTACCTTTTGGAACCAACAGTAACCCTTCAGACATGGTACCTAGACCCTATCGTTTCTGTACTTCCTTGCTCTTCACTGGTGACACAAAGGGAAGTCTGCACCTCGTTTATCGTCCGCAGAATGGGGCTTCATGCAGACATTTTCAGAACAAAATACAACAGACTGCAGTGAGTCTCTCTCCATTTGATATTTCAAAATAGCGGGTTTGTGCATTTAGTCCTTCTAAGGCAACATTACAAGGTAACGATCCACCTTAGTTGCAGGCAGTCTGCCCCGTGAATTATTTTTTGCAAGAGGCAGCAAAATATAATTTCAATTTATAGTTATAGTTTAATAATGTATGTAAAAGTCTCCACAGTATGAACAGTGGTTGCATGAGCCTCAAAACGATCCACAACTCAGCCCTGAGCAGAGTGACCGTCCGCTATTGACCAATCAACAGACTGCAGTGTTCACAGCTCCACCTTTTAGTACCAGATCTGTGTGCTTGGTACCCCAACAGAGGGGGGACCAAAAATGGGGACGGTACAAACAGGGCTTTAGAACACTTTAGATCAGTCTGTTCATTGAGTTCAGATCAGGGGATCTTAAAATTTTAAAGGCTGTGTGCCATTTTAGGGAGCCAACATATGACTGAAGGTCACAGAGAAAAAGTGCACACACTGTGACTTTTTTAAGTCAAATTATACTATGGCTTATAATGAACTTTTTAATGACATTTTTAATGACATACTTGCACTACTAAAAACTATAACAATCACCAATGATATAGCCAACATGGCACTCATATTACATTCTAGTTTCCCACTTTTAATACAGCTGAAAGTAATGAAACAGAGACAGTGCAGTGTTTGACATTGATTGGACCTACCCACAGCAGTCGAGCAACAGCCTCTGCTGGGGTCTGGCAGCAACACTTGCACAACCCACATGCACAACTGCAGTATGCCGTTATACTAGAACTGGCAGTAATAAAAAGAGGCAGTCAGTTAAGTTTATTTATGATTATGATTACATTTGTTAATGATTATTTTGGACAGCAGTTTGTGGTTGCCTGTCGTAGCACAGCAATTTTCTTTTCTTTATATTTTTTTATCAATATATTGGAGGCAACGGGTGGGGGGGGCATTCTGAGCATACTTGCATATTGGTTGGGATATTTCCCCTCAATATATATTATAATTACTGCCTAGCCATATTGCCTGGTGGAGGAGTTGTGTCTTAATATTCATTTAGTAGGTTACATACACAGAACACGCCTAAGATCATCTGTCAAAGTACACAAGGTTTATCAATTCTAGTTCATTCAGTGGTTTCGGGTCAAATATACGAGAAGCTCCTTTCATGTTCAGTCAGATTGTACACTGAGGATTTCAGTCTCATGCTGGGATCTATAGCGGCGCGGTTTAAAGGAGGTAGAAAACACATCGAGCCCCATAGCACTGCAATTGAACGAAACACTGAATGACTTTTTAAACTTCAAGGCACATATTGATGATCTGCCGAAAAAAAAGTCAAAATATGTTGGCTTATTTTTCAAGTTGAAGCTTTTTCTTCCACTTGAAGTCTTTATTTGGGCCTGATATAGATTACTGTAATGTTATATGGTGCAATACCTTTCCTAGTTGTCTTGTGAAATCACAGATTCTGCAGAAGAAAGTTACGAGTGCCATATCATGCTCTGAGTCAAGTGCTCCCACTGACCCTCTTTTCCACCGCTGCAGTGAATATTCTTCTTCTGAATATTATAGAATGTAATATACTTCACAATACTTGTATCATGCATAGTGTTGTATACATGCTCGACAAGAGACTGTGACCTTATTCCAATTTACTTTCTTTGCATACCTATATGAATGGGAAAAAACGCATTTAATGTTGACTTAAATGTACAAGCTTTAGAGTGCTTTGCAAAGGTCCAAAGGAGTGGAATGAGACTGATAACATTGTAAAAATGTTTTTATCTGTGTCTGTTTTCAAAAAGAACTTCAAGCAGCAGTTACTACGAAAGTATTTCAAACCTTGAATACCCTTAATAGATGGGGACTTCTCAAGTAGTCGCTCTACTCTCAAATCCATTGAACTTGTCCTGTTATTTCCACTTGCAATATGTCTCTATTTATCAAATCCTACCTATTTAAGTCATGTTTAGACTGATGGAATAAATGTCTTGGGACTGTTTAGTAGTCACGCCTAAGGTAGTTTGGTTTATAGGGTCTTTGGATAGTCAAAGGAGTTCTGATCATAAAATAGAATACAGTGAAATACACTCAACATCATTCACACATTAAAAGTTGTTTTGAAAAGATGAGTTTTGATGAGTGATTTGAGTCAGGAGAGGTCAGTGCAGTCTCGAATGTGTTTGGGGGGAGAGAAACACCAGTTTATTCATTCATTCATTCACTTTCTGTAACTGCTTATCCTGTTAGAGGTTGCAGGGGGGCTGGAGCCTATCCCAGCTGACATTGGGTGAGAGGCAGGGTACACCCTGGACAGGTCCCCAGACTATCACAGGGCTGACACATAGAGACAGACAACCATTCACACTCACATTCACACCTACGGCCAATTTAGAGTCACCAATTAACCTGCATGTCTTTGGACTGTGGGAGGAAGCCGGAGTACCCAGAGAAAACCCACGCTGACACAGGGAGAACATGCAAACTCCACACAGAAGGGAACCAGGAATCCCCTTGCTGTGAGGCGACAGTGCTAACAACCACACCACCGTGCCACCCAACTTCATTGTGTCTCATGAAATCTATTTTGACTGTTTTTTTGTTGGTGAATAAATTGAACTGAATTCAACATTTAAAAAAAAAAAAAGAATGTTAAAAAAAGGCTTTGTTCAGTGTCTTTAGAACAAACTCTGACTGTTAATCTTTTAACCATTAAGTATAAAATTATCACTATAAATTTATCCTCAACACCCACAAATGAAACTCTAGAAATAGTTCATGCTCAGGCTGAACATTTCTTTCTCACCTTGCCATTCACTCCTTGCACACATGCTCACTCACTATCTCTAGGTGTCATTGTCTGGATCTGACTATCTTAATGCTCCTCAATTTAAATATGGGTCTGTCTCTGCCGTAGTTCTGTCTTGCTGCCTACCACATAGTCTTTACAGATTCATCAGCCTCATATGCTTCAGCAGTCAGCAGCCTCAGAGTCATCAGCCATCACCACCACCACCACCACCCCCAGTGTCTTGACTCCATGGGGGGGGGGTTACCCTGCTACCGCTCAGAGGATATCTCCCTCTGGTGTCCAAGCTCCAAAGAGATCTGTTAAATCTTAATCAGCACAAATAATCTGCTAATCTGTACACACATATTCTGTTTTAAATATTATCTTTACTTCATTCCTCTGTCCCTCCTGATTGAACTACCCTGGTAACATCAACAAAATACTAGACAAATAATATTATTCACTAAAGATTGAGTTAGCACAATGTTGTTTTCCCGATTATGTTGTGATAGAAGATGTAATTTCTGTCTAGACTGTGACGACTGGAGACATTTACTTGAGTGACTTTATTTTCTCTGGACATTGTCTGCTTTTAATTTGTCCAACATAGTGCTAATATAAATAAAGTGCCTTTTCAACATTAAATAGAAAGTAGATTTAAGATGCTACAATCAAAGGCATTTACGTGACAAAAAGTAAAATCCGACTTGATACAAAGGAAAAAAGAAAATGCCAATGCCAGAAATGGCCTGCTGTGAGAAAACATTTCTCTGAAGTGTGTCACATGTCAAACTGTGAGAGTGATTTTGATGTGGTGGGTTTTCATCATATCAAATTCATTTACTGCATCAATATAATGGAAAACGCTTCAGCACTTGATGTACAACAATGCGCCTGTATGTGACAAGGAATCAGCAGTGGGGGGTATATCAGAGAGGGAACCAATCATTACTTATCCAGAGACACTTAAAGTAATTAATGACTTGCGCAAACTGTTGCAAGTGGAAAACATTAATGAATAATTTTCGATACATAATCAAGTAATTAGGAAATGAACTCAAGAGTAAATCCAGGAACCACGATAATGAATACTGGTGATTATCAATTTGAAGCCATCTCCCTTATGCCCCCGAGGGACCTGTGCTAGTTTTGGAGGGAGAGAAAGGGGGAGGAAGGATTTCTGTTCTGACACCATGATAATGTGCCAGTGCCACTCAAAGATCCAGAGTGACACACAGCTGTGGAGAGACTGAATTTCTTCTATATTCCACAGTTTTCTGTCTGAAGCACTGTCATGTCTGCTCCAGTTCAGTCCATTATTCCAAGTGGAATCATCTTTATGTCTACTAATCTGTAGCCGTGTATGCCAGGCTTTCTCCACTTCTAATGACAAACATGTTGAAAACTGTGCTAATTATTTATATCGGGTCCTCATTCTGTCAGCGATTCAAGGATAGTTTCAAGTGTCTCATGAAGATGTCTGATTTTTATGACATGCCAGGAATGGGTTGAGCCATGCCTGCCTGAACCACCAATTTATTTCCCTGAATAGCCTCTTTTCTTGTTTGTTAGCGACTTAATGGATCCGTTCTGACATCAAAAGCAGTCTGTATCATTACTGCATTTGTGACTTTTTACTTTAAATAGGTGACATGATTCAAACCAGCGTTTCATCTTCAATGAGGTACAGCACACGAGTCTTAGACTTAAACATTCTTGAAACTGCTATGTTTTTTTACTCAAAAAAAAAAAAAAGGTACAGCAGGAGTAAACCTCCGAGAAAGACTTGTGTTCTCAGACTCGGAAAGTCACCTCTATCTATCTTTTCTATCAAGAGGAAAAAAAGAAAAATGGGATCCAAAGCGTGTGGCACATGGGTGGCCTGTAGTTCCCTCAAGATGGAGTAGATGTAAATCTTACCTACATCAGCATATTAATTAAGAGTCTGATCTCATGGTAATTCAGGGAGTTTCCTTTTGAAAGCCTGGACTGTCTGGTTTTTCAGTGGCATTTAAAAATGTCTGAACAAGGAAGTCATGTTAGATTGATTGATTGCAATGTTAGGCTTTTTGGAATAAATGGCTCAAACTGAAAACTTTCTATATTCAATCATTTTTCATACCTTATTAAACTCGCTTCAATTCATCACTAAACATAGTGCACATTAAACCCCAATCTTTCAACAATGCTGACAAATCAACCATCACACTGAGCCATTAGAACTGTGTTAAATGTGCTCTATGGGTCTGCATGAATGCAACAGTCAATCGTTATCAAACAGAAGGGCAACAGAGACTGGTACTTACAGTACATACTGTCTTTTATTGCCAATTAATTATTTCTATTTTTTTAATATTTATCCAATAACAAATAGACTATGTAATAAATGTAATTTATTACATAACTATTTACCTACACTTACAAGTAAGAAGTTACATTACAATATTAATCTCTCTGTAGATTAATTAGTAACTTATTACATTACTTTCACCCAAATGACCTCAGAAGAATAAACAGGCATTTTAAATGGATGAGGGTCCTGTTGTTTCCCAGCAGGTAATCAAAGCACAGAAGCTCCAGTTTATTACAGTTCATTTTAAATCCAGTGCAGCACAGGTCTGACCCATTCATGCATTCACATACAGTGGTTACCACTTTGTATTAAAAGCCCTGCTTATATTAATGATAGCACGATGATATAGAGCCATTAAATAGCCTAGACCGTTTAAAATAAATGACTAGTCTTGGACACAGGGAGGAGATCAAAGTCTGATAATTACGAGATATGGATACATATTTGTGGGCCTATGATATGAAACACAATAAACAAATATTGAGGTAAGCACATCAAAAGGAATGGTATATGAGTAAACAGCTATGACGAGTGCAAATGAATACACAGGAGCTGGAGTACACACCTTCCCTGGTGTGCCAGTCAGCTACAGCAGCACCGGCGAGAGAGTTTCGTATATGAACGGGGCTGCTTGCTGGCACTACTCTGCAGTTGTAGGGGATGCGAATGGAAACACATCCAACATATACTAACATCATCCAGATATGTCGATCAACGGGATGAGGAAAGAACAAACCAGAGGCTAGCTCTTTATCCCCGCTGCTTTCAGGCAGGCAAAAGCGGTGTATGTATATGAATGGAAACACACTGGACATGACAACA
The DNA here is from genome assembly GCA_019142605.1 of Cephalopholis sonnerati. Taxonomy (NCBI): domain Eukaryota; kingdom Metazoa; phylum Chordata; class Actinopteri; order Perciformes; family Serranidae; genus Cephalopholis; species Cephalopholis sonnerati. The sequence continues at coordinate 33,421,253 of JAGQAX010000001.1, read as the reverse complement.
CACACAATCACTGGCACCCGTCTATAAGGTAGCGTATAATGAATTACATGACAACACACATTATCGTTAATCAAAAAAACATCTGAAAAGAACACTTATTTGCAAAGACTCTTAACACTTCGTTGATTTGTTTGTAATTTGTTTGTGTTTTTTGTTGCTGCTGTTGTTGTTGTAAATTTTACATCTACTTCTTAGTCTGGAACTCTTTCAGTTATGCAATCTTCGTTTTTTATCCTTTTCTTTCTATGTCTGACTGTTGTTATTTAACAGGGGAGGTATCGTCATAAGCCATTTTTGGCTCCTGACCTCTCCTGCACAATGTTTTAACTTTAAATTTAGTTTTCCTGTATTTTCTATACATGTATGTGCAAATGTAAATGTAATAATATTACCCGAATTTCTGTTGATATCGTGTTAGATTACTTCTTTACTGCTAAAAGGTAATGTATTACTGTAATGGGTTGCTTTTGAAACACATTACCCCCAACACTGCTTCCCTGTAGGACCCATATCTGCTGGTATCATTTTGGTGCTAGGTTGTACGCGTAGCGAGTGTGATAGTGACTATGAAGGGGGTCAGCCTCGAAGTTAGCAGGCAAAGTTAGCCTCCCTTCAGGTGGACTATTGAGGTGGACCAGCTTTTCTCCTTGCAGTGACAATCTCAAATGCTCCTGAACAGATAATGAACAAATGTGTGGCTGCTGAACCTCTCCTGAGTTAGAGAGACAATTATTGATCCCAAGTCAGAATATATTTTGCTGTTGTTAGTACTGTAACTATTATTTAGAGATAAATTAATATAGATGGGTTAGGTTTTATTTATTACAATTGTTAATAATTTAGTCATATTTATATATTTAGGTATAATTTTAACTGTTTAGAGTTAATATATTTAAATTACTTACTTACTTTAAATTTGTCTTTACAAAGAAAAAAAATGTTCTTTTATGTCACTGACCATCATTTTGTGCTTTCTTTGTATTAAAAAGTATCAGTTCAGTCACTGGTACCGTTTTAAATGTAGTGTTCCAGCACCACTATCAGAAAAAAAACCAAAATGATACCCAGCCCTAATCACAAATCAGCATTTGTGTCTGAAATGCTCGTATGGGTCACTTCAGAATGCAGTAACAAATGACCTGTTTTGCTGCTTAGGTATGAGGACTTGTTGGATAAACGGGACCTTGAGGCAAAATCATTATTTATGGTGGCTACAACAGGGGATCATAGGTGGTGGAATAAAAAAAACAAGCACAAGCAGCATTTGCCTCAGGAGGGTCATAATTTAGTAGATTGTATAAACAAAAACTCCGCCACTAAAAGTTGTTTCCTTAACCTCAAAACCTTAAATCAGCCAGGTAAGTTTAAGATTATAGTAAGAGCAATAAACTCTCACTGAAGATAACCAACAAAAAGGAAAATGGCCACCGATTAGCTGTGAACGTCAAAGTACCTCTGGCATGTTATTCAAAGCTCTCATCTGAAGCCCGGAAAGGGGGGGAAAGGAAATGAGTCTAACAATGAGCTGTAGAAGACTGCCCACTGTGAAATGTGTTACAGAGCCCTTTCTGCTCTGAAACTGACGTACAGTAAGTAAGTAATTATTGCTCCTGTTGGTCTTTGTCACATTGTTACCCTGGCCTACTAACACCTTTGAGAAATAACAAAATGTGCTGGTGGACAGAAAACAGAGACAGTTACACAGTGTTAACACACCCCGCCTGCACACACCCTGGCCTTTGGTCACGAACAGACACTGGACAAAGAGACATGTGCTTTTTGTTCTCTGTCTGGTGCATTAAATAAAAACAAAACAGCTTGATATCGAGAAAACCGATCTGAAAATGCTGCATAAACTCCTCATCTGTATGGCTGTAGCACAGTTTTAGCATATGACCTGCAGTTGTTTGGTTCCCTGTAACTTCTCTGCTCCCACTACTCAACATTATGGCCACAAATCATAATCATCTCTGTCTATAACCACTGACCTCAGAGTTATGGAAGTTGTTCATATATCGACGGCCATAATGATGTTTGTGTCATCATATGTCCAGCCGTATATACTCTGGAATCAATTCCTTCATTTGGTTGTTTTTGTTTTCCTCTGTTTTACATCTGTATGGATTTTCTATTTAATTTGGGTCAGCATTGTGAGGGAAGACAGGGTATTGATTTCTGTCTAAGGGGGCTTACGGGAACCAGGATAAGCTTGTCTTCTTGAGGCTTCACAGCGGGTTGTGACAACGCACAGAATATACCCTTAAATCTCAGTGCAAATCTGCTGCCAAACCAGGCTAACCTCAAAATCACCCGATGCCTCCCACTTTAGCTCAGGTGGGCAGTCACGTACACACTCCTCTCAAGAGAGGATGGCGATGGAAAATATCTCATTGTTAAGCAAAACTATGATATTCAGGTCTGACTGAGCATGGAAGCCGTAGGAGGATCTTTTCTAGTAACGCCGGGGTGCAGCATCCCAGACACACACAGGTCAGGATGCCGACAAGCTGAAGTTGTTTGTTGTTTCAAAAGTGGCGATAATTGTCCACTGCCTCGCATCTCGAAAATGGCCTCAGCGGTCAACCCGGCTCTTCAATTCCTAGCTCAGGAATGCATACTGCATTCACTTGGACGAGAGAAGAACAAGTGGGACAGAACACAAGTGGAAGCCAAATGTATGAGAAAGCAGAGAACTTGAGCACATTATGCAAAGCAGTGAAACTTTTTAACCAGTGCTTTGAGTGGAAATGCAAAACAGTTTTGTAGTAGTCGTGATCAGGGGCATGCGAATTTATCTCAGCCACACAATGATGTAAACACATAGTCATGCACTCCTAAGTCATAATATTCTGCTGAGAATTGTGATTTTAGGTATATTTTTGCAGGCCTACGATAAGTGACATCATCAGTTTTGGACAACTGGACTCAGAGCTTTATGCTTGCCCACTCTCTGAGTGCAGATAAGACAATGCAATGTTAATTCTAGTGTCATACAAATTCATGAGATTAAAAGGACAATGGCAGCATAACAGAAAATCATTTAAGCCAAATTATATTTCAACATTTTTAGCCACTAGATGCAGATTTTTGTATTTATTTGGCAAGGTGATAAAGTCGTTTCAGCATTCCCACTTTGAAATGACTTCAAATGAGTGAAAGTGGCTGTTTTATGTGTTAGATTACAAGGCAAGAGCAAATTGTTTCATACTATACCTATAATGAATTTCATTTCTGCAGAGCCAAAACACAAGTGTGCAGTTGAACATGCTAGATGAACAGCCACACAGTGGAAAGTATCAGTATTTGTAAAAGAAAATGCAAAAGAGGGAGGTAGAGGCATCACATGGGAAATGGTAGATAAAAGTATTACCATAAGTGGTTTGCCGGTGTTAGAAAATACCAGACGCATATTTGATGATATTATGGTTTGCCTGATTGGGTCAACTCTCCCTGCATGGCTGAAAGATTGAATGGGGCGAGTTTATGAAAGGGCCAGGAGGTCATTTGGACAGTTGCAGGGAGGATAAAACAAGAAACAAATTGTGAAACAAGCTCGCATACAGACCCACGCTGCCTAATCCAGGAGCTGTGCAGAAACAACAAAAAAATACTGGGAAAATCTCTCTGAGAACGGAGGCGTTTTCATTTTTTAGAGGCTATAACTGACCAAGGGATTATTGAAATTGGGCACTGCCTGGGCGATCCTGATCCCATTCCCATTGATGAAACCACTACAATCCAAACACACAAGCACAAACGCCCACACAACACATGCATACAAAAGAGATCCACAAGGATAATAGAAAAGCGTAGACAAACTCTGTATCAAAATAATGCCTACAGGGTCTTCATTTCCCTGTTTTTCGGTCCACTTGTGACTCGAATACACCGCCCCTATACATCACTGTTTGGCTACCAGCTAACATAATAGCTGTATTATTTATTTCAGCATAATCAATAAACCATGGCATCCTCTGTAGACATATTTTTCTTCTGGAAGAGTGACTGCCAGGATTTATTTTTCTGAAGATATTGTGAAGCAAATATTCCTCTGTCCAGTGATAAACACTACTGACACATCGCTCTGTGAGCTTGGCGATCTAAAATTATTTGTTTGTGAGCATTCCAAGAATTACAGCCCAGAATCAAGCCAACCCACTCTAACTTTGCCAGGGAAAAAAAAAGGCAATGAGTGTCAGTGGGGCTCCTTTTGTCCCAGTATTTCACTGTGGTGACATCCTTTATCTGAGGTTTCTCCCTCCAACTAATGTGCCCTTTTCATTTATCACTTTCTGTCTTATATTTTGCCTTATTTGAAGAGTAATTTACTACACGTAGCAAAAAATAATCTTCATAACCCTCAAGGTGTCACAGTCAGGCCCTTTGTCATGCTCTGAGACTGATATCGCGCTACAAGTCCGGTGGCATGTGCCATTAATTTTTCAAGCAAGGTCAAACTCTGTCGCTGTTGTTTGCACATGTCCTGTATTTGCGAGGGCTTTGATACAGATGGCAGCACTTTGCAGGACAGCTGTGCAAGAGCAGTTGTGTTTTTGTAAACTGAGTCCATGTTATTTTCTCTTTTGTGCCCCAATCACCTTCTGCAATCATTTATCATACAGCTGTTTTTAACTTCCTGCCCTCTGTTGCTCTTTATATATTGCTCTCTGTTTGTGTCTCTTACCCAACACTTTGTGCTATTGATCCAGACTGTGGCACCCCTCTCTTAGTGTCAGCGCTGAACACGGGATCATCAGCCTCTCAGGTTTCTCTCTCGTGTTTACAAACACACCTCCGCTGCTATTGAACACACGCACATTGCACACACACATGCGCACATGAACACACACAAATGTCTCTGGCTTAGTCCCACCAGAGGTTTAACTTTTATTGGTTTCTTTGCCTTTTTCGACTCTGGGGAACAAGGTCGAGCCTCATCAAATTTAACCTCAACGCCGGCCTCAGATTAAAGGTCGCGACTTCACCCTTCACATCTTTCTTGACCTCTGATATTACCATGTCATAATACATCAGGATTAATGCCTTACCTTACCTCTGGAACTTCTTATCTCATACCACACCGGCCCTATTTCATTTATAGGATCCCCACTCCCTGTTCTGCTTCTTTACTGTGTGTGTGGAGTGTCCTGTATTCCTAGAATCACCTTGCACTTGGCGGGCAGCTCAATCTCAATATCATGTTATCGGACTCAGGGGCCAAGGATATAAATACCATGCACCATAACTCTCCCCTGTTCAATAACCATTATATGCTCTACTTTATACATTAGAAGCACCTGATGGGGCAGTAAATTCACAGCTGCAGCTCGACCATCTCGGAGTGCATCCAGAAGAAAAATGGATGCCGGAGCCGAGGAAAGAGTAAAATGGAAAGTGGAAATGGAAAAAAAGAAATCAAATGGAAAAAAAGAAACAATGTAAAAAGAGTAAAGAATTACAGAGGAAAGCATGAGATGCAGAAGGTGCACTAGTGATCAGTGGCAGTACAAGGACTTGAGGGAAACAGTAAAGAACTGAGGGGGGGGGAAGAAGGGAAACAGCTAGAATGAACTGTTCTTTATTGGCTTGGCTTTCTCACTGTTACAATTATCTATTGTATTTCTGTAATAAGCTTTATACATCCAATGAATCATGCATTCCATTTCCTAAAACCATTCTTAGTCCTGCCTTGCCCTGCAGTATGAGATCTATGTGCTCACACAAAAGGTTCATGTTCCTCATGCTGAGACTATTTCAACACCACCGCCAGCATCTGTTCACTTTCCAAGGACAGCAATCAATAGAAACGTATTTCCATCCAACTCTACAGATAAAGTGCAGCCTACACTGAACAGACCATGGAAATGGCAATAAATGTCCATCCTCAAAACTCAAAACACACTGCATACAAGTACACACGCATACACACACACGGACGCCATTGTTTACCACATAAGCATGACTGGATGCAGCATAGACTTTACGCTTGAATGCACTTTTTCATTTGGAAAGCTAGGGTGGTTACCCACCGAGCGAGAGCTGATTAAGAAAACAGTCCCATTTAATTCCTTTCTCCTCAACGGCCAGCAAGAGAAATGTAATTAAAGCCACTAAATCTCCCATGGGCCCTGCTACCTGCTACACGACCAACATGACACGTTGTGTAATTCGCCCGACCTACAAAGGCGACGGCAGTTATTTGCCATGGTTGCAGGGTGAGCGCAGGCCTTTGAATGAGACAGCCAGGGAGAGAGCAAGAGCGGGAGAGAGGTGAGGGAGGGAAAACGAGGAAGAGGGAGACCTGCTGACCTCTGTTGGAGGTCCAAGGACACTGGACAGCCTTCACATGAATAGAGGCATATTGAACATAGCACAGCCACAAACACTCACACACGACGCTTTGCACAGCCAGGCTTGCTGGCTTTATCGCTAAGTGACCACTCTGTAGCATTTGAAAGCCAAAAACACCATTTGTTTTCTACTGGTGCACAAAATTGATCATATCAATCCAAACAAGGAAACTAAAGGGAAGCACATGTGTCAAAATAGGGCTGAGCGATAAAACAATAATAATTTAATTTTCCTCAATAGAAATATAATAAATGTTCAAAACCTATTTGATATAATTAAACCACCCACTTGCTCGTAGAGCGGGGCTACAATGCACCTTAAATGCCAGTTGCCACTCACCATTAAACAGAAGAAAAAGAAGAAGAAAAAGTAGTAGTAGATGAAGAAGATGAGACCAGCCACTAAGCTTATGTAGACAGTAACAGTATAACATTTAAAACACTCATAAAGTTATTTTTGGTATGACTGTTTTGACCACAAACAACAGCACTGTGCTACTGCACAGCTAAAATCACCACCTAACATTAGCTACAGTAGCTGCCTGGGTAGTAAACTCAGACATTACCAGTGGTAAGTGAGCAATGTTACTGACCTGTGGCTATTTTGTAAGAATTAAGTGATTTAATGTAACTAAACATAACTAACATTAAACATAACAAGCATAAAACTTTAATACCTTAACTTGTCCTTGAACATGATTTCTGTCTGAGTTCCGTCACACAGCCTTTTCCTCATTTATTTACATATTTTATTTATTTAACAGGGACAGTGCACAGCTACTTAGCTGCACCAGAGTTAGTTATAAACTGATTTTCATCTGTGGGCAGGAAGACACTAAAACACAATTACAAAATAGAACATATTCAGGACACAACGGCTTCAACAATAACAACAGCAACAGCAATATAACTACAACACTAAGACACCACAACAACAACAATAAATAGATTTCTCCTTAGTCATTAGTTCAAGGTCCACACTGTTTAATATGTTAAGCATTATACTTCCATTTGGCCAGGTTGTTGAGCTAGTTTGCTGTCTCTGTCAAATAGCTGTTAATTAGTCACTCAATCTGCAGCACGAAATTGCATCTTATAATAAAAGCTCTGTGCTGAAAATTCACTGTATTTAAAAATGAAGTGTGTTTTTCACACAGTTGACACATTTGCAAATCATCTGCGGTCCATTTAGAATGGACCTGTGACCCACTTTTGGGCTGCGACCCACCAGTTGGGAACCACTGGTTTGAATAATAATGAGCCTATCAATTCTGAAGAAATAAAAATTTGACCTTTATTGTGATAATTAATGTTATCATCTGATATGAAGATTGTTATTGTGAAAACATCTTTAGCAATATCGCCAGTAAAACATCACAAGTCTAGCATTTGATTATCAGCAGTCAATTTCCCATCAGGTTTAATGCAGTCACCATTGCCATTAAAAGAATAACAACTGTGAAGCAGATGCTGTTTGCCATCTTGAGACTGATCACATTTAACACTTTTATTATAATAAACAACCGAAAAAGAAGTTGCACAATGCGCCCAATGACTTCTTACATTATAATTAGATTGGAAGAGCATTGTATAGGACATTGTGTGTCAGCATTTTCCTTGCCCTACCCATTTGTGTGTCTCAAAGGGCATATTAATTGTCTTATTGACTCTGTGAAGACTACGAGAGCGTGTGTGCATATATGTGTATATGTGTGTGACTACATGCCTGACATTCCCAGCCTCTTACCAATTACACTCGTGCAGCTATTTCTGGGTGAGCAATTATGAACGGGAGAATGCAGACCGGAATATATTTATATAAAGCAAAATTGCAAACAGCAATAACTTTAACCAGCAACTTTTAGTGCCAATGCAGCGAGCAATGTAATATTCATTTAATTCTGCCAAAAAATGTGGAGGTCAGGATGGTTTGCTGGGATAGTGGATGGGCACAGAGAAGCATTTGCCTCCAACACTGGTGTACTGGTTTCATGACCCATCTCATTATAGCAGTCAGCACTGAAATATGTATTTTCTAACCATGACCGCAATCTTTCCAAACTCTAACCAAGCAGCAGTTTCAGCAGGCCAAACCTTAACCATACTTTAGCTGCAATGCAAGGCTGTTGTAGGAAAATCCACATTTTCCCAAGAACATTATGTTTCTTCCAAAATAGAATCATTAATGTGAAATAGTTGCCTGATTTAAACCTTATTCACTGGAGATGGTTGTTTTACTAATAACCGACAGACACTGAGGTACAAAGCTGCTCTGCTGGAATAAAATATTATGAAATTACCCCACACTCTTCAAATTAAAAAGCATTACAAATATTAATTGCTTACCTATTTGCAGTAACTAACTTGTTTTGTAAGTCATTTTGTTTTCTTTTTTCAATTGTTAATGAATGATGTCAAGATATTTAATAATTAATCTCCTTCAGGCATATAAACACACAAATGCTTTTAATGGTGATGTTGCTTTACTGAGGCGAACAACAGGAGGGATCATGTAATATGCAAAAACAAAATGCAATGCAGAATAAAACCTCAAATAATGCCATAATGATGTCAAGCGGCAAAACAGAGGATACTCTCTGGCAGCCGGCACCATGAACACTTGCCCAAAACCCAATTTCTTCTCCAAAGTTGTGTCACAGTGTGTCTTAGAGGTAGCTGCTGTGCTCCATGGGAGTCTATATTCTCGGAAAACAAGAAACCTGACATACTCGCTAGCAAGCCAAAGAAGTCATGCTTTATTTCTTTAAGGAACAGGCCGTGTTTTCTTTATAAATATAAAATGAACGAGACCTTGCTGAACTCTCATGCAGTTTAAATCAACGGTAGATTTCTGAGGGGTACCAGCTAAATTTTGCCGGGCCAAGGCTGTTTGAATGTGAAGCTCAGCAAGTAAAAGGATGATAGAGACTTCTCAGCATTCAACATAACTCCCTTCCAAAGACTAAAAAAAAAACACCAAACACATTTTGTCTAGACGTATTGCAGGAGTTGAATGAAAAAGTATATTGCCTCCTTTGTAAAAGGATGATTTTATTTGTGGACTTCTGCTTCGACAAGCTGCGGTGACTGTGGCCTTTGCCCTGTGACTTACAGTACAATTATCATGTTTGCTGATGGCAAACGGTATGAAGTAATTCACTTAGCACTATCACATAACAAAACAGCTACAAAGACGATGTATTTGTGCTCCCTCAGCCATTTAGAGAAACAGCAGCACACGGGCCTGCTATGTGACAATCTCTTGCTGCACAGTGGCAAATTTGTGAAGGCAGCATGAAATATCTGTGGCTAGCGCTGCTTTGTTTGCTGGTTTCATTAATTCTTCAGGAGGGTATATCTCAAAAGTGCCAACAAATACAGTGGAGAAACATGTGCTCTGGCACCAATCCATGCTTCTAATTGGGAACCTTGGGCTTCAGGAGTGCAGGATGCACCTTCGCTCTGAAAGTCTCCTCCATTATTCATAGAAATGCAAGAATTATAGAACAAGAACTAGCAGCCTTTCTGACTAAGCTGCTAGAAAAGGATGAGGGCTGCACACAGATAAAATGCTTAATAATCTATTTTACTTCAATAGCATAAAAGTAAAATTTTAATAACTCCACCTGCATTCTTAAACAATCAACATACTTTAGAAACAAAGAAAGCCAATAAGAATTTGTCATCCTCAGACAACCAGAGTCATTAAAAGATGAGAGGAGGGAAAAAACACATTGCTGAGACCTTCACCTAAACTAAGGCCCAATTCCATTCCTTATTCTTACCCTTACCCCTTGCTCTCCAGCGTCACCTTGCCCCTCAGAACACAGTTACAAGGGATAGTGGTTGAATCTTTCCCTATGAAATGGGGCAACCCTTCAAGACCCTGATAGGTCTGAGTCACTGATAGTCATTGTTGCTGGCTTTTACGTAAACAGAAAAGACAAGTGTTGCCAGACATTGAGATTATTCTGCTGTGGGGATTATATAGGCATCCTTTTGAGGCTGTCAGGATGCTCGTGATTTGTTCGTAACTTAAGTTTCAAGCTATCAAATCAATCAAACAAGTCATGGAATTAACATGAATACTGCTCATTACTGAACTGCCAGGTCTCTAGAGGCTAACGTAAGCAACCTGTGCTCCTACCCTGCCAGTCTGCACTAATATTAGAGAAGCCGTAACCAACAGCAACTTCGCTGCTGGACTCTAGTTAAATCTGAGCAGCATCTGCCACAAAGAGAATACAACATGCTAAAAAATGCCAAAAAGCGGGACTGTCATGCACAAATCAAAAATAACAATGTTATGTTAGCTGTTACCTTAGCTAGCTAGTTAGCTACCAAGACATCAGCATGCAAGTAGCGATTTATTTTGTGATGCTTTAAATAAAGAAAAGGACTGTAAGGGGCCGTATACATGCTGCTTCTTTAACCGACGGGAAAATGCAAGATCGGATGTTGTGCTCTACTCTGTGCGAACTTTCATGGAGGACGGTAGCGATTGTGGTTGCTAAGCGACCATAACCAGCACTGTATCATAGCCTCAGGCCCCGATCACACAAAGTGTTTTAACAGCTGGAGGCTGTTTTTTGTTATTGATTTAAATGAGAATGAAGCTTTTTGATCACTGCTTTTGTGTTGCCACACACCTCACGTTCCTGTGCTCTAGGTGTACAGCGTTTTTGCCTGAGCGCTCTAAAATCTGAGTTTAAAAACTTTAACTCAGAGCAGAAAAGCACCCTAAGTAATCTCTACTTTTCTCCCATTGTGCAAATGGACGACTTGAAAGGCAGGCTTTCTGCGGTGGTCATGACAACAAGTCTACAGTTGGTTAACAGTGGTAGAGACATTGGTGGTACTCCCTGTGATCCACTCTCTCTATTAGGGACTCATGAACACATACAGATCGCCATTTCCCTGCGGCCTGTGTCAGGAATGCGTGTGCAACGTGAAAGTGTTGCTCTGGCATTTGAGCACACCTGCCACGCATCTACACTGAAAACAATGAATCTGAGGGCGCAAAAACTGTGGCATGTGTATGGCCCTGAATACATTGAAAATAAAAACATTTAACTGAGACATTACAATGGTATTTATAATTTTTAAACCTATAAACACAGAAAATACATTTATGGGTTTCTTGTGTTGCTGATGATCTCTCAAAACACTCCCTTTGGAGGGCAACTTAGCCGTGACACATGACCTTAGCCCTCTATCCCAACAAGAATCGGGACACCCTATGCGTGAATATGCAAAATGGAGGATATGAGCTAAGTGGTAGAGGCGAGGGTTGTATTGGGATTGGACTTCAGAGTGACCAATACTGGACTTGTCTTTTCTGTGGACACAAAGAGACTTAATATGTAAGATGTTTTATTCATCTTGATGGTTATCTCCAAGGAAACAATAGAAAATGAGAGAATCATTGGACATGTGTTGAACTGCTGTGAATCTCTCTAGCCAATACGCCAACATGCTTTACCCTTTAATTAAAACCTTCAATAACCCGACCCTCTGAAGCTGTGAAACAAATACCCTGATTTTGTTATTTGACATATGGAGGGACAGATGTCCCTCTATAGAAGGGTCCTTAAGGTCAAAATACAAAGAGTAACTTTCTCAGTTGTGCATGACAAGCATGCAGACTCACATATTAAAACACTTAAATCATGCCATGCATTACCATGCAGCATTTACTTAAGATATGCCATTAATGGAACTTCGACACATTTAACAGCTCACTGTGATACAATTGAAACTGCATGAGTGCCATATGCTTGGCATTCTCCCACTCACAGCTATTTTGATGGTTGACCTACAGATCAACATTCACAGAAAGACACAGATTCTCTATAAATGTTACAGGAAAACACACAAGCCGATTGGTGTTAAGCTTGTATAGCCACAAGCAGTGTTGCCCCTGTTGATACTGTTTTAAAAAAAATAAAAAATAAAAACTTTAAGACCCTTTCCCTTGACTAAACATCACACAGGCTTACAAGTGATCACATGAAACAGCACATCAGAAGGGGGGAACATCTACAGTATATATTCTCAAATGGCCAGCGTTCAAACAACAGTATACTGTATATCAATGCCTCTCAACTAACTGATACTTCCTCTTTATTCAAATGCTTCTCTTTAAATCCATGCACGGCTGTTTGATGGCAAAATACAGAAATACAAACTCCGAAACCCTTAAAGTCTCCCGACATCCTCAAGCAATACAAGGGCAATTCTAAGTGACTTTTTTCCCTACATACCTGCTCCTCTCCTGCGAGAATGTTGGGAAATACAAAATCTGAGAATACTTTATTGCATTTGATCCTCCATTCATCTCTCATGTGGTGGGCCTAACCAGCTCCCAGAGGTAGATACGAGTCAAGAAGAAAAGGAAAAACTGTGACCATCCTTCAATAGTTATTAGAGATGCAGCCGTCAGTGTGAATGAGGTAAGTAGACAGCACAAGGCAGAGAGAATGAGGGAGAGGAACAAAGGGAAAGAGACAGAAGGAAATGGAGGTTGGGGGTAGAAAGGGAACATAAGAGAGATGAAGACAATAAACAGCGTATGAAAGAGGGCCAGAATGTGAATGGGATGCACAGAGAAAGAAGGAGTAAGACTGAGAGGTGCTTTAAGATGAAGTAAGTGCGGATAGTGATCAGCGCTGCCAGATCGGAAATGTTAAACTATCAAACCAGCAGCTGTTTTAAAGAAAATTATTGTAACAGGGTGAAGACCACAAGTCCAAACAGGCGTAGATGTGTAATTTTTCAAAACAAGCATTTACACAGTTTTTCAACTTGCTTTTTTTTTTTTTTTAGGTGTATAAATCTTTTTCCTTTCTCTTAATTTCTGTATTATGTATCTTTTTACATTGTATAGTTTTATTTTCTGCTTATGTTTTATTGGGATTTTTTTTTCACAACACTCCCTGTACTGTTATTTGTGTTGCAATAATACTGTGTTGTTAATAAAGCTTGAAAAAAAAGTCCTGTCATGTTCATTATACCTTCACCAATGATACTCAACTGGCAGTTTGTGGATCAAATCTGGGTCACGACAGGTTGCTAGGAGGCCCGCCGACCATTTTTTAATTCAGAATGAAAGTAAACTAATTTACACTGGGACTTTTTTTGTACTTCTAATGTTAATAACATGCCAGAGTGCATTAAAGAGCATTAAAATAGAGCTTGTATGGAAAAAATAAGTGCCAGGTAAGGATCCCCGGACCCCCCAGGAGAGGCCCTGGCTAATTACTTTTTATATATTAATTGTAAACATTTGTTTATTAACTGGCCCCTGGACTCCTATTATTTTTGCCAAAGTGGCCCCCGGGAAAAGCAAGTTGAGTATCCCTGCCCAAAACCAAGCATTATTGGCTGCAAAGAGGTCATGTGACAAGAGATGCATAAACACAGGCGTATGCTCGATATTTTGCTATCCTGACCGTGTCAGGACATTAATTTAAATGACAGTGCAGACTTAAACCAACTTCTAATTATTCTAAGTTTCACGTACGTTATCGTACATTGTGGCAATTTTGGCATTGCTGATACATTACATATGTAATTGTGATGTTCAGGTGTGTCTGTGGGAACAATTTAATCTCTTTGGAGTCAGGAACATTTTAGCATCTGAGCAATAAGAGGTTTCTTGCAATTAACATTTAGATTAGAAATATTCAGTTTAGATTAAATCATGTAAAAATGTATCCTTTAAGAAAATACAAAACAAAATGCAGTACAATATTTTGAGCTGTAATGAAGGGGCCTATGATTTTCTCTTTATATTGGATGTGTGTAACAGTTATGTGAGTATATTTGTCAATCGATTAAAATATTTAATTGAGATTAATGACAAATTAATCACATTTTCATCTCTCATCAATGTACCTTAAAATGACATTTTTTTTTATTTTTAATACTCTACATATATGCTTGCTTTATCAAAGCATATTTGTACACTTTACTATTATTGCAGCAATCCAAAACAATGACAAGGACTGTCCAGAATATTTTCTAGAATAACCTCAAAGGTTCTGCATTGCTCAAAAACTATGCTGAAAGCATACCATGGCAAACTCAAGCCCAACAAGTGACAACAGATGGACATATCAACCTGAATGTAACATTAAACTTACTAATAACAACACAATGAAGTGTCCAACTTTACAGTTTTAAAGATGAACTAAACATCCTGTTTTTTTAAGCAGCTCGACGCACTTTGGCGCTAACTCACTTCACATTGACAGTAAATGCAAATAATTTTGGTTTTGTTGAGAGAATCATCTGACAAGGCTTTCAAGCTGAACTTGCCATTTAAAAGATGCCTTTCTTCATCCATTTCTATCCATTTCTGCTCATGGAGGTTTGTTTCTGCTTGCCATCCACAATGTTACTGCTGCATCGCTTCCTGATTTCCCAAAATATGGGGTGGGCCAAGGGTCATAATTACAGAACGTACGTACCATAATCACACATCAAAAAAATTAGTAGTGTTAAAAGGAATTTGCGTTAATTCATTATTAACGTACTCACTTTGACAGCCTTTGTCTATTTTCATGCAGAGTATGGAAAACTAACATTGTGCATTGTGTATTAACATAGACTTATATAGCACAGTTTCATTAAGGTATTCCCTAAACAAAATCAACAGGTCTCAGAGATCAAGCTCCTTATTAAAAGCTACAATATACAGTCTCCACAGCAACAGCATAACCTACAGAGCCATCAGTAACGCTCAGTGGAAACAACTGTGTACCATGCTAGAACAGCACATGACAGCAGAAAAAAAAAACTAGTAGGAAACAAAGAAATAGCAGCAGGATAATATGGTAACCAAATATATTCAAGATAAAATCCTTTGTCAAGATTTTCCGAGAGACATGATTATCAAATTAGGTAGCATGGAATTCTTCCATGACATGAACATGCTCATAACAACACACTGATGCATGCAGAAAACAGGAGTGCCTCAGGAAACACAGCTTTAGGAACATAATCCTTTTCAAGGATGACAGACTACATGATTTTAAAAACATCTTACACCACAAGTAACCTGATTCTTTAAAATGTAACTGTCGCATTTACACAGTGTTTCATAACTTAATCAGAGCTGTTGTTAGTTATTCATATTTATAGAGTCATGCTATCAAATACCTTATCATTCTCAGCTAATGCATTTGAGGCACCATGTAAAAGATCAAGTTTAAGTTAAGTAGAAAAATATAATGCAGTAGGTATGAAAAGAAGCCCTTTAGGTAATCTGTCACTGACTAGCACACAAAGACCCATCAATTTCTATCATCATTTAGACCAGGAGCAAGGGCATGTGCTGGATTTCAGAGATGCAGGGGACAGAAACTATTTAATATGAGGTTTAAGGGTTAAAACATAAGCAAACAGAAACAGTGTAAATGCCATAGTGCATGCATACCAAATGCTTATGAGCTTGTGGTGTGGTGTGCAAATATAGTTTTCTAACAACTTCCATGACCTTTGGGGGAGAAGAGTTGGGGCGATTCTAAGGGCTCCTCTCTGACAATGTTTTAACATATGATTTTTTTTTCCAATAAAAAAATATTAACTTATCATCATTAACATGAGATTTAATTTAGAATGTGTTAACTGATACTAAAGATGTCCTTTTCTTTCCTTGGTTTCTGCAAAAAAAAGGATCCAGCATCCAGAGAGCCTCTGCATTGCCCCCTTCCCCATGTATTTTCACGAATGGTCCGGTCCTGCCCCTACACCTGGTGCAAATGGTTCCTTTTAGCAGACTGGAATGAGGAGCTGTCAGTGGAGCTGAGCATAATGTCTTGGCTTCCAAAGGAAAAAACTGGGTTGCAAAAATGAAAAGAAACACAGAAGAGAGAAAGAAAAGTGCAACAGTATGTCACCCAGTTCCTCACAAAGAAGGTGGGTCACTGTGAGTGCTGGACAGTAACCTGTTTATTTGGTGGACATTTACCTGTTTAGTTAAAGGTGATGTAGGTTACATTTGCTCCCCCAATGGTAATATCTACACAGAAAAATCTGAATGTTTCCATTTTGCTCCTCTTTAAACTGTCATTTAATCATTACAGGCAAACTATTAGCAAGCTATTCATACTAAATCTGTTTCAAACCAGGCCAAAGTACAAATGCAGCTTCATCTTCTGCAGCCTTGTCTCCCCATAGTCACTACCAATGAACCAGCCCTGCTCCCAACTGAGGGAGGTGAGCAGCATTTTATCAAATGGCGTGTCAGTTGATAGTAGCAGAAATTTTGGCTCTGATGTTATTATCAGGGGTGAAAGAAGTCCTCAGATTTTCACGTTAGTAAACGTAAAAATACCACAGTCTAAAAATACTCAATTACAAAAATAAGTCCTGGATTCAAAATGTTATTTAAGTAAAAGATAACAAGTATTATCAGGAAAATGTACTAAAGTATCAAAAGTACAGCAGAATGGCTCCTTTTCAAAGTATCGTAATCACAGAAATATTATTTCTATGATCATAACATGAGCTCTTGAGGTAATGATAAAATATTATATGATTCTGTTTGCATGTAAGAGTGTTTAAATGTTGAAATTTGTCAATATGGAGCCAATTTTAGATCCTTTGTAAACACTGGGTAGATTAGTAGTATAATACTGCATCATATCACATAAGCAGAACATATATGTAGATATAGATATATAAATATTCATATATATACTCTGACTTTGGCATGGAAGATCAAAGGTTTGACTCCTGGTCAGGGCAGGGCAACACATATCCTGTCTGGACCCTTAGGCAAGGTTCCTAATGCTGCTAGCTTACCTCAGGATAAGAGAAACCGCAAACACAAAAGTCTTAAAAGCTCAGGACATTACCCGGGTCAACAAGATCGACGGCAGGTGTTGAGGAACATGGGCAACCTCATAAGAAATGGGCTACTAGAACAAGACATAGATGGACTACAGCAGAGAATATGGAGCTGCTGGAATACTACTATACAAATAACCCCAGCGAGAGGGGTTACATGCAGATTTTGGGATGACGTATGGGTGCTTTGAAACCCAACATCTGGGCTGATAAAGAAAAAACTTCTAGTCCAATGTTCCAACATCCACAAATTGCAACTGCTGTCACAACTAGAGATTGATGAGGTGCAACAAACGTGCTACAGCAAGCTGGAGCCAGGTCGACAGGTCAAAGTGGGGATGTCATCATCTTCCCCACACTCCAAGACTGGGTACCAAGCCCCATCAAACCCATATGATGCAAATCCAGCAGGCATCTTCTTTGAAAAGTAAGTTTATTAGAGTGCCACCTTTTCTTTAAATATAACATATATAACAAGAGGAACAACCATACGTTGAATAAGCACATACTAACAGAAGGCCATGTTACTATTTCTGATGGCCTGCTTGTGTTTTGCAATGTGAGGTTGTAAAGAAGCAATATTGACTAACCTGCCACATTTAAATAAAGCTTTTTAGCCAAAATGCCACAACACTGCATTATTAATTGCTTCCTCTCCGATGCATATCTTCTTGCATTAACCCATAATAATTACCTTTTTTAGCGTCGAGTCATTTGCTACAGATCACCTACTCTGTAAGGATAGAGATTTGCTGGTACTGGTCACCACTGTTTCCTGTGCTGCTGCATTTCCCTTGCACAAGTTTCAAATGTTGACACATTAATAGAGATGCATGTATTTCCACACAGCCCTCCTGCTGCAGTGCTTACTGTCAAACCCCAGTTACAAAGCTCTGCAGCACAAGCTGGCTAACTAAGAAGCTAACAGTCTGAAAAACAGCCCAGAAAGCAGACAACAGAGGCAGGTTTGCTTCTGTGTGCATATGATTGTGACAGTGACACAGGGAGAGAGAGCACATCTGCTATGGATAGAATCAGTGCCACAAAAATGTAATATATTTGACAATACTTTCGACAAGTGACGGCATGTTTAACTCTGCACTTCGGATATGAAAATACTGAGGCACTGTGTCTGTTCCATGTATTCAGATTTTAGGCTCAAATACTAATTCCCCTGACCCATCAATCACAGTTAGGATATTTCCTGTATAAATGGGAAGCTAAAAGTCAGGGTATTAAATGGATACACAAACAGCAAAGATAAATCTAATAGTGAGAAAAATATGTGAAACCTTATGGAGTTTAAAGGTATTATTTACTGATCACTGAAGACAAAGAATAACAGATTGATTTACTGTCCACATGACGCATAGAGTGATTTAGATTATTTCTGTTTCTTTTATTTATTTATTTATTTAATAGTGACCGCAAAAAAACTGCTTTTGTGTTAAGCTTCACAAATTGATTTCTCACCCCCTGGGTGGTATGTAATGAGAGTTACTAGGCATGAAAGAAAAGCAATCTTTCAGCACTTAAAAAAGTTACATGAGGTAAGTACTCGTATTTGCTTTTCTTTTTTGCTTTTCTTTTTTTTTTTTTTGCCAAACACCTGAATCCATTTTCTTCCAGGTTGAAAAGACGAATGAGTCAATACGAGTTGGGACCGTTTCGATTTCAGCATTACACAGAAATCAAGGCCTCGTTGACAGAATCCCTGATAACCCGCGACCTCTGTAATACAAACACTATTTCAAGATACTCATTAAGTACATTTTTAAGTGTTTGAGCAGCGCGTCTAAAACCTTGAATAAAAGCGGGATCATCATGATATTCTGTTTTAATGACCAATTTTTGGTTGGTGTACAATAGACTGAAAGCAAAGGTTTGGCATGGAGCACAACTGCTTTTCTGTGCAATCTCTCCTCTCTATCCCTCTTTGTTTCATGAATATCATATCTCTATAATGACTACCTAATGTGTAACATCTCAACAGACTATTCTGTCTTTCCTGAAAAAAAGAATTGGTAGCTCGAGGCAATAAGTACTCTGAACTTCAAGCCTCTAATGATTTGAGAAGTTGCCAAGACTTGGCAAATTACACTAAATGCTTATTAGAATGGGTGAGGGCTGGTCGATCCAATATCATTATCAAAACAATCATGTTTGCAGTAGGAGAATATAATGAAATGACAAAAATATCTAGTGAACCAAATTTAACACGGAGAGCAGGGTAGGCCTAGACCTATCTGAAAGACACAAAAACACCATGGTAAGGTGCCAGAGTGCTGCAGGGGCACATGCTCTAAACCTATGCATTCATTTATCGAATGCCCCAATTGATCAGTAGCCAGTCGTCATCGGCAAATACAATATGTGATCAGTAGACAGGGATTAATCCTCTCTAGTCACAGATCATGACGCAGGGGCAAATCAATGACAACTCAGCTTTCCAGCCTACATTTTTTGGTACACCAAAGTCTTGTCAGACTAGCGAAGGCCATTTAGAGGATAGCAGAGTCAGTATGTAGTGTGTGTGAGGAGTGTGTGGTAGGGCGAAAGAAGGAGAGTCGTGGCATATAAGGCAAGCAGATGAGAGAGAGATATCTAGATGTAGATATAGATATCAAGTGAATGTATGGTAGAGTTTACAGTTTGAGCGCCAAGGAATGCTGCAGTTCTTCAAGACCCGGAGAAGTTTCCCATGTCTTTTTTCCCTGCTGCTGAGTAGAGTGACGGGGGTTTGCTCCGGAGTGAGTCAGACTCCAGCTCTGGAGAGCACAAAGTGTGTCCCCCGTGATTTCCAACCACGGTCTGGAAGCTGACGCAGGAAAAGCTAACAGTAGGAATTCTCTTTTGATAATACCTCACTACAACTGAAGTCCCACTGCTGCAGCAAGGGACGTCCTCCCGCCTGCCCCACGCCACACATCCACACACTGACTGCCTGTGTACAGTGCAACAGGACTTACTATGGGCTAGGCTACTTGTTGCATTGCTCCGTAGGAGATCTTTTTACTGCTCTAATGGCTGAAACTGACCTTTACTGTAATCCAACTACACAAGCTGCTTTAACAAAACAAAACAGCAAAAACACAATTGGTATCAGCAGTGTATCGGCCAATATGGCTAGCAGACAATCAGCAATCAGTATTGGCGGCAAAAAACATGACCAGGGCATCTCTAATTTTGTAACAGCAAAAATTCGTCACAACACCAGGAGATCATACAAACTGAGCCACCATGTTGTCATCAACTCAAGACTGCAAATATGCAACCTATAATCACAGTCAGATATCTTGAAACCAGGTGTGAATACTGGGCTGTGTTTTCCTGCTTCCTGCTGTCATCATTGTGTTACACTAGCAACTACCTTCTTCAAAGAGCAACATAACACCCCCTGATACTCTATTTTCACTTATCTCAAGTGGTTAAACTTCTAACCCTGCTACAATTATGTCAAAGTGTACTCAAGGATGTTTTAGTATGATGTATGATGTTTTGCTGCTTTAGACGGTTTTGTGGGGTTCCCTTCCACACACATGGCACACAGCAGGAGATCGTCTGTCTCAGAAGCCTTTTCACCTACTAGAAATACTCCTTTTTGTCTGGGCCAGGAGTGGCGCCTGTGTAGGGCGTGATGCAGATTTCACCGTGGTCACATTGCCAATTTATAATTTGGTCACAAGCAACATAATCTCTTGCCATTCCTTGACTTTGTCTGACATTTTCCGACCCATCTGCACAGTTTGTGACGAAGGGTCATCTGGTTTGTGCGAGGTGCAGGATAGAAACGTCATCAATACACCCACTCATTCGCTGTGAAATCTCCAAATAATTACCCACTCTATTGAGACATGGGTTCAATCGCACATTACATAGACTTTGTACTAGAAAGCTGGCAGGGTAAAGTCAGTTTGATGTCCAATCCAAGTGATTCAGACATTTGACAGTCACATACAGCTCCTCCAGGTATTGTCTAGATAATTTCAGGTTTGCAGTGCATGTGTAAAAGAGGCTTATGACATCACTGTTGGGTGTGGCTATGAGTCCAACAATGCACACATTAACTTAACCCTGTGGTCACAGTTGAAAGAGACAAACAACAACAGAGGGCAGTGAAACACCACTGTGTTAAGTTTCTCTTTAAAAATCCTGTTTTTTGAATGTAGTGGTTTCAGACAATCTTGCCTGAAGCTCTGTTACAGCTATTTCACACCAAGCAACTTAAACGCTATTTGTAGTTATTTACCGGCTAGAACAGATTAATGTGAGTAGCAAAGAAACGCTATTCGGTCACCATAATGGGAAGTGAGACAACTACAGCTATTGCAATGAGCATTCGGATTCTGGCTGCATACAACATGATGTGTAATTGTTGCAAATGGTCGGAGAAGTAGGAGCCTGGGGGCTCATCAGTGGGGGAAAAAATTGCCTTTAGGTCTTTAACCTCATCTTTAGGGTAGCAAGGACCCTGCCTGAGGGTCTGACGCCACACACAGGGTCTCTGGGGGCTAAACAAGTATGTAATATTTTGTTGCTGGAGGCCACATCCAACCCTATTCAAAAGATGATCAATAAAATCTTTTGTAAGCAACCAGGTGTCCAAAAACAGAGGTGAGCTCACTGTGCATGTTAAAGTTATGGCATTTGAATACTGACTTATAATGGATGGGAGGATGAAAAAAGACTTGGATGGCAGAATAAAGATAAATACTCATTAAGTTCAACATAAATAACCAGTTCAGTTCGGTATTTGTGACCAAGCCCCACTGCGTCCTTCAACCCAAACACGCATGCTGAATGCTTTTATTTAAAGTCCTCCTTTAAAGGTTGTCTGCACACGGCTCTCAACATGGAAGTGGCTAAGCTGGAGGCTAGCAGCTAACGGTGCCTACAGCAACAGTGTGAGCAGTGCTAACAATGGCATCAGTGGTGACAGAGTTAACCAATGGGGAATCACAGACTGGGCACTATGCCGCCATGACAAGCCGCCAAAAGCTTGCTAGCAGCTAACAGTACTTGCAGCATGAACAGTGCTAACATTGTGAACAGTGCTAACAGTGGTACAACAGTACTGACAGAGTTAACCAGTGGGGAATCACAGGGTGGGCACTATGCCCCCATGACAAGCCGCTAAAAGCTTGCCAGCAGCTAACAATACTTACTGAACAGTGCTAACAGTGTGAACAGTGCTAACAATAGCACAACAGTACTGACAGAGTGGGGGAATCACAGATTGGGCACTATGCCTCTATGACAAGCCGTTCTAATATCACTAGGAACTGCTGTATGAGTGCAGTGCAGAGTGGTGTGATTAGCTCGCTCGTGGGATACACATTTAGTGTGTGTGACTTCATTCTCCGCTCAGGATGCCATTTCCTCCACTGCACCTTGACATATAAAACAGTTGTCTGCCTCTATATAAATGTTTTGTGTGTCTTATAAAGCTCCTTCAAAACATTTTGACAACTGTATGGCTTGCAGTAGTTTTCTCTTTTTCCTTTTGTACTTGTGCACTGTTGCTTTTTATGGCACATTACTGCTACCAAACTACTGCTAAATGGAAATATGAAACCCATCACGCCTGGCTTGGATGTGTACCTTTGTGCATGCATTGGTAAATACAATATATGGACCCATTCATCGAAAGGGAGCTGCACAGTGCTACTTGTGGTCAAAAAACTTCACACGGGTCCTTCAAAGCTTAAGTACTGAATATTGTGACACGGTATTTACTATTGATTGAATAACTATGTGCGATGTGAAAGGGGATGCTTTTAGTGACAAACCCAAAGAGAAACACTACCCCACTCTGCAGCTCCCCTCAACTGTCCAGAGCATTTTAGTGTCTTTTAACTCATTGTTTGCTAGGCCAGCAAACAATGCTCCTCTCACTTATTGTGTTATTTCAGAGTCATTGTAAGGACAATATTCAGCTCACTGCTGACACAATTTGAAGAATGAGTTTATAAGGACAAAGATATAAGGCATACACAACTACTCTGCCTCTTTTTTTTTTTTTTAGTCTTATTGTTTGTGGTGGAAAATCACAAGCTGTCACAAGCTGTCATATTTGCTTTTTTATTACGTTAAATCTGAGACATTAGATTAGAGCAGAAAGCCTTTTCTGAGTATGGCCTGCAAGTTTAATCTGAAGTGTTGCCCCATTTAACCGAAATAATTGAAACACTGACAATTATTAATGTCTGCAGTCCCACAGAAAGACAGACACAATCAGATGTGTCTCTTAACAACACATATCCGACCAACAATATGACTGAATGAATGAAATATGGCTTCTTAAATTAGTCAAATGTCTGGAGCAAAAAGATAGTTGCACACAGTGTTTTGATTAGTCTGAGATGAATAAGTTATGTGATTGTTTAAACATCTTATTTAGGAAAGGTGCAGACTATTTTGGTTGGATTAGGAGATGTGTGTCATTACTGTAGATCAATACATTTGGTCGATTTTAAGCATGATTTGTAAATCCTTCCTCATCTGCACTCAAAATATAAAATTGAACAATGGGATTAAGGTGACATTTTCACTTTTATGAAAAATATAATACTTAATCGCCCTCTGTCATTATTCATGTCATTTTTGAAATGCCTAGTCTTCTATAGTCTTTTAGACTTTTATTTTACACTTTATTATTCATCACACTTCACAAAAGAAATGTTTGGACAAAGGCCACTTTGGCAAGATATGATGTTAACTCAGGCCAAAAATAATGCTATTTTTTCTTCTTCTTCTTCTGTTTTTGACAAATTTGGTTGTCTATGAACATTTTAATTGATGACCAGTTAAAATTATTCTCCCCCATCTCCCTGTCCATTACAATCTGGTTACTGTAGTTTTGTATATAAATGATAAATTATCAGATCATCTTATAACTATTTTTCTTCTCAACAAAATGAATGACGTGATCTCAGCCCTATATATTTTGCTGAAGAGACCCAAGTTGTTACAAAAATAAAATGTTGTGTCACTAAAAACATCTGGCTTTGAGTGGCATAAATGCCACAAAAAATGTGGTTGTTCATTTGTCTTGAACACCAGTCTCCTGGGTCAAAGTCCAATGTTTGTTGACCTATCCCCCCACCACCGCCGCCCATTCTTAGAGGACTTTCACGCACTTTGAACTATGCCCATCACTCTGAGCATCTGATAATGACGCAGTGGGTTTACATTGGAACTTAATGTGTCTCACACAGACATGAAACGATGCCCCCGTGCCACATTTTGACACCCTCGGAGTGAGACCAGGCTGAAATGACTCATAACATGGAAAAAATAAACTGGGATGGGTGTCAAAGCCCAGCGTTTGTCCAAAAATATTCCTACATAGTTGCTTATAACAGAGTTCCTGCTAGCATGGCACTCTAATACAATGTTGTGAGCAGAAAAACTTGCACATCCTGTTGTCTCATAGTGTAGATGGGTAGGAATATAAAGACAGCGTCTATGAATGAAGCAAGTCCCTCACTACTCTTGCAGTACGCTTCAGTTCTCTCTCTCTCTTCTTTTTTTTTTTACTACAGTTTAGTTCCACAGGGACTTCTCACAGACTATGGAGAGATGTTCTCTCTGTGTGGACATGAATATCACTGAATGAAAGACCTGATAAAATACTGTACCTCCACAGAGTTACCAAAACTTGTCAGTAGGCAGCTGATGTAAATACTTATACACCATTGACAATACATTGTTTATTAACGATTCTGGCTACCTGTTGCTTTAAGACTATATTTGAAGATATTACTGATTACTTACAAAGCCCTGAGAGGCCTTGATCTTAAGTTACCTATCTGATCTGTTATTGCCCTATGTCTGCTCACGCACTCTAAGATCCTCAGAAGTGTTGCTCCTTGTTGTTTCCAGGTCTAGACTAATTCAAAAAGGTGATAGAGCCTTTGCAGTCTGAGCTCTTAGACTTTGGAATGACCTGCCTGAGGAGATCAGGGCTGCAAACTGTGTCTCGTCCTTTAAATCATGTTTAAAGTCCCACTTTTTTAGAATTGCTTTTCAGTCATTTTACTTACGCTTTAGGACATTTTAATTAATCTCAGCCTGTTTTACTATGTACCTAGTGTTTGGCTCTCTGTTCATTTCATTCTCTATATATTTTTTAAATGTGTTCTGTTTTTATTGTAAAGCAGTTCTTAACTCTGTTTTGAAAGGTGCATAGAAATAAAGTTTATTATTATTTTCATTATTCGGAAAGGAAAACACTCATCACCAATTGCTTTTTTCACCCACCATCTTAACTACACTGCCACAATTTCGCTGTCACATACGACTTTCACCGCTGTGTTTTTCCCATGTGAGACCAAAGGTCGATCGAATTATTTTCATAACAATGTAGTGAACCAGAATGTGTAGCATGCTATGCTATATATGTCTCATGATGTATGTGACATATGTCACAACAAACGTACTTATATTAACCCAACCCATGATGTTTTTTCTTAACCTGACCTAAGGAAGTAAACCTATACTGAAGTGTTTTACCAACAATCTGAATTTATTTTGAAAGGAAACTGTATGGCATTTAGTGGGCGCAAACTGTACTTTTTACTGTGAATCTGGAAGTTTAGTTTTTAAAAAAGGCACATGTAATGAGCATAAATTGACACGCCATCCCTAATCGTACAACACAGGAGCTGGAGGGGTACTCAGAGTCATAGTTTGACATGTAGGGCCACTGACCAAGTGTCAAGTGTCTTTGACAAGTTGGGAGTGAGAAGCTGTTGGACTGGGGCTCAGAAAGACAGCCCTGAATAGATAAAAACACACACACACACACAAAAAACTACAGTTAAGTAGTTGATTTTTTTTACTATATTTATGTCATGAGCAAAAATATATATCCATAACGTTACATCATTCATTCATCGTGCACAAAGGTTCGCTTCGGTCTGTGTGCTTTTGGAAGAGCCCATAGTGCACTTGTCAGAATTTGTTAATTAAACATGGGTAAACTCAACAGGGGCAGAATGGTTCAAGCTGATTAACATCACGTTCATCATGTTCAGTCAATAACCTCGATAGAGGTGCCCTCTGCAACGCTTACTGTAGGTCACATTAAAAAGCATTAAGCTCTTCATGCAACACCCCAGATAAATATTGATTATTTTTTCTCTTCAGTCTTCCCTTCCTTTACAAATTTCAAATATCAGGAGTCCATGGTGCACAGAAGACTTCTGCAGTGTGTCGTGCTGCTGCTTATTTCTATACTGAATAAATTCTAGGCAATATATGTAATTATTTGCTATTATATTCATCACTCACATCATCTCATACCTAGTGGGTCCAGAACTCGTTAATTATGTGTATCTGTCACTGCAGTGTTAAGCATAAACTTTGATTAAAATAAGCAGCAGACCTTTACACAGCTGTGCACAATACTGTGCCGCAGCTCTCTGTTTCTGTCTATAGTTTGATGACCTATACAAACACTGCATACAGCGAGTATAACTACTTAACAACTGTAATAGTTTTTGTCACTTTCCATTGTGTGTGGGTGGAAAGGTTAAGAGGTACTAACCCAATTAGCAACTCCGTATTCTGTTATAATAATGAATGTGACTTTTTTTGTGTGAACACATTGTGATAATAATTCAGTATCAAGGACCTGTGATTGCTTAAGTTTACAGTGATTACATTAATGGAAATCATTTTATGGCTGTATTATATGAAGAAAAAATATATTTTTCTTACTTGGAAAATTTCTTCCACATTGCAAGCTTTGCATCATCCTGTTTGTGAAAAATAATTCATTTAATGTAGTAATGTAATCCATTTACTGTACCAGTGTGTTTATTTTTTGTGTTTGGTTGCTTCATTGGTAAATCCTTTAATCTTATAACATAAAGAGATTCATTGAATGCAATAACAATACGAGTAAGTTTCAGCTCAACACAGTTTACTAAATGGTGACAAATTAGCCCAGAGATCTTCTTCTCAACATTTAGCTTTGTGTCCCTTCTACACAAGGCTTCACCTCTATTAAAGAATGTTCTGATGACACTACCCTGTCAAACTACACTCACTGGCCACTTTATTAGGTACACCTGTTCAACTGCTCATTAAAGCAAATAGCAAACCAGTGAATCATGTGGCAGCGACTCAGTGCATTTAGGCATGTAGACATGATCAAGAAGTTCAAACTGAGCATTAGAATGGGGAAGAAAGGTGATCTAAGTGACTTTGAACGTAGCATGGTTGTTGGTGCCAGACGAGCTGGTCTGAGTATTTCAGAAACTGCTGATCTACTGGGATTTTCACACACAACCATCTCTAGGGTTTACAGAGGATGGTCTAAAAAAGAGAAAATATCAAATGAGCAGCAGTTCTCTGGGTGAAAATGCCGTTGTGATGCCAGAGGTCAGAGGAGAATGGTCAGACTTTTTCAAGATGATATAAAGGCAACAGGAACTCAAATAACCACTGGTTACAACCAAGGAATGCAGAAGACCATCTCTGAACCAACAACACGTCCAACCTTGAAGCAGATGGGCTACAGCAGCAGAAGACCACACCAGGTGCCACTCCTGTCAGCTAAGAACAGGAAACCGAGGCTACGCTTTGCACGGCTCACCAAAACTCAACAATAGAAGATTGGAAAAATGTTGCCTGGTCTGATGAGTCTCTGCTGCAACATTCAGATGGTAGGGTCAGAATTTGGCGTAAACAACATGAAAGCATGGATCCATCCTGCCTTGTATCAACGGTTCAGGCTGATGGTGGTGGTGTAATGGTGTGGGGGATATTTTCTTGCACACTTTGGGCCCCTTAGCACCAACTGAGCATGGTTTAAACACCACAGCCTACCTGAGTATTGTTGCTGACCGTGTCTATCCCTTTATGACCACAGTGTACCCATCATCTGATGGCTACTTCCAGCAGGATAACGCACCATGTCACAAAGCTCAAATCATCTCAAACTGGTTTCTTGAACGTGACAATGAGTTCACTGTACTCCAATGGCCTCCACAGTCACCAGATCTCAGTCCAATAGAGCACCTTTGGGATGTGGTGGAACGGGATATTAATGGATGTGCAGCCGACAAATCTGCAGCAACTACGTGATGCTGTCATGTTAATATGGACCAAAATCTCTGAGGAATGTTCCCAGCACCTTGTTGAATCTATGCCACGAAGAATTAAGGCAGCTCTGAAGGCAGGAAGGGGTCCAACCCGGTACTAGCAAGGTGTACCTAATAAAGTGGCTAGTGAGTGTATATAACAAAGGTAAAAGTTAAAGATATTTGTCCGCTATTAATTGTTTGTTCTTTGTTTTCTCATTTTAATACCAGGATAGTCTCTTCATTCTTCCGATTGTCTCTTGAGACTCTATGCTCCATAATAATGATGGAAAATCTTTGGTGAAAGAATTTAAACAGATGTAATACGTCTAAACTTATGTAAATGTCTTGGATTCTCAATTTTACTGCTTGTTTTTCCTTTATACATTTTGTAGTAGCATGGGGAGCCTGAGAACAAGAATTTCATTGCCAACGACTGCCTCTGTAATTGTTGTGCACATGACAAATAAAGACCTGAAACTAATAGTCCGTGTATAGCGTTATAAAGGAATTCTATAAGAGCTCCATATCCAAGCAATAGTTATGTAAATTGAGCCACTTGAAAGATGGAGTAGAACCATACAGTCACTTAGGGCAACTCAGGGACTCATCACAGCGTAAGAGATACTACCTGAGCTGTCAAATGGCTTTTCTACCTAAAGGTAAGAAGTGCACAGTAGTCGCTTTCATTTGCTTTTTTCACAGTAGAGTGTTTTGAAGGATGGACCATCTCTATAAGGCTGTATTGACTTCAATTAGACAAACTGCTTCAGACAAAGTCATTACAATTGGCATCTTGGGAATGCATTTTCTCGCAAACTGCACAAAGCACACATCTAATCAAGCGAGGAAGATCTTTATGAAGTCGTACGGCACAACCTTGCCTTGGATGAAAGACTGAACAAGCTACAGTTGGACACTTTATGACACGCAAAAGCCCTGGGAAAACTGCATCATCCCAATGTGTCTGCCCATAAATATGAGTTCAAGGGCTTTGTTCAAACAATGAAAATCATAATTCATAGACTTTAAGTGGGCTCACATCCTTGAGACGTTTCATTTTCTACCATCAAAGTTAGTAGTGACAACAAAAGTATTTGCATTCAGCTCCTCTCATAGTGATTCCAACAGTGCAATGAATACGCGGTGTTTGTTGTGTCTTTTCTTCTCCGGCTGCCGGGAGTGGATGATAAAATGAAATGGCGTTGTAATTGCATTTCAGTGTTTTGAATAACATTGACTGGACAATCTTTACAAGATTTTGAAGTTATGTTGGTCTTACAATTGGTTGTTCCTAAATCCACTCAAACCGGATTATACTTGGATTGCTGTCTTTCAAATCTACCCCATCAATTCATCAGGCATATGTATCAGACCCCATCCAATTTCTTGCTATACTACATTCAATCTCCTTCCAAAATATGGTAAACTGGTATTTTGCACTAAAATAATGAGAAAGAACCATAGGATATATTCAGCTGCATTCAAAAAGACAGATTGGAAATATCTAAATATAACAAAGCAAACCTATTTCATTACTTCTTTTCAAATCCATCAAAAGCAGAGCTATGAATTACTGCCAGAGACAAGGATTTCAAGCCCTAATAGCTGCCATATCTAGGATCAAAACACTTATTCTAGTGAACTTTCCAGAGTTGAGTGGTGCAGAACAGCGGCAGGTGTCAAAATTATACTGCAGAGAACCTTAATCAAAGGTAAAAAAAAAAAAAAAAGCTGAGATTGTCTGCTGGAGCCTGCAGAATCACATCTATCAGTCATTGACAACACACGCAGTCTCACAAAATGTCTGCCGAGATGTGAAGACGCAGACACAACTGCACACATGCACATGAACACACAATTATGCTCATACTTGACCCTACCCAAACATTAGGGAAATAGGGAAAATTCCATAGGTTGTTGTTGAGAGCTAAGTAAAGTCCATGTGATGTAAAAATAAAAATGTTAGTATCCTGTAAATGCATGTTCTCTACTAAAGCCCAAGCCAGCAACCTTGGATCCTGTCCAACTAAGTCCAGCTTGAGGGGTTTTTCTGTGTGTGTGTGTGTATGTGTGTGTGTGTGTGTGTGTGTGTGTGTGTGTGTGTGTGTGTGTGTGTGTAGTTTATTTGTTTTGTAATAAAATACTGCTCAATTATAATGTTTAGATTGGAGATGAAAAAATAAGATTTTTAGAGGTATTGAAAACAGCAGAAAGCCAATACAGGGGTCTCCAGTGCAACAATAGGATTGTAATTTTTGTCTTAAAATGTCAACGTAATGCAACAATTAGCAAATAAAGTTTCATTTTTCCCTCCTGTTATATCTCACCTCACTTCTTGCATGTCCTTGTTTGGCCACATTTGGCTGTGAGGCGGGACCACTGCTGGTTTTTATTCATCTATAAAGCTTTGATACAAATGCTTCTACCCTATATTTTATCCCTTTTAACTCTGAACTCATATAATCTTGGTGCACGCTCAAAGAACAGGTTGTTTCTGTACTTTCCCTTAAGAAGAGCTGAACATGGAAAAATGTCATTCTCTTACAGTGCACATTGTACATGAAATAATCAGCAAAAGGCCTTAAACCTGGACTCTCTGACACCATTACAGCTGCTCAAATGCATGTCAGATCTTGTTTTAATTGATTGTAAATGCATTTTACCATACATGTACTCCATAGCATGATTATTATCCTGGGTATTGACTTCTAACTGTTATTTGTTTTGTATGATTTTCTTGCTGTTTTAACTGGTTCACATTTTGAGTGTCTGTTGATGTCAACTTATTTTAAGTTTACTTATTGTTTTCCTATGTCTTTGTCCATGCTCAGCGTTATTAAAAATGAGGGTCTGCTTTGATTGATACCCCAAGTCTTAGGGTGCTTTCAGGGACTTATTTTGTTACAAAGTTGCCTAGAGTTGGTTCGTGTTCTCACGGCAGCATTTACAAGCAGACCAGATAATATGCATTGCGCCAGAAAGCTGCACTTGATTGGTCAGAATTTCCATGCCGGAAAAATCCAGGAAGTAAACAGAACGTTGAAGAAGAGTACACTTACAAGATAAATGTGACACTTTCTAATGTCACAATGGAGGGACAACTACGCAGGTTGATTTTAGCGCTGCTCATCGTGGACTATATTGCTGTCATTGCTCATTTTAGGTAAACCATACAGTTTGAAAACGAGGCGCGGCTCCAACTAGAAAACAATGTTTTGATGCATTGGATGTGCCGAATGCGCATACTTATTTAACCCAAATATCTGTGCGGAGTTTGCATGTTCTCCCCATGTCAGCGTGGGTTTTCTCCGGGTACTCCGGCTTCCTCCCACAGTCCATAAACATGCAGATTGGGGATAGGTTAATTGGTGACTCTAATTGGTGACTGTAAATGTGATTGTGAATGGTTTTCTGTCTCTATGTGTCAGCCCTGCGATAGTCTGGTGACCTGTCCAGGGTGTACCCTGCCTCTCGCCCAATGTCAGCTGATATAAGCTCCAGCCCCTCCATGACCCTCAAGAGCATAAGCGGTTAGAAAATGGATGGATGGAATGCATAATGCAACTGCGGTTGATTTAGATAGAGGTCGTAACACGTTCTCACCACAAACAAACCACACCAGAGTTTGTTTGGAGCCGGACTGAGACCACCTCTTCAAGAAGGTCTCAGTCCACTTGTTCTGGTGCGCACCCAAGTGGGATTACTGTGTTCACACCTGCCCAAATGAACCGCACTTAGGGGGCAAACAAACTTGAGTTCAATTAAACCAAACCAAACCAAACAGGGCAGGTGTGAAAGCACCCTTAGAGAAAAGTTTCAATATCTTGCTCCTTCATAAAGAAGTTGCCTTCATGAATGTCTCATGTCCTGATGTTGATATTAGTCTAATGAGCGCTGTACATGTAGTCTTTGACCAATCAGAGGTGTTGGATACTACAAAATCCACCCCAACAGTTGCTGGGCCATTAAAATAATCACACCTTCAAAGTCGGAGAACCCAGGCAGGAAAGTCAGGTTTTGTTCTGTAATAAATTGGGTTATTGTTAGCTGTTGGATCAGTGCTCCATTAATATTGTTTGCCTCTGGTATCATCGCTATCTGCCAGCAAGTATTAGCATCCAGCTATTATTGCATTTACACTTCCTTGCAAGTGGCATTGCTACTGCTTGCAGTGCCATGCATGTGTTACAGATTAAGCAGATAATCTAATCAGAATACAATCTGTGAGGATTTATCTGTTTTGACGGCTCAAGGTTAGAACTGCCATGGTAAGACTATTCAAGGGTGGTAAGAGGAAAATTACATTTTAGAAGTTCAGCCCCCTCCCTTGAGAATGGTACTTGAACCAAACACACTCAAAGAGATTACTTCAAAGACAGTATTCCTGCAGGAAAAAAACAGGATTTACATATTGGAAACAATAACCCCTCCACTATTTGAGTAAACCAAAACAATGCGCAACTGTACAAAGACTCCATTGTCATGGAAATTATTCAGGGAAATTAAGGTGTTGCCGTATGAGAAAGTCTATCTCCCCGCAAGCTGGGGGGCAACTATTCACACAGTCCGTCAATATATTTGATCCAGTATTCATTTTCTTTGTCTTGATACTTGAGGGGTGGTAATGGTGGGGGGCCTTCTGCACACTGCAATTTCTATTTGATAATGAAACTTTAAAATTGCAGTGGATTCTCTTTAACATACTTCCCCATGGCATGGCTTAAAGGGCTGTTTCAAAACGAAACATTTTTTTTTCTTGAAATAAACCATTGAAGCTGAAGGGTGCTGACTAGGATTACCAAGTAAAGGGTATTCAGTAAATTTCAATACTAAACTAGGTCATGACAATGTACACTGGGATTAGGAAAATCCATATGAAATGATTATGTTGCCAGATTTTCATCTGTATTGAAATAATCATCTTTACTGTATTGTAAGGTATTTATGCTTCAATTTACTGTACAATCAAAAAAAAGAAAAAAATGGAAATACAAGACAATTGGTTTGGTTTACAGGCTTTGGAGATCATAATATAACAACACTTCTCAGAGCTTCAGGCATCCTTGTTATCTTGTGACCTGAAATCTTTATTTGTGTAAAAGACTGTCAATATTATGAACATGAGTCTTGTGAGGATTCAATCTCGGAAATTCCCTCACTAGTACAGAAGTTGCATTGTATTTTTTCCCCCACTTCTGGAAACAGCCTTCATTAAAGGAGAAACTGATTCAAATGCACCAGCCGCCAAGCTGTTCACTCATTAACTGAATATCATTGTTTTAGTTATAGAAATAAATACATTAATAATTTTGTGAACGATAACTCTTTCCACCCACACAAGCACATAGCCTCGAGGACAAAAAATGGGCATGAATCAAAATCCCTGATGTATAATCCTTCAAATAGAAAATCCACTTCAAAGTCTTATTTCATCCATCCAAGACTCATATGCTCATGCCTG
The DNA here is from genome assembly GCA_019142605.1 of Cephalopholis sonnerati. Classification (NCBI taxonomy): domain Eukaryota; kingdom Metazoa; phylum Chordata; class Actinopteri; order Perciformes; family Serranidae; genus Cephalopholis; species Cephalopholis sonnerati. Next base: position 33,387,495 of record JAGQAX010000001.1, on the reverse strand, counting down.
CACCACTACAGTCAGGCCCCTCAGGTACTAGTTTTAGGGTCAATGTGCTGATAAAACCAGCTAATGATGCCTTCAAAGACCGCTAGGTCTATGGAGGCTGACCACAGGAGATTCAACTTTTTATTTCTATATTTATAAATATATATGAGGCCCATTTATTTATTAATTTAACCTCCCGCACCTTAGCTTAATTCTTTACCCTTTTCATTTAATATTCATCACTGAACTTAGTTCAGATTGTGAGTTGATTTTGTTTGGCAGGTCTCAGAGGCCTCTGATAGGCCAAGGATTACTGACAGATGTGAGCTTTTTTTGTATACGTGGATGAACGTATTAATGTTAATGTGTATACGGGAAAAGGCCATGAATAAATAGATGTGATTAGGTGTCGAAATGGAATTCTGCATTAAAAAAGCCCATAAAAACACAAGATTAATCTTTGTTTATATCCTCAAATGGATTCCTGCCCCTCAGGTAAACCACTGATCAAAATCACCACTGCTCTGTGACTCCATTCGTTGAGAGCTGACTATGTTAAACATGCCGCCTGAGTGCTTGTTCTATAATTCCTGGGCTATGAACTCACAATAACACAAGCAGGTCCAGGGAATTCCTGACAGTTTCTATCAATGTGTAACATAATCTCAAATGTTTGCAAGGGGCATGTCTGGGAATTGAAATTAAATGCCTTTATCAAATTAATTTCAGGTGACTACTGGGGGATAAAATGTGGCTTTAAACCAATCTCTTTTCCTTGAAAGAAAAAAATGGCTAACCCCGCAATGCACCAACAGTTGGAGTAAAAAGTCAATTGTAGGGCTGCCCCTGACCAAGAATTTTCCTAGTCAACCAATAGTCGTCATTCAGGGCCATTAGTCGACTAGTCGCCTGCATGTTTACGATGTTAATTTAATTATTAAATGTTATATTTTGGGCGGGGCAACACAATGGTTTGAGTTGAAGGTGTGAGAAAGAATAGTCTCAGTAACATTGTTAACACTGTGCTACATTACAGAGAAATACAAAACCGTACTAATGAACCTTCATTAATATAGGCCTATATTTTATCTACAAGTGCACGTCACACACTGAGCGAGCCGCCTGTTAATGACGCTTTCGGCAAAGCAGTAATGATTGTGCTAAGTGGCTAATTGGCATGTAGCTACTTCCATGTTTCAGATGATACGTCATGTTTGTAGTCGACCAATGGAGATGAGTTTACATATCACCCTGGGTTCGTCCTTCACCTTCTCAAAATGATCTCACACTTTGGATTTCCTGCCCGACATGTTATTAACTAGCCTGTGTAATAACCACAGATATCAGCCCTGAAAACTAGGGGCCGTACACATGCTGCATCTTTAACCACCAGGAAAACGCCAGCTCAGGCTCTGGGCGCTACTTATGTCATTTTTGTGCCAGCTTTCAAGAGCATGTGGTGGCAGGTTGCATCAGAGGTTGCTAAGCAACCTTAACAAGCATTGTATAGCCTATTTACCTGAACTCCTGAGTGCAAAGCTGGATTTGGGAATTCTGTATGAATAGAATTGAGCAAAGCCAAATGTGGTCCGCCTTACTTTGTGGTCCACCCTAAATATGCAACAGCAAGCACTAACCTAAATCATCAGCTTCATCAACACACCAAGATGATGGTTTGCCAAAATTCTTCTGGTAAATTCACATGCTACAGCGTGTGAAATTTTAATGTAATTAGACTGATTCTATGAATTTTAAAGCAGCATATTTAAAAAAGATTCAAAAGGATCGCATTATGATTGCACATCGTACTATATGTTTATCAGCTTCCTAGAACAGGCTCACGAACAGACCCATTAAATGTTTGACTGCATTTCTATGTGTTTCAGGATGCAGTATAGCTGACACTGGCTTAAAGATGCACTTAGCAAAGAGTAACTGCAACTACATCGGGGACTAATGTGAAATTGGTGAAGTGAACGCTGTATCTATAGGCTCATAATACCCACCGCTTCTTCCTTTATTATAAAAGACAACAAGAGACGAGTGCAATTCTGTGGTTAACTAATAATGAACCGTCATTTCTATAGTCCACCATTCAAATGAATAAAATATGTACTCAGCAGATTGGAGCATACATGTGGTCAAGCACGACTCTCATATTCCAGGCTGATTGTGCTGCTTAATAGCTGATAGGCTCAATTTCATTACCAATCATTTTATGCTTTTCACTGCTTACAATGTTTTATTCTCAAGCTGAGGAATGTGCCAGAATAACAGGGCTTAGCATTACGTTGGACACCCCTTGCAGAGTGGATCTTATAACTCACAGCTATACTGATGTGTTTTATAGTGCTGGACGAAGCTAATGTGTGTGCATGTGATACTCTGTCAACTTGTAGCAACACTATCCATATAACAAATTACTTTAAACATTTAAACAACCTCTTTAACCTCATACAATTCTTTCATAGCTATGGGATGTGCTGATCTGTAAGGTACAGAGTGGTTATTTGCCTACGTGGGAGTCAACTGCTGATTGCACTTGATAACTTTATAATGACTCTTAATCATTTGTGCTTTATAAATAAGCCATGAATACTGTCTCTGTAAGTGCTCCCTGAAGACAAGAGCACAGGAGCACTGACAAAAACAAAATCTATGAAGTTGAAGGCTAACACCTCAAGAAACCAATCAGCAGCTGTGGTTGAATTGTGAACTGAGCAAAAAAGCTGCTTCAATCCACCTTGGACTATATCAGAAAATGTTTCCTTATTGTCTTTACAAGCACAACAGCTAATGTTCCAGTGTCAGAAAAACATTCTGATGTCTTACAAACAGTCCCAGTCCAGTTTTACATGTCAAACATCTGAAAATCCTCCAACGCACACTGGACACATTCCAACATGTCGACTGCACTGCTGGCTTCATGTGGGTATGTTGTACATATCAAGACATTTTGTTAGTATCCAGACTTGAACTGCATGGGTTCTCAGTACTGGGCAACACATCAAAAGCTGCCACAGCATCTGCTGCCTACGAGGCGCAATTTTGTCACTGGGAAGTTTTTGATGGTGACACTTGGTCACATGGATCCTATTAATAAAGATAAGATGACTTGCCAAAGCCAAAATAAAAACTGCCTATGATATAAAGTTCACAACAAAGTTATTTTTAAGAAAAAGCTCAACTACAATCTGAGTGTACGGCTGAATTCAATCCATGTTTGTGGTATAATTTATTCAGAAATATGCTTAATACTCTCAAGGTATCATTATCACAATATTATGATATTAATTCACAGAGCAGGGATCTTTAAACCTTTCAAGGCCAAGGACCCTTAGCTAAAAGAGAAGCAGGGACCCCCTAAAACATACATAGTATAAAACTGCATTGCATATTAAACTGCGCAGATGCAGTCTCGACCTGTATTTGCTTTCAGGCAGGTGAGAAGGGAAAGTCCAGTTGCAAAAAGTTGTTTCAAAGGGCAAAATATGTTAAATGATAGATCATATTAATGCATATTTTCAGACATATTTATAATTTTTGAAAAGAAAAAAAACCTTTTCTTATAAAAACTATTACAATAATTTGGTGGCCCACTTGCAGTAGCTCTAAGGACCCCCTGTGGGTCTCAGACTAGGGGTGGGTGATATGGCCCTAAAATAATATCACAGTATTTCAGGGTATTTTTGCGATAAGGGTATTCTTGACAATACGAACAAATAAGTAAAAAAATATAGATTTTATAATTAATTCAAGAAAATAGAACTGCAACAAAATAAGTAATATAGTTTGACACGTTAATCTAATAGTTTGCCTTCAAATACTAAGTGAAAAACTAAACAAAAATGCTCTCATTCTTTAGTTTGTAAACAACAACAGTAACTCAGAGTGAGATTCAGATTCTGTAAACAATATTAATACTTCAACAAATAAAAATCTACCAAAATACAAAGTACCCTGGGGATCTATATATATAAATCAACAGGAGATTTTCTTCTCTTTTAGCTAAATCGTAAATGATTGTAAAAGGTTAGGTTTTTTCCCACCTTCATGCTCTGCCATTTCTCCTCTAATCATCACGCTGTAACCTGCGACAGGCTTTTAGGATACCAGAACTATCGCACATGCGCATTTATGTAGCTTTGTTGTCGAGCCACAAGCCTCGTGTAAATTTATTATCTAAGATTTATGACAAAATCACTTGAGGACACCGACTCCCTTGTGCGCAGGGGGAGAGAGGAGAAGTAGAGACGCTGTGCTGCTGCCGGAGGAGCTGATGAATGAGTTCCCCCTGTGCAGACTCGCTAAAAGAGTCTGAGAAGTCTGGGTCATAAAACATTCAGGACGCCACAGTTTATTCCACACTACTGAAGCTGCTCCTCTTTTTCGAACAACCAGCAAGTCGGTAATAATTTCACTTTCAGCCATGCTTGTTGTTGCTGTGGGTAACCGCATAAGATCAATACGTCAACAAGGCAAAATACTGCAAGTATCACAATAGGAATTTTTCATGTGATTAAAAATTAAACCGGCATAATCGTGAACGAGATGATACGGCACACCCCTATCTCGGACACCCTGTTAAGGACCCAGGTTATAGTATTAGAGGATATATTATAGAGCATTTACTATACAGTAACTTCATTCTAAATTGACTATAGTATATGAACACAAACAACTCTTTCACATGGCCACTGCCTTTACTAAACGATAAAGTGATGAGACTTTTTTGAAATTTGAGTTAAAGTAAGGGATTACATGCATGATTAAGGGTTTAGAAGATTCTCCAACTTCCTAGGCTCCTACAGCCCTTTGAAAATCAAATGGAACATCTCAAACATACACTGTGACCAAGATAAAAATACATCTTCGTTCCTAAAAAGTTGACATTTTGGAGATAAGTGTTTTTCGCCAAGTAGTGATATGAGGAAGTTGACAGTGTGTCTCTCTGAAACCAATTCACATCACAAAATAAATAGATAAATAAATAAAAGCGTTGTTTGGTTGTCAGTGTCACAGCATATTGGGTTAGAGTGAGCAACTCAAACACCAAAGAATAACAAGAACTGTTGCGGCAGTGAGAAAAGGGATGTTCCTCCAATTCCGTTATTTCACAGTTGATGCTTTTTTATGCTTACTCTGTTTGTTTTTTGATGATGATTTCCCATGATAAATTGTACGTACTGTATTTCCCAAGGTGCACAGCATGAGGCTGCTGAGGAGTGACAGGGAGTTTAAAGCTGCTAATGTGGCTGACAATGGAAAATCATTTGAGCATCTGAGGGGATGACTGTTTGGCCCCTGAGAAGAGGTAACGTGGCTGGAAGAGATTAAATGATCACAGTCGGAAAAAACATTCACTAAAGCAGCTTGTGTTTTATGTTTTATGAGCATGTTGCAGTAGATCTTTCTGCTTATGTAAGTCTCTATCTATCTATCTATCTATCTATCTATCTATCTATCTATCTATCTATCTATCTCTTTTTAAAAGATAAGACTTTAAAATTCGTTGTCCATGTGTTGTCCTTCATGGGACATTCAGTGAGCGCTTGCAAAAAAGCACAACTGCACAATCACCACTAGTACAACAAAACATCTGAGGAAAGAGCCATCATAGTGCTGGACACTAGTGGTCTCTTGAGAGTGCAGCTCAAAAACTCCATATCAATGACAATGATATCAATTCAGCACTAAAATGCTATTAATTGCCATAAACTTGAGATGCAGTGCTACAAACCATAGGATCACATTTGGTGCTGATATAGCCCAACTGCATCACTGTCCATCACATTTTCTGCTGCCATTACACTTCGCCAGTCACATGTTCTTCATGGTAACGGCATTCAAACATAAAAGCACTGATAGGCCTTCAGTGTGCCAAAAGACGTTTTGACAATGACTTCAGCAGTTAGCTAGCATCACCAAAACAGAGATATTTTCTACACTCTTTGTCGGGAGGTCACTTTGCATTGGAAAAAATGCATTTTATCACGTGCAACCCAAACGGCAACCTCTGGGGTTGAAAAATTAAGCCAACGTGGAAGTGCTAAAGGTCCTTGAATGGCCACTTGAGGCTGGCTCCAAAAGCAAGTCAGTCCCCACAGACCCCCATGTTAAAATATGGTTGAAGTAAACATCTTTACAGCCTAGTGCAAAAAACAGTTATGGTCTCAATATATCCTAATTCCCTGTTCATGACTGTACTCACCTGTTCACATTTTATCAAGGCTCAAAGTTATGCATAAACAAGGGCGTGACTGCTTTGAGGTGTCACCAACCCCTTTCACATGTGCACTGCAAACAAAATGATCTAGAACGGAGATGCCTGAATCAGTTGGATCAGACATTAAATGAAAATTTTCCTGTCAACTCCCTAACGCAAAGTCTATGTAATGTCCAGTTGTAAATAGAGCAGGTAATTGTCCGATTGGGCACGTGGATGACGTTTCTATCATGCAGCTCATGCAAAACCAGCAAAAAACAAGACAAAGACAGCAACCAAAATGTCTAACTGGAGAGATTCAGGAACTTCTCTCATTAAAGGCCGACTCAGATATCATCAGACTAATTCAGGGAATGGCAAGAGACAAAATGACAAACTGAATACATATCCACAGTCTATTCCACGTCCTGTCTCATGCAGACTTTACCCATGCGCTGCCCCCTGCCTAAACCAAATGGAGTATTCTGACACAAACAATCTACTGTTGTCAGCTGCATGTTTGAGAGGGAAACTCCAAACAATCTGTGGCCCTGATTCTCTGGACACTGTCCGCAGTTCATGACAGAATGGCCTATAAGTCAGATCCACAGCTTACTCCTCCAACTAACTAGCTCCAACCCCTGGTCCAAGTATGGTCACTTCTGGCTCCAAAAACCAAGATGGCGACGGCCAAAATGCCAAACTCAGTGCTTCAAAACATGAGTCCACAAACCAATGGATGACGGATGGTGACCTGTAGTGTGGGCCTCATAATAGCTTACACAAATCTCTATCAGTTCCACACAAAGATGTTAACATACTTCATATTTTGGGAGGAAACAGAACACTGGAATCGGATTGATACCAGTGTTCCTAATATGCTGGTATTAGGGGATGTGTGGGTTAAAATTACTGTCTCACTAAACTGATAATGAAAATATGCCACAAAGGCCTTTGTAGCTTCCTCTTAATATATGCATTGCTATATATTTGTTTTTCCTACTGTATTTCTCTACAGGGTATTTTGTTGTGACAACACACTGATGTCCTCTCTGCAGTTAGATAGTTAAAAAAAAAAACAATGAGTAAAGGTGGAAAATGAGGTTGAGCATATATTTCCCAAGAGAGTGCCCTCCGATTCTCCATTTCTTGTTTCCACAGCTCCAATTAACAGCTTTGGTACCAATTAGTAAAATCAAGCCTTCCCTGACACCAAACCCATGGGGTTATATGTGTCAAGAACCAGCGCTAGAGCTGGAAAAAAAAAAAGTTAGCAAAATAAGCGTGAATCTCAGTTGGGAATAATTGGGGCGATGAGGTTAAATGTCTCCGTTCTATGTGTTTTTATTCCCTTTTGACTGTTATTTTACACATCCCATTCTAAATACCCAGCGCTAAAAGACATAATTTCCTAATAAATTTCAGTCGGTATTGTCTTGACATGTTTACACCGGATCTCCTGTGCACATATGTGGTTTGAAATGCCTCCCGACTCTTTCCTATAGAAGAAAAAAACTAAGATGTGCAGCAGTTTTCCTCTCGCGCGCTTTGTCTTCCACACTCTCTCCCAGATTCATCTCCTCTTAAGCATCCTCTTAGGATAATGAGGTGTATAGCTCCAGATATGGCAGGAGTATCAATCTGAACTGCACAGACAACCTACAGGCCTTGCCCAAAGCCAACATGTTTATTAGAATGCCAGGGATAACAAATGACTTAACATGCGTCCCTCTTTAATAACCCTGTACACCTACAAGATAACAATAACAGAGATGCCACACTGAGTGCTCCTTAATTCAATTAAAAAAAGCATGGACGATGAGCATGCCGTGTAAAAAGAAGTCCTTGAGGCAGTGATAAACTTCATAGCTGAACATTTCTGTGAGAGATGCCAGATGGACATTTTATGTGAATCTTGCGCTTAAAGGGGAGGCTGATTCAGAGCCAGTAAAGTCTCATTTCAGTAAATTCTTACTTTTCTTCCACAGCACTATTGTAAATAATGTATGAGAACCAATTCTGTACTTGAACTTGTTCATGTATAAAATGTGTAGCAAATGCTAAGTTTTAATAGTGGATTGGTCCGTTCTCTCATTGGTACGTAGCTGAATGTCAACATCATATTAAGGGGTCATATCCATTTGATTGTTTGTTTGACATGTTACTATAAATGGCTTATGTACTTGGACTTATTTGAGATCTTCTTAAGCCACGTTTCCACCAAGCAGTACTGGTGCGGTACAGTTCAGCTCGGTACTCTTTTTTCCGTTTTCCACTGTGAAAAGTTGTGGATGGTACCACTGGAACTGTCCCCATTTTTGGTCCCCCCTCTGTTGGGGTGCCTAGCACACAGATCTGGTACTAAAAGGTGGAGCTGTGAACACTGCAGTCTGTTGACTGGTCAGTAGTGGACGGTCACTCTGCTCAGGGCTGCCTTGTGGCTGGTTTTCAGGCTCATGTAACCACTGTTCAGAGTTTTATTAGTAGACTGTAACTACAAAACGAGACAATGTTTTGCTGCCTCTGCAGCTGTAGTTGGAGTAAAAAAACAACTAAATTCACTGGCCCGACTGAACTGATGACGTGAATCCATCACAGCTTCAATTTCACTACTACACAACGTTGAACATCAGTTTAATTTTTATATGACATACACTTTAGTAATGAGTGGATCTTCAAGCGTTTATATATATTAATTTCGACCGGGTTATGTGAACTGCATATAATCTAATCCTCACTTGAAGAAAAAAAAAGTGTTGCTGAGCGTTGTTCCTGTGGGCTCCGGCAAACATTAACCCCCCAAGTTTGCCTTAGAAGGACTAAATGCACAAACCCACTATTCTAAATATCCCATGGAGAGAGACTCTCACTGCAGCCTATTGTATTTTGTTGTAAAAATGTCAGCGTGCAGCCTCGTTCTGTGGGCGATAAATGAGGCACAGACGTCCATCTGTGTCACCGGTAATGAGGAAATACAGTGAGTGCTGGACGGAGCAGTGAGTGACAACAACCCCTGCCCACATTTAAGAGTACTGTTTGCAGTGGAAACACTAGGGTCTAGGTACCATGTCTGAAGGGTTACTTTTGGTTCCAAAGGTACCATACCTGGTGGAAACAGGGCTTTATTTTTTTACTAATAGTAATGTTGAACATCCTCAATCATTGTTCAGTGTCCTCAGCACCTCAAAAACAAATTTAAAACAGTGTGCGTTATCATGTTCTTACACAGACTGATATATCCATATATGAGCCATTACTATTCATAACTTGACTATGTGATGTGAACAAGTTTGCTCAATCCCCTGGCTTTATTAGTACAATACACAGGGGTAATATAAATCAGTGAAGGCAGGACTATGGAATATAAACATTCCTAAAACGTCTGCTGCCCTATTTGATTATTTCACTAATATAAGGACAAGATAGCTAAAATAGCAGACTACATACTGCTGCGTCACAGTCAGATGCTTTGTATGCCCATCCATTTGCCCTGACCCGCTCCCTGCCTACGGTGTAACATCGTCACGCTACTTTACTTTGCGACTGAATGAAAACAAAGAAGCTTTTTGAAGCTCTTTGAACAATTGACCAATGCTGCAATTTTCCATGTGAAGACAGTCTATTCCTCGGACTAACAACCCCCCAAAGACAGATCTAGAGATAGTGACCCCAAACATCACATGAAATGGTTTTTGCCTTTTAGAAAATCACTTGATTTATAAACAAAAATCCATCCTCCTCCAATTGTTGTCTGCACTAAAGCGAGAGTGCACACTGCAAAGCAAATGAGGAGAGCCTTCTGGCAAAGAGCTGCGGAGAGCGGGTGACAAGGAGCACGGCTTCCCATTTTCAATTATAAGGAAGTGTTGGTGATGTAAATACAGGAAATAATGGATTAAATATAGTTATTTAGCATTCAGTGGAATTGTCCGCTATAAAGCATATGGCTTATGCAGAGGTTGTTTAGTAAAATGGAATGGTTTGGTTGCTGCATCATCTTTGTTTGTGTGCCCACTGTTTCTAAGGCTGTACTGACTGGATTTTGACTAAATCTGAAAACAAGTATGTGTCTTATCACTGTGCTGTCAAAACCTCACTAAATGACCCAAAGTGCAAGAGCTAAGAGCCAAACAAGGTAGCGTTTTTTTCTATCTCTCATTATCTCTGTAAAGACTAATAGCCACGCTGCCAAAGCATTAAGATGTACAGATATGCTAAAACACAACAGCTGTTTCTCAAAGCTTATTTTAAGATGCATGAACTTCCGACACTTGCCAGTTGCAAATAGGCTACATATTCCTAAATGAATTGGCAGAGGCACAGAGGGTAAAACAAGTCTGCAACTGTTGTGCGGTAAAGGTCACTGATAATTAGGACACTAATTAATATGTGACCCTGCTGTCTGGCTGACCGGCTGTCTACCTGCGCCACGTTAATCATTTTAATGTATACAAAGTATTCGCTCTTACTCTCTCCCTCTTTGTCACACACATACACACACCCATATGAGGAGAGTAGGCTGGATAGAGAGCACTATACAATCACAGCAGTGGAAGTTTTCTCATCATTTTTCTTACATGTAGAGCAAACAAAGACATTTTCAATTTCTGGATTCCTTTCCACACATGTGCACTTCTGTGTCCGCCTTACTTTCCCCATGTTGTGCTCAGAGAAGCGTATCCCTATCCAAGAACCTGGCCCTCTCACTAATGTTCCTCCTTGTCAGAGACAAAGGGGTTTTAAGACTGGAGGATTTGGCAGGCTCTACCACTTGCAGGCAATATTTCAACCCATCCATCTAGCTAGGATAATAGAGTGTCCTTGCCTTTCAACGCCTGGAGGAGTGACCAGTTATCACAAGCCACCAGCTCTGTTGTTAATAAAACAGGGGATGGGAGGATCGGGTTGAGGATGAGGATAAAAAGAGAGAAGGATGGAAGGGAAGGGTAGAGGAGAAATGGGTGCATGTTATTTTGACAGACGCCTCGCGAAGGTAAAGTTGATCGCGGTCAGCAGTCAGTTACCAAGCTGGCAGGAGCTCTCTTTTAACATCTTAGCTTTGGTTTGTGTGAAGATAAATTTAGCCCCATCACATCTCTCTTCCGACCGCACAGAGGGGAGAAAAAGTGAGGAGAGGGGAGATGAGAAGAATTGGAGTGGAGAGGTGGGGCATGCAGTGTTAGGCTGATCTAGCTAATGGCCAAACTGACCTTCAGAGAAAGTCGAACAATAAGAAGAGTAAGTAGTGTGTCATACAAAGCCACTGCGGCTTAATCCAGGTCGTTGCCATTTTTCCTGACTTCACTACTGCCTTTTGATTTCAGCAAGGTTTCCACTATTTCGCTCACTTACAGAGAGTCCACATACATGTCATACTGTAGATGTTGAGGTACCATTAATTTAACATGTGCCATTTGAATGTGATTATATTACCTAGCATAGCTGGTCCTAAACACTTTGTAATGCTTTATTCACCATATTTTCTATTGTCTTACAGACTCTTTTAGGACTGACGTCACAATGACGTCATTTTACTAGCTGGAGGCAACACATGACTTACCACCACAGGGCTGTAGGCTACACAGGAGTCTTAAAATATCGTCTTGTTGTGTTATTGGGAGCCAGAATAGGAGTAGTCATGGCTCAAAACACTGCCCATCTATGAAAACAAAGACAACTATGGTTATATGTGACAAGTTGAAAGGACTGGACTGCGGTGATCATCAAAAATGCTCACGTCATATTAGGTTAGGAAAAAAGTATTTACTGTTGTAGGGATGAATAATGTTATTATTATGTCCAAATAATCAGAAATTGGGAAGGTATTAAGAGGAATACTGGATTTTTCTGCACTGCTAACTGTTTAGCACATTAGCTAAAGCAAAAGAAACGGGATGAAACCACTCAAGTGCTGTCCTCCATTGTAAGACTGGCATAGGTCGTCCCACCTACAGCAATCCTGTCAAATCACCCATCCACTGAGTGAGAGCATTGGCCAGTCTGGTTTACTTTCTACTGTTTACTTTTTCAAGTAACAGTCATAGTCTTGAGTGAGTGACCTGACATGGTGCGTTCATAAATTGAATATGACGCTCTACATTAAAATGAGAGACCTGTTGGTCGAAGACACAGAGTGTTCTATTTCTACATGAATTAATCAATGGTTAAGTTAATCACATATTCACATTAGAGTGCCTAGAATGTGCAATGTCACTCTAATAGTGCGTCACTCTGGATAAATGGACGGTTCACTCTGACAGTGCTTCGAAATTACGAACAGTCCAGTTTGTTTTAGAGTGTGCTCTGGCACCTGGAATGAGTATTTCTGAATGTAGCACTTGTATCATCTTCCTCCACTGTGTAAAACAAGCCAACGGAGCTTGTTAGCCAACGCTAGCTAATGTTACTGGAGAATTGTTTTACATGCAGCTAAGCCCCGCCCACCAAAAACATCATACTGTTTATTAACAGTAAAAGGGTCTGTGGGGACTGACTCGCTTCTGGAGCCAGCTGCTTCTGGAGCCGGCCCCTTTTGGAATATTATGTCATGAATAGGCACAAACACAATGGGCCTCATGTACAAACAGTGCAAGATATATATCTGCACTTGCGTACAAACGTTTTCTGCACAAATCTGAGATTGATCAGTATTTTCTGAACTGAATGTTTCGTACTGTGAAAAAATTTAGAACTGTCTGGAAATGTAAAAACAGGCCTAAAATGCATAGCATATTACAAGTAAACCTGCAGTCATTAAATAATGTTTTAGTAGACAACAATATTCAAAACTGTTTCTTTCCTAATGCATGCACTTACTTCAACCTCATCAGTTATTGTCAAAATTAAAATATTCAGTGATAAAAACTGAGTGTTCCAGTCTCAGCCTACAAAGGAATATTGTGAGAATGTTCATATTGAAATACAACAGTTTTCATTGTTTTATTGAATTTGCCTGCAATGATGGCTACTTCAACCAGTTTTTAGTGCCATGAAATATTATGTTATTAGTTCTTTCCTTTTTTTTTTTTTTTTTTTTTAAACCAGGCGTGCAGGGTATGTAAGAGATGCTGATCTACCTCCATGCAGATACTGCAGCCGGTGACTTCAGCAGAGACCAACGCATGTTTGAAGACTCAGTGAACAGCTTATCAGCTGTTTTCAACTGGCAAGATATTCACAGACACTCACCGATGGCCCGACACTGGTGAGTCAGGGCCTAAATATGTGTGCAAAAACGACTTCACCACTTTCTCCATGATACATTTCCGGCCAAACATATTTCCTTATATAGAGAATTCGGGGCATGGCAGGTTGCTAATTGCACAATTTAGAGTGATTCTGCTTCACTAATATTCATGTGGTGGTAAAAACAAAATTAGCCAGTGTACACGTGTCTTGAATCAGACAGTAGTTTTGCGTGCGCACCCTTATCAATAAATGACACCCATTGACCCTGAACAGGCCACACACAGGTGTAAAATTAAAGCATTAGTATATGAAAACTCATCACGTTTTTTCTAACTTACTCAGCAGATGACACAAACACAGTGCAAGCATTCATGGATCGAACACATCTGCCTGCAGTAACCACCACAATACATAAATCTATCACAAGCGAGAGCCTGTGTGAATCCGCCCTCATGGATTTCATTGATTGCTTTGTGTGTGTTGGACAACTGGAATCATCCATGTAATATAAGAAGCAATGTAGATGATGAGGGGTAGGATAAGGAGAGTACTACAAGCAATGAAAAGCAAAGTGTGGGTGGGTTTTGTGTGTGATTTGCAGTGCTGGGAAAAAAAAGGAAAAGACAGCTAAAAATACCACCAACTATTGAGACAGCTTGTGTTATTTAGTAATGGCTGAATGTAAACAAATTTAGCTTCCCCAAGGCAAAACTTTGTGGCATAATTTAAATTCTTTAAGCTAGCTTATGCCTAAACATAACAAGAAATTACTATAGTCTTTCTCATCATGAATAGAGCATCGGTGCTCAGGAGGCAAGAAGGCTGACTAAAGCATAGTAATGTATAGAGGCAATATCATTTGGAGTTTTAGAATAGAGCAGAACCGGTTTCATATAAAGTAATATCACCCCCGGCCTTTCCTCTTCTCTCTGGTTTTATCACATTTTTCCACTCTGCAGTCCGCGGAGCATTTCTCTGCTGTGGCTGATTGAGACATAGTCTCAGGAAAACACACACACAATGACAACTGCACCTCTCCTAGGATCACTGCTGAATCTCACCTTAAAGTTTTCCTGTCAACAGAGCCTGTAAAACATGCAGCAGTTTCCAAATCTGAACAAAAAAAAGCTTTGTTGCAGAAAATAACATTCCTGTACAAAGGCTACTGTGGTCTAGAATTCAGGTTTCTTTTACTTGATTCACGGAAGGCTATTCAAAATGTTAACGTAGGCTTGTTGCATACTGTGCTGCAAGGCACTATTCAGAGAAAGGGCTCAGGGAGAGTTCTTGGTATTATTAAAAAAAAAATCAAAAGAAACCTTTTCTGAAGGATACTCTCTTCCAAACAAAGACGTAGCATGTGGTAATCTGTTTTCTTTAATTTCTTTTAGTCATTTTATTTTGCAGCTTTAATCCAATGATTTCAATGCCCCTCTTTATTTTTCTAAATAGTAGCAGTTATTGTGAAAAATCAAAAAGATGACCCCTGAAAAGAAAGTATAACAGAAACAAAATGCTACTACTTCCAGTTGCGAAGGAGTCATATCTAAATCCCAAGGGACATAAAATATACAACAGCACCACAAGTAAGAAAACATGTCAAACCAAACTCTATGACTAATACAGGTATCCATGGGCCAACTCATAACAAGATGTAGCATATATTTGGTGCCAAAATTAGATGTGCGATATAGAAAATATGGCCTATCAGCATTTGAAACATCTACCTTTAACAGCCCCATCATGCATAAGCTGTAAATGACACCCTCACACTGGTTTAATTTTTTTTCACACAATATTGCCCATGTTGGGCCAAACTTTTGAAACAGTGAATCATAGTTACAGTTCTTGATGTTGCTTTTTCTTGGTCAAAAGTAGCACTGCTGTGGTAAAGTTATGACCTAAATCTGAATCTGAAAATTGGCCTAGAAGAAGAATACAAAAAGTTGTAGCCCATTTACTTCTGTGAAGTTTGCAAATTGTATCTTAGAGGGCCCAGTGTGGTATTAAAGTTGTAATTCTGGCTTTTGTGCTTGCAAACCCCCTGAAGTCTTCTGTTTCGTCTCAGCTCATACCCAAATATGATTTAGCACTCCATCACAGTCTCTTTCAAAGGTCCAAATACTGTCAACATTAATAGCTGCAAGTGTCTGTAGCATTTTGCTAATGTGATTTTCCAGCTTGGTCAATAAGTACATTTTACAAAGTAATGCATTTACCCTATGTGTAAACCACATAACTGTATTCGTCACTGGCTGATCTTCAGCCTCCGCAGTGACACCCACAAGGATTGTTTTTGACAACGTGCCTAATGTCACCTTGGTATGTTAGAAGCTTGCAAAACTGCTACACTACTGTATGAATACTGGCAGTGGTTGTGAAATGATGTGTCACTTTTGAAGGTCACAATTTTCCGAAACTTATCCACAATTACTCGAGACAAGTAAAACCTCATACATGCTGTTTCATCTCCGACAAGGCAACAATAAAATAACTCTACATATGCAACATGATCTGATCACTACTCGTCATATAATGCCACTTGGGCAGATGCCCAGGTGTGACTAAAATGATGCCAGGGGCAGCCTTTTGCATTGGTCATGACATAGATGGGGTCAGCAGTTAGGTTTAGGCAATAAAATTACTTGCTAATAGTCAGGAAAATATCGCAGATGACGCTAAAAAGCACCTGACTTTGAGCAGAACAAACAGTGCAACCAATGTTGTTGTTTGTTAATCTTGAGCAGCGGTCTCCAAGGTCAAAGTCCCGTGTTTGTTGGACCCATTCCCCTCCCCTCCCACCCATTCTGAAATGAGTTTCATGCTCAGGGTACTACATCCGTCACTCTGAGCATCTAAAACTGACATGGATGGATTTACAATAGTGGAAAGCTAGATGGGAAACATTGCCCAAGCAGTGATTTTGACGCCCTAGGAGTGAGACCCAGCTGGCATATGTTCCCTCTAAACGGTGCTAAAAAAGCGTCATGTGGTGATGGGATTATTTTCATTCCCCTTCCTTTTGCCACCCACAATTTTTTTTTCAGTGAAATTATCTAACATTCAATTCAAATTGCCATTAAAAGGTCTGTAATCAAAGCTGATTAAACTTGCAAGCACTCTGAACAACATTCATCTCAAAAAAACCCTCTCTCTGCTAGCTCAGATGGTCCTCCTGCCTCTCTCGACTCCCTAGTCTTAACTTGGTTCAGATGTTTCCTCAAACTCAAATACCCACTCTACAGTCCTGAAATTGCTGAGCCTTAATAACTGCTGTTAAGGCTCATTTATAGCTGTGCAGAGACTCCATGCTGCAGCCTACACAAGTGGACTACGCAGTTGTGAGCATTTGTACTTGTGCAGTGGTGTGTCTGTGTCGCTCTTCAGTTACACCTCCAAAACGCTAGTCGGTGGAGGTGTTTCTGTGAAGCGCTGTAAAGTTTGATTAACTCAAAACACATCTAAAACACACATTGAACATGGCTTAAGAGCTACAATATCAAACACAGGTACACCAATCAGCATCTGGCAAGCTTCACAAACAAAACACCTGTCGTTTGCTAGACACACTTTCCCAACAACGGCAACATGCTAACGTTATTAGCACAAGCCTATGAAATTTAACATTGCATGAATAAGCCTAGTGGCTAGCGGACTTTACTCTACTCGCAAGAGGCCAGTTTCTGATCTGTGAAATAAAATTAATAAAAGTTTTGTTTCCACTGACGAGAATGGTTTTCAGCTTACAAATCAAAACAGGAAGTCTACATTTTTCGACATGTACATTTCTGAGGAGCTGCACATCAGTCTAAGGCGGCTGTAGGTACAGCAGCAACTCAACGCAGAAGTATAAATCCAGCTTTAGGCTCAATATCCAGCATAAGACAATGTTGGATAAATATTAAGTTGTCAAAAATAAGAATGTGTACACCAAAAAGACACTCTTAATGTTATAAAGCCAGAGTAGAGCACGCTTACAATGCAACAGTCACTCGTTACTCATGACATGACATCTGTCTTACTTCTTTCACACTTAAAATGAATGACCTGAAGCTAAATTTATACCTTTCTATATTGTCATGTAGGCTTATTTGATACTGTGCATTAAAAAGGAATGGCATGTATCACAGTTCATTTTAGTGGCATACAGAAAATCCTTGGGGCATAACGCTTTGATTATTTTGGAGTCCCTGCACGCCAGTATTGTAATACATTGGGAAATTCCAGTGTTCCAGCCACTGTTAATAAATATACATGGCAGTAAATATATTGATCTCTTTGAGTCTGGGGACCACAGAGTGAAAAACTCCCAATAAATCAATGGGTCATATGCAGTCTACAAGGTGACTTTTGCAGTTTCTTAATGTATTCATCCCACTGCAAACAACTGTTCAAGAAGATGCAATTCGTTGTGTGCTGTGACTCGTTTACAAGAGAAACTAAAGCCTCTATTCCAATCCACATGACTTTTGCATCAGATTAACTGATTAACGAAGGTGTCTGTGCGGCCGAGGACTGTTCAACAGTCAGCCGGCAGTTTCAGCAACCATGGGAGGGAATAATTTCAGCCAGCTGTGCCTTTTCACGTCAGCTCTTGCCACTTTTCCGACCCCTCCCTCACCATACAACTCCCTGATGCACTCGGAATGACAGAGGAAAGGAAATTATCGAACACCAATACAATGAAGCTGTCTGGTAACTTAATAGGGCTGCTGAGTAGGGGCACTGTGGCCATCTTGCTTTGAGGCGATAATGAGAGTCATCATTCCCTCTTGGGCTGCAAGAAAGGGGCCTCCTCTGTGGCGATGGTGTGTGAGCATGTGTGTGTTTATGTGTGCGCGCGCACGCATGTGTTTGTCTTTGAGCTTCTTTGAGTCCGGTGAGGCCCAATAAGCAAACAACACAGTGCTTTAACGAAGCCAGAGAGATCTCCCGTTGAATACAGCTTGGGAGAGATCTCTGAGAAATTCTGTTCATTAAATCAGGCTAAAGTCCAAATATTGACTTTGTAAGCTTTAGGGAGACACAAAGCATAGACTTTCCCATATATCATATTACAGGTCCCACAACCATTTATATGTTCGGGGAATATGTCTCAGGTTTATAAAAGAAAGATGTTTCACAGCAAAGATAAAAGTCGCATTTGTTGATGGAACTCAACATGAATTCTGATCTAATCAGAGAAGCTGCAAAGACCTATTTGCACATGTTACAAGATGCTGTGTTACTGCTAGACTGGTACTTGTAAGAATAACTTAACTATAAAGCAGGATATCTCTGTCTGTTGGACAACACAACAGCTTGCTAAAAGTAAAGCCAAAACATCTTGATTGCCACGCCCACACATCAAATCATCAATTCTTCCCAAAGATGGTTTCTGAAATTTTTGAGTATCGTATCTTATCACACTAATGTATATTCAAATGTTCATTTTTGTGATAAGTTTGGTTCAAATTTGTTATTTGATGCTATAAAAGGGTAAGAATTGACAGCCATGTGGGCCAATCGATCAACCATGCTCGTCGAGATTGGTTGGATGGTCGTAGGGCGGGAACATCATACCACGGAAATCGCTATTGTACAGACTCAGGCCCCAAGTGACATCACTAGCACAAGATGGCAGCTGTCTAATCCAAGATCTTTCTGCCTCTCTTAATTTTTGTGCAGTGGGATCAAGTGGAGACTCATTGTCCATCTTCATACAGTCTATGGTCCGTACATATGTGTGTCAAGAATAGTTCATCTGATCTACTTCACACTTGGTGGGTGTATTTCTCAGGACCAACAGATGCGCTGTGTCAAATTGGAATTTTGAATATCAAGCGGAGAGCGCTTTGTGCAGCAGTGGGGGCGGGACTTCAGAGCTGAGTTCACTTTTACTGCTGGATACAGTAACGTTACAAGCGAACGTTCATGGAGTCAATGAGCGCAAGAAGCCAGCTTAAATTGTGTACGTTTGCCATACTAACTTAAAACACTATTAACATGCCTGCCAGCAAAATACCTCCACTAATTAAATCCGTGCTCTACTTTATAACCATAGTGGTTACGTCAAAGCAAGAGACTAATACGCCTATTTGGAAATTAATACCTCTGTGTATTTCACCAGTGTTTCTAACCATGAGTGGCCGCAACTTTGGTGTGTTATTTAGAGACAGATTTAATGATTTGGGGAACACAAAGCAAACAGCTTCTTGCTTTATTTTTCATTCATTCTCTTACTAAGAATGTTGGTATTGGCAGTGGTACTCAGAATTTTGGTTTTCATGAGTGGTCCTCGAGACAGCTGCAAGCAGCAATACCACAGGCCAAGCAACCGGGCACTGCACTAGTTCATCAAACTTTAAACAAAGGATATTTCCCTGTTTATTTAAATCACCAGTGGGGTTTCCATTTGATGAAATCGCACAAATTCAGGAACAATGTCTACAAGCAGCTTTGTGGACATTAAAGGGAGTCCTAGGGGATACCATGTGAGATATTTACACCTTGAGCTACTGCATCTGTAGTCCTTTAATAAGCATTCTGATGTATTGTATAAGACTGGAGAGGGAGAAGAAGAGAAAAAAGAGGAGAGAAAAAAGAAAAGAAGAGAGTCTAAGGACATCAGTTTCTCAGCACTCTGGTGTAGATCAGGCTGGCAGTGGAACATTACAGTATGATTGCGCAGTGCTTGCTTTCACTTTGTGCCCAGTATATTGTAAGTTGTAAGTTTAACATAGTTAAACATGGCCTGAGGAGAGCATGTGTGAAAGTGTGGAGGGGTAGAAGGATATGGCAGGCCGGGGTCAAAAGGCATCTTGCGCTCGCAGCCACGGATGTATTAAACAAGCAATGAAGTATTCAAACATGGCAGTCCATTCATTTCAAAGAAATCTGCACACCAAGCTCGTACACAGAGAGACGTTTCGGCTTTCTACTCCCATAATGCATGCAGATTGGAGTCGTTCTCTCAGTCTGTTGATCCCAGCCCAAGGGAGTTTGGGTGGGAGGGACATCACTTCCCTGTGTTTACACTGTGTCTATACCTCTGTCTTGTTAGCTTTTTCCCCATTTGCTGATGGTGGTCCCAAGGGAGCACAACAGGTGATGAATGTTTAATGTAGGGAAAACTGAGAGTACGACTAACGAGAGTATAACTACAAGACAATGATTTGGGAAACAAATTTCTCTCTTCTAGTCTTAATAAAAAAACACACATATATCAGATGTATTAAATCCACGATGCCCTCACACAAGGTCAAATGCACTGATCAATAATTTGTAAGCTTTGTTTGCGTATATAAAGTTTTTCATCTTAAGGCTATAACTATTATGAGTGGTTCAGAATATTTGCCCTTATTTGTTGTGTATATAACAATCACTTAGCTATAGTTCACACAACAGTAACATAAGGGCAGCTGCAATCTGATATGTGCTAACAATAGGGAGGCACACATATGGCGGACACAGAGGGGCATTATTGACAACTACTTATTTAAATCAATAATTCTCTATGGATTCACTGATGCCTATGCAAAGACCTGCAACTTAGACTGAGAAACCTCAAAGTTCAAGTTTTCCAGTGCTGGAATACTGCACACAATGCACAGAACACAAAGAATATATAGATATAGACAGATATAGAAAGAAAAAAGATGCAGCAGATAAAGCAGACGAATCTCCAACCGCCACTGAGCATAATACACAACGGTGAGTAAGGAATTTACAGACAGCAAATTATTCCTGCATCATGAAAGGGCAAAAATAAATAAACTTGGCATTGCTGTTCACAGTGCAGGCAGAATATAGTGAGACTGCTAGTTTACAAGGAACCCTCCCCATGTTGATACACTGTAGTTGATAACAGAGAGTAAGAAAAACTGACATCATTAAGATTCACCAGTGTGCGAGCAAAGCAACACAAGCAAACCTCCTCCAACCCCCAGATGACTATCAAGCACTGTGTTTTCTAAGCATGGAGGTAATGAGACAAATACTTATTACTCAAGTAAAAATGGCATGAATATTAGCATCGCATTAGGCCGTGGACTTAATGATGTTGTAAGTACAATATGTCACAGTAACTAAGAGGCAAAATATTCTTAAACAATGTATAGGGAGGAAGGCGAAGATGTGGAGAAAGCAGAGCTTATTTCAGTGCAGTATGTCATACAGAAGCATGCCTAAGCATGGATGGAGTCATGTAATGAGGAAATGACACTGAATCCAACAAATCATAACTGAGCTTAACGTGCCATTGCGTGGGATGGTGAAGCAAAACTGCTGTACAACATAATTTGACTTTATCAAAAGTAATGACTTGTGTTAAGTGAATCTATGGTGATCGTTTAGTGAGAAATGGGACCATCAGTACTCACTAAAGGGGTGCAAGGGGTCCAATATTCAGGGTTCAGCTCGGCTCGCGGACGGAGGTCCAGATATTCAGGATTCAGTTCAGTTCGGGCACGAGTTAATGTTCCCTTCATGGAAGATTGAAAAAAAAAAGCTGTTAGAATTGCTGGTTTAAGTTTGGTTTGATTGTTTTTCTGTTTTAAAGGGACAGTTCAACCAAAAATCAAAAATACATATTTTCCTCTCACCTGCAGTGCTATTAATATGTCTAGATTGTTTTGGTGTGAGTTGCCGAGTGTTGGAGATATCGGCCATAGAGATGCCAACCTTCTCTCAAATAGTGTGGACCTAGATGGCACTCAGCTTGTGGTGCTCAAAGCACCAAAAAAAGGCATTTGTAAAACTCATCAGCGATGTCTCTTTCCAGAAATCATGGCCTGTTTGCTCAAGATAATCCACAGACCTTGCTGTGAGCATTGTCTTGTATTGTCTTTCTATCAAACTACACCCACCAACCGTATCACTGCACAGAAGGCAGCATGCATCTACTGCTAGCTCACCTAGCTGCACTGTGCTAACGCCATTAATGTTTATATCAGGCGCTGTCACGAGCACGAGACTCTCATTCATGAGAAGATGCACACTTCCTTCTGCACGATGATATGGTTGGCAGGTGTAGCTTGGTAGAGAGAAAATAGCTCCTACATGAAACTGCTCACAACAAGGTCTGTGGATTATCTTGAGTAACCAGGTCATGATTTCTGAAAAGAGACATTGCTGTTGAGTTGGCGCTCTGAGCACCACAAGCCGAGTGCTATCTAGCTACATAATATTTCAGAGAAAGTAGATATCTCTACAGACGATATCTTGAACACTTAGCAACACACCAAAGCAATCTAGACTGATAAATAGCACCACAGGCAAGAGGAACAATGTGCATTTTTTATTTGGGGGTGAACTGTCCCTTTAAGATCTCACAAACCCAATATATTCCACTCATAAACATATTGTGATGTTGAATGCTTTAAAAAAAATCTAAGACCTTATTTTTTTAAAGCCTATTTTACTGCCCTCAAATAAGCTTGACTCTGTAGTGTCTCCTTTTTTTTATTTAGCAAAGACAAACCATTAGCAAAAAGAAATCATTATCTATAATGACTATTCGCAGTAGAGCACTTAAAAGATGCCAATTCAACATTCCACAACAAATTTTCAACAAGTATTCCTGTAAAATGAAGAGCAAATTATATTCCAAATGAGGTTAGAATCCAGTTCTCCATTCCTGAGGCCCTATGGCCTAAATGACAGGCCAGTGGAATAGACTGAATCTGCTGGGCCCCATGAGGTCTATGATGTATACTGTAATTATCTGCTGATTCTCAAAATGGCTGTGTGTAATGAGGCTATGCTGCATGAAGCCCCAGGCATAAATCACTGTCTTTAACTGACTTCCAGATGACCAACAACAACACAGAGCAGAAGCAGAGAGAAAGGAGGGAATGGGTTATCTGGGCAGCAGCACTATATAGCATCCAACTTGTGCTCCTTATCAGCAAAGGCCATACTGTTCACCAAACTTGCTTACTTAAGACAGTTTTCTGTCTCCTAAAAATAGTCAACTCACTTGCACTTATTCTCAGTTATTTATCTGTTTACAGCTTGGCTACCAATATATTAGCTGCTTGCAGCTTTATTTAGCTATGCAACACAGGTGGAGACTTTTTATTGATGCTGTGTTAGGCTCAGCTATGTTGAATGGCAACATGCCAGTCAGTCTGTCAGACTGTCTGCTGTCATTGGCATGAAACTGTTTCCATCATCTGACTCACACACACAAATATAAACAAATAAACAGCTACCACCCCCACCACAAGACACACACACATTTTGAATATGAAGAAAAATATGCAGAATTTTTCCATGTGCATACAGGCTCAGTTAACAGATACTTATAGGAGTATACTGGACCATGTACAGAATTGGGTGGATGGTAACATATGGTACATTTAAACCAGATACAGTCTCTCAACAGAATATTCAGAATCTTGAGAATCACAGCACTGAAACAGATAGCTAAAGTGTGGGGGAAAAAAAAATAGTTACTTGTACCATGGCAAGCACAGTAAAACTGAAAATGTTATCTATTTTTGTGATATACTTTTCATTAAAAAAAAATACAATAATTGCTAAGCCTCTGGAATAGATTGGAAACCCAAACAGCCAGCCAAATTTGGATTTTTTTTATATGATGCAATTGGACACCAACACCGGGATAAAATTTGTGAATTCATAAGCCTTATATCCTGTTCAGGTTGCCGTTAATCTCAATGGTAAAAAATAATCTTGAGTTGTGTTGACTTATTGCTGTGTTACATTAATTATAAAGGCCCTTACACACCAGGGGCATGACGAATAATCAACCCGAATATGTGAAATACTTGCCTGCAAATACGTCGCATCAAATCTACTCATACCTGCAGCGATGTGAATGTGCGACAGTTACAACACTTGTTCAATAAAAGGTTGTGAAGTGAGTAGATTCGCTGGCAGCGATGCCAGTTTGCAACAACTACTGTAACCCTAAATGCCCTGAGTGAGTTCCCTTTGGTAAACAGTCATACAGTGATTATTGTCTCGGGCAGTGGTTCACAACTGGTGGGTCACAGGTCCATTCAGAATGGACCACAGGTGACACACACACTTTATTTTGAAGTACAGTGCATTTACAACACAGAGCTTTTAATATGAAGTGCCATTTGCTGCTGTACAATAAGTGACAAACAGCTACTGGACAGAGACAGCAAACTAGCTTGATAACATGTCCTAATGCAAGTATGAGGCTTAATGTATTAAACTGTATGGACCTATAACTAATCACTAAGGAGAAATCTGGACCCTGTAGCTGGACCAGTTGGGAACCACTGGTCTAAGGCTTTTATTGTGAAATTAAAAAATGGATCTGGTATGTGCTGTCTTTGTCAAGGTTGAAGGAAGTAATAAAGTTTACTGTCTTGGTTTGGACCACATGGTTTGGACTGCAGTGCTGCCATGTAATTGCTTTCTTACCCTTTTAAGTGGAAGTACCTTGATTGGTTGATGTCTTTATTTGCCGTGCGAAAGCTCAGAAAAATTAACCTTGCTCTGTCACTATTTATGACAAAAACAACAGTTCAAAAAAATATATTGATGAATGAATTAGCCTAATAGCACCAAATACAACGCCCCAGTGTGTAACAGTCAATTGGGTTCTACAGCAGGGGTGTCAAACATATGGCCCGTGGGAAAGAACCGGCCCACTAAAGGGTCCAGTCTGGCCCACTGGATGACTAGACTAAGAGGTGGCAGGTTTCAGGAGCAAGTTACTTCAGAGGCTTTTCCACCCTGACCAGAATACAGTTTGCTGTAATAACAATGAACACTCACTGTGACCATGTTTAAAGACACTGAACGTTGTGCAAAATATTGTCAATCTACAGCTTCAGTTCAAAACAATCTGTATCAGAAAATGGATGGATAAATGCACATGTAATGACAGTGAGAAGTAGACTGACTGAATGTGGAAAAACAGACATACTGTACTCTCAGGCTGTTCATCTGTTTTGTAAAAGGATGAATGCCTACAGTATGTATTTGCAGTTCTTGCCACACAAAAAAGGGAAACTATTGAAGCTGATGAGACTCATAGGTTATTGTGCCATGGTTTTATTGGTCTGGCCCATCTGAGATCAAATTGGGCTGTATGTGGCCCGTGAACTAAAATGAGTTTGACACCCCTGTTTTAGAATCTTCAGCCGTTCTGCCCCCGCCTCTGAAACTCTCCCCCATGACACTCGCAATATCAACTCCCTTTCTACTTGGAGACACACATATGGTGACCTGCACTGATGATGACTTTATGATGCTGATTTTATACATAATATTTATAATTACAATTTTTGTCTAGTCATTTTATTAACTTTTTTGTACATTACAGAACTGTTTGATTTTGTGATCTCTGGACAAACTGCGGCTTGGTTTTTTTAACTGTGTCTTGAAGGTGTCCTTGAGTGCTCTGAAAGGTGTCTATAAATGAAATGCATTACTATTATAAATATTAATTCTTAGATGCACTTAGACCATTTTAACAAGAAACTTTCCTCACAGCGGTTTCCCTCAAAATTCTCCCAATTATTGGCAAAAGATGAGGCGAAATGGGTGAAAGAAGGGTAGAGCAATATTCAGAGCCTTTATCTCATTATGCATCTTCTTAATATATTCCACTTGTCTGTCACTCTAATTAATGGCAGTCCTTCTCCATAAACTGCTCAGAATGTGAGATTATTTATTAGTACCTATCCATTTATCACCGCAGGGATAAGTGACAGAGAGAGGGGAAGTGAGAGTTGGCAACATTATAATTGATCATTTTTCACTCCACAATGTCAGAGTGATCCTGGTAAATCCTTGGTTGCAGTGTGTGATACTGTCAACGCTGACAACAAAAATAAGGTGCATGAATAAAACCGGTTATTGAGATTGATTGAGTGCTGACGGTGACGTGAGGTTTCAGTCCACTTTCCATTAGCTGAAATGGCAAAAGGAGAACATTTGGGATCGAAATGTTGCAGCGAAAGATAAACAGATAATTAAAGCAGTGGGAGCACAAAGAAATGAGCAGTCTACTTTTGACATGCTCTGCTTTCCATTTGGTTATGCGCCCATCTCTTCTCTTCATTTACCTGAAATTAACATTAAAATTGTTGTTTGGATTTCCTAATTTGAGCTGTCACGCAACTAAATACATTCAAACAAGCAGAATGTAAGGTTCTGTCTAAGAGAAAGTGCTAAATGGTAAATAGTGGTGTAGGTGATTTGGTCTTTTGGGGGTAAAATTGATTTTGTTTCCAATTTAATTGAAGCAGTGGAGGGACTGCTGAGGGTGGCATGACTGATGGAGAGTCCCACATTGAAAGTATTCCAGAATTGTGCAGTGCTGTTGAGGGGACAGTTGCATTACAAATGGAGACCAAAATGAGACTGAAATTAAACCAGCAACGCATCATAATGCAGACTCAACAGCCGGTGGCAACTGACTTTTGGTAATTTTGAGGCTAGAGCGAGGCATGTTGCACATCTATGCAGCTTAGGGGGTTGAGGAATACATTTTCAGATGGTGTGGGTGGGAATGGTACCCACCATGACCAGTTATAACACAACAGTCTGGGAAAAAAGCCCCCCCTCTTGAAAAGATACTGATTTTCTCATATGGGAGACGCAGCTTCATGACAAGTGAATATATGGCACCCTATATTGGCGTAGGAGGATATACAGTAACACATTTGCTCACTGTGTCTTTCATGTCCCAAGAAACCATTGCTCAATCCTAGAACAGGTTAAATTATATCAGAAAAAAGCCACTCAGGGCCGGTGGTGGACAGCAGGGATAGGAAGGAGCACCCAACAGCCATTTCCTGACATCTTCAGAGGGTGCTGACACTTCGACGGTTCTCATTTCACACATCCTGGTGCACAATCTTTGCTGGATCACAGTCATTCACGCCACAAACACATTTATACATGAATACATACAAAAAGAAATTTCACATTTTTGGATAAGATCTGTCACAAGTCTAGGTGTTATTTGCTGAGCAATACAAGCTCAAATCCACCAGAAAAGCTTCACACCTTTTATACCTGCTCCACCTGTGCAGGGTTAGTGGGGGTTTGGAGCTTTTTCCAGCATGCACTGGGTAAGAGACAGGGCACATACTGGGAAAGGCTGCCATTCTGTTACAGAGCTAACACACATCAATAGACAATGTTATTCATGTCTATGGGTAAATTAGAGTTTGCAGTTTACCTAAACTGCAAGTCACTGAACTGTGGAAGGAAAGTGGAGCGCATGAAATGCACATTGATTCAAACCTAGAACCCTTTTGCTGTGAAATGACAGCTCTAACCACTGAGCCGCCGTCCTACGTACTGCACCTACCTTTGAAATTTAACACAGTCAAGTTCATAGTGAGTCACTAAAATACTAAATGGGCATGAGTGGGAAAACACTCCACGGCCATGTGGCTTTGTCAGCACAATGCTCAGCCATGTGCCATCATGAAATTAGAGCCCTGGTGTTTTTGCCAAATAGAGCCTAGTTCTATTATGTCTGTGTCCAAAAAGTGTTTTCCAGAGATGAGTGTCTTCTAAAACAGTGATTCCCAATCACACCCCAGGGGGTACTTCTGCAGTTGCCAGGGGGTGCACACAAAGATTCATTAACACAGCTAACTGAAGAATACATTTGGTAAAAGCATATATCCACACGTTAGGCCTTCAAATGTGATTACAAATTGCAGTGCTGCTGATCTTTAATTATTTTCCACACAACACCCAAAAAACTACTATTGGATACTTCTCCCAGCAACCTGAGTGGGCTGTCACACCTGAACACCATATGCTACAACTGAGATCATAAAATCTAGTAAGCAAATAATTCAATAAGGAGCTACTTGATAAATTGTGCAGCTTCTGCCACTATTAGTGGAATTTAAAAAATCCAGACGCGACCAACTCTGAAAGAAGAAACCAAACCTTCACATCAATATTTACTGCAGTATCTACTTTTATATGACTAACAGTGTTGAATAGCATCTGCTTTAAAATCCATTCATTCATAGAATACTGTTGGGACAAGGCCTGTCACGATAATTAGTTATTGATTTATCATACCATATATGGACATGACCTCCATCATTTTAGCAACCTCATACTGCCTGTTGTGTTCACAGTGTTTGTTTACTTTAAGTGTCACAAGTATTTTAGCCAAAATAAACAGCAGGGTTTTCCCTACCAGAACAACTGAACGCAACATTCCCCACTTTTCCCCTCTGTCCCCAAAAACAAAGAATCTTCAAAGATGACAGAGCGTCTCATTACCTCACCTGTAACCTCAGCTGCACCTTTGGAGTGGAAGAGGCACCGTCTTGGTAATGGATAGCTTAATGCCAGCCCCTTGCAAGGAGCCAAAAAGTCCTTGTTTGTAATTTTACTCTCCAAAAAATTCATATTTTACTCCATAAATCCACCTGGATTCCAGGACCAGCATCATCCCTGGAGCTGACTGCAGCACACCAGCCTGATTGTGAAGGTAACTGTCTGCACCTGGAGTTTGGCTAAGGTTGTCTATTAGTGTCAAGAGGCATCACTCTGTTTATTTCCCCTTACCCCCCCCGTTGGCCAGATTTTGTCTCCAAAAGTCTAAAACTGAGTAATTTTGGGCTACTCCAACTAGGATTACTAGGATTTTATACATACTATCTTGTAAACACATTTCACAAAAACAAATATCTGTATCTGCTCTGGTATCTGTACATAGATTTATGTGACCATATCATCCATAGCAAACTTTTAAATACCTCTGCACTGTTCTTACACTTTAATTTAATCTCCTTTTATTGCAATACCTGCACTGTCAACCATAAATTTGTACTGCCATCATAAGCATATCTACTGTAGTGACAGCTCTCTATAGTCCTATCATTTCACTGCTGTGTGTTTTTATCCTTGTGTTTTTATTCTTTTTATCCATTTTTTCTATCCATATGTGCATCTATGTCTTTGTATGCATTATGTAGTATGAAAAGCTACTGGGTCTATCTATCTATCTATCTATCTATCTTGACAAGTGTTAATGGTTCAAGGCTTAGGATTAAGAAAAAGATATATAGGCAGAAGTGAATGTATATTTTCTTTAGTGTATAACCACCTGAAAATAAGAATTGTTGGGTTTTCATTACCTTTGAATGAGTTGTTTATACCTACATGGGGAGAGTCAGAGACATGTATAGCCAAAGATCCTCTAAAAAAGAAGACACCCCACTAAAAGCTGCGGCAACAGTATAAAATGGTATACACTTCCAGTCTCCAGTAGTAAACATCCTGTGGATGAATGAAATCTGGTTCAAAACAATACAGCACTCTGTACAGTACAAATTTAATGTTTGTTCCTTACGTCTGATATCAACCAAGTGTAAGATCACATCAGTTGTTGACAGATCTCGCATGTCTTGAACAAAGTTAATTTTCTCCTGATTTGTGTGTCTGCCATTTAGATTGTCCAGAGGGGTTGGGACCTGTGAAAAATAAGTCCAATATATACTTTAGTGACTATTGGGCAAAAGAGAACGGTCATAGTCTGTCCTCACGTTCACTTTTCTCATTGAAATGAATCGACTCAGGACTGCCGCTAGTCTCCTGAAGGGGCGGGGCAGTGTCAGAACCCATGTGATACAGATAGGTCTACAGGAAATGAATCTAAAGTGGTCTGTCTTGGATTATCAATGGTCTCTGGTACAGCTGCAGACACTTTTCATTTGTAGCATACATGACATGCTCCTACACACCGAGCCCACCACTAATACAAGACAAACATGTTGCGGTGCTACACTGTAGTAAAGAATTGAGACCAAATGTAGCAGTAATCCACTTTATAATTCATAATACATGAAGGTGTGATTCTCTTTATAAGTAATGAGATGTAATCCTTCCCACTACCCTTATCCTAACCTTAACCTCCTCTCTTTTAAGGTAACACTTAGCACTTAGCAGGACTTAGCAGTAGCATAAGTAACGAGATGTGGCCTTCCTGTTACTCAACAACAATGTCGCCGGGACTTCCACCTCCTGGTCAAGGGGCAAAGGGGGCTGATCATGGACTCATATGTAGGTTATAAGGTGGGTGAGTCATGTAGCTAGAGGGCAGGTCACATCGCTGCTCCAGCTGCAGTTAAACCTACTTGGTGAGTCCTCATCCAAGGTGTCTGCCATGTTGCCCCACCATGTTTCTACAGTAGCCCAGAACAAACAAACTGAACTATAGATAGATAGATAGGGCCTAGATAGGGCCATTTGCATTTTCATTTCGGCCACCGTAGTTAGCATCTCCTCTGCAAGGAAGAGCATGTGAAACTGCTTCTATCTATGTTTGTACAGGTTTAAGTCACCTGGTCCGTTTGATTTGGAGAGGAAGAGACCTCTGTGGATAATTCAGCTCCCATTAAAAACCTCCTGAACGATGAACACCGAAGTAATCCTAAAAAGGAGTTCACGCATGGCACATGGGAGAAGTTTCAGCTGGTTTCAATCTGCAATCCTCACCACTAGATGCCACTAAATCCTATGAATCTTACACACTGCTCCTGTAACACTATCTTGATTTTTTTTTCATATTCCAATTCCAATGTCTGTATATTCTTAAAAACTGACATTTATTGTTCTTTGAAATGGCGGATTTGCATTATTATGCTACATTATCACTATTTCAGTGGCATAAAATGGTCTCAAAATGTCAGTAATATTGTTCATTGCAAGTATTCTTTTGTCAATTTATCGTTCAACAAAAAGTTATCGTGGCAGGCCTATTTGTGACACAACAGTGGTGCTAATGAAGGGTTACTTGAGCTCATCTGATGAGCTGTGAGGGTATGACAGACAACAAGGGTTGAGAAATGCTGTTCTAAAAACTCTTAATATTAGTACTGTAGCACCAGACATGTTGCTCACATGGAAGACAACTGCAGTCACCGTAAGCTGCTTTGCACAAAAGCACCTTGTAAATAAAAGTAAATGTAAAGTACAGTCACAGGCCTTTTGATTCTACCGCAGCTGTTAAGTTAAAAAGTTAATCCGTATCACAAACAATTAGTGTTGCTTGGGATCACACCGGTAACCCTGAGGAAAATGAACCTTTATGACCAACATGTAAAGGTAAGAATAACAACATAACTGTTGAAAGTCTCCGTGGGCCTGTAAAGCTACTCTGTTGAACTTGTCTGTATACTGTGGGCTGAGAAGATGAGTTTCATTAGGGGGATAAAACACACTTTAATCAGCTTTACCATTAGTCTGGCCCTGCCAAGCCCTCCCAGTCACGGCAGACCTTTAGTTCTGTTTAATTACCTTAGAGATACCACTGTATGCACTCTTCCTTGACATCACAGGGCATTGTGTGTGTGTGTGTGTGTGTGTGTGTGTGTGTGTGTGTGTGTGTGTGTGTGTGTGTGTGTGTGTGTGTGTGTGTGTGTGTGTGTTTGTGTACAGCTAAGAAAAGAACATGATGTTTATCTTGTGACTAGTGGTAAGACTCCAGAGGGAAAAAACGATACTTGTGTTATGTGGATGACTCATCTCAACTGTTCCATCATTATTTATTTACTTACCCATTACTTTATTTATTTATTAACTAATCACATTCAGGGCTGGAAATTAACTTTTTTGTCCACCTGCCACTGTGGCTTGTGGATTAAAAAATCTACCAGCCTCACAATAGATTACGATTGTGTATTTTTGTCTGGTGAATGAAGCAAGTCTAGCAGCCACTTGCATATTTTACCAGCATTTGGATGGTGCTTATTTCCGACCTTGATCACAGCATTGTATTAACACCATCAGTTTGTTATAATGTCAAGTGTTAATCACAAAAAAACAATGTTTTTCTTAATGAATTTGAGGTAAGCAGTTAGAAAACATGTGATCAGAGCGCAAACTGCAGTTGTCTGAACAGTTGATATACAACAATGACCATATTGTGCTTATAGTAGTGTTAACAGTTAACACTTACAGCACAGTAAAATCAATCACAGCATCATCTGACTTGTCTCTGGAAATTGCCCAATATGGGTTAATATATTAAGGCAATAATCGCCCTGTGCTGGCACGGCTGTCTCCTTCTTAGCAGCCTGCTGACTTACAGTCGGAGCTGTGGTAATACAAAATGAGCCTATAAAGTAGTCCTGTGTGGGGAATCTTCCTCTGGACATTAGACGGCGATCAGCCGAGCAGCATCATCTCTTATTCCACAATCCAATCCCTACTTCATACTAGATAATTTGATTTTGCTGTTCTTTTTTTTTAAAACATTTTGGCTTTGTTTTGCCTGGACTCCATCACAGAATGATAAAATAAATTTAGAAAATGAAAGGAATGTACAACGGATGGGGGGTTGGAGGATTTGGATGCAAGGGAAGGCAAAGTGTGCAATGCAAAGGAAAATGGAATGGAGGGAAGGAAATTGGTGATGATTAGAAAATGAGAGCGCACAAGAGGGTGCTACTAACTTATTTATATTAAGCTGTTGAGATGGCTGGGCGAGAAAATCTGTGATTATTATTCTTTGATTTGCAAAGCTACGCTGTGATTGGCCCTTCCTTTGGTGGCGGCATTAAACTTTATGTTTATGGTTCCCAGTGTTAAGCCCATTTCCACGCTCCCCATTCCACACACTAAGTATTGACATTCCATTTAAGTTGACGACTGTGAGGAGGGTATTTTATGACAGAAATGTAATGGAAATGCATGCAGCGGGTATTGCAGTAAAAAATATCACCCAATTACGAGGACATCTTTGCATGTTTGCAGAGTTAAGAGGGTATGCATGATGCACCTCTGCTTTGTTCAGAGAGAACAAAGGGAAAGGAATCAACCTCAGCTCTCAGCCCCCCTCCGCTGCGTTAAAACACATAAAAAGAGAATATTCTCTAATGGAAGCACTGAGTGTAAGCATGTGTTCCCACAAAAATTAATACAGAGATTACGTTTGATATGATTATTAATTAAACAAGTTTAAAAGTGCCCCTGCTACATGTAAATTAACACAGAAACAATGTGTAAAGCGTGTTCAGAGAAGGGTGAAAACTAAGTGTAGGCTCATACTGTGGATTGTTAACATGGTTATTCAATGAAGGTGCTTTGTGAGCGAATGGAAAACAAATTAGGTTAAAGTCTTGTGACAAGATAAATAAAACCTTGATCAATTAAGTGGTTGAAAAAGACGGCGGTCCGGCACTCAATGGGGGCAGTCTTGCTGTTACAGTTTCATTCTTGAGCCACAGAGACACATTGATTCTCCCTGGCACCCTGTCCTTGTCATTACAGTCGATGCTGAGGCCAGCCCAAACCATTCTCAACAACCGCTAATGGCTTCAAGGAATTCAGCCGGACTTGTGGCAGAATTCTAATAAGCAGATTTTATGAATCTGGAGTGCAGGGACGAGAAGGCAGGATGCTGCAGGTCGTCCAGAGAACACAGCGAATGCATTAACAAAAACAATTCTCTGCCATTACTGCACAGTTGGAGCTACTTCTGTTCTGAGATGCCGGAATGAGATCGAGGTAATAGAGATGTCAGTTTTTCTGATGAAACAAGTTGCAATAGTAATAATTGTAACCTGACTGAACAAACACTTCATCTGTTTTAAAAGCTGTTTCCTACCTATTTACTACCAAGACTAATACGTGACATTCAAGTTCAGCGAGAAAAGTTTTTTTTTTCCTTCTTCTTCTCTCTTGTTTTTCTCCTTCGCCCTTCATCTATTCTGTAAGAGCGCCTTTCATCTCTGTAGGACTTCATCTCACTGGGGGTCTTGTCTGTGCTTCTGGCCTCAGAATAGTGTTACCCAGGGAGTTCTCCCAAAGGAGTCATGTACAAAAGGAGAGGAAAGTTGTTGCAGAGCAGCACTTTTCCCTGAGATCAGATGGGTTTGTAGTGGTCACTCTGTTGTGTACTTTTCTGACCTTCATTTTCTTTTGCAGACAGTAGTTCTTGCACCCTCCTCTTGAGAGAACAGTATCTTTTTGGGTAGATAAACTCTCTAGTAGCTCTTTTACACCATATCTGACCCGTGTTCTTCTCTTCTTTTGTCAATTTTTGCCAAGCCTGCCAACACAGGTTAATCCCTGGTCATGACAAGTCAGATAAGACCTGGGTCGCAACCTGAGAGGGATGCATAACAATTACCTCACTTGCTGGAAACGGGCAATGCTTTACACGATCATATTCAGATCTGGTGTTTGGACTTGAATTCTTCACTGTACAGTAAATTAGTACATCACAATAACACAGTTAACTGGTCTGAGTCTGACCTGTAATATTATTATTACTTCAGGTGAACTGCTTTTTTAGTGCCTTCAAGTTATGATAGAGATGCACCATTTCCAATTTCTATTTTTTTTTTTTCAAGTCTGACCTGTAGCTGAAAACATTCCTGCTGCCATTGCACTGTTCGTTTATGGGCTGCAGCAACATGTCAGGACTTTGCGCTCCCATTTGCAACCAATGACATGACTGTACTGCCTTAGTCGTTAGCAACCCTGGGGGTGTGCCATTCATGTCAAAATCAACCGTTGTCCAACCTTGTCTAATTTCAATGACAAAATCAACACTGGTTTAACAGTCGTTGAATCTACTGGTTGGTGTAAAAGGCATATGAGTGTCGTTATAATGTTCTTTTTTGTGAAAAATGAATCCAATCTAGGGGTGCCAAAAACTGCACTTTCTTACAGCAAGTCAGTCCTGTAGACCCCCATGTTGAAATGCCCAACTTGACAGCAGAAATAAGCATGTTTACTGACTGGTACAAAAAAACGTTCTATTGATAATATCCCCGTTCATGACAAGTGTACACAGGATGAATTATTATCTAACTCAGTGGTTCCCAACTGGTCCAGCCAGGGGATCCAGACTTCTCCTTACTCATTAGTTCAGTGTCCACACAGGCTAATACATTGAACATCACACTGGTGTATGTCATTGAGCTAGTTTGCTGTCTCTGTCAAGTAGCTGTCAGTTAGTAACTCACTCTACAGCAGGAAATGACACTTCAAAATAAAATCTCTGGGCCAGAAATTCACTGTACTTCAAAATCAAGTGTATTTTTTTACAAACATGACACATTTACAAGTCATTACATCCAGTCAGAATAGACCTGCAACCCACTTTTGGACACCGACCCACCAGTTGGGAACCACTGATCTAACTAACCCATTTACATTTTTTTAAGGCTTAAAGTAAGGTATATTTAAGGGCAGGGCAGCCTGAGTGACAGGCTGTCTGTGAGGTGTTGCTCCAGTCTATAAGTCACATATGGTCACATCTGGCTCCAATAAAAAGAAGGCGAAGGC
Organism: Cephalopholis sonnerati; assembly: GCA_019142605.1. Classification (NCBI taxonomy): domain Eukaryota; kingdom Metazoa; phylum Chordata; class Actinopteri; order Perciformes; family Serranidae; genus Cephalopholis; species Cephalopholis sonnerati. The sequence continues at coordinate 33,351,857 of JAGQAX010000001.1, read as the reverse complement.
CAAAATGCAAAACTCGGGGCTTCAAAATGGCAGTCCATAAAGCAGTGGGTAACATCACAGTAGCTATGTCCATTATTTTTTACAGTGTACGTGTATGCTCCAGGTTTTTTCCATTATTTTTATTATTATCCCTCTTTACTCCTTTGACTGGTATTTTCCATTTTCTTTCCATTATTTCAAAGTTATATTTATGAACTGTGTCTCTGCTCTTTGGGTTCTGTGGCACTGCTAACAATCATTGTCAGTGCTGAAAAAGACTTGAAAAGCTCAGACTTAAAAAAACCAAAAAACAAATCTAAAATATGTTAATTCATTCAAAACCAAACTTACTTTAGCCTTCAAAATTAAAATCATCACAGTTCAACATAAACAAGAAGGCAAGACAAGTGATCTTAAAGAATTCACTGAGAGAAGGAGTGAAAGAAACATGACACTGTTTCACTGTCAGAGAGGCAGTGACAGCTGTTTCATACAGCTCCACGACCATCCTTACACTACACAGACATTTTCTGTCTGTCTCCTGTATGTCTCTATCTGTCTGCTCCTGTCTTTGTTTCTCCATCTAGTCAAAAGTTCTTTGTTCATTCTGGAACTGCTGCTCTGCTTCAAAAGAGCTCAGCGAATTGAAGAAGCTGTTGCAGTAAAAGTGCTGCGTTTAAGTCAACTGAGCATTCCCCCTTGAGGCCGAGCAAGGCTTTCACCCATATAAGTTCAATTTACAAGGCATATGCCCACCTTCAGACCCACTCTACCCCACCCTATTAAATCTAACACTGGACAATGAAGGGTGGGATGGTTGTAAGAATGTAAAGTAGCCTAAATCCATGGTATCCAATTTGTGAGTGTGGGTTACAAAGCAAAAGGCTGTTGCCTGCGATATGCATGAGCCATATAGAATGAAAGACATTATTCTCTAACCTGCTGCACTGAGCGCATTACATTACCTCTTTCCTGATGGGGATTCTTACATTCTTGAAAAATACTGACTCACAAGAGTGAATGCTGTACAGCCTACAGGTAGGACACAGTGTACATGTAAACTGAATGGCAACTTCTCTTTTTCTGTGCCAACTTTTGGACAATTTTAGCAACACTAGCAAGAGTGCAGGGCTCCAAGGATGGCATTGTAGGTTCAAACCACTTTAATCCAGTTGGAAGTAAGGAGCAGCAAAGCCTTTCCTGTATGTGCAGCTAACAGGCTTTTAAACCCTTAACTTGGTGCTAAACAGATAAATAAAATAAACTGATAAAACATAAGAGAAGACTGCATTGTTTATCGCTTGCAGCTCCTTGAAAAAGTCTTTACTGCCTGTTACTCATGACCGATTTTATAATGACTTGCCTAAGAGAACATTTTAAGTACATACATGGGACCAAGCAACAGACTGTAATCTGCCAAGGAGCCAAAATGTTCCACAGTGTTACGCAGGTTGTTCTGTCGAGTAAACAGCTGAAGCCTGAAAAAGCAGCAGAAGTCTGTGTACTTATCAGTGGCCAGCTGTGCCTGTGATTGTCCCTGCGACATAATGTAATGTGTGTATTATGGGATGTAAATGTTCCACATGTCCCTTACAGTCCTCTAGCCTTAATAATAAACAGAAGTAGCCATTAATGCAGTCCCTGAACTCAGTTCAATGTCCACTTGTTATGGTTTTTTTCACCCGCTATAAAAGGTGAGATCTCTGAGCCATGTGTGCTTCCACCTGACTGTCTGCCAAAACTTCTCACTGCTATTAATGCTCTCCTCTGTCTCCCTCTCAAAGAATAACTGTATCAAATCATGAAATGGTAATAATATCGCTGTGAAATTTGCTACTGGAAGCAGTTGTTTTGTTCTGTGGTTTTTCTCTTATCAGACACTAGTAGTCACAGTTGGGTGCCAAATGTAAGGCGGGTAGCTCAAACAAAAGCCTTACGATAAGACACTGATAGTCAATTAAAATTTCATCAATTGCTTGAAAAGAATTATAGATGTGTGTCTGTCAGCATGTCGTATGCTGTTTGAGAATGTTTATGTTTAAATGTTAGGGAGTGTTACAGCTGACAGAGTGAGAAAGTGCCAGTATTTGTCAGCACTTTTTAAGAATTGTGGGATTTGTATGTTGGGTCTTATTGTCTTATTGGTGCAGCCAGTTTTTCAGTGCATTGAACAACAGAGTAACCTAGAAAACATGATGGTCTCATATGAGGTTGTTTCTTGGCTCAAAAATGAGAGTCCCTGTGCGCACTGAACATTTTACTTTTTATAGCTCCTGAATATGCACTTTTCTTTTTGTCAGGGTGGGTGCATGAGTCAGGTATGGTGGGGAACAAAGCAAAGTGGATTCCGTTCACACTACAGCTGCAACTAAGGATTATTTTCATTGTGGATCAATCTGTCTTTTTTTTTTTCTCAGTTATTCGATTAATTGTTTGGTCAATAAAATACCCAAATATTGTGAAAAATGTCAATGACTGTTTTCCAGAGCCTTAGATGATGTCCTCAAATGTCTTGTTTTGTCCACAATGCAAAGATACTTAATTTACTTTTATAGAGGAGTAAACAAACATGAAGATATTCATATTTAAGAAGCTGGACTCAGAGATTTTTTTTTTCTAAAAATAAACTCAAACTGATTAAGATCGATTGTCAAATTAGTTGGAGATTAATTAATTACTCTCTGAAATGAAGTGAAGCAGAAGTGTAAAGCAGCATAAAAAGGAAACAGTCATGTAACATACAGATTGTATTAACATGCAGCACTTGTAATGTACTTGGTTACTTTACAGCATGTCCTTGGGGTTCCTCAGGGAATCACACTCGGTCCACTACTCTCTCTCTTGTATAATAATGAAAGACCCCCTAGAGGTAAGTAGTCCAACTGTGTTCTCATGCCAAAAAAGACAAAATATTCTTCTTTTCTGACTTAATGATGGCATCACTATTTATGTCGATTTATCCCAACAATACAAAATATTTCTTCATTAGCACTTGAGTGCACAAGGTAAAATTAATAAGTGTTCTAAATGATCAAGAGTTCTCAAGAGTTGCCATTGGCCTCGAGATGTTTCACTTGCATTTAATGTCTGTCAGCCACATTTTATGTCATCAAGCTGTCAAAGCCCTTTTCAATCAGTGCAACAATAATAACAAAAATCCCATCCATGCAGGTTCTTTTCTTGCCTAGGGTCAGGTAAAATGATGTTCATCTGTGCCGAGGATTGTATTCACTCTTTTCTTGATAACTTGAAATGAAACAGAGCCCCACTGCTTAGATAAAATTAATGGGCAGTTCACAGCTTTATTTCTGTTTGTTGGTGTTCATAAAATGTATTGTGTGTATTTTTCTGATTAATCTACCAATAAGCCGACTGTCTTATTACTTTCCATGTTTACTGGTGAGAAACAAAAATTGGATGCCTTGAGAAAGTTTGGCAAAAGTGAAGTAATCTGGATTGCAAACACTGCTGTCATTTTGGGTTTGTGTATGTTTTCTGTGTTGACATCAAGGTAAAGTTAGAGGAATATGGAGGTGATGTATCATCTTCCCAAGCTGCAATTTTGAATTGGGCTGATTTATGTTGCTCTCAGTGGTCTTCCCGAGATGTTTTGGATACAGCAACTTTCTAAACAATGTCAACACACACAAAAAAACATTCCTACATTTTGAGATGGACTGTGTGCCTGCTGTTGTGCATTCAAATGAGACACTCAGGGGTTCATTATCCTTGCTGATGTAACCATCTCTCTAAAGACTGCACCATCTGAACATAAGGTATTATAGTTAGTAAATCATTTGAGAGGAAAAGCTTCCCTTTTGTTTTCTTTAGCTGTGTCAACATCCACTGCATCTCAAGTCGGTGGGTAAACAACTATGAACTTTATTGTAGAATGCACATTGTGAAAGACCCTTAAAATCAATTTTAAAGATGGTTTGTGTGCTGTAATGACTAGAACATGAAGTCTCTGCATGCAGACTGTAGCTTAAGGTTAGCGTTTGATTTTTACAAAAGCGCAATTGATATTCTCTTTGTGGCTAAATTGGACCTCACATTTGATCTGTGGTGTGTTTGAGAATATTCTAAATGTCTTTTTATCCAAAGTCTGGTGGTTAAGTGAACATCTATTATCATACATCTTTGTCATCAAATGCATTCTCTTCCACAGCGTGTCTGTCTGTCTCTGAGTAAGATGCGAGTCAATACAGAAAATCCAGTGTTTGCACAGGGAAACAGGTTACAGCCGTCTCGACAGTGGACACATTTGCATGCAAACAATACTTATTAGTCACGCTGAAGTGACGTTATTTCACCCAGTAACCCAGTTTGCATGCATCATTTGATAACCATGTTACTTTATTTAGTGGGTTGAGATTCAATTAGATCCAACCTGCGTCATCTTAATATCAGATTACAAAATCTGTGATTCTCTGATATTCTGCGATAACAAATGTTGGCTTATTAATTGCATTGTTCCCTGAATCACAATGTTTATCTAATTAAGAATATCAGAGCAAGATGATACATAATAATCACAGTCACTGCATATTTCGGGGAGTGATTTGAGTCAGATTATTTTGTGCATGTGAATGTGAGTAATGTGAGCTGGAGACGTAGTGTTGCACTGGTATTTGTATTATGTAAACGTTAAATAAATGGTTACATTTGAGCTGTTTTAGTCACATAATTACAGCTGCATGATTCTAACATGTTGCCATATAACAGTCCTATTTAAATGGACTTAATCATGTCTCCATTACTTCTTAATTTAAAATTGCAAAATCGAGTAAAGTAGCCAAAAAAAAAAATCACACCAGAAATGCTGTAACTGAAATTGAACAATAAGTAGAAGATGATATGAAGGGGAAACTAGCCTGCAAAGTCATTTTCTCACCTCTGGCGCTACTTTAAGATATTGAAGGTTGAAATTAAACACTTGTTGTTTTTATTTTTCACGGATAAGTATCTTGTTAACTATCCTCCAAGGTTTGAATGTCAAAAATACCTAATTTACTGTAATTAAAACACTTTCTTGTATCAAAGGAGCATCTGCCAGCTTCATCTGTGGGTTGCCGTGAACCCTCTCTTCATGAATATGTAAATCAACAGTGAACCTGAAAAAAAAAAAAAAAAATCAACCTAAAGCCGAGGGCCAAAACCAGCTGGTAATAAATCACAAAGAGATAAGAAATAATATTAGAGCGGACTCAAATGAGTCAACAGGAGTGCTACATAAGGTAATCCACAATTAATAACACAAAGACATCAGATGTTATCTACTTTGGTCAATCTCTAATGTCAGGGAATTAGATGAAGTCAAGTGTGACAGCAGAGCTAATGGTCCAGATCAGTGTTACTCATTGCGCGGCTCGCAGGCCTCATGCGGATTGCAGAGCTTTAACTGGTGGCTCGTATGACAGCTAATAATTATATCTTAATGCAGCCAATACACATAATTCATAAACAGCTGTGCTATTCATACGCAAGATGGCAGTATAGGATGCAAACATGGGATTGTCAAAACCCGCTCATATGTTGGGGTTGTTGCTAGTTTTGGCGATTTTCTGGAGCACCACATCGGCATCAGTGCTGGTTGGGGGGTAAAAAAAAACAATGGGCTGGTGCAGGATCATTTGGGGTGTTAAAAAACAGTGTTTACTATATGTATACAGTACACTGCACTTAAAGCATGCAAACTTTTCCCGTTATATTTGGGCTTTTGCAAAAATGTCGTTACATTGCTAAAGGGGTCTAAAGCAGGGTATGATGGTAGCTAAAATGCATGAACACAAAAAAAGATGTTTTCTAGTAAAAAAAGAAGTGGTAAAACAGATGGACAGAAACAAGTGAGTTGTGCATTGTGACAAGTACGGAAAATGAAGATTCGGTGCAGGCAGTAACCCAAAATCAAAACAAAGATGCTGGAAAGGAGACAAGCAGACAGACAGCAGGTGGTTAGAGGAAGAAAAGAAAGATACAAGTCATACAAGATGAGCCTAGGAAAATGTATGAAAAATGGATAGAGGGAATGGAGAATTTCTACATGTCCTTCATCTGCAGAACACTTTATGTTAATATGCGTGCCATTTCCAGGCCACACACCCAAAATTCATGGACATCAGTATCGAGTAATCACATTTTGTGTGTGTGCTTTGTAAGAGAAAATATAAATATGTACAATGAATATGAAAATAAACTTTCCTTCTATATTCTTTTTTTTTTGGACAGGACGCAGTGATGAAACGCTTTCTTCCATTCTTTATAGATTTGCGCAGCTGCAAATAACATTTAATGTTTTCAGTGAGACATCGCTCAATCTAATGTTACAGGCAAAATGACCACTGGACAAAAGAGTGATGTTTGGAAGTAGTTTGATAAAAGAAACCAGCTGAAAAGCTACTTGATTAGAAATTCTTCAGTGTTAATTGTTCAGGACGGTTTTTAGCAGGAGCTGGATTGTCCTCTCCAAAACAAACAGACCAGGATGTAAAACTGGTAAGAACACTACATAAAGCTTTTCTCCTTACAAATCAGTGTCTGAGACGGGCCATTAGCCCAACGCCTGCTGATGCCTGCTCTCCTTTTGTCTACGATAACTTCAGATCCAGTTGGTCAAGTGGTTTATACCGGGAGCTGAATTATCTGCAGAGGTCTCTTCGTCTCTAAAATACTACATAAAGCATTTTCACGACAACATTGCAGGTGCAGCATGGCATACTCTGTGGATGAGGAACCGCTGCCTGTGTAAATGTAAATGGCTCAATCTACATTAACGATAACACAACAATTCCTATTTTCAGTTGATTATACACAAATGAAAAGTTCTTTTATATTATATTTCTGCCAATATATCCCCCTAAATCCCACACACTGGACCTTTAAATTTGTATATCGTAGCTCATCTCTAGTGCAGTCCAGGAGGGCAGGCTAGCCTTAACCCCTACCTGGTATTCTTACATTAGATTTATTTATCTATTTACTGATTTAGAAAAACACTCAAGCACTCGATAATATACTTGATAATGATTTAATGCCTGTACATAAAAATGGAAATGAACTTAAAATACCCAACCCTGTAACTGACACCTTGCAGGAACCTTAAGAAAAGGAAAAGTGAGCAGCTTATTGCTCAACTTGTAGAAACACTTGAACAAAAAGTGTTGTCCTTTGTGAGCACAAACACCTGTGAGTCAACCTTCTCGACCATAAACACTATCAAGAGAAAACAGAGAAAACAGCTCAGCGATGCACATCTTGAATGCCTCACAAGGATTGCAATAACAAACTACAAAAATAACATGAAGAAAGTTAAGGAAACACACGCCTTCTTCCGCTTATCCCAGCACTTGAAGTAAATCTGGTTCAATTAGGATTGGCTGCATTACATATTGTATATGGGATGACACATTATTAGGCAGATTTGTTTAATGGTTAGAGTTGTCCCTCCTCCCTCGTGGAAAAATAGTGAACATCACTGGTCCTGGTAGATTATCTGCAGGCTGTTTGTTCAGCTAACTCAGTGCTTCCTGTCAGTGTCACTAAGGTTTACAGCTGGTGTAAACCTGCTGGATTTCGAGGATCTGGGCTATACAGGGAGAGGTAGAAGTGAGAGAAAGGATTTAGTAGGTCAGCTGAGCAGTAGATGACTGCCTTGAGCACAGTATTATTGCTGTTAGGGTAAAAGGTTCGATTCGCTGTGAAAAGAAAGATGAAAATATGTTTTTGATTAAGTTAGAAGTGCAAACGTTATCTGATATTTATGAAGTAGGCTTTGGGAGGTGGGATAGTGCTACTAATTGCAACCAGCGGTAACACCAGTGCTTTAAAAACATACTTAGTGCCTTATAACGTTATTTATGTGCTAATAATATTGGACAACAGTTCAGATTTAAATGGGGTCCGCAGCACCTTTCAAAAGCTTGATCTCTTTTCAGCGGCGCACAGTGAACACCCAGAATTGCTGGTCAGGGAAAATACAGTTGGATGTTTAACAGAAGTTCACTTGATATTGCAGTATTGATTCTGCTTCACACTTTAGACAAATTTCTTATGCCCTAAAGGTAACAAGAGAAAATAAAAGTGAAAGAAATCACAGATCCAAGTTTTCAGGGCCTTTGGGAAGAAATTAAGTTCAGATGGACTTTAAAGGGGCTGTTAGATGGAATGTTGGATGTGATTTTGCCATCAACCTTTCACTTGTTCCACAATCTGCTTTTGCAATAAATTCTAAAAGCTGCAGGTCTCTGGTTCTCCTTCTGTTCTCCGCCATAAAGCAGTTTTCTTTGTGCGATCCGGCATATTATCCATGAAATCCAACCCTGGATGTGAAATGCAGCGTAGAAAGCTGTGCAGGCTGCCAATCTTCTAATTGTCCTATTATCTCATAATTCTTTGTAACATGTCAGGAATGTGAAGCGGAACATGAGGCATCCTTTCAACACTCAAAATGTGATTTTGCTGTTTTCAAATAATTTTACATTATAATGCAGAGGGAAAGAATAGATACAATGAAGGAACTGGATATAACACACTTTAAAGGAATACTTCACCCAAAAAATGCCCATTTCTTCATCTGTTAGTCATGCTGTGACTAACAGATGAAGAAAACCTTATTTTTAACCAGAACCAAGAGACATGATCACATTACTTTAGTTTTAGCCTCCTTACACTGGCTCCCAGTATGTTTTAGAATAGATTTTAAGATTTTACTGACTACTTTAAGGCTCTTTATGGTCTCTCTCCGAGCTATATCTCTGACCTCTTGGTGCAGCACATGCCAGGAAGTACATTGACGTCTTTTGTCTGTTCCAGAGGCCCAGCTGAACACTAAAAGGGTGGCTGTGGCTCAGAGGTAGAGCGGGTCGTCCACCTATCAGAAGATCAGTGGTTCAGTCCCCAGCTCCTCCAGTCTGCATGTCGAAGTATCCCCAAATTGCTCCTGCTGGCTGTGTGAGTGTAGCAGTAGCAGGTGGCACCTTGAATGGTAGCCTCCCTCACCAGTGTATGAATGTGACTCCTAGTGTAAAATGTGCTTTGAGTGGTTGGATGACTAGAAAGGCACTACACAAGTGCAGGTTCACTTACCATATTACCATTACAGAGCATTTGCTTTCAGGGTATGAGTATGAGTCTGGAACAGTCTGCCCGAGGATATCAGGTCGGCCAAGACAGCGATCTCTTTTAAGTCCCTTCTTAAAGCATCCTTTTATCAGAGGGACTTTTCTGATGTTATTTGAGTTTTAAGTAGTGGTGGGACGCGATTAAAAAAATATTTTTAGATTTTTATTTTTTCATTTTGCCAGAGAGTTTGTTAATTTGTCAGATGTTGGCTCTGAATCCCATCATCTGGTCTATTGTGGGCCAGAGTGTGGATACCCGTCGGGTTCCACGGGGTCCCGTGGGATCCCGTCAGGCTCGGGTCGGGCCGGGTTTGGATAACAAATCAGAAATTTTGCTCTGGTTCAGGCCCACTCGACATGCTGCTGTGTTGTGCTATGGCCTATCAAGTGCTGGAATTTGTTATTTACTTGACAACGCCTGAACGCAACACAGGCTCCGCTTCAACTGAGTGTGTGTGCTGCGCTGCTGTGCGTGCGGCGTGTTTGACTAAGTAGCAACAGCCTTTTGATGGTCATTTACACACTGTCCATGGTAAACAGCCAAGCTGTAACCATGGTAACAATAACTATGTCAGGTAACAAACTGCATCGGGCTCAGGTCGGGTTCGCACTTAAAAATTAGAAAGGCTGTCGTGTTCGGTCAGGAAAAGCTCTATTGTGACCTGGCTACACCGTGTGTGCATCAGTGTTACTGGTGTGCCAGAAATTAGGGAACTGAGAAAGGAGCGATTAAATGCGTTTTTTTTTTAAATGCGTTATTCCTCCTGTAATTAATTAATCACAATTAACGCGTTGAAGTCCCAGCCCTAGTTTTAAGTTAATTTAGACTGTCTTTAATTTCCTCAGGTTTTATGACCTGATACACCTTTGTACAAAAAATAAAGCATAGACAAGTTTCACTTTCAGTTCAATTTTAAACAGTAAGGTTTTAATGAAAATGCATTGGCTTGGGAAGTAAAGAGCATTACACTAGATAAATGAGACTTGAATTATACTGCAAACGTTGTGTGAGAGTTTGGAAACTGATGCTTCGATATTGTTTTGTTGTTATTAAATGTCACCAAATCACCATTTTCTGGGGAGGCACGTGAGAAAACCAAAGTTTTCTGCACAAATTCAAGGTGACATGACTAACTGAAATACAAATGGTCATTTTTTTGGATGAAGAATTCCTTGAAGACCCAAAATATCACCCCAAAAAAGTTTCACCCAACTTTAAAATTACTTCCCTTATCATAACCTGCCCATCAAAAAATGTGTATAAACAGGTTTAAACCTGCACTGACACCACAGCAGCTGGACCCAAGCCTGAACAGGTTTTAAATGAGAAAGTGGTTTACACACAGTGTTTGCCACAGTGCTGCATTTGATTTGCTTTGATTCAACAGAGAACACTTGTATCTGCTCCCTTTCCATCTCTGAACCAGTGAGGTTGTTAGGAAAATGTCTTTTCCCACAATAAATGTATTGGCTCCTAATTGGTACACTTGAAACATCCATTGTGACTCTCACTCCAGGAGAGAATAAAGTTTGCCTCTTGCAATAGTTTGTTACAGTGAGCACAAAGAGAGAGCACAATGATTCATAAACGAGCCCGTAGTGAAATTCGCTGGGGCTGACAAATTCAGGGCACATCTGCCTCATGGCCACAAAACTCAAAATAAAAGTAATCACTAAAATGTTGGGGCCATACTCCAATCCGGCTATTAAGCATTACGCTTTCATTAAAGGTTTCCTGGGGAACTAGTAGCACTGTGGAGTTATTTTTCTACGATTGGGTCCCTATTTTATTTGTCACATGCATGTGTGACGTTGTACGCAGCCCTACCAGTGGTGTCACACTATTCCACTGATCTATCAGTGACAATAATGCCACTATAGTCCACAAAGACAGGGAAGAAGAAGGCTCCCAAGAGTGCACACACACCAAGCTGATATCAAAGAACTAGTGTCGATGAAGGCTGACTGTTGTGTCCTTTCACGTACTTGCACCTGTGTCACGACCAAAAAGCTGCACTTGAACACACCACCAACAGCCAACTAGCATGTACATTCTCTACCTGCATGAGAGGACATAACTTTTCATACAAAGAGACAGAAAACTGTATTCGTCATTCAAAAAGGGAAACATGGAGACTGACGGACAAATTCAAGATGCTAGTTAACCCGTTTGCACATGAACAACACAACCTGCTGCTGAAAGAACAAATGATGTTTACCATGCGCTAGCTAACAATAACACAAACAATTATGAACTGTGCCTGCTAAAAAATATTTTTACCTCATATAACAAGTTTGTCATTGACTGATGGGCTCCACGGGTTCTGATGCAGATTTTGGTTTCTCTCTGTCTCTCCGTCTCTTTATAAATAATGTTGTCATATGGATTACTGTAAATTTATTAAGTTGATCTGTTCTGTACACATGACATCTATTGCACGTCTGTCCATCCTGGAGAGGGATCCCTCCTCAGTTGGTCTTCGTGAGGTTTCTACCATTTTTTTCCCCGTTAAAGGTTTTTTGGGGAGTTTTTCCTGATCCACTGTGAGGGTCCGAGGACAGAGGAATGTCATATGCTGTAAAGCCCTCTGAGGCAAGTAGTGATTTGTGATGTTTGGCTTTATGAATAAAATTGAATTGAATTGAATTAGAAATGCTGAATCTGTCAGAAAACAGGCAACAAGAGCCAACTAGTGTCAACAATGCAGAACAACCCACAAAAACCAGGACGTCAGACACTCATAGATGGCATGACATTGACCAACGACCGACCATCGGCCTGGTGCGTCAGGACCCTTAAAGAGCTTCCTTCAGAGGCATTTATACAACTATTTTCACAAGGTGATTGCTCCTCATGACGACTGATTTAATCTATAAAAACAGTGCGCTGCTCCTTTAATGTCTTGATAAGTGTCTCTTATGTCGTCCTCCTTTAGACCTGAAACCTCCAGCAAGTTAAGTTAGATCCAACCTGAGAGTCAGACCTAGACCAAGTCCTGATTGTATTTGCCTCTTGGTTTGGAATCTGCCCACAAACCTCTAATTTAGTCCTCTGCCTGTCTCATCACTTTGAAGAATCAAACACGGCAAACACAGAGCATTTTCCATGGGGATATCACTTTAGCAGCAATATAAACAGAAACCACTTGCTGCCTCAAACTACATTTAAAATTTTAAGATAACTTGTCAGGCATGATTACTGTTTGTATCACAACTTTATCCTTCAGAGTCACCATTTAAAAAATATCTCCACTTATGTATTAGCTCTCTGTGAACTTTGCATTCACACTGGTTGGAGCAAGGAGCCGTTTATGCTGCTGAAAATTTGATTTGTTGTCCTTACTTTCTCATTTTTCAATGATTTCTCAGGCCGTTTTTGTTTTCAGGTTTTATCACTCCGCCTGAGTGTGTGCGAGCCATAGAGAGTCGACCTTCATCACACTCTACATATCGCACGTACTTACACGCAGAGGACACACACACACACCCTATAATAATGTGCAGATCTGCTGTAGTGATCACTGTCTCCCTCCTCAGAGATACTTAATGCCTAAATCTCTTTCTAACTGGCAGGGAATCACATAATTGGCTGTGGTCCATTTGCTCACCCGCGTGTGTGTCCTCTCACTAACAGCAGATTTTAATGAATCGGTTTTACAGTGATTAGAGCTCCTGGCTATAGGGAGGTCAGGGAGGGAGTGAGCGACTCTGACCATCACTGAGAGACGGCCAAGCATGGACGTCTAGTCTTCGTGGTCAGAGCCCAGTGTGATGGGCTTAATCAAAACGCTGCAGTTTTCTCTCCCTCTCTTGATAACTCTCTGTCTGCTGTGTCACTGCACCTTGCTATCTCTTTCTAAGAACGTGCGTTACTATCTTTCTCCCCGTCTGCTCATGCACACACACACATACACACACACAGACCCTACAGTACTGTATATCTCTATTTCCTCCTTGCCATAATGCTATTAGTCCTCACACACAGTATCCATGGTACCCAAAAAGTATCCGGAGGGGACTGAACTACAGGTGACTGAAGCAATTTAAAATTACGCTCACTCATGTCTGCCTTCTTTCACAGCTTATCATGTGCAACAGTTGATGGGGATGTCAAAAAAAAGACCCAAATATCTTCTTTTAATTCAGTCATACGTGTGTTATTTTAAGCATGTGAAATTTTTCGCTAACAACGGTTTTGGGAAATTCAGTACCTCCAGCAAATTTTTCAGAGATGGAATTTTCACCAATTTCCTTTCATCTTTTTATGATGTGTATATCGTAATGTGGTCTCTGTCAGTCATCCCCTCAGGGAAACAGATCTACAGCAGCTAAATGGGACCACAATTTCCATTGTAATTGCAGCCAGAAGAATTCTGAAGCATCTTTTCACAGCCAGAGGTGTAACTGATGTAACTAAGTACATTTAATCTAGTACTTTGTTGAAAAACAATTTTGAGCTACTTGTACTTGATGATTTCCATGTTAGGCTGCTTTATAGTCATTACATTGCAAATGCAAATATTATATTTTTTTCACCCTATTGCTCATAAAATATGATGTAATGTATCCGCAATAGCAACACATCGTCACTCCGGACTCGTCAAACAGGCTACCGACACATGGTCAGTGGCCCTAGCATGTCAAATTATGATACTGTAGGTACCTCTCCAGCGTCACTTTTAGATGCTTTGGGATGACGTGTCAATTTACGATTGTTACATGCATTGTGTCTTTTAAAAATAAACATCCAATTTCACAAGAACTGCTTGTTTTTAAATGCATATGTGCATTTTCAAATTAAACTAAGGACACAGGTAAATAAGGCTTTGTTTTTACATTCATTCCTTATGGTTAGGCAAAAAGTATGTGCTTACATTTAGAAACAAACATCATGGTTTGGCTTAAAATAAGTACAGTTGTTACTAACGTCATGCAACGTAACGTGGAATACATAACTTGCATATGCTACACATACTAGCACACTTTGTAACTTTGTTACTAAAATAAGTTAATTGGCATTTGGGTTCACATGGTGTACATGCAGCGGTCTCTTGGGTAAAAGTCCAGAGTTTGTTTGACCGGACCCAACCACCTCCCCTCCCACTTACCCTACTTGGACTTTCTCATTCTTTATAATATGGCGTACTATGGCTGCTACATCCCATGTAATCACTGAAAGGTGCCTTGGTGTGTCAAAATCTGACGCAAATGAACGTGCTGCTTCCCAGTCATCTGGTCAAGTGCTGCTTAAAAACACCCTAAAAAGCTTAAAATTGCACAGAACAGGGCAGCCAGAGTAGTTCTTTGTTGTTCTTTCTGTGTCAATGTGTGTGAGATGCATAAAGGACTATCTTGGCTGACTGTGGGGCTAACCTAAAATCTAGGTCATCTGTTATTCATGCATACTGTTGGTGAGAAACACATATACAATGGTTTTTGTCATGGGTATGTGACACACCAAGTGAGCACTGGTCTGCTGGTGGCACCATGTCCACGAGCAAATTTTATGATGAGAATCGTTCTTTATAGAGGGGTCTCAGCTGGGAATGTGCTCCCTACCAGCATTAGACAGATTAATAATAGATATTCCTTCAAGACATCACTAAAACTAAAATTGATGAATTAAATGTAAATATGTAAAGGCAGTTCTGGAACATTTTTGTTAATTTTATTTTTAATTTTTCTTTGGTACAGTGAGTTTCTGACAATTTTTTACTCTTTTTTTGTTTTAATTTTGGACTAATATTGAATGTGATCATCTCATTGACACTCTGTGGTATTTTAAATGTTTTGTGAGTGGACCCCAGGAAAACTAGCGACCACTTTGTGGAAGCTAATGGGGATCCGAATAAAGAATTAAGAACTAATCAAACATTGGTATTTGAAGAGTTAGGAGTGAGACTGGGTTATGGTGATCTTATTAAATAAAGCTGTATTACACTGACAAGCGTACTTCTCCTGCCTGATAAGTACTTTCATTTCAGACAGTTGACGTGTATTTTGTTGCTAATATTTCTGAAAGTGAGTAGCTTTACTTGAGAAATTGCTCATTTCTTATTTTACTGTAGTAAGTAAACGCTGACTATTTTTGCCACCACTGCACAAAGCAGCACTGATTATGCCCGGTGATTATGTATGTGTATATGGGTCAAGTTGTAACATTCTAAAAATGTGGGATTTCACAGGATGACAACATAAAATGATAAGACTTGCAAGAGGTGAGACAACTAAATGTAACTCTCCATATTTTTTTTTTTCATGCATTGTACTCAAAATTCAGTGCACGCGCTGTAAGACACCGTAACATTCAATGTAAATTTAGACTGATGGCAGTTGCACCTTTGTTTTGGCTCTTGCTTCATAACATTTTGGAGCATACTTGCTTTTGATCTTTTAGAACACTAAAAAGGAAACTTAAAATACTAAAAAAAAAAAAAACACCACTACGAACACATACAAATACCTCCACTGGCATCTGCTGGTTGATAAACACGACTCATAGCCTGAAACCCAGCCTCTGTGGTGATACAAAGCATGGCTCACAGCAGCGCGCTGCAGAGCCAACTCCACTGATTTACCATGTCAACTTCTCTAATTCACCATGTTCTCCATGTTGGCCAGACAATCCATGTAGACAGCTTCAAACCAACCACACTGACAGGAGAGGCAACGGCAGTTGGGGGTCTGCCCAGTGCGTCTCTGGCTATGACACACCTGTCAATCAAATGGAAATACCACAATATGCAAGCCAGAGAGCTGTTGTGCTGGTGCTCCTGCCAAAAGGAGCCACAGATGTAATTTCTTTGTCAGCATTGCAACCTACATCCCAAATTACTGATCCTACCACTTTATACTTTCTAATATTGTCTGGAGTAATACTTCATTTTTATTAATCAGTGGAATGGCATTTGGCAGGTTACTCAGGAATCATTTTTACATATGGAAAACAGATTCTGGCTGCAATTATTTGAATTTTCATGATTTATATCTTTAAGTCTTTTCATCCATTACTTATTCAATGAATTCTTTATAATGTGCATGAAGTAAAGGAAGGTGAGAGAAAAGATAAAAATTAAAGATAATCTATTCATGATTCATGTTTTGGGGGGGAAATGACACGGTCAAGAATAATTTTGTGCAAAATTTAATATCAGTGGATGTATTGTGTCATTTTTACTGCAGTAAAATACATTGTCTGTGTGTCTGTGAATATTCTGCTCCTCTACACACTCTCTCACGCACTACATTGATTCCGCTTGCTTAATCGCATTTATTTTTTCGATCTTTAGTTGTTTTGGACACTATTATGACGCCTTTATGCTCGGCCCTTTAAGAAAATGGTTCAGCGGAGGCCAAAATGTGCCAAAAGCAAACAGTCTTGAATTTTTTGCTTACAAATGTATCATTTTCTGGTTTGTCAACTCATTACTGTTCTCAACACTTTGGTCCCATCTCTGCAAGCATGTAGATGACATATGTGAATGGGAAATGGACTGGAATTTAGAAGCCCCATTGTTCAAAAATAATCCCCTTAAAATGGGGGGGAAATCAATTTACCTCCTTTAGCTGCAAAATCAAAGGACCCAAACCCTCTCGGATATGAATGATAAAGGACTGAAGCCTCTCTAAGATTTAAAAGATTATTCTAATTTGCCTGGACCATCCTTTTTTCATATGCTGCTACGTACAGGTACAAAGCGCCATGTAGTCAACCTCTTCAAAGGCATATGATGACAGAAAAAAGTATCCATCCAGATGTGGGGGAAAAAGAGAGGAGTAGAGGGGGGAAATGGATATATAAATATGGAGAATAACATTCTATCTCTCTGTCATGTTCACCAAAATCACCTTTATTCATATGTGTTTGGCAAAGCCCATAAGTATGACATCTTGATACAGATGATATCAGCCCTATCAGTTATGATCACCAACACATACTATGCTATACTACTGAATGATTCCTTTTCTTTCTTTTGTCAAGCTATCAAAGGCTTCTTCCTTTTCTGTTCTTACAGCTGCAATGAAAGATAGAGTAACGAGATGGAAACTACCTCATGTCCTTAAATAAGATCAGTAGTTGTCATCGTTCAATGGTCAACTTTTTTTTCTTTTTAGAACTGTCAAAAACACATGCAAATGATGCAAAAAGACAATGTTCATACATACAAAATTGTGTTTTTAGTCTCAGTGAATCAAGAAGGGTATGCTGTATTATTGGATCCATTTATGCATGTATTCCTTATGAGTTGTTATTGGTTTGAATGTAAAGGCCCAGACACACCATGATGTCAGAGAACTATTGGCATCAAGAGCCCCCTGCTGCGTTGCCTCATGTTGCCTTGTCTCGGCCACACAGTTGCACATGGACACACCAAACCAACGGCCAACAAGCACGTACGTTCTGCCCCTCCATACCCGCAGACTGTGGTTGTATGTTGTCGCCATTCAAAAAGGGAAACTGGAAGATCGTCATGATGCCAGTTAGTTAGTTAATAACAAGACAATCTAATGTTGGAAGAACAAAACATATTTATCGTGCGCCAGTGAACAATAATACAAACCATCACAAATCGTTTCTGCTAAAGAGCTCAAAGGCAAAGTAAAAATAATCTTACCTACTGTAACAAGTTTGTTTTGGTCTCACTGCCTCTCGACTTTTACTCTTTGTTTACATTCTTAACTTCCCTTTCTCCTCTCGTGCACTGAGCTGAACTGCCAATCAGAGTGATTTTATTCACAGACGGGCTCCACTGTGCCAACGGAAAAAAGGCCAACTGACGTCAGCGAGGGCCAACGGTGTGAGACACGCTGCACTGACGAGGGCAGCAGTGGCTCACCAACAGCCCAGCTTTGACTGACAGCCAACCATCAGCTTGATGTTTTAGGGCCTTAACATCATCTCATCCATAAATATCAAGTCCCCAAAATACAATATTTGTTTGATATTTGACTTTGTTTGTGTGTGTGTGTGTGTGTATCAATCTGTCCGCAGGTAATACTACGGAACAATTAGTCTAACATTCTGTGTGTACATGTGTGACTGTACGCTCAAGGACCTCTCGTGGTTGCGGTGATTCACAGTTGTTGAAAAACCTGTTTTATTGACTATTTCATACCATCATTGACTGCTGACCCCTCACTCCTTTTAACCAGCTGGTAGCAGCTGCAAGTTCTGGCTCAATAACTGACAACCATTGAAAAGTTTGGTGTTATTTTGAACTGGAGCATCTGCAGATTAATTCCACACCTGACATAATCCACCAAAGTTACGCACAATACATAATGAATAAAACCCCATTTTTGTTATCTTTGCCACCATCTTGAGCTCGCCGCGGTCCAGCTGCAACACAGTTTGTTCCGGCACCACACCGAGAGCATTTTGTAGACTTACAGATTTTATTGATTTGGTCATTTTTCCTTGATATTTGCCTCTACCGTGAGTGAGTAAACAGGCTATGCAGTTAAATGCTGTCTTTTTTGGTCTATTTTAATTGTGTTTATTGTTGTTAGTTCCTCCTTTATTGTGCTGCAGTCAACAGAAAAAGTTAATACCTTTCAAAGTCTATTTCTGCCATGGCTCCCTCAAAAAAAGACAAGGCGCATATCTTACTTAGCTTGTGGGAGCTTCTGAAACACATCTGCTGGGGTGAAAAGAATTGTCTAAAGTGGCTGTGATCAGCGTGGGTTAGGGTCTGGGTTGGGTCACTTGGTCGGCTCGTGGACAGCCGCACTCTATTGCATTTGCCCTGTCTTGAACATATTTGTTATGTACTGTATGTTGTACATGCATCATGGTTGTCACCCATGTATTCAGGAACACTTATTGTCCCTGTCGTGTTTAAAGTGAAAGTAAGGAAAGGGATAATATTGGACATGATCATGTGGTAAGTTGGATGAAAGAACTCTCACTCAATGCTATGATTATCATCCATCATGTATTCCTAAGTATTTTGTTTCTGCTTCTTTTCCTTTATTGTATACATGCACACACATGTCTCAAATGATGCCAGCCAAATCAAAATAAAACCAGTCTGTATGTTTGTGTTTTCTTATTTGGTGAGCCTTGCCAGTCATGGATAAAAGGCTTTGCTTAATGGACTACACTGAGTTTTTGGGAGATTAGCTTGTTGGTCAACCTACCGTTACATGATGACAAAACAAAAATTATCCATGTGTCCCTGGCACTGTTTGCTCCCGCGCTCATGCTTACACTCAGCATGCACTAACGTTGACTGACTGTATATAGCTGACTGAGGGGCTGAATGGACTATGACTTTATTTACACCTACTATAAAAGTGTAATGTGCAGCTGGGATATGCTATACGGACAATGAACAATCTGATCATGCCCTTGCATTTACAGATCGTACTTGATGTCTGCATCTGTCGGCTTTGTAATTGGATCTGGTATTTTATGAGCGCTTTGCAAAATAAGGACAGTGCAGGAAGAGTTGAAGGGGTGCCAGTTCTGTGTATTGTATTGTCACATACATTGGCAGGTGGAGAGTCACAAGTGTTGTTACTACACAGCCAAGATTTTTTTTTTTTTTTTCAAGTTCTGCAGCAGGAGCTGTCCTCTGATGATGTGAGCCAAAGCATCTCAGGAGGTCCCCGGCCCTCATGTTGGCCCTAATTTAACTATCAATAAGCATAAGGGGTATGATGAATAATCAAAGAATATTAAACCTTGAACGTGATGACACAAAAGAAGACATATCTCCTTTTTGTTCAAACTCAAACATTAAACAATGACTGCATCAGAACTAAATGACCATTTCTCAGTCATTGGGGTCAGCTGGTCATCATCCATCATCCACAAAGCAGCTCTTATTTCAAGAAGATTTAAACTTTGAGGACTGCTGTGCTTCCTACTCCTTTATCTTCTTCTACCACAATGCACTGTAAGTGGAGATAGTGAGTGGCTCATATCGATCTTAAAGGTTGACAGTTTACCCAGATAAAAGCTGCTTCTTAAGTCAAAAGGATGGCCAGTTTCCCAGTATGCTACTGTACTTTCACAAGACTGTACAATTTTCTCAACAAGAACACCAAAAAAACCTTTAAAAATAGGCAGAACTCCACTTTTTGACACATATTTGGTTTTATACAAGAGATTTTTCCTCAGCAATTTTCTTGGAAAAAGCACACATATTCTAGTTAATATTTTGGGTTTATTACAAAATGATCTAAACAAGAAGTCATCAATAAATCACAGCCTGATGTCATAAATTTTAGGACACGTTCCAGAGTGCTCTCTAAATGAGGGTTTGACATTAAAACTACTGACATTAAAGATAATGCTAAAACGTTACTCTGACAGCGTGCAAGAAAATAACCACCATGACAGTTTATCAGGAAAAGGTCAGAATGGAAATGGCTGTTCACTCATTATTGAGCTCCTGAGGCAACTTTTTACTGTCACTTGTTAATAAGTGTCAAGGCAGTTAGTGCCAGTGGCTGTTAATGTTGACTGGTGTGGGAGTATACTTCCTCTCAACGGCTTTTATCCAGGGTGGGAAATAATGAATTACAGTTACTGTAATTAAGTACCTTTTTTATGTTCTCGTACATAAAAGTGGAATCTGTTTTTTACTTTTATGCAGGAATGTTTTGATAAATGTACACCATGTTGGAATTAATGATAACGTATAAATATTATAGGCTCTGTAGAAGCACTGCACTGGGAACTAGCCATCTGCTGACCTTCCAACCATGGACAAAGTTGTAAGTACCATATACTGAAAGCAGTAAGAGTGGAGGCTTTACTAGATAGCACCGGTTAAATTAAGCCAACAACTGTAAGGACTATTTGTTTTAAGAAGTTCTTAAAGTCCATTGTAAATGACTATATTTTGATTACACTTGAAATACTGTCGCAAGGACAGCCACGCCAATGGTTTAAATAATGGCTCATGTAGAGCTGCCCCTGTCGAAGATTTGAATCATCAATCGGAGACCCTTCAGTCGACTGAGCGAGTATGCAGTGTACTATATGAGGAGCGCTCACTCTGTGGCTAAATCTGGGTACCGAAACGTCCCCAGATTTAGCTCCAGCGAGAGCTCTTCTCACTTTCACGCTGCTCTCCAGTTTAGGCAGCTGTGGACCCAGACCCCGAGTGAGTCTGAGTGAGATGGAGGCAGCTGGAAGAGAGGCTTTGCCCAGTCAGGCTCCAAGACAGCGTTATCTTCCTCTTCTGCTTAGAAGTGGTGATTAACAGCTTAAAGCAACTTAGAGGGGAACACCACCTAAATTAGGAATCCCAATATGTTATTTCCATGGCCTGGGAAAGTTCAATCAATATTTGTGAACATGAGCTACTCTCTCTCAAAGCCCTGAAACCAGAGAAGTAAGTCTCAAACTTGTGATGTCACAGGGTATAAAGTCTGGAGCTGCTCCTTAGAGAGTGAATGGGAGACTGATTTTGTGGACACACCAAGTGTTTGGGTATTTTTATACCTGAATGAGCTTTATTCTCTTGTAAGGTTCGCAGTTACTAAACAGAAAATGTACCCATATTCTTAGAACATTCCCCTGGGTGCTCTCAGTGTCATCTTCAACATCTTTTTCAATTTATTGTCTATGGAGCAGCTCCCAGACTTCTTACCCCATAACATCACAAATTTAACTTTTAGCACTCTATTTTTTTGGATTTGGAGGAGTTGCTCATGTTCACTTATATTTTTGGACTGTCTCATACCATAGGAATAACATATGAATTTTGAAAATGGGCATACTGTAAAACTCTTTTTAGATGTTATTTGTTTGTATAAAACCATGTTGTTGGCTACCTAAAATATGTGTCCATTCCTCGATTACCCTGTGAGTCATCCATACTAATTTAGTCAGCAAGGGTCCTCAGATCAAAAGAATTAAAAGGGTTTTTCATAAAAAATTAATCCAAGTTGTGAGTACTGTTTTAACAGAATAAAGTGGTGTTGTGTTGGTACGCTGGGTGCTGTAATCCTCGAGTGCCATAACTCATTCTCTCTCTGATGCGCTGTCTGCTGGAGCTGGGTCAAATGAATGATTCATTATTGATATCCTACCTGAAGCCTAATTTTTATAATTCCAATATTCATACTGGTATTACCCATTTTAGGTGAGCAACAGTTTTGTGTGAAAGGAATTAAAGGCCTGTCCCATTTAGACGCTTGTTCCAAATATCAGCCTGTTGATTTCAGGCTATAAGTTGAAGTTTTTATGGTGGATCCCCTTTAATACAAAACAGCCGCTGGCTTTTATTTGGTATCTGGTGTGTGCATAAAATGTAGCTGCAAGTTTTTCAATCTGTTGTTAGCATAGTTAGCACACATTAGCTCAGAGGGCTAACTTGGCTTGTTTACTATATTAGAGGAACGTCACTGTCATCCTGAATCTTCCGCCAAACCCTATTCAAGCTCTCAAACTCTATATGAAAGAAAAAAGTTGAGTTGGGCACGGCCCTAGTCCTGTGTCCAATTATTTTTTAGTAGTATTAGATTATGACATTATGAAGACATTAGCCAAATAAGTTGGTGAATATGACCCAGATAATGTTACACAGGCTAATGTTTCCATAGGGTTTTACTATCTGTAATGTTGGGGTGAGACAAAAATATTATAGTTCACAAGATTTGGATTTGCGCTATTAAAGTGTGCCTGTGGATTTGTTTTGAGATCTTAGGGAAAGGATATTTCTTTTTTTTTTAATGTAATGGGATGTGTCCAGGAAAAATATAAATAAGACTGACTTTTTTTAGAATGTCCCTAATAAAAAAACTAACATCATAACATTTTAACTTCCTTGAACTTCTTCTTAAGGGCAGTTATAAAGCTCCTCTGGTTCACTCATATTTTCAAACCTGATCCACCCAGTTTATTGGTCTTCTCTTTTTCTTTTTTTCTTCCAAACAACACTCATAAATTACAAATTTTAGAACTCAAATGTACTTGCAAATATTCATATGATGTTGAATTAACGGCAAACATGTTCATGAGTAGGAAAAGTAAATATGAAAAAAACTGGCTCTATCAGCTGCTTCACAAAATATTAACCAAGATCCATCTTCATTTGTACAGAACAACAAACTGACTAGCTGGTGTGGTGAACATATGTTAGCAACTCACTCTTGATCCAAATACAAATGCTGACAAATTAAAAGCATTTAAGCGTTCCCCTACATTTCATGCCATTTTCTCTCTCTCAACTTAAACTTTAATGTTTAGAGATACCAAGGCGAAATCTTGAAGCTCTGCTACAAATCTGTAGCATCTGTTGTATCACAAGCCAGATAACTGATTTTTTTATATATATATTTTGTCACCCCTCCCTCTCCCCACCACTCTTTTTTTCCCTGTGCACACACTCAATCCTCAGTGTTGACTGGCCAAGATAAGACATCAGCTGCGAGTCATCAGGCACAAAAAGGGCCTGCGGCACGCAGCTTTGCCTCGTCTTGACTCGCCTCACAGCGAGGGACACATCTCTCCATCCCTGTAGCAATCGATGACACCCTGGTCACCTCTTGTCCCAGCTCCCCCCTCCTTCTCACTGATCCCTTCCGCTAACGCGTGTTCCCTTTGCATGTGTGTTCCAACTTGTGACTCACTCGTGTCTGTACTTGGCCGGGGAGTCACACAGACAGACACACTCATACACACATACCAAAGAAAGTTAATTAAATGTTCACTCGGGAATCTAATAAATTTGAAAGCCTCCTGGGTTTTTCATGTATACATTAGTGCTTGTAATGTTGCCATATCAACTGAAATCGCTAAGGACACGTTCGAATGTTTACAGAGCGCTTGGATTAGTGTGGATGTTCAATTCTCTTATTCTCACAAGTTGTACGCCAACATTTCCACAGAGATGCTTTGGCAAGACTTCTGTGGTGTTGAGAAATACAGCGAGAGTCCTGTTGGTACTCAATATTGATATACAATAACTAGCCGTATAATATAAAATATTAAGTACAAGAATAGTTCTTGTTATTCATAACATACCGCGATGGTAAGTTAAGCCATACTTTTAAAAAATAAATAGAATGTGGAGATGTGAAATGGGCATCATTAAATGGCAAAACATATGGACAGTGAAACTGAGAATCCCGAAATAGAAAATAGATAAGATCTAATGGTCTAATTACAAACATGTAAAAGAATAGTAAATTTGCTTAATCACTGTCTGGCTGAGAGTTAGATGAGAACATAAACATCACACTCATATCTGTGTGGTAAATCTGAACCTTCCCCTTAACAGCTGGTTAGCTTAGCTTAGCAACCCAGTCCCCTGGAAATTACATTTGTATGGTGTTAAACCACTTCCTTAATTACGTTGTTGTGGCAACATGATCACTCCCTGGATTATGTTGAGAAACAGTTTCTTTCAGGTAATGAAACAGTACATACATGTACAGAGTATAGGCTTGGTAAGGAGGTCACTGGAGAGGATGGCAGGCGTACAAAGTCTGTCTTTGGTTTGGGCAGCAAAATAAATTAGGTAAAGGTTTGGAAAATATTGCAATTTTGGTTGGATTTTAATAAGAGATAAAATGAAAGACTCTTCACTTGGATTTAATTCACAAATGCACTTTGGTAACGCCTGGGGAAAGACTATGATTGTGATTAAATGTCAATAAAACAGGTTTTTAAAAATAATGCTGTAGTCACTGTGAGTGGATAGGCCCGCTGAAGATTGTTTTGGCAGAAAACAACTAACAATATAGTGTTAGTAGACATTTGGTTGATGTGTTCAGCATCAGCATTTTTCATTCATACCTTAAACAATCAATAAAGCATTTATTTGTCACATGGAATTATAGAAGGTATAACTCCAGTGAGCTGTGATCCCATCAGCCCCTTTAACTCCTGCACTGTAATTTAGTCCTCTTTTGCATATTCTTACATTGTTGGCTGCTGCCTTATTATTTGTCCACGTTTCCACATGGTTCTAGTAATCCATGGTTTCTGGTTGTGGAATGATTTAATATCCATACATTTTGACCTTGACAGGAGAGCCACGTGGTCGCTCCTCCCGAACACGGGCAGCGCCGCTCTGCATGGTGTATAGCAGTGATCTACAGCAGGAACAGGACAGCATCTCACTTCCCACTGTCACACTCATTTACCATAAAAGACGCCCTTACTCTCTTTCTCCCACCAGAGTTCGGCATATGTAACAGGGGCAGTTATACAGCAGTGATATGTGTAACAAAGTCAGATGTACATTTGTAATATTAAGTATTATAATTCCAGAAAATTTGTTTCAGTTGTTATTACCTGACACGTTTAGGCCTCCGTACCCAGTAGGTGGAATGTTTGATACTCCGTTTCTCTAGCCCTACGTTCACCTTTGCGGGTAACTGACCTGTAAAAGGGTGTCTCCCTAGGTAAGTATAGGTAAGTAACATTGCTCTTGTGGTGATTTCTGTGTTTTAGCACAGTTAAGCTATGTTAAGAAGTTCACTTCATGCTAACATAATCTGGTGTCACTTAACTTGTGTAGGGGCATGGGTTTGTATGGTTGTGTATGATGGAGGACTTTGTTTTTGCCACTTGCTGTCAGAATAAATGGAGATCGCCTCCGAAAATATCCACGGTCTGGGCCTCTATATCTACACAGACACAGACATCACTAGAGTCCACCGGTCACACATATAGAAAAAGAGCCTCCTGGCTGGATGGCTCTGTCAGGATTTAGTCAAGTTCAATGAAACAAAGAATATTACGGTTCCTGACATCCTGTATGAAACTGATGCAGCATGAAGGTCCTCCAGTTTATTTTCTAACGCTGGTACAGTGGCTAACAGGATGCTAGTTCAGCTGGTGCTCATTCTTTTCCTGGATGTTTACAGATGTTTATATTTTAAAACCTCGATCTGGCTAGCTAGCAAAAGTTGGTGGAAGGAGAGTTTACAAACTAGTGAGTTAATTTCCTAGTCCCCATGAATCACTTGCAGCCAAACGCCACCAGCGTCCAAAACCAACCATGAAGAGCATCAACAATGCATGCAAAACAGCCATAAAAGCATAAGTGTGGCATTTAATGACAGAGAGGCAACTGAAAGTGTGCTGCATCAATCAGCAACATTTCTTCATAATGTTAATAGAAAATGTAATCTTTTCCCTCAAAATGTATTTTCTGTTTCAAATTAGTTGCATGTATATATATATACACACACACATATATATATATATATATATATATATATATATATATATATATATATATATATATATATATATATGCGTAATTTCTAGGAGATGGGGCTTAGCTCAGCACCAAGATTGAAAACCAGGGGGAAAGCTCCCCCACTCTGTTCAAAGGTAAAAATAAATCCACCTGCTCACTAATTAACCACCGTATCTCGTTTGTTTAATTCACACAAAATTTGATGATAACTGTTTGTAATTTGAATATCATATTTCCCTTCTTAATTTGCATTATGTTGTTTTTAATTATGGTCCAATCTACAAGTAGTAGATTAAAAAGAATATTTCCAATTTTCTACTTTAATTATGCATCTTCTTTTTAAATTTGCTTCAGGGTGAGATCATCCTCCATAAAATCGCAGCAGACGGACTCGCTTGTAAAATCACAACAACTACATACCTTTATGCGCAGCCTTTAAAATGTGTGTGATGAGTAGCAGGAAAGGTTGCTTTGAAAAGTACAGGCTCAGAGGATGAGCGGCTGTGTGAATAATAGGACTTGTCAAACTCTTACAATGCACAAGAAGGATCACAAGCATTCTGGGCTAAAAATAACCACCACAGTGGTAATGAAATTAAAATGACTCTGCCTCTACCCTCTGATTAGAACCAAACAGACTGTTACAAATAGCAATTTAAAACTTCCCACGTGAAAAAACCATTGCAGTTCAAGTAGTGTGTGGGGTAGGTGGGGGTGTGAGCACCAGTGTGTGTGTTTGTGTGTGTATGTGTGTGTGTTGTGTGTGTGTTTGTCTGCATTAGGCTCAAGAGTAAGACAAGACAACCCTGTCTCCCAAAAAATGATACACTCTGATGGAAAACATGCAGAACTTGTAACACTATAGACCGAGGTTCGTATCCCAGTTCCCGTCTGTGAGTGCTTCTGCTAAGGTTTGGGAAAGATGGATATTTCGGTAACGTGTTTACAAACTAAGCTCTCACTATTATGTGCCTCAAGTCCCTGCTGACTTTTCCAATATTTAACCACGACCACAAACTTTCCCCTAACTGTAATCAAATGCTGCGAATGCCCTAAAGGAAAATTCCAGTCCATTTTAACCTGGAGTATTTCCCATCAATGTGGCTATTGTGGCTCCGTGGGCCGTGCTAACTTTGCACTCACCAAGACACGCGAAATGATTCATGTAAAAATCATGTTTGTTTGGGAAGCTGTAGAGACCTCGTGCAGTTTGCCAGGATATGCTTTGTTTTGCATGATTTCTAATTTCCCTGAATCTCAGCAATGACAGTGGTGAGTCCAAGGTCAATGTAGAACCAACATAGAACCACCAAAGCCACATTTATGGGACATACACCAGGTTGAAATAAGTTAATTATATTTCAACATAACCATATATTTTATATCATGATTTAGTTGCTACAAACAGATATTGTACTTGTAAGCTGTTATGTCTAACAACAGATTGGTATATAGGCACGACCATAGCCTTCTCTGCTGTCGTCTGTACTCTGCATTAATTTAGTTCACATTTTCTGAAAGCTTACACAGGCAAAATGGATCAGTACCACTGGAAATCAATGGGGCACAGTTCAAGCAAGATACCACTGTAGGACACGAACATTTTTTAAAGTGCCTGAAAGGGATGAATCACTAACATAGTGAAAAGAATCTCCATCCACATGTCGTGAGGTATTTACTGACCTCACAGGCCACAACCATCTACATCAGTGGTTCCCAACTGGTGGGTCATGGTCCATTTGTGGGAAACAGGTGAAAATAGATTGGAATTCCTTAAAAATAACCATTAAATGTTATCAGGTTTGCGACAAAGAGATATTGTACTGTAAGATCATATCTGTAAAAACAGTGTCATGGCTCATTTATGTCCAACAAAAGGTTTGTATATGGACACAGACAGAGCCTTCTGTCTTTATTTTGCGTTAATTTTGTCTGTATCTGTTTATATTTTCTTAAAGCTTACCGATACAGACTAAATTGAGCAGTACCACTGGAAATCATAAGGGCGTAATTCAAGCAAGATACAACTTTAGGACACAAAGACTTTTTGAAATGGTGGAACAGAAAGAATTAGTAACATAGAGAGAAGAATTCTCCCATGTCGCAAGGTATTCAATGGTCTTATAGGCCACCACCATCTACAGCATTACCTCCATTAAAAGGTACATTATTATGACCTCTATCATCATCGCCATGTTTGTTGTTGTCAGAAACCTTTGACTTGACCCTCTATTGCCATCTAGTGGATGAATCTATGCCAGCGTAAAGGATGCATGGAAGTATGTGGGCAGTGATGGCATAGATGTATAATAATACAGAGTTACCGCACATCAAGATGGCGCCTATTTAGTCCAGTGGATTTGCTTGCCTGAAGTTTATGCCAGAAGAGTTTTAACTTTCTGGTTTACTTCCGCAGTATGTGGCCCAATGATTATGCGCAGCAGTGTTTCTGCTGCTGGTCCTGCCCGCGAGTTCTCGCCAGGCTCGTAGCCTTTAAATTGTGATGATGTTTTAAAATCGCTTCTCTCAGCTTGAGGAAAGTTTTAAAGATATAAAACCTCCATGGATCAAAAATTCATAATAAAAAGTCATAATCAGGGTGCCCATTAGCTCACCTGATGGAGCAGGCGCCCCATGCGCGAAGGCTGTGTCCTTACCGCAGTGGCCGTGGGCTCAATTCCAACCCTTGGACCTTTGTTGCATGTCATTCCCCTTCACACTATAACTGTCCTATCAAATAAAGGCAAATAGCCCCCAAAATATCTTGAAAAATAATCGACCTTATTTGCAATTCGAGGTGTCCTGTCAACAGTTTCCGAGATGTCTCTTTTATAATGAGCGTCTTTGAGGAAAATGCTTTTACTGCTGCAATACTGCGAGTGGCCACCAAGAAAAATTAGAAGCAAGGCTTATCTAATCTATTTTTGCCCGTAAAGGGAGTACAAATCAGCCTTCAGTGAACCTTTCCCTGATATATTCTGTACGAACATCATGTATCTTGTCAGATGTACTTGTAAAAATGTTGATTATTATGTTGTTAAAAACACATTTCAGGCAGCAGCGTCTTTCTTTCAAAACATGTTTACTGCTGCAAATGAGTACTAAACTGTATATTAGTATCATTTGAATAAAAAATGTGCTGAAACTGAAAACCACCTTTTTTTAAGCAGGTCTTTGCTTCTGTAAGCAGTACACTGTCATAAATGATGAGGATGCTTACTGTAATTCTTTTTGCTTAAAATGTAAAAAGAGAAACACAAATGTTCTCTATCTTGTTGTTTGCTGTATACTTGTTTGTACTTGTGCTGGCATTATGACTACAACTAGCGACATAAAAAACAATTTTATACCATGCTCCAGTAAATGTCTTGTCATTTAAGAGGGTCTTAGATGTTAGATTCCAAACCATGAAATTATTTTCCCCCAGTGAGTACATTTTACTGTATCACTGTGCCGTTTGTGAAGCTTAGTCACACTTGTAAGTGCTAGTTACTGTATGCTGTATTGTAAACACTGCACACATGTATTGATTTATGCATAATCTGCAAAGTAAATGGGAGCAGAGTAGGTCAGAGCTTTGCTTTGAGAAAATAATAACTGAAATTGAAAAGCAAATTTCTTTATGAATCACCATTTCTTACAACTCTGGAAGCGGCTCCGATTCAAAACAGGTTCTTCATTCCTGACTCTGACTGCTCCTGAGTTATGGAGCAAACACACTGTACATAACCAACACTGAGGCTGTGACAGGGTGCACACAGATCAGTCTGATCCAACAGAGGTGGTTCATGGGCAGGATATGAGTGAATGTTCAAGCTCGAATAAAGGAGAATAACAAATTCAGGATGTCAGCCTGACTGCCAGTGCTGTGATTGGACTAATACTCTGTGGTTTTCCAAAGCAGCCTCTGTCTGTGCACATCGGCTGCAGCACGTCAAACCCTATCAGAAATACCACTATATACAGCAAAGCACAGCTCAGCACAATACAGCACCACAGCACAAACAACAAAGATCAAGAGCCACAATATCTCGGTATGACACTCCTAACAACTATCGAAGACGCCCATTTCTCTCTCTCACAAACATGCACACACGCAAAGTCAGATCCAACTCATGCATGAACAGCTGTACGCTCATAAACACCCACTCACATACATGTATCTACACATGTATGGATGTATTCAGGTCTTGTTATAATCATAAGCTCTAAGGACCTGACTTGCAGATGAACAAAGTCTTTGTTTTCACTCCCATCAAGTCAAAGTGAATGTGTCAGTCATATTTCTGAGGGTGTTCAATAATAAACAATGCTGCCTACAACACAATAAGAGGTTACTCCCTGTTGTTAACACAGCTGCGCACACCTGCTCTTGTTTGGAGCAACTGGAAAGTCAGATCATTTCCTTTGTTTTTATCATCTAATGGCACAATTGTGTGCCACAGTGCACAGCTCCCCAGAGCCTAGGTAATGGTGGGGAGATGCCACCCTCTTTCCAAAGCAAGCCATGTTTACTCTTATGCAGAATGACAAGCACATGCAGGGAAACTGACAATGTGCAAGTGTAAATTAGGTCCCCAGTCTGCTCCGCATTAATTATGAATTAAGTATAATTGCGGTGGGATTTTCTGAAGTCAATTCATTTGGACTGACTGTAATGTGAATATATTCCTAGCAAACAAGCTGTACGTTTTAAATGACTTAAAAAGGAGAGCACAGACAGACGTGCAACCGGTCAAAACCACAACAAGGTGAACACCAATCCCAAGAAAAGTCTACAAAGTGCTCAAAGTGTCTTGTGATTTACTGCAATTTAGACAGTGGTGTGATGATTGATGGGAATGGTGTGTTGTTTTTTTTTTTGGAAGGGTTTGATGGTTCACTTTTTATCTTACGTTCTATTCATCTACTTGTTTACGTGTTTATTACGACAGAAAAGACAAATCTAATTTGTACACACAGCATCTTTGCAGAGACGTAGCATACGCCTATGCAGAGCAACAAGCGAACTAAAAGACAACCATTAATTATCTCTTTCTCAGCTGTTGTTTTGACCATGCCTCTGACCAAACTAATGGATATTCTCAGTGTTTAACCAAGCAGCCAACTCAAACACTTTTTGAACAATAAAGCCAAATTGGAAGTGCCAAAAACTGCAGTTCCTTGAATGGCCTGTGAGGCTGGCTCAAAAATACCCAACTTTATAGCAGGAATAATATCCCTATTCATAACAGTTGTGCAGGGGGTGAATTTTATATAACCCACCTGTTTAAAGTTATGCATAATTAAGGGCTAGTCTGCTTTGAGTCACAGGTGAGTGACGTCTGTTGACAAGATGCTACTACGGCGCCAACATTGGTTAGGTAACATGACCATGGCATTGTGGCAGCAGTCACTATTTCAATGTGTTTTCAATTCAGAAAAGATGATTGTAATGTTTTGGTCGCCATAAAGAGTCTTGTTTAGCATTTTGTTGTACTAAAAGAACCTCTAAGAACTTGGGCATTCAGTTATTTTCGTAGGTACAATTTGTTTTCATGGTTTTAAGCCTGGTTTTAACAGCAAAAATTAGTGTAACAGACTGTTCTATATTTTGTGTTTCTCTTGAGTTGCAGTACGTGGTGACATTCCACTGTTTCAAGGTGCTCATGCATGTGTGAGAGGTTTAGTGTGTGAGGAAAATAAATGGGCAGCGGCTGCTGTTCGAGCTGTTGCACCATCCTCTGTCCCATTTATTGTTTTATTAATTATTAAGTTAGGGTGAACCCAGGATGTTTGGCTACATTAGCATTATCACACTTAACCATAGCTGTAAATGCTAACCAAGATAGCAGCTAGCGTTAGAGTTAGCTCCACCCTTTTGCCAAATATGGACACTTTTGGCTCCAAAAATCTAAGATGACGATGGCCAAAATGCCAAACTTTTCAAATGGGAGCTCACAAACCAAGGGGTGATGCCATAATCGCTATGTCAGTTTCTTTTTACACAATCTATGAATTAACAGGAAAAAAGGGGTCCAAAGTGCAACTGTCTTATAAGCACACTCACATGGCTGCAACAGGAGATGCGTAGCAAAACAAAGAAGTAAGTGGAAGTTATTTACAGATATAGAAATGGCACACAAACAAGC
Organism: Cephalopholis sonnerati; assembly: GCA_019142605.1. NCBI lineage: Eukaryota > Metazoa > Chordata > Actinopteri > Perciformes > Serranidae > Cephalopholis > Cephalopholis sonnerati. The sequence goes on along the minus strand of JAGQAX010000001.1, from coordinate 33,319,457 downwards.
ACAAGCACAGAAACCCCAAACCTGCAAAGACACAGTCAGCCAAAGTAAAAAGCTCTGTGTTTTGGTAGAGCTGGTGGAGTCTATGGTTTCTATTTTTATGGCAGTGCAAAAACAAGTGAAAGCTGCATTAAGTTGGTACACACTGCTGTGTTGCTGACCTTGAAAAGCACACTGTCTGACTGCTTGGTATTTTGATGCCCGCTGCAGATGTTGGTATTTCGGTGAAAAGTCTCTTTGACGTTGCACTAAAGATAAAGTACTTTATGTTGCACTCTCCCATCTCTACAAATATAACAGCACCACTATCAGTCATGTAAATGGGTGGGGACACAATGATTAATCACCACACCCCTCCACCTTACGCCCCACAACACCGCCGTGTTCTGTGCTGTGCCCATTTGAGCGAAAAAGCCGGCCTCATTGACCTTGCACACATGACCTGGCACTTTGCACTGGTCTTAGTAACTGCACCATTAAAATAGAGACCTAAATCTGTGAGGACGTATACACAGTATTAGACCCAATGAGATGTAAGATGGTGTTGAAATTGGATGTGCAAGCATGCATATATACTATAAAATAACTCAAGCAACCGTGAACGCAAGCATTTTTGTTTATTTAATGACATGGCAAGAGTAATGCTAAACTACAATGAAATTTGAATTGCCTTATTGTTCAATCGGAGTTCTTTTCTTCAAACAGCAATTAAAGATTAATGCAATTAAGACTTTTCGATGGTGATTTTGTTCAAAAGCTCAAACATCCCAGAGCAAGATTGTAATATTTTAGTGAAATTCTAAATTGGCGATTATTTAAATGGCTTTGTGATCTTCTAAAAGGCTGAGTCTGCAGAGGCTGGGTGCAGTGCTTTGAAACATCTATTTCTTAAAATGACTGATGCTCATTCAAGTGTGTATTCCCTGTGCTCTGTGTTCATAGATCATTGACTACAATAGCTGTGTTTCTGCTATTTTGGAACATTTGGGCATTTTCCACAAACTAATAATGCATAACTTACTGCTGGGTCAGCCTATCTTATCATTTTAGTTTTACTTTTTAACCATCAAAAGAGTAACCAGCAGTGGCAAACCAAATTCAATGTAAAGGTACCATTAACAATAGGGACTTGATTTCACAGTGCACTCCTGCTGCATAAGGGGCTAATTTGCCACAGTTGTCTGAAGCAGCTCTTTGGTTACATATAGGGCAAATTATACAGGTGCTATTGTTGGATACAGTTCAGTACAAATTCCGACTGAAGAAATGAGAAAGAGAGCAGTTAGCATGTCAGGACAAATTGACGGGCTAAAAGGATCAGCATGGAGTAACCTTTGTACAAAGACAGTAAGAAACAAGCAGTGAATAATAATAAAAGCTGTTTAAAAATGGATCTTTCTTGCAAAAGATGAAATTCAATGTTTTTCTTTTAATACCTAAATTTACCAGATGACAGTAACAATTAGGTAGTGCTGGGAAGTAGTATTAAAACTAAAAGTTTCATAATATTTTGCAGTAGCTTTCAGTGGTCCAACTACATTCATATTTGCATAGTGATTCAAGTGGTTAAATTACTTTTTTGGCATTTTTTGTGTAGTTATGGAAATATTTCACCCCTGGAAAGATGGTCTTTTCCCAAAACTCAAGTGTCTATGCAGTAGAAGATGCAGATGCTTTTGAAACTGGTGCAACATGACCAGAGAAAACAGAGGGAGAGGGCTGTGGCATTCACTTTTGCTCAAGAGGCTCAAAACCTACAACTACCAGAATGCACTGCGTCACACCAGACCAATAAACACTCCCATTGGTGGGTGTCATTGTGAGCTTGGCCATTTATCCAAGTAGGTCTTGCTGCAGCCGCAGACACACTCTGGTTAGGGTTAGGAAGAGATGTCTAGGGAATGTCTTGTAGTGAAGTGAGTAGTCTAGACCCCTCTTTATTTTTCCACAGGAAACAATATGGCGGTCGACCAGTAACAAATGATCTCATATTGCCGTTAAACAGTGATGTAAATTATGTTTCTGAAAATATTCTAGGCAGTAATAACATCTTGGTTGATGTTTTATCAGCACTGCTTAGTTTTACTGGTTGATCCCAGTATTTTCAGCCTCCATTTTTCCAATACAGGAAACAATATGGTGCTCATATGCAGCCAAACAGTGCACTAAAACATGTTTCTGAAGATATTTTAGGCAAGAAAGAGGCAACACAACGACAGAATCTTAAGATCGGCTATCTATACTGCTTGTGCTTGTGGTGGCAGGCATACAAGTACAACCTGTAGTTAGAGCAGCAGCACCAGAGCCAGCGAAAATCTGCTGGATGATGCATCATGTTAGAATTTGTATCAAACGTATATCATTAATTTGATCAATGTTTTTCCTTCCGAGGCACTTTAAAATATTTTCTCTAAGTAGCTTTACTTGACCAAACTAGATTTGTCCCTAGGGTAGTTTTTACTGTAGTTAAACTTCGTCCAGTGTAAAGTAATTGGTATCCTACAAGAGCTATGATTTTAAAGTAGTTTCCCTAACAACGCAATTAAGAATGTGTTGTGGACAGTAGTGTATTGTGTATAATGTTTGCCCTTACTAAGGCAAAATCAAACTGCTAGATCTCTGCAGGGAGTTGTGTGACTCTGCCTGTATGATACAGGAACATTACTTGCCTCCAGTCAGTGTGAAAGTGAACTTTTCCCTCCACTCGAGGCTGTGGCCAAAGAATGACTCTCAGTCATGAGCAGGCCTGAATCCTTTCACAATGTGTCAAAACATTTATATTTAAAAACCATAAATTATTAGTTTGAGGTATTATTTTGCAGGGGCTTATTTTGTCGGATTTGCATAGCATTATTTTACAGGATTCTAGCATTCTGATAATGAAAATAATTAAACACTAAGTACTGAGCAGTAGTCTGTTCTTAAGTGGGATTTTTGGACAGAAAATTATTCAGTGTTCACACAATAATTAGTCACAGTAATGAGAGTGATTTAGAGAGAGTGTGACCGGGTGGCTATTGAACATTACGAATATACTTTTGCCCCCGTCCATTAAAAAAAAAAAAATCACATTATGATCAACACGTGATAGATTAGGATGTTCCAACCTTTACTTAGATGAAAAGGCTGATGCTGACACGTGTTTGAGTCACAACATATAATGTACACTTTTATCTTCCATTTTCCTGGTAAGCAGAACAGATCACACGCTCTCAATGTGAACACAAAAGCCTGAATGTACGCAACCAAACCATCAAGCTACCAAGATATTCCATTTGTGAAGAAAGCCAAGGTCACGATGCAAACAGCACATCACCTGATGTTTAGCACACCAACAGGAGGGGATGAGGAATCGTCTCATAATTCCCCACTCACAGTTAGCTTTGCATTCTAATTACATACAAGTCTATGTTGCGACGTGATTCATGCTTTATCATTAAAGGAGCAGTTACTCAGCCAGATACATACACATGCGATGAAATGAAACTAGACAAACACACAGTCACATGCACGCTGTCACACTCTTGAACACTGAGCATTCTCAGCCTGAAAAAGACCTATAGAGCTGAAAATGGCCTCCCCACTCGCAGAGAAGAGGTCTATTATCATGACAACAGACATGTAGGACTGTCCAGTGAAGAAGAGGCTAGTGCACTATTGAGAGAGAGGGGCTAATTTTCACTCAGTGGGGTTATAATGAGCCTTTCATCCTCTTATCCTGCCCGGTTACCATTGGAAACCATACAAGCTCTGACATGAGCAGCAAAGCAGAGCAGAACTACTGTAGCATTTATAATAAGGCAGTAAATAAGTATAAAAAAGGAGGAGAGAGAGGTTAGACTTGTACTTTGCTCAGTAAGTCATAACCAAAAAATACCAAGGCACATTGCTTTGCAAAAATTAAAAAAGCCTTTAATAAATGGGCTTAGCGCCTACGCGTTTGAACTCGTAGTCTTCATCAGGGTGTGTAAAAACAAGTGGCAGCTCACAGATATAACGGGGCTGGTGTTAGCAGCCAGGCATTCAGAGTAGCACTGGATGATTTACACAGGTACGATCAAATAAGTGTGTGTGTGGGCATAATTAGGTCAATATTTTTAAGGTTAGCAGACCCTCCATAAGTAATCAACAGGATCAGAACACAGTCATAAAAAATGTCTCCACTTTTATCTAGTCTTTGCCTGTATTTTATCATATATGCTGCATTGTATTATTGTATATGTATTACTCCAATGTCAGTAACCCTACACTTCCTGTTTTAATTCTAAAAGCCTAACCAAGGACAGCGGCTGCAAATTAGCCATGGCTAGAAATCTATATGCATTGCATTTACATTGTATTTTACATAAGAAGCGATGTTTTATTTATTTGTCCTTGTTTAATAAACAAGTAAAAAATAATTGCATAGAAAAATACATATTAAAGTAACAATTCTTCTGACAGCTCTGACTTATATCAGGCAAACAAGCAAACTCTTTCCCCCATATATGAGAGGGGGAAAAGTTAGCCAAACAAACTACTAACAAACTGCTACAAAATGAAAACATTTAAAGGACCATTTCACTCACAAAATAATCATTTGTAAATCAATAAGTTTGTAAGAAAAGTATGCTCAGAACTTCCCAAACATTTGCTCTTCTACTAAAAAGTCTGGCATTGAAAAGAGAATAGATAGGTTTCACTCTCAGTTCAGATTTAAATGGCAACCTCTTAACAAAAAATGCATTTGTTTGGAAAGTACTCAGCATACGACTGGATAAATTAGACCTGCATTACACTGCATGAGTTGTGGGAGTTTGTAAGAGATATAGTTTATGTGGTCCCAAATCAATCAATAAATCAATATGCAGACAATTTTCTGTGGAGGCATGTGAGAAAAACAAAGTTTTCTTCACAAATTTGAGGTAACGCAGCAAGACTTACTGAAATATAAACGGTCATTCTGTGGGTTAAGTATTTCTTTACGGTCAGCTTCGACCTCCGAGGTGGCCTAACTATGGAGGGGTGGACTGAGCAGCGCATATCTCCAGGCTGGCTGAATTTGAGTTGCTACAGACACTGAAGGTATGTCTACAGAACTACTATCCGCTCTCCTGCGGGGGAGGTAGTGTACAAACAGAAAGGAAGTGAGGCGGAGGGAATGTAGGGTGATAAATAAAATAAGCTAGTGCAATGCAAATACAGGTTGTTTCTCAAAGTCAAGAAAAGATCTTTAAATGGATGAATTTAAAGGATGCTATGTAATTAAATCCTACTTAAGGACAGCTCCAATGTCAAGGATCCTTCAAATTCTACCGAGGACAGAGTCCTTCATTCAGAGGATTTTCAAGGATGCATGCAGGTATAATGCATCCACAATGCTTTGCGCAGGATTTGCTGGAAGTGAAGGCGGGGCTTCGTCAATGAAACCTGCACCAGCGGAGCTCGGCAGGATTTTGATTAATATGTCATCGATTTGGATTAATATCTCCATGAGTTTTTATCATACAGGCATAAAAACGTTTTTCATTTATTGCAGTGATAGAGCCCTCAGTGCTTAAGTATAATCCAGAAACATATTCTCCCTAAAAGTCATGTGACTTTGAAAATACTGCTCACATTTGTTCAAATTGTGCAACAACATTAGATAGTGCCACAATTATCCCAGTATCCTGAAACCCCTTCAGTCTGCTGAGGGTTAATGACGCACATCTGGGGACCCTCGTTAGCTTGTTCCAATATGTGTTCACCAAATGCTAGGAAGGACCTTTGCCTGGAAGGATTCGTCCTACCAAGGAAGGATCCTTGACTTTGAGAAACACCAACAGTCATCCCATCACAACAAACATATTTTCAGATACTGAACACAGTCAAGCTCTACTTCAAGGACAACACATTCTCACCCTGACCTCGTACATATTGACATGTTTGGTCATGGACTTTCCACGTCCAAATACGACGTGCAAGGTACCCTGGGTGCGTTGGCTGTTGACATTCTGGGACACTGTGTCATGTTCTACCTGTTACATGCATTGTCTTCTTTCAACAGACACTTCTGTTTTCATAGGAAATTTAATGAAAAAAAATGCACATCGGTACAACACCATGAATTGACTTGTTTTTTTCCTTTAACAACAAACACACATGGTTGGATTTAGGCAACAAAAGCAAGTGGTTAGGATTAGGAAAAAAGAACAGGGTTGGCTTTTCAATCTTATGGGACATGAACACCGCTCTCTCAGGTGAAATTCGGTGTTTGCTAGACCCATCCACCACCACTCCTGGCTGCCCCACTTGGACTTTCCCCGCCCTTACTTTCCTCCTTGTCCCACCGAGTTAAACTATAACGGCAACATGGGTAACAGGGCAACAGGGTAATTTTCCATGTAAATATTTTTCTCTATCACTGTTTGTGATAGAGAAAAATGATGATGATGTTTATGATGAGTTTGCTAACCTTAAAGATATTATTGCCTTGTTAGAATTGACCTAATTATGTACACACCCACTTTCTTGACTGCACCTGTGACAATTATCCAGTGTTACTCCAGTGACTGCCTAGCAGCTGACACCAGACTTGGTATATCTGTGAGCTGCCACTTGTTTTTACACGCCCTGATGACAACTGTGATTTGAAATACGTAAGTGCTAAGGCCCCTCAGCAAAGTCTAATCACTCTCTTCTTTTTTAAGAGTCTGTTTATTGATACCTGCTTTCATAAAGTTGCATCCCTCAGCCTACTGACATTCGCTCTCTCTATAGTAAATAAGTATAGTTCTAAGAGTATAGTTCTAACATCTGATATTTTAGTGTATGCTCACCAAAAGGCTGATAACGTGTCTCATCTTTATCTGAAAAGCAGCATGACAAATCAAGTCTGGACCTTTAAATATGGTGTTTTTCTTTATTTATTTATTTTGTGAAAAAGCAAAAATTGTATCTACGAATTAGTCATCTTGCACTCAGACTAAAATAAGAAAATATTTTTTTTCCCTGAATAATTCAACTGCATGGTGTGCAGGTTTTCCATTATCAAGTGTACTTTCACACACCAGCTACGTACATTTGGAATATCAGGAAGTGTGTGCAAAACAATGTGTTTAATGGGATATACCGTACATTAGCTCAGTATTTGTTCACTGCTGTTGTAAAGTCTTCTGTATCACGCAACTTCTTTATAACACTGAAATTTTAACGATTCACATATATTACCTTAAAGTATCTGCTGATGTTAAAGTACCAAAATAGTGCAGTAAGCGTATAGAGATAAATTCACATTGCAAATGCTAATTAGAAACAGTGAGGTCTTGATAAGAGGGAGCAGATTCTGGAGTATGGCTGCGTGTGCTTGGTGTACAATAAAGAGGTTTCCTGCTGGGTCATATGCAATCGAAATAGCAGATATAAATCATTTCTTTAATCACTACAAAGGTAACAGGTAGGGTCACCTCACTAAATCTTTTCATGAAGCAAGAGTACAGGTTATCTGTGCCGAATTAAACACTTTTATAAAGGCGTCCTCCTACCGAGGCAAAGCAAAGAAAGCAATTGCGCAATTGTGAGACCTCTTGGAAGATTTTTTTCTTTTTATTGTTCCAGTCTTGTGCAGTCTTACACCTCAAGGAGCAGTGAAAGCCTTGAGCTTGTAAAGAAGTCCTGCAGCATCTCTGATAGAGGAGAGAATCACCAAGGCGATGCGGATTATACAAAAGATAGCTTGCAATACACTCGGTGACACATGGACATGAAGTTGCTCGGCTGAGATGGTCTGAATATGAGGAGGTTGGCCAAACAAACAGATTGCACATGAATGACAATGAGGCAGAAAATTGGTGAGAGCGGCAACAGACAACGGCGGAAGACTGAGAAGCAATATTGCATGAGGGCTTTGAAATATGCAGGTAGGTTGTGAAGTAGGTTTCGAGCGCATGGGCTGCTGCTGCTGCTGCTGCTGCTGCCACCCTGCAAACACACCCACATATCCTCCATACTCTCCTCTCTTTCTCTCTCTCATTCACCCATACAACCACAGAAATAAAGAGAGAGGATGGATAGAATGACAGAGTGGGCAATAGAGGTTAAAAGATGAATTTCCCAGCATCTTTTGCCTTCGCCTCTGACCATCTGCCTCTCTGGCACAAGCCCTCCTCTCCGGAGGTTAAACTCTAAATTGGCAGTCAGCTAAGCAGCCACTTAGAAAGGAAGGTTCAGGTGGGTAAAATCAAATAGTTATATAGTGTGTTATACACTTTGGGTGAGTGCAGGTTGAAAACAAGAAGAGAAGAAAATGTGGAATACTGCTAAATTGGACCGCTGAAACGTAGCCTTCCAACAAACAGGGATGGAGAGAGGGGTGAGGTGAAAGCAAATTGACAGGCAGATGGTGAATGATGAAAATTGAGAAATAAATTAGAGAACAAAATGAGAAATACACAGGAAGGAATGAAATGCAGGCGTAAAAGACGGAAGATTGAGGAACGCAGAAGGAGAATAGAATGAGTGGAGCAGCGGTGGAGAAACAGAGAAGAAAATGCAGCCATGAAAATTGGAAATCAAGAAAGAGAAAGACAGAGAGAGGGACAGGATACAAGGGCAAGAAGAAAAAGTTGAAATCAAATAATGGCAAAACCGCTTGTTCTTCGTCATTGGGTGGCAAACAAACAAAAAAAAAAACAGAAAAATGCATATATGTAGCGGGAAGCTTGTCTCTGAGGTAGCCTGTGGTCTCGTCCCTGCACTCAAGCTGAGAGGGAAAATGAATACTGACAGAGAGAGGAGAACAGGGAAGGAAAGAAAAAAAACAAAAACAAATGTCAGGCTAGTATTAAGTCAGAATCTTAAGCCAAGCCTCTCATCTCACACCACACAGACAGGCGCTCTCCAGAAAACCCAATAACAAGGATAGGGGGTCCACAATAGCCCGTTTTAATTAGATTCCCCAGTGCTGATTTTTTCTTATGCTAAACAGGCAGGTAAGGCTAAGACGTGGTGACACTTCCACGGCGGCGTTTAGTTTCATTAGCAATGTGTGGCAACTACAGGCAGATTTACAACTGGACCGCCACACAGAGATTGGGCACTGGTCCCACATTCTCATGGTTACCCCACATTCAGCCTGGCATCCCAAATGCCACCCTCCCATTTTCTCTCTCTGTCTCACTTGCACAAACACATGCAGCCTCGCACTGAGAAAAAATAAGCATTATGGACAAGCTTGTGTTTGTTAAAATTAATAGGAAAACACACAAAAGAATAAATCTTTGGTGTCAACAGTCAAGAGTATATTGTTGAAAATTATGTTATTGACTGAAAACTGATTGATTTGCTGCAGAATGAAGCTTGTTTAATCTTTCTGTGTCTATGCAGGGGCACATATTTGCATGTGCGTGCGTGCTTGTTGGCCTGGCAGCAGCTCCTCAGAAAGTAGGACTGAGAGCCTGTTACAGCAGTCCCAGTGTGTGGCCTCCCTTGGCACACAAACACAAATTAGCTGAGGGACGACTGCTGTGGCAGAAAGCTTCTCTGCAGACAAAACCTCTTAATATTCTTTCCAAGTCCATTAAGGCCTCAAGAGATTGGCCGGGATTGATTGTTTGTGCTTGATATTACCAGGGCCTTCAAGGCCAGATCCTCGTCAAAAATTAGAGATGGCATTTGGTAAAGCCTAAGGAATTGAAAAACTAAATACAAAACCTGTGCGTTGTTATCGTCCGCACAATAAGGAATGATGGAGGAAGCCTTCATCTAATTAGCAAATACTTGTTGCCATTTCTTTTTAGCTTTAGGGTTCATTAACAATTTGACTGGTTTTCCAAGTCAGTGACTTCCAATTTTTTTTTTCTTTATGTCACTATGTTTTCTGGCAAGATAGAGTTCTTCCAGTCAATTATTCAATTAAGGCAGTGACCTCTCCACACCCCCTCCGCACACACACATGCACAACACACACATGCACACACACGAAGAAGAAAGGATTCGTTCTTGTGAAGCCCTGATGCAGGCACCCAGGTGCAGAATAGAAAGCTGCGACATCAAATGAGGCTTTATATTTTTTCCTTTTATACTGACAAAGTCTAAAAGATTCAAATATGAATTATTAAGAAAACAGACCAAAATTTCATTACTAGGGGGATAATATGGCTTTTTTAGAAATATATTCTGTTATGATCATTTTATTTTACAAATCGCATTGAAATATTGTCAAGATTTTAAACGGAACATTTAAAGGAACTTGACAAAGACGTCCTTTGTGACTGTTGGTATAAAGATTTGTAGCAAACCATTTAATAGTCTGAACCAAAGTGGTGGACTGACCAACATTCCCATGTAAGCACACATGAACTGTAATGTAATATAATGGTAATACAGTGCCTTTTTACATGTGACATGCCCATGTGCCTACATTGTGTCACACAATCATGTGTCATGTTTCCCAAATGACAAGTCAAATACGCTGTATCGGGAATAGTGTTACTTTGATAATACTTTGAGACCATTTTATACTAAAAGTTGGTGTACAATGAAGTCATTATATAGTGTCAGTGTAAGGTCAGACTGAGTTTGGGACACAATAGTAGGTTATGAATGGCAGCCTATAGCTATTCACTGAGTTTGCGAGAACTGCACGTCTGGTCTTTCGGTTAGAAATCAGGTCATTTTAGGGTCACATGCACTTTAGAAATACAGTTAATAGGCAACTGGCACATATAGAAGAGTACAAGAGCCTGTTTGATAATAGGAGGTGGCCATGTTAAGACTGTAGAAAAGATACATAAATAATAGAATGGTATGTGTGTGCTCATGCATAAAACGGCAAGTGACAAACTGACCCTCACTTGCACTGCAAAAGACACCCATTTTAACAAGTCCTTTGGTCTCGCGCTGAGCCGTCAACACTCTATACGCCTTTGTGATGTTACATAAAATAAGAAAACAATATGGCAAGATAATTACCGCAACATTTCCCTTTTGTTTCATGGATAGATATTTACATAGGTCTAGATTCCTCGGGGTGGAGGGAAGCAGGCCCCATCAATATTTAGAACATGTGCATTTGTAGCCCCCCAGAATAGAAACATGAGGGCACAGTCATACTTGAGCAGATGCAGGTGAGTCACCATCACCTGACAAGGCAAAATTCATGCTGAATGTGTATCTGTTAGCTTGATGTTCACTTGTTGGCTAGCTTGATAGCTAATAAATCCCATGAAATGTACTGTTTTTGGTACATTTTCCATTTCCTTACATTCGATGCCTGTCGCTCTCATTTAGGGCATTTTGTAGTTGTCATAGCTGATATCATACAGTATAGGCTGGTTAGACTTCTTTGCTATTGGTTTAGGCTCCAATTTCGCTGGTCGAAGTTCACCAAAGTTGAACTCCACACGATGTGAAGATGCAAATCTGCTTTGCCACCAGAAGTGAATCTTTTACTGGCCCCTTTGCTTGCACTGAATGGAAGTGAACAGGAACCAAATGACGCCGGTGTTAGTTTCCCTCGTGCGGCCTTGGCCTGAAAGTAGTGGAGGCCTTTTATTTTGACAAAATTAAAAGACATTTACACCATGAATTGAGGCAGAAAAAGCACAAATTGGTCCATAAAAATCCACCAGAAAGCAGGAGATTAAGTGTTTGATGCTGAATGTCTCCACCGCACATACTTGTTTGCTATTGGTTGAGGCTGCAACAGAGTTCACCAAACTCCTCACGATGTGAAAATGCAAATCCGGTTTGCCAGCAGAAGCGAATATTTACTCACCCCTTTGCCTGCACTGAATGGAAGTGAATGGGAGGCAAATAATCACTAGTGTTAATTTCCCTTGTGTGACCTTGCCCTGAAAGTAGCAGAGGGCTTTTATATTGACAAAATTAAAGACATTTACACCATGAATTGAGGCAAAAAAGGCACAAATTGGTTCATAAAAATCCACCAGAAAGCAGTAAATTAAGTGTTTGATGCTGGGAGTTTTCAGGTTGAGGACCCCCAACCACACCCTGTCACATGTGTCACCCCCACTGTTGAAATGAAACAGATGCCCTCGGATATTTGTGCCTCTATCCTAAAACAGGAGACAGTGCAGATCAGTGTGATGCCAGCAAGAGAATTAATCTTGATTCTAGCAGAGTCAAGTAGATTTATATACATGTGAATTCTAAAACTATTGACAGGTGATTTGGCTTGTTTTCACTGAATACATGTATTTTTTGACAGTGCATACATCACAAGAGTGTTGTCCTACTAAAACAAAGCTAGCATCCTGACAGGATGAAAGATGCATTGCAAACCACATGACCATTCCTAATCAATAATGTCCTTCTTTGTCTATAGGACAGACATGGCTCCAAACTGTGCTCCTAATCGAAAAGTAAACACGAGATCAAAGAACATGCTCCTCTAAGATATTAATCAGTCCAATCTGCCCAGTGTGTTGCTTTAAATCCCCTCTGTCCTGCTCTGGTTATGAATATCATCCCAGAGGCTGGGCTATTAATAAGTGGACACACACACACACACACACACACACACACACACACACACACTTACTCACACATACGCACACTTCCTACTGTGGAGATATGGACCAGAACAAGGCAGCCACTGATCTCTATGGGTGAACAGCTTAGAGCAGTGTTGAATAAGTGTTGAGGGAATAAAGTCCCATCATCACCACCTCAGCACACACATATACATACACACAAACACACATACACTCAGACACACACGTGCACCATTCATGAGGGATTCCATGTGATGTATGGCCTGGGGCAACCACAGTCCTAAGTCTGTGGCGGTGAAGGAACCTCATTGTTCCCCGGACAGAGGCTGGGCTGGTTTCTGGGACACTGAGACACCCTACCAACCATGTAGCGGGGTCACATGTCACATGACAGACGGAGCCGCAGCTTTTTAAAGATTTGAGGAGAAGGGGGAAACGAGGGGGCTGTCATGTGAGTCAACCACTGGACTGTCTCACATGCTTCCGCAGATGTTAATTTTAAGTTTAATATATGAGTGGCAAATTTTTATTCCATGGCAAATTAAATAAAGTTTATGACACACTCTATTTGAACAACAGAGAAACTCTTGTGCTCTTTATTAGTTTACGCCAATGTTTCGGAAATGGGATAAAAATTGTGGGGGAAATTTACAAAGAATGGACTGCAGCAGCTGATAGCATCATAAATTGCACATTACTTGCAACTAGGGCTGCCCCCTAATGGTTGACCAAACGTAGTCCACCAGAAAGGTCATTAGTAGACAAGATTTCATTGGTTGCTTAGTTGCAGAAAAAAAATCAACTCTACTAGGAGCTGCTCCTTGTCAAAATAAATCAAAACCTATATGACTGGACAATGTGGGAATTTAATTTGAAAGGACAGACACAGGAAGTGGCCATGCTCAGCAGTCAGTCAGGAGTCAATTTACAGTGCAGGTACCTGTGGTTATTCCACAGGCTAGTTAATAACATGTCGGGCAGGAAATCCAAAGTGTGGGATCATTTTGAGAAGGTGAAGAACGAACCCAAGGTGATATGTAAACTCATCTTCATTGGTCGACTACAAACATGACGTATCATCTGAAACATGGAAGTAGCTACATGCCCATTAGCCCACAGCGTCATTAACAGGCGGCTCGCTCAGTGTGTGACGTGCACTTGTAGATAAAATATAGGCCTATATTAATGAAGGTTCATTAGTACGGTTTTATATTTCTCTGTAATGTAGCACAGTGTTAACAATGTTACTGAGACTATTCTTTCTCACACCTTCAACTCAAACCATTGTGTTGCCCCACCCAAAATATATCATTTAATAATTACATTAGTATCTTAAACATGCAGGCGACTAGTCGACTAATGGCCCTAAATGACAACTATTGGTCGACTAGGAAGATTCTTAGTGGGGGCAGCCCTACTTGCAAACGCTTGCTTTGTCTAAAGGTCTGATTCACAAAAGATACTGCACTAATGGCATGACAGCAAAAACACACAAATAAAGTTTTGCAGCTAAGTGCAATTTGCTCTTTTTTTGAATAAACGTTGCCTTTGTGCCATGAGCACCTGCAGGCATATCAATGTAAAAGAGAAAAACAAAACCTGACTGACAGGGTGCAGATGCATTCCTCAGAACTTCAGGTAAGGAATTTAGGGAGCTTTTTTGCCATTATTTGATTGGACATAGCATAAAGAAATAGCATGAAAGAGGGAGAAAGAGTAGAGATGACATGCAGCAAAGGACTGTGGGTTGGAATCAAACCTGAGGTTGCTGCAGCTCTACCAGGTCAGCTTGTGGGTGCCCCTAAGTATAGAATTTAAACATGACAGAGAGAAACTGTATTTGGTATTTAATATCCTAGTCTGTCACAGCGCTTCAGTGACCATCAGCTCTCTGAAGACACTATTCATTCCAGTGTAAATGTGTGTGGCTATTAGCGCTGATCTTTGTGAATTGGACTGGTTGTGCATCGAGGCTCGATTACACAGAAGGGAGCCAATTTTGTGCCAAATGTATGCATATTACTGAATCTGAATACCTGCAAAAAGCACAGCAGCACCAAGACACTATTTTCTTGGCAGCACAGTGAGGAGTGACTTTCACCCTTTGCAGGTGCTTGGAGAAATACACAGTTTCTTTTTGTCTTATTTGTGCAGGTTTAGCAGCAGCAAACGCTGCGCAATCCTTCTGTGCATTCGCCCATCTGTAGGGAGACGACAGAGTCAGACAAATCAACAGAGTGGATAAAGTTTCCCTTCCTTCATATCTGAGCTTGCATTAGAGCCTTCTTGTATATGTAACAGTAAAAGTTGCAGCCCTCAAAAGAGCATCCTCCTCTATTTTTTCTTTTTTTTTTTGCATGGCAAATGTTCCCCTCCTTGCTCTGGTACTGGAGCTCTGCTTTCTGAATGTCACAGCTGAAAGCAGCCATAAAGCTCATACATTAAAAAAAAGAAGTTTTCTGGAAAAGCAGTTGTGGCAGGAAATAGAAAATAAATCTGGGTGCATATATCCATTATCAGGGCACGTTATCGTCAGAGGGGAGTCTGCGGAGAGAGAGGAATCCAGGCTGGGTCTCTATGTGCGCCGTAAGATAGGGGAAACCAATTTTCACCTCTTTCCTCCTCATCCCCATCACACTACTTGATTCAGCCCTCGCTAACTCTGCACAACCAGGACTAAATCACTTCATCTAAATAAGCTAGCCAAATGTTTTACACCTCTGCATATTACTGAGTGGCGATAAGGTGCTGGTTCACCATTCCGTGCAAAGCATCTCTTCTTTTTTCCTTTTTTTGTCCGCTCCACGGCC
This sequence comes from Cephalopholis sonnerati, assembly GCA_019142605.1. Taxonomy (NCBI): domain Eukaryota; kingdom Metazoa; phylum Chordata; class Actinopteri; order Perciformes; family Serranidae; genus Cephalopholis; species Cephalopholis sonnerati. Next base: position 33,304,174 of record JAGQAX010000001.1, on the reverse strand, counting down.
CTAACAAAGATGAGCAGGACTGTAAGCTTCTGTGCATGCCAGGGCTGCAGAGATAGAAAAGTGCAAAAATAAGGAGGTGAGAGTATTTTAAAACCCTGCCATTTCTTATACCCTCGACGATAAAACAACAGACAAGCCATATTTTATGTTTGCGTTAAATATTCCCATGTGCGGCACCTCTATGACAGCTTATTCTCGGGCAGATTTATCACAACCCTTATCTGCTCAACTCACCAGACAAAGGCAAGGCTCACAGCTTACACTGTAGCGTACTGATGCCTGAGGCACAAGAACAAAGCATACAATCAATACAAATCTGCAGTCTATATATTGAACAGGAGTGGGTTGACACACATCCTTCCAGTAGCCATACATCACAACTTCTTATCTAATTAGCTCCCTGAAGAGCATTATATGTCTCCTAATTCACTCATATCTCTCATTGTACTCTCCGCCAGAGAACATCATGTGCCATCCACGCTAACTGTTGTTGCTCTTTGTTGTGGTGATGAAGGGAATCTATTAATGATGTAGTACAGATTTAAGGAAATATATAATTAGTCTTAACACCAATTAATCAATGTTCTTCATCCAGTTCACCATGGGAAATAATTTATACTTAATTCTATGATCTGCTACGGTTCAATCAGAAAGATCAAACCTCTCCCTGCGTTAATACCCAGACAGCTCAAGCTCTCATCTAGAGCAAGATAGGTTTTATTTTGAGGTTTATGAGCACACAGGCACTCTCCGATTTATAGGCAATGGAACAAATCTGGAAAGAGCCACCACATGATATCATATGGAGTCACGAACCCAAGTTTACGACTTAAGGTTATATTTTTGGAAGCGCCGTCCATGCTCATAAAGACAACAATAATGTTGTATGTTGAAACGTCCCTTTTATTTTCATGTTATTCATTACTGAGTGATTACATGGAAATCCTTCAAAATCCCCATAAAATCATATTTGTGCTTTTATTCTTAACCTAATGTGCTTCCTGTAAGAATCCGTGTGGAACCAACTATCAAGTCCTAAGAAGACTGTAACTAAATATCATATTTATCTGCTTAAAAGGCTGAAAAGTATCAGTTTAATTTCAATCCTCTGTCAAAGGAGATCATACAGAGAAGCATAAAGATCTCTTTCTCTTGGTATGAGAATGTTTTCAACCCTAGCAATTCTCATTTGTATGTTACTAAACTGGTCTCTTAATTATGTTGTTGTGGCAACGTAATCGCTGCTGGGATTATGTTCAAAGGCATTTCTTTTAGGTAACAGAACAGTACATTCAGGTGCCAAATACGCCTTAGAAAAGGGTGGCAGCTGTACAAAGTGCAGGACCTTGACACCAGAACTTTGGGTTTGCATCCAGACCTCTGCCTTAGGTTTGAGCAATAAAATTACTTTGGATAAGGTTATGGAAAAACTGTGATTCTGGTTACATTTCATGCACACACTATAGTTCTCAGATGATTTCACTTTCTGTCATTGTCTTTACACAGTTTCCAGCTGCCATGTTATCTATCCAATCTTCTACAATAAAATGTTAAAGTACAATGGGATGTACATAAAACCAGAGGAAGGAGATGCAGAATGCAGAAATCTCAGAGGAAGAAGAAAAAAGGGACAGGCCAATAAATAAATAAAAACAAACAGAAGAAAAGATGGGGGATGGGGGGTGCATTAACAAACGCATTGCAGGATTCCACTCTTCATGAATTTGGGTCTTCACAGCCTTACTGCATATGTGATCTGTTCCATCTCATACTGTTCCTGTACCTTCTTAATCCAGATGTTGTATCTTGGATGTTCAGGTTTCAACGATTCATTCATTCCTTCATTCATTTTCCATGACTGCTTCTCCTGTTAGAGGTCATGGGGAGGGCTGGAGCCGATCCCAGCTGACACTGGGCGAGAGGCAGGGTACAACCTGGACAACACATTCTCACTTCGACCTCATCACATATTGACGTTTGGTCATAGACTTTCCACCACCCCTGGGTGCACTGGTTGTTGACGTTCTGGGACACCGCATCATCTTTCAAGATACACTGCTGTTTTCACAGAAAATTTAACGATTACATACAATCTCCTTCAAAATAAACGCATTACGTTGGTACAACACTGCAAATTGACATTTTTTTTCCTTCAACAACAAACACACATGGTTGGGTTTAGGCAACAAAAGCATATGGTTAGGTTTAGGAAAAAAGAACAGGGCTTGGCTTACGAATCTTACAGGGACGTAAACACCACTCTCTCAGGTGAAAGTTGGTGTTTTGATGGACCCGTCCACGACCTCTCCCACCCGCGCCATTCGGACTTTCGCCGCCTCAACTTTTGTCCTTGTCCTGCTGTGTTTCCCTGATGCCGTTAAACTATAAAGGCAACCGGCCGTGTATCATGCCGACATTAAAGAGCGCCTTTTTTTGTTGGTTTCTGACGCCACAAGTCACTACCCAAGCGCCAGATTTCAGCGACTTCGGAGTGAGACCAGGCTCACCTGGACAGGTCACCAGACTATCACAGGGCTGTCACATGGAGACAGACAACCATTCACGGTCACATTCACACCTATGGGCAATTCAGAGGTTTTAGTTTTTAGATTTCAACCATTTAATTGTAATACATTTAATAGCAGTATTCAGGTGTGTTTGAAACAGACAGATTTTGGCCCTTCCCTCAAAGCCTTCAGGATTGGCACTGAGGAAGACCACCTTTGGATCTTGACATCTTGGGATGTCTTGATGGAACAAATGATTTTGTACGTTTCAATAAAAAAGCATTAAAAGGAGTCTTGTCTTAGTTTTAGGCAACAAATGCACTTTGGTTAAGGTAAAGAAAAGATCATGAGTTCACTTAAATGTTAATAAAAAAGAGGTGATAAAATAACTGCGGATAGCATATTGCAAGACTGTAAAACTGAAATATTTTTTCAGTGAAAATTTTACTTAACGTTTCCTCATTGTGTAGAAAACAGAATTTGTTCTGCATTACATTCCCCTCAACATATATTTGCTGTTTCACACTAGCTGTATTTAAATGTAATTTCTAGGAGACCGCACTGTGTTTTTTTCATATATATATTCATCCTGGGTAGATTTGCTGAGTGCTGGTTTCCAGGAATATCCCTCTCCACACTACCACAGGTTCACACATCTACACCTGGAAGCTACCCAGTACAACTCGGTTTTATCCACTGAGCGACCCCAATGGAGCAAGAGAGGGTTAAGTGCCTTGCTTAAGGGCACCCCAGTGGTGGTTTCTCTTCCCCAGTCTAATTTATCCTGCCTGTCCAAGGATCGACCCAGCAACCCTGCGGTCCAAAGTTCACTCCTGCAACCTTTAGGGCCGCTTTCTCTTTCTTTGCGTATGCACTGTTGTATGCATATGTCAGTCTGTCTTTGGAAACAAAAGGGAGATAGAAAAATAACATTTGCCTGAGGCTCCCAGCGGTGTGACCACTGCACCTTCCCTCAATAAAGATCTTAAACATACATTACAGTGGATGGGCTTTCCCCTCCCTGCAACAGCACTGCATAACTCACTGCTGTCCTGAAGGATTCTGGGCTGTTAAGGGTGAAAATGAAAATAGTTTCTCTCTTTGTCTAGAGCCAAATACATGAGGGGATTAAATCTGAGAAACACGTTCACCTCTCCTCAGTTCTTTACCCCCAGAAGGGGAAATATGAGTGACTACATACTGGTTAAGGAAAGATTACACTAGAGGAAAATGTCAGCGGGACTAGACCACACTGTCACAAGCGGGAGATATGACAGCGTGTGCATGAGCAGCAGAAAAAAAAAATTACAAGGCTCAAACTCTTGGGCCCTTTTTCAAGTGTATGACTGATCCTGATTTTAATTCAGTGCAATGGCGTCGGGCAGATGCCTAATTTAGTGAAGCTCCAAGCCAACGCTCTATGTTCAAAAAGCATCTGTCAATTCATGGGAAGATATGAGAATGTAGCATATGTAAGCACATTCAGTGAAGTGAAAATATGTTTGCTAAAAACTAAAGTCAGCTATTCAGCCTGCTTTAACAGAAAGATCACATTAGAGACGCCTTATCTCCTGTTGTTCTGGTTATTACTGCATTTACCTCTCAGCTGTTTACCAACCTGGCCCTACAGTTATCAAATCACTTACCATTTTCATATTCTTATTCAAGATTTTTCTTTTTTTATGTACTTAGGTTCCATTTTAATTCATTATCCTGTCTCTGCAATACTCTGCTCTGACCCTGTATTTAAGGTGAATTCCATATCTATCAAAATACACATTTACAAAATTCCCTTATAAAGTATTGCTTCAAGCATACATGTACTAACTTAATATTACTGCAACCTATCTCAACTTTAACCTCTTGACTTCAGTCCTCAGCGTGCACAGAAAAGCTGCATAAAGACACATCCTCATATTTATAAAGATGCTCTCCCTGCTGTGCATACACAGATCTTTCTGACTGGAAAGGGTGCAATGCTAAGATGTGGCAAAGAGAACAGGAACCTCTCAGGGGGACTTTTTTATTTGGAGCCTTAATCTTTTCAGCACATTAGAGGTCTCCACCGTGTCTCAGCAGAGTTCAATAATATTTATAAATGTGTGCATTCACAGATTTTCTTCTAGTGCAAATAAATAGTTGTAGCCTACATACTCTGCCCCAAAACTGTACAGATATGATTTCCAAGTAAACAGAAGTAGAGTGCAACCAAGTGCATGTGCTCAGCAACTGTACCTGACTTTGAGGGACTTATGATTCAGTTTTATGCTACTTCATACTTAAATATTTTACTTTTGTTTATGTGACATGAAGTTACTGCTACTACAAATTAAGATTTTACAAGCAAAACATGTCATTAATGTTTGAAACATGATGCATTGCTAATGATTAAACCATCCAACAGTATTTAAGAGTTCAAATTAGCTTCACCTCCACCCCTAATAAAGCAGAATGTTACTTACCCAATAATGCATCCTGTAATAATAATCAAATAATATAAAATGTAATCGTATAACAATCTCAGAGGTCACTTTCTGCAAAATGACTATTACTACTGTTGATACTGTTTTACTTTAACTCAACAATTCCGATGCTGGACTTAAAAAGACTTCTCCACCCACAAAATGACAATCTGTATTTCAATTACTGACTCAGTGTTGCACTAAATTCATGAAGAAAACTTTATTTTTCTTGCATGCCTCTAAATCTTGATGAATTAAATTAAATGGGGATCGTGCTTAACAACAGCAAAACTATATGAAAACATCTGTTTACAAACACTCATGCAGTATAATCCAGTTCTCACTTACCCAGTCTTATGCTCAGCACTTCCTAAACACATGCATTTCTTTTTTTTTGGCCACACAGACACAACCTCAAGTAAGAAACATCTGTGTCATTTTAGATTCATCTCAATTTTAAATCTCATTTTAATTCATTAAAAATAACTGTATTTTATCTTTTATGCAATATAGCTAAGATACAACCTCTGCAGAGAAGCTTGATCATGCTTTTGTTTACAGTCGTCTTGCCTGTTGTAATACCCCATACACTGGCTTACCTAACACTGCCATTGCAGAACTACAAATCAGTCAGAATGCTGCTGCCAGGGCTTTAACAAAAACTAAAAAGAGAGACCATATAACTGCTGTTTTACGTAACCTTGTCTTAGTATCTTTTAGAACTGATTTTAAAGTCCTTCTATTGGTTTTTAAGGCTCTTAATGGCATTACTCCTCTGATACAACAGATTCCCTATCACCCAATGTCCCTCCCTGAATGCAGATCCTCTGCAGCTGCTCTTTAAACTGTTCCTAATGTCACTACAAAAACTTTTGGTGCTTCTTTTAGCTACTATGCCCCAAAAATATGGAACACCGTGCCTGTAAATATCAGACTTGCTGGCTCAGCGGACAGTTTTAAACAACGACTCAAAACATATCAACAAACAGCAGCTATCTGTTTGAATATTTTTAATATGCATTTTATTTAATTATTTGATTAATTAATTTATTGTTTGATTAATTTATTCTTCTCATTTCTCCTTGAATTAGTGTTGTATAATTGCATGGTTTTATTTCTTTGCTGTTTGTCTCTGCAGGCTGAATTGCAAAGCACTTTGTGCTGCATTCTGTACACAAAAAGTGCTATGTAAGTAACACAGGTGCTTTACTTCTGCACTTCCACATACAAGCAGTGCATGCACCTGAGCTCTACTTGTGCAGAGTACACACTCAGCCATGCATGAGACTGTATTGACATGTTTTAAATCGCAATGTTTTAGCAAAAATGCATGTGTTGGGTTCTGTGTACTGAGCATACAATTGTTGTGTGAGAGTTTGTAGATGGATGTATTGGTATAGTTATGCTGTTGTTAAATGCAGTCTGAGTTTACTCCCATTCATAAAGAATGTTCACTGTGGAGGCCTGTAAGAAAAATAAAGTTTTCTTCATGAATTAGAGGTAACATCCTGTGAATAATTGGTATGCAAATGGTAATTTTACAGGTGAAGTATTCCTTTAACTTTTAATGAAGTAATTTGACTGTGTTTTATTTCGACTTGATCTGAATACCTCCTGAAGCACTGCAACAGAGTCATATGTTTGACCACCTGTGGGTCATCAATCAATCGCCTTTATCGGCTTACTATACATACCGATGCGTAATGGCTATGCATAATGAAACAAGGGCTCGCTTTGAGGACATCGCTGGTGGAAGCAAGGACAGAATTAATCTGGTTTCTGTCCAAACAAGGTTAAAAAGGCATGTGACATCATCCCTGTGAGGATAATTGTTGGAGTGGATGTTATGCTCTGTCATGTGCACTCAATTTCAGGATGACAAAGTTGTATAACAGAACAATGTGAACACAGGGGTTTATAAATCTGCTGAAAAGACTGTGTATGCTCATTGCTGTGCATACATACACAGGCTTTCTGTGTGACATCTACACAGAGTGAATGCATCTGCTCGCTGGAGCGGTTCAGTTTAAATCTTTTGTGTGGCTTTTGTCTTGTGCGCTGTCTCTTATATTTGCCTCCTCATTGGCAAAACTTATATGTTACATTTTGCCACTGGCATGTAAATCGAACAAAATCTTTGCATAGAAAAATGAGTTCTTTCACTAAGCAAACTATGCATATAGAGGTCACATCTGAGTCCATCTCTAACTTGTCTGCCTGCAAATATACATAGTCTGTGCGAGAGCAGAAAAGCTGAGCAGCAGCAAATTCAGTGATAGCGTAGCATTTTCAAAGATCCATGTTATCTACAGTTTTACCGTCCCACAGGGATTCTACAAAATTTGGAAATCTGGCCACATGAGATTGGGAGACACTGACCACAAATTCTGATAACGTGTTCAGAGATGCAGTGCTCACGTTGCCTTTTTTCCCCCCTTTCTTTGGAAAGGACAGGCAATATGATTATACTTTAGGTCAGAAGTCAGGTTCCAAATCCCAGTCAGTACGTGCACACAGCTTTTTGAAAGTGACCGTATAGATGAGGTCAAACTTTAAAGCCTATATTTATTTATTTATCCTCTTTTTTCCTCCCCTCGTCCTCACTCAAATGAAGACTAAGCTCTGCTTCTGGCTTTCAAACGGAGTGGACAGATTAAGCTGAGTTAGGCCTACTTTCCATAGATGTGTTGGCGTGGCACTTCCATCCACACCCCCCTCGCTCTCTCCCTCCCTTCCTCCTCCTCCTCCTCCTCCTCTTGCTCTTTCTGCAAAAACCAGTTAAGAGGTGACGCATCTTTTCCTCTGAAACTGGAAGGTAGCTGGAGATTAATAAATGAAAGTGCCACTTTAAAAAGTGAAACAAATAAGCAACATTGTTACAACAGTGTTTCTTTTCCTTAACATTTCATAGATACCCACAACACACACTTTGAGTGTGTAACTGTTTGTTATGATGGTGGTGGTGATGATGATGGATGATGATGGTGTAGGTTAGGAAATTCCAGCTGTTAATGTTACTTTTTGGTAAAACTGTAGCCACGAGATTGACATTCAAATTTAACGATACAGGTTTTTGCATGTATTTTTGTAATTAAGATCTGTTCAGTTACACCTGCCTCCACTGCTCCACCAATTAGGATTAAATCTTAATTAGATTAAGTGTGCAAGAGTGAAGAAACAACAACAACAATGTGCAGGAAGTGGAGTACGTTAGGACTCTCTTTAAAGATCCTATCATAAAGAGAATTTAGGGGTCATTTTCCTGTTTATCCTCCTCACTCAGAGTCAGACAAACTCATTTAAGTCTTACATATGTTAGACAATAGAGCTCACAACCATGTTAGACAAGTGTAATAATATACACACTGTAAATCTTAAAGGTAGATCTAACGATTGTAGAAGGACTTGGTGAGTAATCACATGCTCATATGTAAGAGATTTTGGTTGTTGTAATGGCTCTATCGATCCATACTCATTGTGAAGACATCACTTCTTAGTACTTGGGCTGGGCAACATATCAATTTTATGTCAATATCATGATGTGAGACTGGATATTGTCTAAGATTCTGGACATCGCAATATCTTAAGTGTCGTCTTTTCCTGGTTGTAAAGGCAGCTTTACGGTAAAGTACTATGATTTTCTGAAGTTATCAGACTGTTCTATTATTTGCCTTTACCCACTTAGCTGTTATATCCACATTACTGATGATTATTTATTAAAGACATCTCATTCCTTAAATACTTTGCACTGACAGTCAACCCTACAGTAACGTCCCTGTGTCGACATTGAGGTATTTGGTCAAAAGTATTGTTGATTTTCTCTATATCCCTCAGGCCTGCTTGGTACAACTTTGATGTAAGTAGCATGGGAGGATTACTAGAGATGCTCTCATACATTTTTTGCTTCCCGATACAGATTCTGATACTTTAACTTGCACATCTGTCGATGGGAGTACCGATCCGATACCACTGTGTTAAAAAAATGAATAGATAAATAACAGCTGTATACTACTAACAAGTTGCATGGTATGGTTCAGCTTAAATTTGCTTTGTAAATAAAAAAAAAAGAACAAATATATAGAGAGAATGAATGCCATATAAAACGATTTAATCCCTTTAAAATACATTTTGCAACTGTCTAATGTTGCGCTATTTACTGGAAATAAACTCTTCTTTGCCAATCTAAAGCAGTAGTTGCCAGTGGCTGCCCAACATGACTTGCTGTGTAGGCTACTGTTTAATAGAAGAAAAAAATGACTTCTGAGAAAACTATTTTATCTTGGTGTGAAACTACAAGGGGCTGGGAATCACCAGAGGCTCCACAATGCGATATTATCATGAAACTTAGGTCATGATACAAAATTATTGCGATTTTAAAAGTGTTGTGATATGCTGAGTATCGCAATAAAATATATTGTGATATATTGTGATTTGTTACCTTTTTTCAACTGTGAATTATGTCCCTGAAGGAACACTTTGTCAACATATGTTTTTATCTAATAAGATAGTTTTCAATCTGATCATCTCACTTTGATCATTTTCAGCAAAATGTATGTCGTTGACTAAAAAAGCATTGATTATATTATTTGTGTAGGCTACCTAAAGTTTCATTTGTATTTGTAATATTACTCATTTATATAATAAAAAAAATCAATACATTGCACTGTGTAACGATACGATATTGCACAGTAAAATATCACGATACTTTGCGTTATCAATTTTTTTTCCCCCAACCTTAGAAACTACTTTAATGTTTATTGATAAACTATGTGGTGTCAAATTGGTGTAAAGACTCACTTTGGGGCAGTGTTGGAGGCATTCTCAATACAAGTATCAATATCAAACAACTCTAAATATTACTAACATGAATGTCTAACTTGGACTTATGAAGCCTCACATAAGGTCCCGCTGAACAGCATGCATTTTTGCATGAAGAAGGGACTTTGGATTTTGGCCCGCCCTCAATCAAGTTGTGATATGATACAATCTCTTCACAACTAACAGCAGGATTCATGAATCAAACACTGGCAACCAATAAGTCTGTTAAAAGAACATATCAGCATGTGAGTTTTGTTTTAAGACAGACTTGAAAAAAAGCTTATCTTTAAGCTAACCAGCAACCCATTAAAACCTGAGCATCAGATGCTGGAGAGCAGCTGCTAACTTGATCCCACTGACATTCATGTATTTAGGTCAGCAAGGCCATACTCAACATTCAGCGTGCCTTCAAACTGCACACAAAGATATCGATGTGCTCTTGTGACTCGTTAAGAGGGAAAATTCCCCCCAAACCAATCTACCCCTTTAGATTAACTTTGAATTAAAATTCCACTGTAAGTGAATTATTACATTGGCTGTGTGTCAGTGACTTTGTGTGCCTCATTTCAAATATTGGATTCAGTCAAACCGGAAAATCTGTTTGCTTCTCAAAATACACAACTTGGCATTATAATCAGCCGCAGCACTTGTTTACGGGGAAATGCTGATTAGAACTGGTTCACACGTAGCCGCTTGACTGAAACATATCCCAGTTTATACATAATGTTTTATCACAACATCACAAAAAAGGAGAACAAACGGACGAATTAAAAACAAGAAAGGAGGGAATCTCTTTGAAACATTTATTATGAAATTATAAAGGTAGAATAGCACTGTTCAAATAAAGCTTTTTTAAAACAGAATAGGAGTTGCAGTATACTGAATAACTGGCAGAGTTTATTTCAGATGTAATTAATGTATACCCAGCAATGAAATCAAAAAAAAAAGGAAAAGGAGAAAGCAGGGCAAATAAATAAAACAAACGAAAAATAAAACAAGTCCATTATTGTTTAACACAGCACATTAGGCAAGATTACCAGGAGTTCAATTTACATGAAACATCTCATATATACAAGAAAGATTTACATCGATGAGGGTTACAGAGTCTCTGTGAGCTATGGGGCCCAGTGGCAAAGCAGTCAATGGCAGTCACATTTCAAGTCAAGTGTGGCTCTTTGCTTGAGGGGGGTTTTGGCTGGCAATGCCATTATCACAACTATTAGTCTAGACACTGGCACACGCTAGTGACAGAGCAGCGGCCTGTGTGTCACTTGACACAACAACCCAATGACAAGGACACGTCTCCCTCTGGGTTTGTCATGTCAGGACATACAGCACCACTTTGCCCATCTTTTACACACACCCCCATCTCTCCAGTGATAAAGGGAGAGAAGACGGTAACGGGAAGAAAGTGGGGCTACGTGCTGAACACAAAGCACCCTCATCTGTCACAAATGATCAGAACACAAAGGTGAACACAGCCTTGGTGATTTAACATTGCATGTAACTGCATTGACCCCGATAAAACATGGGTGAAAGGTGTGGGCTGGAGACGGGGAAGATAAGGAGTGGGTGGAGGGGCCAAGTGAGGAGTGGAGAGGAGAGATGGGTCGTTGGGGTGGGAGTGGGGAGGAGGGGGGGCATTCAAACAATGAAGTAGCATCATAACTTCATCTTTTTATATCATTTTTTTTTTCTTTTGTAGACAAGCAAGTAGTCAAGAAACATTTTCTTCCACCCTCTACTCTTATATTTAAGGTAAAATTTGAGAGATTTCAGATGAGGTGTTGATACTGTAAGTGTTTTAAGCTGCAGTTTGTCTTTTTCTCACCATGCAGTGTTAGAAAAATTATGAAGCTAGTATGTCAACTTGATTGATTGCCTTAGAAAAACGGGAAATGTGTTTTGTGGATTAGTGAAAACATGGAGATGAATTAAGTAATGACAGTCCCACAAAAGCCACAATGACTTTGGTTTTTTTGCGCATGCAAAACATTAATTTCACAAAGCAAACCCCCTGAAGATTGATCATCAATCAATTCGCTTTGAGAAATTGCAGAAATGGATGATGAATTTGAGATGAATGGGTTGCCAGCCCTTAAGTGATGGACAAACAACAAAACCAAGAAAAAAATAAAATCACACCTGCACGCACACGTAAGACCTTTTGATATATGACAATATTTGTCATTATCAAAACTGTACAGTTCAATTTCCAAAAAATAAAACAGTGTAATGATGAGGAAAGGTATCTCAACACATGTATGGAAATGGTTCAGAGACAGAAATAAAAATAAAATGTTCACAAAAGAAAAAAAAGAAATCAAATGTAATTCCTGGTAATTTGCCATCATCTGTGTTTTGGCAATACTGTCCCTGGCAGTTAGAGACAACAAAGAAAGAAAAAACAAAAGGCTATAAATAAATAAATATATAAATATATTAAAAATCAGTAGCACTTCATTTTTCTCAACAGAGGAAAATAAAAACATATAAATGAACTCCACAGTTCAGCCAGTGTACCAACAGGGAGCTTTGATTTATTTTGTTGTTTTGTGCAGACAAAACTGGATCCCCCTTGGGGCAATAATCTACTCTGGTAGCACTCACACCCACTACCTTAGTATAGCCCGCAATCCATTTCATTTCCTTTTACCCACCTAGACATAGAAGACATGACAAGTTTTTTAAAGAAATACAATGTTCTCTGCAGTAAAGAGCCCTGCAAATCCTCCACTGATGATTTAAAGCTTTGATAGAAACTTCACTCGCAGACTTATTGGCTTACGATCTCCTGATAGCTACATTTGTTTTGAGGATCTGCTACATTTTACTCAATAAGGGAATGCAGTATGGGTTATTCTCCTTGCATCTACCGGTTGATTAATCATTTAACTGATGTTGGCAGCAGATCCAACTGCAGACAACACAGAATTTGCTCAAAGATTGCGTTGATTAAATTCTTTGTAGTTATTTGTCCAGTTTAAGCATTTAGTCATACGCACAGCAACGGTGACATCTCACAAGTCGGTGTCCTTATTTTCAATCCACTGGAGCATCTTCAGTCAAAAGCACCACAGACATGTACAGTATGAGTGATCACAAACACAGCATCCCGAAGAAGTGACAGGATAGCTGAGGAGAAGGATGTATGATCACAGTCGGCAACAATCACTGGCCTCTCTCCATCTTCCTGTTTCATACCGCCAAACTCTGTGTCAGCACAACCCAGAAGATATTGCAACAGACTTTTCCCCTCAGGTGCAACATTGTCATAGTTCATTAATCTTCTCAAACTTCTCCTGCTGCCATCAGCCCCCGTACGTACTACTAATCCCCTTATTAATGTGGCAAATGAACCTGCACAAGAAGGACGACTCCCCCAAGGCTCCATAATTACAATGGTCTGTACAAACTCCTGTTTGCATAGAATGTCCATTCATTAAATGTACTGACAAGACAACTTCAGGAATACCCTGCTAAAGATTCCCTGTTCTTCCTCACAGGTCTCTCTCTCATCCTGCTCTTTAAACGGAATCTGCTGTAATATCTAATTGCCTGCTCGTTTTTTTTGTCGACTGATACTGTAATACAAGTCTCTTCTCATTGCAGTGGTCACAACAAGAAGGAAAATGATACGTGAGCTGGACACAGACAGAAAAAAATTCAACACTGTATTATTTCGATTAAGTCAACCTAATATGCATATGTTGTCAGATGTTCTATATGCGCTCTAACTATAGTGAAGCTGCACAAAAGGGAGCTGCTGTACTGTGTCCCCTGAGCTGAAAGCGTGGTCTGTGCTGCAGGAGAGCACATCAGAGCAGTGTGGGCTAACTGAACTGTAGGTACAGACTTTCACTCAGCGCTTGCATCTTTTCTGCCATGCAAGAAAAAACACTAATAACCCACAGCAATTAAGCCTTTTTGCACATGAGGTGTTCAGGCCACATGGATGCACAACTGAATATCCTATATAAAGGCCCATAATTGTGCATCCTAGCACATAATGTATATTACCATAAGAAAGCGAGGGGAAAGAGGACCCATCTTGTGTTTCTGTAAGGATGTACACATGAATCTGCATACAATCGCTAACTCAACAGACAGTAACCAGCCTTAAACTCACATTCACCACGGGATTTATTTAAGGTTAATGGTGAAGAGTGAGAATTTACGATATGGATTGAAATCGATTTTTCATACACTGTCTCCGTGACTGCTCTCAAACCTCGCACCCTCAGTTAAACCATGTTAATGTGTCCATAACATGAGCCTTGGGATGTGATGCACACTACATGGTTAATGCGTAGCCACCGGGCTCATGTTATGTTAGTGAACCACATCTCTGTCTCCCCGTAAGACTACTGAAAGGAAGAAAGTAAGACTGATGGTGAAACGGCTATGATTATACTTGGTTTCTTAGATGCTTGTGTTGCCTTGTGAAACTAGGACAGTGTTTTCATGCTTTTTTCCTCAGTGTTGTTTACACTAATGTAGGTCCCTGGAGGGTAAATAATAAGTGGGAAAAAAAGAAAGGCAAGGCAAGGATTGCTTCTATTGCTATCAGCAAAGTTTGGGGTCTCTATAAAGCTGATTCCACCAGGCATTCGTCTGTGATGACACTGATGTAGATGTCTGCTATTTCTATTCCCTATGTTCTGTATTATCTGACAGGAAGGCACCGCTGAAGCCTGCGTGCTTTGCTGTTGTTCTCCCCCCTCTTTCTCCTCACCTTTTTTGTTGATCAATTTCCTTTCAGTTTCCTTATTTATTTATTGATTGGTGCTGACGTTGCACAGACGTGACTCTTGAGAACCGGAACAAAATGGCTTTTCAAATTCTTGGAGAGAAGGTCAATTTTAAAAGCTATTTCCCCTCAGCTGAACACGTTTCTATCTCTTGAACGTCCTCTTTCGCTTAATTGCTTATTTCATGTCAACTTCAGGCAACAATGGGTGATTGATGACTGTTTGTTACTCATAAGGCAACAACGTAAATGCTGAACTTCATCATTCAATCACATCCCTTTGTGATGCTTTTTTTGGTGGAACAATTCAGCACCTTAACTCATTCTGAATGCAGCGCATCAAACCACATTTAAAACTGGAAAATAACTGGTAATAACTCCAGATAATATTGACATATTTTTATCATCTATGTATGTATAAGAAATCTTTTAATAATGCAGTTCTTATCTTTTTCCAAAGCGCTCCTGCTCTGCGGGGAATATGATATGATAATCCTATGATATTACCTTTTGGATATACTGTCTGTTTAAAGATTCACTCAAAGGTAATTGGTATTTTTTGGGGGTTCTACTTGGGTTTTTTTTTTTTAAATTACATCTCTTCTCTGTTTTTATTCAAAGCGCAGGCAGAGTTAAAAAAGAAACTGTACATACTGGATGAGCGTCTACTTATCAATACTCATAAAATAGAGATGACATGCACATGTCAATACAGCTGCTTGCACCGAGCAAAACAATCAAAATATGGATGTAACAATGGCAATGGAGAACGTACCCTGCTTTATCCAGTAAGACGTGTCAGTGCAGTGGGTGCAATCGTTTTACCACAATCAATAACTGCCATTTAACCTCAAATCTGAAGTGGGATCCTTATCGGTGAGATGTTTTGGAATAATTACGACTGAGCACCAACCAGATAGTCTTCATTACAAATCTCCAAAGAAAGATATTAGCAAAAAGTGGAAAGGTAGAAAATTACTTTTCCCTCTAATAATAAGGAAATGGAGATAAGAAAGCATACCCTTGTATGCAGTCAAATATATTAGTGCATATTAATTTGAGTATTTCATAGATATTGCTAAAAGGGAAGGATATCTTACTTCCCCTGGAGTATTTATGGTAGTGGCTTTTGTCTGGATCTAAATGATTTAGTTTAATCAATACATAAATACCAATTTGAGTATGAATTTGTGGATGTCATGACATGATTATGAGATGCTTATGTTTCATGTTCCATGTCTAAAAATGGGTGAGGATGAACCACCTGGACCGCTTTGTGTCATTAAGGTGTAAGAAAGAAAGTAGATTTAGACTGAGGCACAACTTGAGGTCAATGTCAGCTCGCTGCTACTACATGGATTATGTTCTATACAAGTACACAGAGAAGTATGAATCAAATTGTACATAACATTTCAGAGAGTGAGCAAAAGTATCTGCAACAGTAAATCATTTATATTATCAATGGCACTGTATAGAACAGGCTGGCTCTGTTTGTGTGCTTCTTTGAATCATTTGTCAGAATTATTGATCCTAATAAATCTTGTGTGGTATTGTGGGGTGACTGAATGAATCAATGAAGTTGTGCTTACAGTATAGTGTCATATCTCATGTGTCCTGCTCTAGGGTTGAATACCCCCTGACACCCACCACCACCGTCACCCATTTCATCACCTTGTCTCATCTCTCTGTCTCTCACACACATCACCAACCACACACACACACACACACACACACACACACACTCGCACCACCGGCGCTGGGCAAATGACGCCAAACTGAATGCCTCTTTTGACTGCTACCTCTCACACAGAAACACATTAAATGCAACCCCAGATGCAGTGACCCGGAGGTATGCATCGATAGGAGTCGCACAGTGTCACCCCTGTAATTCCACTCTCTCTTCCGGAAAGATCTTATCACTCACATCTCTAACTGCCATTATCAATCTTCCCTGTGCAGCCTCTACATCATTAGGCAAGAGTATTTCACTAAGAACACCAACATAGGTTTCACTCCTTTCTTCTCCTCCCTTGCATTTATAAGTCCACTGCAGGTTGGCGTAGTGCCAGGCTGTGCCATGCAGCGCAACACTGCCACCTAAAGGTTCAGTTCCACCACCCATCAAGCCTGACCCACTGACAACACTCTCACTCTGCCTCCCTTTTTTCCCCCTCTGCACACTCTCCTCTTCCCTCGTCTCTGCTGCTCCCCGTATTTGTCCACGTGTGTTCCAACTGTGTGTTGTGTAGTGGTGCTTTATTAGCAGAAAAATTAATAAGGCTTTGATAAAAAAGCAGCATGGATTACGTTGAAATTTGAGGCTCATTATTGGCTAATCCTTTTTGAATTGGATGTGTATCAAGTTCCAGACAAGCTTCACTCAGTTCGCTAGTGTGCTTTGAGAGGAGGCATTTAATTCGAGCTTAGATGATGTGGCAAAGCCTACAGTGACATTCACAATGCCACCCCGGCAGACTAATTATTGACTGTTGTTATTGCTGCAGGTGCTGAAAAGGTTACAAAGTCTTTTGTGATATAACAATACACACCAAAAACAAATAAACGAACAAAAAAACATGAATACACTCAGAGTTTCATGAGAGAGAGGTGAAAAGTCAGCTTTTTTTTTTTTTTTTTGGAAGAATGTGTGCAGCATTTATCTATGATGAAAACAGTAATCTGAGTAGATAGGCAAGAAAAAAATGTTTCTTTCACAAAGAACATTGAGTCACAATTAATGTTATGTTGGTACATTTTTACCAGTGATCTAACCTGGGTGCTGAATGGACAAAATAAGGCAAGGCAATCACTCACCCACTTGCATTTTGTTAAATATGAATTAAATATTAATGACAAAACATCAGTCTATAATTATTCCCCCAAAGTTATGCGTGTGATTGTTGAGTCCGTAATCAACTGCATTAATTAGCAGTTGTTTGAGTTACTTTCTCTCTTTTTTTTCTTTTTTAAGTTTGAGAAATAGTGGAACTTGCTGAAGCAGTATGTCTCCTGTACTCTTTTCTGTTGCTTCAGTAACTTAGAGTGAGTCTCTAATCTAGACTGGCACTTTAGCACTGTGGCACAGGGCAGTTATAGGCAGTACTTATAGACCAGTAAAAGTGCTCTTTTACCTGCTGTCTGGTGTGCATGGGCCCCTTCGTCTTGAACCCTCCTTGGGAGCTGCACTCTGAGGCACTGAAGTGGTCGGAGCTCGTGGAGGACCTCTTGGAAAGCGTGTCACAGCCCCCAACAAATGTGTTATCCAATGGGAGCTCCTGAATCACGTGATGCTTCTTCACCGAGACCGGCGTGTCGGCCTTGAGGTGGAAGGCCGATTGCGGCGAGGCGGACTTGTAGTGCCGGGCCAGGTCTGGGCTGCTGGGTTTGAAGGTTGTGGTGGGTGTGGCATTCCAATCAAAGCGTCCAATCCCTTGCTCCTCCAGCTCTGTGGGCAGGCTGATGGTTCCGTTGATCGGCTCGTGGGCAGGATCGTCAGGTTTGTTCCCCTCGATGGTGACAAAGTTGAGCAGGGAGCTTTTAGGGGATTTCCTTTTCTTGCGCTTTTTCTTCTTGTTCTGCTTGTTCTCTGTGTTGGGTGACATCCACTCCGCCCCCTGTTTTTTCCTCTGTGCAGCTTTGAACCTGGAAGCGTGGCGGCAGCGCAGGAGCACGGTGACAAAGATGACAATAATCACCACTAAGGCGCCGGTAACAAAGGCTATCATTATAGTTAAATAGTCACCGCTTTGATAAGTTTCACTGCTTTCGCCAATGTTTCGGTCAATTGGGGTCTCCATAGTGCGTCGGATGAGATCATAGATGAGTGTCGAGTTGCCCACAGTGTCATTGACGTATAGAAATACCAGCACCAGCGTATGGAGGGATTTGGGATATCCCAGGTCACTGATATTGACCACTAATCTGTGTAAGCCTATGTCAGTCACTGCTGGTTTTTCCTCCAGAGTAATATTCCCTGTGACAGGGTCAATTCTGAACAGACCTTTGTTATTCCCACTCACAATGGTGTATTTGAGTTCAGCGTTCATCCCTGTATCACCGTCTACAGCAAACACCTCTGCTACCACAGATCCCGGATAGAGGAGAGAGGGACGAGCTTGAAAGATGTGTTAGAGGGGGGGTAGATGACGATGGGGGTGTTGTCGTTCACATCGATGACATTGATGGTCACCTTGGCGGCTGAGGAGCAAGGAGGCCTGCCGCTGT
This sequence comes from Cephalopholis sonnerati, assembly GCA_019142605.1. Classification (NCBI taxonomy): domain Eukaryota; kingdom Metazoa; phylum Chordata; class Actinopteri; order Perciformes; family Serranidae; genus Cephalopholis; species Cephalopholis sonnerati. The sequence goes on along the minus strand of JAGQAX010000001.1, from coordinate 33,285,413 downwards.
CCACAGCTCTGACATCAAAAGTGTAGGAGCTCTGCTGCTCCCTATCAAATGACACATTAGATTTTATCACCCCAGAGTAAGGATCCAGTATAAAGTTCTCATTGTCATTCAGTATGGAAAGAGAAACAGCAGCATTTTCACCGGCATCTGAATCTGTCACAGTTATCACCCCCACAGTGCTGTATTTGGGAAGATTCTCCGACACAAAGAACTGAAAGTGGTTATGTGTGAACTTGGGGTTGTTATCGTTTTCATCCAGCACAGTTACAATGACAGCTGCCTGCGTTTGCAGAGGGGGTGTCCCGTTATCTCTTGCCGTTACAGTAAAGAGAAATCTATCCTGATCCTCCCGGTCAAAAACCCTGGATGCAGTCAGGACCCCCGTCTTGCGGTCGAGATCGAAGAATGATGCATTGGGTCCCAGCTGATAAACTATCTCTGCGTTTTTCCCACTGTCCTCATCCGTGGCGCTGAGAGTAGTGAGGAACAGGTCGCGTTTGTTGTTCTCCATAACAGCCAGCTCAATAACTGGCTGAGTAAAAATAGGCGGGTTGTCATTCTCATCCTCCAGCCTCACTCTTACCAAAGCAGTCTGATTCAAGCTCGGTTTCCCAGAGTCAGATGCTACAATTTTAAAGTTGTATTCCTTGGTCCCTTCGTAGTCGAGCAGCGCAGATGTCTCTAACAGATACTGGTTATCGTACACAGCCTTGAGATGGAAGGGCACATCCTTCTCTATGAAACAAATGACCTTGCCGTTGATGTCAGTGTCTTTGTCTGACACTGTGATGAGAGCTATCTTGGTATTGATGGGATCCTTCTCCGAGAGGAAAACAGTCCCATTAATGGGACTGATTATGTATCTCAGGTCTATATTAGGTGGATTGTCATTAACATCAGTCACATTTATGGTAACAGTGGCTCTGGCTGGACTGGAGCTGCCATCACTGGCTAAAACAGAGAGCTTATGAATAGCAGTCTCCTCTCTGTCCAGGAGCCTCTGCACTGTAATTAGGCCAGATGTTGTGTTTAATGCAAAGAGTCTTTTCGTAGCAGGAGACACCTGAGTCCCAAATACGTAGCGTATCTCTGCATTTGCCCCTATGTCTGCATCTGTGGCCTGAAGCTGCACAACAGACGTGCCAATAGGGGAGTTCTCTGGTATATGCACTTCTATCTGGCTCTCTTTAAACACCGGTCTGTTATCGTTGACATCCGTGACTGTAACTTGGAGAATGGCAGTGCTGGATTTCTGTGGACTGCCACCATCCTCCACTTTGATCTTCATCACATATGTATCCTTCTGCTCTCTGTCCAGATTCTGCTGCACAATGAGCTGGGGCCACTTCTCCCCCTCAGGCGTTTCCACTATGTCTAAGCCGAAGGCACTCTGCCCGTTGATCAGCTCGTATTTGTGGACACTGTTGGGGCCAGTGTCTGGGTCAGTGGCAGAAGGGATGGCAAATCGGCTGTTAATGAGCGTGTTCTCGGGGATGGAGATGTTGATCACAGGGGACGGGAACATGGGGGCATTATCGTTTGTGTCTTTGACAATTATTTTGATCTTAATCAGCCTGAAATAATCATTAGGCAGGATGACCACTTCAATTTCAAAGGAGCACTCGCTGTCCTCAAACGAGGGACCGGGGCACAACTTCTCCCTGTCGATTCGGTTTGATGTTGTGAATATCTCGCCTGTGCTGCTCAGAACACGGACCAGTGGGTTATCTCCTGCTTTGGAGACGAGCCGGTACACGAGATTAGCACTTGCTCCGGTGGCAGCATTTGTATGGGAAATGTTTAGGTCCTTTGGTATGTTTCCAATGAGGACATTTTCTTGCAACTCCTCTCTGATGGGGTAGATTAGCTCTTGGGCTATAGAGGGATCGAGCCATATGCAGGCAAGTAGGGCACCCAACAGGTAATAGTCTTTTAGATCCATGACAGCGTAAATGTGTTCCCAGCCTTCACAACTCAAAAGCTTTCTTTCTAAGCAACGTTGTTACAGGCAGTGACTCCTTGCATGTGATGGCAGGAATCTTCCACGGACAAACCTACGAATACATGACAGAGTTTCTCTTCAGTGAAACAACTTTGCCATGCACAGTGATCAAAATAACCAACAAACACCAAAGAGTCATCTATTTCGTCCACTTTTACATTATTCACTTTAAAATCTGCCCCAAAGGCCTTTATCAACATTTCATAGAAAAAACATCAACAAAAACACTGCAGCAACCATTTAGGCAGCCATTCATGTCTGTTGCTCCCCTTCTAAATCCTCCACATTTTATGGTCACTAAGAATTTCCAGCGCCTCAAACCCCCATGGCCAAAAAACTTCACAACACATTACACACTCTTATTAATTTTACACTTAAATTGCCAAAATTAAAGAGCTTTAGCTGTGTGTGGGCTCCTAAACGAATGAATACGCATGAATGAAGCCTACAAAATGAGCTCAGACAGATTCTTAGTGGGCAACTGAGACCTATTCTTATCATACATACCCAAATCCGTTACAGCGCAGGAGAAAAACTGGAGTGTGTCAGCTCATAGTCTTCTCTTCCAGTGTGCCTGCGAGCTTATTCGGGTAAAGGATATCCTTCTCAGTCAGATCAAGCTTTGGGTCCAGGAAAGAGGAGGAAAAAATAATAAAATTCGCCCCGCAGGAGTAATCAGACTCAAGAACAGGTTTTGGCTAAAAGCAGCTGGTCACACAAACTGGGGTAAATTAGAGGCTGCATATGTCGCAGTTCCGTTTCCCCCATTTAACTTCAGGAATGGACAGGATCTAATTGTGCGACCTGCAGTGATTGCGGTGATCAGCGTCGCTCTCCAGCAGACACAGCCAGGTGGTCAGTGGTTTGTGGTGTCTTCCATTAGTCCCAAAATCAATGCTCATCTCCCGTACACGTCCCGAGAAAACCGGCGTCTTTTTTTCCTCTCTCCTCTCCCTCCCTCTCTGTGTCTCTCCCGGCTACCTGTTAAGGTGAAGGCGCCGACGAGGTGAACGCAAGAGGAGACAGTGATGTCCCGTCATGTTTCAAGTTCACGGAGCTCCATCAGTAATCAGCCGACAGATACACAAGGTTAAAAAAAAAAGATCATGAAGGCATTTAAGCAACAACAAAAAAAAAGAGAAACCTCAGAGTCGATCCCACTTGGAAAAAGCCAACCTCAATATTAAGGCTGTTCAGTGTGACACCGATGCGCAGCGTGTATGTGCCGTTTATCCTTGCACTCTCACTCCCGGAGCAGAATATCTTGCACTAACTCTGTGTAAACCCATAGGAGGGGTGGTGAAGTACACCACACCGACGTCCCCCCTCCCACCTCCCACCCCGCCGACCCTCGTCATTGGACACCGCCCCTCTCTTTCAGTGGCGTCGACAACCCGAGCAGCAACAGGATTGGCCCGGAGTCACGTCACTTAATGCAGACCGGAGGGTTGTCCGCGGTGAGATGCTCCGTGAAGATGCTGCAGGCTGCAGAGACGCTTAACCAAAAACCCCGAGGCTGGAGGAGGAGAGGAGGGGGGTGTGCGCGCGCGCGTGTGTGTGTGTGTGTGTGTGTGAGGGGGGGTGATGATGATGACGACGATGATGATGATGATGAAGCTGCAAGTGCTGCTGGTGATAATGTAGGGAAAAGAGTGGCTGTCCTCTCACACTGTTGATGATTATATAAAGGCAGATAGCAGTCATTGGCTCTAAAGGGACGCATCAAACGCATAAGCCAACCTGTTAGGCTGTTGTCAGGTAGGCTGCTCTAATTGAGGTGGACGCAAAAAGCCACAGGACTGATTAAAAAAGATGAACTGCAACGGCTTCCCAATGCATATGACTTGCAGAGAACAGGCATGTACAATACCAGCCTTGTGTGAGAGTCACTAATAATTGCACTCCAGACAGAGGAGCCGTTGTCTAAGCATGTTTGCACAGGGTGCATATTCACGCTCTGTCCGCCGCGCTCGGCACCCCGCGGCCAGTCATCAGCATTTGTCCGTAAGAAATAACCTTGACAGTTATCCCAGTCATCAAAGCCGTGCAGCATCATGTGGTGCGGGGCTCTCTTTGCGTAATGGGTGAATTGCGTTTCTTTTTTAAGTTTACTGCCTCGCGCCAGAGCTGTGACGATCTGAAGAGGCTGTGATGTGACTTTGGAATTGCCCGCAACCGCAGATGATCTTACTTGACAAGTTTCAAAGCAACAAGAGGGAGGCTGAACTGTGTAAGTGAGCCGAATAACCCCTCCAAAATGACATGTCAGAAGTGGCACAATGCAACTAGAAAACAGCAGATTTAATAAAATGGAAATCAGAGTCAGCCATACAGATCCAGCCATCCTTTAATGCGCACTGCCATCCAATCATTACTTAATTTCAATGCAGTAGATAACCCTCAGTTTCATCCACGGCTCTCTGCCTGTGCTGCTGCTGCTGCTGCTGCTGCTGAGAAAGGCAAGCTGTTGAGCTCAAAGGCTGAGTAGCCTGCCCATGGTGAACACTGCCATCTTGAGGTGCTCTTACACAAATGCCTGAACTGTACTGTGAGCCTCATGGCTCCAGAAAACAACTGACTGCACATTTCTGAACCGAGACTTCATGTACATGCTCCTCCACAACAGCGAGAAGCAGCAGCAGAATAAATGGTACAATGAGTGACTCAGAAAGAAGCAAAGTGTGAAGGAAGAGACAGCAAAAGTGAGAATAAGCGTTGGCAAATGGTGACGGGAGTGATGCAAGGGACACAGGACCCAAACTGTTGAGGTGAGAACTAGGCTGCCAATGTCTCCCGAGAGGCTGGCTTATTGCCTGGTCAGCAGTCCATTAGCACAACCAACCTGATGACCTGACCGTTCTGCCTTTGGATCCAGCCGTCACTGTCCTTTGCTAGGAGAGAGCAGCTAAAGGAGTGATCTGTCACTTGAGTTTAAAGTCTGACACCCTGATGTGGAGGGAAAAGTGACAACATAACTGTCTACAGTGGCGAAACACTTTCTTGCTCTGCTGGCCAGCTGGAGTCATTAGGAACTCATCTCTTGCTTTTACTTGCTCACGGGGAGCGCGCGCGTGTGTGTGTGCATCTTGGGTTTTGCTGCAAAACAAGAATTATGTTTCGATTTAATGGGAATCTCCAACACTGCCAGGTCTCTGAGGTGTTTGTGTGTGTTAGTGCAGGGGCGCAGTGATTGGGATTGTTGGACAGAGAGAACACTTTGAAAGCCAGAAATACCCACGTCTTGTGAGGTAATTATTTAGACACTGGTATCGATCACCAAATCTATCAAACCTCCACACACACATATTATGGTCATTTTGTGTCAGGGGTCAATAAAATCTTATTTATAGCACTGTGATGCAGGGGCGTAGCACCAAACTCTGGGCTCTATTTCTAGGCAGTCTTTGTGGGGCCCCTGCCCCTCCTCTCTTGATCCATATCTCTCTCATGCCTCTTTTGAATTAACTTTTACAAAGTGAGCTTGCTTTCTTTCCCTTTGCTTGCTTTTTAGGAACCCTAATTTCCCTTTCCTTGGGGAAAGACATGACAGTTTACACTGGTGCTTCAGCAGCATAAGCACTCATTAGTTTAGAGGCAAATCCTAGAGCAGGGGCAGACTAAACCATTTGTGACTTTAAGGGGTGAGAGGGGCCCCAGAGAGCTTTCACTATCTTTTAATACAATGTTTAGTCTTTCACCCGACTTATTCAGCCAGTTTTAATTTAGTTAAGTGATAGTTAAAACCAAACTCACCCACCCAGTACAGCCATGAGTAACCAGTCCTACTTTTCCCCTCAATACGACGCTCCTGCTTTACAGATAAGATTAACTTTTACAAATGTAGCACTCTTTTTTTATTCTTGGTTTCTCCTGTGATCATGTGTCACATGACATTGACTCAGACACCAGAAGGGGCTACAAATCTCCAACTGCACAGCACATACTTCCAAATTTGCCCTGTCTCTCAGGTTTGTTATCTCCTCATTTAGTCTGTTTTGAACTGGCTGCAGCTAATGTTTCTGCCAGTCAAGTTACTGACAACTAATGAATAATGTAGCATGCTAAAATATGCTCTAGGTCTTCTGGTGCACCTCCTACAATCTTATATCGAAGAGACAGCCTAAGGGAAGGGTCCAAACCTAAGGCCTTATGATTCCCCATATACCAGGCGCAGTCAATCACACTTTTCACCTTGGTTTGATTCTCACACTGACTTATTGACTTGTTCATGCCGTTGAATTGGCTTCATGAATAATACAAGGAACAAATATGTTTATCTTCCGTGTCCATTAAAGTACAAGGTCAAACAGGTAATTTATGTATTTTCTAACTTAAACAAGGTCTGAGGAGCTGGTGCGGGAAAATATAAACAGTTCGTGTCACAACTTCAGTGTTGATACTCGGCCAAGAAGCAGCAAACATGGCTGAAGGCTGAAGCCAGTGTGAAGGAGATGCAGTTTGTCTATCATTTTCCCCTAAAAAAAAAAACAGTTATCTAACACTGATTTGAAAGTTTTTACTTCTGTACAGAGAAATTATGCTTATGCAACATTGTCACCTTTCTAGAACATCACAGAGAGAATATTATTACTGCAAAATGACGCTTTAATAACAACATTCCCAATGAGACAAATGTTCACACTATGAGGATGTTCTCACTGAGAGTATTGTGTAAAATTGAAATGGAGTTCTTCAAAATGACTTCTTCTGGTCAGGAGAAGAACAAGTTCCACAGATTCTATATTTAAAAAGTTTTTGTCTCACAAGTTACGCTTTAACATAATTGGGGTTATTTTCCGTGATGGCCCTCAAAAGTGCAACACTTCTGTGCGAGAAACATTCATAAAGCAGAGGCCATTTTGGAGTGCGAGAGCTGTTTGAATTTCAGTGCCGTCTCTTTCCCTGGTGTATGTTCAAAATAATGCAAAGTAATTCAGCCAGAAGAACTCTAATTATCCAAATCCCTTGTAATGTTGGAAAAATTATTAAATAACATACTGTGCGTGCTCTTAAAAAGAAAGTGTAATGAATACTTATTTTTACTCTTTACTTCCCACCTCAGTTCCTGTAATCAGCTGACTCAGCAGAGAAAAACATCAGTGGGGCGATTATCACATGAGCTGAATCCTGCTGCTTGTGATACTGTACCACCTGCCAGCTGAGCGAGCGTTAGCACTTAAAATTGGACAGTAATAAAATCTTTGGAGTTGTTTTACTCATGACCAAAGCTCTCCTGCAGAAGCTGTTGTTTACTTTAGCTATATTTCGAGTTAGATGCTAACAGAGAGGCTCGGGTTCTTTCATCACCTCCTTACAATGTCGTGGCAATGTGTAAATAGAAAGCAACCATTCTCTACTCCTATGGCTTAGCTCACTCTTTATTTTATCTCACTGAGTGCACTGGTTTCATTTGTTCCTTGTCAATACCGCCAAAGAGCCACTGCAACTGCTGATGAAAATTTAGGCCTTTTCCCTTAAAACCCTTTTGCCAGCGCGACTTCTCTCAAGAGTGGTAATGACCCAGTGGATAATTGGCATCACACATGCTGTGGACCCTGAATACTAATCAGAGCTTCTAATCAGGCATCTCCAACTTGAAAGTTTAGATACATGGGAGTGAAAATTTGGAAAGGAAATGTTTTTTTTTGCATTTCCTTTGAAAGGGATTTCAGTGAAATCAAAACTTTGAATTCCCTTGAGAAACTGATGTTATATCACTTAACAAGGTAGTAACAAGGTACTTTGATATGTTCAGGGACAGAGCTTTACAGCTGTGGGCTTATGAGTTAAAAAGTAAATGCTTGCTCGAGGTAATTTTTTTATTCACCATATGGCAAGCGCATACACATCCCATGGTTGTGGCTGAGATTTCCTAATTATTGTAAAACCGTTTTAAAGACACTTTTCATGCAGCCAGCACATCCTTTACTGCCTGGCGGCTGGCATTTGAGAGGTATAATGCCATTCATAATAATCCTTTGAACATTGATTGACACGTTGTTTGATCAAAGAAGATATCCTGGGTGGATTAGAGTTTCAAGATGCCAACAGTGCAAGATATCCCTTATAAGAAATGCTTCTTCTGTCTTCATACCTTCCCACTGACTATAATTTGCTTTCCCCCCTTTGCTTTCCGTCTCTCCTCATTTTTTTTCCTCTCCCTGACACATTTGAATTACATATCACTTTTCAGACTGTGCACCAAAAAAGGTCAAACATTCCCCCCCTATTCTCTTTTCTTGAGAGCCAGGAGCATGCCTGTAGTGTCTGAAATGGATCCTGGTCAAAGACTGCTGCGAACCAGGCAGAGAAAGTTGAGCAAGATCCTTTTCTGCTCAGTGCACAGGCTGATTTGACCTTGTGCAGTATGAATGAAGCGATAGCAAGTTATAAGATACTTGACATGCACTCCAACACCAATACTTTTTCAGACGCTGTCAAACTGAGTTGTACATTCTTGACTGGGAATACACGTACTTAGCATTAGCAGCAGGAAGTTTTGTGTAAGGCCTAGAAGATCTGCTGCTTCACTTAATTTTTTAAGTGTTCATTTGCACCCTACAGGTTTCTTTTTCACCTCCCTCTACCTCAGTTAAAGCTACAGTTGGTAACTTTTATAGCAATAACTTTTTGTCATATTTGCTGAAACTGTCACTACTATGCACACACAAATACATGAGACAAATAGGCTCTGATAAAATCATGTTCCTCCTCCAACTCAGTCTTTTAATGCATTTGCAAGAATCCACCGTGGCTGAAGGCAAACAACCAATCAGATCCAAGGAAGTCTCTAACACAGCTCGAATCATGTCAATCGCTGCTCATGAACTGTGGTCAAAATGCCAACCTAGGCAGCACTTATCATATATAAATCAAGATTCTGTTACTGCATTGCCTATGTCTCGTCTCAAATGTTTTCAGAAACATATTTAGTGGACTGTTTAGCTGTTTAATGTGACAGTTTGCTCCAACCTGTGAGCGATGTTTTGATTTGGCTCAACTGTTTGCAACATGGCAGCCTGGTCATAAACTCTTCTGTTCCTCCTTTTCTTGTTTCTTATTGCAGTTGCATTAAAGTGTGTAAACACAGCATTTAAAGGAATACTTCACCTCCCCAAATGACCATTTGTATATCAATTTCTCACCCTGTGTAACGTTGAAATCTCTTAAGTAAACTTCGTTGTTCTCCCCTGCCTCTAGTAATTGTACCTCGCTGAACACGGGAGCTGCTGGTCTACTGCTGCCTTGATTAGTTAGTTTGTTTGTGTTACTCTGTGACTTTGGTGAATCCAAACTGATCCTTTAAAATGCCAAAGTCATACAACTTAAAAAACAACTTAACTGATAAAGGCAGTGGTAGACCAGCAGCACTCACAAGGTAAAATTACTGTTTTTTCAATGGAGTCTGGCCTTGAAGAAAACATAGATTAAGTTTCACCTTCAGTTCAGCTCCCCCTCAGAAATGGCTGTCCTTTTGAGAAATACTGAGCAGACTTTGATTATACTGCACGAGTTGTGAAAGAGTTTGTAAAGTGTAAAGTTGTTTAACAAGGACCCCTATTACAGTACTTTGACTCATCATGAATTTTCTCAGTTTTTGGATTTTTCGTTCACCGGAGACCTCCAATAGACTCCAAACTGTGCAAAATGTGTGTAGTGCGCAACCTGAAGTCCTCAGGCTGAAACCAGCTGACTGTTCCCACCTCACACTTAAAGACTAAAATTAATGGAATGGTAAATGGACCTGCACTTGTATAGTGCTTTTTAGCTCTTTTTACACAACAAGAAACATTCATCCATTCACACCAACATTCATACACTGGTGGCCGAGCAACTGGGGGTTCAGTATCTTGCTCAAGGATACATGCAGACTGGAGGAGCTAGGGATCAAACTGCTGATATTTCGATTAGTGGACGACCTGCTCTACCCCTCCAAGCATTTGCTGTTAGGACTTCTTGGCTGTGGAAAGACCGGCGTGAGGAACTCCTGCTTGCTACATCAGTTTGTTTTTATGAATCATCTTTAAAGACTTATTTATATCAAAAGGCTTTCCTACAATTCCTTTGTTACATTTTTAGATTTATTTTTATTCTTAACTAATGCATTACCCTGTGTCTTACTCTTGATGTTGTACTTACGTCTTGTACTGCACTATTTAAAGTTGAAATTCACCTAAATTTTTTACATCTTTCCTTGCGGTTTTATCTCTGTTTTTTAATCATCCATTGCTCTTTGGTTTTTCCTCTTTTTTTCCTATGCTTGCCTGGACAGTCAAATATTAACTCTGGATTTTATTGTTGTGTTTTATACATAAAGCACTTTGTAATGCTCGTTTTAATAAGTGATTAGTACCAAACAAATAAACTTTATCATTATTATCTTTATTATTATAACTACATAAAGTTTAAAGGTCATTTTTATAACAGCTCAACACAAACTTTTAAATACATGTATGACTCAAGCACTTCTGATTAGTTGAATCATTATTTCTTTTTACAGTAACTCTCTCTCCTCTTCGCCTGTCTCTGACTCTGCTGTGAGTCCGTGTAGAGGTTGACATACACTATAAATGCAAGACCCTACAAGTCACAGCTTTGAAGAGTTTGTTTTATACTGCCCATAAGATTACTATATTAATAAATGACAAGCAATTAGATAACATTTCCCCAGAGGTTGGTTATCACACATCTTTTATCAGGCTGTGAAATTTCTAGAACGGGCTCCAGTCAAGTGTGATATGTATAATGAATCCATACAGTGCTAGATGTGCTACTACAGACCTCTAGTGACAAGATTTTTTTTTATGTTTGGATGGACCTGTAAATGCAATGCATGTTTAACTCATTTATTTCTGGTAGTAATTATGACTCTTGCAGTGAAGACAGCTCATGACAAGAGGGAAGATGGCAGGAAAATGCATCTATATATATATATATAAATATATATTTAGAGAGAAAGAGACTGTAATGTTCCATCCTAAAGGTCAGATTTCTACATGACAGTTTTTGTCATGCATTAGCCAGGCAGCTTCACATTTACTTAGAGGATGTGGCTAATTAGTCATTTTCATAGATCCTGGACTTCTTCACTGATTCTCTGCTACATGAAATGTTATAAAGATTCAAATATAAGGCTGTTAAGTGTGCAAGTCTTCCTAGTTTTCCATAATTTTGTGATCATATACTTTTTTAAACAAAAATGGATTAAATCAATGAGAATGGGCTGCACTGAACAAAATCCTGCAGAAGAGTTGTTGAAATATTACTTAGATATTATTCATATAGTCATTCTTCCAGTCTGAGATCCGTACACAATGCTATCACAATCCACTGAGCCACCAAATCCAAATAAGAAAATGATTATTTCAGTATGTTATGCTTGGATTTCCTTCTTATAAGCATCTCGTGAAGTGTTCCTTTTTGCAGTTGCATTAAAGCATGTACAAAGAGTATTTAAAGGAATACTTCACCCTGAAAAATGACCATGTGTATATCAATTACTCACCCCATGTTACCTAGAGTTTGTGAAGTGAACTTATCTTTTCTCCCATGCCTTTGTAATTTTATCTCGCCAAACACAAGAGTTTGCTGGTGTACCTCTGCCTCCATCAGTAGTTTGTTTGTAAACACAAACAAACTAACTAACTGAGGCAGAGGTACACCAGCAGCTCCTGTGTTTAGTGAGGTAAAATTACTGTTTTTGTCAGTGGAGTCTGGCTTTGAAGAGAGCACAGCTAAGTTTTACTTTCACTTAAGTTTCCCGTCAGAAAGGGCCATCTGTTTAAGAAGGACTGTGTGCTTTAAGTACTGAGCATATGACGGGATAAATGAGACTTGGATTACACTGTGCGAGTTGTGTGAGAGTTTGTAAACAGACGTTTTGATAAATAGTTTTGCTGTTGTTAAACACGGACCTGTATGACTTCAGTTAATCAAGAATTTTCTCTTCATTTTTGGACTCTTCATTCACTGAAGGCATGCAAGAAGAACAAAGTACTCTTCGTGAATTCAGTGGGTGAGTAACTGATATACAAATAGTCATTAGGGGGTTCCTTTAAGACACACCAACGAGCAAGCCAAAGTCTCAAGGAACACCTGTATTTATATATTCATATCTGTGCACAATAGCTTCTATAACGTGTGTTATCACTCTTATCAGAACATAAGACAATAAAAATAAGAAAATATAACCCAGATAGCTTTCATGATACGTCATCTTCGCTGGTGCTTTGCTCAGTAAAGCGACTCATGGTCCCGATCACGGCTTTCTCCTTTTAAATGTTATCATCCCTCACACTGGCTGCTAATCGGGGCTTCTGATATGTCACACACTAATAATTCCCATGCCTGAATGGTCCCCCGTGAAGGTTTTTTTAATGAAATTAAATCAAAGTACATTTTCTAGCCAGAGTTTGCCTTTTTATTAGGAAATGGCTGCACGCAACATACTGATACAGTCAATTAAGGATTAATTCAGAACTTTTTGTACAGGCCCATTTGAACATTGCAATAATAATGTGCGGTTATCACAAACTCTCACGGCACACCATCACTGCACACTATTTGAGAACCACTGAGCCTTCATGTGTGGCTTTATATTTGGCTTCAAAGTATTCAGATTATCTGTGGGTAATGAGTAATATACTGTATTTGTCTATTGGACACATCAACACAGAATTTTTTAAAAACAAGTTGACATTGTTAGAGAATCTGTGTTAATAAACCTGTTATGGGTGAAAATAGACCACAGGCTACAATCAGGAGCTCATGCCCCTTGTGCAGAGTGGGTAACACAAAACAGTAGCATGTTCTGAGTCTTCCAGCAAGTGTCTTTCATTACATCCAACAAAGATAGAAAGAGAAAGAAAACAATGACCCCCTCTACTGAATTACACTGATTTGCGCTGTCAAAATACTAAGATCACTCTGTAGGTGTGCAGTCATTGTTGCAGCCACACTTTTATGTAAAATACACCCACTTATTATTTTTAATCATTGGTCTACAACAGAGATTGACTCACTCCCTCAGAATGAGGTGCCACAGATTTGTCCTGTAATTACAAAAGTGATTCTGACGTCGGGTACGAATGCTGGTGGGAAGACACAGAAAGAAACAAATAAAAATGAGAGAATGTGTTTGAAACTTCCCTGCGTGACCATGAGTCACATCATGTTCAATCACATCATGTTGAAGTTACTTACTAGCTTTCAAACTGGGAAAATACTCTTCAAGCGTTGATTACAACAAGGTACTTTGTATTTTTCTGAAAACGGCAACTACACCTTAATTTAATGCCACTATGCTCATTATTTCAACAAAGTAAAGCATCACATAGCCTTGAGTTAGATGTGTTGATATTTTATGAAAGTAATTAAAACATTATAACATAATATTCAACTAGCATAATAAAATCTACAGTATACAAACGGAGATAAATTCACTTTGTTGGATAATTCAGTTTAAGTGGCAGGACATGGTTGTTTTCTCTGTCTTGCTGTATGCTAATGCATACCAGTAATTTACTTTTTTTTTTTTTTTTTTTTTGACGAAATGCCAGGGTGACTCCACGCACATCATTTTACAGGCAAGCTCTTAGCATTCAAATCACTGCCCAGAGTGATAAGGTATTATCAGATGACAACATACAATTTATGTTTAGCAAATGAGACGCAGAATAGAAAATGTCACTCTCCCCATGGCTACGTTTCCAAAAGCCCAGATTCAGCTGAGAAAATAGTGTCATGTGTTGTTGTCATTCATTTCGTGTGGTGTGATGTCTGATGCAGAGGCTGCCAATAATCATGTTTGCATGGGGAATACACAGCAAACAACGCCACGTGACCGACCACTTCAAGGGCACTTGAGGGCTAATTCATGCTCTTTTCATATGTTCACACAGTATATACACACTGCTGGGTCTTTGCCCTGAGTTATCTGTGGATTAGGAACCATCTGTAAGGTTTCATTCAACCATAAATATTAGTCTGTTTTTGTTGAGCGACCCTAAAATTAAAGTTGTTTGATTTCTATTTAGAGTAAGTGCTGCTGTATGGACTCTTTTGGGACTATCTTTGTGTCTATTTAAAGGTCCAGTGTGTAAGATTTAGGGGGATTAAATGGCATCTTGCAGTGAGGATGGCAACATGCTGAAACTTCTTAGGGTTAGATCTCTTTCAGTGTTCACTTTTCAGGAGAATCTAACCGGGAGCCTAATTATCCACAAAGGTCTCTTCCCCTCCAAAACAAACGGACAAATCAGCGTCTCTCCTATGATGTTCAGCATGTTGCAGGCAGGCTGCTAGCCTAGCACCCACTAATATGTGCTTACCTTTTCGTGCTCACGATTTTTCTGATCCAAATTTTTAGGAGGATTTTAACGTAGTCAAATTGTCCTCAAAAACAAATGGACGCAATGATTTTAACTAGGGAAAACTGAATAAAGAAGATGCATGTTACGTTACTTCTGCACTGTTTGGCTCGTCAGAGACAGGCTGCTAGCCCAGCACCTGCTGATGTGTGCTCATCTTTTTCCTCTGATGACATAAGATCCAGACGTTCAGGAGATTTTTAGCAGGAGTCTGATTATCCTCATAGCCATATTATCTGCAGATCTGGTGATTTAAGCCAATAAAAACACTGAATAAAGCAGTTTCACATTAAAAATCTGTGTTTTTATGACACTACTTGTCGTGGAGGGGCTGCACACTATGGAGGAAAACATGAAAATGTGAACAGTCCTATCTAGAGCCAGGGTTTGGCTACTGTAGGAACATAGCAGCGCAAAATGGCAGACTTCATGGATGAGGACCCACTCCCTACGTAGATATAAATGACTCATTCAAATGTAAAGAAAACACAACTATTATTATTTCAGGTGATTATACACTAAATGCTTATTATATTCAATTTCTGCCAATATACCCGCCTAAATCCTACACACTGGACCTTTAATAATCTCCCTTTTCATGCACTGTACATTGTACTTACCCCCTGCTGTGTATAAATATCCCCCACAGCTGTGATAGAAAACCACATGTTTGGAGGTAAGCGGCAACATGAATGCTATTTTCAGTTCCAGTGACCCCATTAGGTCTGAACACGGCTCCTCTCTGTTTCCAGAAAAGAATACTGAATACCACAACCATCCATCCATCTATTTTCCACCTCTCATCCATGTCAGGGTCGCGGTGGCAACAGGCTAAACAAGGTTCCTTTCACTGAAAACCATTTGCTATTTTATCCATAATAGATACTTAAATTTAACTATTACCTCCGGCCTTTAAGGGGCTGCAGCTGGCGGAGACGTCTGGAAGAGGAATCACAGGTGCGAGGAGGATGCATTTCACTTTCCTCCCTTCCAGGTTTCCATTCTGCAGCAGCCTGGGACGACCAGTGAGACTGCTCTGTGGGGATTCACAGGAATGTGTGTCTGTAATTGTTTCCTAATGAGTTTTTCTCTCCCCCACTAATTGAGGATCACATTGTTTGTTACGATCTATGGTTTACACATACCAACATCAGCAAAATGTAACCACAACTGTTGACTAATGAATTGTGTTCTCCCCATAAAACATCCATAATAAACTCATAAGCAGTGGATTACATGACCTGCTCCTTCGCTTAGATGTCAGTCTGCTGGTTTTCTGCCAGTCTGCTGCAGTGTTCCTCCACCCTGCATTTCTTTATGAGGTATCTCTATTTCTAGGCATGCAAGTGTAAACAGCCATGATAAAAATAAAATAGCTCAATCGATTCAAGCAAAAAATAAATACATAAATAAGACACAAGTAAAGAGGAGAGTCTGGCTATCCAATATGTCTTTAAATCTCATAGTTAACTTTTGTAGGTCTACAAGGGATATCAGTTTCAGTTATTTTTGCTTTGATGGCCCAGCACCCATTATCCAGTAACTAAACTGTTAATTAATTTTTCTTTTGAGTCTCATTTTAAAGTGCTGCAAGGGGTGGGAGAAAAAAATCGATACTGCACAGTATCACGATATATTTGTGCAGCAATGTCGTATCGTTACACAGACACAAAGTTAACTGTTGACATCCCTGAGCTCTACACAACTAGACATCTGAATAATTAGTTTTATTCTGATTATTGTCTTAATGTGGCTCTCAAAAACAAGAAGTCAGTACAAATGCTAACAAACAGACAAAAACAAGACCATCTTGAAATATGAAATAATCTCGTATTAACACAAGTTATAGAACATAAACTGGAGACATTTCTTTCACAAATTTAATGGGCTCTAGCTTCACCTGCGTGTTTGACCACAACATTTACACCGATGTATCAAACAAACCTCTTGTATCAGCCTGTTCATGAGCTTCACATGAAATTTCTATTAGAACAAGACATATTTATGGTGGATTTATACCCCTTAAGCAGCCCCCTCTGTATACTGAATTTTACAGTATCTTGATTTCCACCAGACGGTGGGTATTGCGTGATGACTGAAAAGTTGGTGTTTTGCTTGATGCCAGAGTTTTTTGTCCTGTCAGCGTGAAGCGTGGGCTCTCCAGTATGTTTGTTGCCTGTTTGGTCAGACTGTCTATACAAATCTATACAATAAGTTTTCTATTTCATAATGTTAACTCTGTGTTTTGCAAACCCAAAACTTTTAACAAGTCTTTATTTTTGCTCCTTTCCCAAGAGTGTCACTGACTGAAATTGTGTAATTAATAGCAGGATTTCTGCTCTGACAATTTAAAGAAAGATATCAAACAGTATGTACATATTTAGACATGCAGTATGTCATTTATAATGAATATTGTCCAATTAATTGTATTACCAAAGTTGTTTGACTGATCCAGTGTCTACTCAAAAGATATTTTATATTTTTTAATTAATACCTTGATAATTTAATTCCCAATTAAATCTGTTTGCATAACAGGATATAACACCACAACATGGAAATTAATTACCTCTATTATTCTTTTACTACTTTGAAATTGGGTAAACACCTGTCATGTATATCACTAAATGGAGCTGGCAAGAGTTCAAACCACATCCCTCTCTCCCCTCCCTCTGACCCAAAGGTAACAGATATACAGTATTGATGGTTATATGCATCATTGTCTTATCCCCTTTCTCCTCTTTTGTTTTTTGTTTGTTTCCATTCGCAGAGCTGAGGAATGACTGTACTTGTCAAATGTTGGCTGCATAATGTTCTTTATGCAACATTTTAACTTCACATTATAATAAAAATCAAACAGTGCGGAGCAGTTGTTGCAAGAAAAATGTAGTAATCAGGTTGGCTAACATGATTCAGAACAAATTGGAATTTTGGACATCGTAGCACCACCGTTTTATATAGTGCATGACATGCTTTATTGCGTGGTCCATATAGCTATATCTTCGAACTATATATGACCACTTGTCATGTTCTGTGCAGTTAGTTTAAAGAAGTGTGTGCTGTACGACCATCAGGTAACTTTAGAAAGCTTCATCCTGTCGTGTCATAATAATCAGGAAGACAGCTACACAATTTTCAAGGCCAGTAAAGATGTACAGTATGCCTGATATACAGGCATCCTGCCACTTTGTGGCAGAGAGAATCAATATGTTCCCATTTCAGTTGGCCCGAAGAGATAAAGGGGAGTATTTCTTGCTAAGTACAAATGAGTGTTGCATTGGATGTAATAATGCTATAACACCGTAATGAAATCTCGTACCAGAAAAATATACACTGTCAATTAAATGAGATGAAGCGAAGCAGAGATGGAGGAAAGAGTTGGTGGGTGTGCACTTTTTTCCTTTTCTCTGCTGTGGTGTGTAGCACTCAGTGTGAATAAATGTGTCTCAGAGGGCGTTTGTTTCCATCCCACTCTTTTAAAGATGCTTTACATAATTGTATTGGTAATTACTGTGTTCTGTAGGTTTAATCAGTAGCTATCCCAGTTCGCTCTGATTTCTACAAAGTGCGGGGATTTAACCACACAAAGTTAGGACAATGTGGTTAATTCTGCCAAGCTGTGCGCTACTCAACATGTGTCTCTTATAAATAAACCCATCACATTAAGCAAGGAGTCATTTTCTAACTGGTCTGGAAGTTATTTCACAGCTGCTCCACAAAAACAAGTTGTATTATATATATTACAGTCTTGAAACACTTGACTTTGTTCACTTTGTTTTAAGAAGTAGCTAACATCAAATCCACTGAAGTGCAGACAAATGGTTTGGGAACCCAAAAAACACTTGTTCTTGACAGCTGGGGCATATTTAGACTCTGGATTTGACATTATAGCTTTGGATACAACCTTTGTTTTTCTCCTTTGCAGTAGCAACCCTCAGCCAAATATCAAAGTTCTAGCCAGACACAGCAGTTTAAAGTCTGCTTCAATTGACCTGCATATTCCCACTCCGTTAGACAGGGAGATATTGATGCAAGCAGCAATTGCAGGGGCCAGGCAGAAGCCCATCAAGCAGAGTGCATTGCAAACAGGTACAATGAGGACCTGTCTACTTGTCTACTGAGCAATTCTGATCATGACTGGAGCATTGCAGCATCGATATGGCTCGCTTCCTGTTTGTGTCTTTGCTGCCAGCTTTGTCACAGCTAAATGATCCGCAAAATGGCACGAGTGTTCAGACAGAGCTGTTAAAACTATTCACTCACCTCGATAAGGAACTGATTACTGTGGCCTGCTCAGCTGTCTTGCATTGTGACTTGTCAGATAGTCAAAGAAATGCATGCATTCTCAATTCAGAGCAGCTCGGGGTAGGTGTGTGTTTTTTCTTGAAAAAAAAAAGTTTCTGATCATCTAATATAACACACTGTGATGCCCTAAGCCCTCAGCCCTCACATTTCAAGCTCGAGTATATGTGGGATATGAATGCTGCAATGTGCCTGGAAAAACTAGTGGGTAATTGGTGGATATAATTTACATTTTTTTGTCAGTCCCATTTACCCAAAGTATATTCAGCCATTTCCTACTTAAGATCAGAAGGCAGATATGACAGCTGAAGATACTCTCAAGGAGTGGCTGATGATGCATGTTGTTCCAGAGATGCTTTATTTTTGGGGCAGGAGTTTGAAAACCGATATTGCAGCGTGACAGTGGAAGGGCATCTTGCTCTGAATAAGGCACAATCAGAGTTCAATAGATCCCTTTAATTGTGCTGAAATGTTGGTGCTCAGCAGCCAGAGGAAGGAACTGCATGAGTTAGTGTAAACATGTCTGCCCTCCATTACAGTCTATTCTATTAATAGTCCAGTTGTAGTTTACTAATGGCACATTTCCCCCAGATCAGGCAAAGCAACCAGTTCGCATTCCCGGGTCATTAAATACAGATGCTTTGTCACACCCCTTGGCATCTCATAGCGACACACAGGGCACTCTTTATCGTATCTATGTGACACACAGATGACCCATACATGCTTAATGTTGTGAAACAATCACGGTGGGGTATAGGCAACAGAACCACTTGCTTAAGTTTAGAAACAAGATCATGTTTGGGTTAAAACAAGTATGTTTGTTACAAAACACGACGTAAATTCATCAGGTGGGTGACGCCGGTGTACAACGACCGTATGTATACTGCGGAACATTAACACTAAAACAACATTGACTTTTGATTTTGCACAGGACACAACTGTGGTCTCCTAGATGAAATTCCAGATCTGTTTGACCCATCCACCTCCCCTCCCTCCTTCCCGACGTGGACTTTCTCGTTGTTTATTCTATGTCAGTTGCTCTCAGCATCGAGTATTGCAGCTAACGAGTTAACATTGGAGTCAGTTCAGAGCCAAATGCGTCCCAGAAAGACACAAAAGGGTACCTTGGGTGTTGATGTCACGCCAAGGGGTGTGACAAAGCAGCAGGCTGTGCATCCTGGGAATGGAAAGGGGCTGGGGGAGGACGCTAGGGGCGTCAACGAGCAGCTTGATGGGCTTCCTGTTGGTAATGCACCCTATCATGGGATGCACCTGATGGGATAAACATTGCTAGTTGGGTGGTCGCTAGTTCTCTGCTCGATGTTGTCGACAAGTGGGTCACAGATCCAGTCTGAATGGACCACAAGTGACGATGGTCTTTATCTTGAAGTTCCAGCACAGAGCTTTTATTTTGAAATGCCATTTCTTACTGTAGAGTGAGTGAATAATAGACAGCTACTTGACAGAGACAACAAACTAACATGGCCAAATGCAAGTATGACGCTGAATATATTAAACTGTGTGGACCAAATCTGGACCCATGACCAGTTGGGAACCCCTGATCTAAACAATGCACCAAAATCAATTCCTAAAAACATCTAAGGTGAGAAAGGAGCAATGCCACTGCTGAATCTTGTTTCATTTTGGAACTACACTGCCTAGTTTGACTGCTTAGTCCAAGTTACATAAGCCAGCTCTATGGCTGCTGGACTGACTCCTGTGTATAAAGTTGAATACTACTAATACTACTTCATGCAACACAGACCTACGAAGGTACCACAATCCCTCCTCCAAACTCGCCACAACACTTCCACCATACACTGTGCAGGTGCTTTTCTGCTCTCTTTTGGAAATGAACAGCGTTGATTCGCCCTACATCGCCAGATCTGGTGGGAATACACCATAAGGGCTCCTTCCATATTTTCCTATACAAACTGAATGCAAGCAACATCTGTGGATGCCTTTAAAACCCACTAGATGTGCAGTACCAGAAGGAGAAGTGGTGCAAGTACAGAAGCAAGTAAGTGGCAATTCAGTAGGAATGCAACTATCAATTATTCTCATTATAATTAACCTGCAATTTTCTCAATTAATAGTTTTTGTCCTTTAAATGAAAGAAAAAAATCTATTATAATATCCAAGAAGCCAACATGGTTTTCCTCAAACTCATTGTTTTGCCATTCTAAAACCCATATTCAGCACTTTTCTTCCCACAATAATCAAGTATTAAAATAGCTGCAGATTAATTAATTAAAGGAGTAATAATTTCCCCTCAACAATCTGGCAAACCAATGGAATAAAATTACTGCTTTTCTGGAGAGCTGACAAGGAAATAAGACATTGGCGTATCTGACAGGTTGCCATGTGGTGTGCACCTGTGTGTGCGGCCCTTAACACAAAAGGGCCCTGATAAATAAGCCTCTGTGAAGCTGACGATGTTCATTTTTGTGTGCGTGGGTCAAGTGCTGATTCAATTCTACGGTCATTTTTGAGGCTGTTTCCTGTATAAGATTGTATCATAATGGACTTCCAGAATTTGCCTAGGTAATCAGGTCTTAATGCCCCCTGGAAGCATTTCCTTCTGGATTTTATGTGTTTTGCTCTATCCAATCACAATGTAATCACCTAGGACATGTTAATGACAGTTGCTACACAGCATAAAGAGGTCAGGGAGATAACCCTGATTGCCGACAAAATTGAAGAGCCAAATATCCCCAAGATTCCCCTTCTCATCTCCCAGCACAACAGGTTTAAGCCTGCAGAGATACATCAGCTTTAAAAGATTTGGGGTTTTTTTGTGGCGGTCAGATGAGGCAACAATAGTGTAATTGTAAGAATGAACTGTGTATACTCTCTTGGTTTATCTTATGTTATTGTGCACAAAGATAGTTTTAACAATATACAGGAAATACAAGGTCACGCCACTGTAACCCAGCATGATGGATCATACCACGGAGTCCTGGTATTATCAGAATTACAGTGAGTAGCCCAAGGGTCATTGCATTGTTTCTTGGTTCACGGTCCATGTACAGCTTTAAATCTCAAACATCACTCATCCCATTTATACAACTTCTGGGAAAACACTGGTCAGTGCCTCCCACCACTGTGTCTGAACTGTTAATATTGTAACTTTAATCTAGTCTTAATGCCTCATTGTGGAATACGCAAGCATGGAAAATGATCAAACACAACACATGTTCTACTATTGTAAAGCCGAGTTGTTCTTATGAATTTCCATTAAATAGTGTTTACAACTGGGGGACCAAATACTGTAATTAAAAACATATTATTGTACTAAGGTCTGCGATAGGATAATAGCCTCTCCATTGTTTGTGTTTATGTGCAGATCAGCGCAAATCCCCTTATAAATAAACTGCTTTTCTAACAAATCGCACCCCTGTGCCCCCACAGCGATTTTCCATGTATGGAAGGCTTAACTCTGTGACTCTGTGTCTGCGGTGCTTTGGATCTTTCTGCCACAAATTAAATTTGAATTGTTCCATAAGGGGTCAAACATCTTGAGAGAATAAACACGACACACCATGAAATTAGACTGTTGTTGGAAAAGGCAGAGGTATACTTAGATACAAATTTCTTATTACAGAAGTGTTTGCACACAGATCCGTGTTGTGGCTGACTGGACTGCTGCAATATTGAGCAGACAAACATCCCCACCCCACCCCACCCCCATCTCTGGTACACAGCAGGTTTAGACTGCAGTGATATCCTGCCTACAGTGGTAGATCTGGGTTATTTGTGGTGATGGGATGAAGAGGGGAATCCTAAGTACGATTTTGTACACTGGTGATTAAATAATCACCATAATCAAACAAATAACCACTTCGTTGGTTTGAATTAAAACAATAATAGCACTTTTAAGAGAGGGAGATTTCTATTCCAAACACATAAAAAAAATGTGACCCATCCCGCCCCCTAAAAATGACTACTAAATAGTTTCAGAGGAAACATACTTAGTGCATGGATTATGTTCATTGGCAACATATATTTTTACAGTCCCTAAAAAGCTGATTTTGTACAAGTTGTCAGGAGGTGGCCTGGTAGGATGCCCAAGATGATTTTTCCCATCCATCACCAAGTGGTTTGAGTCGCCTAAAAATAACCATTAAAACATTAATCATGCATCTGTTGCTGACATCAATATAATGATGACTACATCACCATGAAGTCACCCATTGGTTTGCGGCCTCCAGTTTGTTGGAACCAGTAGTCACCATATTTGGATGAGAAGGTGGAGCTAGGGAGGAGCCAAGGGTGGATCTGACCAATTAGCTGAGGTGACCCCAAGAAGGCAGCCTACTCAAAAGCGATCACACCCTTGATTATGCATGACTTTAAAAGCCTTAATAAAGTTTAAACAGGAGAATTTTATAGAAATCCACTCTCCCGTTCCCACCTCCCTGTTCAGCTGTCATAAATGGGGAAGTTAGCTATAGAGACAAAAACCATCTTTTGTATCTGGCTGTAAGCATGTTTAATCCTGTCTGTGGGGATTGACTCGCTTTTAGAGCCAGCCTCAAGTGGCAATTTCCGTTTGGCTGCTAAGAGCAGATATTAGGGAAAACAAATACTGTTAGTAAATATTTTGCTGATTTGTTCAGTATGTCACACAAATATATTTTCCGGTACACTAGGTTTCATTCACCAAATATTTTAAGGCTATCTTACACTCATCACGGTAGTGTAGGGGTGGGTGATTTATCAAATTTACTTAATGTATTGTGGCAATTTCCAAATGTGATTTCCAAAATGACTATATTGCGAACATTGAGTATAAATGATCGCTTCATTTTTAAGCCACCAGCATGTGACTCGCTTTGGCGTTTGGGTTCGCTCTCTCTCACAGGGACACACATACAAGAAAACTCATAAACATGATACTCACACACGCACACACACACACTCCTCTGTCCATCCAAACCACTTTATCCTAAGCGACAGTGTATAAGCAGGGCAAAGTGTGAGCTCCAGAATGCTAACATCACTATTTAGTCGCATTTTAATAATTTTGTATATTAGCAGTCTATAGTAGTTTAGAGGAGATTTCAAAATATCGCGATATATATCGTGAATTGCAATACAACCTAAAAACATTGCCATATTATTTTTAAGCCATATAACCCAGCCCTTGGGAAGTGTCTGTGGCTCTTACTAGTACCCTTATTAACAGTCGTTTGATCTGTCATGTGACCTGATCACCACAGACAACAAGTATGCATTGTTTAAACTGAAAACAACCTCAGAGAATATCCTGATGAAACCAAGATAGTCTGAAACATTATATATATCAGTATAAGCATACTGCTACTTTGCAGATATATTCAGTAAAGACTAAGTACACTGATAACAACTGTGCATTTCATTCAATATATGCTTGCTGTTAAAAAATATTAATCTTTTATGAGACATAGTTTATTATATATTGTACCATCTTACTGGGAATTTGAATGCTGCATTTTATTGTTACATTAATATGGGTGAAGTAATGGGTTAACATATTTTCTCTATAGGTAGGCAGTTTGTGTGGAAAGACCAACAAAGGCCCAATCAGTCGTTCTACACGACCAACATCACTGCCCCAACTCTCTCTTGTTGTGTTTGGAGAACATTTTGGATGAGGCTTTCACAGCAGCAGAGGGAAGGCGTGAAGAGCGAGTTTGCGAGGTGCCTTGGAAACTGCCCAAACAGCTTGTGTATGCCAGATCAGTGTTTCCAATACATAGGCCTTACCTGGGCAACCGGCCCAGGCAAACTTGTTCCTACCCAGGAAGATTCTTTTTAATTAAAATTCTAATCTACATCACATAATACCAGTGCTGGAAAGTAACTAAGTACGTTTACTTAAGCACTGCAAGTACAATTTTGAGGCATTTGTACTTTGAGATTTTCCATTTTCTGCCACTTTATGTTTCCACTCAAGAACAATTCAGAGGTACATATTGTATTTTTTAGTCCACAACATTAATTTCATTATCCAATATTGTATTGTACATTTTACTGAAATGATAGGTAGATTTTTAAGTTTATACTTTTGTTCTTTTACTTAAGCAAAAATTGTGAATGCATGACTTTTACACGTGGTATTGCTATTTTTACTTTAGCAGAAGATCTGCGTACTTCTTCCTGGCTGTGCAATGATGACAAAACTTCCTGTGCAACATGAGAGTAATATACAAAGAGTGCATACTGTCCCAGTTCACCACTGGACTCCAATCACTTAGCCGAAGGCAAGTAATTACTTCATAATTCATGAGAGGCCATGATATATTAAAGTCTCATCTATTAAAGCATTACTACATATTTGTGGCCTATATCCATATATCAGAGTCATTTAATGCTTCTTTCATGTCATGACTGGGAAACATGCCATCGTTGCTTAAATACTGTATGTAATAGCACATGTCAGCGAAAGCCTCTGTGGCACAGACATGTAACGCAGCAATCACTGCTCATAAAGCAGTATCCCCTAAACAGTAATCAATGCTTGAGTGCAGACTTTTCAAATGACACTAAGATT
Organism: Cephalopholis sonnerati; assembly: GCA_019142605.1. Classification (NCBI taxonomy): domain Eukaryota; kingdom Metazoa; phylum Chordata; class Actinopteri; order Perciformes; family Serranidae; genus Cephalopholis; species Cephalopholis sonnerati. The sequence continues at coordinate 33,260,209 of JAGQAX010000001.1, read as the reverse complement.
TGTTAAAATTCAAAGTGAATTTCTCAAATGTGCATCTGCATAAACAAACAACATTACGTGCCAAGGTCGATGCTTTGCTCTGATGTGATATCACATGTGCTGTACAGTGCGCTTCACTGGGGCTCTAATAGCAAATTCTCCCATCAGCTGAAGGATGTTAAGATGGCTGTGACTTACACTGCAACCTCAGTCACTGAGTGCACCATATACTGTAAGTGCAATTCACTATCATAAATAACATATTTTAGTAGGAATAATTCCGCAATATTGTTTTGGACTTAAAAATAAGGTTTACTTTTATTACTTCAATAATTCCTGTTATTAAATCATTTACAGCATTTTAACTATTGTCATTATTTCTAATTATAAAAGTAACAAACAGTTGCTTATCTAGGTCCTCTTGGACGAGAGTAGTTTTAGTTCCTACTAGGGCTGGCAGTTAATTGAAAATTAATTGAAACCATCATTCAGAACCTCTAACAGACGTAATCTTGCCCTGAGTAATTTATTTTTTTTTTAGCTCTGTTAATACTTTCCTCAGTGTATGTTCATGTACTGTCCCCTTAAAAATGTACTACTGTGTGTAATCACGTGACTCTGCTTACACTCCAACAGCAGAACCATTAGTCTCATGATAAACACAGGCAAGGAGGCACACAGCTCTACAATGAAATATGATTTTACTGATTATAAATACCAAAAAACACATAACAGTCATGTGGGAGGTCGGGCAGTGATTACTTGAGTACTCATGCCCATCACGAATACACAGTACAATTTAATATTTGCTCCTTATTTTGATACTTGTTTTTATCTGCTTGCTTAATGACTGATATCAACTAAGTACGAGATCAGTGTGTTGATGACACAAAGACCAACACATTCTACATCGAGGTACAACATGCAAGGTACCCTGAGTGCGCTGGTTGTTTACATTCTAGGATGCCAGATCAAGTTCTGCCTGTTACATGCATTGTCTGTTTTCAAAATACACGTCCGTTTTCACAGGATATGTACAGTTTGAATACAGTCTCTCAAGATAAACACACCATGTCAGTACAACACCGCAAACTGACATTTTCTTTCCTTTAACAACAAACGCATGTTTACAATCTTATGGGAAGTGAACGCCAGCCTCGCGGGTGAAAGTCATGAGTTGTTGGACCCATCCACCACTATTCCCGCCCGCCCAACTCGCACTTATACTGCCTTAATTTTCTTTGCTGTCCTGCTACATTTCCCCAGCAGCGCTGGGCGCCATTAAACAATAAGGGCAACTGGACATGTATCATGCCAATGAGAAAGGACCGCTTTTTCATCAGTGTCTGACTACTGAAGTCACTGACCAAGTGCCAGATTTCGACGACTTCGTAGGGAGACCGGGTGGCAAAGACGGGTCTTGAACAAAGTTAATTTTCTCCTGACTTTTTTGTGTGTAAAACACCATTTTCAGAATATTTTAAAGACATAGGGCTTGTAAAAAAATTGGTCCAATATTTACTTCGGTTATGGGGCAAAAGGACTGGTTATAATCTGTATTCACGTTAGAATGGAGAGACCCAGTACAGCCACTAAAGCCCATGTGACACAGATACAGGAAATGACTCTAAAGTGAACTGTCACATTTATCAGTGGTCTCTGGTAACATGCAACAATGGAGTTTAGAGTCCGATGAGACCCAGAGAAAGTGAAGTTGGCTGTCTTATTATTATTCAGAGAGAAACTAGCCCACATACTACACACAGCCCAGACTGACTGGAGAACACTACCCCATCAAGAAATCAGTGTTACAATATATTGTGGCAATACTAGTTTACTAGTTTGATTTTGTTCAACAATCCTGAGCCATACAATTATCACATAAAATCACCAGTGATTGTTTCCATAGATTTTCCTTCTCTCAGTTGTAAATCCGTTCACTCCGAATCACCAGGGAAGGACTGGATGTCACACGTATAATGGCTATTGGTCAGGGCAAATGTGCAGCTCATGCTGTGGCTGACCATCATCTCTGTGTGCACTTTCATTGTCTGCAGTCAGTCAGGCCTGCAGAGCTGGAGCAAAGACAATTAACATCCTGTTTGTTGGATCACAGGATTCACCGTGGAAAAAAAGTCAGGAACTATAAAAGTAGTTATATTGAAGCTTGGGGGAAATGAGCAAAATAAAAAACAGTGTGCACATCACTTGTGGCTGGCTACGTGAAGAGTGGGCAGGCCTAGATTTGGCGGCCCTCCAGTCATCACTCAGACAACAAAAGACCCTTGTACTTTAAACACATTAAAATTTCCAACCTTATTCTGTGGGACGGACGCTGCCAAAATGACAGCAAGTGTTTTTAGTAATTTACTGAAAGAATTAACAACTGTTCCTCCTTCCTTTAAATGCGTTTGTTCACAAATATTTTCACAAGTTTGCAAAATGGTTTTCACACATTTAGATAATACTTGTTCTCACTGCGGAACAGTGCTAAAAGTTTGCAGATTGTGGTACACACTGAAAGCACATGATGTACACCCTCACAGTCACAAATCTAACGTTTCTGTTGCCACTGTGCACTTACAGTCTCTTTGTTCTCTGTCTGTTGTCTGCCCCTTTGTATCCACCTCAGTGTATGATTCATGGGCTGTTAGCAGGCCCCTCCCCTCCAGCTGCTGCCCCTCCCACCTCGGATCATCACTCAGCCTCAACAAGGGAGCAGGTGCATGACACATGTGTTGCAGCACTGAACTGGAAAATGTAAATAAACTGTGGTCTGAGTCTTATTAGCTTACTATTCTGATAAGATAGTGCTGTCCCCCCCCCCCCCCGAATTAAATATTACAAACCTATAAACAGGAGGCTGATCAATGTCTATCTACAGTAATAGACACATAAATAAACTATACATTTAGGTGTAATGTTTTTGCTGAAATGTAGCATATCTAAAACATCCTAAGAAGGCTTTTTAAGGCTTTTTGAATAAGTGTAAATCAAAGCACTCACAAAAAAAATACGCTTTTCTTTTTTCAACAACAACAACCCAAAAAAAAAAAAAATGAATAATTGTCTCGGCTATAAACTTAACTACATGGTTGCTATATTAAAAGAAACACTTCAAAGGTTCACTGGAAAACAATGTGAAACTCAGCTATGGCAAAGCATTGCTGGTTGCCTTAATTAATAGGTTCCCACCATAACCTCATTGTATGTTTTTTTCTTTTTCAGTCCTTTTTTTCCTTTAATTTGTTGGTATAACTGATAGGGACGGAAAACACAGTTACATATGTTATACATGGATTTATATTTATTTGTATTGCCAGTATTTTGTTCCAGATTAGTCTGGATCAAGTTTAAATTGGATAGTATTGTTTGTGTTTATTGATATATATGTATATGTTTAGAGCAGGGGTGTCAAACTCATCAGGTTTATGGGCCGGTCCAGTGAAACCATCACATAATACCCTATAAATAACAACACCTTCAAATTTTTCCCTTTCTTTAGTGTAAAGAAGTACATTTTTGAAATTGTTCATCCATTCACACAACAAGTGATGAATAGCTCGGTATATGCCGAGAAAAATTATGTGCAAATTCAACAGTATGTCTGAGGTTTTCCACTTTCAGTCAGTCTACTACTCACTTTCATTACATATGACCTTTTTTCACAATTTTCCAATTAAGTGGTTCTACTGAAGAAGCAGGTTAAGTCATCCCCTGCCTTACAGTCTGAAGTTTTGTCGGTGCCTCAGCAGCAGGGTTCTACCCACATTGTTTTAAGACAGAAGTCTGATACAGATTCTTTTGTTCTGAAACTGCTGGTTGATAATATTTTGCACAACATTTAATATCTTTAAATATGACCACAGTAGGTACTCATTGTTATTTCAGAGAGCTATATTCTGGTTGGAGTGGAAAAGCTTCTGAGGCAGTATTTTACATGAGGTGTCTACTCACTTAACATTAGGTGTGCTAAACCATCCAGTGGGCCAGACTGGACCCTTTGGTGGGCTGGTTCTAGCCCCCACACCATATGTTTGACACCCCTGGTTTAGAGTATTGATATAACCTAATTACCTAAACTTTTTTAAAACCTTCCTGAGGCCCTGACAGAGTGTGTTTTGGCAGTTTGGGATGTTTTTTTTTGTAATAGCTTTTACTGACGGTGAAAAACTTTGCTAGCTGCTTTTGTGTTACTGTGTTTTTTTTCTGCTCTATGCACCTCACATTTTGCAAGAGCACCCTAAACACCTCAAGTTCATAAAAACTGCAGGAAAATGCGTGACATCATCAGCGTTTTGTCCAATGATATGAATCGAGAGGCGGGCTGATGATGACAAGCTAGCCGAGCACCATACATGGTTTATGTGAAGCTAATTTTAGCTCACTTTCAACATTGTCCCAGACAAGCCGCAAGACATATCTGAACAAATCCTGACTACTTTGCAACCCATAATTAGGCCCACCGATTGACAGCAGATTGTCAAACTGTCCCCGACTCATCCTAAAATAAGCCTCAAACCAAACATCATCCAGGCAAAGCTCCTGGACCAGCTGGTGGCACTCACTGTGATTTCTCTTCTTTCTGAGCATCTCATGTATCTCTACGCTCTCCGTTTCCCTGTGACCAACATACTATTTATGCAGAATTTAAGGTACAGATCTGTGAGTTTACTTCACAGCAAATAGCGGTTAAGCTGAGGATAAATGATATGGTGTTTGCCTAGCAACAATAAACAAAAAAAGATGCAATAAGCTGCAAAAAGCACTCTGATCAGGACAGGCTTCAGTGAAAGACGCGGTGCATCTCGTGTTTTTGCACCAGCATAACGCATTCTGTCTGATCGCAGGTCTCGTGCCATTCAGCCAGTTTGTGAGTAACAAAGTAACATGCAACTCTCTTGTGTGACCAGTTACAAAATGTTTGCATGAGCTCCAAGCAACCGCAGACTTACTGCTACTTGATGAAGATGAAGCGAGTAGGATATTTTATTTTAAGTCATGTTATCCTGTCCAAATGAGAAACAGAAACATAAACAACAGACCTTTTTCACAGCAGCCATTTTGACTTCATGTAGCAGTAAAATCACACATTACTAATAACTTTCACAATGGCTCTGTTATATGCAAGTGTTCCAGTAAGTAATGACAGCACCAGGGGCCAGTTGCACAAAACACCTTAAGTTAAGATTTCCCTTAAAGTCCATGTTAAGACTTTCTTAAAATAAAATCAGTTGCACAAAACACACGTATTTTCCTTAAGGATCTCTTTAAAATGTTTACTTTAGACCTCAGACTATCACAGGGCTGACACATAGAGACAGACAACCATTCACGCTCACATTCACACCTACGGACAATTTAAAGTCACCAGTTAACCTGACCTGCATGTCTTTAGACTGTGGGAGGAAGCCAGAGTACCAGGAGAAAACCCACACTAACACGGGGAGAACATGCAAACTCCGCACAGAAGGGCTTCCCCACCCTTGCTGTGAGGCAACAACGCTAACCACTGCACTTAACAAAAGAAACTCTCTAAGGGATTCTGTGTAACACCCTTAACAAAGTCCCTCAGCTTAGGAAAAATATGTGTCATACTTGAGGAGAAAACTTAAGGTGTTTTGTGCAACTGGCTCCAGGACACTGAAACTGTAACAGCTAAATGGAATTCAACCATCACCTGTGCTTTTCCTACATGTCAAAATGTCTTATGCATAAAGGAATGTGGCATCACTGCGTCAGTAAAGAAATACCCTCTGTCAATCTACAACTCAAACATGTGAATGCATTTAAATATGAGCAAAGGCTAAAATGACATTTGAAGGTATTTTGCATCTTACAAAGTCATCGGTTTACATATATGTACTTTTTCTTGTGTTTACTCTGTTTCCTTATATGTTCTCAGTTTGCAGTGTATGAGTCTCTGTATTATACAGGCAAAGCACAGTGTGTGATAAGGTCTTTTTCCCTGTGCTATAATTAAGGATTTTTTTAGCGCTCAAGAGCAAAGAAATAATCATTTTGTCTTTTTAAACAATGTAGCTGATTTAAAATAATATAATGATGGGGCAACCTCTAGCTCACCTGGTGCACCGTGCGCACCATGAAATGCTTGGCAGCAGCCCGCGTTTGATTCCAACCCATGGCCCTTTGCTGCATGTCATCTCCTCTCTCCCCCCTTTCCTGTCACTCTCCATCTGCTCCTTAATGAAGGCGATAAAAGCCCTAAAAATACTGTTAATGATTATAATAATATGACAGCAATGATAGACATATGATGAAAGTCAGATGTGATCTATTCATAGCATAACACACATGTGGAAAACGTAATGTGCTAACATGTTGGAATAAACATGTTTTCTTTGTTCTTACTTGTGATTACAATATTGTCGGATACAAGAAGCCGTTTGCTAAAAATAAATTCATTTGCATTTATTGAAAAAGATTTCCAGGGACATAATTTGCATGTTTTTCTCTCTTGTTTTTATAATAGCATTTTGTAATTTAATTAATCCTCTGCTGGCTTTAAAAGAACTATATTTTATTTTATTAAAGGTGTTTTTAAAGTGTCTGTCAGGGACCTGAGCAGATTTCTAACAGGCTATGGTCAGCTCATATTCGCAATCCAGACCCTATGCAGCTTCCTCGGATGTTTATGTTATTGTGAATCTAATGGAAGGATGCCTGAGTAAATTCTGTAATAATGGCAGGAGGGAGGGATGGAAATGGAAATCGTGGCTGCCTTATAGCCCAACTGTGTTTGTGAAACCAAGACATGACCTCTACATCTGTAGGCCTGTTAAGCCCTTAAAGCTGATATCACCTGTCGCTCTGCTGTTTGCCTAAGCGCTGTGTACATAAACACACCTGGCTCAGGATCCCACTCAATTCTGATTACAGCCCTCTATCATTTCTCTGGGACTTATTTACCACATCTCCTGACATTGTGTTAACCGGCTGCAGAGAAATAAAACCTTCTTCCTCCTTCTACTTTTTTAATAGCCCACAATCTCCTCTGTCTCCCCCGCTGTTGTCACTTTTGTGTTGACCAATTTAGATAGCCTTCTTTTCTTTTTTATTTCTTGCGCTCATTCTCTTTTGTCTCTCTCAAAGCTGGCAGAAGGATGCCATCGATCTTCATGAGGTTTTGATACACATCGTTTCACCTCCTGCAGTACCTGCTTTATCAGGAGATTGGAGGAGGACGGATGACTGATCAGACTGATATAGCTTCTCTCGCATTTCAGCGACAACCCCCCCGCCTTCCCCCTATTTTCTCATTCCTCTTCATCCTTCTTTCCTCTCCTCCTCTTACCTCCTACAGCGTAATTGAAATTTGAACAGCTTTAGCCCCGTGTTTGACTCATTTTTGACACGAACGTAGCTTCGTTTTTTTTATGTGTGTGTGTATATTTCTGCTTCGCTTGGTAAAGCAGCACACAAATATATTTCATAAAGTTGTTGTATTACTTTTCTGAGGTTTACATCCCGCCATTTTAATGCGTGTTTAAGCTGCTCCGAAGATCCAGCATCTCCAGTGAAATCAAATTCAGCGCATCATGTGAATGCTGAACAAACTAACCAACCAAATAAGCAAATTTGTTCCATCTTCAACAAAAGAAAAGAAAAGAGGGAATAGCTAAGCCCTTGAGCAGGGAATCAAAAGTCACATCACTTCCCTATAATATTTCATCTGGAAACAGGTCAACTTGATAAAGGAATTTATACGAGGATGATTGATTTCCTGAAATGACTAATTTCCTTTGTGCAGCTGGTATCAGTGAGTTGATATTACATCGGAGAGGATTGGGTACTTGAGGAGAATAAGATGCAGGGAAAGGTCACATGGCAGGTTAACTTGTTGGGAATCCAAAGCAGCAGGTAACCTTGACTGAATGATCATAAAAAATAAGGATATATGTTGACAAGCAGGCAGTATCTGATGCGAAAGCCTGTCTGACCAATGAGAAAAAAAATGTACTGTGCCATGCATGTGACTGATCTAATCTACACAGCTGAATAACCGCTACACCGCTGATGGCTCAGAGATGAAATTATAAATTTCTATGACTGATAAACCTTCACCAAGGCCGGGCAATAAGAGCTTAAATTACTATAAGACAAGTGTCTCTCTGTCGTTTCTCTCTTAGAGGAAAAGCAGTTTACAGTCTGTCTCTGCACATTATTTGCATTATTGCTCCCACATTTCACGACAAAGGGCCATAACAGGTTTTCAGGTAATTTTAAAATAATGTGGGCACAGTAACACCACAATGAAGCAGCAAAATGGAGCTTGATACACACAAAGACCTAAATTAGTGAAGAAGAAAGCAGAAACACGAGTATGAGACATTTCAGGATGGCATATTAAAATTCTGAAATACCCATTAAGCTGAACTGAAGAGGACATACTTGTCGACGTAAGCTGAAAGTGTTCTCTTTGAAGAGCAGTCGACTAACAATTGAATAAAGTAGTTTACATGACAAATAAATATTACAATCCAGTCCTTGGGTAGCAAGTTATTTATTAAATTTTAATACATGATTAAAGCTAAATGGAAGCTAAATGCTGATACCAACTTGATTCTAAATTCTTTCTAATTTTCCCTTGGGTGAGTTCAATGTCATCTTATAAATGGCACATGTAGTTTAGCTTGCAAGTAACTGTTTTGTGCATTCTTTTAACGCAAGATTTAGGGGGATTTAGTGGCATCTAGTGTTGAGAATTGCAGATTGCAACCAGCTGAAACTTCTCCTGGTCAGATTTCACTCAGTGTTCATTGTGCAGGTTATTACCGGGTGCAGAATGATCTGCAGAGCTCTATTCCTCTCCAAAACAAACGGACCAGGGCCAAGGCCTGAAAGGGGCGTACGCCACTTCCCGTGCAAAAGTTGTGATCTATAACATCAGACTTGGTGGGAGGAACTTTGAGCCATGCTTAACATTTTGGAGATGAGAAATTAGCGATGCAGATGGTGGGGTGGAAGCCTGATTTTAAAAACTGACGAATATTTTTTGGCGGATGCCATTTTTGGCTTTTGTTCATACATACATTTTGAGTATGAGTATGAATCCTACACATTATTTTATGAATGAGACACCAGGTGATTAAACCCGTAAAAACACTGAATAAAGCAGTTTCACATAATAAATCAATGTTTTATTCAATGCTATTCCGCTTATTGCAGATGGGCAACTAGCCAAGCCCCTGCTAATGTGTGCTAACCTTTTTTCTCTGATAACTTAAGATCCAGACGTTCAGGAGGTTTTTACCAGGAGCCACATTATCCACAGAGGTCTATTCCTCTCTATAACAAATGGACCCGGTAATTTAAACAATGATTAAAGCAGTTTCATGTTAAAAAAACTTCTTTTTTAACTCATTGGTTTCGTTGCGGAGGAGCTGCTCACTAAGGCGGTGGACGCAAAAACGAGAATAGCCGCATCTAGAGCCAGTGTTTGGTTCGTCCATGGGCAGCAAATGCTGCCGCTATTGTTCCTGGGGTCCAATACATGCATCATTATATACTATATGATTATATACTAAAGCAAACATAATTATTATCATATTCCATTTCTGCCAATATATCCCCCTGAATCCTACATACTGGGCCTTTACACTAATGGTTTGTCATTTTGGGGAATAATGTTCAGTAGCTTACTTGGGAAGAATCAGTTGAGAAGACTGATACCACCCCCACAACTGTGCGATAAACATAAAGCTTTGTTGCCAGCAGCCAGTTAGCTTAGCTTAGCCTAAACACTAAAAACAGGGGAAACAGCTAGCCTGGCTCTGTCCAAAGGGAACAAAATCCACCAACAAAAACCTCTAAATTTCTAATTTTCATTTTTTTTTGTTTAGTCCATACAAGAACTTAAACAACTGCATTTCCCAAATCACAAACTATTCCTCCAAAATATCTTTTTCTGTGTTTATGTCTGAGTAATTACATGCCATTTTTCAGCTGAAGATTTTTTTTTTCTGAGATGAAAAATTAAGAAAAAAAATAAAATTGGTCTGTGTGTGGATCTATTATGAAACGCATACTGCTTTTACAATTTGTCAAAAAGAAAGTCAAAACTACCCAAGACGACTTCAGAAAAGCCTTTGAAACCTTTATGGAATTGGCCATTGAATCTTGCAAGGTTATTGCAGCGGGGTGTTAAAGCAAAGCAGCCTTAATCAGGATGTACTGTACCACACACTTCAACATTTTTTTCAAAGACAAAGCTGCTGTAATTTTCTTTACTACTTTATTTTTTGCACTCTGCACCGTATTTTGCAGCAAGGCGGCTCGGTATTTTCCACCTCCGGCTCACAGTCGACTCACAACACAGGTTTAGATTTCAGCCCTCATTCTAACCATGCTGGCATTTGCATCTTCTTCCCTTGTTTGTGCGGGGTTCCTCCGAGTGCTCTGGTTTACCCGCTGCACAAACATGCTGCTCCAGTTAAGTGGAAAAAACAATCTCACAAGTGTAACTGGGAGACTGAATGTGTACATCTGTGTAAACATTTTTTGGGTGATGAGCATTCAGACTGTGTGCTCTTTAGAGCTTCATCAGTGAAATAATAAAATTAGCCTTCTCATAAATCATGAGGACTGCCATTTTTGACACTGACCTCAAAACGCACAGCTCCAAAACCATCCAATCCAACTGCTGATAGGAAATGAAAATATCACCTTATCTCAGAATTAGATTCACTCCCCCATCACTCCCCCATCACCACCACCATCATCCTCCTTCCCCGCAACTGTGGAGTGCCTGAAGATGTTTTAATATTACATGCCATCCTTTTGGTTTTAATAATTAAAGCCTGAACCATTGATGTTGATTAGAAGCTTTCAGTTGGCTTATAAGGGAAAACAGCTGCATGTAAAAAGCTCCACTTTTTCATTACTTTAAATGTGATTTCATCTAAGACACGTTCTTGATGCACTTCAGTACTGAGCATCCTTTTGAGTTACCACAGTATACCGAGGCAAGCTATTCATGCACACTTTCAAAGGGGGTGAAAGCACTTGTCTTGGTCGAAAGGCTGCTGACCGACAGCTCAAAACTCCATGCCTTGCATTAATGTTCTTGTGGTAGCTGTGATAACTATGTACAGCATGTGTGTTTTGTCCAATCAAACCCTTTATGACAGCAATTCCATTGAACAAATACCCAATGCTGAAACTGCCAGTAATAGTTTTTTACCTCTGCAGGAAAGCATAGAAGACTAAAGTCACGCAGCTACACTGAGTATAGAAGTTTTAGCTAAAAATGTAACAGTAAAGCAGTTATATATGGGGAAACTTCAGCGTTAAACTAGGGGATAGATTGTCTTTATCAGGCACAGCGACTACACAGATGGACTGTGCATTAACGCAACACGAACATCTTTCCCAGCTTGAATTGAGTAAAGGATGTAGAAAGGTGACAATAATTGCCAACAAAAATATTAGGGCGAAAAGGGATTTTCTCTGGTTAAATTACCTGACATTAATTTTAGGCAGTTAGAGCAGCAGGGTCTAGTAAATCTGTGCGAGCACAACGGGAAGGGAGACTGTGTTAAATTAGGAGGATGCTAAATGAAGGATAAGGTCAGAAATGGGAAACCAAAGTGTTGGGAACAGATAAAGGGCTTGGGGAGGAAAGACAGCAAGGGGAGGTGGGGAAGCCGAGCCTTTGCAGGTGGCCCCATCACTACCCAAACGTGCTGGTAATAGCTGCCATTCATTATCGAATGTGCGACTGCCTGGTGCAGGACCAAGTACCCCATCCATCCCTGTCAGCTAGTGGCATGTCAATGACAAAACCTTAATTACACCATTAATTAATAGAACGATTTTTTTCCAGCATGCGCTCCGTGCCTGATGTTCGGTAAGCCTCCTTGTGAGCGATTGCTCATGCCACAATACCATTTAGCTGACAGAAGTACACAGAGAAAAAAACAAGTCAATGAAATGGCATCCTGAGGAAGGAAGGCCCTGAAAAGCACCGCGGAGTTCTATTGATTGACAAGATAAGGAGAGAAAGTGGTTGATCTTGTTAGATACATCATCAATTGAAGTAATTCACATCCTTTCAAAATCCCCCATTGTTTATTTGACATGCAATGAGAATGCCAAACAGTGCCGGAGGACAAATGTTTCTTAAAGAGGAGAGATGGCTCGAATGGGATGAATAACATAATAGATATTGCCAAAGAAAAGCTTGAGATGGGTAATGGAAAGCCAATAGAAAGGAGGGGGGGGTTGTCACTACAGCCAAGGGCCACTACAGCTGTCCTTCAAGCTTTACCCATGGATGTATGAGGAAAACTGGATACAGCGTTAGAGGCAGCGCCCCATTCATTTCTATAAAAGTGGTGCATGAAGCCAAAAAAGTTCAACTGCTACAATAAAATTACCCGGAAAATCAGCACTACTTCTGAACTAGAGACTTCCACCTGCCAAACCAGCTTCTTCCAGTTTAGTGCTCTGTTAGCTTGAATGGGGATAAAATGATTCAATTGTGCAGCTCCTTCAGACTTTCCAAATGTTATCATATGAAATGGATCAAATCCCGATAGTGAAACGAGTCATTTCGCAGGGTCTGTGAAGCTTAAATAATGTATCCACCAATTTACAGATGTCTCTTTTGCCTGGGAAAAAGTATTTTTGGAACACATGGCATCATGTGACGGATGTAAATCCACTGTTTGGCCACTGTGAAAACTGGCTTCAAAGCCTGGTGCACTTCCTGGGGGCCTGGCTTCACCCTGTACCAAGTCCTGCCCATGTAACAGCCATGCTGAAAACCATTTCTTCTAAGAGCTGCAAAGAGTCCAGCCTCTGCCTCCATCTAAACTGTAGAGGGTCCTATTATTACTGTGCCCATCTACTGTATCTATTCACTGCCACCGTTCAGTGCAGGAGCACCTGCAGTTGGTAGAAGTGAATAGTTGGGAGGAATACAAGACATCTGTGAGATACATTTACGTTGCAAAAAGCTTTTCCCTTTAAATCCATCTTTAACTTCAGCAGTTTTCCTTTAAATATCAAACAGAACGTGTTTAAATATCCAGAATAAGTCACATTTCAACCCCTATCTCAACAAATCTTTTCATAGCCGTGATGAAAACTGACTGAACAGATAATCACACACTATTAATCACTGCGCACATTACACACCACACAATCAAAGAGATATTGTTAAGGTCACGACAACAATGATGATAAATGTGAGGCAACCCAGTGTGACTGCACGGCACTTAGTCTGTCTCACACTATCACTGCAAAAACAATGAAAAACATTGTTAATGCTTAATCTCACCATTAGTAAAATTATACGGAAAAAAAGGAGCACCATCAAAATTAGCTCTGCCAGCCAGAAGACGGGAGGGGAAGGCAAACAAAAAAAAAAAGAAGAAAAAAATGAAAAGGGCGAAATGCCTGAAATTGACAGTGGAGTGCAGAGAGGCTGGGTACAGAGCTGTGACCGGTGTCAAGGCCTCATCAGTCGCAAAAGGAATGGCAGGCCAAAATGCTGAATAAAGCATCAAACCACCTGACTGTGGCAGAGAGGAACAGAAAATGGCCATAGCTGGGGAGGAAGCTGAGTTATGGACAAGTACAGTGAAATAAAGACAGGTTTTTACAAAAGCTGTTTCACCAGGCAAATTTTGAAGAAACTACATGATGACCCAAAGGAGAGCCACAAGCATTTGTTATACAAATATATGTCATGCATGATAACAATCCAAGTTTAGGCAACTAGAACTATAGTTATTCAGAAGGAAAAAAACATGGTTTTAGTTATCCGAAAACTACTTTGTTTATGTTAGAGACTATGTGCAGTCAGGGTTAAAAGAAAGCACTACTGACTGTTGATAGAAGATGGAATATCTCACGTTGAAGATAGCGCAGACTAACCACAAGGGAGATTAATTTTCCAGTGAGAACTGCCAAAGTTGTCCTTTAGCACAACTCTAATGAACACATGTCCAACCCAAGTTTGATTGTTTATACCAGACTGCTAGTTATGGGCAAATACATGTTTCCCTAGTTTCACACAAGACCTAGGTGCAGACGTAGATCCATCACTGCTTAAAAAAATAGTTCAAGAAACAGATCATTTTCTTGTACTGTATTTAAGTTCAATTTTGAGGAACGTGTATTTCTATTATCCGCATCTTTATACTCCTACTCTGCTTCATTTTAGAGGGATATATTTCCATTTTTTCTTCACTATATTACAGGAATCTTACTGTAGTTAGTAGTTACTTTTCAACATTGAATAACTGTAAATAAAGAAATACATTTTCAGATACTCGAGCTTGAGGTCCCATCATTTAACATTCGTGGCTACATTTTGCTGATGACTTCCTTTTTTTACTTAAAGGTCCCATATTGTAAGAAATCAAATTTCCATGTCCTTTTTATGAAGCAGGTACAGGTGTTTAAAATGCTAAATCCACAGAGAAATGCGCACAGTCCGTATTTAGAAACTTAATCTTTGAACAAGCCGCCAGAACTTCCTTGAAGTTGTGATGTCACAACTATAGTACAGTCAGTGTTGAGCAGGTTACTCTCAAAATGTAATAATAATAGTAACAGTAATAGTAATAATAATAACGCACAGTAGGCTATGGCATGACCCAGATGTGCCAATCATAGGAAGCTTCTTGTTGCATATAATATTAAACATACAACAGCCATGTGGGGATGTTTTTTCCGGTGGCACGCTGGCAGAAGTAAAGCTGTGTGGATCAATGTGGATGAATGAAAAATAAAAACAATTAACAGCTTATTTCAGGTGGTAATGCATTACGTGACATTGTAAATGTAATAATATTACCCGAAATCCCACTGGCAACGCGTTACATTACTTTGTTACTTCTAAAACACAACATATTCCTTTTGTAACGCATTACCCCCAACACTGTACACTACAGTGACTACTCGGCTACAGAAACACAGAGAGCACAGATGTCGAAGACCTGGAAACACTAACCAATCAGAGCAGACTGGGATTTTCCAGGGGGGGGGCCTATAGAGGCAAGCCCTAAAATGGAGCCTTCTCAGACACAAGGTGAATACAAGAATATTCACACAGACAGTGCAAGAAACATTTGTGGCGGCATGGTGATGCAGTGGTTAGCATTGTCGCCTCACAGCAAGAGGGTTGCTGGTTTGAACCCAAGGTGGGGGAGCCCTTCTGGGTGGAGTATGCATGTTCTCCCCGTGTCAGCGTGGGTTTTCTCCGGGTGTTCCGGCTTCCTTTCACAGTCCAAAGACATGCACATCAGGTTAACTGGTGACTCTGAATTGTCCGTAGGTGTGAATGGTTGTCTGTCTCTATATGTTAGCTCTGTGATAGTCTAGCAGTCTGTCCAGGGTGTATCCTGCCTCTCACCCAATGTCAGCTGGGATAGGCTCCAGTCCCCCACAACCCTCAACAGGATTAGTGGTTATGGAAAATGAATGAATGAATACATTCTTATTAAATTACACTTTTTAACACTAAAGCACATAAACACGTCTTAGTAGAAACCCAAAATACAACTATTAACCTAAAAATGAGCGTAATATGTAATCTTTAAGTAAAAGTTTTAAATTAGGATGTCCAGTTGCTATGGTTTATTTATACATTGATGTAATGGTACACTTACTTAAGCGAAAGATCTTGGCACTTCCACCACTGCTTTGCATAACCCTGCAGTGATTCTACTGTAACCCTATATTAATCCTATAATGATTACAGAAACACCAAAGCCAAACAGAATTAGACCCACAATAAAACCAGAGCAGGGTCGCAGAGCCAGGTCAGATAACACATGGTAACCAATTCACACTAAACATGGGCCCTCACTATTAAGTATTAATGCACGGGTGTCACAGGCAGATATAGAGACAGAGAAACAGAACGAAGGGGAAAAAGAAAAAACAAGTGTTTAATATGAACTTGCATTTGATGAGGTGCCATCCAAATGATCAGACATTAATTACATTCACATGCAGCCATTTGTACGGCGTGATCCTTATGGCTGATAATGGAGTATTGTGTCATGTTTATGTTAGGCGGATAGATAAGTCTCATCATCATCATAAAGCATTGCAAAGTCTGTGCTGCACTTTCTCCAGTGGGAGCTATTTTGTTGTTAGATTTTCCTCTGCGCTACAGTTGATTTACTGCTGCATGGAAATAACAAATGCTCACAGGTATTGAAATAGAATCAAGCTAAGAACGCCACTATAGCCAAAAAGCAAGCCAAGCCTTCCTCGCACAGAGAGCTGGCTCTTTATTATTGTGTGATCCGCATCATTATCACAATAAGCGCACAGGATAATCACACCTCATTAGTTATGTTTGATATTAATGGGGGCAATATAAATACATTCCCCCTGTGTTTCAAATGGCTAAGCAAGAAAACACATAGCCCCTTTATCTCGCTGCTAATGCAGTCTGGGTAAATGATGGGGCTTTGTGCTGCCAGAGCCTGGGAGAGTGAATACGCAAACATTCCTTATTGATTCTCTGAGTGGGTCTGAGGCGAGCGCCTGCATACATGACCATATGATGACAGAAACGATCCCAGTCCAACCCTGAAAGACCCGATGTATGTTCAGGCTTTCTCAGGAGCCGTTTCTCAAATACTACAGAAATGTTCTATTGATAAAAACAAGCTGTGATGTGTGTGTATATGCGTGTGTATGTGTGCTTGTCCACATACGCGGACGTTTTTGGAATATGGGTGAGGAGCACAGGAGAGCATAGCTGAGGAAAAGAAGGTCATGGTATTACATATCCACATTCAGTAATAGAATATGGCAGACTGTGTGTGATGCTGGAATCTGTCAGATCTCCCTGCCCGGCCTCACTCTCTGTGTGTCCTGCTTGAAATTTCTGTTTGATTCTTCGCTGGGGAGAAGAGGCAGTCATTAATACACCGCAATATCTTCCATGTCCTTCGGTGCTGAGGGAATCCTTTACCGCATCCCTCCTCCGAAGTTATGTAAATCAAAATGTGCATCAAAAGCCATTTGCCACATTAAGCACAGCCTGCAAATATATGTGTACATGCAAGCAACCTTGACAAGCCTAAGACTCCCTGTTGTATTTCAAATTCCCTCACCTCATTTAAAAATCAACCATGCTTAAAAAATGAAGACATAATCAAGCAGTTTGCTTTGAAAATCAATGGATTCGACTTGTTTACTTATGAATAAGAGAAATGTGCTATTTGCGTCCATCAGAAATTCTCTATTTGATATTTTCCATCCGAGATATACAGGAGAAAAGAATCATACATTATTTAAACTACAACATTTTAAACCATGTTGCTATATTTTATACTCTTAATATTAATCCTGATTGTGTCAAATAAGTACTAAAAGAACAAGATGCTTTTTGATTTTATGATGTGTAGGACTTCTGCGTGTGAAAATCCCCATGACACTGAACTTCTGTAAAATCAGACTCCTACTTGTGCGTCAGAGTGTTGCTGAGACTCCGGCTGACGTGCAAATCCTCAAAAATGTAACTACACATAAGGGGGTTGTGGAGAATGACAGTGATTGGTCAACTTGGGCTGCCTGTGTTTTCTCCTTCATTTTTACAATGCTGACACTTTTGATAATGAAAACAATATGGAGCAAATTCACAACAGACTGAGTCATACTGTCCTTTCCAGTAATTGCATAAAAGTTTTATGATCTAACACAGCAAACCTTTTTCTGTCACTATCACTACTGGTGTCACAAAGTTACGAGTAAGTCCTCACTATGAGATATGAGTCAAGTCAATTATGTAATTGCATTTAAAATATATAGTTACTAAAGGAAGTTTAAGGGGAAAAATGTTTTTATTTATGGCTTTTACATAACATTATAACATTTAAAGGAGCAGTATGTAGGATTTAGTGGCATCTAGTGGTGAGGACTGCAGATTTCAACCTGCTGAAACTTCTCCCATGTGCCAAGTGTGAACCCCTGGTTAGGATTCCTTCAGTGTTCATTTTTCAGGTTTTTACCGGAAGCCAAATTATCCATAGAGGTCTCTTCCTCTCCAGAACAAATGGACCTAGTGACTAAAACCAGTAAAAATAACTGAATAATGCAGTTTCATATTACAAATCAGTGTTGATCAGATGTTCTTTGGCTCATTGTAGGTCCCGTTAGCCCAGCACCCACTCATGTGTGCTCACTTTTCTCTCTGAAAACTAAAGATCCAGGTGATCCAAATTATCCGCAGAGGTCTCCTTCTCTCCAAAACAAATGGACCCCATAATTTGAACCAGTGAAAACATGGACTTAAGTTTCACATTAAAAATCAGTGGTTTTCTAATGCTGTTTGGCTTATTGCAGAGGGGTCGCTAACTACGGTGGCCTGAGTGGCCCTGGGTGCCTTTGTTGCTGATGTTCTCGGACACCGTGTCAACTTCAGCCTGTTACAGGCATCGTCTCTTCACAGGAAACGTACAGTCTGCATACTGTCTCTTTCACAATACACGTACTACGCCGGCACAATACTACATATTGGTGTTTCTTTCTTCAACAAAAAAATGCAGGTGGTTACGTTGAGCCAACACACCCACACAGTTAGGTTTAGGTAACAAAAGTATGTGGCTGGGTTAAGGAAAAAATACCAGGATTTGGTTTTACATTCACATTGGAGGCGAACATCAGTCTCCCAGGTAAAAGTCTGTGATTGTTGGACCTGCCCACCCTACTCGGACTTTTCGCCCCCATAGCTTGCATTGCTGTCCAGCTGCGTTTCACCCTGACGCCGCCGGGCGACGTCACACAAGTACGGAGGCCAGCTGCGTCATATTTCGATGGTGTCTGATGCGCAAGTAGCTGCCCAAGCAACTTTAGCATGGGACCTGGTTGTTCTGAGCTACTATTGAAAACAGTGCAACATGGTGAACTCCATGGACAAGGACCCACTCTCTGTGTAGATACAAATGGCTCATTCTAAGGTAATGATAATTTTTTAGGTGATTATACAAGAAAACTTATTCCATTATATTCCATTTCTATCATTTGAAATCTCTGAGCCAAATGTTTGGCATGTTACTGTCCATTTTTTGATCACCATAAGGACAAGTGGTTCAAAGACTGCTTAAATGGGCCCCAATGTGTTAAGATGTCCTCCACATTAAATGATTATTGTCCATGACCTCTGGAATAACACACAGAATCGTTTATTGATATGGTCAAGGGGTTATCTCCGGGTCGGAATAGTGTAGCTAATGCAGAAGTGCCTTAAACCTGCATTCTTTTTAACAGCCAGCAGGGGGCGACTCCACTGGTTGCAAAAAGAAATCTGACTGTATAGAAGTCTGTGAGAAAACGACCCTACTTCTCACTTTATTTATGACCTCAGTTAACATTTTACTTATGAGTTTATGGTGTCGATCGCAAGTTTTAAATCATCTTCAACACAGCATGATGTTAATTTTTTAACTATGGTTTCAGTTAGAATACAACAGACGATAAAGCAGGGTATGCTTTAGGGCATATGGCTGCCCTATGATTAACAAGTCGCTACCATGGCCCTGTGCAGATAAGAAAAGAAATATTTTTATTTTAACCCAAGCCATGATCTTCTTCCTAAACCTAACCAAGAAAAGGCTCTCTAGCAGAGAGCCCTGAGGGCAAAATTCTCCCAGCTGCCGATGGTGTCCACTGGTTCTCAGTCAGATCCATGCCTTGCTCCCCTACAGCTCCACACCGCTCATCCAAAAATGATCACTTCTGGCTCTGATTAACCAAGATGGCAACGGCCGAAATGTCAAACATGAGGATTCAAAATGGTAGCTCACAATCCAGTTGGGTTACATCACAATGGTTACATCCATGGATCCATCGCCCCTCTCTGCAGGATGACATCATTTGTCTTTGCCTTCCAAATCTGGAACATAATCACTCAAATGTAAATTTGTTCTCTGATTTGACAATGCTATGGTAAATATTTGTTTAGATATAGGCACAAAAACAGCTTTAAGATTGGGGAAAGATTGTCATGCTTTTAAAAAATGTGAACTGTCATCTGGAAAAATCTAAAGTCTGCTGTTTTCATTGACCCATCCATCCCACTGCTGAAGCTTTTATTCAACTAAAGCTTTTTACTGCATATGGGTTGTTTTTGAAGGTAATGACAAACAATGTGTTCTGACAATATATATTGTTCCTTGATTCTGCAGAGCATTCAGTGATGACGGCCTCTGTGTCTGTTCTATGGAAAGTTAAGTTATAAACAGAGGGTATTCAAAAGGCATTCCAGTGAAAGGATATCTGCCAGAGGCCATTTTTATGCTCAAATGGATTCCTGCGGTGGAGCAGATTGAAGTGGAGGTGGTTTGACCGCAAGAATTAATATATACAAAATGGGCTAAACAGGAGAATAGATTGCTGTCACAGTTGGTAATTTCATGGCTTGATTGATTGCTGGCATATTGTATTGCTCATACTGAGGTGATTAATCCGTCTTTGCATAGTTCAAAACCTCTGCGGCTCTGACTTGTTTGCCTTGCCAGCGACGCAGCTCAAACGCAATTGTATGTCACTTTCCTTTTGATTCCATTATTCTTTTCTTAATTCCTCTTTAAATACCCTCGTCCTTCCTAATGTGCACGAATGTGTGTGGGCACATCTGTGAGCGAGCGTGTGACTGAGTGAGGGAGATGTCTGAGTGAGTGTTATTAACCTTGCATTGTTTACTCAGCCTTACATATATGCATGAGTTGGCAGTCCTTAATTCCACACTGATAAAAACCATTTAAAAATTCAGACAGAAAATGAAACCTGTCAAAAATGTACACAATTGAAATTTGTTAAATTAATGAGATGAAAAGAATATGAAAGGGCGGCAGCAGGTAGACCAGATGACGGGGTCAATGGGAGACACTATAAAACTCATTATGATTGATGATGACAGATCGGAACATTTGTGCATGCAGGGGGAAAATTAATTGGAAAATTGGTAACCATGGTAAAATAATTTGTAGCCAACAAACAATATGCATGGATCTATTTTAGAGGAACTTTAATATTTTGTGGGGAAAACTGTTTTAATACCACAAACAGCAGCAGCAGCAGCAGCAGCACCTCCTGTTTGAATATTTAATGCAGATGTTTTTTTCCCCACATTTTTCTATAAAAATGATAATACTCTCATATATAAATGGAAAAGCAGCCCAGTCAAACTGGAAAGCGTGCACTATACACTCTGTAATTACATCCACTCATATCCTGGGAGGCATGTTTAAAGATGCAGATTGAGTGTTCAACAGATGACTTCCATGGCTGTCGATTTTATTTTCTCACAGGATGCCATGCAATAATCTGCAGGTCAGAGCACATTTTCATAAATAACTCAGTTCAAGATATTGTAACAGCTAGGCATGATATTGCAAATTCCTCCCTAAGATTGCGGAGTTCAAAAAATAATTGGACATCCAGGCAGTCATTTAGCTTAATCGGTTTCCCGTGGAAATTCTGACACGCTGCATGTAGCCGTTTCTCTACACTGCTCGCACTACTGGGGACAGGGGGAAAAAATTGAGAAATGGGTTTTTGAATCACACCCTGAAAATTGTGTTTCACTAAATAATAATAATTATAATATAATTCATACTCTATAGATTGTAAAAATCCCCAAATTCATAGTATGAAATGAACAAAAAAACATAATACTTTTGCACTTCCGTTAGATATTTTGGATGATTTTTTATTTTTTTTTAAAAGACTCTAATCACAATTCCTAATATTCAGAGATCAAACTGGTCCCTTCAAGTTATTATAAGAAATGTCTTATGGACAAAGGACCTGAAGACAGGAGTCTAAAAATAGACTGGAGTGAATTAATTTCTCTCTTCAGCCATGCAGCCACAGGGTCATTAACATAGACATGGCTTAATTTCTAGATAATTTGTTATTCCCAAATTGCAACACATGGTTTAGTGTCTTGGTGGGACTTTGATGCCCAGAGCATGTCCTCCCCGTGTCTGGCAGAATGTCATGATCAGATCCATGAACGGCAACAGTAGGCAGTATGCAAATAGGAATTCAAAAGAGCTTTACAACCCCAAAGAGAACTAGCCATCCTAAGAAAACTATTGCTCATATCCAGCACATGAGCGAGCACACACAGTATCTACATACGCACATGTACAAAAGCTATAGATAAAACTGGGATCAAACATTTTAAAGAAGATTTTTCAATTTGCATTTCTTTTTAGTCGCTGAAGCCAACGTGTCGCATGTTTTGACAAAGGACTGTCATCATACGCCGCGCTATAATGAACTCTGTCTGAACTCTGAACCAGAGATTTGACTCAAATTTGAAACATCCTGCAAGACTCCTGACCAGGCACTCACTGTGTGTGCACCGTTATTCACCGAAGACAACAAACAAGTCAAACAAAAAGATGTGGATGTAGCCATGGTTACAAAGTAGCGGAGTGTGGTTTGAACATTATGCAGGACAAAAGCTGAAAGCAGCATGCAGATTACAAGCATTAAAGGCTGTATGTAATATGAGGATGGAAGTTTGGGGCATTTATATGGAATGTGATCAGGAGGAACTGGTCAAGTAAATCACTGAGTAATTAAAATGAACTAATTGAATTAAGTCAACATAAACAATCTAATATAGTATATAGTAGTTTCAGCTCTCATTGGCTATTGAGGGTGTTTGTCAGCTTCAATCTGTGACTTCAGCACAATACAGGAGTGTTACGAGAATGACAGACAGTTGGCTCTTCATTAGTGTCTGGTGAGGTTGGTCCAAAAGAAAACAATCTGGGGGTTGTCGGCTCAGCAGTTCTCGACAAAAGACAAGTAGGCAAAAAGGTGCAGGCTCTCTCAGTCCAGCAGCAGCTCCACACCCACCCGTCCAATAGAAAGAAGGAAATTGACAATATGAAGCCGATAATATGGGCCTACAAGGACACATGCAGATTATATCAAGCATGTTTGACACAAATCAGGTAGTTGCCTCAGAGGCCCCAGGTGGATCAGGCAAGGCAAGATTGAATCATTACAAACCTTCCAATTCAATAAAAAACAGGAAAGTGCATCTGTTATCTGGGGAAGCCCCTCCGGATGTCCACAGAGGCCGAATCAGCCACAGTTCTCTCCAACTGAGTGGTCAGCTTAAGCAACTGGAGCATTAGCTGGAATTAAATGGAATTTACTGCAACGTTAATAAATTCTTTCCCAACTGATGCTTAAAATAGTTTTGAAACATGCGTACAAGCACGTACCCACAAGAGCTCCAATGCCAATTATGATATCCGCAGTGTAACAGTTTTGCAACCATGTCTCCAAAGAATTACATTCCTATACAACTAATTTGCATAGGATAATTCAGAGGAAACATTATTCAGCTTGGATATTGTTTTTTTTATCTTAGAAACATCAGCTCCTGCTCCTGGCAACTAAAGCAGGATTTCTACAGTTATGTATAGGCGACTCAGTACACTTGGATAATGCTGAATAAACACATGTTTGGTCTCGGTTAGTCAAGTAAACCACTTGGTTAAAGGAATAGTTCAGCATTTTGGAAATTGTACTACTTTGCTTTTTGCCAAGAAGTGGATGAGAATCTTGTCAGGACCCTGCAGCTCTGTTTCCTAGATAGTATGTGTATATACAACTAATTTGAAACAGCAAAAGCGTTTTGAGGGTAATACAATGCTGAGTGAACGTGGTTTCCTATTAAAGGTCCAATGTGTAGGTTATAGGGGGATATATTGGCAAAAAATGTAATACAAGTATGTTTTCTTTAGTGTATAATCACCTGAAAATAAGAATTGTTTTTTTCTTAATTTACAATGAGCCTTTTATATCTACACAGGGAGGGGGTCCTCGTCCACGGAGTCCACGGAGTCCGCCATGTTGCACCGCCATGTTTCTACAGTAGCCTGGGACAGACAAAGCTATAGATAAGGCTATTCACGTTTTCATGTCAGCCATCGTAGTTAGCAATGAGCAGCATCAGAAAACACTGATTTTTTAATGTTTAACTGCTTTTTTCAGTGCTTTACTGGTTTAAATCACCCTGTTTTTGTGTGTTTTGAAGAGGAGAAATCTCTGCAGATAAATTGACTCTCAGTAAAAACCTCCTGTATCATGAACAGTGACAGAATTCTAACCGGAGAAGTTTCAACTGGTTGCAATCTGCATTCCTTACCATGAAATGCGACTTAATCCCAAATCTTACACACTAGGCCTTTTCACAAGATGAGGAAATGTTGCTAATTAGGGTACCTGACAAGTAGCAAAAAAACTGATACTGAACGCAACGCAATGCAATGCAACACAACACAACATAACGCAACGCAACGCAAAATGTTCACTAATAACAGTCATTTAAAATTCAATAATAACTTCAATGTGGTGTCTCTTTAACTCAAAGAAATGTTGTCTGTGAACATAATCCAGGCAGTGATTACTTGTCACCACAGCGTAATTCGGAAAATAATTTAGTAGGGCTGGTTATTACAACTGTCCCCAGTGGGGAGCTCACACTTCTGCAGCAGCAGTTACAAACCATACAGTCTGTAGTGTGGTGAAGTAGAGCACAATGTGTTTGATGGAGTTGGCAGTTCAGCGTGCCAAGATGCCACCAAAACGTTTGAAAGTACACTCACTACACGCCACTCCATTCACCTTATGGTTATCAAATTGAGTACTCCATTGGTATCACTTTAAGGGTACTGGTATTGTAATTTGATGAACAATGGCCAGCCCTGCATTTTAGTAATATACAAACTAAGTTCTAGGAGACAGAAGACTTTGGAAATTTAAAAACAAGTGTCAATATCTTAATTAACAAGATATGGAAATGCTGGTGGGCAGATTTTGTTGTCTTTCGGTAGAGATAGGCAAGCTGTTTCCTCGTTTCAAGTCTTTGTGCTGTGCCAAGCTAAGTGCCTGCTGGCTATAAACTGCACAGACATAAGAATATCAATTCTCTTATCAAACTCTTGGTTAGAAAGCAAATAAGCATTTTTTTCCAGAATTGATGAACTATTCCTTTAAGGCTAAAGCATCACTGCTGAGACGAAAAACAAACCTTGATATGACTTTTCGCTGGGTCATTCTCTCTGAATTGGAGCAACAATTAAAACAATAAAATACATTTTACATCAGACCTATATATGGGCGCCCTCAGGCTCTGGGCCCCAAGCAATGTCAACACGCCTTTCATATCATTAGCAATAGCACTGCTTTCTGCATATGGAACACCACTAATTGGGGCTGAAGACAGGTAGTGACCCCCACGTACAGCCAGCCAATCAGAGCAGCGGCTCACGCTGCTTTTCTAATAAGCCCAAAAAACACACTGAATTTGTAAGTGGATGTCACTGCTCTGTACTGTAAACTAATTACAGTACTGAGAATTAAAGTAAGTGTTTCACAAAACGCACACAATCCTACAGTTATGAGCTACCTTTAATGTGTTACAGCAGATAATATACTATCAGTTACAGTGATTTTTTTTGGAAACTTTCTCTAAACCCTCTGTCCTCTGAAGTGATGATACTGCTTTGAAGGCATTTTTCTGTAAAAATGCAGCAGTGTCAAAGTGGGCATGATGTGATGCTGCAAGACTTGACCACATGCATAGGAAGAAATCTGCCACTCCTGCACTTTTCTCCTTGTTACTTACCCCTGACCTGCTCTTAAAAAAAATATAGTCAGCAGCATTGCACCGCCTCTAATGATGTGTAATCACAGTGGTTTCCTGCATAATGCCTTCAATGCTGGGAGAGACCATCAAGCACCGCTGATATCCAGGGACATTTCAGGCAGATGGTGATACTCTACTTCACTTAACAGAGAAAGCAAGAAAAGACATATTTTCACGCCTCAATAAATAGACCATTGAATACATTCAGATTTGGAATAGAAGGTCATGAATTTGCCTAATTTCTTGATGATTTTATGCTATACTGTATGTTAAAAATCATGAATGGCTTTGATTGATGTTTCTCCTTATGTGCTGTGTGTATTCCATCATTTTCCTGAGAGCAGGGAGAGAAAACCATCAAAGTTATTCATGTCAATCTTTAAGCTCTTTAGAGAAAAAAATGGTGAGCAAGGCTGTTTGAAAACTCATATCCATGTTTGCTTATGCTGATTTCATTCCGCCTTGTACCCCATTCTATTTCAAAGCAACTGAAAGCAAAGTAGAGCCACAGTTGAATTCCAATGGAGATGCAATTAAATGCAAAAAGACTGAGAGAGAATATGACTATGGGGATGTTTATGCATTACAGACTTCCCTGTGTCACTGCAAATACTTTTGACTACACTCTTGAAGTGACTGTTATATGAAATGTGATCTGGAACTTGCTAAATACACAGGATCATCCTGAAATGGGGTAAAATGGGCAATTAAAAAAGCTCCTAATCTGATGTGTGACATTATTTTCCTTACAAAGTAATATAATTTTTGTATGACAGCTCACCATACTATGAACAAAGGGTTTTTATCATTAGCCGTCCAGCAGTGGCTCTAGGAATGTAACCTAAATATCTCAACAACTATTGAATATAGTGCTAAATGAATCGGTATATCAGTACTAATTTACCACGTGATCTGAAATTTTCATATACCATCATACCCCTGCATAGCTGGGACAGTTGCTGGAGTGCATCAGTAAACACAAAAGAGCACTACGTTATTGAAATGTTACACTGAATGAGAGATGGAAGCAATATCAACTGCATACCTTTCTTGCTAATGGTTATAACTTCAGAACAAAACAAAAAATAACCCCCACTTAGTCTCTTTAACAGGAAAAAGAAGAAAGAGAAAGAAAAAGAATCTTAAAAAATACCATGGTACAAATTTTTGCACTAATTGAAAGGATTGGCATGAAATTTGGTACCCAGTTTTGGTAATCCCCTGACATTCCATCTACAGCCACAAGTAGGTCAAAGTTTTTACTCATCCTGTGAAATATCTTCTCAACATCTTAAAAATGGACTGGCATATAATAACTTTGAGGAGCAGATTGATACCAAAATATCGATAGTACAGAAACTATGTTTTTGTTTAAAGATCAGCTCTAGTGTTAACAGGATCAATATCAAAAACAGGATCAGTTTCTCTCCTCTGCATTGTACCTTTAGTAAGAATATCTGTGCAAACAACACTGTGTTGTCGTGGACACATCTACTGCATGCACTCTTTACTTCTATACTGCGGTTGACGTGTACACTCAAACATATGCAGTGTGTACACAGTACGCAGCATGTACAGCAGCGTGCACTTACAGCGCACCACAGCATAGCACATTAGCTGACTAGTTTAATCATATAGAGTTAAATCTGCACATAACTGCAGTGATGGCTCAACGAAAGATTAAAAGCCACAAGAAGGAAAACTTGAAGCAGCAACAAAAAAAAGGGAGGAGGAGGAAGATGCCTCAGCATCCAGACCCCTGACACAGAAACCGAGTTCACTGGATACTGAATAGTTACTGAATATGTAGGAACATAGTAATGAATTAATATTTTGTCAAATCAGATCTTGAGCATTTGTTAATGTACATTTTGAAACTATAATTGGTCATCAGAAGCAAAGTAGTAGGGAGTGCTACAATCTGGGTCCAAGGAGAGATGTAAAAAGTGTAAAAAAAAAAAGTACGAATTGTTAAAATATCCGGTGCTCATCAAGACTAACAAAATTGGTCAGGGTCTTTAGGCACCCTGACCCTGAAGAAGACTATGTAAGTCGAAACGCGTTGGTCTATCCCTGTTTATTAAAGGATTTTTATTTTCATTATATCAAGAGTGCCTCAGACTGCCTTTTTGGCTTCAGCCAGTTTTTTTCTATAATTGGTCATCATTAGCTGTTACTTTGGCAGAGTGATTATTCACCTCATAAATCAGGACACAGTGCCCTCCCCTATCAGTACATAAACCACTTTTAATGCTAAAAATATCGGCACTGGTGTCAATATCTGTGATTCTGGCCCTGTATTAGTTGGTACTGGATCGAAACCAAATATTGTGATATTGTCCATGCCTACTTTAGTGATCCCCTGATTTTTTTTTTCCAGCTCCATGAAGTTAACATCAATATTTTTTAGCTTTAGGACAGAATGAAATGAAATCTGTCTCAGATAGTCGTGGTCCTGTGGATAAATCCGCGGATTTAACATTTTGGTGGTCTTCTGATTTTTTGTTATCAATGAAAATTTCAAATGTGCAATACTCTGATTTGTAACCAAATACACACCAAACTAATGACATTCCCATGAGCTTCAGCTGTACTTTGGGCTTAGTAGTAATAAGCAAATGTTAGCATGCAAACAAACGGACTAAGATTGTGGGCATGATGTTAGCATTTAGCTCATAGCATGACTGTGCCTATTACAGTCTCACAGAGCCACCAGTGTTAGTGTAGACAATTATAAAAGTTTTGGCCCACAATTTGACTTTTATGTGTCCAAGATAAGATATTTACATGCAGATATAATGGATTACAATTTTAAAGTGTGTATTTGTTACTTCACTATGTAAACAAACTATATCTAATTATGTAGTTGGCTGCAGGAATGAGCAGTGTAAAGTGTGGATGCTGTTTCAGGTTAGCAGTGCATTAATATGAATCAAGCAGCCAGTGTGTGCTGGCTAGCAGCTGTTTGGGGCCCCAAGTGCAATCCCAAGAAGCACCTCGGTCCCCAACAAGTGCTAGCTGCAATGAGGTGCATCATAGTGACTTTTAATTTCCCTCTTCACCATATCATATTTGCAGCAGGCCAGGGAGGGGAGGAGAGGAAATAGATCCCCAGATTATTTCCATCTATAATTTCTTATCTGGTTGGTGTGGGTTCCTTCTGCCTCTCCTCCATTGCCACCCCCCCTGCAGGCACTGCCTTTGACTCCCTGGGTGTGCCACCAATCTAGAAATTGAATTTGAGGGGAGGAAATTAGAAATGAGGGCATTTTCATTTCAATTTATCTTTCCAATGAGACAATTTCGATGTCGGGCCTTTCAAGGCTACAATATGGAACTCCCACACACTTGATACCCCTCACCTCACGACCTTGTCACCTATACCCCACTGCCACCCTTGAAACCCCTACCAGCCGCTCCCCGTCTGCTCTCCCACCCCTTTAAAGAGCTCTACATCTTAAAAACAGGCAATTTCCAAGCCAAAGTGTGCCACCTGCTTTTGGCAGCTGGAAGCCCTGGCAAATGTAGATAAATGAACAGAGCCACCTGAGGGATTTTATGAATCTGCTGCTGCTTGGCAGATTTATTTGCTCCCCGCCACAGAGAGCTGCACTGGTAAGCACAGATTACGGTCTACAGCACAACTGCCCCTGCCCATTCTCCTGTCCTACCCTCCGTGTGTCCACCCATACAAGCACTGAGAGGTTGTTGACCTGTAATTCATCAGTATTTTGAATTGTAAACTGGAGCCTTGTGTTTTCCTGTGTCTTCCCACAGCTCATCATTACTGTACAGCTCTGGAGCAGATCATGAAGTGCCCTTGGGAAGCTGTGAATATGTTTGTTTAGTGTCTGATCTAATCTTACATCATTATGCAGAAGGATATTTGAATAAGTCTTATAGAATTATAATTAGATTTTTATCAAATGCACTGCTGTTCTGTACTACAGCATATGTACTGTATATGTGTAGCTATACAGTATATTGCCTCAGTCAGACTCATTTTGGCAGCTCCATTATGCATTTGGTTTGCACATCTTTAATATTTACTTGGGGAATGTGGAATGAAGATCTATTATCAACAGGCCTTTTATTCTGTTTTCTAATTATTAAATATTTGAAATATCAACGTATGTTTTCCAGCTCTAAATATATGGAATATTACTCAAGTAATTTATTCATATGAAAAAGAAACTGTAGACCAACACAAATGGGATCACTGTGGGTCAATGCCTGTTTGAAAAAATTCTAATAAAAAAGTATGCTTGTCATGTAACTTCATCACTGTCATGTTAACCTGCAGGCCTGTTTTATAGAAATAATGTTTATATACTAATTTATTTTTCAGTTAAACTTTAAGGTAAACATAATTGCTGCCAAGATAATGTTCAGTGGGAAGGTTTTAGTGCTACAGTACTTTCTTCTACCATGCAGGAGATCATGCAAATGAGTAGTATATGAACAAGGAGACAAGGTTGCAAGCTACCTCATCTTTGCTTCCTCCCCTCTGCGCTACAGATGCCAAGTGCAACATGTTTTAATACGGTGGAAAGTTGAACTAAGACAGACAGAGTGGTGCAGGAATGAGTCCTGAAACCTGGAGATAGTTAACATTTTAGCACTCTGGTTCCCTCATCTTGAAGTCAATGGACTTTTTTTAATGGGTTTTTGGTTTGGTTTAGATGCCTTCATTAAGGTATGTGGTTCACACATACTATCACATGTTGCTCTATGAAATAAAATATCTCAGTAAATATGCACATTGTGAATTTTGAACCTTTGGGGTAGGTGTTGTGCTTCCATGTTGACGCCATCCCGCCACCCTGGGTTGGGACGCCATTATCAGCAGTAACCACCACATGAGCAGCAGCATTTTCTAACATACACTTGGCCCAGTTAATGCGCAGTGCAGATTGGGGGCGATTGGGTAGCCAGTGGAAAATGAACATGAAGGGAGTAGAGGAAGAAGCGGGGAAGGCTAATAGTTTTAAAGGGCACACGTGGCTGGCCCAGCTACCACAACAAAAACCAGGGAAGCTCAGATTACAACACACACAGAGGTAGTGGGACTTCATCATCTTCTCAAAACACTATTACTCAACTGTATCTTTACATACTATTTTGTTGTATGCTGCTACTTCAATATTCAAAGTCTCAAAGAGAACCTCTAAAGGTCTAGTGTGTGGGATTTCATGGCATCTAGCAGTGAGGTTGCAGAACTTCTGTGTGCCAAGCATGTAGGATAATTACAGTGACCCATGCAAAAACACGACCCTGTGAATGCCCTACCTAAAGCCAGTGTTTGATCTGTCTATTCTGGGTTACTGTAGAACAACAAGACACACTCTGTAAAAGAAGACCTGCTCCACATGTATGTATATTAACAGCTCATTTTAAGGAAACAAAAACAAAATGTTTCTTATTTTCAGGTGATTATAAACAAAATTAAAAATAGTAATGAATATATACATTTTCTGCCAACAGATGTCCCTAAATCCTACACACTGGACCTTTAACATCATCAGAAATAAATGAAATTCACCCTAACAAACTTTAACATTCCTCGAAAATACTAAAAAACTAACATTTTAAAACACAGAAATGTCTAAAGAACTGTGCCCATGTGCCTGTTAGCTAGAAGTGCATGACATTATTTAGTTTAGTTCAACACACACCCACACCTTGATGTATTATCTTACGATGGTAAATTGAAAACACTCTACATTCTGTTACAAATTAAAGTGCATTGCCAAAAGGACAGCGTTTGCTATCTAAACAAACATCACCCACTAACAATAATTATATTCCCAACTAATGACTTAGTCATAGTATTTTGTGTAAACCTCTCAATGACTGTAATTCATTTCGCAACTGAATGCACTTCAAGTGCCCCCTTCTGACAAAAGGCCATTTCCCTTTTGTCAGAATCTTTTTGAAATTAGGTCAAATTTCTGACACAATACGCAGCAGCAGTCAGTGAGCTGTCTGACTTTAAAGGGAGTTCAGTCACTGATCACCTGATGGCTCCAATGTCTGCAGGCAGTCAATTCCCTCTGTGGCTTCACTTATGACAATGACTTGTGATAGAAAAAAAGGCTTCAGAAAACTAAAACAAGGCTGTTTTAGTTGGTAACTAATATATCTTATATATCATATATCATCAGTGTGAACCAGTTAGTATTAATATTATAGATATTCTTGTGATTGCCCCAATTATTGTCATTTAACTTTTATCATTAAATGATCCACCACAGCAGCTCTCAAAACCACTACAAATTAACAGGAAGTATAGTGTGTTGTGCCTACTTTTTAATATATTGTGTCCTTCTAAAGAAAATCTATGACAAAATAACTAAAAAATGGCACATAAACTATACTGCATAGTTTGTTTTTCTGTAGTCTCAATATGCAGTCCACATCATCTCTCTATGCTGTGCTAAAAAAAAGTTAATCAGGTCATGTTAGGCTTTGCCGCCAATGTCAGACATGTTCATATTTGCCTGTCTAATTATGATGGCAATCATAATTGTGTCTGATGCTGTGGAATCAAAAAATAAACAGAAGATGTTTTGAAGTTGGGCTTCGAGAGTCGACCTGCAGCACTGAAACGATTCATAGTTTTCCACTGAGCTTTCAAGTACCTGTAATTTTATACATCACATCATTCATAGTCATCAACTCAACGTCAGTGTGTGTGTGTGTGTGTGT
Source organism: Cephalopholis sonnerati (assembly GCA_019142605.1). Classification (NCBI taxonomy): domain Eukaryota; kingdom Metazoa; phylum Chordata; class Actinopteri; order Perciformes; family Serranidae; genus Cephalopholis; species Cephalopholis sonnerati. The sequence continues at coordinate 33,227,850 of JAGQAX010000001.1, read as the reverse complement.
GTGTGTGTGTGTGTGTATGTCTCTGATTGCAGCTGTAAACGCAGATGTGTGTGAGTGGATATGAGAATGCTAGGCAACACCAGGGAGTATGCAGGCAAAACAATTAAATGACGAGAGTGCTGGGAAAGACAAGAGAGAAAAGAGAAAATGGAGGAGAAAATGAGTCTTCCTGGACTGAAAACATTTTTCCATTTAAAGAAAATCTGCAGATCTGTTAAAACAAAGGCTCAAAAGTCATGAGGTTTTGCATTATCAATGTAGGGGATCATGTCTGGGTAGTTAGGGGGAATAAAATGCGACGGATCATTTACAATACAGTTGTATTCACACATGCACACATAATAAGGTAATAAGGTTATTAATAAGGTTATTTTTAAATGCATAGATTAACTTTTATTGTATCTCTTCAAGCTGTTTCCTGATTTGCAATGTGTAGGGTCAGCCCATTCTCATTTCCAGGGCCTCAAATACAGCAGCTTGGTCAGTGGCCGTCAGCATCTGATACTGACGTACAAGGCATCCTTTAGCGTCAGTATGAGACATAGTAGGCTTTCAACTAACTTCAATATTAGCCCATCTGCAGCAATTGCATAGTTTGAAGGGCAAGAAAGTCACAGTATGGGGATAGGAGAGGTGGTGCTTGGGTCAACCAAACACAGGACTTTGAACCAGGAAACCGCAATTAGTGTCCTGTGTGAAACATTTCTGTTATGACTACATTACAGCATCAAGTGACATAGGTAACACATCACATACGTCTCTAACTTATTTCAGTTACGTAACAAATGTGCTTATTTTAACCCAAGATCTTTTTTCTAAATCTAACCAAGTAGTTTCGTTGCCTTAACCTGAAGTAGTTTTGGTAACAAAACCTCGGTTTCCTGTGAGCCCAGAAGTTTATTTTGAAAAGACACTATCCATGTAACAAGCAGAAATTGATAAGCTGTCCCTGAGCGTCCAAAACTGACACTAAAGAGGTACCTAGAGCCTCGTGAGATTGAAGTGTAGTACAACTGACCAGGCTGCCGTATTTGATGAGCTGGGAGTGAGGGCATGTTGCTAGTTTCGGTCAATTACATGTTTGGCACCCATGAAATATATTGTAAGGCTGTACCTGACTTAGAAATGTATCAGTCAAATAAGATTTGGATGTTTAATACAAATATTCAACTAGTCATTCCTTTTTTTCCCATATGAGGGTTGAGAGTTTGAGCAGGGTTCAGCAGGACATTAAGGATGACAGTGATGTTCACGTAATATACCTTACAAGCTAATGACAGATTGGAAATGTGAAACAACATTCTGACTCTAGATATTAAATAAAAGCCAGAGACTTTATAGTATTAAGTCGCATCGTGAGCACCACTTCTGAGCATCGATAACATTCTCCTAGAGCCTGACCAGGCCACCTCCTCCAGGCAGCCGATTGTACCAGAGATCAGCGTCAACGCAAGGAGCGCTCACTCCGCAGCTAAATCTGGGTACCAAAACTTCCCCGGCAGTACACTGCACACAGTCTGAGCAAAACAACAAACAAAAGCCTGACTGCTCGACTTGAAGGAATCCTGGTTGACCAAGGGGTCTCTAACTGATGATTTAAATCTCTTACTCTCAGGGGCAGCCCTATTATATAGTCATGAATAATGTAAAGATTATGTGTTTCTATAGGCTATTTTTAAGATCATGTGATAACTGTTCCACGTGGATATATACACTTACAAAACACCCTTAAATAATTTTGACTGCAGTATGGGTTATATTTTGACAATCAAAACTTTTGGTAATGCTAAGACTGGTTGCACTTCATGTTGTTAGACTTCTTTGCATGATGTGCAAAGATGGGTACTTTGTCATTGCAAGTATTACCAAAAGACACTTGACAATCCATTGACATTTGTATTTCAGTATGTTTTTGTATGTAATTCAACAGCATTAATGTTTTTGTCCACTTCCTTTCCAGCTGGTTTGATAAAACCACAAGAACTGCAATCATATCATCAGTGTCATCAGACGACTTCATTGTGTGCAAATGCATTAGTGCTCCACAGTTAAACCCATTTACAGTATCCCACTGATGTCCTTAAAATCATTTAACTCTAGGCTGTGAATCTTTAAGTTGGCCACAGATAAACTGACATCCTTTCTACCTCCTTTCTCCTAAATCCATAGAAGAAAAACAAGTTGAGCCCACTCCCATATTGACTGAGCACACCCATGGGTGCATTTAATACTCTAATTAATTAATTGTATGTGGGGAGCAGTTAAACTAATATTGAGGCAGACACTGGCTGAAGGCGTGCAGACACAGTGTGTGCAGTAAACTTCCTATTCTACATTTACCAGCTGCTATTGTTCACAAGCTCCTGCAGAAAGAGAAAACGTAATCGTGCCTGCGTATCTTTGGACTGTATTAACATTTCTGGGGATTGACTTTTTATATTCCATTTAGCAAAAGAATGAAACTGAAAGCTGATGTAATCCTTGCAACTCAATAAAAAGGTAATTACGGTATCACATCTTAATCATTAATAATTAACCTCAAATATTTGATTGAGATTTTTTTCCACAGCACAGCTTTTGCTGTAAAAACATTTCAAAACGATTATTCAGAATGGTTTGAGATCTCTTTAATGCATTTTGTGTAGGTAGAGGAATACTTCGCCCACAAAATAACAAGTTGCATATCAATTAGTCATGCTGTGATACCTTGAATTCATGAAGAAAACGCATGCCTCCACAGAAAATGGCAAATACACTAATTAAATAATAGCAAAACTTAATCGAAATATTGGTTTAACAACAGTATCACAATTCTAATACTAAGGATTTTTAGCAAACATATATGTGTGTGGGAAGTGCTGAGCATACGACTGGAAAAAATTTGACTTGGATTACACTTCACAAGCTTTGTGAGAGTTCATAAACGGATATTTGATATAGTTTTGATGTTGTTATACATGGTCCAATCAATCAATAAATCATAATGTTCACTGTTTTTTGTGAAGGTATGCAAGAAAAACAGTTTTCTTCATGAATTTAAGTTAACACAGCATTAACAAATGGTAATTTTGTGGATGAAGTCACAACGCACAGCTGTTCTTTTAACATCCATCCATCAATTTCTTGTAACCGCTTATCCTCTTTAGGGTCGCAGGGGGCTGGAGCCTATCCCAGCTGACACTGGGCGAGAGGCGGGGTACACCCTGGACAGGTCGCCATACTATCACAGGGCTGACACATAGAGACAGACACACTCACACTCACATTCACACCTAAGGGAAATTTAGAGTCACCAATTAACCTATCCCAACCTGCATGTCTTTGGACTGTGGGAGGAAGCCGAAAGAGAGAGATTTAAATCTATGCTAAATAAAACCAATCCAGTCCTTTATGTAAGAAGTAAATGGCTATATATGTACCATATGTGGTGTGTGTTCCTCAAGCTCAGGTCCTCTACCAGAGGTCTGCGAGTTTGAGGGTTCTGCACAGTATCTTAGCTGCTCCTAGGACTGCACTCCTCTAGACAGAGACCTCAAACGGTGTACCTGGAACCTGCTGGAGCCACTTTCCTAGTTTGCGGGTCACAGCCCCGAGTGCTCAGATTGGCACCACTGACACCACTGTTGCCTTTACTCCCTGCATCTTTTCTAGCTCTTCTTTCAGCCCTTAGTATTTTCTTCCTGATGATGCTGTTGCTCAGGATTGCTACATCTATCACCACTGCCTTCTTCTGCTGTTTCTCTATCAACACAATGTCTGGTTAGTCAGCTCATCACCAGTTTGTTAGTCTGGATCTGGAAGTCCCATAGGATCTTAGTTCGGTTTAGTTTGGTCATAAAATACACACACACACACGCACACACACACACACACACACACACACACACACACACACACACACATACGTATGCAGATCGTAATTCAGTTTAGCAAGGGAATTGGTGACTAATGCTACATTATGACCTTGTGCATTGTTCATGCTGAGCTAAACATAGAGTCAGGTATCATCTACCATAACTAGGCAACTCGACTGAGCGGTCACACACTTTTGCCCTGGTAAACAGAGATACATCGTATTGTCAAGTTTGTGCCATTCAACAAAATAAAATCATTAGGGGGTCTAGGACATGAAATGTGTTCAGACTTTCATTCCTCCGCTCTGCGCGTCACTACAAGACCAGAGACGAAAAGCAGCTATCTGCAAATCAACATCCATTTTTTTCTCTGCTTCCAGACATCGTTATCTTTTTATGACACTGCCACCCGGTGTATACACACACTCCCATCAATGAGGGAAGTCAGGACAAATAGCCAAAGATGGGTTTTGCTGAGTTTTTAGTGCAGCAATTTGACTGCAAAAATATCAGCTGTGTGGTTACAATGCAGATTAAGATTTTTAGGTGTAACTTTGAATTATTCAACTGTTTTGCTTTAATGACAGCAAAACACAATAGAATTTCTGTCACTTTAATTTCTCATCAGTTTCAATAAAACTGAAAACATTGCGTTAAACACAAAGGATATTTAAGTTTAGCTGAACAAGGGGGGTTCATATGTAACATTAAGCGAAGTAAGCCCTGTCTGAGAAGTGTGAGAATAAATGGCACTTGGTATTTTCTGATGTGCGAGTCCTGCTGGCACCACAGCCTTTACTGAAGCTGTTAACTCTGTGGCAGACAGGGAGGTGCAGAAAGGGTGCCCTAACATCTTGAGCTTGGGTTGTTTTGCCATGGCTAGCTATGCTAAATTCTTTTGTACTTTTTTTTGTTCTCTTATTTTTGTTGATCGCAATTAGTAGTTAATCAGCATGTTTTTAGAAAACAGCACAGGCATATCGATTACAGAGAATGATCTGTGCATATGTTGGGAAGGCGGCTTGCCTTTGTTCCCCTCTGCAGTAACATGACCTCTACCGTGACAAAGTCCCCTACCACTCATGAATGTGTTTTATTTATCATTGCTTCATTTGGATTTATGTGCTTCCCATGCAGAATGATGCATGTGCAGAGTTTGACACTGGAAGGTTGTTTTCAGCCCTCTAGTGTCATGTTTGTGCTGCTGCTGCTGCAGTTCAGAAGCTCCTCTTGCTTGCTCTCTGCTTAGCTGTTATTTTTGGTACTTCTTCCTACTTGTCTAAAACCATAAGACATTTAAGGAGGTTTCCTATAACAACTGAATCATCGGGAAGAGTTTTGACAGCTCTGTGTGGCGATTATATACTTTTAACTGCCTTCTGCAACCCAAAAAAGTTAACAATCCCAAACAGTAAGTTAGCGGACTACTGACAGAATCGTGCCCTGCATTATGCCTCTCTGCTCATCAGAATCGATGAAGTGCACAGACTGTCATAAATTGTTGCAGAAGATTGGATATCCTCACCGTAGAAGTCCTATGAACTCCATGACACTCTGTCAATGTCTTCCGCCAGTGAGACAGTTCATCAGAATTCAACTCAACAAGATTTAAATGGACAGCTATCTATAAATGACACCATAACTTTCCCAAGAGCCACTGAAACGAAACCAGTGAAGTCATGTGCTGTGAATGGGATTTCTACCTGCTGGGATAATCTGGGCGCAAAACTGTAAGGAGACTGTACTCCATGGGAGGCCAGCTTCAACCCTGGACATCTGGCTGACAGCTAAAGGTAGGCATGAACCCAGACCACAGTCAACACCAACATCACAGGTTTGAACCATTAATAAATCTCAAAGCGACAGAAGTGGAGATGGCTACTGATAAATGTGGGCATGGGAGAGTAATGAAGAGTGCTAGCTTACAGGAAAAGGTTAAGAACTCTCATGTGGAGCAAAAGGGGAAAAACTAAAATCTAGAAAAGAAAAAACGATTCAGTCAGGAACGATTGTGGTAGATACCGCTGTAGGAAACATTAGTAGTCAGACTATTGAAAACATATTGCTTTCCAGATGTTACGGTCTTATGAAAATAAAGTGATGAGTACACCTTGAAATCAATGAAACTACTCTGCATGTAGGGGCCAGTGATGTTTGCAGAGAGCAGTCAGAAGTGCTAAAGCAGGATTTCACTGAACTGGGAGCCCAGTATTTTATTAGGTGACCACTGCCAGCAGTCAGCAGAGGGATCAACAGGTTCAGCAGACTCTTTGGACTCAACACATGGCTCCACAAAACCTCTGGTCTGATAGGGATTAACTACATTGAAAACTTAAATCTATTCTGGGGAAGCAGGCATCTTTTCATGGCAGACGGCCTCCACCCAGAGTGAAAGTACTGACGGACCGTTTTTGGTTCAGTCTGCAACACCCATCGGCGAGGCCTGAGATGATGCACCCTGACACACAGCAGCCTCTGCACCACACAGGCAAAACATCACAGTCTCATTGTCAGTATGTTGACAACCAGCTCATGGAACAGTCTCCAAATGCTGGGCTCACTCTGGACGTGGAAGCACAGCAAAGCACGCCAATTTTCTACAGCGCTGTCTGCTTCCTTTCAGTGCCCACGTTAACCAGTTGTGTTTTTCACACAGGACGTGCCATGACCCTGAGCTCCAGGGCCAGCTCACAATGAGCAGCGATAGTGTCGGCATCTGGTCTATTTTTTCTGTGAGCCGGGAGCGCATCTGGCAAAAAAAAACCTAAAACAAAACACACTGATAGCCTCTTATGAATAATACAAAGGATATTTTAGATATGACATAAATGATCTGATTTTGATAAATACTAAAATATGCATCTCATGCTTCCACATTGTCAGTTGTGTCTAAACAGAGAACAAGAGAGACAATTAGACACACACACACACACACATAAGCAGACAGAGACAGAGCTCTACGTGTGATTGGAAAATAACAGTAGAGTAGATTCACTGGCTGACCGGGGCAGAAAAATTTGCTTTTGGTGTGAACAGCCAGGCGACAGCTGATGGGCAGCTGTATGACAACTGACAAATCAGGGCACTTCTGCTTCCAGTGCGAATATGTCATAAGAGCCGTGCACATACTGCGTTTTTTGTACCCTGCAAATCCACAGTTGTCAGTGTAGACACACTAAAGGCCCGCTTAAAAGCAAAAGCGACACCATCATTCTGTGCAAACATTACCAAGCACCTATTTATCAAGGCGGGAGACAAACAAAGTTCAACTTTTGAAACGCAGCGCACACTGCGTGAAGAGGAACAACCAATTACAGTCAACATATCTTTTTCCTTTCTTCCATAAATATAAGTCTGTGATAACTATGGAGGAGTAGCTCATCATTTTAGCACAGAGCTACAAAGAGCTGTACGACCTGTTCCATCAACAACACTTAGCTTACTCGATTTAAAAACAACACCTTAAAGAAGATCAGCTCCGAACTCAGGATATCTGCTAAGTAGGCTATGATACAGTGCTGGTTATGGTTGCTTTGCAACATCAAGTGCAACCTGCGCCATTGAAAGTTGGCCCAGAGGAGCACCCAGCGCCCAACCTGCGTATTCCAGGCGGTAAAAGTAGCAGCATATGTTCCTACCCTGATTCCGCCTGCAAACACTGGTAAACACTGGCATTAAATTCATCCTGCCACCGCTACCCTAACCAAGCACAGTCTGTAACACCAACCTTGCTGATAATGAGGACGAAAAAAATGACGTAGAACAGGGGTGTCAAACATACTGCCAGTGGGCCAGAACCAGCCCGCCAACGGGTCCAATCTGGCCCACTACATGACTAGACTATGAGGTGCCAGGTTTTAGAAGCAAGTGTTGCCTACTTCATGTAAAATTCTGCTTCAGAGGCTTTTCCAACCTGAACAGAATACGGTTCTCTGATATCACAATGAACACTTACTGTGACCATGTTTAAAGATATTGAACATTGTGCAAAATATTGTCAATCAGCAACTTCAGTTCAAAAGAGTCTATATCAGCAAATGTATGAAGACATAATATTGAAATTGCACTTATTTTTCTAAAGACATCTCAGGCTGTTTCTGTTTTGTAAAAGGATGAACATCTACAGAATGTGCTTGTAATTCTTCACACAAAAAAGGGAGAATAATAGAGCTGATGGTACTTATGGGTTATTATGCGGTGGTTTTATTGGCCCACCCATCTGAGATCACATTGTGCTGTATGTAGCCCATGAACGAAAATGAGTTTGACACCCCTGATGTGGAGGCTCCATTCTCGGGCTTCTTCTGTTCAACACCTACGTGCTCCCACTAGTGCAGATTATAGAGGACAACAAAATATCTTACCAAAATTCTGCAAACAAGAAAGATTTATAAAACAATGTCACTGTGCACCCTCACACACACTCACACAGGCTGAATGTCTTTTCGCTAAGCTGAACGAGAGGATTGCTAAGGCTTGTCATTCGTTGGGCATATGTTATGTAGGATAACGTCCAATGTTCACAACACATGGTGCAAAGTGCAAAGTCTAGCTGCATTTAAAAAATGACTTCGTTATTGAAAAATGTGATTAATGATTTTAAAATGTTTGTGCTCAATATTGATTGTTTTATGAGTGTTTTCTTACTTTCAGACTAGAAGACTAAACTTCTGTTTAAAAGTCAGCAAAATTTGATGTTAGGAGCATCCAAATTAAATAGTTTTTATTATTATCTTGCATTGCAATGTTTACCTTCTACTTCATTTTGTTTTGCTCTTTTTAAACCCCTATTCATGTGTGTTTTTAGTCTTTTTATTTTGCCTTGTGTTTCTTTTGTATCTTTTCTTAATGCTTTTCTGTCTTATGTAAAGCACTTTGAAATGCCTCCCTGTTGAAAGGCACTATACAAATAAACTTGCCTTGCTCGGCCTTGCTTTTTCTCAGTCATCTGAAGAGGCAAAGATTCTCTGTGCTCACCACAAATCTTAAGTTTAAGACACGGGCCTACCTACAAGATTGATTTTGTGACATGACAAATGGTTTGGTGTAGTCAGTGAGTATGCAACATACACAAATGTGAAGTGGAGCATGTGTGTAATTTTGGACACTATAGATGCTGTCTGGTACACTGCATTCAATAAACCCTATTCATGAAAAAAGTGTACTTTGTGGGATCAACATGTTAACTTATTCAGCAGCTGACATTCCAACACTGTAGAATTATATAGAATTTGCTTCTGTATAAGCAACATCTTTGTGATCTACAGAAGTAGCACGGTTACCACGGTAACACATGTACAAATTTAGTATTCCTAGCTATTTATGAGGACCGAGATCTAAAGCAACAGTCCTCTGTGCCATAAACAAAGTCAACTTTGTATAAAGTCAGAGAGGTTTCTCTGAATGCAATATCTGTAAACACCTATAGATCACATTGAGTCCAATGCTCCAGAGGTTGAGAGGATTTACTGGAAAACAAAATGTGAAACACTGCCCACATATACTGTAGGTGAGCGAAACTGGTCCAGGTCTGTTTTGTGTTGGTGGTGTGTGTAGAGTAATGGCAAAAAAAAACAATCAGAAATTCAGTCTATAATACAGCAGAATGTGGCAAATATTAAACAGGGCTCCTACACCTTCAGGCAGGTTAGATTTCATACTTTGTCAGACTTTTTCATGCCACTCAGAATAAAATTTAAGACAAATTTCACAACAGTCCAAATTAAAAAAAGAACCTTGAACAATTTGAAGCAACATCAATTACTTGGGTTTAGGGACGACTTTGCACAAATGTTTGTTGTACAATTAAACATCTCACTCTCACTCTGCATGGTGGATTCCACAGGCTTGATTCCCAGCTCGCCGAGTGTGAAAAACTTTTTGCATAGAAGTCCAAAGACATGTAGTTTAGGTTAACTGGTGACTCTAAATTGACCATGGGTGTGAATGTCAGCCTGAATGGTTGTCTGTCTATGTGTCAGCCCTGTGATAGTCTCGTGACCTGTCCAGGGTGTACCCTGCCTCCCACCCAGTGTCAGCTGGGACAGGCTCCAGACCCCCGCGACCCCTAAGGAGGTAAGCCGCTGCAGAAGTGAATGAATGAGACAATTTTACTACGTTTGCAGTCCCCTATATAGTGCAGTGACAGCTCGCTCACAAACAGTGAATCTTCTGCTCTGAACATCACAGCCGGAAACAGTGTTGTTGGTTCCATAATCCTGATCTGCATGACGTTAATGCAAGAGGCATCTGGTAATTTTTTTTTCTTTAAAAGATGTTACCAATTATTTTGAGATTTTACTGTGCAACAATCTTTAAGACTTTTGAAAGATTGATTTAACATATTTTAATACCAGTTAAGGCCATATGTTTAGACAAATAAATTCAATGCCTTTTAAGACTTTTTCAGGGTCTGTGAGAACCCTGATTAAAGGCATACTACTGAGGGGCGTGATAGAGTGGGCGCACCATGTAGGCAGAGTCCTTAGCAGCGGCCTGGAGTTTGATTCAGATCCAGGACCTTTTGCTGCATGCTGTCCCCTCTCTCTGTCTGTCCTCCTTTCCTGTCTATTTTTTAGCTATACTATGTATTAAAGATAGAATTAAAAAAAAAAAAAGAAGAAGAAATACGTGGAATACTTGAAGCCACAACACTGTTGTCTTCAAGGAATGCTCCTAAAGCCCTAATTTAAAGATAACTATGTCTAGTTAAAACTCAGCCACACACATACATATGCACCTTTTCAAATGTCACCCCTCACGGGGCCTCCCACAGAACTGTGAGCTTCACAAAATATACAGTATACAGGCCAAAGACATTATCATAGCGTTAACAGGTGCAGTCTAGTATTGCATCATTTTCAGGGAAGACATTTGGCTTCTGTTCAGCAGGAAAACATGACCACGAGTAATGACGACAAGAACCAATAACAACAGTAGATATTGCTTTTCTTGATCTAGCTGTAGTTAGCAATATACACTCCAGCCTCAGGCCATGTCCACACAAGGCCAGCGTTTTACTCACACATTGCTGTTGCTTTTCGAAAAATGCTCCCCAGAGTGGATAAATCTAAAAGTGCTGGTGTTGTCAGTCTTTAGATGCCCTCACTTCTCCAGAAAGGGCACTACACCACTGACACCAGCACTCACACTTCCCCGGCACTCTTAATCTTTTCGCCCTCTCAGACCAGACGGCTGTAGGTCTAATTAAGGTAATTGTGAAGTAACAACGCTGCAGAAAATCTTTAAAACCCACATAAAATATAAGCTTGTTCGGTTTAGACGGTATAAAGATATGACCACCATTAAAAGGCCAAAAATAAAAGTAAGCTCTGCTGTAAATTTTAATTCCAAGATGACACAATGATGTGATCAGCAAAACATAATGGTCCACAGTAAACTGTAGCGATAAAATTAAAGTCACCCTAGGGTAGCGAAGGATACTTTTGCTACCATACACAGGTGTGTGTTCCCAGGTCCAGACAGACATTACATTACAGAGTCATACTCTTTCTAAACTCGTCCATTTAAAAATAGTTTTGACAATTAATCTAAATTGACCCACTTTAGACATTTTTCTCCTTCTACACTGTTCTAAAACTAGGCCCAGTTCTCATGCGCTGCCATTACATCTGAGTCACAGAGCTACAGCATGATGTGAGGCACAAACTGGGGTTTGTCCAAAACCAACCACAAAGAGAAACAACTTCAGGTTTAAGCTCAGCTTATCTGCCAGTGTCATCCATCTGTCTGTGTGTCTGTGGATCTTGGCCTCTACCAGTGTGAACATCCTGGAAGCTAAATTAAACCTGGTATCTGTGGTCTGCATTCTTCTCATTCACAAGAAAGTGTGATTCACATGCACATACATGTATGTAGTCATTCATTAACACCACTCAAACAATTTAATTCCCCCATGCTGATAGAGAAAATAAGTGCTCCGGCACAAATGAGATTTTCTATCTTATTATCAACTCTTCTCTGCTCTCAGGTGCTGCTGTTACACTTACACTTCCTGGTTATCCTTGAAGAACTAATTTCATATACAATTTGTAAGAGTAGCAAGTAAGAGTAGACCACAAGGGACAGGCAGGATATACATTTAAATATGGAGTTAGGTCAAGGATGATGAGAGTATGTGGTCTGATTCTTCACAGACATTTATGGGTCTCATTTATCTATTGTATCACCAAGCTCCCCACTAAATTACGACTACACAACATGCAGGCGCTGCAATTAAAAGTTGCGTGTTAATGGCTTTTTGACGAAGGACATAGCTCATATTTAATAAGTCTAGATAAGTTGGTTAAGTTGTTAAAAATGTGTCCTTGAAATATCTTCCGTGAAAAACTGGTGTGGAATTTTTGTCTCTTCACTGACTGGTATGCTCTAATTAAAGGCTCTTAAATTCAGACACTTGTTAAAAATGTCAATGTTAAAAATCCCAGACGTATAAGGCCAAATACTAAATGACTACCCTAAGGTATCCACAGGTTATTTAAATGTGTCAAAGTCAATATGGCTTGAGAGAAATTGCATGCTTAAGAAAGAAAGGGTCAGGGCTGTCATATAACAAAAACTAAATATAAAAATATTGTATCAGGGTGTCGACAGGTATCAGGCATTTAAATTTACCTTGTCATGATCATTTTTAACAAGACTATATATATATATACACATATATACACATGTTTTTTTAGACAAATCCCCTTTTTCTTATTCAAGCATTGCAGGTAAGAAAAGTAGGTAGTATAAATGTGGTCCTGTGAAGAGGAAGCTTTTATGTAGGAAAATGACTATCACAGTGAGTTACATTAATCTACATTTTGGCAAGAGGAAAGTATAAGTATAAAGTAAAGGGACAATTCAGGTTTAAACATCTGTAACATCAGAAGTATGGATTTTCATGCACAAGAACTTGACTCACTTTTACAAAAAGATATTAAAAGACAGACAAATGAAATGAGATAAAATGTTTTTGGCAAATAAGACCTAAGAGTATTTAATGGCTTTTAAGGGCTAGTATTTATTTAAGACATTTTAAGTCAGACCTGCAAATATCCTTTGTGTGTCTGATAACGGAGGACAACTATCAAGAACAGAAAGAGTAGGCTACTAGATTATTTTACCATACTAATAAAACTTAAAGCACTGTTAGCCTACTAAATGCATTTTTTCTCAAGTACAATTAAATTTACTTAAGCTAAATATTGGGAGTGGGGCGGGGAAATCAATACAGCAAAGTATCGCAATAGTTTTGTGAGGTAATATTGTACGATTACACTAAATCCAAGTAGCGATTTTTTTAGTTTAATAAATTATTAATATTATAAAAACAAATTCAACTTTTGGTAGCCTACTAGGATAATAAAATGGACTGCTTTTTCAGTCCACTAGATACATTTTGATGCAATAAAAATGATTGAAGTGAGACTGAAAACTTAATCTTATTAGATAAAACAGATGTAGACAAAGTTTACCTTTGGGAACATAATTTGAAAAAATTGTAATAAACTGCAGTATATGTTATCACAATACTCAGAACATTACAACACGTTTAAAATTGTAATAATATTGTATTGTGACTCAGAGTATCAAGATGCCACTGTATAATGGTGCCTCTGGTGATTCCAGGGTGTCTACAGGTATCGGACACTTGACTACAATGCTTTTTAAGACATTTTCCAAATATGTTTAAGACCAATTTTGAGACAAATCATCTTTTTCTTATTCAAACATTGCAGGTAAGAATAATCATAAGTAGTATGTATCTGGATAAACTAAATTGGGGTTCAACATTAACTGCTTTTTTTAACTTGCCCAGTCAGGAACACTGGTCAAAAATCTACTTGCCCTGAAGTCAATTTTTACTTGCCCCTTTAAAAATGGTTTTATTTATTGCCATTATCAAATAACAACAAAGACTAGAGTTAATTTTCATGTTTAATCAATATTGCAAAGCCTTGCTCTCTAACTTGCCGCAAACTGTGCAACACATAGAGTTTTGGACACATCCTTTAAAACAACTCAACCAAACTCCTGTTTCCAGGGTAAGTGAAATGCTGGCTTGAGCTTCAGCTCATAAACTTTGTCTCTATCCATTTTCTCTTAAGTGCATGATCAATACCAGGGTTATGCAACTCTCAACTGAGATGAAAAGAAAGCAAGAGAGCTCACTCCTTAGCTACTTCCATCATCAGAAAAAAAAAACCTGTGTTTAATTCTTTATAATACCACAGTGTGCTGCTAGATTGACTGGCCCAACGTGGCATTTTGCTTGCCCTTTGGGCAACCAGGCAATTCTTATTATTGTGCCCTGAAATTAGATAAAATGTTTGTGGCAATTAAGACATCACAAATTCAAATTTAAGGCAACTTTATGACTTTTAAGGCCTTTATTTTTATACAATTGAATTTAAGACATTTTAGACTTTTGAAGGACCTGCAGGCAGCCTGGATTCCCACCCCTACTTAATATGCACTCAAATAAAAGTTTATAAAGTAGGTCAGTTAATGTATCAGAGCACTGGCCTTAAAGACACATTAAGGCTGCATGCAAATGTCAACATATCCAACACCCTTGTGTCAAAACAATACATTTCTTTTCTACTGATGCCACTTTGCAGCCTGTCCAAACAATTGTTCAATCAATTACACAACAGCCTTGCTTGAAGCAGAACTCAATTACTAGACTTAACCAGAGAAAAGGAAAAGACTAAACTCAGACGATTAAACAAAAATAAAGCACAATAAATTTAAAGAGCTAGAAACACCGCGGCTCGTACAATAACAGTTTTTGTTAGACTTAAGCACACACACTCACACAACCCTCCGTTGTGGACATTACCTTCCACACACAGCACCGTCACAGTGTTTATTGTTCTCACCTGTCTGAGCTTGACTTGTGGAGGTCCAGAGCACCGCGGAGTCCTCTTATTCTGATCCAGGTTCAGCCTTAAGCTCGTCTATTCTCAAGGCGTAACAGCCCACAGTGTATCCAGTCCATTCAGCCTCTCAGTCCCAGTATAACCAGTCCATTCAGTCACAAGCTCCTCAATGTTTTTGGAGCTGTCTGACAGCTGTCCCAACCACCAAAATGGCCTCCACTAGTGTTTTAGTAATTAGCATGTTAGCCACACCCGGGACGCACCTGTTGGGTGTGTTTGTTTTGGGTCACTTAAAGCGCTGGCCGGGTGGTGCATGTTTTTTATTATTCAACTTTATTCAACTATACAATGTACAAAAAAACGTCAGGTATAAAATGAACACAACAATACATGAGAGCTGAAAACAAAATGCAATGAAAGATAAACAAAAAACTGAAAGTAAATAATTATAATATCTATACTTATATATTTAGAATTCATGAATAAAGAGATTAGGGGGGAAAAAAACAGCAAAAAAATGTATTTATTTATATTATTTTGAAATATTCTAAAAACCTTTACCGTTACTTTTTTGTTGTTCATAAGAGCAAGAGAGTTCAACAAGTTAAATTTAAGTTAAATTCAGTCAAAAAAAGATGGGCAGAGTTGTGACCCTAAGAACTTGTGTTTATTGATAAAGAATTCCCCTCATTAAATAAAGAAGTTAACAACATAGTTCAGAGACTTGTTGCTCATATCATCATAGTAACAGATTATTTCTTTTAGAGTAAAGCAATGAGTGATAGTAGTACTGAAAACATGAGAACTTCAAAACAACATTTCATTGTTATTCTACACTGGAAGAATAAATGAATCAACGTTTCATCAGCATGTCTGCAAAAAGAACAAGTTATCAACACCCACATATCTGGAAATTATAGAATTCACTGGATAGATTTTATGCAAAATTTTAAAATGAACTTACTTTGTTAGGAATACAATACTTATAAGGTAAAAGCCATGTTTTTTGCCTGTTAATCTCTTCCAAATGTGAATTCCAGTCAACTTTTCCAATATATCTATTATTACAAGTCTTGTCAAACAGGTTGATACCATTCAAAAGCAAAGCAAATGGAGTCTCCAGGATGTTTCGTTCACCATAACATAAGTGACTTCTAATAAAATGGATTAACCTCCTTTTATTTTAATTTTACTTTGATGCTAATACTGTTATACTTTTACTTGGATTATTTTTTAATGCAGGACTCTTACTTGTAACAGAGTATCTCTACACTGTTGCTACTTTCACTCAAGTCAGACATCTGAGTACTCCTTCCACCACTGTATGTTAACATTATGGAATATTAAATAGTTAGTTTCACTCAGACACACAATTCTCAGGTCATGCAGTGTACTGTGTGCACTGTTCACCTCTTCATCACCTGCTGCTGTCTGCCTTCATTTGTAGTAAAATTAATGAGTTTATACTGTTTTAGTTTGTTTTGCACCCACGCCATAATGTTATGCAACGTGACCTCTGACAGAGAACATTGGGTCAAATCAGTAGCTACTACCATGCAGTTAATTTGGTGTGTTTGGGGCACAATCTAAAGAGTACAGTTTGAGTGAGAGTGAGTTCTGTAAGTTGTTTACTTAGATAAAACTTTATAAAAGAAGAAGAAGAAGTATACTTTATTAATCCCAGAAGGGAAATTAAACTTTTCACTCTGTTGTCATAAACACACATACACAAAAAGGATCTATACATGTCATTAAACGGAGAGATGTCGAGGGGGCTCCCCATGGGCAGGCACCCTGAGCAGTTGGGGGTTTGGTGCCTTGCTCAAGAGTGCCTCAGCCGTGCCCAGGAGGCAAACTGGCACCTCTCCAGCTACCAGTCCACGCTCCATATTTGGTCTGGACAGGAGACTTGAGCCGACAACTCTCCAGTTCCCTAACCAAGTCCCTATGGACTGAGCTACTGCCTCCCCAATGTACATACTGTATTCTTAGTTAAACAATGTCTGCAACAGATTCTTGTTTGACCCCTCTTGTCACTGAGGCAAATAAAATATATAAAGTTATCCCTTTCTATGTATAGAAAAAATGTTAGTATTGCAGCACCAGCATGTTGGCCTAAGAATTGACAGACCTGTCAACCAATTTGACACTAGCATTTCCTCATATTTTCCTTTTAACCCTCTTTGATAAAGCCGTTCAATGTAAACTGAAAATTGCAACACTGCCATCTTCTTTGGTGACAATTATCCGCTCAAAGCAGACAATTATTTGGGGCTAAAGACACCTATTTTTGCCATTGGTGGGGCAAGTGGAGCATTGGTTGGGCTACTTGTGACCATGCTCAGCATTGGCCTTGTGCATTTCATTACAAAATTCAAATACATTCACTTGCTCAGGTACACTAGCCATCCATGCGTGAGGACTGGTGATGCAGAAGTGTTTTAAATAGTAGGGTTTTAGTGAAAAGTGTTCCTTTAATGGCGGCTTTCATCCTTGTTGTTGCATTACTGCCATCTGCTGGAGGTAGCTAACTTCTGCGGTGTACGGTATGTCAGATTTTTTTTTTTTTTTTTTACCTTGGTTTATTTATTCTATACTCTATAATAGATGTGACTTGAGATTTGTTTGTAAGATTTCCACAATGTAGCAACTAAACCACCAAGCATTAGATGAGCTGGGTTACAGCTTAGGCTAGAGTAGGCAGTAGCTTCAGCTTGCAGCTTTTAGGTTGGTAGAAAGTTACATTGTCTCTGATCACACTGTGTTATTGGGAGTAATGACCACTTTTGTTTGTCATTTGTTTTTTTCTTATTCCAAATTGTTTGTGTAGACCAGAGGTAGGCGACCTGTGGCTCTGGAGCCACATGTAGTTCTTTAGCCCCTCTACAGTGGCTCTCTGTGGCTTTGACAAAAAAAATATTACATGAAAAAAAGTCATAACATTTCATCAGCTAAAATGTGTGTCTACGTCTATGGCCTTTTCCTCTAAATTTTGCTGCACCTTCAACAGCGGTGACTAGATTTGAGTCTCCCTAGCTAGGCTACCTATGGATTCTAAATCCATAAAAGTAAAAGTCCCATAGCCTAGAATAATAAAAACAAATAGCTTTTTCAGTCTACTGGATACATTTTGATGCAATAAAAATGATTGAATTAAAACAAACGGACTGAAAACTTTTTATTATTTTATCAGATAATACAGATGTTGACGTTTTCCTTCACTGACATCATTTTCAGTTGAAAAAAAGGTAATAAATTGCAACTGTCACAATATATGATACTGCAATACTCAGTGTATCACATCACATTTAAAATTGCAATAATATTGATTTGTGACTCAAGGATGGTGATGATATTTATCATGGAACCTCAGGTGATCTCCACCCTTACTAAATATGCACTGAGATAAATCCATAATGATCCATAATGCATAAAAGTAAAGGTCTCAGAAGAAAATATAGAATTTAATAGTGCATGGACAGATCGTTTGCTTTCATCACCACTGGTGCAATGGTTCAGTACCAAATAATTATAAATAGCTCACTGCAGAAGAGCCATTTTGTGTTAAGACACACTTCTGAATGCTGGTTTACACCTATTTTTAATGTTGATAAGCTAATTTAGACTTAATACACAGTGTTACCATGAGGCTCAAATATGTTCTGTGGCTTCAGGCAGATTTTTTTTTTATTATTATTTTTGGTCATAAATGGCTCTTTTGATGGTTAAGGTGGCTGTCCCCTGGTGTAGACAAAAATGTGCACATTAACATGCACTGTAACGTTGCTTATCTGACCATACTGTAACTACTGCTGTAAAACTAAGCTCTGAGCCATATATGTTAACTGTGGACATGTGGTTGCATTAGCAGCCACAACTCAATGACCATCTCTTACTTTTGACACGCTAACACATGTTTATGTTGTAGATTTTTTTTAAAGTCTCTCCTGTAACCTCCATGTTGCTACTTGTGGGTGTATTTAGGTCTTGCTTCCAAGTCATGGCCATTATTGTATTTTAACTTTTATTTATACCTATTACAATACACAATTATTCATATGGTTCATTGAAATGTGAGCAACTGCATAGCCTTGAGAGGGAGGAAAGTTAACTAAAGGCAAAACACGACCCTGAAAATTCAGAAGCATGAAAACTAGCTTGGTAATTAGATGCTAAATTAGTCCACATGGACCAATTAGGCAAGACAAGACATGGGGGCTCTCTCTGTAATGCTTTGTCAACAGAAATGAAACCAGTACAAGGAGACAGACGGGTTGAGGAGGAACAAGTCTGAATGAGAGACAGAAAAGGGAGGGGGGCATGAGAGCATGTACCCTGATTAAAGGGGAGAAGAGGATCAAAGCGATTTTTTTTTGGCATGTGTGTGAAGATTAAACAAACCTTTAGAAGAAAAAAGGGTCCCATCATTTCCTGTATTAAGTTTGAATTAAAATTTAATGCAGAAACATTGCTTGATCTCTTTTACAAATGATGATGCTTTGATTTGGATGCTTAAAATGTAAGTGGAGTCCCTTAGCCCGGCGCTCGCTCGCCAGAAGTTCTTTACATTTCTTTTTTCCTCTTTTCAAAACTTGCCTGTCCTTGCTTTTTTTCAATTAGTCTGATCCAGTATTTCAAAAATACTACAAATACAAAAAGTGAAAATGTTCGTTCATCAAAATTACACAGGAAAGTTTTCTGAAATACCTCCGGTGGCATCTGGCTATGCAGACAGCTCTGGTTTTATTTTCATGTCTGAAATGAAGGTGGATAGAATTTGGTTTGTAGGGCTCACGGCAATGAAAAATTGCATTTTAAAAAATTCAATAGCAGCAATATGTCTCTCTAGAAACAATGTTTTTATAGTGACTACTTCGTAACAAAGAAATATTTCCTGTGAAAACTGTCCACAGTGAGATCTGTAGATCACAGAGTCACATACTGAAATATCTCAGCAACTGCTGGATGGCTTGCCATGAAATCTTGTACAAACATCCACGGCCCCCAGTGAATCCTAGTGTCTTTGATGATCCCCTGACTTTTCCTTTAGCTCTACCAGCAGCATAAAGTTTAGTGAAACATTCCAGCATCTACTGAAATATTGTAAAGACATTCATGTTTCCCAGGCAATGTATCCTAACGACTTTGGTGATCCAGTAACTTTTCCTCTGATGGCAGTGTGAGGTGTGGTTTTGAGAGAAATGACGCAACGATTATGAACCGCCATAAAATGACATCGATAAAATGTAATAACTTGAAGTTATTATCTCGTGCAATGGTTCCCAACCTTTATCCTGGAGGAAAATCATTAAGTAAATGGATGACCCCTGACTAAGTGACTTATTTTATGGATATTTTATATTATATTCAATGCATGACAATAACAGTACAAAACAAGTCATACACTCTACGATTAGCACAAATAGTGAACGCACTAACTGCAGGAAGTTTGTGTAAGATGGGCAATTTGAATGTAGATTATTTTCTGTAAATATTGCATTAGGAACATTTTATATGATTGTCTGTCTGTATTATGTATTTTTTATTTTATTTTATTTTTTCCCTACAATAATACATACCTAATAGGCTTCTTTTTTGACAAAGTCAGTGTTTTCTTCTCTCTGACATTTGGCCATTTTTCTGTTAGCTCTTTGGGTTCTTATTTCAGCTGTGTACTTTTTTAATGCAGGATGAGGTTGTGTAGCAGAGACAAGACTCTGTGAATATAGCTTGTGTTCGGGTCTTCACCCTGCCCTTATCCTGTGAGATCTTTTAAACTTTACATCTTAAATAATAGCACAAAAATAAATAATAACAGTACCTCCAAATCTGAGGCCCTGGTTCTCGGAAAACGGTGGATGCCCCCCTCCGGATTGGGAGTGAGTTACTGCCCTAAGCAAGGGAGTTCAAGTGTCTCGGGGTCTTGTTCATGAGTGAGGATAGAATGGAGTGTGAGATGGATCGGCGGTTTGGTGCAGTGTCTGTAGTGATGCAGCATTGCTGGGGAAAGGAGCGTCTGAAATGCTTTGTTTGGCCTGCTGCCCCAGTGACCCAGCTTCAGCTAAGCGGTTGAAAATGGATGGATGGATCTTGAATAAAAACCTAAACTCTTAAAAATAACAATTTTATTTGGTTTCTTCACAAATGGAATGAAATGCTGAGATATAGGCCTTCTCTCTTTATATATATTTTTAAGTTTCCTCACAGCCCGAATTAAAAGCAAGAAGGCCCCTGTGAAGCCTTGGTGACCCCTTGAGAGACCCAGTGATCTAATGCCTTCATGGGAACAACTATTTATTTTGTACCAAACTTTGATTTATGACCAAATATCTGTTAAATTAATGAGATTCCAATCAGCTGCAGCTTTCACGTTCTACACTAAGAACATGACAAAAACATCATCCTGTTAGCATTGTCATCGTTAGCATGCTGACATTAGCATTGTGAACAAAGCACCATGCTCTTTGTTTTGTTTAACACTCGATTGTCAGTGCTGTAAGCAACATAAACATAATTCAATTCACCTCCATTACACTGTGGACATTTAAAGAACATCATCTTAAAACATGGACAAATTCAACCAAAGCCATCTTATGAGAGATTTGTGAGCAAATGTATTCATTTCAAATCCAGTATTCTGGAGTATAGTCCAAACAATGACAAACAAATAACTGCCCAGTGTGTACAAAATAGTAAGTACCACAATCACTGCACAAAATCTCACCAATTCTGTATTACCTCTAT
This sequence comes from Cephalopholis sonnerati, assembly GCA_019142605.1. Lineage (NCBI taxonomy): Eukaryota > Metazoa > Chordata > Actinopteri > Perciformes > Serranidae > Cephalopholis > Cephalopholis sonnerati. The sequence goes on along the minus strand of JAGQAX010000001.1, from coordinate 33,206,366 downwards.
GTCCGCTTTGTTTAAGAAAATGCCTTTTTAATACTTTTAGTTTAGCTTTGAATATGCTAAACGTAGCTTTTTTTATGAGTGTGAAGTTGATCACCTGATAGAGTTACATGTCTGCTGCAGTAGGCCATAAAACCTTGACTGGTGGGATGTGCAGGCTGTTTTTTTTCTGTGCCGGTGCACCTGCAAGGGGAAGATAAGGGCACTGATGATAACAACCTGTCGGCATTCTGACATTTCTCTGGACACTCAGCAATGAGCTGTTGGCCGCAGCCCTGCAGAAAGAAAGAGGAACCGCAATTTGAAGGGGAAAAAACAGGGTTTTGTCACCTATGTCTTAACAAAAAGGAAAGCAAACCACACAAAATGGTAATGCCTATTTTCCATTGGTAGCACTATTGCTGATTTACCCAACAAGACAATAACACACAGCAGGCAAATTATACTGTTTAATCATCAACGGAAGCTATGAGAACACTGGGATATGTATTATGTATGCACAATACACAATTACTGACAAAAAAGTTGAATAACAAAATATTAAGCAACGGTACATTCAATTACCTCATTTAAATGTGCATGGGAAACAAAAGCCATAATTAAATAAATCGCTCAATTAAGCATAAATGTCAGTTTAAAAGATATCGCTATCATATTTCAATCAATCAAAACATTTAATTTAGACAGAATTAATATCTTTGAATGTAAAATGCAATTCTACAGACCCTGTTGGAATGAGGGAAAGAATTAAAAAGAAAAATCAATATATGTCAAGTGACAAATGATGAAGTGCTGTGTGTGACAGGTGTCATGATGGATATCCTGAATTTATCAACAATTTCTCCTGAACATTCAGTCAAAAACAGATGACATGGCCAAACCAAATTCATGCTATAAGACAGATTTAGGTCATTTGTGTGTAACATACTGCAGCATTAATCCAGCATGTAAACTACACTGAATGAGGCCTTCTGGGAAAATCAGCAGCTGGTATCCTGTTGACTCTTTGGTGTGGAAAATAAACACACACACTGCTTTTTCATCACTCTTAAATTGAAATACACCTTCTCAGTGACTAAAACCTGTAGCTGATCTTTTGCTGCACTGTCTCCAAGGTGCAGCAGCGCAGGCTTAAAACTCCACAAGATAAATACAGTTGCATTTCATCGCTACAGTCGATTTTGTGATACAGTTTTGTAACATTAATCCACGCCTGTGACACCAGCCTGCGGTGTGCCAGTCCTTTTGAGTTATGTGAGCTAGAGGTGTTTACATTAATTTAGGTTTTATAGGTCTTGACATTTACAAGGTGAGAATTGCCCAGAAGTATTTTTAGTAGCATTGTGCAGCATTTGCGAGCATGTTTTATGATCTCGGGTTTTTCTTTCCAAATACCGATTTATTATTGCCTCTTGAAAGTGCCAGCTTAGATTATTGAGAGAGCTGAAATGCATTCAGTTGTAGCCTACTGTCCCGCCAAAGGTCTATTCCAATAACTATAAAATAAAATGATTATATAAAAAAAAGTTAGAAAACAGAAAACATAAAAGGAGAAAGGGTGAAACATTTTCAATCTATCTGTGTACTTTTCAGCTTTTCATCTCATATTTGAAACTTGAGCTCTATAATAAATGAAGAAGAATGCTCCACTTTCAGAAAAGATGAATAACAGTTTCTGTTTCCTGAAAATACGGCACAAATATCAGATAAGTCTGTAATTCTTTGCAAAATGAGACTCCGATATCTTCAAGTTAACAACTCTAATCGTCCAGCATGAAACTTCAACAGTCAACTGGCCACAAACTGAATTTAAGTGACCCAGGCTGAGCCAGTGGATTAAACAGCCCACTGATCACTGACTCAGTCATTTTGTTCAAAAAGCCAGTGGAATACAGCCATTCTCTATTCTCAAGCTACTACTGCCATGTTATATATATATATATAAATAAAATAAAATGTAACCATTTTCTTTGTCATATAACATGTAGACTATTGCCTTAAAACAGTGATGATGTCATCATTCCCCATTTTCATTGACTATCTTCAGATTGGTTTATTCTGTGGATGCATTTATGTGCAATTCTTCTGGACTGATGTTGAACATGTTTTTGATGTGTTATGTGGCACTAAGGTTAATGTAAGGAAAATTGATGTTACCATAAAACTTCAATTAAAAGCCCAGTCCCTTTTACTGGCCCGGTGTAGCGACACATTTTGACAAATAAACACCTGTCTCAATTAGATGCCTGGTCTGGTTGCTAAGCAGCTCTTTTTTTAAACAGAAGTTCTTCAGGGATTATCTCAATTTATGTGTCCATTCCTCAATTACCCTGTCCATAAGGGTCCTCAGATCAAAAGAATAAAAGTTTTTTTCTTTTTGTTTTGTTTTATATAAAAAGTAATTCAAGTTTTGAGTACTGTTTTAACAGGAGAAGTGGTCTTGCGTTGGTACGCTGGGAGCCATAATCCTTGAGTACCGTAACACTGTCGGAGCTAGATCAAATGAATTATTCATAACTGGTATATTATCTGACGCCTAACTCTCAAACAAGTAATATTCATACTGGTTGAAATAAACAATTTGATTGTATTTTCTGATCTTTGCTGAGCAACAGTTTGGTGTGAAAGAAATTAAAGACCTGTCTCATATAGCCTGTCCCAAATATAGGCCTGTTGATTTCAGTGATTTAAGTAAATAATAACTCAGGGTACTTTTTGAAGTTTTATGTTTTTTTTTTTTTTTAATGAAAAAAAAGATCTTGAAAGAGGTCATGTCTTCATTTATACCATCCCTCCATCCATCCATCCATACCTTTTTCAAGCTCTTATCCGAAGTCAGAACGCAGAGGCAGCAGGCCAAGCAAAGCATTCCAGACATCCCTCTCCCCAGCAATGCTTTCCAGCTCCTCCTGGAGGACCCCAAGGCGTTCCCAGGCCAGGTGAGATATGTAATCCCTCCTATGTGTTCTGGGTCTGCCTCAGGGCCTCCTACCAGTGGGTTGTTCCCGGAACACCTCCAACAGGAAGTGCCAAGGGAGGCATCCTCATCAGATGCCCGAACCACCTCAACTGACCCCTTTCGACGTGAAGGAGCAGCGGCTCTACTCCGAGCTCCCTTCAGATGTCTCAGCCACCTTTCTGAGGAAACACATTTCGGCCTCTTGTATCCGCGACTTCATTCTTTAGCTCGTGAATGTAGGGGAGGGCTGGGACATAGATGGACCAGTAAATGTATCCTCTTCCCATTTTATGTAGTAAGTTTTAACTGCAAATGGTGAGAAAGGAAAACCAATAATTCATGACTTAAAGCATGAAATGAAACTGTACTTGAAACACTGAAAGGGCTGACAGGAATGAATGAATGACTTGATTTTGAACCAATAATTAAAAAAACATAACAAAAAACAAACAAGACAAAGATAACAATGTCCAAAAAGGAGTAGGGAAGTAAAACTTATGTGTCCCCACCCCTTTCTTACATTTATTCTTTTAACTCATGTATTATTTAAACAAATTCCCAAATTTATTTGCAACTAATATACAACTATCTCCAGTCTATTTACCACCCAACTAAAAAAAAAGTAGTAAACCCAGTTTATTTACAGTCCAAATAGTAACCAGTAAATATGCACTTCCCCAACAAAGTCATCAAGACAATGGTTATTTACAATGCATTATAATTTAATTTTAAGTATAGATGTTTTGCTTTTGTTCTTACTGTTATTAACTGTATCCTCTGTGCTTTATATCCTTTAATGATGATTGAATAAAGGAAGCTGACAGGAAAAAAAAATTAAAATTGGTGAAAACAGCGCCCCCTCTGGACTGCACTGTTTCCAACATGAGATAAACACAGTTTAGCTCGTGCAGTGTGAAACCGTCATGGAGGGGAAGTTTCAAGTCGGAGTAAGGTACGTGACATTTAATGATCTGAACACTGGCGATAATATGTGTTTACTGTTTACACTAATTAAACAGTTAGCAACTTAGCCAAATGGAGAATTAGCAAGTTTATCAGTGTTGCTATTGCTAATGATGTTTGCTTACGTCACTGTGCGTTTGACTAGCAGCAGTGGAAGAAGATTTCTGCACTGACTGTTTGGCCAAATAACAAACCATGATGTGATGACAGGACCACCATCCTGAAACTGAAACTGCACCCGGCAGAAAAGCAGGACAGAGGAACAGTGTGGACAAGAGAGACTGTTAAGTGAAATATCAACAGAGTCTTCTGTGGTGGAAGACCTCAAGTCCAGGGGGAAATTATGTGTCAGTTGGTTGTTGGACACTTTGCCACCATGAAGTCTTATTCAAACACAGGTAGGTGAAGCAAACACACCCTCCTCTCCTCTGTGTCTGCTCCTCTGTGGCTGTCCTCATGGCTCAATGGCAAGCTGTGACTGTCTGTACAGACATGAGGTTATTTTGCTTTTACTGGGTAAAATAATGTACCTTATTTTCCTAAATGAAGTTTGTTTATGTGTTGGACTCAGCAGCACTTGGACTTTGTAACAAGTTTAAATCCCCAAATTTCATCTTTATCTGTGACTTTATAATTCTGATTGTTGTAGCCTGTGAACAGGACTGGTATTATTTGTTGGATTTTCTTCTGTCCTTGCTTTGCTTTTAATTTGTGAGTAACTCTTACAAACACTGACAAAGAAACTACATTTTATTTGTATAGAATATTTTCAGAATCAGAAATACTTTATTGATCCCCAAGGGTAAATTGTGAATTTCTTAGCAAGGTCGCAAAGTGCTTTGCAGTGTAAAGAGCACAAGGACATAAAGTAATTAATTTTAATTAGTAACTTAATAAGCAATACAGCATGTTTTTTATACATTAGATAGCAGTGTGCAAGTAATTTACCTGATACATGCATGAACTTCTAAATTTTATCTATGTCAGTGAGTGCTGTTCAATATTCTACTACTAATCTGTAATAATAATTAGAAGAATAATAAACGTTATTTTTTATAGCACCTTTCACATCACAGTTACAAAGTACTTTATAATAAAACTTAACACATTTAAAACACAAACAGACACAAACTAAAATGTCATAAAATGTCACCAATATAAATGAAAACACAAGAAAACTAAAATCAAGTTGATAAATGAGAATTAAAATCAGTAAGACAGCGATGAACAAGATTGACAGCTCAGATAAAGTACGTTTTTAGGAGAGACTTAGATGAAGACAGTGACTCAGACAGCTTTATATCCTCGGGCAGGTCGTTCCAGAGCCTGGGGGCCCTGATTTCAAAAGCTCTGTCCCCTTTAGTCTTCATCCTGGACTCTGGAACAGACAAAAGACCTCTGCCTGAGGGTGTCAAACTACGCCAAGGTTCATAATGGATTAGAAGGTGTGGAATTTAATCTGGAGGCAGACCGTGAGGAGCCTTAAAAGTAATCAATAGGATGTTAAAATCACTCCTAAAACAAACAGGGAGCCAATGTACAGTGGCTATAACCGGTGTGATGTGGTCGTACCTTGTAGTTCTGGTTAAAAGCCTCTGTATGTTGTATTCTGGTAGGTTAGACACTCAAACATGTCTGTAAAATATTAGAACCACCTGTCACCTGGATTTATTGCAGCGCTCCTGTAAACTGCATTAGCTTTGGCTAGCTGTACCTCATAAATTGGTAATTGACTGTACCATTTGGTCTCTTTGTACACAGATGTCACAGAGACTTTATTGATTGATTTCATTTACAGTATTACAAATGGATGAATTCATAATCCTGTGAACCACTGTTTTTCAGAGCAAAAAGAATCAGCATGCAGGCTTTTTCCTTTGTTCTGGATTGCAACAGTGACATAAAATAACACGTTTCAGAGACAATGATATTTTAGAGCCAGAGGACAAGTCTGTTGATTATCTGAGTTGCAAATTTTCCACTGAGGAGCCTTCAGAGGAATCGTGTTTCACAGCCTCCTCCACATCTGATAGAAATTGCAGCAGCCATTCACAAGAGACAGGGGGCAACTAAAGATGTAATGGTTACCATTATCTTAGAAAACTGTCAGCTTCCAGTGTGTGTAGTCAAGGATCCTGAGCCCACATGGTTAACAACAATAGCTCTCAAATCTGTGGTATAAAATCAGTGACTGACTTCTTGCATACGCCTTCACATTAAAGGAGCAGGGTGTAGGATTTAGTGGCATCTAGCAGCGAGGATTGCAGATTGCAATTAGCTGAAACTTCCCCCGTGTTTTAAGCGTGATTCCTGAGGTGTTCATTGTTCACAAGGTTTTTACCGGGAGCCAAATTATCTGCAGGCATCTCTTTGTCTCCTTAACAAATGGACTAGGGCATCTTAACCAGAATAAACCAGTTTTATGTTTCAAATTCCAACATTGCTGTTTAATTTGCCACAGACGGGCCAAAACCCCAGCACCTACTTAAGTGAGCTCACCTTTTTTCTCTGATAACTTAAGATCCAATGCATAGACTGTATATGAAGATGAATGATGTGTCTCCACTTGCCCCCAAATCCCAGATATGGCCACTGCTATCTTGTTCTTGTGATGTCATTTGGAGCTAGAATCTGCACAGTAGTTTTACAGCATTAAAATAACTAATTAAATACGATGTTATCAGACAAACAAGCACTTGAACATACAGCAGTGTGATGATAGAAACCATCTGTAGGAAAAATGTATTGGCCCATGTCCCATCTATTAACATGAAGAGGCCGGGCTTTATGACCTATACTGCAGCCAGCCACAAGGGGGCGATCGAGATGTTCTAGCTTAAAATTTGGGGAGCTATCATGACGTCCAGCTTTCTATACGGTCTTTGATCTAAACGTCCAGGAGGTTTTTACCGGGAGCCAAATTGTCCGCAGAGGTCTATTCTTCAAAACAAAGAGCCAGGTCCGAAGTCATCAAAATCCGGTGCTTGAGCAGTGACTTGTGGCGTCAGAAACCAACAAAAAAAGGTGTCCTTTAACATCGGCATGATATATAGCCGGTTCCCGTTATAGTTTAACCACGCCCGGCAGGGTCAGGGGGAAACACAGCGGGACACTGTGGCCACTCGAGAGAGTGGTGTTAGCATCCTGTAATATTCTAAAGCCAAACCCTGTTCTTTTTCCTAAACCCAACCATATGTGTTTGTTGTTGGTAAAAAACACCAATTTGCAGTGTTGTACCATTGTATGCATTTATTTTGAAAGAAACTGTATGTAAATGTTAAACTTCCTGTGAAACAGAAAGTGTATTTTGAAAGAAGACAATGCACGCAACAGGCAGAAGTTGACATGATGTCTCAGAATGTCAACAACCAACGCACCCAGGGTACCTTGCACGTCATATGTGTACGTGAAAAGTCCATGACCAAAAGTCAATATGTGACGAGGTTGGAGTAAGAATGCGTTGAAACAAACAGATTTGGTAGCCGTAAAAGCAGTAAGCAGTTTTACGTTAAATATGAACAGCCCTTTACAGAGCCAGGGTCAGATATTGTACAGTCTGGGCTACTTTAGAAACATGGCCGCTCTCTGTAGATATTACTGCCTCATTCTAAGGTAACACGATGATTCTTATTTTCAGGTGACTATACTCTAAAGAAAGCATAGTTATCATATATTATTACATTTCTGCCAATATGTCCCCCTAAATCTTACACACTGGACCTTTAATATACCTACAATACGAGAATAAAGCGCACAATCAAACATGAGCAACCTGTAGCAATGTGAGAGTCAGAGGCTCAGCAAAGCATCATCGCTCCAAAGATGTTACCCCAGCGCCTGCATCAGGTGCTGCCATACAAAAATTTTAATCATGAAGATTGATTCCGTTTGAAATTGCATTTGAAATTTGAAAGGGACATTTCTACTCTCTAGTCTCAGGTCTAGCTGTCTAACAATTCTTTTTTCGAATGCTGGAAGAGTTTCCAGACTCCGCCTGTGCCCTGTTTGCACTGGCTGGCATTTTGCATGGTAAGAGGGACTGTTGCAATATTTCATTATGATTGATCAGCATATAGAGAGAGCAGCTGTCCTTTTGTGTTTCTGCAACTACCTTGGGGGCTGTAGGCATGTGTAAGAAATAAAAGACATTTATTGCATCATCTTAAAGCACCATTTCACAGGGGCATACCTAGTCAAACTGCCAAGCTATATAATTGCTATGGTTCTGTGGAGCTTTTTCACTCTGCAGGCTTTGTGAGGGATGTGCACTTTATTCTTGCAAGTTTGAAGACAGGACCAAATCTCTGAGACGCTGTTTTATTCTTACTGGCAAGCAATTAAAGGTGCATATGAATTACTTTACTCACTAAGCACGTGATCAGTTTAATCCATTTAATGACATAAGAAAGGCAACAAATCTCTGCATCAATCTATCCATCTATCTATCTATCTACGACTTGATAAGAAAGAAATGTTGATATGACATCCAACAATCTCTCCTGTGTAGTTAACACCTAAAGGCATGACGAGTGGCATGGAGACATTTGCATACCACACCGGCTATGTAAAATGAAAAGTAAAATGTAATATTCATGTACCATGATTTTAAAATGAATGACTGAATAGAGCAGCATGCTGTTCCATAGCACTGGATTTTTTAAGGATGAAATTAGCCCAGTAGCAGTCCATTATCTTACACAGCATGGAGTAGGGCCTACACAATTTTATTTATTTATTTTTTTGCTCAAACATCAGTCAAGGTGACCTTCCTATTTCACTGCTGTGGCCTCCAGCCTACATAATATCAGTGCAGTAATCTAACGGACGTTGGGTGTCAGGAACGAAAATGAGCATCTAGGATAATAATCGGGTGTTTTATCCCATGTAGTGTGACATGATGACAGACAATAAATGGGGAGTCTGGGAGTCCTCACAGTCGGTGTGACAGCGGTGGACACACAGGTTTTACTGCGCCCACACAGATTTCAGTGATACTGACCAATCAGATGACAGTCTGCTATATAAGCAGGGATATGTTGGGTGTTTTTCACATTTACTCTTTTACTTGAGAGGAGAAGCATATGTTTGTGACATTTGGAAATAGTAATAGACAAAAAGAGACTGACTTTCAGCTTAAAAATTGTTATGCATCATAGCAGTAGAGGTGTAAAAGACCAGCCTAACATAGCAGTCATTTAGTCTGTCTTTATAAACAGTTAAAATACATCTATTTATTTTTTTAATTCATTATTTTAATATTTACTTAATTAATTTATACCTTTATTAGGGCTGGGCAATGTATTGATATTACATTGATATTGTGATATAATGCTAGATATCATCTTAGATTTTGGATATGTTATCTTTTCCTGGTTTTAAAGGCTGCATTACAGTAAAGGGGCAACATGATGGTGCAGTGGCCTCACAGCAAGAGGGTTCCTGGTCTGAACCCAGGGTGGGGTAGTCCTTCTGTGTGGAGTTTGCATGTTCTCCCTGTGTCAGCGTGGGCTTTCTCCGGGTACTCCGGCTTCCTCCCACAGTGCAAAGGCATGCAGTTTAACTGGTGACTTTAAATTGGCCGTAGGTGTGAATGTGAGTGTGAATGGTTGTATGTCTCTATGTGTTAGCGACAGTCTGGTGACCTGTCCAGGGTGTACCCCGCCTTTCGCTCAATGTCAGCTGGGATAGGCTCCAGCCCCCCCCGCAACCAACCCCCAACAGTTCTATTACTTGCCTTTACCCACCATATTGTCACAATATTGATTAAGTGACTTTTAACGAAACAAAACTTCTAAACAAGCGACAGAGGGGAGAAAGGATGAAAATGCTCCGGACCAATGGCCAGTGCCCGTTATCTCGTTGGATTTGGCAATCCATTTATTCTCAAAATAATATACACATGCTCACCATAACATAGAGGCACCATTGTCCATATTCAAATCATTATTGCATTCACTGACACTTACACTTACACTTACATAACACAGTCAAAAACTGTTTGCTTCCCGTTGACACACCTGATTCCCACTACCTAGAGCTTACCTATATGCACTTTACACATGAATGCTCCACCCTGTGTTCAGTTTCAGAACTGCAAGTGTATATTTTCAGGATAAAATAACATATAGAGGCTTCTTGTCAAAAATATTGTGATATTTGATTTACTCTATATCACCCAGCTTTAACCATTATATCCTGCATGCATCAAAGCCAGCCATGGTTTAGACATAGTGTCAAAGCTTTTTTAAATTCATATCAGTAATAGAGTTTGATTTAATGTCAACAGAACCGGCATTTGTCAGTATGACACGTTCTGAAATTAACTTAAAAAATAGCCTACACCAGCAGTCCTTCCTCTACAGCCTGCTCAAGGCAGGAAAGTTGCGCTGTTATTCCGCTCCGCTAGTCTGTATAAAACGTACAAACACAGAGTGAAGGGGCATTATTGTTTCGTGGTGAAGCTGGCAGCGGAGGTTGTAAAAGAGCCGAGTCTCCTTATATTTCACTTGGGAGTGGCTGCCAAGTCCAGTGCGTAACCTTGTAGTAAAATGTGGTATACTCCTGCGGTCTGGTGTTTGGCATATTGTCAGAACAGTGTGAAAATTGTTACATCAGCTCAGCCTTAATCAAGAAGTTATTTTACATTGTACAAACATAGACTGATATGGCAAAAATTACATTATATCAATATTATGTCTTATTTCTGCTGCTATCGTAACAATAAACATGTCCAGTTGGTGTCAATGAGCTATTTTTAGAAGGCCTATATGAGAGTAGCACAAATTATGGCTGCACAGGATGCTTAAGGACTCGCCGTTTCTGAAACACTTAGTAGACATTATTGCGGTGGAGATGTGCTTATGCAGCTACATTACAGCGAAGCCTTCTCCAGTGGACATTCCAGGTCAATGTGAGGAATAGCCATCAGTATTTTTATGTCACGTTGCTGCTTATTTAATTAATTCAGAGCGCCAGTGTGTAGGATTTAGTGGCATATATAACATTGAGGTGAAAGAGCTGAAAAGTGTGCAAGTGTGCCAAGTGTGTAGGAGTACTACAGTGGCCGATGGGAAGTGCAAATGGCCCTATCCAGAGCCAGTGTTTCGTTTGTCCATTCTGGGCTACTGTAGAAAAACATGTTGGACTACATGGAAGAGGATTCACACTGTATGCAGATATAAACGGCTCATTCTAAGGTAAAGAAAACAACAATTTTAGCTGATTATAAACTAATAAAAGCATAGTTCTGAATATTATATACAATTTCTGCCAACAGATGCCCCTAAATCCTACACACTGGACCTATAGCAGAGCAACAAGCACACAAGTCAAGCCCTCATTCTTCAGCTGGACTTACAGTTAGCATGTAACTACATGGCCTATATACCAGCATGCTTTTAATCCTCCTATTATGCAGAGGCAGAGCAAAGTTGTAATTTGCAAGCCTGTAGAACATCTCAATGAAATAAATAATACATATTTTTTCACTGTTGAAGAATTGCCACTGGTGAATGACTGTTCTCCAAATGGAAAAAAGTTCAGCTTTGGCCAAAGGGTGCACTTTGCTCTGAAAGTTGCACTTCACTCTGAGTGCATCCCCTACTGTGTGTACAATATATTTCATTAAGAGATAGAAATCCATGCAGGTCAGGGGTTCTATTAATGCCTCCACTTCCCTGAAGACTAACAACCACATATGGCTTACTTGGAAAATGCAGTTTAGTGCCCACCCACGCTGAAAGAAAGAGGAATTAGGGACCTATTAATGTAATGCACAATAGCCCAGCATGCTACACTTTTGCTTTCCTTCACTCTCCCCTCTTTCCTCTCTTTCTAGCTTCATGAGGAGAGCTCCATGCCATGCACATTACATGTACATACTGTATGTTCTCATTACCAGCACAGGGGGCGTACAGGGTCCTCTATTATGTCTCCATGGCAACAATTTCACTACGTGACAGAGCTGAACGTTTGGAATGCAGAGCCAGTGTGCAAGCAACAACCAGCTGATTAAGACCTCTTAGTCACTACCCACATGTTAATTTAATTAATTGATTTTTTATATATATTTTATAAAGATTTAAAAGATCTTTTATTAATCCTAAATGAGCTGAATGGACATTTTGGGATTTGTTATGCCTATGACAAAGTTTGAGTTCACAGTAGACCAGTTATCGTTATTTAATCAAGACATTAAAAAGTAATTCTCATGAAACTTACAGCACCGACCATCAAACTAACCACCTGCAGGAGACGATGGTGCTTGTACATTTCTTATTTTCTCTGACCTCAGTGCAGCCTCAGATACTGCTGAGTTTCCTTGAGCTTTTGGGCAATTGGATTGGTTTTTCACAGCTTGAAACTACTTCTCAGAACAAAGTTTCACAGTCTCTGTAGGTAACTGATATCTGTCCGAGCGATCAGCCCATGTGGGTAAAATTTTTGTTGGTCCATTACTCTTCTCTGTGGCACCCAGAAAAATAATTAACATTAACAAAATCAATTCACCACTATGCAAATGACACCTGAGGCCTGTACTGCGAAGCAGTAGTTGGTGAGGTAACTTTAGGGTTAACTCTGGGTTGTCAGTACTCCACAGCTTGTCCTTTTTTTATCAGGATAGATCACCTTATGCTGAACAGCTAACCTGCGCTGGAGCAAGTTAACTTCAGGGTATTGGATGACAGCCTGACCTCTGACCAATCAGGTCACTGAAGAAAAAAGTATCCATGGACAGAAGTCTGGAATCTCAGCTAAAAAAGAGTAGCCTAAATATTTTTAGAGGTCAGTAGGACCATTTCATTGTTCCAGGCCTCTGTTTTCACTGGTTTTAAAACAGAGCTTCTAACAGAGATCATTTTTACAACAGCAAACACATGATTTTAGTAATGTTTTAACATTTAAAGTTTATTTGAGTCCACAGTGATAGTGATAGTGAATTTTTTTTAGTATTTACAATGTTTCTATATTGTCCATTATAAGATTACAGAGCATCATTTACATCCAACGCCACTGACAATTTACTGTCTTGCAGTCCCAGACACTTTGTTTACCGTTACATCTCATATAATATGAGGCAGCCTATGTCATTCATGGTTCTGATGATGTCGCTCATAATTAACACCCCCGCCTCTTTGACATGAACGCACTCGTGGCTGGATAGGACAACCCAGAGCTGACTGAACTAGTTGATAAGCAGTTTTGTAGTACCTGTTATCCAGACAGCCAGTATTAGGGTTAGTCAAACCAGAAAATGAAAAGATATCCGGGGTAAGTTGAACTGGCTTCGTAGTACAGGCCTCTGAAGTGCCTTAATTCAATATTTTCATCAACAGTGGCTCACCTGGCTACCTGTATGTGAAAAGGCGAGGTTTTGGTTTTCCAGCCTCCAACTGTATTGTTTTATAATCACTCACACCACTCTCAAAAACTTGCAAGGGCAGCACGGTGGAGCAGTGGCTAGCACTGTTGCCTCACAGCAAGAAGGGTTCGAACCCTGGCCGACCTGGGGCCTTCCTGTGTGGAGTTTGCATGTCCTCCTGGTGTTTGCGTGGGTTTCCTCCCACCATTAGAGGCACTTTCTCCTGTCAGTGACATTGACCTCCAAAACAACTGGAGTTGGTCCTTGGGTGCTGCACTGGGGCTGCCCACTGCTCCTAATACTAGGATGGGTTAAATGCAGAGAACATATTTCACTGTACTGTACTGTATATGTAACTAAATAACCTTTACCTTTACTAGGCAGCTAACATATGACTGAATATGAATGCTACAATCTTAAAACTAGTTCAGCTTGTAGTTCAACAAAGGTAATAATAATATGTAAGTATTTGGTTCACGTGTCCTCTGCTTTCACCAAATTCTAAAATGCTCCGAAGGCAACGTAGCACATAACATGGATGCCATGATGTCTTCATACATCAGATTGTATGCTAGGAACCCGTGTGAGAATTAACAGGGCTGTGAACCTTTACACAGAGATGAATTCAGTTGTTCAATGTAGCTCTTTTTCAGTTTTTTTCTCAGTAGAATTCTATCTGAAATCGGGCACTCCTTTACTCCATCTGACCTGACATAATTGTTCATGCACCAATAGGCTCCAGATGTGACTATTGCATTTTAATATATTTTGAATTTGCCAGACAGATATTTCCTGCCTGCAATTTTTGCTGCCGGTAGCTTATTGTCCAGCCATTAAAAAAAAAAAAAAACACAACATAAAACCCCAGTACTTGCCTCCTTGCACTTGCTCCCTTTTAAATATTGAATTAAATTCAAAGTTTTATTACTCGTTTTTAAAGCCCTGCATGGTCTTGCATCTATTTACAATACGGATCTACTTACACCCTGTAGTACCATTAGGCTCCTTAGATCCTCCAGCCAAGATCTGTTAACTATCCCGCAGTCTCATCTAAAAAAGGGCCGATAACAGAGCAAAAACATCAGATTGGCCTAATATGTTGATGTTTTTAAGAGTTGTCTTAAAACATATTTTTATTCCCTTGCATGCGGCACAATTTTTTTTAATGTTCTTTTTAAATTGGACTCTTCATAACAATGACACGGTACGAAGCAGGTTTAGGGCTTTAAAATATTTTTGGAAGCATTTTATGTCTTTATCAGAGAGTCAGCAGCAGAGAGGACAGAATATGAGGGGAGACAGATGCAACAAAAGGTTTCCGCTTAGATACAAACCAGGGACTTTGCATCCATGCTCTGCTCCTTAAACTCTTAGGCCACAAGGGTGCCTCTTGTTTTAGGTTTCAGCTGGGTTTTTTGAGTGCTTTGTCATGAAATGTAGCTGTTGTGCTCATTCATGATTAAATCTTATTTTGCCCCACAAAAATGCCTGGGTCAAAACTGTCTTTTGCTCATTGTATTCTGGGACTAGCAACAAGTCCCCAAGTTAATTAGGAGGTAGTTAAGATATATTCAAGCATGGATGACTGTACAATGTATAATTCTCTATCAGCAGAAACTAAACAGATCAGAGACATTTATATATCCAGTCAAGTAAATAAGCTATTCATTATTATCACCACCAGGCGTAAGCCTGGAGGGGATGATGTGTTGTGTGTGTGTGTGTGTGTGTGTGTGTGTGTGTGTGTGTGTGTGTGTGTGTGTGTGTGTGTGTGTGTGTGTGTGCGTGCGTGCGTGCGTGTGTGTGTGCATGTGTCAGTGTGTGTATCTGTCTATCCCCAGCTAATTTTGAAAACTACAGGACCAATCAGCCTCATATTTTCTGGGTACATTCATGACTGTATGCTCAAGGACCTCTCATGGTTGTGGTGATTCAGATTTTTAAAAAAAACTGTTTTATTATGCTTTTTTATACAGTCATTGACTGCAGACTCCTCACTCCTCTTAGCCAACCGGTAGTGGCTGCAAGCGTTCCTGGAAATCGGCTCGGCTAAAAACAGCAGGTCTTATGTGTTTTGTTGCAGGCCACATTTTGGCCTTCGTCATGGCCCAAAAACTGACATCCGTAGAAAAGTTTGGTCTCATTTTGAATTGGAGCATCTGCTGATTAAATCCATACCTGATATGCCGTGGTCCATTAAAAGCTTGGCATGTTACGAGATGAATAAATCACCATTTTCGTTATCTTTGCCGCCATCTTGTCTGTAAGACCCTATGTTCACCAAAGCCTCTTTTTTCCCCAGCTGAAAACTCCAGGCGTTCCTGAGGAAACGCCCAGCTGGGAGCGTTTGAGAGCGCTATGGAGTTGCAGAATTATATTTTAGCTGAGGTGCTTTAGTTACATGTGGTTGCTATAATATGGAATATCTGCAGAAGTAAACATGTCGGCACTAGGTAGAGAACTTGCTTTGGGTGAGGGGAAGGCTGAGGCATGCACGAAGAGAGGATGGACCCACCGGTGTGTGCGGGTTCCTTTCATGAACCCACACAGACCTATATAAAAACAGATTTCTCCTCTTGTGCATGTAAGATGTGACGGTTTGTTTTCATGGTATTTGCCCTTCCTCAACTGTGATTAAACGGCAAAAGTGACAGTGACGAGTGCAGTGTTGACCCATAGTTGAACATTTTTCAATTCCTGGCGCTCAGAAAAAAAACACCCAGCTAGCACTACTCAGCACAGAATTCATGCCCAGCGCTTTGTTACGTTGCTGCCGTTTGTAGTGTAGCGTAAACACACATTGCTCCCATTGCAAAGCATTAAAAAAATATACTGGCCTCAGGTAAAAATGCTTTGGTGGACACTGCAATTAAGGGAGCCATAGCTGTGCCAAGTTCCTGCTGTGACCCGGTTTTGGTCCGTTCTCCACACAGCGTCATACCACACCAGGACCATGGACCGTTCTGTCTGTCCAATGTTGTAGACTTGAAGATTTTGTTGATTTGGTCAATTTTCCTTCCACTGCTTTTTAAATAAGTAATTGAGAGGGCTAAGTAGTTAAATGATTTCTTTTTTGTGTCTATTTTAAACCTGCCTGTTGTTATTTCCTGTTTTGTTGTGCTGTAGCTCAAAGAAAAAGTTAATACTGTTAAAAGTCTAGTTATGAATGACATGGATCAAAGATTTGTGGCTGTGCTTTACTTTGTAAAAATACACTCATACTCATAATAACATTGTGTCTTCAAAAACACAATGTGGCACAACGCTGGAGTTAAAACAATTGTTTAGAGTGGCCAGGATCAGCTCGGGCAGCCGTAACGCTGCTGCCTGGCGGAGATCTGCACTCTACTGATTGCACTTTTATAGTTGCAACATATTTCACCTGATTACTCAACCTACCTGTAACTACAGTCTACAAGTTTATGTTAAACCTTATTGCAGTACAATTTGTTAGTATAATAGTCTAGATTTTCTTCTGCAGTCAGTACTTAAATTCAAAGGTTCAAAATGCAAATTACAAACATTTGAAAGTCAAGTCTTTGGTCTCGATTGCAAGAGAGTATGATGTCATGCACAGTGCTAAAAGGGCATAATTTCTTTCATGTCAGTGCAACTGAAATAACATTTATTAATGAAAGAGAACCTACAGTGTATTTCCAAAGCACACAGTTCATCTCAATAAAGTACACTACCTAGTGTATTTACCTAAGAATTACATTATAAAGGAACAAAAAAATGCAGTAAAACACACCCTGAAGTGCAAAATCAAAAAATCAGTGGCGTGTACCTGTTCTCTATCAACACAATAAAAAGTTATATTGTAAAAAAAACAAGCATTTATATCTTGAAGCTTGGGAAGCAAGCTGTCAAGCAGCACTATAATTCTCTCTTCAAAGCATTACAGGAGGTGGAGAGGACTAATTGAATATATTTTTGAAATTCAGAGTAACATTTGTCCCTTATTGCGACATCTTATGCTATTCAAACAAGAACAAATAAACAAGCAATTATAATAATTCCGTCTCTGATCCAGACGGTTCACAGTTTTGACACATCTTCTTACCTGTCAGAGGATCCAGGATGTTTTACTGAATGTCTCCTCGTAAATTTTAGGGTGTCATTACTGAGTCATGATATGAAATTTTGTTTGGATTTGGATTATTTGACTTTTTGTGATTATGGCTGTTTTGTTCTGCAAAGCATGCATCTTCTCATTTAAACTGTAATTCCTAACTGCAGTGTTTGAGGTATTTGCTGTATTGATGTGGGATGATTCACGCTTTCCATTATTATTGTGGACTGCACAGCAAGTTCTTCAAGTGGGTCTATATCAAGGTTCATGGCACTACTTAATAGAGCTTTGCATTTAATAGACTCCTGGTCCGCTTGGTTGAGATGTTGCCAGTGCTTCATGGATTTTATTTTTTTCTGTACACAAGGGAGGACAGTTACTATTCAGCTTATTGGAAGTATTTTATTGTGCACCCAATAAAGATTTACAGTAGAGAATGCTCAATGAAATATTTTATTTTGGCCTGTTTAGTAAAATGTAGCTCCCTCTGAATCACAAACAAACAAATGTTTTTAAATTGAGACAAAATCAGACCTCAGTCATGTCCAAAGTCAACATTGCCTTGTAAGCCACATACTCATGTCATTATGTTCTTTTCCTGAACATTAGGAGCTCCAGTGGTCTCAAGAATTATAGATGAGGTCACGTTTACATGTGCGCTGATTTAAATGTGGTCTGACATCATGGAAATGGATGTGTTGTTGAAAACGAAGTTATTTTAGAGACACGGACACAATAACACTATTTCAGCCTCTCAATTATGTCTCATGCAGCTCCGGACTTCATCACTAGGACCTAAAATGCTGCCCCTAATGTATCTGTAAAGCAATTACAGTGCGCTCCAAGGACTAATGAATATAACTTGCTTTTTGGTTCTGTTTTTTCGTCCTCATTAGATCAAACCAGCTATTAGTCATAATGCTTCAGATTGAACTTGCACCGTGACACGCACAAGAGTATTAAATAGTTTTTTAACGGATGAAAATAATACAGAAACAAGTGCGCAAGGCCATGGTTTTGTAAATACAGTGCAAGCTAGTGCATTAGAGGGAGAAAAATTGGTTTTCATTAGGACATTGATTACTACATCAGACAGATTCATGCAATGACAAAGACTGACACTGAGAGCTGACAATCACACATTTACACCGAGAGTATCCAAAATAAAAGCTGGCCCATTTTCATGATTTTTGCGGTGGCACATTTGTGTTTTAATTTCACTTGGCTTCATGTCAGTCACTGCCACTGTAAACATACAAAGATTCAGCTGCACCTTTTCTGAGCCAAAATGCTAAAGTGTGCTTTAAACGTTCTTAGAGTGATTCTGTGATTATTAAAATGTGGTTCCCCTCAAATTTCTATTATTAGTCTCACTTGATTTGACTTGACTAGATTTCAAACACCTTGTTACCGTAATATTGTTCACTGTGATGTAAATTTGCACTTATGGATCTTAAAGGGAAACACCACCTAAATTAAGAACTCCAGTATGTTATTTCCATGGCCTCGGAAAGTCCTATTAGTATTTCTGAACATGAGCTACTCTCTCTTAAAGCCAGAAGCCAGAGAATTAAGTTTCAAACTTGTCTTGTCATTCAGTACAATGTCTGGAGCTGCTCCATAGACAATGAATGGGAGCCTGATTTCTTGGACCCACAGAATGATTGTTTTCTTTATTTATACCCAAATGAGCTTTACTCTATTGTAGTGTTCTCAGCTCTAAATCAGGAAATGTACCCATATACTCAGAACTTTCCCCTCTCAGTGCACTTAGTGTCATCTAATACATCTTTTCCAATTAATTGTCTGTGGAGCAGCTCCAGCCTTTAAACCATATGACATCACACATTTGAGTTTTAGCACTCAAGATTTTGGATTTGGGAGACAGTTGTTTATGCTTGCTAATATTTTTGGACTCTTAGACCATTGGAATAACATGTATGATTTTTAAAATGGGCATGCTTCCCCTTTAAAGGGATACTTTGCCAGTTTTCCGCTTGCCTTGTATCATAACAATGTGGCTAATATGTGTAAATGAACTGTGGTAAACTTCCCTCCATCTTACCAGCAGCCAGATCTCTCTGCTCATCTCTCAGCATGTGGATCTTCACTGGCTCCAGGGCGGTTGCTGGAACTAGAGATTGTGCCTTCCCATTTTCGTGCCTGCCACCACAGACACAAAGAGTGTAGAAGCAGATTTAGACAGAGAGCCGCCACTGTCTCCCTCTCTCAAACTCAGACTAAACTCTGATCTAACAGAAAAACTAAGCAGTGCTGATCAAATATAAACCAAAGTTTCTGTTACTGTATTGCCTATTTGTCTCCTAAAATGTGTTCAGAAACATATTTTAGTGCACTGTTTGGCTGTAATATGAGGATTTGTGAACAAGAAGTGGACATCATACCGTTTCCTGTATTGTAAATATGGAGGCAAAAATCAATTATGATCAATTATGAACCACATTTCTGTCACTGTGTTTCCTATTTCTCACCTTAGATGCTTTCAGAAACATAATTTAACTTACTGGTTAATTGTAATGTAAGATTGAGCCAGTTTCAATATTGTTTCCCTGTCAAAACCTGACAAGCTTGCATTGCGTCACCCACTATTGGTAGCATTTATTGGTCCGGTGTGGCACAGCGCATTCTAGTAGTTGTAGGTTTTCTATCTCTTGAACAAAAGCCAATGCCACAGCCCTTTTTCACTGTTTTCTCTGGTCATGTTGCACCAATTTCGAAAATATTTGCTTTTTTTTACTCTATAGACATCCCCGTTTTGTGAGAAGAGCATATTTCCAGTAGTGAAATACTTATTTAAGCATACCACAATATAAGTATGTGCCACATCTGATGGCCCTGTCATTTTTTTCAGTGCATGGAAGGGAGTTAATTTATCTCACACCATGGGAGTTAACAACAGAGCCGACTTCTGGACTCCAGCGTTTGAAACGTACATAAATTGTCCTCTCTCCGTTTAAAGCTCCAGCAGCTTCAGCTACTGATGTGTGAATAGAGGACTTCTACTCCTCATGAGCTTTGCTTCTGGGATATCTAGCATCCAAAATCAATCGTTCTCCCTACATTACGTACACCATTACTTGACTCAAAAACTTGATTCAACCTGCATTTCAACTGGCCCAGTAACGAGGAGGCAGAGTCTCAGTAGTGTGGCCAAGTTTTTTTGAGTAGACTGATTTTTTTATTTTAATTATACAGTGACATGATTGAATAATCACTCTAGGCAATCTGATTTTCAGAGTAAACAAACGTTTTTCTTTTTTTTTTTTATGGCTGAATTTTGCACAGTCCATCTTGGCATGCTTGAGCGCTCAGAGTGCCAGATTATGAACAAAAAATGATAATTACAAACTTTCCTATAAATACTCTGCTGTACCAGTAATCTGCCATCTTGTGTGTGGTATTTATAACTGATTGATAATTGCATTTTTTTTAACACATCATCACTTTAAACACCACATTCAGTCAGGGAAATGTGAAACGGACAGTAATAAAGGGGCATCAATGATTTGTTTATCTCCCTGTATTTAGATCAAATGCTTTCAACAGCACACTGGTGCGCTAATGCATTTTCTACATGCAAGGTAATAGTGTAACCTGCACTGCAATCTAGTAACCCTTGTTAATGGCCTAAATATTTTATTTTCCCCAGTTATGGTTTTAATGAAGACAGGTGTATCATGGCTGCAGCCTGTGTCTCTGTGTGGTGTGGTTTCATCTAATGTGGGGGGGGGAGACAGCAAGATGGAGGAAGAGGAATTGTCAGAGAAACTTTAGTGGTAGCGAGAGAGAGAGAGAGAGAGAGAGACGCAGTCAGACAGAGACAGATGGAGGAAAGGTGAATTTACGATAAGTGCCTCTCTGAACTGGGGATGTAAATTGTGATCTGCAATGATACTTCCTTTAGTATTCCATTGTTTTAAACCGCGGGGTCAAACAAACAAAGTCAAAAGAATGAATATCACCGAGAGGCAGATGAGACACGTTTTGTTTCAATAACACATAAATCCAGAAAAGAAGACTTGCAAATGCCTGTCATGTCTTATAAACAAGCAGTAGTAACTGTGGTGAAATTCCCCCAGACACAAACAAATACCTCTCAACTTTTGTTGCGTCAGCCATCATCTGAATAACGGTCGAGCAATTTGTATTTTAAAGAAAAGAATCCAACCATGAATGCACTTAACACCTTTTCATGGCCTCAATTTGTGATAGTCAATGTATTCAGTTTTCTTTTTCTCTTTGTGGCGTACACACTCTAATAACTTCCACTCGCAAAGACGTTCCCTAACAGTTTAAACGGAGGCATTGTTTCTTTATCTACACAGTTTGTATGTTTGGTGCAAAGCAAAGCAGCATTAATCAAAACTAATTAGACTTTATCTCTCCAGACAGGGCTGCTCTCTCAGAGAAATGCTTGACCCTCACATAGAACAGTATATGATACAGTATACAGTACATGCATGCCTGGCTCTCATTAATTTGCTAAAAATAAGAATTTGTCTTCCTGAGCTCCTCTCAGCTTCTGCCGTGCTCGCTTGCCCCTAACCCTGAATCTCTAATGTAAATATTGTCCAAACTTTTCTTTAGTCACAAGTCAGTGCTTTATTTTGCAGGATAATAAAGGAGCAGATTTAAAAACTTGTGAAAAATTGTTACTGCAGCTTTAACAAAAGAAAGAAGCGTAATGCAGTCTGCATTTTGTGGATGCAAATTATAGAATAATTCCCTTCCGTCTGGATTGGATAATGAGACAACAGCATGAAATGGGCATACCATTTTCACCTGTCTATCACCTGAAAGGTTATTATTGAAGTTTATGCTTATAAAGAAACTTAGTTTTAGGGTTCACTGGAATAAAATAAATGTGACTTTTCAACCGTTCTTGGTTAATGGTAGGGGAAACCTGTGGTCTTGGGTATATTGTGTAAACTTAATGCAATAGTTTGACATTTTGGGAAATACCAGTATCATGTCTGTACAGTAAATATTAGGTTACTGTCAGCAGCCAGTTAGTTAAGCTCAGTGGTTCTCAACCTTTCTCGTTTCAAGGAAACCTGAATTGATACACAGTAGCTCACAGCCTTCAATTTGATAAGATTTTGCTTCAGGGGCCTTTATTTGAAAGAAAATTTAGTTGTTAGAACAGTCATTTGCCCCATTCTGGATAGGGCTTGGCTATATACGACCATGTACGATATATAGACATGTTTTCAAGCAAAATATAGATTTAGGCAATACCGTTTATATCTATATAGGGTCAAGTTGCGTTACATAACACATAACAGTGTGCATCTCTTCCTCTCACACTCTCCACACAGCTCTGCGTCACTCACTCACCCCATTCACAGGTTCTTCAGCAACACTAAGGGAGACACTGCACTGCTACTCTTTATAATCTGCTAATTAGCCTACAGTGCCACATCAGTCTATATTTTGCATGTGCCACGCTAAATCAGTCTGAGATGAATGAAAATACCACAGAAGCACATGTGCAGTACAGCGTTGTGCTGCATGTGTGGCAGACAGAGCTGCTTGATCGTGTCACGTGAGCGTTTGCTTGCTAGTTTGTGTGTGAGGTGGATCAAAGCACATCGCTGTTCCTCTTGGTAGCTGTAGTCTTTTGTGTGACACTGAGACAGTGCAGGCGACAGATGTGTTAAAAAAATGCATTGACAACACAGATGTTTCATATACAAGATGTATATAATGCAGACAAAGTGTCTCTCGCTCCTTCCCTCCCTCTGCCTCTCTGTTGATGCTGTGTGTGTAAATAAGATATATAAAAAGATTTAAATCATTTTCCAGCACTCGATTCGTTTGAAAGACCATGGAAAATGACTTTTTAACTCTCCCCCGCAAAAGATTTTTAATTGCCAATCTACGATGGATTTACTTGTTTTTATAATTACATGATAATAATATTATAATTCTGGTACTTTTTTATGTGACAAACTGTCCCTTTTGTTGATGGTGGAAATGTCATGGTACTTCCTGATTCAAGTGTGCATTGCTGCTTCATCTTCTTTCCATTTTATTGCAGATTTCAAGTATTTCTTGTGAGTTTGCATACTGCAACCACGTACTTTACTGGAGACATTGTTGCATCTGTGAGTCTTGTTCTTGCAGTCAGCCAAATCAAAGTATTACCACTACTTTCATGTTTTTATTGAGGGTTACAAATGCATGTTATGAATATTGAGGGAGACGTGCCCCCTGTGTCCCCCCAAAATCTACTCTCATGCTCATGACTCTTACTTGGGCCCTACATGGGGCTCATAAATACTAGAAACATGGGGAACATGGGGTACAATCTGTACAAAAACTGAAGTGCAAAAATTAGAATTCGCTGTGTTACGGGGGGTTTATGTGATGGACTATTTCTTTGCCAAAGACAGTCAGTTCCTGGAGTCTCTGCTGGTTGCCTGGTAGGGGTGGGGGAAAATATCGATACAGCGAAATATCGCGATATTTTGCGTGGTGATATTGTATCGATTCAGAGACACCAAGTATCGATATTTTTAGTCACATACATCCTTACCTAAGGCTGCAAATATAAACTCAACTCTTCATTATGCACCAAAATAAAATCAATTGCTGCTTTAGTCCACTCGATGGCGCTAACCGTTCACTGTCTTGTGAGCTCAACACAGCGAGGGGGCGGCTGCCGCGAGATTTGGCTGGCACGTGACATAGGTCATAGGTGATCACAGCACAGCAAAGATGGAGGAAGGAGAAACAAATGAGAAAGAAGAGCTGGTAAACGCGCCATCAAAATTCAAGTCAAACGTCTGGAGTTATTTTGGATTTTTCTCCAAAGAGGGAAAGAAAGACATTGACATGACACACGCGATCTGCAAGGAATGCCGTGCGAAAGTGAAATACTGCGGGAACACCACAAACATGAGAGTTCACCTCTCCCGCTACCACCCAGCTGCATTGGCAGGTGAGGGCCAAACGAAACCAGCGCTCGCAAAAAATCAACCGACATTGGACACACTGAGCATAGCAAAGCTACCTCCACATTCTGAGCGTGCAAAGAAGATAACTCAGTCCATCGTTTACTTCATGGTGAAAGACTTACGTCCATACAGCGTGGTGGAAAACGCCGGTGTTTCGGATCAACTCGCGATCCTGTTAACTGGCGACCTTCAGCCGAATGCGTCTGTGGTTGTCGTAGTGACAGCAGCTGTTTTCAACCAGGAAGAGAACACGTAGCTGTCCTCGTGAATGCCTCTTTCTGCAATGTTACACACAGTGTCAAAACAGAACATACCCGAGTCGTCTGTGGAGTTTTATTTGAGGAAATGCATGACGTACGATTATCCACTCGCGTCATGTACTTCATTTGTTGTGACGGATTGTTTGATAACAGGAAGGAAGCAAGTCGCTCTTCCTGTGAATTTCTGTCAGTAATAAATTTTCGCAATACAGTTTTTAATCTTTGGAGTCTCTTTGAATTTACACGAGTTACATAAAACATTTAGCCTTTTCCTGCCCAACAAATTAAAACATGTTTTGTCGGGGTCTCGAACTCACCTCGTGGTGGGAAAAAAAATACAAGCCGCGGATTTAGCGCATACGCTAGACACTCCACATATCAAAAGGGATCACACATGTATTTCTCTCTGTCAAAGCACACGGCGAGCTCGGTCACACAGGCAGCTAGTCAGATCAACTTGTGACCACGACGTTGCTGCACTTAACCTGCTGTGCTATCGTGTTGCCTTTAATAAACTCGTTTTTTTCCACGTTAACTCTCACACAGTATGTCCGCAATTATGTTGCTATACGTTTAAAAAAACTAAACCAATAACACGGTGTATAGGCACGTTGTTGAGTCCTTTTTATTGCCCTTCTCGCATGAGAGCTGTCTGGAAACTGCTGTCATTTGCAATCTGGGGAAAAGGATTCCCAAAAACAGATAATTGGAGTTCAATTTTCAATGGTGTAATGCACTGTATTTGATAAGCAGTAACAGAAACATGTTAAAATTCAAATGTTGCCTTAAAGCAACACCATGTGTTCATGAATCCCCACAATGTTTATGAATCTGAAATGGCATGGATTTTAAACCACAAGTTTTTGAATAAACTCAAAAAGTATCAAAATTTAAACAGATGAGTGTTTTTTTCCACCTTATTTTGCCACCATTGGTGCCCTGTTGCCTCAGTGTTGTGTAACCAAAAGCATACCCCCTACAAATACATTGTTAGCAAATTCCTCAAAATTAGTTAAAGTCTAGTTTATGACAAAAAAAACCCTGAACACACATTTCACCAACTAGCGCCATAATGACTACCAGAAAGGACAAGAGCCTTTTTAGTGTGTCGCTGGTTTTAAACACAAAAAAGGTAGCCGTTCAAAACCAGATCACTAAAAACATATTGTGAATTGTAGAGTTACAGATCATTGGTCCACCTCAAAAAATAATTAAAGTTTTGCAGACCAAAACCGTATAAAATGAAGGCCCCTCCACTACATGAGTTTTCCCTTGACAATGTCACACGTTTTACAGATGTCAGTAGACACGCATTTGATTTTTGCCTGTCCCAAATAAAATTAACTTGACTAACTTAAACTGTGTTCTTGACTGACTTGTAAGCAGTGGAGGGGCCTTCATTTTATACGGTTTTGGTCTGCAAAACTTATTAAATAAGGTGGAAAAAAACACTCATCTGTTTAAATTTTGATACTTTTTGAGTTTATTCAAAAACTTGTGGTTTAAAATCCATGCCATTTCAGATTCATAAACATTGTGGGGATTCATGAACACATGGTGTTGCTTTAAGGCAACATTTGAATTTTAACATGTTTCTGTTACTGCTTATCAAATACAGTGCATTACACCATTGAAAATTGAACTCCAATTATCTGTTTTTGGGAATCCTTTTCCCCAGATTGCAAATGACAGCAGTTTCCAGACAGCTCTCATGCGAGAAGGGCAATAAAAAGGACTCAACAACGTGCCTATACACCGTGTTATTGGTTTAGTTTTTTTAAACGTATAGCAACATAATTGCGGACATACTGTGTGAGAGTTAACGTGGAAAAAAACGAGTTTATTAAAGGCAACACGATAGCACAGCAGGTTAAGTGCAGCAACGTCGTGGTCACAAGTTGATCTGACTAGCTGCCTGTGTGACCGAGCTCGCCGTGTGCTTTGACAGAGAGAAATACATGTGTGATCCCTTTTGATATGTGGAGTGTCTAGCGTATGCGCTAAATCCGCGGCTTGTATTTTTTTTCCCACCACGAGGTGAGTTCGAGACCCCGACAAAACATGTTTTAATTTGTTGGGCAGGAAAAGGCTAAATGTTTTATGTAACTCGTGTAAATTCAAAGAGACTCCAAAGATTAAAAACTGTATTGCGAAAATTTATTACTGACAGAAATTCACAGGAAGAGCGACTTGCTTCCTTCCTGTTATCAAACAATCCGTCACAACAAATGAAGTACATGACGCGAGTGGATAATCGTACGTCATGCATTTCCTCAAATAAAACTCCACAGACGACTCGGGTATGTTCTGTTTTGACACTGTGTGTAACATTGCAGAAAGAGGCATTCACGAGGACAGCTACGTGTTCTCTTCCTGGTTGAAAACAGCTGCTGTCACTACGACAACCACAGACGCATTCGGCTGAAGGTCGCCAGTTAACAGGATCGCGAGTTGATCCGAAACACCGGGTTTTGCAACATGTTAAAGACGCTGGAGCCCAGATATGTGATTCCTTCTCGCCGTTTCTTTGCCGAAACCGCTGTGCCTAAACTCTACCGAGGGGTTAAGCAGAAAGTCGAAGAATCTTTAAGAACAGCAGAACGGGTCGCGTTAACCTGTGATGCTTGGACGTCGAGGTCAGTGGACTCATACATGACCATAACATCACACCACATCACAGAGGACTGGGAACTGCAGTCGCATGTTCTCCAAACGCGAGCGGTACATGAAAGCCACACCGGGGCCAACATCGCAGACCTCCTGCGAAGTGCGGCAGAAGAGTGGGGGATTGCAAACAAAGACTTGGTTGTGGTAACAGACAACGCTTCTAATATGTGTGTTGCCATTCAGTTAGCGGGATGAGTCCATGTCAAGTGTTTTGCCCACACACTCAATCTTGCATCACAGCGGGCATTAAGAGTGCAGTGTTTAGTAGTACAAGAGTTCAAGTCTGCATTCAGTTAAGTTTGACTAGACTGAAACACAAACGGTTAAGATTGTCAGGTAAAGGGAACACTTAATTACAGTGGTACATGATGTTTTGATTTGTGTAACACTTGACTTGTAGTTGTCTTGTGGAAAAGACAGTCATGTTTTATTTTTCAATTCAGTTTATTTTAAAGACATTTTTCTTTGAAAATCTCCTTTTTAAAAGCTGCAAAACCTGTGTGAGCTGCAGTGTTAGTAAAAAGTACAATAGTTCACAAGTGTGCATTCAGTAAAGTTTGACTATATGATGGCTGAAATACAAACAAGTCAAGTTTGTCAGGTAAAAGTGAGTAGTTGACAATGTTTTAATTTGTATTAGATTTGTCTTGCAGTTGGAAAAGACAGACATGTTTTATTTTTATATTTGGTTTTAACCAAGCTGTTATTTGTGTTTTTACACTTGAATGTGCTGCTGCTTCAAGTCAATTTTATTTGAATAAATTTTTGAAGTAAGATGAATAGACTGAAAACTTTTTTTTTTTAACAGATGACACATGTTGATCAAGATGAAGTATGTTAGCATCTTTTGCAGCTGAAAATTTTGCTATATATCGTGATATTTTTGATATCGCAATACGCAGTATATCGCAATACGCAGTATATCGCAATATCGTGATGATATCGTATCGTGACTTAAATATCGTGATAATATCGTATCGTGGTGTCTCTGGCGATTCCCACCCCTATTGCCTGGCAACCCCCGCCCCCCATAAAACTGCAAACTGTTGTTTTTACACTTAAGTTTCTGTACAGATAAACAAATGAGATATAACATGTTAATTAAAATTGCTGTTAGGCATATTTTATTACCTTTGGAAAGAACCAGGCTAGCTGTTTTCCTTGTTTTTAGTCTTCATGCTAAGCCAAGCTAAGCAGCTGCTGGCTATAGCTTCATAATTTAGTGTACAGACATGAGTGTGGAATCAATCTTCTCATCTAACGCTCAGAAAATAGGAGAATTTCCCAAAAGGACTGAGTATTTCTTTAAGAATTAAACAGATTGTCCACGCTGAAACCAAATACACACATCTATCCACAGCACCCTGACTGGCTTTGCAAGATGAATATCTGCTTCTAGCCATGCCCTCATTTATGATTTTGGACTGCTGGAGACTGGACAGTGCCATGTCTGCTGTATCAACAGTTAGCTGTAAGTAAACTGCTATCTTCAAGCTAAATGAGGGTGAAAGATGGAGTAACTGGCATTGCTGTCACAGAGTCCATCTATAAAACTGGGACAAGTACATCTGTGACCAGTCTGAATTCATATCTTATCTGAAACTTTTTGCCGCGGCACCTTG
The DNA here is from genome assembly GCA_019142605.1 of Cephalopholis sonnerati. NCBI lineage: Eukaryota > Metazoa > Chordata > Actinopteri > Perciformes > Serranidae > Cephalopholis > Cephalopholis sonnerati. The sequence goes on along the minus strand of JAGQAX010000001.1, from coordinate 33,177,485 downwards.
CCATTACACCGAGACTTGTGGCCACTATACTTTCTCAAAATCTGATATGGGCCCCAGCACACTAAATCCCCTTAGCTGTTGCAAATGGGAGGGGGGATTTCAACAAATGCTCCATTTTATCTTTTAGTGAAAAAGTGGAACACAGGTGTTTTGTTTTTTTGTATTTTTTCTGGGTAGAAACAATGAATTAAAAGAGTTAAGTAGATCAATTTGGCTCGCTGACAAACCCAGTTTACCCAGTTATATGTGCTCCATGGGGTTCAACATCTCGGCCATATGGTGAATAGACAGTTATCAGGCCAGACACCAGAGTGAAGTGAGAGAAAGTGGACAGGTGATACTGCCTGCTGAACACTAAAATGGATGGATGGTTGTTTTATGTTTGTGTTAATCTGCCTGGTCAGGTATTACGCAGCTGCTAGCCTGATAGAAAGGACTACATTTAGTGAGGTTGGTACTTGCAGGGGAAAAAGTTACTAACTACCAAGTACAGCTAATAGGAGGCACTTGTACCAAATGTCTTACGTTGCACTTAACTTTTTCCGCAGATCGTGGTTTTGTAGCCATTAATGTGCCACGTTGACATGATACAGTTAGTAGGGCTGCAACTATTGATTTTTTTTACAACATTGATTTATCTGCCAGTCTTTTGTATTTCATTAACTGATAAACCTTTAGTCTCTAAAATGTTACGAAACAGCCATCGCAACTTCACAGAGCCTAACGTGACATCTTTAGGTGACATAAATTAGGTGTAGTTTTCAGGGGAAGGCAGGGGACACGTCCACCTCAATACTTTGAACATGTGCATTTGTCTCTCCCAATAATAACATGAAAGTAGGGGCACCCGGTCGCCAAGCGCTTAGAGCAGGCTTTCCATGTACAAAGGCATTGTCCTTGACGCAGTGGCCATGGGTTTGATTTCATTGTGTGGCCCTTTGCGGCATGTCATCCCTCTCTCTCCCCCCTTCACCCTCAACTCTGTCCTGTCAAATAAAGGCAAAGGCCAAAAAAATAATCTTAAAAAAACATGCAAGAAGCAGAGAGTGTTTACTTTGACAGAATTTAAGACATTTACACCACATATTGATGCAGAGAAGGTACAAATTGTTGCATAAAAAATCACTAGAATGCGGGAAATTTAATTTTGATGCCACAAATTTTCTGGCAGAGGACCCCCAAACCCTTTGTTTTATATGTACCCCCCTCAATGTTGAAATGAAATCTATACGTCCTTGCTTCAAATGCCCTTTTTTTAAATTTTACAGTGATAAATGACAAAGAAAAGCAAACATTTTCACATTTGAGAGGTGAAAATCAAAGAAATTCTGAATTTTTTCACTATTTCTGCTTAAAAAATGACTGAAACCATTAACTGATTATCAAAACACAGTCGCTGTCAGTTATTTTTGTGTTGATCAATTGATTAATCAACCAACAGTTCTTCATTCTAACCTTGATAAACACAAAAGTAAAGTATGAGGACAAGATAGGAAAAGTTGGCAGCCCAGGTGCTAGAAGACAATGTTAGTAATATATGTTTTTGCAAACCAAGAATATTTGGATGTTTCATACATATCAACATTTCAAAAGAGATGTAATATGAGTGGACTTTGTTGTTGAGACCTGGGCGAGACAGCTCCCAAGCTGCAGACCACTGTTCAAGACCAACTAACAATAAAACCAGTTGTGTTTTGAGACTCTAAGTTTACTCTGCATACTATGGCAAAGGGACAAAAATCTGAAATAAATGATCTGATATTGAATACATTTTCACAACCCTTCCCCTTGGCTATGTTGCCATGATGTGAATCAGTCAAGGCAGGGTATGTACGACGCTCCCTGAGCCATAGCGTTATTTGAAGAGTACATTTTAAAGTAAAGCTAAGGAAATGAAGGAAAATGAAATTTACTGGTTTATGTTTGCTGAGGGACTCATTCAGGTGCTTCTGCAGGTAATATCTTGGCTCAATAGATACCGTGGCTGCATAAGTAAGCTCTATTTTTGACGACCTGGAAATGTTTATTTGATGTCTAACATTACTGTATATGTTTATTGTATTTATATATATATATATATATATCTATATACAGTATATATATGTAATAATATGGTGTCTTACACACCAGGCTCCGAGGTTCTAGTCCTGCTGTGGCTTTCCAAATGATGAGACCAAATTCATCTTTATAGTTGCCTCTACAGATCTCTGTTGCTTTACTGCTTTGTGAGCGGAGGCATTGCAAGTTTCCCTTTAAACAGGGATTCATGTGTGAATCTTCGAGCAACACCTATTTCTGTTTCTCATATAAATTTTTTAGGATGTTTTAAATTCTGTACGTCAGGATGCTTAATATTGGCAGTGTGAAAATGAGTTCACACATGTGCCGTTACCTTCCTTGGCGCATTTTTACATTACTGTCAGTCTCACTTACAGCAACTGCAATACCTGTTGTGAAAATGAGAAGGTGCAGCAGCCTATTATAGGTTTAATGCAAATTATTTTCTAATGAATTCATTGTTTAAAACATGGGATATTTTTAATCTGATGTGTTGCTGTAATTAAAGCCTATTAGGTGTTTTTGAGGGGAAACTATGGAAGTGTCAGTTAATTCTCAGTATGAATTAGGAGAGTAATGCGGAGACATATTTTTGGCACCTGCATAAGCTCAGTGTACATTTTAAATTAAAATTTATTTGAAAGAGTCAGAGGAATTTCCAGCAACGTTGAACTGATCTATTCATCAGTCTATCGCACACCCTCTGGTCTAAAGAGCACAAAAGCTTTTAACCTTGCAGGAATGGTAATATAAGATGTAAGCCGTGGATAGCAGAGCAACCAGGCAGGCAGATCCTAAACTTAGGGCCAACATTTCTTGTCCCCGAGTTGAAAGTAAACTGCCTAAAATCCTTTTCAGTACCCTTCCCAGTGATGTGCTGACTTTGAGCATGAAAAAGTGATTTATAAACAGAAAAACATCTCCTCAGATTCAAAGGGTAGAACTATCTAGGAAGTGTGGGGAGAACATCTGCTCTGACCTTGTGTGGCATCAAAAAAGCCCATAAATATTAAAAAAGTCTGTGTCGGATCCTTTGCCCTCAACAGTGCTGGGAAAGGTCACAGCCCAATCGAGTCTAAATCTGTTTTCTAACACCAAAAATGACACCTTGTGCATAGTATGTAAGGTCTCAGCTTGAGCAATGTTATCATCATCATTCTTTGCAATATAGCTCTGTATCACAACGACCCGGACCGCCCGACTGCATCATGACACCAGCGAAAGCATTGTTTGTAAAATAAGATGAAATAAATACTGAGAAGTATTTATTTAAAACTTTTCATATGAAATTCTATTCATGTTTGGCATTGTGCATAATGTATTATTATGTATAGTAGGAAGATGGAGGGAAGGAAAGGGGGGAGTCCCTCGCAGAGCATCGATTGTATGGCCATGGAAATGTTTAACGCAAAGGCTGGCCCATAAATCACAAATGTATGCCATCCGCTGTCATGACACGTATACATAAATCCTCCTCTTTTATATTACATTAAAGTGTATTTTCTCTGTAAAGAAATGTGCACATTCTAATCTAACACTAGCGTGAGGCACTCGAGCAGATGCAGGGGAAGAGAAGAGAGGAAACAAATATTACAAAATGCAGAAGCATCTAAGTACATTGTCAAAACCAGTAAGAGCTAATTGGAATTGATCCCCATGTAGCAGCAACACTCAGGAAATCCATCCATTGATAAACACTTTCTTGAGAAAGTCACGCTGTGGCTCCAGCAGTGGTTTTTCGTTTCCATTTGTGAAAATGAGCCGGCAATTTATTTCTAATCCAAAAAATGGTAGCAATGGGCTAAACACAATAGTGTCTGTATGCTCTCTCACTATGATTTATGGGACAGAATCTCTGTATATTTCTTTTGGCGATAATAAGAAAATACAGCAATAAATCTGAAAATGTCAGGCAATTTTGTTATCACCTTGTTGGAATATCTGAATACATTATCTGCTGAGAGGAGAGGAGAGGAGGAAACATGTTAGACATAGGATTGGTGGTGTTCAGTGAGCAATTGCACGATTGGTTGTGGCACCACTGCTGCACTGTAGCTCCACACTGGAGGAGTCCCTGTGATAAGCATTTGCTTGTTCCAGCCTTTCAAATGACAATTTAGCAGCTTTTCCAGGTTTTATGTTGGTATGTTTAAAAAAATTACATAGATACATATTGATTCTGAATATTTCAAATGGTTTCAATTCTTATTTTCCGCAGTATTGTTGCTATTAATACTACTTTCTTGCTTTCTCTTCTCTCTGACTGTGTTGACACGCACACTGCTGCAGTGCCCCCATAGCCCCGCCTTCTGTCACTCACTCGCGGTTCTCTCTTTTTTCACTTATTTCCTCCATTTGCATACAAGCGTTTGCGGCACAGTTTGAAATTGTCACACATTAAAAATGCAATACAGTGCAAGGAAAAAACAGAGGCTTCAGAACATGTGCACTACGGAGGGGAGTAAATTGTTTTTATGAATATTAAGTTTTAATTATTGTTACTAGAATCTAGGGCTGCCCCACAATAGTCGACCAAACGTTAGTCGACCAGAAAGGTCGTTAGTGGGCAAGATTTTATTGGTTGTTTAGTCGCAGAAGAAAAAAACAAGAAACATGAAACTCTATTAGAAGCTGTGCCTTTTTCAAAATAAATCAAAACCTGTATGACTGAACAATGTTGGAATTTAATTTGAAAGGACAGAAGCAGGAAGAGGCCACGCCCAGCAGTCAGGAGGAGTCACGTTAATTTACAAAGCTGGTACCTGCGGTTATTCCACAGGCTAGTTAATAACATGTCGGGCAGGAAATCCAAAGTGTGGGATCATTTTGAGAAGGTGAAGGACCAACCCAAGGTGATATGTAAACTCATCTTCATTGGTCGACTACAAACATGACGTATCATCTGAAACATGTCAGTAGCTACATGCCCATTAGCCGACATCATCATTAACAGGCGGCTCGCTCAGTGTGTGACGTGCACTTGTAGATAAAATATAGGCCTATATTAATGAAGGTTCATTAGTACGGTTTTGTATTTCTCTGTAATGTAGCACAGTGTTAACAATGTTACTGATACTATTCTTTCTCACACCTTCAACTCAAACCATTGTGTTGCCCTGCCCAAAATATATGATTTATTGATTTAATTAATATGGCAAACATGTGGGCAACTAGTCGACTAATGGCCCTAAATGATGACTAATGGTTGACTAGGAAAATTCTTAGTCCGTGGCAGCCCTACTACTAACCAAGAAAATAAAAGTTGTTTCATGTCATAGCCTTTTTTAATTTCATTTTTTAATAAGACTTTTAAATTGTATGCCCTCAATGTCAGTTTTTTTCCCAGTGGTATTAAAAATTATATCAAATATCAATATTTTTTTAAGGGAATATATCAAGTTAAAATTTCCATTATGTTACAACACTGTATGAATTTAAATTGAGTATTGATTTTTGGACAGTCGAATGAAAAAAAAAAGTAATTTAATGACTTCACATTGAGATATAAAAAAAATTGAGTGGAATTTTTTCGCTATTTTCTGCCATTTAACAACCAATCAATTAATCTAAAAATGATCTGAATCAGTCATGAAAATAATCGTTGCAGCCCTAATGGATAAACACCTTTCTGTCATTGATTTGTCGGATTCCAAACAGCAGAGGCACAATGTTTGTGTCACAATAACAGAATCTGTTCTGGTGTGCAGTATACCATCATATCATTATGAGCAATTATTGTGTAATGATATAATTATGGTTCCTGCTGCAGTAACACGGGATAGATGCAGCATTTCTTGAGGAGGTACAACTACTCACGAGCTCGCCTTCGTATACGGCGCAGATCGGTTATTACTCCGGATAAATAAAGCCCACATGCACAGTCTTGTTCCTGGACATGCTTGTCATCATTGCAAAGGTCATTGAAGCCCCCACCCTGCCATCCCCACACCGCCCCACTGTCACTCGCTCGCTCACACACACACACAAACGCACACACACACACATAAGGAGAACAGAGCACACAAGGAAAGAGGCTGGTATGGAGATCACTAGCTCATTTGTCTCTTTATCAGACTGTGTCTCCCTCTCTCCAGAGGAGGTGTCTGTTTGAAGAATGTGCCACGGTTGGGAGGATGAATTTGCATGATGAACTTGGAATTTATTTATTTATTTTCCATCAGGCAGCACCCCACCATCATCTCCATTCCTAAAGCTGATTTCTATTATACGCAGGGCAGCTACAGATTCTTTGTCAGTTAAAGGCAATGTCTTGGATAATGATTGTGCCCCTTAAGCTGTCACACATGGAAAAGCAAAGATTTGTTACACTTCTACGGAACATTCAAACAGAAATTGTCAGTGCAGCATTGTAAAGCACCACCGCTTTAGATGCAGTGCACATTTGGTTGGCTATGCAATGGCAATATCCATAAAATGCAGAGAAACATCTGAAGAATGTAATATGATGTAGGTGCACTAAGTGAGTGACACACAATCTGATTAAGGCGATCACACTTTGTGTCGCTTTGTCATATGATAAATGTGCCGAACATTGACTTGTAAGCTCGCCATCTCTTACTTGTTTGATTGAAAATGGATACTCTGCATGGAGAAGCGCTACTCACAGAGAATTCATTTTCACAGATGTTGCACCGTTTCATCAATACTTAAACCCCCCTTCAAACCTAGCATGATAGCTGTGGAGCTGTAAGATAATCTTAAAGCAAGGAATTACTTTGTCATCACAACCACAACTATAAATTCAGTGAGAAGGATAACTACAGCTGCATCTAGAGGCATTCTCAGACTGACATTTCCAGCAGTAAGTATTACAACCACTCAAATTGGGTTTAGTTGACAGCATGTCCATGCGTGTGTCCTACAGAGGGATGAAAGAGGGAGAAGCAGTAAGACTTTTATAAGATTGTGGCGCCCATTTGATGAGAACATTGATCTGTGCCTTGTTACACAGACGTGCTTGAAAAAGTGACAACTGCCTGCCTCTTTTTACTGTTGTTGTTTTATGGCAGTGTGGAGGCAGCAGGAAAAAATAAAGGTGAATGTCACCTTTTTTTCCAGTTTCTGTAATACCCCATAAATTACTACCAATTCTTGCTTGTAAAAGATAAAAACTATATGTGATAAATCAGACGGCAGGCATCAACAGTTATGCCATCATACTACTTGTTGTTCCTGCAGGCTAACCTCACTTCTGTCTCGTGTGCATGCGTGCTGCTACAGAGTGACATGGTTTGAACCACTGGGGCACACGAGCTTGAGGATTATAAGCTAAAGTCATTTGGTTTCCTTGACAACAATGTGGAAGTTTAGCAAATGTGGTGACTGCTGGAACCAGAGTTTCTTCTCCTGGAACCAGTTGAACTTTTTTTTTTTTTGCTTTTCTTTTGTTTTGCTTTTCTTTAAAGTATGTGGAATTTTGATGTTGTGTTCCACAGCACTGGTTAATTCAGCTCATTGAATTGTTTACTCCTGCAAACTTTTAATCCTCAAACTAAGGGTGCAGTTGTATGTGCAGCATGAGGAAATGTGACACATCATGATAGGCAGGCACAAAGTGTCAACATCATCTATTCATCTGAGCATTCAGTTTGTTTTCCTGTAAGGAATAAGCAATCATATATTGATTCAAGGGGGTTATGAGTTTGTCAAAAGACAGATCCGCACAAACGTGAGGAAAATACACACTAAAATTGCATCATTAATGATTAATCACCTTACGTGTGCATCTGCATGTGTATATTTGCACATACATGTATGTCTTTCCCCTGTCTAAGCAATGTTGGTGTCTCATGAGACCTAATTTATAAAGCTCATGTTTGCAAATAAGTAAAAATAAAATAATAATTGATGGAGATTCCATGCATAAATTACGATTAGATGTTCTAATGTACCTATAGAGGCAAGTGAACATAGCGTTTTGATTTGTATTGATGCATATATCAAGTCAGTGTCACTACAGGTTTGTGGTATGATTAGAAATGGAAAACACAAAGAAGAAGCACAGTGCTCCAAACCATTAGAAAGTGCAATAAACTTAATTGAACATGAAATTAATTGAGTCCATCTCTCTTGCCTTAATCGCAGGATAGTCACATGCATTTTTTATGGGACATGAATTTCATTATGTACGTCCATGTATTTCTAGTCATTTGCAACTCAAGAAATGGAGATTGTTGGCATTGCCATTGTTGAGATCTCCACTTGAATCCAAAATTAAATAGGTTTTTGTCATTGAAAGTTCATACGGCTCATGATAACACTCACCTAAGTCACCACTAAAATCTTGGAAGGCATCAGCATCACTAAGAATAGGTACAACAGGGGAAACAAACAAATGCAGTCAAGCCATTATACGCGTTGTAAACCAGCCAGCAGGATAGTAAAATGTATTTGGAGAAGAAATCAAAGGCAAACTGAATATTACAACCCAAAACTGTCTGTTACAAACATTACCACAGGTTAGAGCCCAACTTCCTGGTTCACCTTTGACCTTCCATACTTGCAATATTTGTGGGCACAGTTATTTCTGTGCACTGAGGTGGACCTGACGCGTCCCCCCGGGTTCGGGCCGAGCTGGGCTGTAATTCCCCCAGGCTTGAATCGGGTCAGGTTTTCCTTTTTTATTTTTTATTTTTTAATACACGAACCTTAAAGTTCGTGTAATGCCATGAATAATGTATGGGCTGTGTTGCCGTCAGTATATCCTGACTCCCGCCTCTCATTAATGAGAAGGGTTGCATAGTCTCTATTTAATAAATACGGCATATGAGTCAGTTTTAGGGCTGTGCTGAATGTTCTGTAGGAGAGGACGTATGTTGGAGATTGTGCCACTGCTGCCGTGGTTCAGGCTCAGGTGGGCCTTGGGTAAAAACTATGAAGGTCATGTAGGGCCAGGCCTGACAGTCTGGGCCTGATGGTAGCTTTACAATGAGGAATTATTAGCTACATTACAGGTGTGCTCATTTTCCGGTTTACCTCCACAAAGAGCTAATTAATTTAGCAAAACTGTCATTTTGCTGTTCATATTTGTTGCCCTGATCAGCCTGGTCTCATTCCCAGGGTCTCTAAGTACACTGCTTGGATAGCATCCCCAGTGTCATGATGCCAGGGACACTGCATAAGCGGCCATTTAGCCTCTGTATAAGACGCACAGGGCTTTCCAACAACTTTAGTGGAAACCCATCGGCATTATTAGACGTGCATAGCCACAGACGTACTTTCAAGAGCTTCAAAGTTGGCTCAGGGTTGGTGGGAGGGGGGGGTAGATGGGTCCACTAAGCATAGGACTTTGACACAGGTTGTGAGCAGCGTTCAAGACCAGCAAACAACATGAGTTGCGCAGTTTTTGCCACTCAAAGCCAGGTGGTTTTAGCGGCATTAGCAGTCATTTCCAAACCATAATCAAGTAGTTTTGTTGCCTAAACCTAACCGCTGACCCTGTCTCACAGCTGACCCCTTTTGCGTCAGTCGTACATACAATCATTGCATCATGGTACAATGCAAAAATGTCCCCACTCAAAGCCAGGTGTTTTTAGCGGTATCTGTAGTTATTTCCCAACCATAACCAAGTACGTTTATTGCCAAAACCTAACCACTGACCCCGTCTTACAGCCGCCCTCTTTTACATCAAGATACAATGCCAAAGGCTTCCCCCAAAGTAATTTTAGTAACACTGGGGGCTTTTGCCCAAGCTAATAGAACCACTGGCCAGAGCTATGAAAATATACACAAGGTGTTGTTTTTCTTTAAAATTTAAAATCTTTATCATAATATTATCAAAACTTGTGTCAGGCTGTTCAGCTCCTTGGCAGTAATACCACATATATTCTCTTAGTAAGGTGCCACAAATATAGATGAAGGTAACTTGGCCCTTTAGTGTCTAGACTCTTTTAAGTATAAGCCATTAGACCCTGAACTGAGTGGCCCAGCCAAGTCCAGTGCTAAAAGAGTGCACTCAGAGATGTGGATGTGACTGCTTGAATGTGAGGGAACATGTGCTTAAAAACAACAGTTATTTGTTTTGTTTTTAGCTTCCCTACTTTGTATGTAATTCTGGTTTTATGAGTATGATGTATCTCTAAAGTAGCTCAACTGCTGGAAGTCTTCTACTGCCCAATTAAAGGTTGTATAATGGCACCGGTGTATTATGTTGTCATAGCCTTTCTAATGTGCCTGCAATTTAGAATAAACAAAACACACCAAACTTGTGGCTAAGTGAGCAAAAGTAGGTTAGATTTAGATTGCACAATATGTGACTTCAAGTAAATAGCTGGTACAATGGCTTTTGTAAATTATGTACTTTATGCAAATGTTCCCTATTGCTGTTCATGTTCACAGCTGTGCTTGTGAAGACATATAGTGTTGTGTGCTCAGAGTAAAAGCTAATCTTAGTAGTTACATTTTGTTCATTCTTGCAGGTAATCTGATGACCCATTTCATATATTAAATTAAAACATACACTGAACAATTAATCTCTGTAGCTTATTGCTTTTATGCCCCTGTTGATAGTTAAATTTACTGTATAAAGGTTAATAAACGCCCGTTTATAGAAATCTATCATTTTATTGATTGTTCAGCTCCATGGCCATCCGCTGAAGCAGATCCATATATGAGTATTGCCTATTGTTACTGTGACTGCTTCCCTCTGTGCGACGCAGTCGTCCCCTCTTTCAGTTGAACACCTTGTTATCTTGATTGTGTGAACCTGCCCCTAGCTGAAGTCAGCTAAAACATTAATTGGACACAGGGAAAAGTTCACATTCCTTCCAGCTATTCCTTGCACACCTTTCCATTATTTATGTTCCCTGATGTGAGGAATTCCCTTTGATACAACCAATCAATGAGCATTTTGAACTCTTTCTGCCCAAAGAAAGATGGCAAAGACTGTATTGAAAGAGCAAGAGAATAGGCAGTCCTAAATTGTATTTGGGCGATGGTACCTGTGCAGGCAAATGGAAAAAAATCCCACTGTATTCACTGAGAAAGAGTATATGTGTTGACTTTGATCCCTGCTGAGGTACCTGCAACCTCAGTGTGAGGCAACTTTGCAGGACTTCACGTACAGCAGGGCTATCCTGCAGTATTTCCTCCAGTAATGTCAACACTATAAATCAATATCAACATTGAGCTAATGATATATATATATATACAATATGTTGTATGTACTGTAGTCTGAGTTATACACCTGAATTTCTCCCTGACCTGGAGAAATACAGTATAAATCTCACAACAGGATGTGTCATTAGCAGAAAAGTGCACTGGTAGCTCCACATAACCACAACATCCTGGTTTAAAATCTCGCTGTGGTGAAATGGCATTTTTCCCATCTCTGTCCTGTCTCTCTGCTCTGTGTTCTGGCTAATGAAGGCAAAATACAGCGCAAAATAATCTGAAAAATAAAATCAAGACCACTCCCAATCCACAGTCAGCATCATTATTCAGAAATAGTTCTGTTTTGATGAAATCTTGGGCCTGAAAAGCTTTATTTACTTGAAAGCAATCCTCAGCCCTCGATACCCTGTTATGTGGACTGTGGTAACTGAGGATCCAGACTCTCAGTAGCCTGTTGTGTGAGCGCAGCCATCAAAAATTCTCTTTTAATATCCTTTGCAAATAAAACATTGTGTTCGGTTAGTTTTTGAAGATCTCAAAGTCTCTGTCTTTCTCTTTCTAGTGCTCTCCAGCTGATGCAGCCTACACTTATTGATCATCTTACTAAAGCATTCCCTCTCGTAGCACAGCAAGGACAAGAGCTCATGATTTAAGAATAAGAACTTAGGTTTAGGCCCAACACATGTTTCTTTTCACTGCTTTTTACTTTCCCAGTGCTCAGCAAAGTGCTGCCACTGATTGATTCAGTGAGATTTCTGGGTGACGGCCGCCCATGAAACACATACTAAACAGGTAACAGATCTGCAGGACAAGCTGAATCATGAATAGAAGAGTAGATAAAGACAAAAGAACGGGTCAACCCTTGTGCCTCTGAGAAAAGTGTAGTTCACTAGCTGCACAGTGGAGAAGCATTTCATTTCTTCAAACGGGTTACCCTTCTCTATTACAACTGACACTCACAGTTTTGCCATCAGTTTTTACAACATTGTATTTACAAAAATGATTTTTAAGATGTGGGAAAATGGCAACATCATTACAGCAAGTTGGATGGGACAAGAGAGAGCAGTCAAACAATCAGACAGGTTGTAAACGAGTCCACAGTTGAGACAGATTATCTAAAACCACTCAATTTGGAGGTAAAATTGAAAGTGAGCGTGCCCAAAATATCAGTAAAAATCTCTCATTGCACAGGAAAACCATGTGCGTGCCAAACTATGGAAAAAAGTCATTGAAAGAGTCCAGGGGCCAGATGTGTAAATAACATGTACACAGACCAGGCGTACACACGGTTTTAGCTGAGATAGCTGCGGGTGAGATGATAGGGGTGGCCAGATGGGGCCACAGAAAATCTTGGGGTGGAATACCAGAACCAAAAGCCATAACTGAATTTCAGAAATTCTATTACGCTGTTGTAGTGTCAAGATTAGTTGAAAACTGTCAGTATGTGATCAGAATTGACATTAGCCTGTATTCCAGTATCACGTGCAGATGAAAATATTAAGGGCCAAATGTCTGATGGGAAATTTGCCAAATATGTAAATAAATAAAAACATTCATTTTAAGTATATCAAATAGCCTAATATTGTGTAAGCTAAAAAAAAATCTAAATATAAACTTAGCCGATTTTCAGTTATTAATTACCAGTGGATCTGTTTATCCACCAAAGCCATACAAAGTGCATCCCTGCCTCTTCAGAGCATAAGCCACATCTACAGTGGCCACAGTCTTCCTCTTAGTGTGCTGGCTGTAGTCAGGTGACGGCATCACAGATCATGTTATCCAGGAAGACCTCCAACACACCGCAGGTCTCCTGGATGAACAGACTACAGATATGCTTCTGTGGAATCTGGGGAATTTAACCCTCTGGATTATATCCGAGGTTACAATTCTTGGTGTGATCTCAGAAACAAAGCAAAGGTACGACCATTTCTAAACAAAAAAGATGCAGAGAAATTGATTCATGCCTTTATTTCAAGCCGACTTGACCACTGTAACGCACTTTTTACTGGCCTCCCAAAAAACACCACTGAGAGACTTCAGCTCATTCAAAACTCTGCAGCTCGACTATTAACCAGAACCAAGAGGAGAGAGCACATCAGGCCCGTCTGAGCTGCTCTGCACTGACTTCCTGTTACATTTAGAATTGATTTTAAGGTCCTCCTCCTTGTATACAAAGCCCTACATGGGCTGGGACCAAGCTACATTGCCAACTCCCTTGTTAATTATTTGCCTCCAAGAACACTGTGATCACCTGCTGCTGGTTTATTGGAGGTTCCCAGCAACAGCCAGAAGAAGATTGGGGATGCAGCCTTTGTCAGTTACGCCCCAAAACTATGGAACACATTACCTATAGATATCAGGGAAGCTAGCTCGCTAAGTATTTTTAAAAGAGAGCCAAAAACATATTTCTTCACCTTAGCCTTTAACTAGCTCTGACTTTCCTGATATAGATCTGAAACTCTTTCTTTGTACGCTTCACGCTGCTGCAACTCTTTTAAAATCTTACTTGATTTTATGATTTATAGTTTTATAATTCTGTGATTTTATGATGTCATGATTTTATGACTTATGGTTTATTTAATCTTATGATGTTTTTTTCTTTTTCATGATTTTAAGATTTATGATTTATCCATGTTTTAAACAGTTTTTTTTAAATGTCATTTTATATTGAATTGCCTTTTCTGTTTTATGTCCATTACGTCTTTTCATGTGAAGCACTCGATGCTTATACCGAGCTCGGTGGTCGAACCCCGGCCTCGAGCTCCGTGGCTGGCTTTTCCAATCTACAGCGATAGTTTCTGCGTCTGGTCTATTTTTTCCGCGAGCAAAACTGTCAGGACAACACACTGATCATCTATTATAAACAGTATAAAGGCTATATTAGATATTATATAAATGATCTGATTATGATAAGTGATGAAATATGCACCCCGTGCTTTCACATCTTTGTCAGTTGTGTCTAAACAGAGAGCGAGATGAGTGGACACACATAGACACATAAGCAGAGAGAGACAGAGCTCTACATGTGCTTAGAACAGAGCAGAGGAGCAGAATGTCTCGCTGACCAGTGCAGAGAAATGTGTTTCTGATGTGAATGACCAGGTGACTGCTGACAGGTGGCTGCGCAACAGTTGCCATATCAGGGTGGCGATGACACCTGCTGCACTGAGTCCTTTTCCTCCTTTGCCTCTGCCACTAAACCTGTGATTAGTCACTCTGCTCAATAGTCCGCTTTTGTATTCAGCTTATTTTCAGTTGTAACAATCGTATCAGTGGGCAATGGTCCCCTCTGCCCCCCCTTGGCTTTGGGGGGCGCCACTGTCATAAGGAGGAGATAGAATATAAGTTGAAAGAGGGGTAACGTTGCTTTTAGGCTGTTTGCCCATTTCACTGATTGTGTTATCACTTTTGCAGTCCGCACAGAGTTCTTTAAACTGTCAATCAAAGGCACATTTACAAACTTAATTTTAAATTATTTACGAGTGATGAATTTAATCAATTACTTTACTCACATCTGAGCCGGCGTCTCCCTGTCAGTGATCGTTTAATTTTATCCAGAATTGAGAAGCACTTTGTAAAGTCAGTTTTAACATGATGTGCTATGAATGAATCATTGATCATCCTTCTGACATTTAATATTAATGATGATTGAGACTTTACTGCAATGATGGTTTGCAAAAACACTACAAGCAGCCACAGCCTTGTGTAATGGCAGCTACTCTGGTGCTGCTGGAGAACCTCGCTGATGTGACACAGTCGGTCAAATTGCACTTTCTTTGCTGTATGTGTCATTGACAAGTCTAATGTGTGGTGGAGTGGGCACCAGTATTAATATGCAAACAGATGTTTAAGGGCATTTCTACATCTATTTATGACCATCTGTAGGAGTGGAAATGGACGCTTGTGCATTTGTGGCCAGCTCCACAGTGATTAAGATTTATAAAACAGAATCAGGTGTGTGCACAACTTTATAAATCTGTTTTTAAAGCTTAGTTTTTATGAACCTGGCCCTGGGTGTTCCAACAGAGACCTGGGGCCACGTCTCGTCAGCACAGCGTATGGTTTCCAACTAACATAACTGGCAGTGTTTACTAGTGGGATGCCAGCGGGTGAAGATTTCCTGGTTTTGCAGAGGGACTCGAGTGTTTGGTTTGGAGAATCTAGAGAACAATTTTTTTGCGAAAATGCATGGATGTGCCATAGGGACTGACCACAATGAAGTAAAGAAGTATTTCACCAATGGAAAGATGGTCTTTTCTTTAAAAAGAAGCAAATACTAATGCACTGTGCCTCACCAAACCAGTAAATGCTCCCTCTGGTCGGTGACGGAATGTAACCTTGGCAGCTTTGACATAGGAAACAATATGGCAGCTGGCTGTAACAATAAATCTTGAATTACAAATATAAACAGTCGGCTAAATAATGTTTGGCAACACAGGAACAGAATCAGATCAGCACTGCTTAGTTTTACTCTATGATTTCAGTATGTTCAGCCTCTGTTTTTACAACAGAGGTTCAAAAATTCTCGTATTACAGCCAAACAGTGCACTAAAAATGTTTCTGATGATATTTTAGGCGAGAAGAAGGCAATACAGTAACAGCATCATGATTTATATTTGCTCAGCATAGCTTAGTTTCTTAGCTTAGTTTGGTCTGAGTTCGCAAAAGAAAGGGGCAGCTCTTTTCTCGATCTGCTTCTATACTCTGTGTCCACGGTGACGGGCATGTGAAAATGCGGAAGTACAATCTGCAGTTTGAGCTACAACCTTAGAGCCAACTTGAATGAGCTGAGAGCTGACCAGCTGGTAGGATGGAAGTCTACCACAGTTCATTTACACATTCTACCCACATTGTTATGATACAAAGCTGGTTGAAATGACCAGTATATTCCTTTAAAACCTCCAACCTGCACTACAGATGCAAACCGTTACAGATGTTTTTTGCTAAAACCAGTCAATCAACCCTCACTGGCTTCCCACTTGTGAACACTCCTCTGCTGTGGTGAAACACTTGGACACTTTTCTACCACAGTAACAGATATATAAACCTACATTTGTGTCTTTTCTGTCACGTGTACAGTTGAATTGCTTATAAAGGGCTGCAACTAAGGATTATTTTCATCTGTTGATTAGTTTCTCTGTTAAACGATTGGTTGTTTGGTCAATAAAATTTCAGAAAATGATAAAAAAATGTTGCCCAGATGCCCAAGATGACGCCTCAGATGTCTGGTTTTGACCACAACCCAAAGATATTCAGTTTACTGTCATAGAGGAGTGACAAAAAACAGACAATATTTACATTCAAGAAGCTGGAATCTGAGTATTCAGACTTTTTTTCTTTAAAAAATTAGTCAAACCAATTAATAGGTTACCAAAGTAGTTGTCGAATAATTTAGTAGACAAATAATTGATTGATTGTTGCAGCTCTATGAGAAATAATCTGAAATACCTTGAATGAATGTCAGCGTAGCACTTTATTTTGAGTATTTTTCATAAAGAACAGCCACCATAACCATAATGAAATATAAGTAATTATTAAATTATTAATAATTGCGATGCAAATTGCAATGACTTATTTAATTAAATGCAGAAAGTTATTATGTTGTGCACTCAGCATTTTTAATACATCACAGAAAGGTTATTAGTTTGAGTTTTTGTTAGATTTTTTATTTCATGGTATAAAGTTATGGCATCAGGTGCAGTTATTATAAGACAAGGACATGTAGAAACAAACTGGAAGCAAATGTTATCTCTCTGATGGATAAAAGTGTTGTAAATGTTGTTTTCCTCATGTCTTTCACCACCACGTTCTCTGTCTCATGTTTAGAAGCAGATCCGGTAGGACTTCAGGTGGCTTTGCTGTTGTAATCCTCATATTAGTGACACTTCATTTGAGCCCTTCTCACTAATCTCAGGTAGCGGTTACACTTAATGATTCTCCGGTGCCCTCATTCTGCTTAAGTAAATGGGAAAAGGGGAATGAGACAGACAAAGAGGCAGAGACACAGAAAAAAAAGGGAAGAGACAGAGAGAGAGAGAGCGGCGTTTCACTTAGCAGGGAAACAGTGCCATCTGTTGATACGGCTGAGGGAAATTACAATGCAGCAAAGACACACATTTAAGGACAACTTTTATGCTTGTGTATACCTGGCACACACTTATCTTTTTTTTTTTTTTTTAACCAAATCACAATTGAAGCTCATTTATTTTTCTTCACCCTTTTTTTTCTGAAAACAAATGTGAGAGAAATACATAGAAATCACATTCGTCAGCTATAATGGAGCAAAGAAAAAGAGCTGCATATGGCAGAATGAAAATGAGTCACCAGTGAATCTTTTTTAATTGATCAGTCTCTTAGCAAAGCAAAGGCAGAGGGGGAAGGAAAACAAACACTCCAGAAATGTTGATTTGGAACAGACACTTCAGAGAACAGATTAGACTATCTAATTATCATCTTTGCCTTCGGATGACGCCTTTGATGTGAATGTGACTGCAGAGTCTTTCCCTTCACTCTGTAAATAATGAGAATTCTAATTAAGGGATGGAATAATCGCGGGGCTCATGGCCTTGGTTTGCTTGTTATTAGGGCCGCTTAAATCCTGGGGGATGGACGGCGGGCATTTAGAAGGGCAATGTGGAGGGATGTTTGTTGTGTTTTTTCAAGGAATTAGGAGTGTTGGCCGATTTACTGGCAGGCTGGCTTTTATGTTGTCAGTCGCTATGGAAAGGGATGTCAATCATCTTAGTTACTGAATAAAAAGGATGTTGCTGTAGATTTCCAACAAGTAGATTATGGCTGTATAGGAGCCGTGTTTGCACTGTGACTGGGTTTTAAACCAGAATGATGGGGAACTTAGCAGTGCAGTTTAATATTCCCCCTAACCTTACTTCTATTCCACATGATTAGCACATCTCATTAAGATGTGCTTAAGGATTATGAATGTGGAGAAATGTAAAGACTGAAATGTCATAGTTAAAAACTACTTTTATGGGTAAAAGTCATTTGTTGTACATTTAGCAGGAGATTAGTCTCCATTTCATCCAAAAAAAAAAGAGTTATATGCATTGTTAGCGTTCCTCCAAACAAGCAATTTTGAGATGATGGATTGGTGTACTGTCAAGATGAAAATAAACTATCCACTGGTCTGTTGTAAAATTAAAGATATTTCACCACTCATCTAAGATGCTTCATTAGAGACTTCTATTGGCTGGTGGGGAGTCGCAGGTATTTAAACCTCTGTGGGTAATTGAGTTTTTCCATTTCATGTTACTTCATACTTTTACTTAATTATATTTTAGAGGCACTTTTACTCCACTTCATTTATTTGACAACTGCAGTTACTTATGACTTTGTATATGGACAGGAATTTGGTATTTAACACACATGATCGGTATTTAAAAGAGGATCACTTTATGAAATGAGTGTTAATTAAATGAAAAATTTGTATAGATTCAACAACCCAATAAAGTATTTAGAGTTGGCCTCACCTTGAGGAGCTACAACACATAATTGCTCCTTATACATTAATTTATGAGTGGGGGAGCATGTGAAAAAATGCTTTAATTTCAAGGCACTTCAACTCTTCAATGTAAAAAAAAAAAATCATGTAAATGTAGTTTTGTATTGCTACAAAGCAGACCCACTGAATGATATGCAATATTGTTTGAAATGGTCTGAAACAATGCATCATCATAATACACTATCATGCTGCTGAATGTGGTAGTGAGTACTTTTTCTTTTGATACTGTAAGTATATCTCCTTGTGGTACTTTTGCACTTTTACCAGCCCAGTTGCCAGAAGGAAATGTTACATCTGCGTGTTTCTATTCTATCAAATAGACATTTCTACCGCAACAACATATTAGTTGAGTTTGTCATCTGGTGGTTGACGGGATGGTGGATGGTGTGTCACGTATAGGGGAGATGGCTTCAGAACTGCAGACCACATTTCAAAACCAACAAAACTGGATGTGTTACAACCTTGCCTTGTTACAAGTGGCATTTTAGGCGCCAAACGTACATGTTTTGTAGCAACCCACTGGTGGGAGTAGTGCCACGAAAAGCTGTTATTTTTAATGAGACATTGCCGCATTATGTGCCATGATTGTGCCCTCAAAACAGGATGTTTTAATCCAAAACATGATCTTTTTCTAAACATAACCAAGTGTTTTTTGTGTCTGAACCTAACCACACGGTAACCACAGCGTTGCTGAAACATAAAGTTTCAACATATCCTCAACATAATAACCTGTTCATGTTTTTATAATGTCGTACATGGGAGATAGTGAACGAGATGTCTGAATCTGTGTATTTGTAGTGTATGTTTGTTACGTAATGCAGTTTTGTCTGTATGTTTTTGTTCTGTATTCGTGTCCCTTGAAAATGAGATGCTACATCTCAAGGGGCTATCCTCCAAATGTCACGAGTCTATGAGATTAGGTTGACTTTTACCTGAAGTAAAATGTTGGATGCATGACTTTTACTCGTAGTGTAGTATTGTAAATGTTGTACTGATACTTTTTCTGAGGATCTAAGTACTTCTTGCACCACTGCATGGTGATGATGGTTGTTTAAATCACATGGCAGTCAACTGAGAGCTGTTTAAGTCACATGAACTAAGTGAATGAATCAATGACTAAATGGATTAACCTTAAATTACCCTTATGACCTCATTGAGCCCTCCTCATGGTGTGTACGACACGCAGAGGTTTGAATACCTGGGACTCTTCACAAGCCAGTTGATGTTAAAGCACATTCAATGATTCAAGAAAACAACAGTGTGGTATTTTAATTTCAGCTTGATAAAGTTGTAATGAAACTAATCAAAACAGAAATGAATACTACAGTGTAGATTAGAAGAGTTAACTTGAATCAGCAAACTAACAGACAACAACAAATCTTTACACTGCGAATGAGCCAGTAGAGAAATGACTGGGTTTCCTCCCCTCCTTCTCCCCTTTTGTTAAAGTCCACTCTGTATTTGTTAGTCTGGATGTTTCCAAAATCCAGAAACCAGAGATCTGAGGCCCTAAACCTGTGATGCCATCAGCATTTACAGCCCCGAGCTGCTAATTTGCATCTCTTTGCAGTAGAGAGGAGCCAGTGATTTTGCAGACCCAACGATTTTTTGACTTTTAACTAACACAAGCATTATTCTATGGCAATGATATGAGCCTAAAAATGTACTCTTGTTCCATTGATATCAGCCTTCATGTTTTTGAAATCTAACATCCTTTCAGAAATATGGTGAGAAATAGATGCCCCAAACAACAAAAAAGTTACTGTCTTGGGTCATTATAACCTTGCATCCAGCCTTGAAAAAGAGTATGCTATACTGTGCATCTTTATTATGTGACTCGATCAAAGATAGCTTATTAGAAACCACAGACGTGGATAAATGAGAATTTATTCTGTAAAAACTGTCTATCATAATTTTTTTATTCAAAACAAATCTTGCAGTTGCCCTGTCGTTTTGATCTCGGCATGTAAAGTTAAATGAATAAATTAGGATTCTTCTACAAGAAATAAGTAGGTTTCTCTTAAGAACACAGATAATTAATGGACCAGCCAACATTCATGTCAGCTCCGCAATATGGAAACATAATCTGTATGCGAGTAGTAGCATACGCAGTGTGCTCTACTGTTTGATAGTGTGCTATAACGTCCACGAACACACACACACACACACACACACACACACACACACACACACACACCACTGTGTTTTATTCATGAACTCTCGTTGGTCATCACTCATTACACAAGCGATCAACGCTCCCTTTTGTTCATGTACTGCTGTACTTAACAAGTTGTCTTTTCATGTTAGTCCATAGCTAACCATGATACGTTTTGTTTGAAGATACTGAAGGCAGAGGGACTCTAATCTCATTTCTGTAGTCTAGATTTCTGTACATATGGTTGAAATTTAACAGCGTTCTGAAATCAATATTGCCACCAAAAAACAGCTGAAGAAACCAGTAGGAACATATGGAAACAGGTGCTGACTGATTCTGCTACTAAACAAATATTTATGTACACAGTGTGTCTGTAAACAGTTTTTCCATTGTGACTTTTAACAAATAACTCAATTTTAGAGCCTTTTCTTGATTAAATTCTTGGATAATAGAGCCGTTGATTGCGAGCACACTGATTGGCACACAAAACTGTCAATCATAATATCAAATCTCTTTTTTATAGCACCAAACATATCAGAAAAAAACTTGAACATACAGCAGCTTAAAAAGACCTAACCTAAAACTTTATTTTATTCCATTTTTATTGATGCATACTTTGCCCATGTCCCATCAGCTAACATGGAGGGAACAGGGTTTTGGGCTTCACTTTTAAGGTGCTTGGGTGCTGTCATATCGTCCATCTTTATTATACAGTCTATAGCTAAAGCAAACCACATGGTACAAGCAGTCACACCAGAGTTTGTTTCTTTTAATCTAAATAAGCAAGTGTGAGCACACCCACAAGTCTCTTGTCAACAGCTTTTATCAAACTTGTATTTTAGGCTAAACTGGCCAACCATTCGACAGACATCAGCACCCTAACGACCTCCCACTTGACAGCCAAGCTAAAAACGTTCGACATTGTATGCTTCAAAAAAGCTTAAGGTTTGATTTTCTTTCATCTGGTTTTGTCCTTGCCGCTGCCGGTGTAAAATATATATATAAACGAACAATTTAGAGTTGCTTTTAATGATTGTTTTGTATATTTCATGAGATCAAATATAGAAGCAATATTAATATTAAAAATAACATTACCAAGTCAGCCAAGCTCCACCACCAACCGGAGCAGTTTTAATGCAGCTTGCTTTGAACAAATGTCTGGATCTCTGCCTGGAAGATGTAACACCAGTGTTCCACAAGCTATTATTATATTTGGTGTTTTTGCTATGTGGTGGTGGAAAACAATTGAAAAATCCACAGCCAAGAGTGTGCTGCAAGTGTTCATTTGGGCAGAGATGGCAACTGAAACAGGCGCCACATATGGGCTGTCACTCTTATGTTCTTCAAACAATCCAGTGACAAGTCATTCTCTCAGGCAGTTGTCACCTTTGAAGTGGCCCCTCATCAAGAGAAAATTTGTCCTCATGGAATGACGGTTGTCATTTACAATGGCTTTGCTGCTTATTACTGAGCAGGAAGTCAGTGACACCTGTCAAAATACACGGTGAGGAGGTGGACATGGTGCAATTCTACAAGTACCTGGGGGTGCATATCAACAACAAGCCGGACAGGACTAATAAAACACATATTGTACAAGAGGTGGCAGGATACTGTTTTTTCAAAAGCATCACTTCTATCAGTATTGGCCAGCACACTGCTCTTTGCAGTGGTGTGAAAACAAGATCTCCACCAAACTTCAGGGAGAAAAAAGAAATGTTTCTATTGTCTGGACTTGAACGACCTGGAGGCTGCAGGAGAGAGTGAGACAAAAAAATAAACCCAAATTCCATCCTCGATAACATTTCCCACTGCCTCTATGGTGATATTAGGCATCTGCTTAAACACCCCAAGGTGGCAGCACGGAGGTCTCTTGGTTAAAATTTGCTCCACCCACCAACAGACTCCTCCATTTCTAAATGGCCCTTTAGTCCCTGCAAACTGGGAAGGTGTTGAAGCAGACCGTCTGTACTGACCTAAGATTACCAAGTATCCTGGATTGTTCTTTGCATCAGTATATTTATAACCATTTACTGGCGCATTTCTGTCCTCTGGACATGTTTGTGCATAAATTACTGATCATAAGGCAGCTTTTACATGTGTGATATCTCTATCATCCGAGTTTTTGTGAAGGCTGCAGTTGCCAGAGCTAAATCCACACAGCACAACCTGCAGAGTGTATTCCATCAGCATTTGTATTAGTGAAGGAGTTTAGTGTTGAACTGCTTTAAGCTGAGAGACTTTTTGTCCATTAATATAAAGTGGCTTTTTGTAGACTTGTCGGTCGGAATTAGAATTTTGCAAACCACATTCTTTCGCTTTTTCTCCCTAAATCTCTATTTTCTCTATTGGCGATGTTTTTCCTTCTCCAGTCAGAATGCATGGTGATACATCTTTTATGCACTTATTGTGCGTCTTTGGAGTCTTTCACCACTGCAGAAGTGAATACAAAGCACCAATACAGCAAAAGAGAAGGAGCCAGAGACAGAGAGCACTGTTACCATTGTGTTTTTATTGCAACTCAAATGTCAGAAAAAAATGTTTGTATTGTATGTTTTTGCAAAGCACAAATGCTCTACATTTGTATATTTTTTTGTAGCACATACGTTCCTTGACAACACTGTGGTGAAGGTTGGCTTGGGTTTAGGCACAAAAATCACTTGGCTAAGGTTAGAAAAAGATAAGACTGATATTCAGTGGGTCAGATGCTGCAAGGTGATGCTGATGCAAGGTTTGGTGCTGCAAACGCCACTGGGAAATGCCACAATGTGCCACTCAAAATGTCCAGGTTTAGTAAGAAACAAACAGGTTCAGTGGCCCACACACTGCTGGGAAATGCTACAAAGT
Organism: Cephalopholis sonnerati; assembly: GCA_019142605.1. Lineage (NCBI taxonomy): Eukaryota > Metazoa > Chordata > Actinopteri > Perciformes > Serranidae > Cephalopholis > Cephalopholis sonnerati. The sequence continues at coordinate 33,153,777 of JAGQAX010000001.1, read as the reverse complement.
GTTGTTGAATAACACCCAAGTTAAGCGCCACAAACTCCACTGGAAAACATCAGAATGTGCCCCTAAAAACACACAGGTTTGGTTAGAAATACCTAGGTTTGGTGCCACAAATGCCACTGGGAATAGGCACAATGTGCCACTCAAAACACCCAAGTTTGGTACGAAACACCCTGGTTCAGGGGCCAAAACGCTGCTGGGAAATGCTGCAAAGTGTGGGTAAATAACACCCAAGTTCAGTGCCACAGACGCCACTGGTTAATGGCATCATAATGTGCAGCTAAAAACACACAGGTTTAGAAACACCCAGGTTTAGTGCCACAAATGCTGCTGGGGAACGTCAGGCTGTGCTGCTCAAAACACCCAGGTTAGGTACGAAACACCCAGGTTCAGCGGCCTTAAAGCTGCTGGGAAATGCTGCAAAGTGTTGGTAAATAACACCCAAGTTTGGTGCCACAAACGCCGCTGGGAAATGTAATAATGTGCCCCTAAAAACACACATGCACAAATCTGCTGGGAAACATCACACTGTGCCGCTAAAAACACCCAGGTTTGGTGCCATAAACGCTGGTGGAAACACCATGAAGGGTCGCCAAAAAACAACTGGTGTATTTGGTTTCAAACAGTGGTCTGCAGGTGACTGCAGCTTTGCAGGAGGTGATAGGCCATCTGCAATCCTTTCCACCTCCCAATGACAAAGTCAGCTTATTTATAATCATCATAGAAACATTATATGACACCTATGAAATGTGCAAATGTAACATATTAGTAGTTTGCAGAGACGTATAATGCAAACATTTTCTTCTGGCGACTTGGCTGTTTATTCCTATTTTAGGTACGCAATCATGAATCTAGCATCTAATAACACTTGTATCCAAATTTCTAATTTAACATTTGTATGTAAAAGTCCAAAAATATAATCATACATGGCAATAATACTTCTTCCCCCACCACTGCAGTTTGCGTAACATAAACAACAATCTATGTTTCTAAAGGTTTATATAGGTTTGTTTTCTATTTGTTTGCCTGAATCTGTTGTTTCCTAATGAATCTCTTTTGCTGCAGCCAGATTCCAATCTCCTTATGGTGATCATTAAAGTTCCCTCTCAAACAAGGATAATAGACCCTTTCAACCCTTTTCAGTGTATTAAAAAAAGCCTCCATTGTATTTTTTTCTCTCATATTTGTAATAGTCTTTTAAACCGTATTTCCTTTTATTACTGAGGGAAAAGGGATTAAAGAAAAAAATTTACATTTGTCTGTCTCAATTAAAACTCTTCTAATCAGCACTGCATGACTGAAACTGATATATGAAGTCTCTCAACACTAATTAAATATTACCACATTAATTTGGAGACAAGAGTAATTTTGAAACACCATTGTGGAGATGAGTGGCATTAATGGCATTTTACATTTTTTGCCCCCAGGTCAAATCTTTGTTTCTTGGAATGGCAGATTGGGAAATAAACTAAACAGCAGCTAAGATATTTATTTAAACACATATAATTCATCTGAGCAACAATAAATAACTGTGCTGCTCCTGCGAGGAGCCTCAGCACTGTGCTATTAGTGAGAAGCTGCTGAATGTCTTTGTTAAGTCTGTGTCGCTAAATCTAAAGATGGAATCCAAACCTGAGTCAAGAGTCGTGTTAAATGTCTTTTAATGTGTTTTTCTGTTAGCTTTATTTGCTGTTTCAGATGGATGGCATTCATATCACCAGTGCTAAAAATATGAACAACCAAAGTCTGGCAGTTTCAGCTGAGCTGAATGTAACCTCCAGCCTGAATCCCTCATGGCCTACCAGGCACACAACTCTAAATGTGGCTCACCACCGTGAACTGAGGTTCATCGCAAATCCATTAATTTTACAGAAGAGTGATTTCAGATTGGAGTCACTAATTTAGTCGAAGTGCAATACACCTGATATATGTTTTTAATATTTAAAAGAAAACGTAGCTACATGAGTTGGAAATTTGGAACAAATGGTCATGTTAAGGTTTTCAAGATATTTCTCAGAGACTCTCCTGGGATGGGAGTGCTGTGGTTTTTAATTTTAATGGATTGTATCATGAGGTACCTCTCTTAATTTACAGTTTAACCCATGTTGTTTAATCTGAGGGATTGAGAGCATATACATTTTAGGAATCTATGCATCAAAATGTTGCCTCAGTCATAACAGATAAATTAATGGTGCTACGAATTACAGAACCTAAAACTGGAGTAAATGGCCAGTATTTGCTTTGAAAAAAAATTATTTCCAAAACAAGAACTGAGGTCTTAATGATAAACAAGGTGGGTCCGAAAATACTGTGATGGTGCTGCAGACATGTATGAGATCACAGAGGGGCCAGAACATTTTAAAAGACACTGTAAGTAATTTTAGCAGGAATTTTTAATCGCATTTTGAAGACGGTGACTACATCCGTGATAGAATTAGCCATCAAACCCTCAAAAGATTCATCCATCTTTCTGTCAGCCATCCTCCAGGACATCAGGAGCATGATTGGATAAAAGGGGAAAAAATGTTACCCGCCCTGTTGTCATTACCAATCCAACACTGACAGATCTATTTTTACTTCAAGTAATGAGGAAGGAAGTTGGTTAATTCTGCCTTGATCCTTCTTGAAAGCCTAGTGGGGGTTTCAGCCTGTGCAAAGAGGCAGAGGGACGTCTAATGGTTTCTTTAATGTGTAGTTTAAATATATCTTTGTCAGTGAGACCTTTAAGAGAAAATGTACAGATGAACAAGTGCGAATATCATCCTGTCATTCTTTTCCGAGACCCTGCTCTTATTTTATATGCTTTAGGGTGTTTTTGTGTGCTTGCTTGGATATTTTTTTCTGGAGTGGAAAGGTTATTGTAGCCGTCTTCAGAAAGCTGTTGATGGTTTTTAATACAGTGTCACCTACAAGGATTTGGCAACAGATAAAATATAGATACCTGACAATTCAAGGTACTTCCTCACACTGATGCTAAAATCCAACTTTGATATAAAGCAGCCCTACTGATTTGTTTGCAAAACTACACACGATGGCCTCAAACACACAGAAGACAGGATAGTTACCACACTATAGATGGTATGACAAATTTATGTTGTCTCACTGTACATATGGTCATATCACACAATGCTATCCTCAGTGAGATGTCTACCATGTTCCTTCTGTTTGTTTTTCATTATGGGAGTTTTGTAGTAGTACTGTGTGTGTGCTTGCTTGTTTGTATGGAAGTTACTATCTTCATTGGTTAAACTATCTACTAGTGTAGTGGTACTTAAGCAGCTCTGTGAGGCTGTACTCGTACTATAATGACAATGCTAACATAGTGATGTTTAGAAGGTATTTGAGCTCTGATTCTGACCCTATTGGAGCCACTAAGCTGGGCTGGGCTGAAATGTGTCATAATTCCCCCAGGGCTTGAATCAATTCCTGTTCACTCCTATTTCCCTTTTTTTTTTTTTTAACATAGACCTTATAGTCTGTATAATTCCATGAATATTGTATGGGCTGTGCTGCCATCACTCCATCCCGACTCCTGCCCGCGTTAATGAGGAGAAGTGTTTTACAATTTCTATTTAAAGGTCTATTGTGCTGGATTTAGTGGCATCTAGTGGTGAGGTTGCAGATTGCAACCAACTGAAACTTCCCCCATGTGCCAAGCATGTGGTAGAATTATTGTGGTCAGCATGATAACATGAATGACCCTATCGAAAGCCAGTGTTTGGTTTGTCCATTTTGTGCCACTGTAGAACAACATGGCAGAAAAGACTTTTGGGGTTTTAATTGGGCTTGGACCCAAAATCGCTGCCATGGTTTGGGCTCAGGTCAGGCTTGGACAGAAACTATGGTTAATGTAGGGTCAGGCGTGACTTTCTCGGCCCAATTATAGTTCTAGAAGGTATTTACCCTCCTTCATTATGTTAGCTTAGCATGGTAGGATTTGCTGATAAACACAGGAGCAAAAAATGCAGCTAAGGCTCTTTGGATCAGTATTAATGTTGCAAGTATTTTGTCTTAAATGAAAGTATTTGATGAATTTACATTTTGTCCTGATTCATTCATGTCATTTTCATTTTCCGTAACCGTTTATCCTGTTCAGGGTCGTAGCTGACATTGGGTGAGAGGGGGTACACCCGGTACATCCTGGCGACCTGTCCAGGGTGTACTTGTCCAGGGCGGGGTACACCCTGGACAGGTCGCCAGACTATCGCAGGGTTGACACATAGAGACAGACAACCATTCACACTCACATTCACACCTATGGACAATTTAGAGTCACCAGTTAACCTGCATGTCTTTGGACTGTGGGAGGAAGCTGGAGTACCCAGAGGAAACTGTAAGGAAACGGTGACACAGGGAAAACAGGCACACTCCACACAGAATGGCTTCCCCACCCCGAGTGTGAACCCTCTTGCTGTGAGGCAACAATGCCAATAACCACTGCACCACAGTGCTGCCAGTTTGTCCTGATGATGGCTTTAGATGAAAAGGAGGGGGATCACCAAAGATATTACAGATTTCAGTGTGATTGTTAGTTGTTGAGATATTTCACTTTGAACCAAAAATGTCAATAAAGTCAGGGACTCACCAAAGTTATTGGGATTCATCCTCCAGGGGCCATAAATGTCTGCACAAAATTTATTGGAAATCATTTTCAGTGGAAATTATTTCAGTCTGAACTAAAGTGGACTGACTGACCAGCTCTGCAGAACCTAGAGCCGTGCCACTAGCATGGCTTAAAAAACATAAGCATACATCCCCCTTGATAACTATTCACCCGGCCCTCCACGTGCTCCTAATTACATACCTCAGTTTTTATGTTTTTTTCATGTGTGTAGAAAAGGAAGCGAAATCCCTGCAGAGAGAGTAAGAGACAAACAGAGCGAGGCAGAGATTATGCATGGTGTCTCCACCCTGCAGGCTGGTAAAGCGTATCGAAGGTTGGCTAGACTGCACTGGGCAGCTGCTGTGGCGTAAAGATGTGCCACCCTGCCAGACACACAGATGTAGAGTAATGAGTCATTGTGTGCTGGAATTTTGTCAACAGCCTGCATCTCCCTTCTGCCTTCCTCTCTCTCTCTCTCTCTCACCTTCTCCCTCTTTCTGTGTCTCCACCTTGCTCCTTCTCTTTGTATTGTGTCTCACTCTGTGTTTATACTTTAATTAGACCTGAATTTTGACTTTAATGAGTGTCCTCCATGCCTGTGCTTGTTTTCATTTGAAGAATGGCACTGACATGGTGTTCAGATGAGGACTTGACTCTCACTTGTGACCACATGGTATAAAGTAAAGTTTAATAAGGTCAGATTACACAAAGCAGCTGCAAAGGGCAAAATTTGTAAAGGTCACAGGCAGGGGTAGAAAGGTCTCAGCATGCAGCTCAGTAGGGAAAAATGCAGAATAATATGACAGTGGGAAACAATGAGCGACAAGAAAACAAAGTCACTGAAAATGCTGCATTCATTTCAGGTTCTTTCCTTCCCTTTTGCCCTCACTAATTATTTGATTCAGAGACCAAAGCCTGTCTTTTGTTAAAATGAGTTAAGCTTTTCTGTGCACCTTTATTCCTCATCTTCAGTCATAGTCTGGTGAAACGGTGGAAAAGTGGATAGTTTTTCATGATTGACTTATTTCAGACTTTTTTTTTTATTGTTAAGGGAGACTGAGGTTGGTTGGCAACAGCGGTTGGTTGGCACACAGCTATTTTCTGCTCCTTTGAAGGCCAGAGAAACAAAAATGTAACATCAAAATGTTTGCTTTCTTCGCCTGCACCTTGTTAAAACATCTGTAAGTCAGTTCCTTTGGTGAGGGTAACATTTCAGCATTGAATGTAAAAAAGTGGTCTGTGAATAGATGAAGTGTAAAACCATGTTGGAAATATTCTTTAATAGACATAGGAATCAACTACATTACAATGGAAGATTTTAAAGTCTGTGATGAGTGATGGTAGCTGGCTGTGAGCTGGGTTGGCTGGCACACGTGCCAACCAAAGTAACTCAGTTTTGAGAGATTATAACTATTTTAAAAAGATAAAAAGTGATGTTTATGTTTTTAGTTATTATAATAATTTTGAATAGTCAATGGCAAAAGTAATAAGACAGTCCTACTGATAACATGCTTAAAAATATTTTTTGGCTTTGAATTTGAGGCTCACTCGAGCAGCTGCGACGACCCCTGGATTTATCACAACAAGGTCATATTTTAATACATTTGGCAATTCTGTTTGGTCCCCTATAAGACATAACCTTGGTGATTTAGGTACCGTCATACCCAATCACCTCCCCATGTGATCCACAACTTTTTCCCAAAATGGGTTAACCAGTTCTTGCATGTAGAAATGTTCCTGTTTCTGTCTGACATTTCCAACATAAATTATTAGCCAGTAGACCCATCCTGTACAGCTTAGAAGGAATAATATTCTACTAGATTTTCATGTTTTCTGGTTCTTTTTAAATTAAATGTTCATTTTTTTTTCTATCAGTTGCTTCATGTTTTTGTACCCACAGCATTTTAACACTTTGCAAACCAACCCCGACCCCGTAATTGAGCTGATTGGCACAAACAGACAACACAGCTTTAATTGCAGATCACCTAATTGTAGAAGACATTGGTGTACATTAAAACATATTTATAGCTTAGACTCTTACCTTCCATTTGCTGCTGGTTAGACTATTCTTGCATAAATTATGGCAGAGACGTATAAGGCAGACAATGAGAAGTATGCAGACTAACCCCGGTCACTCCTATTTTATCAGTTTGATTGGCAGCAACATATATTGCTTTTCATACATGAAATCAAGACCACATTAGTTCAGAAGGCAACTAGCCACCCTTTTTTTAACCATCCTGCTGCAGAAAGCTACTGTAGTTGGAAAATACTGTGTGGCTGGAATGTAGATCATATAATAGAGTAATCATTTACATAAAATTAGACCAAAAATAGATAACACAGAATACATATTTACAAAAACACAAAATCAGGGGATAATTTATTAACACACAGTGATCAATCTCAGCCTCATCTCACTATGGTTTGCTCTTGGAACTCTTAAGCAGGTGTCTCGGCCTGCAGCTCTCTTTACATGGTGGAATGTAGATTCGGGGTTTGAAAAAGGAAGGGGGGCTGGATGTGGAGCTTTGTCAGCAAAGCACATTGTGGCAAGATGGATTAGGAAGGAAGTGGGAAAAGTTAAACTGGTTGATGTAAAACAGTGCGACTTGATAGTCGTTGAAAGCATGTCAAAGAGTCCGATGGAAAAAGTCTTGAAAGTCACAGTTCTGGGTGCGGGTGGGTGGGTGGGATGGATATGTACCCAGAGGCAGGTTTTCCATTTAACAAGAAGTCTCCAATAAAAAGTGTAGTTGATGGAGTCTCAAGCAGAGTGGATGCAGTGAGAGTGTAGAGGGGTGACAGACAGCTTTAGAAAGAAGGTTTGACAAAGAAGTTAATGAAAAGTTTGAGACTAAGTCTGTTATGCTTCACTTTGATTTGAACTACTTGCCAGGTGGTGTTTTTGGACCATGTGTTGTACCCAGTAAGGCAGTCTGTTCCCAAATTGCTACAAGTGTAAGAATTGTGTTAGCGATTTTACCCCGAGATGAACCAAGATGTCTACTTTGCAAAGGGAATCATGCAACTGTGCAAAGAGTGTAAGGGACACAGAAATAATCGGGGCTAGAACAAAGAAAGACAGAGGAGCATGGAGGAGGTAAGACAAGGTGTGGTGTGAGACAGGACGCAAATCAGTCCAGAAGCATGAGGAATTTTGTTCTTGTAAGAATCAGGTTTTTGGCCTTTTTGGCAGTGGTAATTAATGCTGGCGTAGTTGTGCAGCAGCAGAGAGAAGCTTTTTGGCTCTCTCAAACACCTGGAAAAAAGAGAATTTATTTTATTTTTATTGGAGATAGTGGTTTAAATCCAGTAGTTGGCGGTGATGCAATTGTTTAGATGCCAACCACTATTAAAAACCAAACAAGAAGAACATGCAGCAGGCTTTGCCCATATTTCCTCCTGAAACCACTAAGTGAAGAAGTGTCTGTAATAATAATAATAATAATAATAAACTTCATTCTTATAGCACCTTTTATACAGGAAATGCAGCACAAGATGCTTTACAATGAGGGCAGTATAAACACTGAGTGCTTCACATGAAAATAGACAGAATGAACATAAAACAGAACTGAGTCATAAAATCACAGAATTGTAAAACTATAAATCATAAAATCACGTAAGATTTTAAAAGAGTTGCTGCAGCGTGAAGCGTAAAAAGAATTGTTTCAGACCTGTATCAGGAAAGTCAGGGCTAGTTAAAGGTTAAAGAGAACAGATATGTTTTAAGCTCTCTTTTAAAAATACTTAGCGAGCTAGCTTCCCTGATATCTATAGGGTAGTGTGTTCCATAGCTTTGGGGCGTAATTGACAAAGGCTGCACCCCCAATCTTCTTCCAGCTGTTGCTGGGAACCTCCAGTAAGCCAGCAGCAGATGATCACAGTGTTCTTTGAGGCTAATAGTTGACAAGGGCGTTAGCGATGTAGCTTGGTCCCAGCTCATGTAGGGCTTTGTATACAAGGAGGAGGACCTTAAGATCAATTCTAAATGTAACAGGAAGTCAGTGCAGAGCAGCTCAGACGGGCCTGATGTGCTCTCTCCTCTTGGTTCTGGTTAATAGCCGAGCTGCAGAGTTTTGAATGAGCTGAAGTTTCTCAGTGGTGTTTTTTGGGAGGCCAGTAAAAAAGTGCGTTACAGGAGTTGAGTCAGCTTAAAATAAAGACATGAATCAATTTCTCTGCATCTTTTTCTGTTAGAAATGGTCATACCTTAGCTTTGTTTCTGAGGTTGAAAAATTAGGTTTTCTTCACCTTGTTAATGTGGGAGTTGAAGCTTAGGTCTGAATCTCGGATCACACCAAGACTTGTAAACTCAGATTTAATCCAGGGAGTTAATTTCCCCAGATTATTAAGCAGCATTTCCGTAGAAAGATTCGATCATCTAATGCTATACTTTTGCTCCCTGCTGGTGGAAATGCGACAAAATATTCGACTTGAGTTCACGACACACAATATGTAAAGTCTTTATGAGTAGTGTCCACACGTCACAGAGGTTTTTATTTTACACGGATGAAAAGGCCAGGCCCTCTCTCCTTCATCAGTCACCATTTGCAGTCTACCAAACAGCAGAACATGAGTGTCTTTGTGCAGTTATTTATTTGGTAAGCAGTGTGTATGCTGTGCACATTTTACAGTTAAATGCCGTTCATCCACGTAAGCAGACAGAACCTATGGATGTTTAAGTTTTCTTTTTTCTGGAGTGACAGTGAGCCACCATTTACTGTAAACGACTGGCTATAAGATTATCACAGCTAATACTTTCAGTCCATGAGGAAACTTCAATAACTACAGTAAGTACTATAAGAGGTTTTTAGCTGAAAATCAGTTAAAGTGCTTTGTATGTGGAAACAAAATCTTAATATGTACAAATATGAGATGTCTTTGAAGTTAGAGGGGGGTCAGGTTGACTTTGTGGTCAGTATTTATGCGGAGGAGAATGAAAGGGAGAAGTGATGCGGACAGAATTCTGCCACAGATGTTTTACTGCAATTTTAACTCATTGAAGCTGAAAAATTGAATAAAGCAATTTAGAAAATAATAATCTGCAAGATTATTAAGCAAAAAGGCCAAACATTCAGGTGTCCTAGCTTTTCCAATTTACAAATTTCCTTTCTTGTGTGTGTTTGTTTCAAATAATTGTACATGGAAAAGCTTTGGGTTTATGATAGGTGGTCGGACTAAAAACAGAACTTGAAATGGGCATATGTCAATATTAAATAATATAATCAACAAATTGATGTATAGAAAAAAAGTAGGAGATTAAAGTAAAATAGTCATTAGTTGTAGCCCTACATTTCTCTACATCTAAAAGACAAATGTGATGTGATTTTTTTTTTATACCTCCACAGTTGTCCCTTTTCCACAAACTCCACACACCTCTTCCTACCCAACAGCAGCTTTAGTTGGAGTTGCAGCACAAGACTGTAGCCAAACATGTTCCAAACTCAGACAATGCACTGCGTTATCACCAGCTACAGTGCCATCCGCTGGCTGGCTGGGCTGATGTGTGGACCCAGCGTGGCTGGATGTGGAGGAGAGATAGGGTGCTGCGATAGAGCCCAGGGCTAAAGAAGAGCATTGTGTGTTGCTAAACCACAGACCCACAGTGTTGTCTTAGTTATGCATCAGAGAACTGGATGCGTCTTCTTCAATCACCCAATTTCAGCTCCCCCATTCCCTCACTGTCTCTCACATCCTGCCAGTTCTCTTATTTAGTCAAACGTGCGAAGCTATGTGTACAGGCTTAAAGAGTGGAGACTGCTGCTTGCTGCCCTACATCCTAATGACTCGTCCTGCTTTCTTTCAGGTGTCCTGATGTGAAAAGGTGGACCTAATGGACTGGAGGAATGTGGAAAATGGCCAATTGCCGGTAAGGTTCAAGAGAAAAAAGTTTGGAAAATGAGTGACACAGAAAAGATTTTCGTGTGTTGCAATAAGTCAGGGATGAAATGGGGAAAGATGAAAATGGTTGCATTGATTGGATTACTCTGCAAACCATAGAAAGAGGGAGTGAGAGAGGAAATGGCTCAGAGATCTTAGTTTAATAGTATTCTTTCATACAGGCCCGAGCTAATCATCGGAGAGTGTGACTGACTTTGAGTTATCACCCCTTTTATTGTATCAAAATTGATCACATTATCTCCTATCCATCTCTGTACATTCATCTCTGGTGAAAGTGGTTGTCCAAAGCACATAATGGACAGATTAGAAGAAAACCTCTGTTCTGGCAACACTCAATATTTCCCCATTAGTGCGGTGGCCTCTGGGATTAGACCTCTGCCACACATTAAAGATGTCAATACTGCTAATATTGTTTTTGGAGGTCCTCCACCTTCTTAGAGCTACAGCTTGTGTAACCAGATCTGTTTGATAAGATCTATTGAGCAGCTCTGAGACTGGCAGTAGGAGACCTATAGGTCGTATCTTCTATTTGAGAGAGGAAGGCTGCGGGATAAAATGGCCTTAGAGTATTTTTCCTGAAAGTAGCTCTACTCAGACTGTTGGAGATCACAGATTCGTGATTCACAAAGCATGCCAGTATCAGATTTAATACACACACAAAAAATAGTCAATACACACTGAAAAGAGGGATTGAATTTCACCTATGTGGCACAATTGTAGAATGCTTATTCCTGTAAAATGATTTATCTTGTTATCCAAAAAACCCTAAATTTTAAGTGTGCTGTTGATGGATGTTAATATTCTCCCACAGTGCAATGCTCACTAAGCCCCCAGGAACAGCTCCAGGCTTTGTAGCTAATCTGACATAGTGGCCAAACCATAGAATTACAGTTTCCGGGTCTGTCGCATGATGCCTTTGGGCCCAAATAGACGTTTTGCTGTACTTACACTGTGAAAGAGATGTCTGTAAATCAGGGGCTGATTTTCATTTATTAATTTATATTTTAAAGTGCATCGCTTTTTCAGTATGAACACTTAAATAGCCCTTATTTAAATCCGTAGACTGTAAAAACAATAGACGTAACTACCCAGATGTCACCCATTGGTCTGTGGACTCCCCTTTTTGAAGTCTTAGCACTTCGGCTGTTGCCATCATGTTTTTTTAGAGCTGGAAGTGACCATATTTGGGTGAGAGGCTGCTGCTGTGAAAGAGCGACGTGTGGATCTGACACACTATTAGCTGACAGCCTGTCACTCAGAGTCATCCGCTCTTACGCACGCATAACTTTAAATCTTAATAAAAATGTAACTCACCCTAATGTAATTCACCCTCATACAGTTGTCATGAACAGGGAAAATAGCTATAAAAAAACAAAATTCATTTTTCAGCTATGGAGGTTCACTTGTTTAATGTGAGCGAGCCTGAGACCGAGTAGCTTGGAGGCGGGGTTAAAGGTAACGCTGGTGCGCTCCGTGGGCCCATGGTTGTGGGAGATCCAGGTAATTTTATGCACGGAAATAGAACTTTTTTGGCTTCATACAAAAGTGTATGACTCCCTGTAAAATTAAAGCTTGAATTAATGAAATTTGAATTTAGATTTTTTTACTTTGTACATAATGTAAAATGAAGGATGTTTGCGAAGAACTATGAACACCACACGCTGCTAGCAGTTAAAGCACATCATTTGGCTCATGCTATGCTCGGGGTGTACTGGCATGTGACAGGAGCAAACGTTTCCTGCCTTCCTGTCTGTGTTTCAAGAGCAAAGGACAGAGCCTTATATAGTTTTTTTAACCGATCATTTAAAGTTGATAGTTACAGAATATTTTCCTATGAAATTATGTCATGTATTTCTGACTTTGAACATTATCTTACTTTAGTGTGGATCAATATGTAGGGTCATCAACCAAACAAATATGACTGACCTGAACTGACTGATGAGTTCCCCTGCTTTTGACTGGCGTCCCCCAAGACGTCAAGACATTGGTGCTTTTAAAAAGCACTCATTAAAACAGAAAACAATGACATAAGGTCATTAGTAACAAATTGACTGACAAAGTCCAAAAAAAAAACTGGAACGACAGAATAAAGCACCTGTGAGATATGACCAAAATTATAACTCTGGGGTGTGTGGGTACCCCAGTGTGTAGGACGAGGCTTAAATCTACAGTTGAATTGACATGTATCAGCATGTTTTCTATCATTTATGTTAGTGTAAAACATTAAAGTATTTTAAGTACCCTCACCCCTCTCACTATTTAACAATCTTACTGTTTTTATCAGTGTGTGTGTGTGTGCCCAATTCGCGTCTCTTGTTCTGTATGTTATTTTATATTCTGTGAGGTGACTTTGGGTGTTTTGAAAGGCGCCTTTTACATAAAATGTATTATTATTATCATTATTATCATTAGCAGTAGTAGTAGTAGTGGCATTATTATTATTAAGTATATTTTGGCAAAAACAGTATACTGTGACAAATAGTATATCATATACCACTATAACCTATACAAGCAAGCATGTCCCAATTACATAGAATATATTGATTCTAAGCAGGTTTTGAGTATACAGTGATATATGCTCAAAAAATTGTAAGAAAGTATGCTCAAACAGACAATGTATACTAAATACGGTCGATTTTTGAGTGCACTGTCGATGAACATCATTGTCCAACAATGCACAAAGAGAATAGAGGTGCTGCCCACAGCTGGGGGAAAAAATAAATACATTTTGAGTGGTGTGGAAAAGCTGAAAAGAAATAATGGAAACCAACAGAAAAGTATTAAAACACTTTGGCAGTAGTACATATGGTATAGTATTCTTATCTACTGTAATATGGATTTGTGACACAGCCACTGACTGCTGTATAAATTACCAAAAAGCAGCAATAGTGCATCTTTACCACAAGAGAGCACCATTGCGCTTCCTTTAAACATGAGAGCACAAATCCAGCAGCTCTGCGCCCACATAGTGTATTGTTGTATTGTGGACAGTATGATATTGTACTACCTGAGATACATTAAACATTATGTTACCTAAACTATATTAAACAAAATTACTGTATACTGTAAACAAATGTGTAATATCAGATATGAATGAATTTTAAATTATTTATCAAGAAGGAAACATTTTTAATTTCTAGCCAAAATGTTTAGAAATGACTCAGTGTCTCAATTATCAGTGCAAAGTACAGGTTAAGGGCAGCAGTGTATGTTTTTGTGATGGATTTTCCAACATTATGGCCCACCTTATCACCATTTTCTTACAGAGCTGGCTCATGAATGAGAGTAGGCTGAATCCCTCTCTCTGCGCCGTCCTGTATATAATTTCAGTGGTAAATGAAAACATATACTCCTGCGTGTGTGAGAACGTCCTCTCAGTGCGGCAGTGCTGAGGTCATATCCATTGGGATGGCCTGGCGGTGTGTGGACAGGATGAGGAATAGAGCCCTACTTTCTGAGTTAGATAAATACCTCCATCCGCCTTACTAGAGCATCCACCGGGGACAACACAAAGACCAAAATCAGCAATACATAAGCATCAATAATTAAGCAGCCACACACAGAGTGAGAGGGTGAAGGGAGGGTGGGGTCCTGGACTGTGCACACGGTTGGCTCTGAAGTGATCCTAAATGCTGCTAATGTCTCTAAAGCTTGTCACAGAGGACAAAATGCAGCAGGGCGCATTTTCTTTTAACTAAATGACACAGCTGTAATGCACTCTGGTGTCTTTTCCTTTGTCTCGGTTTTATTTTTTGCCCTCTGTACCCCAATCGCTCTCATTCCCTCACTTGTCTCCATGTCTCTTGTTTCCGTTTTGCTGCTAGTTTTCATAGATTTCTCTCAGACGACTAGACGTATTGGGTCAAACCTATCCTATGAACAAGTACACCCCGTGACCCAACCTGGCTCAGCCTGTGCCTTATCATTTATTTATGGCCACTATCAGTGCAGTGCTGAACAAAACAACAGTGATGTCATTGCTTTCATTTCTTTCAGTGTGTTGACTGAACGATACAATCCCTTTGGCCACCAGCAACAGGAGCTTGGAAAGTTGAAACTACAATAGCATTTAAAACCCTTAGAAAGTTTTAAAACCTGTTTCAAGAATGCAAAAAAATCCAGCTACGCTTTTTGGCTCTACACACAACAATTTCTTGCAAGGAAAGGTTGAAAAGTTTATTTGTTTAGTCCCTCTTTTCAGCACACACACACATGTGGTGTTATCAAGAGGATTCAGTCTGCAGGCAGTTTTATTTTGGAAGGAAAAGGGGCTTTGGTGTTATGTTCCTGTAGGGGCTCTGGGACAAGTGGAGGTCTAGGATTTCTTCCAGTGTCACTTTGTCCTTGTGGAGTTTCTATCCATAGCTCTTTTTTTTCTCCTCCTCTCCCCTATCTTTTGTACGCCCCAGTCGCCCACCAACAGGAATGGCAATTACTTCTGCGGACTGCATGGAAGATGAGTTTGTGCCGCGTTGGTGTCCTGAGTTGCCATTGTGTAATTTATAAATAGGCCACTAGGGGGAGAGGTAGAGCTGACACAGGTGATAGGAAGCAAAGTGGAAGGTGGAAATGTGAACACCTGAAAGAGAGGGGGAGACAGCTTAACTGAGAACATGTCTGAGGAAAAAAAAGAGGAAGACCTGATATAGCAGATCAGGAGTGGAGAAGAGAAATACGAGAATGGTAGTGGAAAATGTAGAAAGACAACGACAGCAGCAACAAGAGGAGGAAAAATTGTTTGTCTGTGGTTTTTCTGTGTGTGTGCGGACGTGAGAGAGTAACCTGTGTTCCCTCCCAGTCATCTTTGGCATCTCGCTCAGCAGTGTATTTCCATTCGCGGGGCATGGAGAGAGCAGTGACCTAAGGGAGACCCTGTAATTATCCTCTGTGTCTGTGACAGGCCTGGATAATCAGTCTCACTGGGAATACTGGCAGAGATCTGTGGACGAGTGATTCTGAAAGACCTAATCCTCAATGAAGCACACTCATAGCTCTCACACTGGTAACTGGAGTGCTCTCACAAGATGCCTTTTTTTGACACACTCACAGGTTATACTGTGTGTGTAATCCCCCTCTTATTCCTCTGTTTATATTGTCTTAATTTCTCAGTAACAGATATTTAATGAATTGTAAGCATATGTTATATTGAAATGTGTCTGAGCAACTGAGTAAAAAAGTTGTTTCAAATTTTCATTTTTAGTGGCAGATTCCTCCAAAATTAAAAGACATTCATTTCAATTTCCTGTTATGTTCAATAATAATGGAAGTTTTAAACCATTTGTAATAGCACTTTCCCAAACTAACGTCTCTTTCCAGCTGTGGCACGCAGCTGTGTTAGACAGCAGTCATCCAAACCAATTATAGCTTTCAGGTTTTTGGTGAACAAAACTTAACCGATATCGATGTTCTGATAACCAAATTATTAGTCGTGACATTTCCCATCCTAACAACATAATGCTACATCGATATTTTTTCATGAGTCGCTTCACAGGAGAATATCTGATCCGTTAGGGCCGACAAAATAGGCGTTTTGATAGCAGATATCATGAGCAAATAATAAGCTACAAGTCACATCACAGTGAGAGTTAGGGCTTCAGGTAGAAAGCGAAAAAGTAAAGGTTAACATTCACACTTAGGCTTTGAAGTACTCAAACACACACACACACACAGACATCAGGATGTGCACACACAAACACAATGGTTCAACATCTCATAAATGTTTCAAAGAGGCTTCAGAAAGAAGTCAGTGATTTGGCACAAGCCACAAATACACACACAGGCAGTAAACACACACACATAACACATGAAAACACTTCAGTATCAATTAATGTGCCAAAATGTATTCACGCACACATTCGTAGACATTTATATTATATGCTTCTCCCCATACTCCGCTCTCGCTGAGCAACAGGAGATGAAATCCTCCCATTTTGAGCGCCAAAGTGTCGTGGGTCAAAGTTCACAGAGAAATAATGACGGGGATGTGTACGCCCGATGAAATTTCTGATGTCTGGGATACTTGTTCAAGTGTGCCATGCAAGATGAGGGGAGCAGCATTCCCACAGGGGGCCTGGGAATCAATTACCACTCTCCCGAGGCAGTGGATTGGCTAGCAGGGAATGACAACATGCCAGACAGCCACACGGTCAGGCTGTCATCATTTGATTTACACATAATCAACTCCTAATTGTATCACATTGGGCTGCAGGTACATGTAATTTAGAACAGAGTGTGAATTCACAGGGGTTTTGGCAGGCAGAGCTATTGTGTCCCTCTGGTAATGAAGGAGAAGCGAGTGCTTTAATGTGCTTGGCCCCTGGTAGTCCTGGGCTGCTAACAGCGCGCAGTCATGGAGGCTCGGGAGCCAGACTTTTGTGCTTTGACAGCTTGATGGACAGCTGACATGACTGGCTCCGGAGTTGCCAGTCAATCCATAACTGAAAGTAGCCCCAATGCAAGTGTCTTCCGATCAAGAAAAAACTTCAAAGGGTTTTTTTCTCCTTCCTGTATATTTGTGTTGTCTTCTCCCTTCTCTCTCAGAGTGATCAGCTCCATGTTGCAACAGTATCCTCTGGACACTGTGAAGTTTGCAATGTGGAACTATTCTTTACAAAGTTTACAGCGAGAGAAATGGCCAGGTTTGTTGTTCACTGCAACGCTGCTGCGAGGTTATCGGGCCGCTTAAATTATTAATTTAATTACGTGACACTCAGAGTGCTCTTACATCAGGTGAGATGCAATAAATCATCATCAGCCTTATGAGGTAACAGATGGCATAATACGTCCTCTGTCTTTAGCATCGTCTAAACTTGCCCCTGTGCTGCATCCAGGACATCAGAGAGAAGGCAGCAGACTCCCTGGAGCATCAAAAGGCAGACAGACTGAAAAAAATAATCACATGACTGCTCTATTAATCTACTGTATTATGGCCCTTGATCGATATATATTTTGCTCTTGTTCAACAATAACCATTTATCAAGTCGGCCTCGCTCTGCAAAGGATAACCTTTTAAGACGTCAAGAGGAAAAAGGGAATTCTGTTTAATATGCACTTTTAAAACAGTTATATATATCAGTGAAATACACTTTAAGGCATTACCTGTACAGTAACTCTAAATGACAGCTCTGCCTGTTAACTGTTACACAAGTTTGATGCAATGGAAATGTTATGCTTTTATGGCACGTTCTGTTCTTCTTTTGTCCCACTGTAACACAGCTGAGGGTGGATATTTTTATCGAATCATCCGCCAGATAGCAGCTAACGTTATATTTTCACCTCTAAGTGAAATTTAAAAGACAAAAACAAGAGACAAAGTAGACTCCAGAATTATTAATGCAGTGACAAACATGTCAGGAGCAAAACGCCTGCCCGTGCCCATTCTTGACTTTTGACAAAGTCTGTTTAAATTCATGAAGGCGTGTCCATTAACTGAATCATCTGTTCACCTGTCAGGTACAAGCTGCAGTGCCATTAGACAAGGACAAGGACAAAATAAAAGCCTGAGGCTTGTCTGTTGAGAGTGAAAAGGAAACTCAGTTTTAATGTATTTCTTTAATCCTGTTTGAGATATCTAAATGACTAATCGGTCATTTTTGTGACCACATGAAATCAAGACGTAAGTGTCCATTTTGAGGGTGACACAGGGGACATACTTGTCAGTACTAAGAATGTGTGCATTTTTTCCCCGGAATAAAAACATGACAGTAGCAGATTACTTTAATTTTGACAAAAATGTAAAACTTTATAAAGTTTTATATAGTTGCAAACTGAATATTTTGGGTTTGGGGCTGCTGATCAGAAAAGAAAAGACATTTGAAGGGGTCATCTTGGCCTCTGGGACTTGCCGACTTGATGTATCATAGACCAAACAACCAGCTGATTAAGCGAGAAAATTACTGACTAATCAATAATGAAAATAATCATTAGCTTTGCATTAAGGTGATGTAAGGTAACTGTTAGAGTTTGGGTTTTCAGAGTGAGGGTTTCTGGCACAACTTCACCCACTCATAGGTGTAGATTTGGGGGGACGCAGGGGAGACGTCCCCCACAGTACTTGGAGTGTGTGCATTTGTTTCCTTCCAATAAAAACATGACAGTAGCAGCGGACTTTTATTTTAACCAAATTAAAGACATTTACACCATAAATTGGTGCATAAAAATTCACCAGAATGCAAAAAATTAAGTGTTTCATGCTCAAAATTTTCTTATTAAGGGCCCCCAAACCTCTCGCTTCATATGTGGCCCCCTCCCAATGTTAAAATGAAACCTACGCCTTTAACTAAAGGTGTATTAGGTGTAGATATACTTAATGAGATGTAAGCAAGCCTTCCAAAAACATGTTTTCAGAACACATGAAAACATGAATTAGATTAGTTAAGTCTTGTACAGAGAGGTAGTAGTGGTTATTGTTGTCTTGCACATGTGTTTTAACACCATCCCTGTTTTCTATATGCCATTATACATTTAATTTTTTCTTTAAAAATTCACCATATGTTTTTTTCTCATGGCTGAAAGTGTGGATGTGGCTCAGTCTCACTCACATATCTCGCCCATACTTGTCGTAAAATATTACCAGAACCAAGAGCTCGGGTAATTCACAGAGCTCTAAATTGCCAATCATTTCATAGGAAAATAAAATCCATAAAGTCTTACATTCTAACAGACTTCCCAGCATTTAGGCTATAGCTTACAGTATATAAATTCAACACACTGTCTCCAGTGTTTTACAGCACCCTGTAGGTACTCACAAAGTCCTTTTCTCACAAATGTGGCAGCATTTCACACATTTACAGACCAAGCAGACTCTATTAGAATTTTTTTTTTGGATATGGCATACAGTAGTAATGCAGTATACCATTTTTGACAATCCAATTATTTTTTTGTTTGTCATAAAAACATAACACCTATTGCAAAGAGGATTTTAAGTTTTAGTTGGAAGCACAGACGTGTGAAGATTAACGATTCATGTTTCCTATTTGTTTGTATCCACCTGTATTCCTTTTGCCACTGACACTTTCTAAAAAAACTGAACTAAACTAAATTGTACATTAATTGACTTTATTTTGACAGTAATTTGGTGTCGCTACACTTTAGCATGTGGAAAATAGTCTAATCTGAACATTAAAAGCATCTTGCTAAAGGTTTCAGCAGCTCTTGTGTAGCCTGCAGCCTACATCTAAACACTTTGTGTGTTATAACTCACAGCAGAGCCACAGTGGAGAGCAGGACATAGGCACGCACCTTGGCTAAAAGGATTTATAACAGTCAGTGAATGAATAAATAAATAAATGTTTTTAAAAGTATTAAATTCACAAACAGGACTGACACATTTAATCCCCTTGCCAGAGCTGCACAGCTTAACTGGAACAACAACCATATCAAACAGGTTTCTATATTTCATTTTATTAATGTTATTAGAAATAAAAGTCATTAATTTCCCTTGTTTTTACTTCCCTACATAAGTAAATAACCATAAATTACAATCCACACACCTTTTCAGTTCAGCCATGATGTGCTAATGTTGGCCTTGAATTTAAAGAAGTATTCTGCTAAATTAAATTTAAACAATTTGTGTGTAACATTTGAAGTAATGAGCAACAACACAGACACACAAGCGCGTGAACAACAAGCTCACTTGCAAAACAGGAAGTCACGGCAGCCAGTGGCAGCTCCGGAGCCAAAGGCCACGGCAGCTACAGGTGCACCTCATTCTTTACTGCCTGACTGAGATGGATCTCAGCAATTTCTGGTGCTAGCGTTGCACTAAGTTGAATCTAAATAATTCAAGACCTGGAACGATTTTCAAATTGCTTTTATTTTGAACAGAATACAAAACAGACAATGAAAAAAAAGAAACCCTTTTCCCCTTTTTCTGTGAGTGCAGAAATATTTCCTTGTCAGAGGAAAAAGCATGGAAAAACAGTGCGTGGTAAATGATTTCATACATCTCTTCTCATGTCTGTAATATACTACACGCTGTAGATTCAGACTTTCACAGAATGCAGTGCCATTTTTTTTTAAACTGCGCCTTTATTGCAGCTGTTGTATTTTTTTTTTCTTCTCTATTTCAAAGAACGGTGCAGCAGCTTCGACATTAGTCAGCATTTGTACGGTCCATAGCTGCAGCTTCTGAGGAACAAATTTACAAAGCAAGCTGTTTGACACACACACACACACACACACACACACACACACACACACATACTCCTCCACTTAACAACTCTCCCCCTCTCTGCTCTCTTTCTCCTGTGTTTTTGCAAAGTAAACAAACATCATTTCGAGTGATTCCTCACAATCCATCCCTCTCCCTCTGTAGTGTGCTTGAGCCTGCCTCGCTGTGCTTGTCAGAAGAGCTCCTTTAATCGCTCAGTGCCGGCATGTGATGTTCAAGGCCCGCTCCTCCTCCCAGCCATCTCCTCTCTTTATCTGTCAATCATGAGAGCTTGAAAAAATAAAGCCCCGATGCCTTTATTTCAAGAGGTGCCTGATCAATATCATCAATCCATCCACCTCCCCTGCACGCACTCCCCCACATGTTCTTTCTCTTCATCTCTCCCCCTCGTTTGCTTTCTTTACTTCTCTCGCTCCCTCCCTCTCTCCCTCTCCCTCTCTTCCTCCCTCTCTCTCTCCCTCTCTCTCTCTCTCTCGGTTGCTGCAGCTGTATCCATTTCCTCCTGGCAAAAAGGGACTTTATGAATAAATGATACTGAATTGCTGAAGGTTCAGATACTAAATAATGAATTTCACCACCAAAAACACAACAACTTCTCCAATCATAAAATAGCTCTCCCCTTCCATATTGATTGTGCTTGTGCAACCAGATGCAGAGAGCACAGTCTGCATCCGTGCAAGGTGGAAGACCATACAGGGGGAAAATGTATAAAATGATAGGGAGCCACCTGCTTTTATAGCTATAGATATCTGATAAGAGAGGCTAACAGCTGGGCGCCTATGGCGGGCACACTTTCTCTGAGCTCCTCTCTCCTCTTTGCCGAAGCACTAAGAGCGGAGTTGGTCTGAGGGAGGCGGAGGAGAGAAGAAAAAAATCTGAAAACTTTCCTTCACGGGACATTTAAAGTAAGTGCGGTCATCTATTCTGTGCTACGGCAACGGGCGATGGTGTGTTGCTGTGCGTATGTGTGTGTGTGTGTGTGTGTATTCGTGAGAGAGTTGGTGTATGTGTGTGGTTATGTGTGTGTGTCTGCGTTGTAGCTGGCTTGAAGGAGAAAGAGTATTGGCTGGTGAGGCCATGATTTTTTTTTTTTTTTTCCTCAGGTCATAGTTGGTTGAGGTGCAGCTGTAGTAGTGAGAGTTGCTCGGCACGCCTGAAATTATATTTTGATTAGTCATCTCATTGTTTTCCTACAATAATAATAATAATAATAATACGAGGAGAAAACAGCTCACAGGGGCAACAGCATGTAAATGGGAATGTGTCTCGCGGGGTAATGGGGTTATTGTACCAAGAGGTTTTCAAATATTGTGTCCTATTCTTACCTTTGCATGCGCTCTAATGCCTCCCGATATAAACATACATATATTACATGCTCGGGGAGAGCAGTTCAGCTGTAAAGATGAGTGTGTGTGTGTGTGCAGACACACATAAAATTTACCATCTGGTGATCAGAAAAGATCACGTGTAAAATTTAATATTAATCTATATATTTCCTGGCATCATCAACCTCTGTTAAATTTTCAAAATAAATGAATATAGGCAGGTAGTAAATTTTAATTAACTATTAAATATATTTTTGGCTTAGTCCTGATCATTAAAAAAATAATATATTTATGCAATAAAATGACTGAAAATCATGTGAATTTTTTTAGTGATCAACATAAATATGAAATAAATTGCAGTATACAAAAAGAACAAAAATAATAAATGCAAATCAGTGCATCTTTCCTACTTTGTTTTTATATTTTTATACAGGTCTGCATTTTTACAATATCCTGGTGTTTTTATTTGGTATTATTACATATTGATTTATTCCACTTATTGCATGTATTATTCAGTAAAAATGCATACACTGGTATGTTATACTGTATGTAGGCACATAGTAATGCAGCGAGTCATTGTGGCGAGGGATAAATAATTGATATCTCAATGAATATGCAAATGAGAAGGGGCGAGCGAGGGAGAGTCAGAGAGGTAGGAACGTGGCGTGTTGCTGGTGCACAGAGCTAAACAAAAGGCCCGTGTGATTTCCATCATCCAATTAAGAAATATTACAGCCGCCATGTTGGGACCGCAACCGTTTAGAGTTGTTTGGGGTCCTGCGTTCTTGTAGCTTTGTGTTGTGCTTTTGGGGAAGCCTTTGAAGTAATTGTGTTCTATATTTCCCCAGATAGGGTTTTTATTTTTACATGGTGAGATACAGTTTAACTCAATAGACAATAAATCAGGGGAGGATGGGAATTTATTTTAATGAAGTTGGGTCTATTAGTATGTAACAGATGGATATCGTATTCGCAAATGCGCAGTTCATTTAAATAGCATGTGTAGTCATCAGGAATATAAGTAAAGTGTAAAGTTTTTGAATTCATATTTTTGCATCTTCTCTCTCTAGCTTCCTGTCTCTTTTTTTTTTTTACACAGGCAAACACACACATGTCATATCGTATTGCTTTCCCTAGTCTGCATTAGCCTTATTACCTACAAACTCGGGGAGACGAGAGCTTGTGCAGCAGGAGCATAACAACCTTTCAGCGCACGACTCTGAGAGAAAAATTAAAATTTGATGTTAATCAAGCAGACTGAGAGCTGGAGATGACAGGTGCTTTCTACTCTACTTACCCCAGTCTCTTTCCATTTGGCATCACCGCTGAGCTTCGACTCAAAGTTGCCCTTTTTAGCCCCCCCGTCAAATGGAACTTGCCAATCAGTCATTTCATGTTTTAGCAGCATTTATGGTTTTGACCAAAGTGCATGACTGTGACTGATTCTGGCCCTGTGAATAATTAAAGTGATTAATGAGAAAAGCTGTAAGAAGAAAATGCAAGCTGTGAATTTTGTGAGCTACTGACATGGAAATTGTTAAATTTGTTTCAGTGGGGTGGTACATAGTGTATGGATTATTTAAACTGTCTGTAGCCATCATATAGCCACGTGTTCCCTGTTTGTTATTTCTTTATATATGACATCACAGTAATATACATTAATATTAATGCATCCTTGTGACAGCTAGGGCTACCGACTAATATGCTGATTATTTTCACGTAAATCAATAAATCATTTAGTCTATAAAATGTCAAAAAAAATGTGGAAAATGCTTGTCACAGTTTCCCAAAGTGACATCTTCAGTTTGCTTCTTTTGTCCAACCAACAGTCCAAAACCTAAAGATTCTTCATTTAGTCTCATAAATGACAAGAAAAAGCAGCGAATTCTCACTTTAAAGAAGCTGGACCAGCAATTATTTAATATATTTGCTTGAAAAATGACTGAAATTATGAATTGATCATCAAAATATTTGGCGACTAATCGTTGCAGCTCTGGTGACGGCCATGTGAAAGGTATGTCAAACCTACAAATCATTATTTTCTAACTCTATTCCCGTGATCCACTGGACCTTTTACCTTGTCTACAGATTATGGGGTCAACCCCCCTTGTTCTCACACTCACTCACACACATACACACACACATCATCACCCCCAGGGACCTGGCCCTCAGACAGGAGTCACAAGGTCGAGTTGGTCATTATGGAGGAGGACCTTGACTAAGGCTCAACACAAACTTACGATCCCTAACATTGGCCTCCTGCGTTCCCAAGTGAATGATACATGGAAACAAAACGTGTGTGTGTGTGTGACTTTGTGTGTCCGGCCCTGTCAAATCAAATGTGACCAGCATGTTGTTCCTACAGCTAACTACAATACAACTTCACTAAATCGAGAGGCAATTTCCTACAGACTCCATCATGCTGTAATCTATACTGTCTGAACTTCCTTGTGCGTTTGTCAGTGATTCATAATGACTGAATACTAGACCAGAAAAAGCTTTAAAAGATGGAGCTTCACTGCATTTTAGAGCCATTTTAAATCTTATTTCCCTGCTTCCTGGGCAAGATCTGAAAGAAAAAAAAAAAGATTTTCTCCTCCACTCTGTCGAGCCCCTGAATTATTAGGGGCATCAATATCTTTAGCATATTGCCAAGGGCTTCCAGACAGTATCTGCTTTCATTATTAGTGTCAGCTCAATTATAGCTCACACCCAACTGTTTCTCAACATCTAATAGCATCAATCGACAGGGATGGTTGACGAGCCAGCGCTCGCACACACACACACGTGCACATTCACGCGCACACACCAATACTTTAACCGGCGCGTGCATTCACACCTCCCATCCATCCGTGCGTTCTGTTGCGTTCTGTCATCTTGCTAATGTACACGGCTGAGAGGAAGCACAGGGCTCATAATGGAGGCCATGTTCTTAGTGGCGATGAGCAGCTGATGCAGCCTGGCCCATTTTCATCAAATATTAATGGCATGGAAAAATACACCCGGACTGAGGGCCTCGTCCACAGCCAAACTGGAGAGGCTGGGGGAAAGAGCAATGGGGAGAAAGTGCAGTGAGTGTGTTTAGAAGTACTGTCTGATGGCCATAATTAGGGCTGCTCCAATTAAAAATTCAAAAGCCCCAGTTTATTTGAGCGCATGAATCTTCCACTCACTGCAGCATTTATTTCCCTTTTACAAAGTATTTTATTTTACAACGTCAATTGAACTGGGCTTTTCTCCTTCTGCACTCCTTCCTCTTGTCTCACGCTTTCGATTTCTCGCTCACTGCCTCTCAAGTCAGAGAGCTGTTAAAAGAAGAAGGGGGGGGAAAAAAGCAGCATTTTAAACATGCTTGGCGCATTCTTCAGGAAACTCTTGTCAGGTTATGCAAAGGATTGGCAGCCATTAAAAGGAAAGGGGAGAAAATATTACATGATGAAGACACAAACAATGAATTAGTGATAATGGCTTCTGCACTCAGAGAGAGGAGGTGCATTAGATTTCCCAGATATGCTGCGTTTTAATCCTGAAAATAACAAAAAAAACTGATGAAAAGGAATTCACAGAGCAACAACTTTTCATGCAGATAAGTGTTTGACCGGCCCGAACTGAAAATATTCACAATAACAACCTTTTTCTTTTCTTTCTGCTCTTTATTCCTGCTCTGTTTAAGCATAAAACCATCACTGACAGCATTCAGAACAACCTTTGGCACGCAACAAAGCAGATAAAATGTGAGATTTCTAGCCTGTGCTTTGTTTGATTATACAAACAATCGCTTCACCTTTTGTGTCAGCATCACAAGGAGAAATGAGCGATGAAGAGCTGTGTGAAAAGAGCTAGGCTTTGGGGAAACATTGACTTCCTTCCTTTTTTTTTTGTTTCGCTCCCCTATTTGCTCCCTACGCCCTCTTTCTTTCCCGCACTATCCCCTCACTCTTGCTTTCTTTCTCTATTATCTTCCTGTCTTCTTTCACCCTTTTTCCTCTCTTACTGCCTTATACTTCTTCCCCCTCTCTCTGTCTCTCCACCACGCGCGCACACACACACACAAACATGACACACATTTGAGCAGTCTATTCCTCTTTTGAATAACACCTCTTTTATTAGTTCGGGTCTTTTCTCTCTTGCCCGCTTTAAACAGAGAGGGGAGATGGGATTCTAAAGAGCTGCCAGGGGCTCAGTTTGCACAGCGCTTTGATGTCATTGAGATGCTGTGAGAGCAAACACACACACACACACAGACACACACACTCACTAGACACCTCTACATAACCAGACAGCATGCACCCCCCCTCACATACACACACATATAAACATGCATACAGTACAGATGCGCTTGTGGCTGCAGCACCACACATGGATGCTCACACTTTTCCTTCCTCCTATCTGGCTTGTTTTTCCTTTCTCTGACCCATGACAACATTTCCTCCTTTATCCTTGTTTTTGAATGAAGAAGTTGTAGTATGTGAAGTAAGCTAAGGTATGAAAGAAGCCAGGTAATGTAGATATGATCGTGATTAAACACTCCTCAGAATTTTGGATTGTCTGGAGGAGAGTAATTGGCATAGCTTAGCTCGGATACACACTGATGCTCATTTGTTATCCTGATAGGTTAAGGAGATTCTATTTATCTTTTCACAGAGAGGTCAAGAGCCCTGGGAAATGGAGGGAATAATCAGAAGTAGGGCCATGTCTTCATTATGTCCAAATGAGGTTGGGAGAGATTGGACAAATACGACACGTGCGCATTCAGCACTTCATATTCATGACCCTATTAACGTGATCCGGAGTCATTTTCAGAGCAAATTTGATCAGATCTACCCAAGGCACTGAGGCTGATAAGTGTTATTTGAGCTCGGACCGAATGAAAGAGATTGCAGAAATTAACACGTATGATAATGTGCTCAAAGTGACAGACACACAGTGATTCTCGTGCAAAGCCCAGCCTGTATGAATGTGCTTCTTCTTCTTAGTGTTAGATGGCTCACAGCGTCTGCCTCTGTAAGTACCAGTGTGAGAAACAGATTCATGTGTGTCGTGTGTGTGTGTGTGTGTATGGGTCGCAGAGCCTCCAACCAACCTTGACTAACAAGCATATGTTAATTATGGAGGAGATCACAGGCAGGTCATCCAGCACTCTGCCACTAAAAAAGGGAGTAAGATGCATTACTGGAGGGCATATCCAAGGCTGGGGATGGGTATAACACCATCCTACACCACCACCTCTCTCTCCTCCCAGCCTCCTCCTGTACCCAACATCCCCCTCATCATCCTCCTTTTCATTTGTTGTTCCTTTAAAAACATCTTCCTCTGCCTCAAAGTTTTTATTTCATTAATGATGCCCACTGTCCTCTCATATAAAGCACACACCAAATGAAAGCACACTTTATACCCTCGGATTGTTGTTACACAATCTCCTTCCGACCCTGATACACCAAGCCAACAGTCAGCCGTCAGTCAATGTCAAGCCATCGGTGAGCGTCTGTCACCCTATACGCCCCGCACCTTTGCCACTAGTCGGCCCTTGTGCGTTGTTTTTTTTTGGCCAGTTCGGCATGTTGAATCGGCGTCTGACCCAGTAAAACCAGAAAGAAATCATTTTGATTGGCGGTTCAGCTCTGTGCATGAGAAGAGAAACAGAAGTGAGGAAAGCAAACAAACAACTTAAGTCAAGAGGATGTAAAACTGAAACTAACTTGTTCTGTGAAGTAAGACGAAGACGAAGTAAGTTTTTTAGCCACTGAGCTCTTTAGCAGAGACGGTTCGTAATTGACCCTTCGCTAAGTCCCGCCCCTGGACACAGACTGGCCACTCATAATATAGCATCGGTCCAGCTCAGACCAGTCCGACAACAACACAGCTGTGCTCCATTGACTCTAATGCAGTTGTTTCAGATTTCCTTCATTTTCAGGCTGGTTTTGTGGATTTGGAGCTAAATGTTGTGCCTGGGGCACGTCGTGTATTAATGATACTCGTTACCTGGAGAGGTTGGAAAAAGATATACGTTTCTTCCCTGTTCCAAAACCAAAATCAAACCCTGAAAAGTGTAGGGTTAGCTAGCTAGCTACTGAAGATATAGCCTACTGAATGTATACACATACTGCTTTTGCTTTGTAATGATTATAACAGTGAAACAAAGACCGACCCTGCTGTACAGGAACCAGTGAAGGGAAGCAGGGAGACTTTGCTGATATTCAACCAGCTGTGTGTCATCGCAGTGTGCGCAGATGAATGTTGTTTGACTTCCCTTAGAGATCCCTGCCTGTCCAATTGTGGAGGTCTGGGTGCCAAACACTGTTCATCTGCACACACTGTGATGCCACACAGCTGGTTCAATATCAGCAAAGTTTCCCTTTATATTCATTGTCTTCTGTGTCGATCAGCAGTGATGTGGTGGTTCACTTTTACACTGTGATCTGTAGCCTATAGTTGGGCTTTAGCTTCTAACTATCTTTGTCTTTTTAACCTGTTGTTGCTGCTGAGTCAGTTTGACATCCTGGATATATCCTTCAAACACAGACTGTAGACCCCTCTGTCTGCTGCTCTCTGGAATCACTGTTTCATTTTTCCAAATATATGATAATGTTTCTTCAGGGAGTGCAGTTAGTTACAGCGTGGGCTCCATGTTTACAAAAGGTCAGTGGTTTTTGTCATTGATTGCTAGCACACAGTAAATATCATTTCCTTTTGAACATTGCGTTTTGTTGTTAATGTGCTAGCTAAATAACTATCGTCTCCAATCTGTCCTGTCGTTCTCATGGTTTCCCTTTTTTACTGACAAATATAGAGTACTGCCACCTGCTGGTATGGAGAGTTATTCCCCCTACACAGGTGCAGAACATACATATAAGCTGGCTGTTGGCTGTTGGTCTTCATCACCACTAGTTCTTTGATGTCAGTTTGGTGTGTCTGGGCCTTCACACTACAAGTACACAAGCTAACAAGCCTACAAAACACTCCTCCTTCAGTCACACAGCCGTCGGCTTGCGTGTTGTAGCTGGCAGCCGTTCACCTTCATTTTCTCTTCTAAATAAGTTTGACCACCCTGAGGGCTTGTTTACAACCTGTATGATCATATGACGGGTCATGTTTCTTGCACCATTGGACTTCTGTTTAGCTTGCTCACCATATACCGAGATCTTAACAATTACCCTGGTGATTACAGTGTTATTATCACCAATTTGAATGATGGCCAAAACTATGAATATAAAACCCACGTTGTAATAAATCAGAGTTATCCTTTATCAATCCTCCAGCAAGCAGTAACCCTGAGTCACGCCAAAGCCAGGATTCTCCCCTTTTGGTTTGTAAACCACACCCCACCTTTCCCCACCCCCGCATGGCTTCTTCCTGATTCCCCTGCTGCTCCTTCCCTTCTCCCTCTCTCCCTCTTTCTCCGTCACACACACACTCCTCTACCCTATACCCCCTACCTCCTACCCCCACCCCCAGGCCTTGCCCCAGAGCACATTGATTCTGCTGTATACCTAATTACTGCTCATAATCTATTCATTTCACCACCGCCAAAGAGGGCAGCAGCTGTCACACAACACACCACCAGGGGACTGGAGGAGGGATACTGGGGCTGGAGCCCGTGATGAGGGTGAGGATTAAAACTTGAAGGCAAGGACTGACAGCTTGATGGCAGAAGTGATAACAATCACTCCTCAGAGGGCTTCATGCCGAACGTGTTTTGCTCAAAATCTAAAAAAGAAAAAATATCCATTAGAAGTTTTTTTTTATGTGTGATGGAGATGTTTTTTGGAGGGGTTTTTGTAACTCAGGGTTGCACTTCAAGTCTTCGCTGCTCTCTCAGGCTGCCATTGAGCTGAATTATGCTGGTGGAAATAAAGTGTGTTGTTTTGGCAGGTAGAGGCAAAAGGGCAAACACGCTCAGAGTTTTCTCTTGTTGAATGTGTTTATCACACTGAGAGTGTTGAGAATTAATAACACAGGAGAGCCGAGTCTGAGGCCCTGCAATGTGCTCTCACTGCCATTTAACCTTCAAGATTCAGGTCTAGCCCCTGAGCGTGAGCGTCAGTCATTTGTACAGTTTTACACTCTGCGCATGTACATTTTATAAAACAGAGAATGTACAACATATTAGGAAGACCAAGGCGGTTCATGATACCCTGCTGATGTGAAAACCTGGTGCATCTTTTTATCTTTCCCTGTACTAGTGATTCATATTTATGGTTGGATAACAGTTAGCTGTGTTGCTATGGATCCCTTTAATAATAGAGATTATGTCATCAAAATGGACAGAAGTCAGGTGAAAACAATTTTAAAAAGATATCTCATCCCATAGTTCCTTGTTTTTGTTGTGTTGCGGTGAATAAAGTTCATGAATAAATAAAAGGTTACATTGATTCCTACATAAATTAGGTTGTTCCACAGGAACAATTCTTTATTCTATAACAGACTTGATGTAAATATAGGGAGACGTGATGTTTACATATATTTCCAGCACAGTTATAATGGAGTCTGAAAGCAGCTGATGTTGTCCAAGTATGTCATATCATTAGGTAGACATCACACAGGTAGAAAAACTAAATCTCAGCAGCCCTTTCTGGAGGTTGATGAGAGGAATTGTGGGAAACACAAGCAATAGTTAGTGGAAGAGAAAAGAGAAATTTGGTGAGAAATGGACACCAAAATAAAATTTAAACAATTCATTACAAAGAAAACATGCATTAAAAATATCTGATTTCCCTCTCGGGACAGGTTTTAAAGTATATAAAATCACTTTTGCTAATACTAATATTTTCTTTAATGTGGTTTTCCCAGATTATACTTAAAAGGAAAACTCTTTTTTTAGCTTTCCATGTTCTCCAGCACTGCTCTCGTCAGGTTGTCCGTTGGAAGAGCAGTGCACATCAAGATGACTAGCTTTACAGGAAACATCAGAGAGATTCAGCCATACCTGTTTGAGCTTCATGGTGTGTTCGCTGAACACGTGAATTTTCACGTTGCGTTAATTGTGTTTTTGTTTTTTTCTGTGGAGCATTTTGCAACTC
Source organism: Cephalopholis sonnerati (assembly GCA_019142605.1). NCBI lineage: Eukaryota > Metazoa > Chordata > Actinopteri > Perciformes > Serranidae > Cephalopholis > Cephalopholis sonnerati. Next base: position 33,122,757 of record JAGQAX010000001.1, on the reverse strand, counting down.
ACAGATATTCGCCTTTAACAGTTCTGCTAACAGTTGTGCTACTTAACTAACTAGGAGAGGCAGCAAACAGCTAACTTGGTTTGCAGTGAAGCACAACTGATAGCTGGATGTAAACATGGTATACACAGACACTCCACGCCCTGAAGCAGCGTAAACCAAGACAGCAATACTCTCTTCGATGGGGTTTTTGGTAGGCTAGATAATGGAATAAAGTTCCAGGGTCTGGTTTATATCCAAAAACTGTGCACTCTACCATGTTTGCTGCCAAACTTAACTCTCACTCTCTGACAACTCCTCTCTGCTCTGGAGGTTTCAAGTGTCTTTGCCAGTGCTGTGTCGAGGTCTGTTCCCCCGTCAATATTATTTCCATGTTAGACCGCAATTTGCTTTTGTATTACTCAGTCACCTGATCTAGCTCTCTTGGCATTCGTTTGAATCTCAGATTTTAAGACATTGCTCAGACATCATCCCCTTTAGTAGAAGAATGTGAAAACACCTCTCTTGTGACAAACTTTTAAAAATACAAATCACTGTAGTGGCAGTGTGGTGGTTAGCACTGTCGCCTCACAGCAAGAGGTTCGATCCCGGGTGCGGGAGCCCTTCTGTCTGTCTTCTGACATAAACATGCAAAAACACATTTTTGTGTGGAAGGGGACTTAAAGTCTTGAGTCAGCAGAAAGAAATTGATGAAGTGATGAAGAGAAGATGAGGACTTGACTGAAGTTTGGGGTGTTTTTCATTCGTTGCTGTCTCTGTCTGTTTAGCAAAGGAACTTAATTTTAGTTTGCTGTCCAATAATACTCAGTCAATAAGAGAGCACAGATGACTGCACCCCTAATGCATTCAAAATTTCTCACACACTCTCTTCACCAAGGGTTTTTGCCTCACATATCAAACATTTATGTGTAGAATATTCTCCCTTAGTGGATTTTTGTGTATGAATTTTGCAGTTAATTTCTATGACAATGAGTTAGGCAGTTTTGACAGGTGTGCACCCGGCAGTTCACACAAAATGTTTGTCCTAAACCTTTTCCCTGCCCCTTAAAAAGCATACATCATACATGTCACAGTGTAAGACCTGTAATACTGAGCGTGGCACCGCAGAAGTCAACACGGCGAACATGCCCAGAGAAATGCACCTCTCAGCCCGCCCAGGGGTAATCAGCATCTGTTTGTTTAATCTGCTTAATCTGCTGGTGAGCTCCACTGGGCGTGCCTAATTAGCAAAATTAATTTGTTAAGACATTAGCGTCGTTAGAGATGGCCAAATGAAGCTGCACTGTTTTATGCAAATGGGGCTGTGGATTTGGCTGGCTGTGTTACCTCAATTAGACCCTTCTTTGATATCTGCCTCTTTTTCTCTCATTCGGTGTCCCTTCTCTTTCCTCCCCTTTCATCTTTCCTTTCTCCTCATTATCACTGTCAGATCTCGCTAATCATGAAATACTGCTATTGTATGACAGCAAGGATGGGGCATGGAGGGGAGGGGAGGGGGGCAAGGCTCTGAAACTGCTAATCATAACACAAAAAAAAAACAAAAACAGGGGATCTGGGTTTTCAATTAAGGCGTGCACTCTGGAGCTTCCACCACCACTATCACTGTTATCATCACCACTACCGGCACTGTGTGTGGTGCGTGTTTGTGTTTGTGTGTCAGAGCAGGAGCATTTCTTCCAGTGTGTTGGTGGGGTAATTAGTCTCCCATACGTCGCACCCCTCACAAGCCTGTTTAAGGGTTAATGAGGCCCCAGCAGCTTCTCAGCATGGGCTAGGGGGTTATGTATGTGGGTTGGGGTTGGTACAGGCCTAGCTTCAATAAGAAACCACCCATAGGACTTCCCTTTGAAGTGTCAGAGGGTCCCCCCTTGTTCCGGGTGGCTCCTGTTTCATTTGTCTGAGTGGCAGCATAAAATATAGATGAGCTGCCAGACGACACAATCTATGCACCCCTCGACCAAAAAAACCCCCTCCCTCACACATTACTCCACCCTCACCCCTGACATTATTCACAGATTAACCAACGCCTCCCTGTCACCCGATAATGACCTCCCTTTCTCCTCCTAATCTAGCTTTGGAGTGTGACAGCAAAATTAGACACATTAAGCTTTATTTGTGTTTTTTTTTTAGCCTCACAGTAACAATGAATGAACCTATCACCACCAGAGCACAAGTTGTTTCAAAATATTATACGAGATAATGCAGCCACAGACAAAGTTTATAGTGTGCATATGCTAGTTCTGCCCTGAGGTGGGGTTTTGTAATGAGTGGTAATGCAATAGAGGTGCGAGTGATACTGCTGCCTTGGGGATTTGTAGTTGTGGACTCCATTGTGGCCCCACTGTATTTCATCTTTCCTGGTCCCAGTGGGATGTCCAGCGGTCCATTTGAACACCATCTCTAGTGGAGAGTGAGTCTCCGTCAGCTGCGTCCACACAAGATAAGAGCCATATTGCTCCGTGGTAAATTATAACTGTGACAACAACAAAAGAACTGCTAAATTTACTAGCAAGTATGTTGTTGATATTGTCTTCATACAAGACGAATGTTCTTTTTGTGCTGAAAAGCTTGTTTTAAAAAGGAGAATCTGTGCTAACATTCATCTATATGACATAAGTGTGGGTGAAATCACAGGCTCAAGTTCAGTGTGAATTGTTTATTTGAATCCTCATTAGTTGTTACCATTAATTACTGCTCTTCATGGGGTTTATAGACAGGACCACCATGACGTCACGCTGACAACAACAATCACTTCTGGGTTGAAAACTCGCACTTAATTCAAATTGATATGAAATCGGCATCTTGTTTATTTTTGTCATTTTCACATTTAAGGATATTTACTTTAACACATCGGTCTGACTTATCTGATGCTTCTTCTGTGCATATTTTACTTACTGTATTGCTTTGCGCTTTACTAGCATCTTTGATAAACAAAATCTACTGGCACAGAAGCTAAGCAATGCACTGTTGTGGATTGAGCTGTAGCAAAATGCCACCTAAAAAGGCTCGCCTAAAAAATCAGTTTTAGTGTTTCTAAATTTAGAAATTTTTCTTTGCTTTACCTTAAACACTAACCAACCGAGGCAGCGGTAGACCAGCAACTCCAATGTTCTGTGCCGTAAAAGGACTGTTTTTGTCAGTGGACTGTGGTGGCTTTGAAGTAACAGCTTCAGTTGTCCGGCTGTTTAATTGCAAGGTAAAGCATTTGAATATTTTAAATACAGAGTACATTTAAACTGATATTGGTTGTTTCAGTGGGACGTTTTTTAGGTGGCTACAAACTAACCAACTGAGCCAGCGTTTGCTCTGTGCCATGTCATTTTATGTATGTGATGTGGGGATTTTCTACTTAGACGTTATTGTAAATAATAACATCTAAGTAGAAGATTTGGTCTACACCGTACTATGAATAAATGTTTACACTTACACTGCAGATAATGAAACAGTTACATCATGATTTATCATCTGTTTCACTCTTTAAAAAATATCAACTTTTATCAATTTTTAATGTTGACATATGCCAGACTTGTGTATTCATGTATAAGTATGTATATCCCACTTATGACTTGCCAAGCATTCTCCAGAACTTTTTTAAGTCTTCCTCAACCGCTCATATTCCACAAGACACTCTAAGGACCTTTTTCTTCCCTATTGTCGGACGGACTCTTTATCGGTCTTCACTGAAATACAGGGGACCATCTCTTCTGAACAACCTACTTCCATCTCTACATCAACATCTACATTATTGTTATTCATAAAACATCTGAAAAGGTCTCTAATTTGCAAAGACTCTTAACACATCATTGATTCATTTGTAATGCATTTCGGCTTGTAAATATTTTTTTTGTGTATGATATGATTTTTGGCTTCTAACCTCTCCTGCACAATGTTTTAACTTTTAATTTCTTATTCCTGTATTTTCTATACATGTATGTGCAAATTAACTAAAGTAAACTAAAACTAAACCCAATAAAATTACAGCAAAACATCAAAAACACATTGTTGTAAATTATGATTAATATCAATTTTATTTGCACATCCATAGAGAGAAAGTTGAAGAATGACGATTTCTCAGTATCAGTAATTCCATAAGCTTGTCTTCAAATAACATCTTTCATTGCTTTGTAAAACATTTTGTATAGCAAACTATTCCACTGACATAGCTTAATACATGACAGTAAGGCTGCAACTAACAATGATTTTTATTATTGAATAATCTGCCAATTATTTTCTTGTTTAATCGACTAATTGTTTCATCTATAAAATGTCAGAAAACAGTGAAAAATGTCTGTAAATGTCTTGTTTCGTCAGTCCAAAACCCAAGGATATTCAGTGTAATGCATTTTCTACCATTTTTGCATTAAAAAAATTACTGTAACGATTAATCAGTTATCAAAATAGTTAGTGATTACAGCAGTTACAGTCGACTAATCGATTAGTTGACTATCGTTGCAGCTCTACGTTGGGCAATCGATTACTCCATTGTAAGTCTTATTGCTCTTACTCCCTTTCATATTTTTAACAGTTAAAGAAACTGTGTTTCAGAGTCTCTTCACTTTCTGACAACCTGATGACAAGTGAAAATTATGAATCCCTCAGTTATTGCCATCAAAAATGTAGTTAGCACGTTGACTCGTACACATTGTTCAAAATAGTGCAATTCAGCATGTCCCATATCTAATAAGAAAACATCAAGTTTATATATAAATCTTCTAAATTTCATTTTAGCTGTTCATATCATATTTCATGTCTTAAAAATCTTAAACTGAATTGTGCAGCCGTATCCTGTCGGAGTCCCTCGATGTTAATGTTTTTGCTTGTCTTTATTTCTGAAGGCGGCATCAATCAAGAGAAAGTTAGAGAAGAGCATTAATATGTCCTCATGATGACAAAATGCATTAGAGTCGGGAGGCACCACATTTCATTACAGACTACAGGGACCTCTAATTTCATTCCAGTCCACTTTGTGGAAACGACAAAATGTTATTACGTTCAGCGGGTGTATCCAACATTACATAGCCACTATTTATTTTCACTTTATTTGCTTAAGTAACACAGGGGCATCTGCAGGTAATTGGTTTAAGCTTGAGAGAGTCTCTGTACATAAAAAATCATCTTTTTCTCCTCTGATCTCCTGGGAACCTTGACACTGGCCAACTTTAAATGGAACAACTCCACTTTTCTCCAGTCACTTTGTAAAACTTTCTCATCCCAATTATTTTTTTGTTGGAGCAGGCTATTAGAGAAGCAGGGAGATTGCTTTGACCTCTGTCTTACTTCACATGTTTGCTTCAAAAGTGGAAATAGATAACTGAGTGGCCTGCCTGTCGACAGGGTCTGTTCTAATTACTGGAAGCATTCTTCATGTGAAACGGGAAAATGTTACGACACAAGATTAAAGACAGCATATAGATATTAGAAATTTAAATAGTCATCCTTGAGAAACAGTGTTTGCTTTGTTCTATATAATTTATGACAGCGTTGTAAAGCCATCAGGTACATTTTATGGCGTCTGGGTATGAAATAATATGATATGATAGGGTGAAATTGAATAAGAATAATTGGAAAATTCAGTCTTTTGAGTGGTGTCTTTTCAGCGGAATGAAGAATAGAAATTAGTCCTGATGAGGTTGGGTTATCTCTCTTTGACAAATGCTCAGGAAATAGAGATAGACTGTGGCTGCACAAGAGCCAATTGAGCAGCAATTACAAACAAGATAACAATTTTGCTTCCCTGCTTGAACTTTGAGGAGGGTATAAGAGCTGACAGGAGGGCTGGGGATGAGAATGATAAGGAGGCGGAGGAGGGGAGGGGGCATTTTTAATCTCGAAATTATTATATCTGGACTAGTGACTCTTCAAGGTTTATCAGATTGCTTTTCCTAATCATCGCGCCTGAGTATGTTTGATCTCCATGATGAACAGATGATTAGTTTTTCATGAAACCACCCAAGCAAAACGCTCCAACACGAGCTGTGGCGAGACGCTGTTGATTTAGCTGTTTGAGAGGCAGCAGGCCCCCTCCGTCTACCGCACGCCAGCCTGAGCACGAGCCCACATGGGAGTAGGGAGGGGTCAGGCAGGGTCAAGTCTATGGGTAATGATATATCACCTGCCATATATTTAAGGTTTTGCTAATTCTCCTCTCAATTATGACCATTTCTTTGACCTGTTGGCCCTGGAAGCAACGAGGCGACACAATCAATTTGAGCAGGGGTGTACATTTTTTGGCAGGGAAATGACACCGTCCGGATACTGCAAATCACAGGCGGGCTGCCCAGATGATCCCCGGTGTTCACTTGCATACGTGATAATGTCATTGTCTGACAGAGGACAGGCTTGAGGTGAGGAAAGACTCACCAAAAGGGACACAGACATAGTAAAATATGTATATAAATATTATTAAAATGAAATATGTGACTGGTTTTTATTTATATCCCTTATCAAAATGTAAGTCTTTTTGTTGATACTATTATAGTAAGAGACAAGAAAGACAGCAACACCTTTAAAATACATTTTTCAAAATATATAAAACCAAGACAGTTATTAGCACTCCCCATTTTTCATCACTTTATTTGTGTGTTGGTTTGATGAAGATTATATAAGTTAATGTTTATTTTAATGAGGACAGATATAAAGCATAAACCATTGCCTCATACTGTACCACAGCATTAAGAGTTATCCCTGTATGGGCTTTTTAACATGTTTAAAAAGTCATTTTAGAGCAAAAATTTCAAATAGTCCCTGGCTCTTGATTCTCTTTTGTGATAATTTACTGCTTTTCTTTGTCTTGTGTGATTGTACACTGATAATTTGGGGGGGTTTGGCTTTGAAGATGTCAACTTGAGCTTTAGGCAGGCATTAAAACGTGCCTGGGGGTTATGGGGGTTTGTATTTTTCTGGGCACCCTGTGTGTAACATTGGGGAGTGAGGCACAGTTGATAACCTCTCTCAGATAGACACTAAATTTGCAATGATACCGTGTCATGATAGCGAATTACATCACTGCACATTAAATAATTCTTAATGTTGAGGTGCAGCAGCACGCCAAAGATTTCCTCGAGCATTTCCGTTAGACAGTTCAGAACAAGCTCAGTGTTTTTCTGATATCTGTTGTGCAATACTTGAACAACATAAAGCACGAGAACTCTCCTCAGATAAACCCCCGTAACCTCTGTACGCAAAGCTCAGGCACTCAACATCTCGGTATAATAGGATGACAGCTCGTGTGAGCGGAGCGAGGGGGGATGAAAAGAAGGTGAAATGGATTATTTAACCAACAGAGAGCAAGGAACGGCGGGGGGGGGGGTTCAGTTCTCCATCAGTAACTTTGTTCTGCTTGGATAAAGTAGAGAGGAGACAGGAAGTCGTGTGCTCACCTCTTTGCTCCACACAGAGCAGCGAGGTACAGGGCACGCAGCAGGCAGGCCACAGATGAAGGCTGCACCCGCTTTTTGTTTTCACACTGATTAACTTCTTAGACACACAAACTGCAGAGGCAGCATATCATTTAGTCCTGGGCCAATTCACACGTCCTGTAAAAGTGTCTGGTTAAATGGACCTTTTCTCTGTCATTTGAAATGTTTCTTTGCTAAACACAGTTTTAACAACATGAATAAACATTTACTGTACATTCTCTGATCAATACTGATATTTCACAGACAGAGGATTCTTTAATGACTGCGATAGTTTCTTCAAAGGTCTTTAAATGATTCAGCAGTATCATGAGCTTTGGTTTTATTGCAGCCAGCTTACTGGCATAAGAGACATCAGAAAAGCTTTAGAGACTGTGTGGAAATTATAAGGAAGGAGGAGGGGTCAATAAAGGGGGAGGATTATTTTATTTTTTCTCTTTGCTGAAAGGAGTGTGAATTTGTGGTAGGACATTTTTGAAAAGTACTGTTCCACCAACATGTTAAGTGTGAAAGTGGCTTAAATTTTTTACACACTTTATGTTCTGTGGTTTAACAAGTATCAATTCAGTACTTGTGCCTCCTCGCTGACGACAGCTGTGGCCAGAGGCATTATGTCCTCGGGTTGTTCGTCCATCTCATTCTCGTAAATACAATATCTCAGAAAGGCCTTGAGGGATTTTATCAAATCTGGCACAAATGTCCACTTGGACTCAACCAAGAACTCATTAGATTTTGGTGGTCACAGGTCAGGGTCACTGTGACCTCACAAGAAAACATTTTAGGCCATAACTCAAGAATTCATTTGCTAATTATGAGAATATTTCACACAAATGTCTAAAAAAAATAAAAGGATGAAGTGATGACATTTTATATCTAAGAGCCCAAAGGTCAACTTCACTGTGAAGGCTGTCCCTGACCAAGAATTTTCCTAGTCGACCAGTAGCTGTCATTTAGGGCCATTAGTTGACTAGTCACCCACATGTTTACAATATTAATTAATTATTAAATGTTATATTTTGGGCGGGGCAACACAATGGTTTGAGTTGAAGGTGTGAGAAAGAATAGTATCAGTAACATTGTTAACACTGTGCTACATTACAGAGAAATACAAACCGTACTAATGAACCTTCATTAATATAGGCCTATATTTTATCTACAAGTGCACGTCACACACTGAGCGAGCCGCCTGTTAATGACGCTGTCAGCAAAGCAGTAATGATTGTGCTAAGTAGCTACTGACATGTTTCAGATGATACGTCATGTTTGTAGTCAATGAAGATGAGTTTACATATCACCTTGGGTTGGTCCTTCACCTTCTCAAAATGATCCCACACTTTGGATTTCCTGCCCGACATGTTATTAACTAGCCTGTGTAATAACCGCAGGTACCAGCCCTGGAAATCAGGGGCTGTACACATGCCATGTCTTTAAATGCCAGGAAAACGCGAGGTTGGGCGCTGGGCACTACTCTTGTGCCTTTTTTGTGCCAGCTTTCAAGAGTGCCACATGTTGCGTCTGAGGTTGCTAAGTAACCTTAGCATTGTATAGCCTATTTACCTGAAACCCTGAGTGCAGAGCTGATCTTCCTCCAGGAGCTGTTTATAAGTGTGTAGGCCTATCGTCCATGGGACAGATGTAAAGCTCTGGGTAGCCCTGTACTAACATGATCAACTTTTCCGTATTTATCAGACTGAATATTTACAGAAGAAGGGAAAGATATCTGTCAGCTGTGACTGGTTTGTAACGTGACTCCTGTCTGACTGCTGAGTGTGGCCTCTCCCTGTGTCTGTCCTTTCAAATTAAATTCCTGCATGTTCCGACTATTAGGGGGCAGCCCTAATGGCTGCATATGAGTCTGGACTTACATGGATGTAAGCTGTTCCTTGACTGTTTGGTGGAGGCGTGTATTCAGTAAGCGTTGCTCTTGCTTGTAATCATCACAGTAATCTTTTGTACTTAAACAAAGCAGCACTAAAACACCACACTGCCAGTGTTTGCTTTGGGTGCCTATGTCACATCTGTTGTACTTTCTTGCTTTATTTTTCCAAACTATTTGAAGTGCAACATTTGTTTTGTAGTCCAATTTGTGTTTGTACAACTTGTGAATGATTGCGGCTTTACACGTTGTTGTGTAGCTCAATCTGTCTTAGCTTTTGAGTGAGAATCACGAGGTCTGTCGAATAAATTTAGTGTACATTTGAACAACAAAGTGACACACTTCTATTTGGCCTTGAAAATATTTCAGTAGAGGTGTTCTGAAGGATTTTTATCAAAAGGTAACTGTTTTTCTATACAGGTGATCACCTGTGGAGTTGCTTTTGATTGCATCATTGCAAAAACTCCAAAGAATACACTGTTTTTGTCAGTATTCGAATAGCAAGTACAAAAGAATCGGACTGAAATACATAATGGTACTGATTCAGATTTATTTCCATAGTACATCCAGTTGTCTAACAGGTAGTTTCCTTTTAATGACAAGAAGTTTAATATGCGGGTTTATGTAGGGTGTAGCTTTTTCTGCGGTTTATTGCCGCCACAGTGACTACAAAAAGGAAATGCTATTCCTTTATCCAGGTGCATCTTGTTTCATTGCATTAGAGACAAAATGTTTCCTGTCTCTAATTTGCTGTCTTGCATTGTCTAGACTTTTGTGTTTTCAGGCAGCAGTTACAGCTCACATAAAGTATTTGCAGCATTGTTTCTGGTGTTTTTGTTGGGATGATGGCCTCATATCTGCCTGCTTTTTCCAATATATATAGTTTTTGCTTGTGATATTGCATCTGTCTGGGAGTCTAGAGGCTCTCCAGTCTCGTTGTTTTCATAGGAACTCTACCAGGATGAGAAAAAAAACTAACAAGCACTTGTCAGTTCTCAGCCATCACTCTCGTGACAAGCCACTCTTGTGGACTTCTCCTCTTATCTTCCCTCTCTCTCACCTTGCAGTCATCTGAGGGAGCACATTTCATTGCATTTGTATGTGTGTACATGTGTGAACGTGCACGTTTGTGTGTGTGATTGTGCGTGCATGCTTGCCTGCATGCATGTGCCTGTGTGTATACGTGTGTGCTTACATGTGTCAGAAACTCGACATGATCTTGTCTCCGGTGAAGGCCTTGGATCACCCAGCCCTGCTCACTCTAGACCTGACAGTGCAGCTGAACTAATCAATATCTCTCTGCAGTCAAAGGTGGGTTCTGCCATGAGGCCGCGGGGGTGCACTAATTGATGGAAACTCACCGCCGGCTAGCTCCATGCCCTGCGGCGCTGGAAGACGGAAAGCTAGGGCCTTCCACCGGAATAGAAGGGGAAATAGAGGACAGAAAAGGCCGAGATCATAATCAGGAGGGAGAAAGCTGTTTAGTTTTTGTCACTTTTGTCTGTTTACATGTGTGGCACAGTGTGATTTTACATTCATGGGACATGTTGCTTGTTGGGTGACATATTTTGCACTTTTTTTTGGCAGTTTTTCGCTGACTTTCGTGTCTTATTCTGAAGGGCAGAAATGTTCAACATAACAATGGCCTTTTGGTATACAGGTGCAAAACCTGTGGTGGGATTTTATTTTTATTTTCTCTATTTTATTTTCAGTGAATCAGTTCCGTCACCAGTGCCGGACCGAGCACATGTGGCGCCCATTCAAGCTTCCCCCTGGCATGTAGTTGTATTTATTATGAACAAGAACAAGAGCTAATGAGAAATCAAGACAAATGAACAACTTAGCCATCAAGCACTAATGGAAGGGGGGGCGTGTAGACCAGGATTGCCACTTAAAAGGAAGATCTGCGACTGTAGGTCACCTTGCCTTTGCCAACCCATAAAAAAGAACTCCATTAGTCTGATTTTAAATGTCGAGATTTAGTGTCACATGACCTATGTAAGACAAATATGTATTTTTTTTTGTAGATTATTTTCTGGGGGCTTTTGCCTTTAATGACGGTTTGAAGTGTGAAAGGGGGAGAGAGACAGGAAGACATGCAACAAAGGGCTACAAGCTGGAATCAAGCCTGTGGCCGCTGCAGCAAGGACACTGCCTTTGTACATAGGTCTCCTGCTCTACCCACTGAGCTCCTGGGCACCCCAGACAAATATGTATTTTTTTTTCATAGACTTACTTAGTGTTTCAAATGCCAAGCATACTATAAATTTTCTATTAATAAGTGTTATTGATTTTGAATAAACTGATAGTATGATAATTATAATCATTTGATGATTATATTATACATTGATAAGTCTGCCTGTCTGCCATCGTGGCAGGCAAGTTATTTTTTGTTTTGTTTTGTTTTGTCTGGCAAACAGAAATTTTATCTGCCACTTTTGGAATGTATACACTAAATGAAGGAATAACATTTAAATCAGTAGTTACCAAATGGTCCAGATTTCTCCTTGGTCATTAGGTCCACACAGTTTAATATAAACTCATTAACATTTGACATTTGGCCGTGTCATCAAGCTAGTTTGCTGTCTCTAATAAGTAGTTGTCCGTTAGTAACTCACTCTACAGCAGGAAACTACACATAAAAATGAAAATTCTGTGCTGGAAATTTAGTGTACTTAAAAATAAAGTGTGATTTTTTTCCAAATTTGACACGTCTGCGCATCATTTTAGGTCCATTTAGAATGGACCTGCAACCCACTTTTGGATCGTGACCCACCAGTTGGGGACGGCTGATTTAGATCACTTAGACATTATAATAATGCTGTCATTCAATGTTTAATATATTGAAGCAAAAAACATTATATATGCGTGCATTCTGGGGAGCCCTATTTTTCAAGGGTCAAAGGGTACTGTGCATGTGCACACATTTATAAATACACCCTGCCTATGTGCAAAACATACACAGTTCTATCAGTACATTAAAATTCATACAGAGAATATTTAGCCTGGGCTGTCAAAGAAACAGGAAAAATAATCATCGTTGCAACAGTTTGTATTGATGGTTGTTGCCTAATATCTCAAATCACAGTTTGCCTGGCTTTACAGCATACAGTATCCCTCTGTCCTTTGGACCCTCACAGCAGATAAGGAAAAACTCCCCCAAAAAACCCTTTAACAGGTAAAAAAAAATGGTAGAAACCTCAGGAAGAGCAACTGAGGACGGATCCCTCTTCTTGGCCGGTTAGACGTGCAATAAATGTTGTACAGAACAGAACATCAGTCAAAATAAATAAGTTTCTATGGCCAATAGCATTGCTTCCATATATCAGTTGCGAGCAACTTTTAAATGCGTAGCTCTGCCTGCCAAAGTTGCAAATAGCCCAGTGATTTTACCTGGCACTGCCAACAGTTTTCATGCATTTGGCAGGTGGTGGGTGCACCTTTCGGACCCTCTTGACATTTTGTAGCGACAACTGTTATGAAAAAAAGTGGCTAAGAGGCTTAACTGTGCAAAGAAATCCATACTGAAGTCCAACAATGTGTTTTATGGCCATTCATTGAACAAACAACTGGATAACTAAAGCAAAATGAGCTAAAACAAAATATATGTGATGTGATAACGGTCAACAGAAAATATCAGAGCCAAACCCACTATGTCTAAAAACCTGCCATGCCAGTGAATGAACTGGTACAATAGTGCAAAACCACGCCCACACCTGTGCCAATTACTACCAGAAGTGAAAGTGACCAAAAGAACATGTCCAGCCTAAACAAATAATAAACATCTAGGATTAAATACACATTCTGGCTCCTACACATGTATTATCATACTTTTAGAAGGAACTTTATTCTCTATATTCACTATCACAACCAGTTCATAAGTACAGTCTGCTGTGAGCACCATTGTAAAAACCACCTGAAGAACATGCCACATGGCAGGTATAAACCTTATATTCTAAAAGTGTCATAAGGCCGTCTTTCCTTTCTCACTTGTTCATGTGACTTTGTGGCCACATACATTATCACATGTAGAAAAATCACCACCATCAGAGTTTTCAGTCAAGAGGGAAAAAAAAAAAACCCAAGAGCGTCCCATAAGAAATAAAAGATAATTTGAGAGAATGCCCACTGACTTGCTTCTTGTTAAGAATATATTGTTATGGTGCAGACTAAGCACGCCATGATAATTACCATCAATAATTGAGTAAGGGGAAATGGTAGAAAGAGCTGCATTCAATGCTTGCTAAATGTGCCTGAGAGATGCTGAGATGGACAGTCTGGCTAGCTAGCTAATTTGGCTCCTTTTTATGTGGCACTGAAGATTATCTTTATGTTTCCACCCGCTTAGCTTTGGCTCTTATGAAACCTGGGAAGGGAACGCGTAGTATTTCCTGTCATTGCCATTTATCAATTGTTTGGTGGTGCATATCGATCCCAAAGAGCATCAAAACAACATAAAGTGAAATGCTTGAAATGCTTGTCTCATCCTGTAGGGCATACTAAACCCATTCATGAATAAGAGCCTTTGACTTGCTCATGTAAGAGGCACTAATACAAACCTGTAATTGATATCAGATCATCATAGATGTGACTGAAAGTTTATAGAAATTAAGTTATAAACAGGCTTTATCTCATACTGTGGTGTAAACATTATACATATAAATCAAATTCTTATTATTACAGTTATTAAATGTTTGTTTTTATGACAGAAACCCCTACACATTTACACATGTGTAGTAGATGATGTCTCCAGAAGCAAACATTGTAGGATCAAGGTAAAGTTGCTTCTCTTTTGCTTCTGTGTTGTGCTGTGTATATTATGCTGACGATTACCTTTCTAGACGTCTCGAGACTGAGATAACCTTAATGCAGAGCTAGCTGGAGGGCAGTTGTTGGCAAGAGCTGTTGCTGGAGTGGTTGGAAGAGGGAGCTTGCCTCTGAAATAGGCCAGAGATCTATTGCAGTCCGGTTGTGCCCATGAATAATATGATCAGCAAAATAACTAACCTTGAAACTTAACACATTATTGAACTGAAGCAACCCTGGCAAACATGTGCTGCTGTAAAATGTGGAAACATTTGAAAGAGTCTGGTTTTAACATTGAATTGGAAGACCTGACATACATTTATATTATTTTATATTTCTCACATACTAAATAAATCATCACCAGTCGGTACAGCTGCAATGATTAATCCATTATTTCTCAACTATGAAATTAATTGCTAACTAATTTGATAGCTGATTAATCAGTTTGAATAATTTCTTAAGGAAAAAAAGTCAAAATTCTTTGATTCCAGGCTCCTAAATGTAGATTTTTTTCTGGTTTCTTTACTTCCCTATGATAGTAAACTGAATGTCTTTGGGTTGCGGACAAAACAGAACATTTGAGGATGTCAGCCTGGGCGTTGGGAAACACTGGCGGACATTTTTCACTATTTTCTGACATTTTATAGACCAAACAACTAATCAAATAATCAAGAAAATAAGCAACAGATTAGTCAGCAGCGAAAATAATTGCAGCCAGGGGCGTAACTATAGACAGAGCAGGCAGTGGGGCCCATGAGATGGGGGGCCTACAGAGAGAGTGGGCCCTCTAACAATGTGTTGGTTGGATAATGGGCCCTTATGAGAGATTGCCACCTTAAAAATATGGCTGTGTTCAAATAATAACTCTCATTCAATTTAAAACAGTGCCATTTGCTACATATGCCCTTGAAAAAGGTAAACCCATCTATGTCATGTTCATTTTTTCTTTTTTGTAAAATAGTCAGTAGCATTTGTAACAAAATTATATGCTTATTCTGCAACTATAAATCAACAATTAAAATTGTTAAATTAATAATTCTTAATTCCGTATTTTCTTTAGTATTTTTGTTATATACAGATATGCAGTGATGACTGCTGGGTAATATGTATGTTTATGTTATCCAGTGTCTCTGCACTGGGGCCCATCGTAACTATGTTACACCATTGTTTGCAGGCCCACCAATTAGGCATATACAACATGTTTATATATATATGGATTCGGACATGGGTTTTCAGCAATGCACAAGCTGTAAAAAAAAAAAGCGTGAAGCAGCCATAATGCAGCCTGTGTGTGAAGGACTGGAGAGTCTTCCACAACAAAGAAAGTTCAGAGTCAGTATTGACTGAAAACGATAGGCAAACCCCCCGGGAGTAAGGTGCACTTTCCAAAATGTAAATCAGGCCTTCCCTGAGACACACGGGCCTCCCCCTCCCCTGCTGCTCAGAGAGCTTTGCCATTCACCTTTAAACAGCAGAACAATAATCAATGGAGCATTATTAATGCTGAAATCATTCATGTGCACTCCTGTGTTACCCTGCTGAGTGTAAAGCCACTGAAGTAATGTAGCCTATAGAGTGGATTGCTTTACACGCATTACATGCTAGAGGAGTACACCTATGGTTCAGCTGAACACACTAATCTGAGATCTATATTAATTGAAAAATCATGACATGAATCGCATTACTACCAACTAAAATCTTGAAATGTCATTCTTTAATCACCCAGAGACCTCAGTGCTCACGCTGATCATGAACTATTAAGGTAGATCACATCCTCCTGAGGCCTCTGATACCTCCGACTCCCCCTTCAGTATCTTCTATCTCTGCATTTCTCATAATCCCTAAGGTTTTTGGGCACCAGTATCCAGAATTTCAGTCTTGACACAGAAAAGAATCATGTATGTATGCTTCAATCTTTAATAAGCCACGTTTCCTCGCCGTGTTACGCACAAGCCCTTACTCCATCCCTCAAAGATCCTGGTGTAAATTTTTCACAAGCCATGTCTCTGTTTCTTGTTCATGAGCTGTCTCAATACACAAAGGCCCATTCCTTCCATGGAGCACGGCCCGGCATATTTATCGGACATTAGAGGAGCGCGAGCGGAGCGGCAGTGCTCGGCAAAAAGGAAGAGGAAAGGACTGAGTGCTCTCCTTCATTACAGTGGGCAGATATAAATCAAACTAATTATGGAGCCACTACAGTATCGAACCCATGGAGGGGAAATGAAATGATCGGAGGCAGGTCGCAGCTCAACACAGAGCGAGTTAATGAAAATATTAATTACCTGATGATATACTGGGAATCTGGACCCCCCAACCCCTCCCATCCCTCTCCTCTCAAACCCCCTACCACAGAGAGCATTTGTTTTAATTGAGTAATAATAAGACTGTTACATTTGGCTGAGTCACTTGATTTGAGTGGGTAATTGACCAATAAAGGCCCATGATAGCCAATTATAAATCCAATGTAGCGCTAATTACTTAGCAACTCTTAAGTGTCTGACTAACACCGAGGACGTTAGACTTCAGTGCAGATGGTGATTTTAAAAGTCATAAAATAAAAGCCAAGTGAGTTCACTGAGTAAGTTTGATCCACATGACAGATACTAAATTAGTTGCATCGGTGTCTTTCTCTCTGTCACACACACACACACACACACACACACACACACACACACACACCACCTAACATCATGGTGTAATTTGCCGTTAATATCAGATTTTGGCCTCATGATCGATTTCCTCTGTGTTTTCATTCTGAATTATTCAGTGGTACACTTTATCTCCTCACCTTCCCCTCTCCGCGGACTGCCACCCCTCTCCCCACCCCCCGACCCCCCCTCTGCCATACCATTTGTTACACTGGTCAATAAGTGGGTGAAATTTGGATCCTGACAGTGTGGGACAGGGTGACTTGTAGGGTGCAGATGGGTGGGTGGGGGGACCCAGACAGATAATATTGCACAACAGTCAATCACGGTAATTAGAGGAGGTATCAACAGTAGTCTGGTCTACTGAGGTTTGAGGCAGAGGATGTGCTGAAGTTCATGCTATTCTTAGGATCTGTTCACTTATTCCCTTGAATGAATGAATGTATGAATGAATGAATGAGCTCTTCTGGACTTGTGACGGGGATATTTATACATGTTCATTCATTTATGTCTAATTTAAATTGCAAAACAAATTTTTGAAAAGGTTTATTTAGTGTATTTGTACCAACTGACCTTTTGTTAGGGTTCAGTTTGTCATTTCTGTTGTGGGATTCTTAGGCTGGGAACAACTGGTTTAATGTACGAATTGACCACATCACACCTAACTATTTTTTTTTATTATCTATTAGTCTGCCAATTATCTTCCCGATTGAGTTGTGTGGTCTATAAATGGCAGAAAATGGCAAAAAAATGCTAGTAATAGTTTCCCTGAGCCAAAGATGACAACTTCAAATGTCTTGTTTTATTCAATTAACTGTTTAAAAAAAGAAAATATTTACTTTGCAATGATATAAAGTGTGGGAACAAACTTGCATTTGCATGTTTAATACTTACATATATCCATGTTTCTAAAGTGATGTAGTATATGAGCTGATTTTGTCACTGGGAATGGAGGGGGTGCTGGATGCTGTGTCACCTAGGCAAGACGCCTGCCAAGCTGTAGAACACTGCAGACCACTGTTCAAGACCAACACACAACAAAACCAAAACCAGTTGTGTTTTAGCAACCTATAGCTGTGTTTCCATCTCTCTGTTTTTCCAGTGAGGATGGTACCACGAAAAGCAGTTGTTTTTTATTGAGACATCACTGTGTTTCCTGCATTTTTTAAAAGATATTTTTTGTGGCTTTTTGCCTTTATTTGACAGGACAGCTCTAGAGGGAATGACATGCAGCAAAGGGCTGTGGATTGGAATCAAACATGCGACCGCTGTGGCAAACACACAGCCTTTGCACTATGGGCACCTGCATTACCAGGTGAGCTAGTGGGTGCCCCAAAAGTCATTGTTTCTTATCGAGACATCACCGCGTTTCCTGCCAAGATAGTACTAAGAAAAGTGGATGTTTTTTTTATCAAATGTTGCTGCATTTTTTGCTGAGATAGTGGCACAAAATACTGTTGTTTTTTTATTGAGACATCACTGCGTTTCGTGCCGGGATGGTGCCACAAAACATTGGTATTTTAAGTCAGAACATGGTCTTTTTCCAACCATAACCAAGTGTTTTTGTGCCTGAACCTAACCACACATTAGCCACAGCATTGTTGAAACATAAAATTTAATGCAGTGGTTCCCAGCTGGTGGGTCGTGGCCCAAAAGTGGGTCACGGGCCCATTCTGAATGGACCACAAGTGACTTGTGAGTTTGTAATAAAACACACTTGATTTTTAAGTACAGTTAATATCCAGCAGTTTTTAATTTTGAAGTCCCATTTTCTGCTGTAGAGTGAGTGACTAACAGATAGCTACTTTACAGAGACAGCAAACTAGCTCAATGACATGGCCAAACGCAAGTGTGATGCTGCATGTAATAAACTGTGTCCTGTGTCCTGGACCAGCTTGGGACCATTGGTTTAATGTATGCACTACATGACATTGTACAAATGTTAAGTATCTGTGGTTTCTAGAAACGAACAGTACCAACATTCTTTCTTAGTGAAAAGTCATTCTAAAAATGTGATAACATGACATTTTTGATTTCTTGATTTTAGAAGTGGGTCAATAAATGGACTTTGTACAATTTAAACTTTTTATTTTTGCCAAACAAACTACATAAAGTTAAATGCCCAAGTGAGTTCGTACCACATTCCAAGGTGGAGGATTGGAGGACAAACTGATAACTCACATCGTTAATTCTTCTAGATAATTACAACCTATTAATTAATACACTGGCAAGTCATTACTGAAATGCCACCCAAAACCACGCTCTGAAACAGTTGCACAGATGCATCAATGTGACCGGTGCTTATGACTCAAGCATAATAAGTTATCTCAATTTATCTAGCTCGACGAGGTGACGCTCTCAGTCCGCTGCCTATCCGGATCACAGGGAGTCAATCAATGAATTTTACATAGTTCGTGGCTTCCCTGCATTCAGAGTGACAGGCTAATCAGTACTTTGTCAAAGTCGACTCCAGCTCCACCTGTCAAAGCTAGCAGTCTTCAGTGGAGCCGATGAGGTCCCCTGAGTAATAAAACGCAGAGCTGATTTCACACCGTGTGACCTGCGAGGTGTGAAGTCAGGACGCTGAGGACATAACAATCAATGTCAGAACATGTGGTATTGATGAAAGGTGTCAGAAATGGCTGGAACTTACATGGGATCCTGCAGGCACTTGGTGGGTGTCTCTTGGGCGTGATCATGATTAATACACAATATGTTGTGTGGTATAACAGTGATGATAGGCAGCAGCAGCAGCAGCAGCAGTAGCAGTGAGGGTCTGTTGGCTGTCGTCCTGGTGAACTGAGAAGTCACAGGATCTTGGTGCCCTTGAGGAAATCATCAGACTTTTACCTGCTTGTGTTTGCCCTGTTAAAGTCTGCTAAAGATGATGTCACTTCATCAGAGCTTTAGAAGGGGATAGAGGGCTTTTCGCAGGGACATGAACACCACCCAATGGTGCAGCACTTGTCATCTTTGTTGTGTGTTGGCTGGTCGATGGGTGACACTCAGGTTGAGGTGCTGATCTAACAACCGTTTCATGAGTCGGATATTCCAGTAAGGGGATCCAGAGGATGATATTCCAGTCTGAGTAACAAGAGGCTAATAAGATCACAGAGAGACGATCAATGGCCAGTAAGCTGAGCTCTCTTTTTGTCTCCCTCTCCCTCTCTCTCAGACACTTGTTTCCTCTCACTGTTGAATGCTGTCTGATTTTGCACAGTTCCCATAAACTCCCTCCACAATTCACTGGACGTGCCACAGAAGCTGCAGGGAGAAAACGAAAATGCTCCAGTTGTGTTTTTAAATTCTAGTAGAAAAACATACCCTTAAAAAAGAATTGATCTGAATGTGTGTGAGGACAGGCTTTTGCTCTTGTATCTTTGTGAGGATCAAATGTTTTACCGAAATTAGTCAGCTGAGAAGGCCTCCAACATTCGGACATTTTATCTGGCTCCTCACTGTGACTAAATCCATTCAGAGATTTTTGGGGGTGGTGTATCAAGTCTAGGGCTTTGGTCACATGGGTATAAATTCAGCTCAGGCCTAGGATGAGATTAAGTTCTCGCAAGTCAATCAATAAATTACAGAAAATTTATCTGCAACTATTTTGATTATTGATTAGTCAAGCAAACTGACAAAACGTCTTTCCGTTCCTCTAACATGACTAATTGTTTTATTTTTCCCCTGTTTTATATAGTTGCAAACTGAATATTTTGGGGTTTTGGACTGCTGATCAGAAAAAAAAAACATTCGAAGGGGTCATCTTGGCCTCTTGGACTTGTGCTATTGCCAACCTTGATGATTCATAGACCAAACAACCAGCTCATTAAGCAAGAAAATAATTGGCAGACTAATCAATAATGAAAGTAATCATTAGCTTTGTAAGGCAACTGTTAGAGTTTGGGTTTGCAGGATGAAGGTCTCACTCATCACTCATAGGTGTAGAATTTGAGAGGACACAGAGGAGACATCACATTCACCCATTCACACGCACATTCACCCACTGGTGGCCGAGGCTACCATACATGGTGCCACCTGCTACTCCGTAACCATTCACACTTACACACCAGTGGAACAGCCAGTCGGGAGCAATTTGGGGTTCAGTGTCTTGCCCAAGGACACTTCAACATGTGGACTGGAGGAGCTGGGGATTGAGCTGCCGATCTTCTGATTGTTGGACGACCCGCTCTACCTCTGAGCCACAGCCGCCCCAAATATGTGTCCTCCTGAATGTTGGAGCGAAACCTGCGCCATTGCATTTACTTTCAAGGTGCATGGAGAAGGGAAAGAAGTCTAAAGAGGTTAAATCTCCTGCAACAGTTGTAGTATGTAGAACAACTTTATTCAGGGTCTGATCAGACCCTGATAAAGGCCACAAGTTGAAACACACTGGTCATGCTAAAGCGTTGCTCTACATACTACAAGTGTTGCTAGAGTTTCGACCTCTTTAGAGTTTGGGTTTGCATCAGGAAAAGGATGAAGGTCAGGGTTTACTTTTCATTAGGGTGAAGGGTTTATGATTTATCATTAAGGGTAGCATTGCTTTATAAAAATCTGAACATAACTTAAATTCTTGATTTATGAAAACTTGGTTTGGGCTTGCATAAATTCAGTCTTATTTTGCAGCATCAGCTAAGGTTTAATGGGATCATGATGATTTGCACATTAAGTTGCAGAGTAAATGTGCATCTGTGTGTGTGTTTGTGTGTGTATGTGTTCAAAAACAGGAAGGAGTGAGAAAATTGTGATTTTTCTTTTTCCTCGTGGGAGCAAAAAAATCAAAACGGCATCAATTGTTCAATTAGTTTTCTGTTGTCTCTCTGAATGAGCCGTGGGACTTTGACATCTGGACGTTGCACATTGGAGTTTGCATCTTTAGAGGGAGGAAGGAGATGAGAGATTGAGTGGAGACTCTCTGGAAAATGACAAATACATATAGTACTACTGCTATATTTGCATTGTCACTGACATTCAAGGAGATAACTATTCAGCCAATAATGTGTGTGTGCATGTGTGTGTGTGCGTGTGTTTGTGTGTGTAGGACTGCATCAACATTTGTTCCCCCTGCATGCTTCTCAGCCCGAGTTCAGCAAATGAGTTGAACCAACCTTCCTGGGCACTCTTTCCTCTCCACTCCAACAGCTCATGAAATATTTAACGTGCCTCACAGTAACCTCTCTCTCTCTTTCTCTCCCTCTGTCTCTCTCTATCAAACACACACACACGCACACACACACATCAACACACACAGTTTTCCTTCTGCCAATATTTCTTTCTTTCTGATGACCACGGGACGGAAATGTCCGCTTAAGCCCCGCTAGATTTTTAGAGTGCAAGTGATATCCCTCCACCCCCTCACCACACACACACACACACACACACACACACACTTGGTGGACTTCCGCTCCACGCCTCTCTATCATCTCGTGGATGATTTCAGTCCCATTTCATTGTATTCAGGCTGGGTGTGTACAGAGGTAGCTGGATACAAATTTGACACCCGGCCGATCGGCAGCTGCCGGCTGTTTAATCAACAGTGATGAATATTTGATGGCGTGGCGGCGGGCAAACGGTGGCCGACACTCTCCTCATTATCGAAGTCCATGTGTACAGAGGAAGATATTCAATATCTGCCGATGGGGAACTGGCCTCTCTCAGTCACACAAAATGCCCCCACAGTTCCTCCACAGAAAACTAGATGTTATATATGTGGTGCTGGAGAAAGTTTCATTTATTGAGAAGAGGTGGGAACAAATAATTTACTTTAATAAAATAACAGAATACAGGCCAAGTAATTTATAAGAAGTAGAGTAAACGTTTAACATTAAAAAAGTTCAAGTAATCAACTATTTTTTGATCAATGGTGGAACATTTATGGACATTTTCTAACATCAGTATGCTTCAACTTATTTTAAAAGTGTAATATCTTCAGAAGTGAATCCAGTCTACAAGTGTAAAAAAGTTTAGTTAACCCCATCCTAAAAGTAAAGTACTTTAACACTTTGCAGCTCTAATGGGCTGCAGCGTTAATTGTGTGCTAATCAAAGTGAATCTGGGCTTTAAAGAACGCTACTCTCTCTATAGATTAACTAAAAAAAATGCCTTTCCATACAAAGACTTCATTTTCAAATGACCGTCCTCACAGTAAATATTAAAGGCTTGCACCAGGAGGAGTGTACAGTGAGGGAGTATGATGTTCAGCACCAAGGTCAGCGACATGGAAAACAAAGTCCAATCCCAAAGCCTGAAAAGAGTATCCTCCGCTGTAATCTTTTTTTTTTTCTAAATGGTTTGTAAAAACAGTAAATATTCCTGCATATAGTGAAGCATCACCAAACATATGGCCTGGGGGCCAGAACTGGCCACCAAAGGGTCCAATCCGGCCCTTCCAGATGACTTTGCACACCTAATGTTGATGCACTTGTGAAGTCTGAGAGGTTTCAGGAGCAGTTTAAACAGTAAGCAGATACTTCATGTAGGATTTTCCACTCTGAGGAGAATACAGCTCTCTTAAATAAGAATAAGTACTGCTATGGTCATGTTTAAAGATATTAAACACTGTGCAAAATATTGTCAACCAGCAGCTTCGGTACAAAAGAATCTGTATCAGACTTGAGTCTGAAAACACAATGGGTGGAACCCTGCTGCTGAAGCACTGACAAAACCTGCTTCTTCACTTGCCTTCCCCTTTAGTGGAAAATTATTTTAAAAGTCACATGTAATGTGTCTTACTGACTGAAAGTGGAAGAATTTGCACATATTTATTCTTTCTCTTTGTTTGGTGAATGGATGAATGTTTTCAGAATGAAACAAAAAAATGAAGGGGTTGATATTTACAGGTTATTATGCTGTGGTTTTACTGGTGCGGCCCACCTTGAGATCAAACTGGGCTGTATGTGGCCCCTGAACTAAAATGATTTTGACAACCCTGCATTAGATGAACTTCCTGTCCTTCATATAAGAGGAGTTGAGGTCATGCCTGCCTCGCCAACTGAGGCTCAGTGAAGCTGCAAACAATTTAGTTGGAGAATGTTGTTGTAAATTTGTGGTATTAAAAGCACATAATGTCAGCTAAGAAGCCATTGTCAACCTGGAACATGACAAAAGAACAATATGTTTCTGCTTTATAAAGGAAACAGCTGTGAGAATATGCAGCTTTAACTTGAATGTCTAGCATTTGTTAGTTTTATAAAAGTAGCCTACTAATAGTAGAAAAAAGGTGATTGTAAATTGCATACATTAAGCAACAGTGGCAAACAAGATTTTTCTAGATCATATAAAATTGCAGGAGAGGAACCACAGAAAAGGTTGACCCAGAACTTGCTTGAATTTACTTGGAATCTCCTTATATGGTGTTGTCTTGCCTTTTGTTTCCGGTCGCGTGCCCCCCCTCCTCTCCTTGCACCTCGCGCCTTCTGTCTGCAGCACGTGTGGGTAATGACGACAGGGAAATGGGTTCAATACAAGGGTTCAAAGAGCACTTCGCCCCGGGGATATGACGGCTCTTAAGAGGCAGGACTCAGGATATAAATGACATTTAGGTAGTCAGGCAGATTTTGCATGAGGTGACATTTAGGTGGCGGTACGTATTTTTTTTTTGAATGAGGTGAAACACCCCGCGACGAACGAGCGCAGACACTGACAAGTGTTTTGATGTTTTAGTGCGGCACTTTGTCAGGATGGATGTCAAACACTCGGGCCACGCAATGAGGGGGTTAAAACACAGTCCGCTTTGTTTTGAGGATATCCATACAGTTTCCTTAACAACTGCAAGGACATGTTAAGATTAAATTAAGTACGTGTACTGCAAAGTGGACAAATGCAGATGTTGCAGATTACAGTAAATGCAAAAAGGTCCAAACACAAACAGCTGCCAGTCACAGACTCAGATGTTCTCAGTAGATGAAGCTGCACTTCACTGGTTACATTTACCACAGCTGTGAAAGCTGCTGCTTGTAGCTGTGGCTGGCACATGGGTGGCGACTGATCAGCCAGAGTGAGGAGAAGTAGGTGTTTAAGTCGTGCATGGTGATCAAAATAAAGCTGCAGAGTAGCAGTGTGATGGCTTTCAGATGTGTGTGACTCTCTTGGAAACATGGAGCAGTAAAAAGAAGATTGCAGTAGCCTGTGAATAACGTTATGAAGTTCTGGATTGCATACGAAAGAAGTTCAATAGAAACTGCAACAGATGGTGAACTTGGATGGATGGAGTGGTGTGAATGAGGGTTTTGATTTCACAACTGTAAGTGGCACACTGCTTGATAGACTGTGCAGGGCTGGACTGTTGTAATGAAATTCTGTAAAGTACCAAAATGTTAATTTGGCTTTCTACACACTTTAGCTGTTCAACTAATTTGGATGATGTTGTGCTCTAATTAAAGCTGCTATCATAGGCTATCTCTTTTGATTTGTTTGCAAAGTCAAAGTATGTGGTACTGTCCAAGCTTCAACACCCTCCATCCCAGTGTGATGTCTCTTGATGGTGGTGTGAGCTTGTTTTAATTATCTTCAGATAGATTCAAGAGGTGAATGCAACTTTCATTATCTCCACAGAATTATGTTTTTAAAAATCCAAATATTGTTTGGACACCAGAGTAGTTTCATCCTCCATTTCTCCTCTAGACATCAAACTTTTTTGGTGTCTTCCAGCTCTGCCTTTTTGTTAACAAATGCTAAAATAAGAAGATGTGTGCTGGCAGACTTTGATCTGTTTGTTGTGTGTGCGCTCCATACAAATACGAATCTAAATTGTGCTTTTTGGGTATGCAGGCTACCTGCATATATCCGCGAAGCATACATACCCATTTTTTATCTGTCAGTAGCTACATGACAAGAGGTCAGCCCCTCAAGATCAAATATTTTTCTTACTAAATGACGGATTTATTAGACAAATAAGTTGTTCGTCTGACTCTGAACCCTCTGTGATTGAAATATACCCCTGTGTCAACAGCATCGCCTCTCAAACCGGGTCCCGGGCGATGGAGGGCTGCCACAGCGGATTACTGAGCAAATATAAGTGGGAAATGAGTGCAGATCTGGGGGATCTACCCATCCACATCCCCGGTTTGACATTTCCGTCCAAAGGCCAACCTTTCCTGCGCATTGTTAGATCAACGGAGCCCCTCGATGGGAGCTGCTGTTTTTTTTCTTTTTGTTTTAAGATATTGCAGAAGTAGAAACAATGTCAAAAAACAAGGACAGGAACCAACGCGGTATGTGTGCGCTCTCCATTTCTTTTTTTTTATTTTAGCTTGTAGTGTTGTAATTATAATGATCTAATCCATCTTAGCCAGGGCGCCTAACAGCTGCGATTAGGGGTAGGCCCACTCCCTTCCGCTCAGAGCTATAGTAAAAAGTCGTGCGCTCGTAAATCTAAGCGCCTGCGTAACCATAACGTGTGGTGAAATCATTATTTGGCGACGTGGTGTCAGAGACTCTCTCATCTCGTCTGTCAGGAATCCAATTTCCTTTTATTTACATCCACGGTATGGATTAATTACTCCCCCGACTAGTAGCCTGAAGGAATTAAGTTATGAGATCCTTTGGTAGGCTCCATGATTAATCCATCGCGGCCTATGCAAAGAGAGGAAGGAGAGGAGGTGATTAATGCGGACGGGATAGGACCGCAAACATTGTTACATAATAATAATAATAATAATAATAATAATAATAAGTGACATTAAAAGTAATTGTCAGAGCAAATGTGTTGTGTTTTTATGCGCTCAATTTGGAATTTAAGGTCGTTTTCATTGCCACAAGGCTCAGATGTGGCAGCAAACGCATCATGGGATGGGACAAGAGGAGGCAGAGAGGTGTGAGGGGGGGGTCACGTAAACGATCCAGACATGAATATAGTGGGAAGGCCCTTTCAGGCCCAGGCAATAACGATACCTGCGATCAAGCGTTGCTGCGGCCCCTACTATTGATAGAGCTTTAAGGGTTATGATATCGGTGAAGTTACTGATGAAATACCCCCCTGATTAATAGAGGACTCTGTCGTAACGGGCTGACATATGGTAGGCGAGGCAGCTGGGGACGGTACCTCAAGCATCCCCTACGGCCATTAACATATTAGAGGCTATTGTGCAGGCAGACAGTCCGACTTCATCCAGAGCCCTTGTGCAGAGAGACAGCACCCCAGAGCTGTTTGATATAGGCTTTCAATAATGCATTACTCTTCAATCCGCCAACGGAGCTGTTCGTGGTGCTGAAATTATTGCCATGTGGCGCGTGTGGTGGAGATGATGGTGGTGGTGGTGGTGGTGCAGCGCGTGGAGTGTGTTCAGTGCCAGCGGTGTTGTGTTACTCTCGGTAGGTTGTGTTAGATGGGGAAACTTTGAACTCGTGTGATAAAATAATAGATATCAAGGCTGCACACACATGCACATACAGGAGGAGCAAACGCATGCAGTCCGAGCTGTGTGAATTCGTCCAACACGTCAAAAAGTCTGAAATTATTTAGATTTTATTAACCTAAAAACAAGAAACCTGCGATTACACCTCATAGAAGTTGCTTTCTAAAATATGTTTTCTCTAGATCTGCCTGTGCTGCGATAAAAAAAAAAAAGAAATGAGCAAAATATTCAGGATTTTAAAATTAAGAGCAAGTTTCTTTGGAGCTAAATGAAAAAAAAGTCCTGATTTTTCACACTTTCCTTCTAATAATGTTAACATTACAATTATTTCTGTCATACTTAAAAGAAATAAAAGCAAAATAATTCAAGCAACATCAAGAAGTGCTGCAATGACCTACAATTTAACATAAAAAAATACATATACTTTGAAAACCGGATCTATCCTCGTGTAAATCAACGCTAAACATTGATAAATAACAAAGAAATCAGACTAAAAATATTTTACTCACGTTAAGGAATCCTCACTCTTCTGTCCATGTAGCCAAAAGCTAAAGAAAAGCAATAAGAAGCAGCTTTCTCTGCTGTTAAACAGCGGCTTCCTTCACCCGCCTGCCTCCCCTCAAACCCCCGATAGCTGTCTGAAAATATTGCATTTTATATCAGCAAATCTCGATTAATATTGCATTACCTGCATTTAAAAATTCTCCTTTTATTTATTTTTTTATAAATGCAGCGGAAAGAGAAGCCCACAACTGAAGGAAAAATTATATTTAGAAGTATAGAGAGAATAGAAATATTTTTAGAGGAGGGTGGAGGTCAAACAGTGGTTCTTTTGGATAAATAAATCTACTTTTCTATTTTATTTTTTTTTCGTTTATTTCCTCTCTCTCTTCCTCTCTGTCTCTCTGGTGTCAAGTGGAGGCGCTTTAATGTTGCTGCTGTTGAGTTATTCTGACTGTGCTGTGAAACTTCATTAAATCTTGATTGTCAGGCCTGTTTCAACACAGCAAAAAGGCGGTAACTTTAGCTTCGTTAGGAATTCCAGACATACAAATCAATGTTTCATTTAACAGCCCATTCAGCTGTAATTAAGCCCATTACAGGGGCAAACATGCAAATAGATGGGCAAGTAAAATAAAAACACATCAAACAACAAACCTGTTTAAATAACTGATTATAATTATTAGATCAGTTTACTTTTTCTGTTGTGCCATTTTTAAAATGAAGCATTACTTAAATTTGCTCAAATTGTTTAAACAAAAGTGCATTTTTGTTACTATTTTTTTCGTAATATTATTATAGGGTTATTATTATTGCTATTGTTGTTATACATATTGTTTACATTTCTACTTTATTTTTTTTTTTATTTGGCACAAAAATGTATTAAAGGTAAAAGAACAAGAGGCAAAAATCAATGTCACTTTTAAAATGTGACAGTGAGCTGCAGTATTTTTCGTCTGGCAATCCTTTTTTAAATTTGTATATTTTTTTAATTTATTTTTTTTTAGGTTTGCCTCCCAAATTAGTCTAATTAACTCACTAATTTTAAAGACACACATGCATTATTTCGATTAACAAACGCTTTAAAATACAATAAAAAAACGTTAAAATTATGTAATTTAAAATCCTAACAAAACTGCTATTTAAAATTAAATTACATCTCAATTTATATTGAGTTGTGGCCACATTAATAGGTTGAACCATTCCACCAGTATTTACATCCAAACCGTAATAACTGTGTTCAGTGTTCAGGCCCAATCACAACCAGAAAAGCATCGTTTTCTTTCTTCAATTTATTAGAAGATTGCTGGAACACACCTCCCTGTTGAATTTGGCTTACAGGATGAATAGTACCAATGAAAGTAAGAGGACAACAGAGGAGAGTGGAGAAGTTGTGAGAGAGGAGGAGGAGGAGGAGGGAAGGAGACAGTGGGGACATTTTTCCATGATGCACATGTCGCCGCAGTTTTTGTAAACATACCTGTGCACAAAGTAAAATATTACTTACACAACGTTTTCCGTAACAATTAACACGACAAACAACGTGGTGATCTTAATGTGAAAACAGGCATTTAACAGTGACTTACACCATCCACAAAATAAGGTCTATCAGTAGACAGCTCTACTGTACGCAGTGATTTCTTTTTCCAATGCATAGAGTGTTTGCACTGCAAACTGAAACACAGGAAAGGAAAAACTTGTTGTTTTTTTTCTCATGGTGATCTCTCCTGGATGAAGCAGACAAGGCTTTTCGTGCTCTCTGGATCTGTTTTGAAACTTCTCCTTGTGATGCCAAATGGTGTCGATAGACCCTATAATTTATTTCCAAAAAGACAGGAGGCTCACCTCTGGTAAGTGACAAAGTGATGTCTGTATATACAAAACCATTTCGACATAACCGATCTATAAACCTAAAGGGTCTTTTGTGCAAATTCAAAATAAATATATCTCTAGATGTGACAGCCTATAGAGGCTAAATTACTGCCCGTGAATTAGGATTTCATGCAGGCCTAAACATTTTTTTTCGTTAGCCATAAAAGTTTGCAACTAAATTTGAGTTTATAGCAGCCTCCAAATAAGAATAAATGAACACATGAATAAATGAACAGAGTCATGAATTATTCTATACCAACAACGACAAAAATCAAACCAAAAACACAGTTCAACAATCAATGAGGTAATTCGTAAATGGCTATACTTCAAATAATAGGCCTATTAGGAGAAAATAACTCGCTATAGTATCAAGCAAATTACCTCTTTCCACATGTTTTAAAAGGCAATGTCGACGTCGCTAAACTTTTTCCCTCGTAACAACTGAGCGAAATTTGTGTAATCTGTTATTTGCATACTTCACATTCACCGATAACGTGAAAATAAACAAGATATATGAAGCCTCATAAAATGGGTATCTAAAGCCCATTGTGCACCAACGTGTAAAATCGCTGGAGACAAAAGACTGAAAATGGTGTCTTAGTGTCCCTTGGTCCCCAAATTCAGTCACACAACTTTGTTTTTTTTTTTCTCTTTTCTTTGCCCATCAGTGAGCAGCGGAAAATTTCAACCTCTTCTGCTTCTGTCTTTGGTTACAAAACCACACTCGCACCACATTTTTTTTCAGGTCCAACTTTTCAGCTATAGCTGCTATTTTCTCGGACGACGGTCGAGGCTGTACGGCGAAGTACGCCTCCAAAGACCTCTTTTCTGGGGCCGCTATCGAGGTCCTCTTGCGTTTCTTTTCCCCTCCGTTGAAAATGTCAGGTTTGCTCATTTTCTCCCTCTGGGCCCCCTCGGCCTCCTCCAGCCAGGCCTGGAGGATAGGTTTGAGCGCAATCATGTTGTTGTGGGAGAGAGTTAACGACTCGAATCGACAAATTGTACTTTGGCTCAGTGATCCCACGCCGGGGATTTTGAGATTAGCCAGAGCGCCGCCCACGTCCGCCTGGGTCACCCCCAGCTTGATCCTCCGCTGCTTGAAGCGCTCCGCGAAAGCCTCCAGCTCCCTTGGGTCCGTGTCCGAGTCATTGATGGAGGGGAGTCCGGTGTTAGTGAGTCCTGGGCCGCCTTGACCCCCTCCGTGGTGGCCCGGTAAGAGCCCGTGGTGGGTGAGAGGCGAGTTCATGCTCATAGCCTGGTGGGAGAGGTGACCCAAGCCGTGCATGTGAGAGTGCGGATGGGCAGAGGAGGTGGAGATGAGCCCTCCGCCGCCACCTCCGCCGCCTCCGCCACCTCCTCCGCCGGACCCGTCGTGCGCACTGGACATCAAGGCGAGGGACGGCGAGGTGATGTGGTCCATGATTTCTTGGGGCTCCAGGTTC
This sequence comes from Cephalopholis sonnerati, assembly GCA_019142605.1. Taxonomy (NCBI): domain Eukaryota; kingdom Metazoa; phylum Chordata; class Actinopteri; order Perciformes; family Serranidae; genus Cephalopholis; species Cephalopholis sonnerati. The sequence continues at coordinate 33,091,842 of JAGQAX010000001.1, read as the reverse complement.
TGATGGTGGTGGTGGTGATGGTGATGATGGTGGTGGGCCAGTGGAACGGTGGATGTCGACGAGCATGGCACCGTGCTCATCGTGTGGTAGGTGGCGTCGGGCTTGAACGGGTGCGTCTTGCCCTGGGACACGGCGATATCCACGGCCGCCAAAGCCTCAGCCCGGGCCAGCAGGGTCTCATCCAGGCTCGCAAATATGTTACTCTGTAGCTGCAAGGGCGGAAATTAAAAAGGGAGAGGAGGGGAGAAGGATGGGGTGCGAAATGGGCAAGAAAAGGGAGAAGACACGGAGGAAAAAAGGAAAGAAAAAAACATAAATAAATGTATCTGTCAGTCGGGACTTTTGGCGACACATAACACAGCCGGAGTATTCCTTCAGAAGCTGCAAGTCATAAAAATTAATACAAAAACAGTAAAGCCGAGCTTTGCGTGAGCATGCTTTCAAAAAGAAGACTCCGAGTGATTGCCGAGGAATACATGAAAAAAACATTAAGTGCGCGTCTTGGCTGAATGTGCCTTGGAGCACCCCTTGTTATTACGCACAGACAGCGTTCAGCGCTACATGCAGCCTAGGCACGAAAAAGGACAAAGTCGAAGTTTTTTGGGTTTAATTTACCTGTGGAGTTTGTAGACAGGCTCTCCTTATAGCTTCCGAGCTGGAATGCAAAGTGGTGTACTTGTGCTCGGGTAAAGAGGGATGCATGGCGAAGTGCGGCTGTTTGCTGTTCATGGACATCATCTTGGCGAGCTTCTCCAATTAAAGTGCACGGGAAGAAGGGGGGAAAAACTGCTACAAGAGCAGGAAAATAGTCATAGATACACAGTGATCCTTTGCCTATCCAGTAATGATGCAGTGTAGTTCGCTGTGTAGTGCGCCGAGTGCAGCCTTGAGCCCGGAGATCACAGAGATGCCTGCAGTCTCTCAGACGCACTTATCTGTCTACTGTTTCCCACTGCTGGGGATGAGAGAGGCTCTTACACCTGAGCGCCTCAGATCTCGTCAAGCCCGTGCTCGGCTGCTCTCGCGAGACATAAACTGCCAGAACAGTGAACAGGCTGACAGATAAAAACTGCTCACAGGGCAAGCTGTAACATCTGGAGACTAGACGCCTGCGTTTTTAAGGGCTCACTCCACTCCATCCAGCCGCCGAACTGTGCCGGTCGCAGTGCCTTTAGGTCTTATTCTGTACTTGGAGGCCGTAAACCATTGACTTAAAGCTGTTTATTTTAGCAGCCATACACTTTAGACTGGTCTTTATCCATCTGATTTCAGGAAGTTGTTTTAATCTGGAATAACAGTTGAGGAAGAATCAAAAACATGATTGAGTTTAATGCCAAAATTAACAGACTGCAGCAATATACAACAAGATAGTGATATAAAACATAACATCTACATTTATTTTCATTCACTATCTGTTGTTCACATCAATGCCAAACATTTAAATGTGTAGGTTACAGTTTACTGTCCCGTCTGTCTCTCATCTTAACCCTTTGGAAGTAATGAGACCGCCGTCTTATCATTAAAGCCCATCATCGCCAGATGAGCACTAAACAAATTGATTTAATACACCAGCGTAACCTTGTACACAGTCTTTACCTAAATTAATTAATCCCAATGAATTAACACTTCATTTATTCAAACCACAACGGTTACCCAATTAAAATTTCATGCAGCGATTAGAGGTATGTGAAATATACATGATATCGTTAAATTTGCATAATAAATAAGGCGCTTTTCTGCTACAATGGAATTACTGTGCGTGTGAGGTCTCTAATGTGTGTCGTTATAGGCTACAACATGCTTTAACGGCACGAAATATGCAGGGTTTTCTCACGACTTTTAATGGCAGCAAATTAATAATTGTTGCAGTTTAATGTCATGCAGATCATCAGGAAAAGAAACATAAGAGATGAATATGACAGTGTGACATTGTCCACTAAATATTAATACCCGATTCTACTCGAAATCACAATAAGGAACAATCATTTATGATACCTCGTGTAATTCCTTAAGACTGGTAGTTATTAGGAGACCTGATCACGTGATCAAAGCAATGCAAAAGATGAGAAAATGCATAAAAAGACAAAAAGTTTCATACATTGTTACTTCTTGCAGTACTATTTATTTTCTAACACATTCTTACATTGTAATATTTGATCCAAAACATCAGTTTTCATGACAGTTGTGTTATAATCATAAAAACATTACCATTAGGACCATGTTCACTGACCAACCTGTAATGACAAACACATACAAGTAGGCTGGGAGTATGTTTGACAGCACTGAAACTGGTGCACTCAGTGTGAGAAAGGACAAACACATACACAAGTTCAGACTGTAAAGGCTGGCCTTAAAAGCATTTAACTGTCAATGAGATCTACAGGTATACTACACAAATACTGACAAACCTACATTTTGTCTTAATTTACACAATATAACAGACAAAATGACAATAACTTACATCATCAGAGCATCATGTTCACACCCACATCCACACATCATGTGGAGTTAAAGCTGTAGTTGGAAAACTTAAATGCACTTTGTCATATTTGCTAGATTGTCATTATATTCACACTGTTCATGAGACAGATAATGTGTGAAAAAAATCATGTTCCTTTGCCTCATTGTAGTGCCTCTAATGGCATTTGCAAGAATCCGCTGTACGTGACCAAAAACAACCAATCAGAGCCAAGGAGTCTCCAACGCAGCTGTCATTTGGTCAATCACTGCTGGTGAACTGCAGTCAAACTGTCAAAGTAGGCAGCGCTGGTCAAATATGAATCAAGATTCTATTAAGGCATTGCCCATTTCTTGCCTCAAATGCAAAATAAGTGAGCATATGACTCAGCTGCCATGCTGAAAATAGCAAAAACAAAGCACCACCCGTCCACCAGCCACAGCAAACCTTCTCACTTTACAGCTAAACAGTGCACTAAAATATGTTTCAGAAACCACTTGATTCATACTTTATCAGCGCTGCCTAGTTTGACAGTTTGACCGTAGTTCACGAGCAGTGACAGACACGATTAAAAGCTGCATTAGAGGCCGTACACTTGCTGCATCTTAAACCACCTGGAAAACGTGAGGTCGGGCACTGGGCGCTACTTTTGTGCCTTTTTTGAGCCAGCTTTCAAGAGCACGGTGGCAGGTTGCATCTGTGGTTGCTAAGCAACATTAACAAGCACCTTAACAAAGCCTATTTACCTGAAATCCTGAGTGCAGAGCTGATCTTCTTGCAGGCACTGTTTATAAGCGTGTGGGCCTATCGTCTGTGGGACAAATTAAAAGCTCTGGCAGCTCTTCACCAAAATGATCAACTTTTTCATATTTACCACAGACTGATATTTACGGAAGATGGGAAAGATGTCTGTCAGCTGTCAACAGTTGCTCCTTGTCACATGACATCAGGTGTGTGCTGCTGCGTTCCAAAAGTTGAACTCAATTTATCTCGTGGGCGCAGCCGTCACGCCCTGAAAAGTAGGCGCCCGGGAACACCTGCACACCACAACAGTGTCCCACTGGTGTTTAAGTGCACCTGCCACACATCTACATAAACAACAATGAATTTGAGGGCACAAAAAATGCGGTATGTGTACAGACCCTAAGAGACCCTTCAGCTCTGACTGGTTGTTTTACTTTAACCGTGGTAGAAATTTGCATATGCTGTTAAAAGCACTACAAGAATTCAGAGAAAACTTGATTTTTTTCCTGCGCTATTGTCAGGATATAGTGACAATTTAAGCAAATTTGACAAAAAGTCATATTTATAAAAATTACCAACTGCAGCTTTAATGTTTGCAGCAATGTGTGGTTATGAATCCTGACCAAAACACACTACAGTGCACGGTACAGTGTGAACACAGGTTTACATGAGCTTTGAAAGTTTTGTGGGACTGCTTGTGTTAAAGGGGCTGTGAGACTTTCTCTTTGTTGGCTGGCTGATGTTCAGTGCCTGTCTGTCTCTTGTTGTGTTCACAGGTTTACCAGTGCAGCTGGGGAAGGAGGATGGGTTTACGTGGTCAAGGTCTTGGCTTGCTGGACTCAGAGAGCCGGAGGGGCCGGCCTTATTCTCCTCCAGTGAATCAAACAGCAAATCAAAAGACAGTTCGTCAGTCTGAGAGGGACCGCAGTGCTCTGCATGGTTAGGGACATGGACACCGCTCTTCCTACCTGACCCGAGTGCAGCAAAACTTTCCTCTGCAGAGCCTTTTGGGGCCTCTTTGTCATTCAAGGTGCCACCCGTGTTGACAAGTGATGGGTGGTTCTTCTGGTCACAGGGTTTGCTACCGTGGCTTGACAAGACATCGGGGCAGGTTTGTGGCTCTGGAACGAGAGTGTTGTCCAAGTCTGTGGGAGAGGAAGAAGCCAGGGAGGGCTGTGACCCCCGACTACTGGAACTCTCTCCATCCAACATCATGGAGTCCAGCTCTGAGATTTTGTCCAGGTAAGCTGCATCCATAGAGGCCTCGCTGGACATCTGGAAACCATCAGGCTCATCACCTACATGAGTAGTGGATGTGGTTCCTTTAACTGAGCTTTCCTTACTTGGACCTGGACATGACTCGTCGTTAGATTTAGATCTTTGCCAACCACCCCAGAAGACAGACTTTGAGGGTTCCACGTCAGTATTTGCAGGCAAGCCTTTAATGAATTTGTCAAGGCTGCTGAATTGGTTCTCCATGGTGTTACAACTCTTGCCAGGACTGGGAAACTCTTCAAAATCAAGCCTCCTCAGATAAGACGCAGGCTTAAACGCAACTTTCTTTTCACGGATCCCGGGGCTTCTCAGAGTCAGGGACCGGAAAGCAGCAGACGGAGTTGTGGGTAAAAAGTCAGAGGAGGTGCTTTCCAAGTCCTCGTTTTTCTGGTTTCCAATCAGATTCTTATCAGACTCTTTGTGATCTGCAGATGGCATGAACATCAAGTCGTGATTTCTAGAAAATGTTCGGCCCTCTGCCACTGGATTGCTGCAGATCGACGCCCTCTCAGTATCACTCAAACTTCTCATCATCATATTGATTTTCTGTTGCTGTGTGAGACTTTCTGACCCAACCTTGCTGCTCCCGCATGCTTTCTGCTCTTCAAGACATCTCTTCTCAGACTTTCTGACCTGAGACTCCAGGTCCTCAATGTACTGGTCGCTGCGCTCCAGAGCCCTCTTCAAGTGGTCCACATCACGCTCATACTGCTGGATTTTAGCTTCCAGTGCTGCCACTGTGTAACGCCCAAACCTGGGAACAGATCATTTTGTGTCTTTAATTGTTCAAGGATCATCACTACAGAAAAGTTATACATTTTATAATTTGTCATGCGCTTGACCAAACAAATGTGAAGTATGCAAGATGGTTCATTTGAAAAGAAAGTAAAACCAAGATGTAAATAAAAATGATCTTAACTTTGTCTTTTGGAATATCAATTTAGAAAGTGGTATTTAACTGTTGCTGATTTGACAGAGAAAGGGACAATAAAATCATAGAGGAATTACTCATTTTAGCAGCAAAGCATTGTCTCCAACTTCATCATTTTAGGCTTTCCAACTTTCTGTGTCAGTTCATGTTGTCTATATATTTACCCATGACATTGACTCAGTAGCATTTGGCAAACACTTTTTCATTTTTGTCCATTTCTAACTGAATGCCAGTCCAAAAAAAGAGTCAAAATCCTTTGTGTATCATTAGCACGAGAAATGCACTTACTTCTGAGGAGATCTGCTCACCACTTCTGCTTTCAATCTCATGTTCTCTTGTACAAGGTCTACATTTTGAGATCGTAATGCCTTATTTGCCTGAGGATAGAAAAGTAACATATTTGCAGAATGTCACAAATTATTTCCCAAAAGTAACGAAAAAAAAAAAATCAGTAAAGCTTAGAGTTTATGCTACAGACAGAAACATAGAGTAAGCTTATCTTTATCAGTGTTTGTACTAAAAGATGGCATCAGGCAGGCAGGTCAAATAAAGAGCACACTGCCAATAATGTTTTTTCTTATTTCTTCATATGATATAATGAATCACAATGACAGCCATGTGTTACAACGTGTATTCTCCTTTAAGGATCAATACAGCTGATAAAAATACAAGTTGTTGATTATTATAGCTTCTATACCTCCTTTAGCTTATCCATGTCCTGCTTTACTTTATCACAGACATCTGTGGCAGCTCGCAGCTTGTTCGTCCATTCTTCCAAGACATAGGGATCCATTTTTTTGTCATCTGTTTGCACTGTATTAATGCTGCAAGGATCCAAAGCGGTCTTCAGTTGAGACTCCAGACTTTGAGTTTTTGTTTTCAGCTCCTCATTTTCTCTGATGAGCCCTTCAATTTCCTCCTATCAGAGAGAAACACAGTGAAACTTAAACATGGTATTAAGTGTGCCATTGTGATACTTATAGGCTTATCACAGTATTAAAAAGTTAGTGCAGCCACAATTACAACACCATTTTTCTTTTTTGGCAAAATGACAGCTGGACACTGTTGTAATCTGAAATAACAATTATTTGCTTCCATAGAATCTACCACATTATGTTTAGACATAAAAAATTAGCTAATCTGCATCTGTGGCTGGTGACTGCAATCGAAACTCCAGCCATGGCCCACGCTTAGATTTTTCAGGTAATAAACCCCTTGAGAAATCTGTTGAAGAGCATCAACCTGCTTGTTATTGCTGTAAAAACACATAGAATGATGAACCCATACCTCATACTCCCGCAAAAGCAGTTCTCCTCTGGTTTTTCTGAGACATTTTCTCATGGAAGGACTGTCATTGTGATCGCTCTCATTAGTGCCTCCTATAATGAAATTACATGGGCACAGTAACAGGTAAACAGATGTGACAACAAAACATATTAAAGTAATATTGACAAGTCACTCATCTTTGATCAAGGTGCAATAATGCATTAGTTTTGTTACTATAGAGCTGCTACCCAAAAACACTGCAGCTGAGGTGCTGTGTTTTAAACTGAGGATAAAGTTATCTCAGACTTCCAAACACTCCTGCGGAGAATTGTGACAGTATTAATTAAGTTTTTAAGCCTTGTCGTTGTTGCATTCACGCAAGTAATTAAAATTATTTCATATTTTGGGAAAAATGCTTGTTGGCTGTCTAAACCAGAGTTGGGTGAGAATATTAATATCAACTTTGTCAGCACAGAAATTGGTCCAGACTCCAGGACATGTTTAGCCTACCTTAGCACAAAAACTAGAGGCAGATAAAAACAGCCAGCCTGAGTCCAAAGTGGAAAATGTGCCTTCTGGCAGCTCCGTGTTGCATCTCGTTTGCTGGCAAGATGCCAATACATCCAAGAGTCACCTGGGTTTTTCTTTAGATAAGAAAGTGTGCAAAGAGACAGCACTTTTGAGGTGCTGTGTGCAGTCATTGGACCCATTTGATCAGAATTCAAGTTGTATTCACAAACTGGGATTAAAAAAGTGTTTTAAACAAGCTCTTAAGCTGAGTTTACTTTATATCATTACATTAACTGATACATTATAAGTCAGGCTGCACAGAAGGCCAGAGCTGTAGCAATAAAAGCTCTGCTGCTTTTTTTGTTTTTAAAACTGCCACCTAACTTTTGCTAGAGATATTCTAATGTATAGATGACTCAAGGGATCCACGGCTGAAGTCCATTAACAATGGCTGGGCTACTGTTTGCATATCAGTGTAGACTGTACTATTGCAAGGTGACCAAAAATGATCAGGCCAGCACAACAAGAAGAAATGAAACAATAGATTTATGTAAAGAATTTCATAAATCATCATCGTCTGTAAGTGGGACTAAAAACTCAATGTATGTAAGTAAACATGCACTTCTAACATCTTGCTAACCTCCTTCACTCTGTCTTTTTGAATGACATATATCTTCATGTCCCCAAAGTGAATTATAACACCAAATTATTTGCAAAACGTTTCTCTCACATCAAAGACATTTTAATGAGTCTGTCCTTTTTTCTACGACTTGCTGGAATGAAAGTCTTTGCCTTAAAAATAAGAACAAACTAGAAACTTTCAAGCTGTGCCATAAGATTACTTGTGCCAGTGATCGATTGTCCTTTGTTCCATCTGCTATTGGTTTTGTAAACAAACTGTAACCCCAGATGTTATATCATTGTGTCTTCTATTTCCATGATTCATGCTGACAGTGTAAGAGATATGAATCTTGTCCTGTGTTGTGTATGATGTATAGTATGCATCTGTGTTAACTACTGTCTGAAAGGCAAACTGCCCCTCAAGGACATTAAAGTTTTTTCAGTCTTGAACAACAACTGGTTTGGTTTAACCTGGCTGGCATTACTCACTGTCAGTATTTACACGGTCTGTGGACTGTTTGATGAGGTGGGACAAGCAAAACAGTTTTACTGACAGTTAATTGATTGATTGATTGTGAGGTCACAAGCTACTACTCCTGTGAAAATGCAGTCCTGTCAGGTCCTTAAATTTGTGCATTGCAGTTTAGTCCTTTTTTGCCTCTTACAACATCATAGGCTGCTGCTTTATAATTGTCCATGTCTCCAGACGGCAGCTGTAATCTGTAGCCTGCAGTATGTTGTGTGTGTTTATGGCACCCAGATGGGTCTGGTAATCCTGGTTTCTGGTTGTGGCATGACTAACTGTTGTTTTAGGTAAATTAATCTGAAGTTTAATATACTGCAATGATACAGTCACAATTTTCTATGAAGCATGTGGAAATCATGCTCCAAACTGCTGTCAAATGGATGAATAGCAACTGTTAGTTCACTCATAATCCAATAACTGAGTATTTTTGTTAAGTAGTGGTCGGGCTGTCGATAAAACATAACTGTCTAAACTTGACAGCAACTTTAACAGCGTGCCTCATTGAACATGATGTCACCATGACTCAACTGTGAGATGCTGCAGGCACAGGAAGCCTCACATTACCTCTCCTCTCTTGCTTTGTGTCAGTTTTCTCTTGCTTGTATGAAGTTACTCACCGATGATTTCTCTGCAGGGGTTTTCTGCCGTGATGGCGACTCTGCAGGTGGGACACTGGCTAGCTTTCTTTAACCACATTTCCATGCAGGATGAACAGAACACGTGGTGGTTGGCACAAATGACCGGCTGTCTGACCTGAAACACGAGCAGATACTGAGTAAACTTTGGCAACAAGATATATTAACATCAGGAAACACAATCTGAGTTAGCTACGGTAGCTAATGTCAACTGCACAAACGTGTTGTTATGTTAACCTGGTAACGCAACAACGTTAACGTTACTGTCTCGTGCCAGCATAACATCTTTGAATAACGGCTAACGGACGTTAACGTTTAAAAAGCAAACGGCGGTTACCTTTCCGAGACATATCTGGCAAGAAATCGGCAAAGTCAGAGACAGAGTGGATGTCTGAAAGTTGAGAGCCATGCTTTTTGCAGGAACACACACAGCACACACTCACAACAAACTTCCACCGCGGAGATACAAATTTCCCACTAGTACCCGCCGCTCCGCGCGCCGAGTCTCAACTACGGAAAGCCAGGAAGACCTAAAAGGCTGTGCATTCGCAAACGTTTAAAACCGTAGCTGACAGCATAACTCTTACACTACTGTGTTTGTTATTTCAAACTGTTTAACGTGAAATTGGTTAAGTAGGCATATTACGCTTAAGGAATTTATAAGGAATACTACTAATTATTGTGTAGGGAAAAAAACACTGTTAAATAATTATCTTATGGAGCTATTTTAGCCAAGTGTTGGCTATTTAAATATTGACAAGGAGCAACATTAGCATTCATCTGGAGTCCCACTAGTGGCCACCTCACAATGTAAGTCCAATTTTCACTTTTCTTGTTAGCCCTGTTTGTTCTCCACCAACTCCCTATAAAAATATGTTTCTCTTTTTAGCATGTAAAATATTGTTTCCGCTAGCTAACGTAAGTTGGTAGGTGTTCGGTGATGACGTTTTTCTGTAGGCTGACACGGAAGTTAGTATTGCACTGGTTTCCTTTTCATAAAGCCTGTGGGATTTTCAACTGGATTTTAATTGCTGCCAAAAATAAACTCTGTGGCAAACAAACTTATTATACTTACACATTTTGTTCAGCAAGATAATCTTAACAAATGAACACCAATTTAATGGTTATGGAAGCCTCAACACAGTCGCCAGAAGTAAACAGCTAATGCTAGGCTATAAAAGAACTACACCAGTGGTTCCCAACCGGTGGGTCATGGTCCAAAAGTGGGTCACAAGTCCATCCTGAGTGGACTGCAATTGGCTCACAAGCATGCCAACTTTGTAAAAACCACACTTAATCTTGAAGCACAGTGAATTTCCGGCACAGCTTTTATTTTGCAGTTCTGTTGTGAGTGACGACAGCTACTTGACAGAGACAGCAAACTAGCTCAACAATATGGCCAAATGCAAGTATGATGCTGAATATATCACACTACATGAACAATGAACTAGTGACTAAGAAGAAATCTGGACCCCATGGCTGGACCAGTTGGGAACCACTGAACTACACTATGGTTGCAGGGCCTAAGGTCACCTCCATAACAAGACTCCCGGCTCAGCGTGATGACCTTCTGTAGTCTCATTAAGCCACTTATTAGCAACTGCTTTTGTAAAGACAAATAGAAGCTTCAAAGTTCACAAGTTGGGTATTTATTGACGTATTTTTTATAGCAGAGCAAAACATGAAAATGGCTAAAGCTTGTATTAACCACAGGCCTTATTTCAGGCATCTAACTAAAACCCATTCAGTAAACCCACTGACTTTTAGACAAGGGAACCGTGAGTAGTAAAATGTTAACTCACTTCCAGTTTTGAGGACTCATTCCTGGTAGGTTTACTGAGGCTGCTGCTGCTGCCTCCTTGATGAAAGCAGTTAAACTGAGCCATGGTAATGTAAAAATATTGATAAGTGGAGCTGCAAATATGAAGAAAAATTAATTTGTTAGCATTTTAATTATGTGCATTAGTGTCTGATCTGAGAAGAAATAACAAAACTATTAAGAAAATGATTATGATCTAGGACCACTTCATAGTAGGCTACATGTAATTTAAAGGAATGGTTTACCCACAAACTGAGTAGACTACAAACAAGTAGTCATGCCGTGTAACCTTGAATTTGTGAAGAAAAGACTTTAACAAAAGCTTTTCTTGAATGTTTCCAAAGAAAACAGCATATGTGTTAATTTACTGATTGATCAGGGACCGCATTTAACAGCAGCAAAACTATATCAAAACATCCATTTACGAGCTCTCACAAAACTCGTTCAGTAGAATCCAAGTCTTATTTATCCCGTCATATGCTCAGTACATCCCAAACGTGTAATATGTAAAACTGAACTGATGCACAGTTAAAATTTTTAATCCCAGTTCACAAATTTTATGTTAGTGGATATTAAAGGTGTGAACTGAAAGTTGAACATCATATAATATGCATCCAAAGCAAACGTCAACTGGTTTGATGGGCAAGACAGTCATATTCCTGATAAAAATCTGTAAAGCTAGCAGCCATCCAGAGGGATGCTGAAATTGGGGTGTGATTTGCATGTCACACATGAACCTTGAAAATAAATGTTAAAAATGAAACTGGGAAAGATAATCCTGAAAGAGTTTCCAAAGGTTTACTGTGGTAAAAATAAATAAATGTTATACTTGCAGATATACAGCAGCATACAGATGCTTTCTATCAGGAGTAAAATTAGCTTGTAAACAAATATAGCTGTTCTTGGAGTAAACTTCTTGGTATTGTTCACACGTAGAAGTTCTGGCAAAACTTAAAGCAGACAAGGACTAAGAGTGAGTAGGTCTCACATAGAAAAATAGGATACTATAGGTCAATGTGCTAACAACTAACAAAGTAGTGACTTAGCTTTGGTTTCTCAACCCTATTGTTTTTGTTGCTTTTTTAAAATGATAAATTACAGAAAACCTGGGAACAGTGGTGCAGTATAAAATAGAAAAATGTCTACATCACAGCATATTTACTGCAAAATGCCACCAACATCACACTGATTCATTTAAAGCCTGCCCGTAATGAAGATTGCAATGTAATATTTAGCAAGCCTTCGTCTCAGGTAAACGATCTAATTTATAAATAATGATACAGAGTGATCTAATATTTGCATAATTTCCACTACAAATATTTCAAATTACATCACCACCACAGTTTAGCCCCTCAGAGCCATTACTCATATCTAAACCAACATGTCCCGTGCTTCATTGTATCTCGAACCAAGACATCTTCTCAGGATCTAATACGATTAGAATTGACTGACTGTGGAAAAAAAGCTTGTACACTGATCCCAGTTTAAAAGCATCACCGGTACTTGTTTGGTTGTTTTCAATAGAATATTAAATGGATCACAGACCACCACTTGTTCTCACTCATAGCGTCACTGGTTTCATGAGAACGTTTGGAGTTAGCATACACAATTAAAATGAGTAAGTTAAAAAATAAGTAAATGTACTTTCAATTTGCATGACATAATTGGGTGTTACTTTTTATTATCACTGAATAAACTCAATTTAATGAGAATTTATTATACAGGCCTTTGAAACAGCAGGTACTGTGTATACAAACAAGGAATTATTCAAATATTTTTAGTAACCTTTTGTGATTGAACTAAAAAAAACTGGATTTGTTTGCAGCACGAGCTCTCATTCAAGCTTGTATTCGTCTCAATATCACAAATGACTTCAAACAGCACCTAACGTGCAAGATGCACTTTCTAGTGTGCCATAGTAAACATGCAAATTGTAACTGAGGTGGTTCCTGAATTTGTTACTCAGAAACTCACTCTAGAATAACCAATATCAGACTGAAATGGAAGAGAAACCCATTTTCGACATGTCCCATTGTCCCTCTAAGATTGCATTGCTTTGCAACAGGCCAGTCATTAATTGGTGACAGTCAATTAATCACTGCTGGTACAGACGGCTGCATCTATTGATCTTGTCCGAGCACTTATTTTTCATCCCTAAATGACACCGATTGCCAGATTTGACCAGCATGTGTAATGGACAGTGAAGAACCAATGACCCGAGTGTCAGTCTTACCACAGGTCGGGATCTGGATCCCCTCCCCCACCTCTGGCAAATAGCATCTTTACCATTTAGCTTGGAAAGGTTTAGACTGCCCTAAGAGCACAGCAGCGAAACAGTGCGCTCTGGTGCTCAGATGACCTTTTCTGTTTAAGGCTTAATCTCTGACAAATGCTTGCTTTAATTAGCCTGATACCCCCTGCCTGGACTGCCACCCCACCCAGCTCGCCTCTCTCTCCCTCTCTCTCTCTCCCTCCATCTCTATCTCTATTTCTCTCCGTCTTCCCCAGCATGCTTTTTGGAAATTCTCAGACACACATCAATGTGATTTAGATAGGAATGAAATGACAGTCAGGTAGCCAGAGGTGGGACAAAATGTGGGGAATCTTCTGAAGTATTGCTTTTTAAGGGAATGATAAGACGAATATGGTGTTCAACACACATAAGAGAAGAAAATGTATCATTACTTTTTTATTATCATGCCTAACAAGTTCCCATATTATTAGAATTGCAGTATTTTCCTCATAAAGGCAACAGCAGTCTAGTTTAGAGAAGCCAATATTTGAAACACACAGTGTAAAATATTTAGACATAATCACTTTTTTCCATGACAATGGGTGAAATGTAACAGAAGAGAGCAAAACACAGAGAATCAGGGGTAATGTTGGGGAGAGCGTATAAGAGTAAAAAGATTAGCCAGTGCACATTAGGAGGTTTAAGATAACATGCAACTGCAACCTGCAGGCCTCATCTATTGATTAGCCACTATCAGAGACAGTAGAGTGTGTGTGTATGTGTGCTTCAAACGAGTGCTTGAACTGGAAAGTACCCTTAAGTAATTTGGATTTTATCATAACGGCTTTAACGGAGAAATTATGTAACATATGAAAAGACATAATTAAATATATAAATGCAAATTCCATAAGATGCTGATAAGAAAAAAAAGATGAAGTTTGGATGTTGAGAAGTAATTTGGGCAAATGTTCCTGATCACTTTCCAGCACAGCTGAAATTAAATCCTCTCAGAGCCTTAGCTTCATCCAGGGACTGCAGCAGATCATGCATCCCTCCCACTGCAGTAGCAAACACAAGTAAAATAGATGCATGGCTACAAATCCTTGTTTTATTGGAAAGGGGCCTAATTATTAGGATGTAAGTCAGGCTGTGACTGGAGGGCCGTCTCCTTGATGCGGGCCTGGTTTATATTTATCCCCTCCTCTGCAGCTACAGCAGCAGCAGCAGTGCCACCATCACTACCAGCAGTGTGTGGCGCTTTTATTACATCGCCCACAGGCAGGTTCAGCCCTGTCACAGTCACACACACACACACACACATCCCCACAGCCTGCAGGACCGGCAGCCAGTTGAGTCCCCTCCACAGCAGAGTTACCCCACATCCCCATGCAGCCCCACATGGGCCCTTGGGACAGCGGAGGGAGGGAGCGGGTATTATGGTAATACTATAGCCTGCTGCTCCCTTCCCCTCTCCTGCAGCACAGCTGGGAAGGACCATCATTACAAGTATTGTAGCAATCTGTTTAAGAGGGACACATTGGAGAGGTTGGGTGACAGAGAGAGGATGAGTGCTGCATACATAGATCACATAAAATATGATTAAAATGTGTGTGAGGGGACCAGGAATAAAATGCAAAACTTGTTATGAACACCTTATATCAAGTCTACTGTCAAAATGGCCAGCTGTAAATCTCTATTTTCCCCTCTTTACTTTTTTATTTTATTAAAGGTTTCTTGTGTTGAGCTGGTCATATCTCAAGAAAGGGGGCCTGTGGCACATAAGGAATAAATAGGACATAAAGTACTTGAATCTCTAATGCCTCATATAGCTTTACCAATCTATATTATAGTGTGTCACGAGCTGGAAATCCATTACAAAGTGACCAAAATCAAATAGCCTTGCAATGGTGCCACTGCACTGCTCTTATGGTCAATTTACCCTGATTTCATGCAAAAATTCTCCAACCAATTATTTTTAGACACAAATGAAATCCGGGAGATATATCTACGACGTCTTTATGGTAATTGATAAAAAGCTGTGATGTTCGGTGAGAAACACCCACAGCACGTCTCAATGCTGCTTTAAACACCTGTTTTGCAATAGATTAATGATTATATATCAAGGAAGTCTGATCAGAATAAACAGCCTACTCCACTATTCTGGTAGCAGATTAGGCCTTTGACAGGGCGGTCAATCACTCACTGTCAGATTAGGCTGCTCAAAGTCATCCATCTACTTGTCTTGTTTTGGGGCAAAAGAGAAGGCTGTGATTCAGAGCCTTCCTCAGACTCCATCATCCTCGCAGTATTTTTAGGAAACAGATATATCCATTACATCCTTTTTTCCCCTCCCTGAGCCCTCCTTCTCTTTCTATTTTCAGCTCGGTTTTGAACAGAAAGTTCGATTGATAAAGCACAGAATCTATAACAGCATGCACAGAGGTGAAGGGTTATTGAATATTCTGAAGATGAACTATTAAAAATGCATATTATCTCATTATTCCTGCTGCCAAATAACTGGAAACTATATACGCCACAAGACAGAAAATGGCTCTCGTCTTTTTCTTTTCTTGACCTGACAGAGGGCACGTGAAGAGGAGAGAGGGGAGGGAGGAGAGTGGTCTTTTAAAAACTGCTTCAGTGCACTAATGTCCCTGAAACCTGAACCCTTATTGGATCTGAAGGGCATTATGAGACAGGCATCCTCCACACCCTCTGTTTAAAGGTGAGGATTAAAGGTGAGTGTGTTAGCAGCTGTCTAACAGCAGCAGTGTGTATAACATCATGTCAGTGAAAACACAATGATGTTTAATAGTTGTATTGTGCTTTTTTTTTTGTAAAAACAATTACTAAAAGAGAGACGGTGAAGTAATGTTCAACAAAGACATTTGTCAGCCCTCCTCCCCCCGCAACTCCTCACCCTTACCACACACACACACGCACACACACACACACCAGGAGGCCTTATTAATTATTTGTAGCCACTTGACTTCATATTGTGCTGCCAGTGGCTTGGTCAAAGATTATAATTACCACTTCCCTGTTTGTATCATTTTCCATCTCCTGTGCTTTTAGTGCAGTATTACTTCTCTTGTCCCTCTCTCTCCCTCTCTTCCTCCCTCTCTCCCGTATACACAAGACCAAAAGTGCAGGCACATCATTTATTGATAAGACAAAAAGAATGTAATGAAATTATCAATGTTCTTGAATTAATTATGAACATGATTAAGAAAGCTAAAATCTCAGGAGCCGGTCTCTCATTACCCATTCACTCTTAGGGATTGCTTTCATTCAGGGAAGGAGAAGCGAAAAAGCCTTCAAGCAGAGCCCACTCCGGCTCAGCCCTTCTCCCTGTGTGCCTGTCCCCTTGTCTCCGCTGCCGGGCTGATTGACCAACCCCTCCGACAGACCGGCTGCCAGCCCGCCCGGACGGCTCCCTCTCGCACCCATGCTTGTTACTGTGGTGTAGCCAAGCACTGCTAGCTGCCTCGTGGCCTCTGACGTTTGCGTGGAAAACAGAGGATGTGCTTTCCTGTTCTACACCTGCGTTCGAGCTCTGAGGTCTTGACCCTCTTAAAAAAAGAACGAGGTAAGTGAAACTTGTCAAACTTCTAATTAAGCTTCAACTGCTTGTCTGTTGTGAAATATTTGTTAGTTGCAATTGTCTTAAAAAAAATTAAGTGTATTTCCTTATGTTACCTGCAAAAAAACTCCTACACTTTTAATATACTACATAAAATTATTATGTTAGTCACAGAGTCAATTCTTATTACAAGATTAATTAATTGGAAATAAATACTAGTCAGTTTAGGTTGTAGTAATACCAGTGTGACAAAGTGCAGATTATGAGATTTTATATTTTTCACTTGTGTTGACAAACTGATTCTCTAGTTAAATAATTTCTAACTGACTATTTGTGTTGTGGAATTTTAATGAGTGGCTCAATAGCATCACGCTGCTTGTACATTGGTGTGAATAATTTTGTTTTTTTTAAGGGAACAAAAAAAGCATTACCAATTCATGCAAAATTTTAAATTGTAATATTTATATATTTATATAGCTTTAAATAATATAAAAAGATATGTATCTGCAGCAATCTACAATCATATCTTAAGATGTTTGTGATTTTGTTTGATGACTCTGCTGAAAGTGTCACCTCTGAACAATATGTATAACGCCCATTTTGTAGCATGTAACGTCATTTTTATATGAGAGCAGCAGTGCACGTTAAACTAATTTCAGTGACTATTTATCCATTTATATTCAGTGAGAGCGAGAGAAATGCTCTGCAAGAGCTACATATCTTTGCTTCAGTCTATCTTTCTTCTGCTCAGTCACATGGGACAATATATGGGGCAATACTCCCCAAAGTATTGGGAGTTTCAAACAAAGTCTCAAACCCACTGTCTCCTTCCCATTCCCACCATCTCTCTTTATAGCTGTCTTTCTAGCTTTCTCCACACGTACACACACACTCAAACACAAGCCTGTGTGCACACACACACACACACACACGCTTAATCATACTGTAGATACAGAAATACAAACCTATGCATTGTTTCACCTCCCAAAACAAACAGAACATACACACACCTGCACACGGACACACTGTAGTATATTCATACTAACATGTACACTGTTTTTTTTTTCCCTTGCCAAGCTTCATGTTATAAAAATAACTCTGAAGTAAACGTTTAAATGATAAACAGTTTATGGTGAGATAGAACAACACAAATTTTGACCTTATTGAAAATGTCAGTATTGTGTGAAATTCAAAGCAATGCGGTTTTCTTCCCTCCTGCCACAGAGCAGCATTTTTTTCCCATTTGAAAATGATTTCATGATTTCTGCTGCAGTATCAAAAGAGCAAAAGATTCACTACAAGACAGAAAACAAGAAAGAAAGGGAGAGAGAGAGATCTCAGGGGTTAATGGCAATCCTCCTGTCCTAGGGATTGATCCAAGTATTGGATCGCACATAAAGCTGCAGTTACTGGATATTACCCTGCCGCTATCGGCCTGCAGTGATGGCCTGGATAAGAAGTGCTTACCAAAGAGGATGCTCCTCCAGGGCAGATACGGTTTCCCAGCCCTCTGGGAACAACAACCACATGCCTGCTGCTTGCTCAGGAACTTTCTACCTCATCGAGTAAATCCAGGGGCCTTATCAAGTTACTGGCCTACTGAACTGCTCAAAAAACTGTTTAAACCTCCTCAGATTTTGAGCTGTGTCGGGGCAGGGCAGTCATTAAATGGCACCTGCTTTTCAAAGATAAGAGTGTTGATTATTTGGTTTGTTTGGCTTGTGTTTTATGTCGGATGTGGAGTGGGGTTATCACTGATTCAGTTGTAGGCAGAGTGCAATTTGATAGATTTTCGTTGGGTTAGATTGCAAAGTTGCTGAGTTATTCTTTACTGAATGGTAAAGTTTACTTTTTGCTTCATGCACACTTCACTGCACTGGCCTTGATTAATTAGCATAATTGCTTAAAACCCTTTAAATGGGCATGCTTCAAGAAACTGTCCTCAAACCAGTCCTGTCTGTATTCCCTCTTGTGGTTTTACTTCAGATTCGTATAGGGTTTAGCTGATTCCAGATCTGTGCCAAGGTGGGCAGCTCTACCCATGAGCATCTGCTGTATGTCTCTCTGTGGTATTACCCATGAAGCACCTGGCTCATGCCACACGCCAGCAACCAGAGCCCAGATGGCAGCTAAACAGGCTAATTATTTCAACACAAAACTCTGATGTCCCACACCAGCACTGGGGGGCCACTTTGGCATCCTCCATTCCTCTCTCCAGCTCTGCCGAAGAGGATGTCTGCCACAAAGCTATAAAGATGTCAAGTGGGTAATCATGGTCACAGACAGGCCCCGGTACAGTGCTTGGAGTCCAGATGTAAAGATGGTCATATGTGGTCTCCTTTAGAGGAACAGAGGCATTTGGCAGTGTAGGATGGTGCATTGTCTTTGCCCTTGGTGCTCATTGATGCAGATGCATGCTCATTATATTCCAGAGTTGACAATAACATAAGTTTTTCAGTGCATTGTTTTGGATCTTCTCATGTATATAACTACCAATGCTGATTCAGAGTAAAGACAAGGTTTCATAAAGCAGCTGTAACTGTTTTTTACTACAATATGTAAACAAAATATGAAAAGTACCAACACTCTCAAGGAGCATTATGATGAACAGGCAGGTGTTCCTCCTAATGTGTGTTGTCTGTTGGTGCAGACCCGCCTCCGGAAATGGCTCGGCCCCTGAAATGGTTCAGTGAATGGGCCCTCCCCATATCTGCTTTACATATATCAATGCATGCCTATGGTCTTTCTCTCCTAGTTTAGATTAGTCACTGTCCCAGGTCATGTGACCTGCAGTTTATTTGTTTGTTTGTTTCAGTTGTGTACAAAAAAAGACTCATAGTGTTTTAAGGAGAGGGTTTTTTTTATTATGAAACAGGCTACAATTTACTTAAGCTTTAAGGTTTCACCTTATTCTCCCTTAATTTTTCTTATTTCTCACTCATTCATTGATTCAATCGCGGTCAGCCTGGCTGTCCCCTGGTGGCCATACAGCGGTATCAGGACGTCTTCAGATGACACACCAAACCAGGATCGTTCACTTGCCTCCTCTATAACACTGCTGCAGGATACATCATCCAGGACACAGTGTGAATTACGGCAGCACACTCAGCTCATACAGTAAATCATGTATGTGTGTGTCAGCCAGGCTCAGCATTGGTGAATCAGTCTCTAAGAATGTCAGCTGACAGTTGCAAGCTCTTAACTCCGCTACAGCGACTGTGCACTCCACTATAGGCTTTAACCAAATTATCCCTGGTGGTCTAGTAACCGAACAGTATCAACATCTTTATCTGGCATCAGAGGTTGCAGTTTCTCTGAACATCTTCTCTGAGGTTGATGAAGTGTTGCCATTAGGGCCCATCTCCTGCATCCACAGCCACATCAGAGGAAGAATTGGTGGTGCTTGATAAAGCTGGCACTTAGAACAAGGTGCAGGTCCCACAGCGATAACCTAGTGACTCCAGCATTAAAGACTCCACCAATGGGAGGGCGGCCTACATCTTGATCTATTGCTTCTTGTCAGAGAAAAGTATTGCTGGCTGCTGCCTTTGTATTTTGTATTTTTGTAGCTCTGTGTGCAGGCATGAAGACTATACCTCCATGGACTGACATGAAGGTATAGTCCTCTGGACCTCTGGTCTCCAAAGGGTCGTAAGTAGGGCTGGGTATAGTTGAAAAATTAAGATACCAGTACCAATACCAGTATCCTTAGAGTGATACCAATAAAGTATGTGAGTTTGATGGGGGTTTTTTCTACTTCATTTCATACACATCACATGAATGAAAGCATTCACCTAAGTAAAATGCCACAGTGCATGCACACAGGATGGGGGAGCCCTTCTGTGTGTTCTGTGTGTTCTCTGTGTGTAGGTATGGGTTTTTTCTGGGTACTCCTGTTTCCTCCCACAGTCCAAAGACATGCAGGTTAATTGGTGACTCTAAACTGGCCGTAGGTGAGCGTGAGTGGTTGTCTGTCTCTATGTTAGCCCTGTGATAGTCTGGTGACCTGTCCAGGGTGTACCCTGCCTCTCGCCCAATGTCAACTGAGATAAGGATAAGTGGTTACAGAAAATGAATGAATGAACACAGTGAAAGTGTTCAGATGATTAAAATATTTATGCAATAAATGTACAAACAACTCCATTAAATACACAACACTCGACTTCACCACACAACAGACTGTATGGGTTGTAATTGCTGTAGTAGTAGGCCAATCACACATCGGATTAAATCAAAGAACAGTCGCGTTAATTGGCTGCAAGTTAAACCAAACAAATCTTTTTTTCTAGCTCTGGGTACAAAAAGTATTGACTGCAGGTATTGTTTGACAGGAGAAGTTCCAATACTACTTGGTACTGGGTTGTTTCTGTCGATGTACAGATGTATTGAGTAACAATAACGCCCTAGTCATAAGTCATAAATTAAAATCACAACTTGTGATATTAATTTTGTTAATTTTGGGGTTCATTGCTGAAGATTTTTCCTGTAAATCCACTCAGTATTGCCCAGTAAGCTTTTTTGAACATAATATCGTTTAATAACTCTGCACTTTTAAGGACCTTTACAACTCTCAAACCAAATTTAAGACTAATATGTAAGACATATTTATGAAAAGACATCCAACTAAGTCCATCAAATATCTTTACTTTTAAAACTAATGTGAGGCAGACATTCACTGCTGGCTGTAGGAAAGTCCGAACAAGAAAGAAGTAAGCACTATTATAGACAAAACGCAGCTGTTTTACACAGAGTAAACTGAAACCTATTGTTGTGTGTTTGTAGACTCAAACTCAGAGACAAATTAGCTGAAATAAAGCAATAAAGACTCTAATTTGTCCCAGTACAGTTCTACCTCATCCTTTCACCCTCCTCCTCCTCTTCCCCTCTCCCTAAAGTGTATCCCATCTGCTTTGGGGACCTCTCCCCGGCATGCAGGAGCAGGATAAGCACACCATTTCCCTGTCAATACTTTGCTATTAGCCTCTGCAGATCCATATATCACTGAGCTGTAGGCTATGAGCTGGGTGTTCTTCTTATCTGAATGGCCGAGGCTGAGGTTCCCCTCTCTGCCCTGCACTTTGATTTATCCAACCAATAGGTTAATGAGAGATGGAGCCTGCCCCTTTACTCATAGCCTGAGGGGGTAAAAACGTGTGCATGAGAAGGGGTGGAGTGGAATGAGAAGGAGGCTTCAGGATGTGTCCTAAAATGCTACAAAAATGACTAAATATAGATGATAAAGAAACTATTGGGTAGAATTATCTGTATGAAGAACTATTATGGAGTGATATTGCAAATGCTTTAAAGCTTGTTTGATCAGTGGTTCATTATCTAAAGGAATAATTTGACATATTGGAAAATTCGCTTTTTCATTTTCTTTCAAGATCAAAACCACTTCATGTCTTGCACATTTGCAGCTAAAGCCAGGAGACGGTTAGTTTATCTCAGCCTCAGTCTGTCCACAAGAAACAAGTCCATCTACCAGTGCCTCAAAAGATCATTAATTAACACATCATACCTAGTTTGATTGATACATACAGAAATTAAGGTTTAAAAATGACATTTTGTGGGTTCATGGATGGATATGACCCACACTCTATGCTGGAAGCAATGCTGAGCTGTCTCCTGGCTGTAGCCTTATATTTAAACGTGAGAGTGGTACCAATCTGCTCCTCTGTCTCTTGGCAAGAAAGCAAATAAGCATATTTCCCAAAATGTCAAACTACTCCTTTAAAACATTGCAGTTTTCCTGAAGTTTAAATACGTTAAGTAGGAAATGAAGAGTACACCACAGTATAGACCAAGCTTCAAACTCTGTTTTGTGCAGTCAAACAAACAAAATTGGCTATCTTTGTTGGTGGGAATCCAGTGAAGGATCATGTCCTTGCTGCTGCACAGAAAAAATGTTGACACTGTACATTTCTGCAAATCATGGATACGTTACATTTGCATATTATATAGAGGATACTTTTAAACTTTACATTTTAACAAAGCTGTGATTGTCGGTTTAGGCAGGTAAACCACTTGGTTATGGTCAAGAAAATTATGTTTTGGCTTAAAATGCCCTGTTTTGGGCACACAATTATAGCAGTTTTTGGTGGCGCTACCCCTGCTGGAAAAACACTCATGGGTTTGGTACCTTAAAAGTTGCTGGAAACACGGCAATGACTTGCTGAAACACAGCTGGTTTTGTTTGTTGGTTTCAAACAGTGGTTTGCAGCTTGGCAGGTATCTTGCCAAGGTAATTCGGCATCCACCATCTCCTCCACCTCCAAATGACAGTGTGAGCTCATATAGTACTTTAGAAACGTTGATATGATAAATATTATTGTACAAATGTTAAGTATTTGTGGTTTGCAGAAATATATAATGCCAACATTTTCTTCTGGTGACTGGGCTGGCACAGCACAGAGGAGATTGATATTTCAAATTAGGAAAAACCCAAATTATTTAAGTTTGTTTAAAAGCAGTAATTAGGACTGGGAGGACTGTAATGCACAGTGCAAAAACAGACCTGCTGTGGGGGGATAAAGTCAGTCTTTGTGATGCCAATCCCTTCACCACAGCAGCTCATGCCTTTACTGTATGCTGTGTGTCTTCATGTTCATGGACAAAATGTGACGTGCGTATAGTAAATGATAATAAAAGGCAGTCCTAAAAAGAGATGTGTAGCTTTTGAACACTTCCCTTAGATCAGTGAGTTACATTGCCTGTTACATCAGTGAGTTTATGACCTGCAGATATTTGGCCTCAATCCAAGAAGAAACTGTCTAATGAGCAAGCTGTGTCAGTGTCTCTAGCAGCTCCCTCTCAGCAGTCTGCCTGTACAGTTTCCAGTGTGTGTGCGTGCGTGTGTGTGCGTTTGAAAGCAACAGAAATTCTCTATGTTGAAGGCATTTAGCTGTGGGATAGAGAGGGAACTCAGCAACTCACACACAAGCACAACAGGGGAAGACAAACCACTGCCAGATAAATGTCCTACTTAGCTATTACACTGTAGTACATTTCAACAAGAAGTCAGACCCCTCCCCCTGCTTGCTTTTACACACACACACACACACACACACACACACACACACACACACACACACACACACACACACACACACACACACACACACCTTCCATGAAAATATCTAGCATATGGTTGTATGCTTCTAGCTTGTATCCCAAGGCCAGTTTCCCAGCTGGTTCCCTGAGAGAACAGAGAGAAGGGGGAGAGAAACAGAAGAGCAGAAAGGATACAGGGGAAGAGAAAAGAAATGGAGATGCTTAGAGTGAGAGAAATAAAGAGGGAAAGAACAAGAGACATGGTGTTGAAAAAAGAGAAAGGGAGGAAGAGATGAAGGAGGTGGTCATGTGCCTCCCATCCCTCCTTGGCCTATGGCGGATGTATTGTAGGTTCAGACTGTTAAGTACCTGATAATTAGTTTGCCTGTGAGGCATCAGTCATTATGGTTCTGTAGCAACTAACAAGGGCCTGTCGGGGACGACAGCTTTTCTCTGTGATTTTCACAGCGTCTTACAGTGATGATGCTGCACCCACCCAGATCTTTTTTTTTTTTTTTTTTCTTAAACAGCAAAATATACTGCAGAATAAGAACATCTCTGACTGAGAGACATTGGCAGCCCTTTTTTTCTTGTTCTTAGTGAACCATGTAGTCGAGCTTGAAGGTTTAACACTGACCCTGGAAATAGCAGTTTAACCACAAGAACATTTGTAGCGAGTGGACCTTGGGCTAAGATTTTTTTTCTAACAAACTCCACTTTGAAGATCTGGATGTATTGTGTGATTTCCAGTCAACAGCTGGGATGTTTTCAACAGATCATATAAATATACTCTCTGTCTTTGTATTGATCAGCACAAGTACTCATGGATGTCATCTTTCTCTCAAGGACATCTCCAGTCACAGTTTGTACAGACAATGTGAGGTACTGGCCTTGACTCTGTCTATCCAGTGTCATTACACACATATTATGTAAAAGAATAATCACAGAAAATGTATAATGTATAAAAATGTATGAAAAGAGTACAAAACAGAGGAATACAGGGGTAATAATTTTACGTTCAGCAGAATTGTTATCATATGTATGCAACAAGGTGTTTTTAATTTTTTAAATCTGTTCAGTATCCAACAACTGAGACAACTGAAGTAGAGAATTCCAGTATAAAAAGAGGGGATGTTAGTTTTTAGATCAAGTCAACATAATTACAAACCCCTATCGAACCACTGACACTGCAACAAATGTACGTTATAATGCGTGCGAGCAGTAAATTGTAGCAATAGATTGATTGCATATTTTTAAGAGTTTTGGTGCAAAACAACTCTGATGGATATGATTAAGAAGATTTTTTTTTTGTTCTGAATGAATGACTGTATATAAAGATGGATGACGTGTCTCCACTTCCTCTCACTGCACAAAAATGAAGCCAAAATATCCAGGATGCAGCTGCTGCCATCTTGCGCTAGTGATGTCACTTGGAGCCACAGTAGCAGTAGCGATGTTGTAGCGGAGTTCCCGATGTTGGACCAGTCACAAGCAGTGCCATTGATCGATGCCACACCTATCGGCAAAAACAGCTGTCAATCATGACGCCAACCCTGTTTTTATAGCATCAAATAAGTAGTTATAACTGAACCTATCAGAAAAACAAACACCTGAACATACAACAGCTTGATAAGAACTATCTAGCATGACAGAAACCATCACTGGGAAAAATTTATTTGATATGTACTTTGGGTTTTTTTTTGTTTGTTTTGTTTTTAAATTTCCAAGTCCCATCTGTTGATGTGAAAGGGGCGGGGTTTATGACCTATACTGCACTCGGCCATCCATGGGTGATCGAGATGTTTTGACTTCACTTTTGGGTAGCTTTCATGTCGTCCATCTTTATCTTTATATACAGTCTATGTCCTGATCCAATGTGCATTTTGCAATATTTGTTGTAGATATGATTAAGGTAATGTATAGCAGAATATTTGAAAGAGTCATATACACAAAAAGATTGAGAAGACAAAATATTTTTCTGATAAAACCAGATCTTATTTGCTTCTGCAAAGAAAAATAAGTTATAAAATATGCCTATTGGATACCATAGTGGGACAAACAGTGCACAAAAAATACTCAAGATAAGCATAATAATTGCCTTAAAACCTCTGAGATTAGTTCAGATTTTAATTTGACACAGCTGGGAGCTGAAAGAAGCCATTTTGCATACTGCTGCTAATAATCTAACCGCCCTGCAGACATCTTCATTATTGTGATTTCTGCTCTGCGTTGTCTTTTAACAGTCAATAACCTGCAAAGCAACCATGCATCCTATCTTGAAAGGGTTAACATGACTCTCATGTGCCACCGCCTCAACATCCATCATGTTTCTCCGTAACCAGATCATAGCTTCAATCACAGGGAAGATTAGATAGTAGTCTATTAATCTCCCATATTAAGCAGATCCATTTGTGAAAGCAAGCGGCCCAGCGAGGCCATCCTTTCACTTGTTGTCTCTAAATCTGATTAGCAAGCATAACGACATGTTGCTGAGGGTCACATGAGATATAGATTGGTCCTGCCTGCATCTCCACTCTCGGTGGCTGGGGTGTTGCAAGAATCAACAATTTTATGTTCAATGACTCATGGGAATTTCTGTTGTAGTCACCTGGTTTATTGAGCGGGCAAGATACTGGGAAGGTGGGTTCATTTGGAGTTTTTCATTTGCAAAACACAGCAGTGTAGCAGAGCCTCTTCACTCTCTACATTTTACATACTCTGCAATTTTAGGAATAAAAAAACAACAAGAAATTCATAAATCTTGTGCAAATGTAGTTGGCATCTGCTCACTTGTTGTTTTAGAGCAGAGTAAGGACATGTTTCATTAATAAACAAACAGGACACATTTGCAGCATTGTTTGGGCAGCCTGGCTGGACAGACTGGCTTTCCAGATGGAGGTCTAAATAAAAGAGAAGAAGTCCGGTCTGTGAATCTGTGCTGTGATGATGAATATGTCACTCCTTTCATAAATACCTGCTACGGCGTGAGCTGTGGAACAGAGGTATTCAGATCCTTTACTTCAGAAACAGCAGCAAACCACAGTGTAAAAATACTCTTTATTCTCAGTACCAGAAAAAGTCCTGCATTCAGAGTTTTGCTGAAGTAAAAAGTACAAAAGACTTACCAGCAAAATTTAAGTGTCAAGAGTAAAATTACTTATTGTGCTGATTTATTATGTGTATCACTGTATTGTATTAACATGTAAGGAGATTATTTCACCAACTTTATATACCATTAAGATGTGTAATCTAAAACAGTGCATCATATTTATATTTTCATCACCTTTCAATAAAATATTGTGCAAAGTTATCAGTAACTACAGATGATAAATGTAGTGAAATAAAGTAGTGAAGCAGAGGCATAAAGTCGCATAAAATGAAAAATACAGACAGAATTATCAACTTGTTACACTCTGTTTCCATCTTCAGTATGACATTGTGTCCAATCCAACCAATTTTCATGAGGGAGGGGGATTCGATTTTTCGCTAAACAATCACTAGAGACCCAAGCATCCACCTAATCCTAAAGTCATTCTAAGTTCACACTGACGCGTAGTCATGCCAACATGGCATGTTTTGACAGGGTTTTAAGAGTGGAGTGGAGCAAAGTAAAAACAAACTACGATATTGAGAAGAAATGTCGATATAGAACAGCCTTGATAGCAGCGTCTGTCTTGTCTATAACACTTGCCATTTTTGTTATTACTCATTATTGGTCCCGGCTCACGAATTCACAACTCCTGACAACAGCTTGACTAGTCCTGCCCATGGCGCTGATTGGTGAATCGAGTCGCCCTGCAGTGCTCCTTAGTTGGTTTTTATTTTAATTGAGAAAATGCTGTTTCAAGTCACAATGTCAGACAAGTCAGTCAACTTAAACTCGGTGGTGTGGGCACATTCAAAGGTCTTGACCCAGGCTATGAGTGAATTTATTTACTTAAGGACAGTACCTGTTCAAAACACGCCTTCGGAGCGGGACGGTTGCTTCGCCACAGATATTGCTGCTTATAGCTTTCTCGAAAACCGCTCATCCAAACAACTTCACAATCCACACTGTGTTTCCTTGGGTCCTGAGCAACAGACGCACCAAGTGTGAAGTAGACAGGATAAAAGGTTGTTGAGGAAACTGGAGGACAGATAAACTGTGCATACAAACAAACACAGACTCCTTTCATTTTAATGAGATCCTGCTGCTGATGTGATGCTTGTTGTGTTCAGTGTTGCAGTTGTATGATGGATGAGTGAAGTCAAAGCGTCTGTATATCAGCCTACACTGAATTTTTATCATGCATCTGGTTCAGAGAAATATATAAGCAGTTGTTTTGATTAGGGGAAATGGTCAAAACTTTTGTTAAAATATTTTAAAATCTAAGGAATACACTGAAAAATTCATGGTTATCAAGCTAAAGCCAGAAGGACTTTTTCATTTGGAAAAGTTTGACCAATTAGGGAACGATTCTTCAATAATGTCATCAGCATTTGTGAGGAGACAGCGGGGTCATTTTTCCGTGACCCATTCAGAGATCTTGGTGTCAGTGATGAGGTTGATGAAGAAGAATATGCAGATGATGTCACCGGTCTTTATTTAGCCTTCTTACCTCAACACACACAGCAGTAACAGTTCAGTCAGGTATCTGGTTTCTCTCTCTGACTTGGCTGGGACAAGGAGGAGAAGCAGGAGGAGGAATATCCGGTTACAGCGGGGAGCAGCGAGCGTGGGGACAGATCTGTTTACTTGGGGAAGTTAATTGATTGGGAGGAAAGGTGGTGAGGGGAGAAAGGAAGAAGCGCGGTGGAGGGGGCACGGAGAGGAGGGTCGAGAGGGTATTGATCATGTGACTGCTCCTGCCATAACCTCCAATATGCCTCTGTGCTTTTATTGCACCGTAATGCCAAATAAGATTGTTTCTTGTAAAAACAGCCGAGGAAAAACAACATGTGCTCAATGTGAGGGCAAGCTGAGGCGAGGATCATTAAGATTCAGTTCACTCATTAAGATCAATTTTTACCTTTTTCATTAACACCTTCACCTCAACAAAGGTTATGTCACCAGATATATTCTTCTGTACTAAGTGGGCCTGTCAGTGATATCTATATTTAAATGTATCAATACCTTTGATCCAGAAACAGGGTATTTATCGGAAACAAATATTCTGTGCTTTTAGATGTTACTTAGTTGACAAAACTAGCCTCAAAAAATTTAAAAGAAGATGGTAGATTACTATGATTTTTCTTCTCTTCTTCTCTTTCTTTTGTAACAATGTTTTGATGCAGCCTTTTTGGCCAGATCTCTCTTGAAATAGATATTTAAATTTCAACACGACTAATACGTCATTAACTTTAAAAGAATTAAATAAATTTACATTAGTCCTAAAGGGTTCTACGAAGTTAGGAACTGTTCATTACTTATCAGAGGACATAGAATAATATCAGTTACTGGGCACAGCAGGTGTTTTTAAAACGTACCCTTTGATGGTCGAAAGT
The DNA here is from genome assembly GCA_019142605.1 of Cephalopholis sonnerati. Lineage (NCBI taxonomy): Eukaryota > Metazoa > Chordata > Actinopteri > Perciformes > Serranidae > Cephalopholis > Cephalopholis sonnerati. The sequence continues at coordinate 33,062,707 of JAGQAX010000001.1, read as the reverse complement.
TAAAAGTTGAAAACAAATTCCTGCCTTGGTTTTTCACTATTGTCATCCATGCAGGAGCGCAAAATGTAATGTTTTTTGCAGGATCTGGTTCGTGCAAATGGTTTATTTTTAGCGATATTCTAAATGAGACATGCAGAATGAAGTGATGAAATATCACCTATTAAAGGTGACATTTGGTTATGTTTCCTGACTGAAGCCTTCGGTGCACATGAAGTGTTCAAGGACTGTCAGAAATGTGAATATCCAACAATATCAGTTTCTGGCTATAATATTTATTTATTTAATGTTTATTTGTATAGGAACAAGTATGTCGCACATATAAATGCCACACACTACAGCATTTATAGCCTTAGCTAATTTGCAATGCCCATCCCTAGCTGGGCCGTAAGATACAAAACACTCAGCAACAAAAACACAAGTATCAGTGCAAGGTACAAACACCAATAAAAATACAGACAGAACAATACAGCACACAAACTGCAATACGTAATTAGCGCCATAGAATAGGAAGCACCAAGTTATCCATGACTGAATCACTGATTCGTCTTCAAAAATGGTTTTTGTTATGAGTTTAAAGTCATCTAAATCAGGATCCAATTTGAGTTCTGTAGGTAAAGAATTCCACAAAGGGGGTAATTTTGGTGATTTTTAAAAGACAACAAGCCTTGCAAACCTGCCAGCTGGTTTAAGGTTCAGATGGTATTTAAAATAAATACAAAATACTGCTATTTAAACTCATATGGCCCTTTCTTAAGACAAAATAAAAGAAGATAAGCCCCTCACAAGTGCTTAAATTTTTTTTAAGTGACTCCCCCATCTTGCATCACACCCTCCCCTCTCATAAATAATAAATAGTCCCTTAATTTGCAAAAAAGAAGCATGATAGTCTGAGTGGATGTGAGCATCTTGCCTATATTGGTAGTATAAGTAATATTAGCTCTATTATTGCCTGTTTTAATCTAATTTTTATTGTCCTGTGAAGCACTGTGTTACCTCCGCTTTGGAAGTTTGTGTTATTATTATCATTATTATTACATTACTATGAACATGTAGTAAAAGGCTAATATTCCAAACAAACAAAAATTAAGCACAGTCATGCGCATTGTGTCTGTCAGGGGAGATAGAGAATGAGATGGAGAGCAGCGGAGTGCAGTCTGCATGCTGTCCACTTTGTATTGGATAGACCGCATTAATTATTTAACGGCAGGGCTGCTAGCTATTATTACAGAAAAACAGTGGACTGCATCTGGACGCTTTCCTCATGTTTGTATGTCAATACACACCTTGCCCTCGTGGGCTCGCAGGACCTCTGCAGAGCTCACATCTTAAAACAAGGCCACGCTGAATAGGTCATATTCACAAGGTGTGGTGGAAAACTCGTTCTCTGTGTTGAGACATCCAGTTAACAGGTTAATCAGATGAGCTACAGTATGTCTGAATAAGAGAAAGAGAAACAAAGCACTCTATGGTCTGTGTGCGTGGTTCATCCCACCATACATGCATTGTGCTGCACATGATGCATGTATGTGTGTGTAAGAGACAGAGAGATTCTGGCAGACAGGTATAGAACAAGAGCGAGTGCTTTCCAGAAAGACGAGGGAGGGCTGGAGGTGAGGGGGTAGTGGTTGCTCAGATTTGTTTGCCGTGTCATTTTTAGTTCTCCTCTCCTCAGTGTCGCTCCTTCCTGCCTAGATGGACATTTCTCTGTTATTCACTCTGAGGTTATGGTTTTAGATTGAGGGCAAAGCCCGAAGCCTGCTGTTTGTTTTGAAGGAATCCATTGTCAATACAGACGCTGCAGTGCCAGGATTGTTTGCAGAGTTAATAGTAGTTTGATGATGTCATTCTCAGTGACCTGAAGAGAAATTGACCCCTGTTGTGTGAGTATTTCTAAAATGCCACCTGCACAATTATGGTTGGAGTGTCCCAGGGCTGTTGTATGTGGGGTTTGTTTTATCTGAGACAGTTGAGCTCACACACACACACACATACACCAACACACACGTGTGGACTCACACGCAGTTTAATTTACTGACCCATGCCTCCACATCTTCTGAGAACATGTTCGTTGAATGTCAGTAGAAATTAGGTTCCCCACAGTGATGATGAAATAATTTATTCATCATGAGTGACTTGGAGCATTTCACCATGAACCTTTTACGGATATATATTAGCTCTTTTTGCCACAGCATAGAGTAGCACTCCAAAATAAGACATTTTCAACAATAGGGTTCTTCAGATGGGTTCATTTAAAAATAGGTTTTTCTTACATTCACACATGCACAGAAAAAAAATACTGTGGATGCAGGCATAGAGGTATCCATGACAGGATAAAACTGCATTCATCAAACATTCACTGTTACTCCTGCTCATATGTCTTTGATGCAGATCATTTAAACCCTTTTTTCTGCTGACTGATCAAGTGTTTCGATGGTAGAAACACTGCTTCTCTTGTTTTAGTTTAATCATCATGTGTTGTTGATTTATACAAAGAGGAAAATAAAATTGAAAAAAAGAGAGTAAGAAGCAGGAAGCAAAAAGAGCAAATCCTCTAGAGAGATGTATAATTCATACTCACGACATACCAGGCATTGTGTGTGTGTGTGTGTGTGTGTGTGTGTGTGTGTGTGTGTGTGTGTGTGTGTGTGTGTGTGTGTGTGTGTGTGTGTGTGTGTGTGGATCCTTCCCAATAGCGTTTTATTCTTGGGGATGATCACTGTGTATTTGCTGAATCCCTGTCTCCATGTTTTTAGGGTTCAGGTAGCCAACAGACTGGATTTAGCCCGGCCGAGACCTGAGTCAGTCATGGTGGGATTCTCCCTGTCTCCACTTGAGACATTATTTATTTCACAGGTGAGCTGGGACTTGGACTGTGTGCATATTGTATTCGTTGTAACAGTCACCGTTACCACTGGATCTCAGAATCCACATATGTTCTTCTTCACTCACACTTACTCATGCTCACGTGTTTGAGACAATGAATAATACAGAAACATACATACAGTGAACAACTCTATCTATCTATCTATCTGCATCTACATGAATACATAACATTTTGATGATGTCAGACACAATGGATACGTTACATTTCCTCATTATTATGCAGCAAACTTTATGTTTCAACAATGCTATGGTTAACATGTGGTCATAAAAAAACCACTTATGGTTCGGAAAAGATCATATTTTTGCTTAAAATACCTGGTTTTGGGGGCACAATCCCCACTAGAAAAGCAGCTATGTCTCGTTTGAAAAACAACCGCTTTCCGTGGCACTATCCTTGCTGGGAAATCAGCAACAGCTCCTTAAAACCACCCACATTTGGGGGCTTAAAGCCACTAGAAATACAGCAATGACTCATTAAATCAAAATCACTTTTGGTGTTTGTTGGTCTCAAACAGTGGTCTGCAGCTTGGTAGGTGACACGCCATCCACTATCCACTCCACCTCCACCATTTCCCTCACCTCCTGATGACAAAGTTAGTTCATATACTACATCACTTGAGAAACGTTAATGTGAAATGTATAAAATATGCAAATATTCACAATCAGCAAAAACGTACAATGCCAACATCTTGTTCTGGCAACTGGGCTGGAGCAGGACATTTTACAGTTGAAAAAGAACTGCGTAATGGCAAGGGACTGCAATTTCTTGTTCCACATCCGCCTGACATACCAACACCAATGTACCGTATCTGCAATAAGATAATAGCAGCCTGTCTCTTACTGTCCTGTTCTGCTCCATGTCTTAATGAAAAGAAGTTAGCAAACTAAGCATTTATACTTAATAGTCCTTCAGCCTCTAGGTAGTACCTAATGTCATTGCCTTCTTCTGTAGTCAGGTACTTGTTAAAGAAAGCATAAATAAAGTGCTGTTTCTGGACAGAACTTCAATGGGTTGCAGCTAAGGAAGGGGAATATTGTAGCAGATGAGACTTGATGTCAGGGAAGGATAGATAATTGCTCTTTGGAGCCTTTGTAATAAGTTCTTCCCAAAGCGTCTTTTCCCCTTTTCTTCTCGGATAACCTTTCAAGATTTTTCTTTAAACTCCTTTGTGAGAATGGCGTCTGGTCCAATGAGAACTGGAGACTGACCTATATGCTCAAAAAACATCTGTACTTGCATCTAACTGAGTTTCATATTACCACAGTGCTGTCCCTTTTTCAGCAAGAAAATGTGCCACCGTTGGGAAAAAGTTATAATGGGCTTTAAAGTCACCTTTTTCAACTTTTCCCAATTCATTCAATTCTCTGTTTACGCATATGATGTTACAGGGAAGTAGACAGGACAACAAACTCTGTCCTGACTGAAGGAGACAAAACTCAGCCCATTAAAATGGGTCATTTTTGGTCATTTGTTCCCAGGAGTATAGTTTGAAATATTATAATTGACAAGTACAACACACACATTCATTCTGACACTGTTACATGTTTACGAAGCTAAATGTTTTTTAAGCATATGTACCAGCTGTATTATGTTGAGAGCAAACTGTGGGGCACGACTGCAGTCGTCACTTGATCATGAATTATGAAAAGAGAGGATTCCCGCGTGTGTGAAATGGCATTGTTCACAGTTTGTGTCACATCAGTGCATGTTTAACTAGGCAAAACAAAAGCTTTTCAATATTTTAGTGCTCGGGGACTGACAGAGTGAGGAGACACGGCTGCACCGCTGTCCTGCCTCCTCCTGTCTCGTCCTCTCCTATCTGGTGTCCTGTCCTCTCCCGTCCTCTGAAGTGCTCTCCTCTCCTCTTAGATTACACCACCCCGAAAAACGCAGCCTCAAAAGCCCACTCTCCAGCTTCAGCGTCTCCGTGTCAGAGCAATTTTTACACAATGAAGGAAACAAGAATTGACTCACAACCATCCCTCTTCCCCATTTATCACTTCTCCATCTGTCCTGTACCACAGGCTACATTAGCTCCAGCACACAACCCTTTTAAGCTCCCTCCACTGGGTTTGAATAGTGTGTGCTAAAATGCAGTGTTAATCAAACTCCAAACAGGTACACCAGGGTTTGGGTCTCAGAGGTCCGGTAAAAAGGCAACACTACAGAAATGATTAACAGGGGGGCTATTGAACAGATGTGGAAACAGAGACACAAGAGGAACACAGAAATTCAGAGGGAGGAGAGTGTTTGAAGAATAAGAGAAAGTTTGGTCCTTCATATTATTACATTTGAGTCTTACTTATAGTTAAATAAGCTCACATGCCATCAGATTATCAATTCATATTTTTCAGGGTTTTTGCACTTAGTGATGTGACCGCAGCACAGATGGGGGTCCTTGTCTGCTTTTAAGTCTTTGTCTTCCTCTGCTGAGTCAACCACAGAGAAGGTCTTTACTGCTCCCCACAATCCACTTTGTGTCCTTGCATGGGGACTTGTCTGATTAGGCGTTAGCTAATGAGGCCTGACGAGCCAGGCTTTTAAGTCACACGCCATCATGCATGAGGCCTGGTTAAAAGTTGATGGACGGATGAGACATTAACTGCCGAGAAGGAGAAACACTACTGATGGGACTTTCACTTCCTGACATGAGTGGACGCCATCTGGGGCAGCGTTTCCCAACCTGTGGGTTGAGACTCTCCACAAATAAATCTGAGGAGTCCTGAGAGTATAACTGTAAATCAGCTGTTTCTCAATGTTTCAATGATTGGTACATTCAAAAAATATGAATCAGCTGTTTTAATATAGCTTATGTGCTGCTGTTGTTGCAGATGAAGAGGCTTTATACTAAATTTAAGGTTTTGAACAAGATCCGTAATTGTGGTAGGCATTTTAGAATCATATTAGTTTACTGCATACTGAGGACATGCAACAACATGAATGGTATTAATGCTATGGTCCACAACAGACAGATGTTGTGCTAAATGTGTGACTACAGATTGAAAAGAAACAAAAGAATGTGCGTGAAAAAAACGGAAATGGAGTAGGACAGAATTTTTAAAAAAGCATATTCTGCTTCACATAGTTATGTTTATTTTTCAGACGTTTGCTATTTTCTTGTGAATTGTTAAATAGATTCCTTCGTTTGTGAAAAAAAAAAATTACATTTAAACAATCATAGGTACATCCCACTGATACAAACGAGGGGTGACAAGTAGATATTACTTTGTTTTAAAGGTGTACAAGTCAAAAACATTTGGAGACATTTCCCCGGTGGAGCAAAATTCATGTTAAGGCCTTGATGGCAGTGATTTCATCTTATTGTTGCCATTTATCAGTCGGTTGTCACATATTGTAATGACAGACTATTAACCAAATGCTGTATTTACGTCATTCTGCTGGAGCTGCCTCAGTCACTGCTATGTTTTTATTAACACAGCTATTCTTGGCAAAATTCTTACCTACTTATCATCTCTTTTGAAAACAGAAGGTTTTCTTCTGGTTGAACAAATACTCTGTTATAATTGAAACTTTAAACCATTTCATTTTTTTAATGGAAGTACATGTATGAAGTCTGACAGGCAGCAGAGGAGGAAAGGAGATGCGCACACAATTCAGATTCTCTGTCTGATTGCATTTTTGTCCATTACCATAAATGTACACGGTATGAAAGCCGTCAAATTTTATAACACGGTATACGGTTTCATGATATGCTGCTGCAACCCTACTTTAATCTCAATGGGACAAACCTGGTTAAATAAAGACTAAATACATTTAAAAAATAGTACTTGAGATTCAAAAATCTTTTTGAAAACATAATGAGACACAAATGCCATTAGATCAGGACAGGAACATGTCTTCAAAGCTCTTATATCATACAAAGCATCATAAGTAGGCTACAAAGCACACTCATCAAACAACAGAGAGGGATTCTGCACTTCTTCTGAATCAAATCTTCCCGCTGGTTGAATCCTCTCCCTGCTGATGCAGTAACATTACCAAGGTGCATGTATCCAGCAGAAATCACAAGATGGATAAGCAGCCAAAGCGGAGACGTGGATAAGAGTAGTCGGATATTAATCGAGACATTTTAACTTTGTCATGAGAACATTTGCCAGCTGCAAGGCGCTCTGCTGATGTTTAGCCTGAGGGTGTGACAGACAGGAAGGGATGTTATGCTATCACAGCGTTTGATCACCGGCGTCACGGGAACACAGGTATCAGAGAGAGAGACTCGTATCTCTCGCAGCTGTTCAGACTCTGTCGTGGGGCTTGTTTAGATATTGGTGTAAATGGGGATAAGGAATATTTAACTCTGAAGATGCAAGCCGAGCTCTTTTTCCCTTAAATCCCCTTTTCAGAAGTCACACGCCGTACAGTCAGAGCAGTTCTTTGAAACTTAATAGACGGTCCAGGCAAATAAACATGTGTGAGTCAACAAGCAAAACATTGCTCTCCAAAGCTGTGTAATTGTGTGTTAATAGGCATCACAATACAATTACTTGGCCTACACATAATGGAAGTCTAATCAATGTATGGATCCTGCCCCCTACTGTCAATGGTGAAAATGACATCTATAATCAATTAGTGGGTGCTCAGTGATGAGGGGCTGCAGGCTGATGACTATCAACACAAATATTTCTCTCATTTATGCCCTTTTTTGGGGGGAAAACTTGCTGTCCAGGCAACAAATAGCCAGCAGTTATGGTTCAGATATTGCAAGACATTTTGTTTTTGGAATTTGATTTCATTATTGTTTTATTTGGACATTTATTTATTCTGTTGAAGGGGTTCAATCAATAGAGCTACTTTTAATGGATCCTCATTTCCAAGGATTACACACTCAACTTGTCAATCCCTCTCTCCTTTTTAATAGAAAGAAATCTCTGGGATCTGTCATGACCATCCACCTTCTGTTGTATGCAGGGAACACAGCAACCTCTTCTGGACAAACGTGAAAGTGGCAGAGGGTGTAATGAAGCCAACACAACAGACGTGAGTAACACCTATTATCACTACGAGACTGACAAAACCCAGGTTTGCAGAAATTATGACATCGTGTCAGGAAATTAAATGGCACTTTACTGTCATTACTGCATTGCTGCTAAACAGTTACAGAGTTTAAAATCGAGCCATTGACTCATACCGACATCTCACAGGAAATGTTAAAAATCCCAAACGTCTGGCGTCACATCTGAACAGATAACTAACTAGTAATTTGACTTGAGAAAAATCGTATTATTGCCTGGGGAAGCGTTAAAAAGTATTCCATGATCAATGTATCTGATTAGTTTGCTTTGACGGTACACTGGTGAGCTAATCAGGCCAAAGGGATCAATGGAGCGGTTGTCAAGCTGCCTTGCATTCCTTCTATCTTCGGATAACTACAATGTAAATGACTGGGTACTAAAGGAAACCCTACTGGGACGCATACTAAACTCTGCCTGTGCTGCATTGTGCACAGGGGAATCTCTACAGACACTTAGCCAGTTCTTAATCAGTAGTGTGCGAAAAATAGGTCCCTATTACACAGCCCTCTCTGAGTCTCTTATCATCATATTTGTCAGAGCTGCTTTATTCATTTCCAGATCAGTTTCCTCCGACTGTAAACTTTACAGCCCTTGTAGCAAATCCTTGTGGTACGATCCTTATTGTTGCTGAATGGCTCTGAACCTCTTTCTTCCTCCTTCTCTGCCTTTCTCTCCCTCTCTCTATCTCTCAGGCAGCAAGAGCTACGAGGCCACCAGATGCTCTCCCAGCCTATTTGTCTTGTCCCCTTCACAGACAAACTAATTGCTAAACAAAAGGTGCTGGCGTGTCCTGTCGAGTACCCTTGTAAATGCTTTACAGCCACAGTTCCATTCTGCCGGATAGTTAAGTGGCTAATTATAAAAGGATCACAAAAGAGTCTGATTAGGGATAAAGGGGAGGAGAGGGAAGAGGAGGAGGAGGCGGAGGAGACTGTGGCCCTGTAGCCTCCTACACGGGGCAGCTGACACACTTAGCTCAACAGAAATGAAGTCCTACTGGTGAACCTTCACAACGCCGTGTAAAGAGCGCACTAACTCTTTGTTAGTGTTACTGTAGAGGCTTGAATGCTGCCTGTTCAGTGTGGTGCTCATGTGAATTGTGTTGATACGAGTGGATTCACTTAGATGAAGCAGGGGTGGTCAGATCTCATTGTGATCCTTTTCCAACAGAATACTGTAGACCAGAGCTGCAACCAATTATTACTTTCATTAGCAATGCATCTGTTGATAATTTGCTTTATTAATGGCTTAATCGTTTGGTCTACACAGTGTCAGAAAATAATGAAAAAGGCCCATCATCAAATCCCTTAAATGTTTTCACTAATCCATAGTTCAACCACAAAGATATTCAATTTATTTAATTTATATGTATTAAAAAAAAACCTCCATATTACAGAAAAAATGACTCCTGTGAGTATTATATTATTACTGTATATACTACATTATATTACTAGATTATTATTAGAACTACATTAATGTGCAAATATTAAACATTTTGCAGTTTAATTGAGGGGTGAGCAGGGGAGAAATTGTGCAGCATAGTGTCGCAATGTTTTGTGCAGCAGTATCAAATTGATACATGGATGCCAAGTATTGATTTTTTATTACATAAATTATTAATATTGCATGCACTATTAAACTTTTGGTAGTCTACTAAAATAATACAATCAGCAGCTGTTTTTCACCCCATTACAAACAACAATAAAAATGATTGAAGTGAGATGAATGGACTAAACCTTTGCCTAATTATATTTAAAAAAAACAACATAATTTGCAGTTGATAAAGGTGATAAATTACAATATATCGCAATATATGTTATTAGGATACTCAGCATATCACAAAAACATTTAAAAATCGAAAAAATATATTGCCTTGTATCGTGGTAATATCGTATCATGGGGCCTCCAGTGATTTCCACCCCTAGTTTAATCTATAATATTTAATATATCTGAGAGGTAACTGCCAAAAATGCTGTCAAATAAATTTCTCTCCGAATTGTGATGAGGTAGAAGTACAAAGAAGAGCCTCAATTTTGTACTCATGCACAGTAGCTAATTAAGAAAATGTACTTGGGTACATTCCATCACTAAGACAAATAAAAACAAAACAGCAGTTACTCACATTTGAGACACTAGAGCCAATAAATTGTTGCCATTTTTGCATTTTAAAACATTTTTTCAAAATTGTTTTCCAAATAATTTCCTGTCCATCAAATGATCAATTGACGGATCATTTCAGCCCAGCCACAGACAAATTAAGGAGGAGCGGGGAAGGATTGAAATCTGTGCAATTCAATGCAATCCAGCTCAACACCACCACAGACTCTGGCCTTGAAAATTACAGCAGGGTTGAATCAACACCCCTCTGACAGACCTTTGCTTCACAAAGGTTGTATTTCTTGCAGGGCTATTGGATTGGATTGCATTATACTGTACAGGTGTTGCTGTTGTTGCATGTGAAGCCTTTACAGAGGCAGAAAGAGAAAGGTAGAAAACGCTTCTTTTGATGTGTGTTCGTGTGTTCGTGTATGTGTGTGTGTGTGTGCATATGTGTGTGTGCGTGCCTTCTCCTGCCACTGAATCTGTGAAAATGCGTCCCATCACCTGCTGATGTGTTCAAGCATGTATGTGTGTGCGTGTATACTCTGTGTACGGGCCGAGAAAACAGAGCGCCCCTGACTCCCTATCTTGACAAAGTTGGGTAATTAACGACAGAGCCTATTAAAGGGAGAATATTCAGCCAGTGATGAATGGCTTTAATAACAGGGCCGTGTTCTCTCTAACAGAGACAGATCCTCCCGCCACCATCTCCCTGCCCACCAGATAAAACTACCCAGACTCCCATCTCACCACACTCTTCATCTTGCCTTTTCCCATCGGCAGTCTCGCTCCTTCTCTATTTTCTGTCTTTGTGTTTTCTCTTTCACTCACTTTTAAAAAAATCTTTGCTTTTCTCTCAAAGATTTCAGCTATTTGTATTTTTTTTTCCACAACTGGTGTTTGTAGTTTCAAGGTTTAGTCACATCAGACAGGCTTAAATTTTATTTATGCGTACACAGAAGCAGACATGTACTGTCCACAAAAACATGTTCAACATCTGTATAATAAGTGAGGCGCCACCTTTTCATCTACCTGCACGAATATTTGTGTTTTTGTGCATGTTTGTCTTGTAAAACATCGTTAGCCTCTTTGTGTAGGGGCCATGCAAATTGGACAGTTAAGAAGCGCCAGGACCGATTTATGTTGGCGTGCAGCCTTTTAACAGGGGCTCTGCTACTGCTTTATGTGTCCTGGTGGGGTTGGGGGCAAGGGCTTACCACAGGGGTCACATTCATCACAGCCCCGTATTGTGAGATTGGTCCAGATGTCTGTCCTCATTAAAACAGACCGCTCTGAAAGTAAAAACATTCAAATGGGTGAGAGTTAAGCAGCCACTCACCCATGCAGGTGTCCTGGTGGCCGAGTGTTTAAGACACAGACTATATAACCACATCACCCCTGTTCAATTCTAGTCATGGACATTTCGTGCGTACTCTACTCTTTATTCCTGACAGCTGTTCAATAAAGGCAAAAATGCTAAAATGATTGTCAGGTAACTGTTTGTAAACACACTCGCCAGGGAAAATGAAAGTGAAAGTCAACCCCAGAGTCACTCTGGTTTGGCATTTTGTCTTGCTGTGTTTGCGTTTTTTTCTGCGCTGTGTCTCTTGGATGCCTGCTGCTTATGGTCTGGCACTTGGTCGCTACCTTTTTATAAAGCCCCAACCTCACCTGAGCGCTGCGGTGATACACACCTATAAACATCCCAAGCACAGAAAATAAGAGACTACAGGCAGAGGGCAGACTATCTGCAGGAAAAAGGGGTCATAAGTTATGATGGAGAGGGGTTATTTCTGTATGAGTTTTCTATTTTAGGAAAATCCTGCACAGTATACCTTTAAAAATCATAAAAAAATATTCAACAGCAATATCCTTTTTTTTTCAGAAACAATGTCTCCATTGGTCTAATGATCTACACACCTCACTGTGAACTGTTTTCACTGTGATACATTCTTACGAAAAGTGGTCTCTATTAAAAATCATTGACAGCATGTTTTGTAAATGAACCAGAGTTGCTGTTGAATATAAATGTAGCTTGTCAATGCTATATGAGCAGCTCAGTTTAAATTTACCTAAATTTACCACCCTATTTGTGTGGGTGAAGGTAGAAATCACACAGATATCACAAAACCTGGACAAATAAAACCAAACTACATACATCCAGGGGTGCAACGTCAGGATAGGCAAACCAGACAGATATTAAAGAAATAAACGAAATAGCGAAATAAAATAAAAATGACTAACTTCTAGCTGGATACTGTTAGTTAGAACAAGGCCTCAATGGGCTTCTTTCCCTGGGGACCCCCAGTGTCATAACTGCATATATAGCTAACTATTTTGAGGGAAAAGTGAGAAAATTTGCTGTTTTCATATTTGGGTGAACCAGCCCTTTAACTCCAGTGTTTACTGGGGATCATCAAGACCCCAGGTCCTCTATAACTGTTCAGAAACATGCCTAATATGATTTCATCATCTTGTACCTAAATGACTTAACTTACAAGACAAGATTTTAAACAGATAACATGTTTCAAAAGTCCACTACAGAAAATGCTTTACTACTTAGTCAGATACATTGGATTTTTATCTTTCCCACACTGCCCCTCCCAAGACTCAAATAAGTCTGTTAGGATTTCTGTTGTCTGTGCCCCAGTAGCTCTCCCAGTAACGTGTGCACCCCATGTACTAAGGCTGTGTATTTGTTTGGCTTGATTCCAACCTGGAGCCCTTTGCTGCATGTTGTCCCCTCTCTCTTCTCCCCCCTGTTCTTTCCCTGTTTATTTGTAGCATAAACAAAAGCAAAAAGGCTAAAAAATGAAATAATCTTTAAAAAAAAATCTGTTTTTGGAGTTTCAAAATAGTCTGGTCGTAGGAGGTGTTATGGGGAGTTTGGCCTTTTGGGAATCAACCGACCCCAAACATAAGAAAAGTCACTATGTAGAATGACATACCTTACGTTTCTTTGTCCGTGAATGACGTCTTGATAAACATAAGAAAAATGCATTTGGATGCATGGCCTATTTAAAATTAAAAATATGAAGTACTTCCTTATTTGGTGTTATAACAATGCTTTATGGTCATTTCTGTATTTTGTGAAAGTTCAGTTTGTGACACCTAAACAAGTATTTGGATTTAATGAATTCAGAGGAAAGAAAACATGTATTTAAAGATCATTTATTGTTGATTTTGGAATTATTATAATCATTTTCATACATACAGCAGTGGGGTCTGTGGGAACCAACAAAAAATGAGAAAGTTAAGCCAATGTCTACAAAATAAAAGGGTTAAATTTGCACAGAAGGAAATGAGACTACGTAAAGAATGATGGTGAAAGATGTGTTTTTGTTTGCTTGTGTTTACAGACTTGAAAAGGCCTTCAATCCAAGAATGGACAAAGCTAGAAAAATGACACATAACATTGGACTGCTGCAGTTTGGCTTCAGGTTTGGGTCCTGTCAAACACACACACACACACACACACACACACACACACACACACACACACGTTACACACCGAGTTCCTCTCCAAAGTGACTCCCATGAGTGGAGGGACCTTCGTACAGAGGTTGTAGCATCAGGCGCTCCCTCACAGGACCAAAGGCAGCGAGTCCATTAAATACACATGAGAGTCTAATTAGGGCCCCCCTTGTGCAGCAGGCTTGGAGGTAGGAGTCATCGGGGAACGACACTGCCGAGACCCTGACACTCGGAGAACACACTCTGCAAATTAATAGAGAATGACCAAGAAGTACCTCTGTGACTGACTGGGACCTCTGCTTCCTTGGAGGCAAAAATGTTCAGTGCTGATTGCTCTCATTAAATTTGTTATAGTGATATAATTATGAAAATATGTCTGGAAAATGGGATGACTCTTGGTGTGTGGTTAGTTTGCATACCATGGTAAATTTGATATGAATGTTTAATATTTATACGGTTCATGTGACCTTTAAATGAGACCGGGGAGAAGGTATTGTTGAGTATGTGTTTTAGTTTGTGGCCTCATTTTACCCACTTTCTCCGCTAATTCAGCACCATTAAACATCTCTGTTGTGGTCTTTAAATGACTGATAGTCAACCATCCTGAACAAGATTAACATAACTGATCATTTTGCTAATTTGTTCTGAATTCAAGCAGGAAAAGGGACTCGACTATATTTCCCATTATAATTAGGTTGATAATAACGTTGGGTGAATTATTGCATTTTTGTTATTCAGGAGGAAAGTCTTTCCTCTGCTGCGTGTCAGATGAGATATTAGTGCGGACATAATTCTTATTCTGGCAGCAGCACGGTGACTGATATTATTTAAATTACACCTCCTTGGGCAAAGTATTCGGAAATACTTTGCAGATGGGAATTCATCACAAAATGGTGTTGAGAAAATGAGGGACATCAGGGTTTGATTACGCTGACAAAATGTCTTTTTTTTCAAAAGGGAAATGACTAATGTTGTGAACAACAGACTGAGGTACACTTTGAAAACTGGCCACATCCTCCCATAGGCTTATATTATAAAGTATTAACCACATCTGTTAATTTTATGTGATGCTAGACAAGAAAACATCAAATCAAAGTAGATAAAAATTGGCTTTTTTTACACTGATCAACACAAATTAATAACAAATCGAAGATACAAAATACCATGCTTGCATCCTCTCTTAGCAGAAGCACCTTTGGCTGCAGTTACAGCCTTGAATCTGTGTGAGTATGTCTATGAATTTGCACATCTGGGCACTGTAATTTCCTCCATTCTCTTTTTGCTCATTTCCTTCTCTGCTCAGCCCCTGTCAAGTTGCAAGTCATCACCTGAATCTGCTGCTCCCCTCAGTTTTATGCAGCTCTATAGGGATTTTAAGGTCATTCTTAAGCTATCCGGCCCGCAACTTCTCAGCTTAGACGCTCTAAAAATCTGCTCAGCACCAAACATGCAGACACAATTAGCACCTAGCTGGTGTAGAGCATTCAGCAGCTGTGGAGCCACATAGTTCCCTCAGGAGATAGTAGAGGCCAAAAACTGAGCTGAAACAGAGTGAATATTGGACTTGTACATTTACAAAGTGGCCACAAACATCATGATGCTGCTACACCATGCTTCATGTTGGATACACTGTGTTCATGATGATGTGCAGAGTTACATGGTGTATGGACTGATGCTTGAAAAGATACATTTTGGTCTCATCAGGTTATAGAACCTTCTTCTCTTATGTGCCCTGTGGCTAACTGAAGTCTCTCCTAAAGCCGTGACTGGTGAAGCAACCAGGCAGCTATTGTTACATGCACAGTCTTCCCAACATCAACCTCTAAAGCCTGTAACTTCTTCATGGTTGTCATGGGTCTCACTCAGCTGGACTACACAAGGCAGCTGTGCTAGACTCTTTCCATTTCTTTATCTTTGATGCAACTGTACTCCTGTGACGTGGAGTGTTCCTTTGTCTCCATAGTGTAGGTTATGTCAAAGTATTGACTCAAGCCGTTCTCTTCTCGCTGTTTATATGTATACCTCTGAAAAGTAATGTGCCAGAACTTGAATATAACCAAAGTAATCATGAGCCAGTGATTGGTATATAACCCAAATAATCGGAAAGGCTGTAGCTTTAATAAGACTTAACATAAGAGAGGCTCAGACATGGAGTTGCACATTTGAGGGTTTACTCGCAAGAAAGCCAAAGCCAAAGTACATCATGAAAATTCATAGTGTCTGTCTGATGAACAAGCAGTTGACACAGCTATAACTTTCCAGTACACATTAAAAGGTGCCTCCTGTCACTTAAACAAGCGTTTTCTTGTTATCTGAATCAACACCAGATCATTTAGCTGAAGTCACATCAGGGTAGGAAGTTTATGTCAGATCACGTACACTATATGATCACGTGACCAATACGCTGACAGGCGTAAAGAGAGAAGTATTATAAAGAGTGAAATTCCACGAACCGCAGCAGGTTGGGGTATTGGATGAATCAAACAAACACAGGACTTTCCCACAAGAGACCTGTATTTGTGTCCTATGTGAAACCAAAGAAACTCTGAGTTATTTTAAGGTACATCGTTACCATGTTTATTTTCCTAAACCTAATCTACATAACTTTACGTTAATATGTAACATGATAAGATCATTTGTGGCCCGCTTATTCTTTGGATATCTTAAAAAACCATTATATCTGCATTTTTGTAAGATATATGAACCGTTGTATGAGAATACATTGATTGACTCACCAAAAATTGGACCTTCCACTTACATATGTATTTATAGTGCAATCAACTGAAACGCTTTGACTGTATGCAGGTAACCCCCCCCTAACCAATGATGTGACTTGTAAAACCAAATTGCTGGAGCAGTGATGATTTTGGTGTCTCTTTATCTTGGAGCCGACCAACTATCAGTCTGACGATGATAAGCCTCTGGGGGCAATGGCCAGTATTTCAGGAGTTCTGATGTAACAAGCAGATATCCAGGCCAAGACTCTCTCTTCCATGCGCAGGTCATTTCAGCTAAACAGATAACTGCATATGAATGTAGATACATTAGAAAAAGTCACTGAAAAGCAGAAATATCCGACGATGAGTTCAAAGATTGCATTTCACCAGTGAGTTCAACCTCTTTTATTCTCCACATGGACTGTTTTACATGCTGCTCAAACGTGATTAGTCAATACTACTCAGACCACAAATGGAAGGAAACAAAAACACTTCCAATACTGAAGTCTTGTTCTGTTGCCTACAGATTCTGCATACATATGCAGCTATCTGTTTATAAGATTAGGTGCATCTCATTAAAGGAGGCAAACATGAATTTTGAATTTCATATTTGTTATTTAGATCACTTTGTAGAGATCTGTTTTCATTTTAAGGATTTGTTTTTTGTCTAAAAAGTGGCATTAAATCTATTTTGATTGAGTGTTGTAAAGCAACAAAACATGTTTCGAGAGAGAGACATCAGTGTAACATGGTTCACTTGTGCAGGTGGTGTCATGCTCCGTATCTGTGAACTCCAGCAGCCTCTCCACCACACTGCTCCGCTCTGCTGTCTGTTCTCCTCTGCTGTGACAGCTTTGGCCTTTAAGCTCGGCACTGTTATCACTCGGGCTTCACATTTTAACAAGAGCGTCATTAACGTCATCATGCCGAGCGTTGTGTCGCGGTGACTGACAGCTGTTTTGACACTCTCTACCTCATCGGCTGCGCACACACATGCAGTTGGAGGGCTGTCTTACAATAATGCAATACTAAAAATGTCAGCGGCTCCATTTAACTTTATTGGTTTTAAAGCCAGTGGCTAAGGGATTTTTTTATGGCCCACTTTCTTAAATATCTTACGGTGAGATAGAGCTGTCTAAATTGTATTATACATTATAAACTTCTACAAGTATATGGCAGCAGCTACACAGCAAATGTGAAGCACACTCTTTATGGCACACAATTCAATGTAAATTATTGTGCGGATAATATACTTGTACTCATTTGTGGACCACTGTATGCTCACACACAGATGGGCAACGACCATGTTGGCCAATTGGCCTTCTGTCTCAAGCACAACAGACCCTTTCTGTTTACCTTTAAAACGCCAATATATCTGACACATGCCTCCGCTGAGCGTAGATGTGTACTGCACATTAACTGAACTTTAACCCCACATTTCTGGCCAGTGAGCTGTAATCTAACACCACCACACACCTCGTGGTCTTTAATGCTGTTCTATTACTCTGTATTATTATACCATATCTGAAATTACAATGTAATGTGGTGCCGTTAGTTTTTAACATAAACCTGCCATTCTCAGAAGATTACAGCCACTCACAGGGAAAGTTTATGCACCAAGGCACTTTTTGTGATCACTGTTTGTCTTTCTTTTTTGTATTTTGTACTGTATGATTGTCCAACAATACCCACCAGTGTATCAGCTGCCAGGCGACAGTATGTCATTAGTCCTGACTTTTTGAATGACCCTAAAGATATCAGCCTTAGGAGGAATAATGCTAAAATAAGATTGTCACACATAATCCCCTAAAAACAATCGCAAATGCCACAAAGCAGGCCTCATCCCATTTCACCAACATATTCAACATTTTACTGTGAAGAGAACTCATATTCCCAAAGTGCCCAAAATGAATTACATTGTGGATTATCATGTAATTATGGATCTTTCCAAAGTCTGATAGAGCAGGAAAATTGAGTTCTGAATATTTCATAATGCGCAGCACCATCTTTGTTGAGGAAATTATTTAGGGATAGCATGCTCATTTGCAGAATGGATAAAGGTTCATTGCATGGCACCAGAGTGCAGTAATTGGAAATCTCCAGCGATTCAAAGGAGTCATTCAAAGATGAGCATGTCTCCTCGATAACTGTGCATCCAGTGCACCATTAATCCTCCGTCTGACGCCCCAAAAACTGCCATCCAAACCTGTCAAGCTGTTGCCATATAGGATATTTGTGCCACGTATAAATCATACTGATACGACAAATGTGCACTTTGTGTTTTTCTCCGCAGATGATCCCCTCACTCCCCAAGCCTCAGCCACCGCCAACGCAGTCGAGAAATGGTAACTCACACACACAGATTTACCTGTTATTTTTATTTTTAAATGCCAAAATTGAAGCATTTATTAAAACAAGCACGGATTCTTTAGGCAGTGTGAGTAAAGATAATATTCAGACAGGTACAACTATCAGACACTGATATCAGCATCAGACAATGATAACAATTTTAGTGCATCGTGAAATAATATCAACATTACAAAGGAAAACAAAACAACCAAACAACTTAAGGTTGGATAAATTACACACTTATATGAACACTCTGACTGGGATGTAAAAGAATAATTTTGTCGCCTCTAGAAAACATATGAAGAAATGCCAGTTTTGAAAAATGTCATCTTTAAAAGGCAAATCTAAATGTCAGAGAGACAGATACTTTACACATAGAGAGCGCTGCCTTCTGGGCGTAACACACAGAGGCGTGAGAATAATATTTTTTCCCAGTTGAAATGAACTGCAATTACCCGGCATCAAGCATACAAAGCAGTACACTCACATTCACATAGCCTGGAGAGGAGCGTGGTCACTGTTTGCAACATTACTCAGGAAATCAGGGAAAAGAGAGCAAAACGAAAGCCAAAAAAAATGTTTTTTAATGTCACGGAGAAAAAAAGACTTAACTGTTTCACAATCTTCAATGTGCCACTGAGATGTTATAAAATATAATAAGTTAGTGTCAGGTACAAAGCTGTAACGATTAGACGATACATTGATAAATCATTTTTCAGGGAAAAATACCAAACATTTCATGGTCCCAATTTTTCAAAATGTTAGGATTAGTAAACATTTTTGGGAAACAAAGCAGTTTGAAGATGTCATCTTCCACTTGTGGAAATTATTGGGCTGTTTCTTTAATGTCAGCTTTTGCAGAAATGATATACATGACAGTGTACTTAATTTAAAAGAAAAAAAAATGCTTAAAAAGTGAGTCAGCTCAGTGCAGTGGCATTTTGCTGCAACTGTGATTACTCTACCATAGGGTAACACTTCACTATAACCATCCCCACCCATAATTTTGAATTTATGAGCACTATCTAAACATTTAATAAATTCTTTATACCACACTATCATGTAATAAGCACATACAAGGACATTTTAATAGTTTATTAGTGTCTAGTATTTGTCTGCACTTCTACTAAAATACCAGTGTGTAGTATTTGGGGGCACCTATGGGCAGAAAAGGAATGTAATATTCAAAAGTGCATTTTCATTAGTGTATAACGACCTGAAACTAAGAATAGTTGTGTGTTTGTTCCCTTAGAATGAGCCGTTTATACCCACATATGGAGGGGATTCTCTCCCACGAAATCCACCATGTTGTTATAGTAGCCCAAAAACTTACCAACCAAACACTGGCTCCAGATAGGCCCATTCGCGTTTCGTCAAGGCCATTGTAGTTCTCCTATGCATTTCACATAGACGAGGAGTTTCAGTTCAGTGGAACCTAACCGCTAGATGCCACTAAATCCTATACACTGGAGCTTTAAGACATATTTTATGTTATTACAATTACTTCTTACGATATTGTCTCATTATCTTTTAATTCACTGGTCTTCACTTATGAGTGTCCAGTTGTTGACAAATACATCAGTTAAAGCATATATATATAAAACATTTATTAAAAAGTGCTTTTAAATGCAAAATATGAGGAGTTAAAGTTCAGTGTTACCAAATATATTTTACTCAGAACTGGAAAAAAAAAAATTCAAGGGCACCTCAGCAGTGCTCAGAAGGCAGAGGTGCCACTTTGCCTCCTGGGCACTGCCGAGGTGTCCTTGAGCAAGGCACCGAACCCCCAACTGCTCCGGGCACCTGTCCATGGGCAGCCTTCTCACTCTGACATCTCATTCTCATCTCATTTAATGCATGTATAGGTCCTGTGTGTGCATGTGTGTGTATTTCGGGAGTGAAAAAATTTAATTTCCCCTCGGATATTAATAAAAGTATGTCTTCTTTTTCTTCTTCTTCTTCTTCTTAAATAACTGCGGCTAATTGATCGAAGATCACTGTACAGCTAAAGATGTTTAACAAAATAACAGAGTTAACAGAGTTAGCTTGCATGTTGGTGTTTGGGTGTGTTAATTTCAGTATATTTATTTGGTTGTACTCCTCTGTTTATTTGTGCGTGGGTGAGTGTGGCTCAGCTATTGGCATGGGGTCACAACTCCTGCCCTAAAGAGAGCAGAGATAAAGCAAGTGGAGCAGCAAGCCCTGTTTGGGTCTAAATTTTGCATGCTGGTGAATGTCAATCTCATGAATAAGCAAAGCAGGAATAAAGCCTTTCTTGGTCCTCAGTTTGTTTTAAAGTTTGTAGGGAAAACATTTGTGCTCCTCAGTGGGAAATATGAGCAGAGCCCCGAGTGGGTGATTCAAACCCATTTCAATCATCACTGGGGCATTTGCAGGTAAGTAGCTGAATAAAAAGCACAAGGAAGAGGGGGAGGAAGGAGTGGAGAAAACTGAGGTGCAAGCAGAGATGAAGACAGGAGAAAAGAAGAGGTACAGACAGAGAGATGGGATTGAGGGAAAGCGAGGTGAAAGAGATAAAGGCTCCCCTGTCTGCTCTCTGTTCCTGCTGTCCCAGGTCATGTGTTTTTATATTAATGGTTGAGGTCATGTGTCAGGTCAGGGATAGCTAATCTTAACTCCGTGGCTGGAGGGCACCTTCACCCCACAGGGCATTTAGGTATCTCTACAACCCAACAGAGAACCACCGGGCTCTTCTCTTAGCATGCAAATGAGACAGGAACAAATGTCCCGTCACTTCTGGGGCTCCATGTCCCAAAGTGCTTAACACTCTTCCTGTCAACCCCCCTTCTCCAGCTGCTTCAAAAACCCCTCCTGCACCTCCCTCACTCTTCTTTCCTCCCTCTTATGTTCTTTAAATGAGCTTTCCAACTCCACTTCTTTCTCGCAATTCAATTTTACAAGGCCATTATCCCGGGTGTAATGTGGAGGTTAAATATATCGGGGCAGACGTTATGTGAAAATAATTAGTGCTAATGAATAATGCACTCATTCAGCTGATGAAGGATGGTTGTCAGGGTAATGGAGTGCAAGGGAGGGGCCCCTCTGACAAATGAAATTAAAATATTTAAACACTGTTTTACGATATTACCGGGCCCTCACACTCTTTCCCTGTTACCTACTCGCTCCATGGAGCAGGCCGGCCTCGATGTGACATGATAGCTCTGCCATTACTCATGCACAGCATCTGTCTCACTAAAGACAGAGCTCAGATACAAGGAGGAAATGTCCCCCACACCACACTTTTACAGTACCTTACACCACAGCTAATCATCCCTGCCCTGATAATCAGGACATCAGAGACGCCAATCCATATCGACAGGCGCTGTCTGTCTGCCAGGTTATATTTCGCTCCCTTTATTTATTGCCACTACACTCATTCGGCCTCTTACGATCTCATTCTGCACCCATCATGTGACAATGAAGGATGCAGGTTTTAAATCGCCCAGTTTACAGCACTCTTCTATCCAATTGGCCCTCTGGAATCAATAATGGTGGACCAAGCGCTCTGTGACTGATAAATGGTAAAGCATCAACACCATTTCATTAGACGATGCTTAGAGGAGGGTAGAGGAAAGTGACGGCAGGGGACAGAAAGCTCATGAGCTGATACATATCGCTAAGTAATTCATTCACAAAACTTATAAGTTTTGAGGACACTTTGGATCAGTTCACCCACTTTTCTTAAAACAAAACAAACAAAAAAAAAACATCCATTTCCAACGAATTTCCATTTCCAATACAATTAATAGAATTTCATTTGTGGTGCTCACAGCAAAAAAATATATTTAAATAATATCAAAAATTTACAGCCATGCTAGCAGCTCTGTGAGGCTGTGCTTAGACACAGCGGTATTTTGAGCTAAATGCTTATGTCATCATGCTAACATGCAAATGCTATCATGCTAAATCAGTATAATGTTTTCCATGCTCATGACTAGAATGTCATTAGTTTTGCAGGTATTGAAACTTTTAGATATCACCAAATGGATACAGTGTTAGAGGCAGGGCCCCGTTCATTCCTATTGAAGTTGCTCAGCTACGAAAATTAGCTTCAAAGCCTGGCACACGTCTTGGGGGCCTGATACTAAATATCACAGCAATCCAACCCAGTGGCTGCCTGGAAATTTCAGTCTGGACCAAAGTAGTGGACCAACTGACAGGCTGACATTGCCATCCATAATGGCACGCAGCTAGCATGGCTAAAAACAGGACATTGTTTTTGGAAATGAGTGTTTATTTAAGAATATTTAAAGGTCTGGGGTGTAGGATTTAGTGGCATCTAGTGGTAAAGTTGCAGATTACAACCAATTGAAACTTCTCCCATGTGCCAGGCGTGTAGAACTATGGCGGCAGATGCAAAAATGTGAAAATGCAAATGGTCCTATCTAGATCCAGTGTTTAGTTTAAAGGACTACTGTAGACACAACATGGCGGACTCCCTGGAAAAGATGCTCCGTATTTAGATATGAACACCTTATTCTAGGATAACGAAAACACAATCATTCTTAGTTTCAAGTGATTATACACGAATGAAATCATTGTTGTTATATTTAATTTCAATTTCTGCCACACACTGGACCTTTAAACGTATTGTTTTAATGTCAGCACCGCTAATGAAATTTCTCTGTCATCATAGCAGCAGAAATCTAGATATTTCAAAACCTGAACAAATGAAACCAAAACTATCAGCATTGGTATTTGGCAATTTTTGTAAACTGACACTTTAAAAAAGGCAGGAGAAAGAGAACAATGTGACAGTTATGTCCTCCTGAATCCTAAAGGGAGATGTTAACAATTCTCAGCAACAAAATGTCAAACTGTATCTCAGATTGTTACAAATCATGCAGGTCTTTAAGTCAGGGTTATGTTCAGTTTTCACAGGACAACGGGTCGCTGTAATAAAAGTAGGCTGTAAGCACTGAAGTGTGCTTCTCTTTCCCTGGGGCTTAGCAGAGACAGCCAACACACCACAGCCAGCCACATCTGACAACTTTCTTTTATTAATCTCATATTTTGCAGATTGGCGCCATATACATTTGACTTGTAAAACAGACCTAATTACGGGCCCTGTAGCATGCGAGCCACACATCAAACAGTAAGTTACAGTAAAAGCCTATGATCTCAGTCGCCTTCTCTCCCTCTTTTTTTCCTCCCCTCCCTTGCCTCCGCACACCAGAAACACTGATTATAACAGGGACATTAAAAGGGAATTACAGCGAAACAATTTACACTTAATGTAGCAGTCATATGAACAGGGAAGAAGGATGGACAAAGATATAGCAGTATTAATAATACATGCTTTAATTTAGCAGCTGGGAATGCATGGAGCGGGATCAAGGCACTGGGAAAGACAGACAATGAAAGAAGGGGGAAGCAGTGAGAGAAGGATAGCTGAAGGAAAAGAAGTGAGATGAGAGGCAGAGTGACGGAGAAAGTGTAAAACAGAGTAGAGGGTAAAAAGCGGAGAAGAATCAGAATATGTTGCTGTGGGTTTTTCCGCACACCGTGATTCATGGGCAGTAAATATGCAAAGCCTGATGGCCATAAGGCAATCAGAGGAGCGCCACTCATCTACATGTTGCACAGTGGGCTATAATCCATCTGAGGGGCAAGGAATAATGATACCAGGAAGCAGGAATAAGAGCAGGGTCTGTTTATTACCTCAGACAGATCCATAATGCATACAGATGTGAGGGAGGCACGCTGCAGCCTCTGGCCAGAGAACTCTGTTGAAAAGTACAGACAGTAATATTGTTTTTAGTGTAATGAAAGACAATCTGATTTAAGCACCTATTAAGGCGTGTAAGTCTGCTGTCATATAAAGTTTTAAAACAAGTGCTAGAGCTATAATGACCACTGACAGAGAGAGGGGAGAAGCTGAGATGGACATAAAGAGAGAAGAGGGAATTAACCTCAAAGGCAACCGTAAGGTCACCAATAAATTGTATGCATATTGCAGTATAGGTGTACACTTAAGTATAGTGAAATGTGCAGTTATAATTTGGTCCAAATATGCACGTCAGACTTGTATACATAAAACCCACGACTGGCAATAAAACTGTGATCTCACTTCTTGGTGTCATTGTGTTTATTTTTCTTTATTTGCAAAGAGACACACATAAACACACACAAACACAAAGGCCTCGCTTTCCTGTCTCCTCACAGAGGACATTAACACCAGGATCCTACTGGTGCCGGAGTAAAGTAATAAATTGTGTTGAACATTGATAAACTAATGCAATTACCTGCAGGGCAAGCAAGTCAGCTAATTTAAAGATACCAGGTTTGTTCATGCGGTGGGAGGCTCCGAATAGGCCCCAAGGGTGAAAGATGGCACCTTTATTACATCTGAGAGGTCAGCCTGGTAGCACTGTATTAGGATTGATCTTTTGATCCCTGCCTGAAACCCCCATACTGTACCAACCCCATCTGGCTGAGAAAAAACAGCTTATCTGGCGCGAAGGGTTAACTCTGCTAGCCAGGCAGCCTAATTGAGCGCCACACATCTCAGCTACACAGCAGAAACAGGAACCTAGAGGGTCGTAACAAGCCAGGCATGACTTATTCACATAATAAACCAAGCAGATATCTAAATGAGCCATTGAGCTAGCCAGAGGGAGGGAGGCCATTAGGCCGCGTGGACTATGGGTACATATTTGTATATCTACAATTGCCCTATCATTTGCATATGTGGCTGGCTATAGAAATGTTAGTCTGCGCTTGTACCCAGGGGCCTAATGACACAACAGAACAACTTTGTACTCATTCAAGGTATCATAAACAAGTCAGAGCCACATTTCTCTGATCCAAAAAAACAAAAGGTGATGACATGAGGAATCATTTAGGTTATATTAAAAAACAAAGCGGCTGGAGGTCTGCTACATGCCCACTGTTTATCCACTGGGATGAAAACATCTGAGATGTGATGTAAGCTTAAAGGAATAGTTTAACTATCAGGGAGAAATGCTTATTTCAGTACTCTCACTGTCACGTCTGTCAGTTAAATATGAGGCTACAGAATCTGACTATGAGCACCTCCATGGCTCACTCATTTAAACATATCTTGTTTAGTCTGCACAAAAAACAAAAATGTAAATGTGGGGGTTATTTGCCTGACCATTTCTTGTCCTGGAGCTCTTGCTAGGTAGACTTAGGATGCTTTTACACCTGTCCTGTTTGGTTCGGTTCAATCAGACTCAAGTTTGTTTGCCCCCTAAGTGCGGTTCGTTTGGGCAGCAGTCACACTCAGGTACGCACCAACCAGACCGAGACCTTCTTGAAGAGGTGGTCTTGGTCTGGTTACAACTGAACTCTGGTGCGGTTAGTTTGTGGTGAGAACGTTCCAGCCTCGATCTGAACCAACTGCAGTCACATGACACATTGTTTGGGTTAAACATGAGCATGTTACAGTCCTGGAGGATTATTAATGTGCGCCTCCTCCTGTACTGCCTTAATATGCACATTCAGCACATCCAATGCATCAAAACATTGTTTTCTAGTTGGAGCCGCGCCTCGTTTTCAAACTGTATGCTTTGACTCAAATGAACAATGACAGCAATATAGTCCACGATGAGCAGCGCTAAAATCAACCTGCGTAGTTGTCCCTCCATTGTGACAATAGAAAGTGTCACATTTATCTTGCAAGTGTACTCTTACTCAAGGTTTGTTTACTTCCTGGATTTTTCCTGCATGGAAATTCTGACCAATCAAGAGCAGCTTTCTCACACAAGGCATTTGATCTGGTCCGCTTGTAAATGCTGCCGTGAGAACACGAACCAACTCTAGGCAATTATGCAGCTTTGTTACAAAATGAGTCCCTGATTCGGACCAAAGCAAGACGAACCCTAGGTCTGAAAGCATCCTTAGGGCCCTGACACACCACGTCGACTGTCGGTCATTGGTTAGTGTTGGACCATTCAGGAGCATCTAGTTTTTATGGTGTGTCCTGCAACATTTGCACCAGTCGGCTCTTGTCTGCTTTTTTTTCAGTCAATTCAGCATGTTGAATGAAACCACTGTGATTGGCAGTTCAGCTCCATGCATGAGAAGAGACACAGCAGTTAGGAAAGCAAACAGACCAAAGTCAAGAGGGCATGAGATCAAAACAGACTTGTTGTATTGAGCTCTTAAGCAGACATGGTAGCATTTGGTCAATATAGCATCTTGAATTCGTCTGTCGGTCTTCCAGTTCCCTTCTTTGAATCATGAACACAGATAACTGCTGTCTGCTGGTATTGAGAGTTTTTTCCTCTCATACAGGCGCAGAACGTCCATGCTAGTTGGCCATTGACTGTAGTCTTTAGCTTAACAGCCCAGCTAAACTAAGCTAACCAACTGTCTGTAGTCTCACATTTACCAGACAGACGAGAGTGGTATTAAAAAACTACACCTTTTAATCCAACTTTCTTTTTCATGTAAGTATTTTTAACACGGTGAAATGAAAGATTTGTCTCAGGACTTCCCTCATTGTTCACTGATGTTATTTTATCTCTGTCTTCTTTGTTGATTAAAGACTGTTTTTGATAGATTCTTACATAGAAAACATGTAGAATAAAAAGAATAGATACATACAGGATACATAAAGAATAAAGGTTCAAATTACTGAATACTTCTGCAAATGATGTTCCCCATATCTTCATGAATAATCTGCAGCCAACAACAGTTTGGCATGATGGGATCCAGAGGCCTCAGAAAACCACTGATCCTGTTATTCTGCACCCGTATTCGTCCGTTATGTTGATCAGTTCAAACAATAACACAAGGCTTTCACTAATCAGCAGAGTCTTGTGGTAAAAGGTCAAAGGTCAGCCTTTAATGTGACCTCTGACACATAATTAAATTGCCATCTTTAACCTCAGTTACAACCTGTCACAGAGCATTGGATTACATGCTGCAAATCACTCCACCAATCAATGCCAGGAGCGAGGGCAGAGGGAGGGGCCTGCTGTGTCCAGCAGTGTCTGCACAGAGATTATCTTTAATGAAGTTGAACTGTACAGTGATCATGTTAGTGTAAAGCCTAATTAGATTCTGACTGACGCACTGCAATAACACACACACTCATCCCAACAGAGAAAAAGGAGACTGCGGATAAGAGACCCTCGCAGTCACATTACACTTCAACTATTAGTCATGCAAATTTATATGTAAAAGAAGCTGCTTCAAGCTTGTGTCAAATGAAAGCTCTGGTCAGCAGACTTGGCTATCTCACTCTCTTTTAGCTCTGTTTTTGGTCTCTACCAACTCCTGAGGGAAACATCTGGCTCTTTAGCTGCTTAACACTCTGCTATGCTCACCAGCTATAGTCTCTAACTGTGTCTGTCTGCTGTTTGGTGCTGAGCAGATAATGTACAGTGTGTTTTTAGAGCTTTTTCACTGGAGACAGCCGCCTGCTGCGACCAAAAACACTATGAGAGCAGGGAGAGTGCACCAAAGCAGTAAGGCCAGACAGCTAAACAAACAGCTGAAACTCACTTTAAAACCAGTTGAAGTACAAATTTGAGGAACTTGTACTTTACTTCAGAACTTCTAAAACACACCTATGTTGCACTGTTACAGATTAAACTACCCAGAAGTATATTAAATTGTTAAAATGAGCTCCACTTTGACCACTACCAAGGAGGGCACAACTCAGGTTTCCCTGTTTCCTGGCCTACATCATGAAAGTAACTATATATGACTTTCAGAACATTAATATAGCAGCAAATAGCTATTTGATATGTAAAGATATAGTGGAGTAATGGCGTCCTGAGCAGACAATAAAGTCACGCCACTGTTGTAACCTGACTCCTAGGCCATGACAAATACGAGAGGGGACACAGTGGATGGTGTTAAATCAAAAGGTATTTATTTTAACAAAGTAATTAAAAAATAACTACATAAGGAGTGTGGCTAATCAGTAAATCAGTGATGGAGGTGTGAGTGACTGAAAATAGTGTTGTGCAAGGTGTTGTGAAGCAAGAACAACAGAAAACCAAAAAAACAAGGGCCAAAACATGCTAACACCGGAGCGGATGAGCCCAAGTGGAGAAAGGAAACAAGCAACACTGGAGCTGGGCCTTTATCCCAATGAGCACTTGGCCCAGGTGCTCTGAATAAGCCACTGCACTCCTGTGATGCCTTCAAGAACAGAGGGGAAAAACAGTTACTGTTGAACCACAACAAACTCAGCACCTCAGAGGCTGTCACGTTACCACTGTAATCAGAGCTTCTCTGTTCTTTGTTTTGGTAGCCGGTCCAGCCACGCGTGCATAGCTGTACATGTGAGTCCTTTTTTTTACTGGCTAGCTACTACTGGCAGCTCTGCGCTGCACTGCACTCGAAACCCACTGTGGAGGGACAGCGTTGTCGCGAAAGTACAAGGCCCAGGCTCCGGTCCCCCACAGTTAACTTTGTGGGCAAAGTTGTCGTACTAGCAATGTTAGCAATGTTAGCAATGTTAGCGCTGTTAGTGCAGTTAGCGTTGCTAGCCACCACCATTTTGACCCAGCCACCTCCATGTTTGCTTGCGTTATCAGAGGTGAGAGCCATGTGGAGGCAATCCCAGCCCAGACTGTGAGTGTCAAATATTGCATCTTTAAAGAGCATGAATAAAATATTCATATAATATAAAAAGATATAACTTATAATCATTAACACTCTGAAAAGAAGCTTATATGCATAATTAGTGCTCCTACTTTTCATACTTAAAGTAGCTAATATATTGCTAATAATAATAGGCCTAATGATTATAACAACAGTAAATACAATGAAATAAAATAAAGAGAGCTTGGTCATGTAATGAAGTGATTTTATACGGTTGTATTAGTGTTTTTTACTTACTTAAAGAATTTAAATAATTAGATTGGGGCATATCTGGTGAGAGAGGAGAAAATATGCAGAGGAGAGTGGAAAGTGGAATTGTCATTCTTATTAATTTTAGATTATACATTAGCATATAAATAAGTAAACTGAAATGAATTGAAACTATCTGTCAGTTTTCTAAGGGCCTGTCTGGACTCCTTGTATACCAAAAAGTGCCCAAAATAAGAGGGGGAAAAAAGACAGCTGTAGAGCTGTAGAGTTACAGTATATTCCAGCGAGACTGAAACCAAAAAGTAAAAATTCTGGCTATCTTGGCTTCAAGCGTTGCCATTTTTCAGTTGTAAACAGATTAGCAGCAGCTCTCTGGTTGCAGCATCATGACTGAAGGAGATTTATTGTGATCTGCAGGTGCAGGGCAGCCATGTTTTGATTTATTGATGGCGTTTCCCTGCTAGCAGGGTTACCTGTAATCTATGGTCAGCAGACAAGGTTAAAGGGCTTTGTTATGTCTAACGCAGCAGTATTTCCGCAGCAGAGGATGATGGAGAGGGTTTTTAGAAGAAACAAGAGTGTTTTTGTCTCGCAGCTGAGTGATAACAAAAGATTCCTTTTATGCAACACTAAATGTTACTGGTGAAGCTTTACAACTGAGGCTGCTGTCCTCACGCAGGCTCTGATTCCACACCAAAGCTGCAGCTGCAGTTACAGAAAAAAAATGTGTCCCCAAACTCAAATGATCCTGAATGACTATGCTGATTATGATTTAGGGGCTGCTAGTTTTGTTTCAAACTGTGCCTTGCTTTGTGGCCGGGGGCCCTGTGTTGTTTAAAGGGTTGTCGGGGTATAAATACTAAATTAATCATGCTTTGGCTCAACTTGCTAGGGACTGAAATTTGCTTATGGAGGCCCATGATCACATAAAATATTAATGGCTTTACAGAGAACTGGCATTGTAGCGATGGGGGCAAGGCGTGTGAAAGCGTAGAGCAATGTGTTGGGAGGGGTCACTTTTAATTTGAGATCAGAAACACCTTTCTCTTAGCTTGACCTTAAACGGATAAGCGACATATTCAAGTGACCAAAACACAGTGTTCATTATCCATCCATTAGGATTAATTTTGTACATATTATTCTACAAAATTGGTTAAGTGGTAATTGGTATTAATTGGCATGCAGGAGTGTTTTCATGTTGTGAAAATGCAGGGATGATATTCAAATGAATCTGAATAAATACATCAGAAGTGTGTAATGTTATGCATTTTCCTAGTTGTTGCATATCCATATGACCGACTTCTTGAGCCCCCGAGGGCTTCTAAAAGAAACTACAATCGTTTTCACTGACAGACAGCAAATCTCCAAGCAAACAAAAGTGAGACTTTGAACAAGCAGATCCTTTTTTTCCCAGTGAAACATACTTTCAATTTCATCTGCCTGCGCCATAAACAAAAGAGAGAGGGAGAAAAATCAACATTATTACAGCTCATTCCAAAATTTCACGCCATTTGTCTCCTTGACACAAATCAGAAAGTAAAGATTCGTATAATGGATGACACAGATTCTGTAAACTTGTTAGCCCATATTTTCAGAGCTCACACAGAGCATATAAACATCCTCTGCCCACTGAGACACAAAGGGAGGCAGGCGGAGCTCTCAGACATGCCTGCATGCCGGTCACATCACCACTGAAGCGGCTGGAGACGACATGGGACTCACTCCTAAGTTTTTCTGTGACACATTCATTTGTGTAGCTGTTTCACAAAGTACTACCAAACAGTTGTCACCAAACGTGTATATTTGTGTCAGTCACACACAATGACGTGACAAATAAAAGCTACAGGTTCGTGACACAGCTACACACGTGCTCGTTTGATCACAAATGATGCTTGTGTGAGTTCGGTGGCACTACAGTAGGTAAATGAGACGACAGGAGGGGGCATTTAACACTCCCATACTGAGAGACGGAGGGATGAGGGAAGGTATTTTTGGTGCTGGCGCGGGGGGAAAAAGGGCTTAAATGATAAACAGCAGATATTCTACAAGAGCAAATCTGATTTCTCACAATTATCTCTGCAAGCCTGACAGGCACCAGGGGTGGCCCAGGAACACTGAACTGGAGGACACTGATTGGGTTATTTGTCCTCTCTTATTCGAGACTGAGGGATGGTGGAGGCTGCTCTGTGGAGAGCCTCTCTGCAGGTGTATACCAACCCCTTACTGGAAGCAAAATCCCTTTTACCTAAACACCACGACTCATATTCACTTTTGGGTTGAAGAAAACAAAAATAAACCCAGGTTTAAAGTCAGTGTTAACCCATGGTTGGCAGGAAGGCAGTGACAGCTCATAGGCCTTTTACACGAGACATTCTGACATGTCACGAAAGAAAAAAATGGGCGCAAATAATGAAATTAATGAGGGTTGGGTTCAGTTTAGCTGCTTCAGTTTCACGGTCCTGGTGTAGTGCATGCTGGCTCACCTGTACACTGTCATGGCTCACTGGGACACTTGAATAGAGCAGAGCCATTAAGGGGATAGTTGGGACTGTATGAGGTAATTATCCATATGTAACAGGGTCAATTATAGCAGCAGTAATATGTGTAACAAAGTCAAATGTACATTTGTAATGTTAAGAACTCTGTTCAGTTGCTATTACCAGACACGCTTAGGCCTCCATAGTCAATATGTAGAACGTCTGATACTCAGTTTCTGTACCCCTACATTCACCTTTTGGTGTACCCCACTTAAAAAGGTCTGCCACCTTGCCTCTCCCCTTTTGCTGTTATGCTTCATAGGGGAGGCAATCGAACATTGCTCTCATATTAATTCCCGTGTTTTACCGCTGTTAAGCTGTTTTTAAATTCATTTTATACTAACATAATCCTGTGTCACTTAATCTGTGTTGGGGCTCGAGTTTATGTGGTTGTATTTGACGGAGGATTCTGTTTTCACCTCTTCTTGTCAGCTGTCAGGAATAAACAGAGATTGCCTCCAAAGATATCTACAGTCTGGGCCTCTTCATATCAACACAATGCAGACATCATTGTGTCTGCATTCACCGGTTACACAGTCAGTGTATTACCTACAATAGATGACAGTCAGCGTGCCTGAGTTTGGAGAAGCAGGCAGGAGTACTGTCATGGAGCCAAGCAATGTATTGCTGTGGATAGGGGCAGCAAAAAAATTTATTTTAGCCACCTAAAACAATTAATATTAGTGTAAGTGTACACACACATTTAGAATCTTTTCACTGTTTTACCTTGCTGTCTTGAAAGCCACCATCTTGCTTAACATCGGAATTGCTGGTCTACTGCTCTCTCAGTCGGTAGTTTGTCTTACTTTGTGACTTATGTGAATCCAAAGAAACGAAAGACACCAATCAGCACAAACAAACAAACTGATGAGGCAGCAGTAGACCAGCAGCTCCTGTGTTTAGCAAAGTAAAATTACTTCTCTTGTCAATGGAGTCTGGCTTGGAAGAGCAAGGCTGCCTGACGGCAAGATCAACTTGGTGAAAAACATTGTCAATACAGTGTACACGTAAACTTTTAATATTTTTTTAGGTGGGACTTTTTAAAAATAAAATACATTTTGCTGCTGGCCCCATCCACAGCATTATATTGCTTAGCTTCTTTGGTGGTACTCCTGCCTGCTTCTTCAAATTCAGGCCATGCTCACTACATCTAATAAACTATGATGCAACCCCCAACACTGGCCAGTGGACATACACACTGAACAAAAACTTTTTCAGAGTTACCTCTCTGGATTGAGTGATTTCCTTTTTTCTGTTCATTTCTCTTCCTCTGGACTTTTTCATGTAACTCTTGTCTTTTGTGGATGCAACTTGAAATGTAGCAAACAGGGCTACAATACTTGTCACAAAAAGTTTGTGACAAGTATGCTAAAAAAAAAATGAGTACACAAAAAACTTAGTTAAAGTAATGACAGAGTGTAATCTGTTGCTTTCACTCCAGCACTTAATTCTCCAAATTTTCCACAGGGATCAGTATGGATCAGTGCTATCCAATGTGGCAGTATATCGTATACTGTAAGCCAAGTTCTCTACCACAGCATTTTTTTTTAGCTTAGTCTTAATGTATACAATAATGTCGAATCTTAAAATAAGTTTTTGTTGCATTCCACTCACCCACAGATACAAGACGGCTCAAGAACATGCAGCAGGCGATTCTCAAATACAATACAATGCTCACATTTATTAACAATTCATTTAAAAAATCAGTATTTTTGATACAGCAACACTTAGTTTACACACATATATTGTTATACTACATACAAAATTACAATATAAAATGTTGAAGCCTCCGGGAGAAGGAAGAGTTGTAGCGGGATACAGCAGACGGACTCCTGCAACAAAAAGAACACATAAGTTTTTAGTTATTGTTGTATTTGCATTTGGATCATAAATATTTCAGTCGAGCTCTGCACATTTGTTAGGCTAGGCGATAATTAGGATAAATTTCTAGATTTTGCAAGATATACTATCAGATTATGTCATTGTCTTACCTTGGCACGGAAATCATCTTACCGATCTTACCGTATCCGAAAAAAAAAAAAAAAAAATTGATAAAAGTAGGAACTTTGTAGGAACTTTGCTCTTTAGGTGAAGAGGAAGATTTTTTTGTTTTTTGAAATGGTCTTTTTTCAGCTCTTTTAGGACTTTTTTTCCACTGCCACAACATTTTCTTTTTTTGATTTTTTTTTTGTCTTTTTTTTTTTTGTTGTTGTTTTTGGCAGCATGTTTTCAGACCATTTCAATTCTTTATTTTTTGTACAATCCAAAGTAAAGCCAAGAACTGAGAAGCCAAGCTTTCATACAAATCATTTAAACTCAGACATAAAATATTTACACATGAGAATTTAAACCAGTCATCCTAATACTATTCTGCAAAAGCTACAGTCTGTCATTCTGTTAAATTACAACACAGGTTTTGTTTACTTAAACTGAGAGTTCAGCAAATGTGTCTTTAAAGTGATCGGCTGTCACATGTTCAGACATAATATTTGTGTTTGTGAACCCAAAAAAAAAAACAAAAAAAAATACAGAACTATTTCTACAGTAAGAGCATTAAAAAAATTCACCATTGTTGCATCTGGTATACACATTAAAATTTATCAAACTTCTGCCGGTTACACATTTGTGAGGGGAAAAAAAAGCCAGAGTGAAATATGACTTGTTGGTTTATGACCAGGTGTTGAAATCTTATAAAGTTGCTGGATTGTTGCTCGTCTCCCACACCAGTGCAACCAGGGAAGAGCATCTGACTGATCTTCATCTGCGCCAAGAGCGAGGCTCGTTGTCATCTTCTTCCTCATCATCATCCTGCAGCAATGCATCGTCACTCAGTGACTCTTCCGGGTACTGATGGGATGAAATGAAAACCACTGAGATTAATGCTCTTTGTAGATGATTAAAAAGTGGAGGAAGGGCAATTTAAAGTGGAAAGACCTTTTATTTTGAGCATCATCAGCACTCAACTCGCAGCATGTATTTAAAAAGGTCTCTAGAGGGACTAAATTCTCAGCTTGAGAGTATCACACAGACCAGCTGCTTAATGAAAGTGGCCATGAAAAAGAACACATTAAGACGATCATTGCTGTCATGTGTAATGGCTCCCTCTTGTGTTCCCAAAATGTAACAACAAGAAACAGGTATTTAATAAGTTCTCATATGATATCTGAACAGAAAACCTCAAAATATCTCCACTAACGTAAATATTTCCTGCTGGATTTTTACGGGAGCACTGAAGGAAATAAAACCGTTCGTCATCTTCACAGCAAAACCTTACACAGAATCAGCAGCCCTCATAGCAACCATTTAGGTGCAATACAAAGAAGCAAAAACGTATGCAGGAATGTCCACAAACCTCATCCTCCTCTGGTTCTGCCTCATCAGCATCCGCGGTACTGAGAGCTGTCACAGCCTTGTGCCAGGCCAGACGTAAAGTGTGATTGTTGAACCTCACTCCATGAAGAGCCGCCTACAGGTGGACAAAACACAGAGAGCACGAAGGACATGTCGTTAAAGGAGAAAGAAATAATGATGTGTAAAAAGGTGTGTCAAGAATTGTGGAAAAAATACAGCCTTGATGACAATGACAAGCAGATTTTGGCGCTCCAACTGAGGCAAAGTGCCAAACAATAATGTCCAGTAGGAATCTTATATCCTTTTCCCCACAAAAATAAGCATGTATATGCAGGTTTTTTTAACGTGGGAAAACCTGCTAAAATGCTGGGATATTTTCCAGTGGACGAGTATGCTCTTGTTTTTGTTATTTTAACAGGTGTGTTACTTTGACGTCACTAACACACCAGACAATAGGGTTAGTAAACAGTAGAAATCAACATGATCATAGTGAAAATGTTACTTCTTTTTTTATATTTGTAGCTTAGTCCGTCACTCTTTCAAACTCAGTGCCAACTAATTTGGAACGATGTTTGAGCGCTGCTTGGATGAGAAGGACGCTGGAAAAGGGGTTGAAATTAGCGCATCCACCTGTGTTTCGCATTTCCACGACTGCCAACTGAAGCCCGTCAGAGCTGACGCTAATACTTTTTTTTTAAATTTAATTTATTTAACCTTTACTTAATCAGGACGTACCACTGAGATTGAAAATCTCTTTTTCAAGAGTGACCTGGCCGAGGTAGCAGCCAATCAGAACACATTAAAAACGCAACAAATACAACATACAATACAAAAATCCACAATAAAACAACAACTATTTAAACACAGTGGCCTTAAATTCACTGATGGATTCAAGTGTTTCTAATTTTAGATCTGTTTGAGGATTGTTCCAGATTGTGCAGAGTAGCAGAATGCAGTTTTCCCCAGATCTGTTTAAACCCCTGGCACATTAAAGAGCAACCACTTTGTTGCTTTGAAATACCCGTGACTACTGCAGAGTCATTTGTCCTGACAGAGAATATTAATTGTAACCTTTCCCACTATACACAAAAGCCAGATGTTAGCAGGTGTTAGTGGGTTTCTTGTGCAGAGGGGAAAGAGGCTTAAAGAAACTCAAGAAAGGAACACAAGAACATTTTCATGTGCGTGGCTGGTAGTACACTCACCTGTTCTGCCTCTGCTCTCGTCTTGTATGTGATGACTGCAGACAGGTTGTTTTCATCCATCTGGCAATCTTCAATCTCTCCAAATTGCTTCAAAATTGTGAAGAAACAACATTTTGGTCACTTTACAAACAAACTTATTACTGTGCAATTACTACATTTTTTTCTTAACCATATTCTTTCTCAATCACCGAACACAGATCAAGTGTTGGGTGTTTTTTTTACAAGCTGCTTCTCTTTTACTACACTTCTTCCATTACAGCTGTCAAAATGAGCAGAAGTGACAGTTTTTATACTCAAAACAAATATGAATCTGTACACACTACACAAAAGCTTGCTTTCTGCGAGGCTGTGTAACTGTAGCAGTCTGAGTTTCTGACATATGTGTGTAGATATCATTTTTTGTTGTTGCATGTACTGTTTTTTTATAATATTTTTGCTGGCAGTTGAGGAGTAAATAATTTGACCTTGTGAAAGTCAGTTAAGACTTACTAGATGTGCCATGCACCGTTTAGTTTGTATTTAGACAGACTGGACTGCTGGTGTGTTGCTGCACCGTACAGCAGGGGGTCAGTTGCACTGTGCAGTTGTAACCACCAGAGGTCACTGTTTACCACACTTAAAAATAGTAATATTCAATGCATGTGTTATTACTGTAAATAATTGTTTGTACTGGAATCCTTCTCTATGTTATCACTTTATGGTAACAATCTGATTACATATAATATAAAAAATGTGACGCATGTCATTTTTAAGCTGAGTTGATGCGTATATTATGTATTTTACATTCTGTTTGACCGCACCACGTGCAGCCTTAATCCATAGTAAGGACATGAGAACAGCTGAAAGTTTTATTTGTCATGTCCTGACTGACTGGCGAGCTCTGAATGTCCACCCCCCTCAGCACTTACGCTAGCAGTGCCCTTTAACACAGTCCTCTGATCTCCCACCCCCAGCTTCCATCAAAAGGTCATATTGGTTAATTATGGAGATCAAATCTCTGTTTCTTAGTAACGCAGCTATAGGCTGACTTACAGCAAAGTGTGGCAGCAGGTCTACATGGTCTGCCTCGCTGAAACCAGAAATCTCCAGCGCACGTGGTCGATGGTCCACGACTGCGTGCACTGGCACACCTCTTCCACGTCCTCTGGAGCCTCTTCCCCTGGCCCTGTGAGCCCCACGGCCCCGAGGGTGGACCCCCCGGCCTCGTCCTGATGTCAGGATTCCCCTTTTAGCCGCCTGGGTAAAAACAAAAACAAGTGAAAAGTCACATCATTTCACTTTTGGAGATGAAACTCAAAAAGCTTGAGGGTCACTTTTGTCCTTCAAGATCAAGTTAATACCTCAATCTGCAGCTGTGTGTACTTGATCTTCAACAAAGCAGTGTCCTCTCCAGCCTGGGTCTTCTTGTACAGGTCCAGCTCTGCGTCCAGCAGCTCCTTCTGTGCCTGAACAAATTATTAGCTCACATCAAGAAAGATGACCTTGCAAGTCGGAAGTAATTAGTTGAAGGCAACTGGGTAGATTGAAAAACTGAAAATCCAGTTGCCTCTAATGCATGATGCTGCTTCTGTAATCTCAACAAAATACAAATGAAAGCTGGTTAAATACAAATGTACAGCTATAAACCACATTCTGATTAAAACTACAAGGCAAAGCCAGGAAGTGTGCATACTGTGTATAACTGCTAGCGAGGTGTGGAGTTATTCATACAGCAAAAGTGTATTAAAACCAATTTTCTTTTAAAAGCAAGCAGAAAAGCCAAACCAATCATGGGTGACACCAGCCGGGAGAAAGCACTACCTGGGCCTTGCTCTTGGCTGTGCGTAGAGGGTTGCTGCTGCTTGAGATTCCCTTTATCTCCTCTTGTAGTTTGGTGATGCTCTTGGTTAACGTGCCCAAAGTTTCCATGATCTTGGCTTTATCCTCCGCCTTCATTGCTTTGTTCTTCTCAAATTTGGATATCAGGAGCTTTAGATGACAGAAAGAGAAAAAATAAAATCCCAAGTTGAACTATTATCAGTGGTGCGTCCTACTGAGTACTCATATATTTACAAAAACAACACCGTCAGCCACAAGTCAAACAGGACAAGAGATAGGTGAGATTTAATACTGTGGTGAAAATTTGAATCATTTTACTTGCTGTCACTTTAAAGGAAGATAAAATAAAGCATGTTGATACATGATTTTCAATCCTTTTGACAAAGATCACACAGTGAATGAGTCACAGATCCACACAAAGCTCTCAAATACCGTTGGTAAATCTACACAAACAAACCAATGCAGAGCCCATTGACCAGCTTGGTGACTCATGATGCTTAAAGGCAATCTCTGCAGATTCTTACTGTCTGTGTCATCACAGTGTATGCAGGTTTGTGCAGGTTTACAGTGTTTGGCTTCCCCCCATGCCACCAGTGCCTGGAGCTCCCACTTGGGTCATCGATGCCGCAAAACGTGTGACCCGTCTGACTTTGCTGGATTTTTAAGGCGACTTAACTGCTCCTTTATTGGCAACGGCCATATTAACAGCAGGCACATCGACAACAAGCACATTTCCCATTCCTTTCACAATAAGAGTCCCCCGCCTCCTCTGACCATGGCAAACTTTATACCGACAGTTGTATAGAGCTACCTATCTTAATGCAACTAATATGGGAACATAAGCATATGAACACCAGGTGCTGGGAGAACTAGAGGAAGCCAAACCCCGTTCAT
The DNA here is from genome assembly GCA_019142605.1 of Cephalopholis sonnerati. Classification (NCBI taxonomy): domain Eukaryota; kingdom Metazoa; phylum Chordata; class Actinopteri; order Perciformes; family Serranidae; genus Cephalopholis; species Cephalopholis sonnerati. The sequence goes on along the minus strand of JAGQAX010000001.1, from coordinate 33,023,533 downwards.
CTGCACACACTGCGATGACACATAAATGGTTGAAAATCAGCATATTTTCTCTCTAAGCAGTGGGTCAGACCTCTTTTACAGCTCACACAGTGAAACGTTTGCTAAAAACAGACAGGTTAAAGGACACTTGATGTACAAAACAGACTTCTACTCCAGATTCTCTCACCTTCTGTGTCTCAATGTGCTTCTCCAATATTTCCTGCTTCTTCTTCCGCACATCCTGCTGTAGTCTCAGAGCTTCCTGTGAAAGGAATTGTGGAAAATGATTGAGTCCTGCTTTCTGTTTTTAGTATGAGAATCTGAGTTGATGCTTTACATTTCATTCTCCCATTGTGGCCTAACTCCTCAGTCTCTCCACTCCCCTTTTCTAACTGTTCCCTTCATTTCTTGTCTCACCTGTTTCTTCTTCAGGGCCTCCTCCGAGGTTTTCTGGGCTGCCTTCATGGCAGCAGGATTGTATACAGTCTTTGTGAGGCCCATAGACGTTGAAAAAACCTAAGCAGGGGTGGAAAACAGCAGCACATAAGATTTACACAATGTGAATGAGGAGGAGAGAAATTCTTAAACTACTCTGAACAGTGAGAACTCTTACTTTTTCAACAGGAGCTGCTGGTTTGGCAGAGAAACCCAAACGGTCCTTCACTGACACCTTAGAGGGACTCTGCTCCAGTGGAGAAAAAAAACACAATGTTTATACACACCTTCTGCACATTTTGACAAGCCCATACGAAAAAGCACACTATCGCCCACACACACCTGAGAGGCTACGCTGGAATCTTGTGAGGGCTCAGAGTTTGCAGTGAGCAGGGGTCCGAGGCGATCTTTGACAGACTGCTTCAAAGCCGTGGCTGAGGGCTGCTCAATGACAAGATGATGTTATTCACATTATGTCTGGATTTATGCGTTTAACACAGCCATCATCAGATAGCTATTCTGATGTTTAATCTTCCTGTTTTCTTGTCATGCTCCACTTGAGGTGTATCATCATCTGTATCATCTACTTTATTTACTGACCTTCCTACGCCTCCTGTAAGTGGAGGCAGCACTGGCATTAATGCAAAAGGTTATTCCAAGAAACAAACGTGAAAGCCAAGATAAAACAATGCTGCGCTGTCTCATGCCCAGTTTTACAAATAATCACCCTTGAAGAGGGTGTTACATTTCACACGACAGGGCAAAATCACTGCATCCTCTACTTGGTTCATTGTTGATCTATTTAAGCTGATGATGGCAGAGGAACTGGTGTCTCCTTTATTTCCATAACAGATTTATCTCCTCAAGAGAGATGTGATGGCGCACAATGGTGTGAGCCCTCTTGATTCTCAGAAACTGACATCAAAACCTTATTGGTGTATTTTTAAAACAGCCCTGTTTCTGTGCTGGTGAAACGACGGACACAAGCAGCGACTGAGCATTTAGTAGTCTGTGAGTTCTTTGTATCACCGTGGAAGGGGCTTGGTCTTAAACTTTGTGAATATACACGTCTCAAAACAGAATATGTTCCTGGCATATTATGATTCAGTATTCTGTTGTTCATGGGAAGGATGCTGGATTACAGCAGCTCATCAATCCTGTTCGTCATTCCGTCTTTTCCAACTTTCTTTAAAGCAAAAGCAGCGTTTCATGTTGTATCCGTGAAATGCATTACAGTGCAAACGCTGCTGTGTCACATTGTATGACGTGACTGACCATTTACTACATGAAATACATTTAATTAAAACTGAAACAGCATCAGAGCGTGTTTATAAAAACTCCGCTCAGACAACAATATGTCCTGGAGAAGCGTCTTCTCATTTGTTGAGCTATAGTTTTCACACCTCCCTGTAACTGGCACAGCTGTTTCAGAGTGATGACGCCAGTCATGTGAGCTGTTAGTGTATTATCAATCACCACACACTTCAATTTATATTCCACTTCACCCAACCCCTTTGCATTTTGCGCTGCTGTACATAGTCGAACAAAAATAGCAGGTGCTCTATAGCACCACCTTTTACCACTGGTCATTGCGCTTGTGCAATTAAAATAATGCCCTATAAATCCTTACTGGTGTTGCATTACAGATACTGTATGTTATTTATGTTTTTACAGTACTCCAGCAAACTATAAAACGTACCAAGAAATGCCTGGTTCGTTGCAGACAGTTACAACTGCAAGACTTTTGCTTATAGGACTGATTGTCTCTCTAAAATTCTATTTTTCAAGTTTAACAATCTCAAATGCAATTTAACTTGTTGAAAAATCAAATGGAGTCAGCTTGTTCATTCACAGGAGCATTGTATGCCAAGATATATACTTCTACTAGAAAATTCAACCAAGGTAAATACTAGCAATATTTTTGTTGGCGTTAGGGCCAAACATTTCAAAACAACCACATTATGAGCGACAGATTTAAAATGAACACTTACCACAGCAGGCTGCGCCTGAGGCTGCTGCTGCAAGTGAGACTGGCCCTGTCCATCACTCCCATCATCGCGAAACCAGTGCACTCTGATGAAGCGGTTGTTGAGAACAGCCTCTGTGCTTTGCATAGCCCGCTTGGCCTCGTCTGGAGAGGCAAACTGGATCAGTGCCCCCTCTGGGTCATTCTGGAAGGCCACCTATCAAACAAATTAAAATGGTACCATAAGGCAGTTACAATAACAGTGGTGGTGCACATTTACTCTGACTTCTGCACACTGGATGATTTATCTGAACTTTACCTCAACATTGTCTGGTTATAAAATGAACACAAGAGCAATTCTATTATGTGATTTTCACCTTAGCATCCTGACAGTCACAGCAACTGTAAATACTGCTCGCTGTTCTATTCAGTACATGAACCAGCACATGAACATTTTAGGAAGAGGGTAGGTTGTTGATTTAAAAGGACTCTTTTCAGATAACAGACGTCCTGTGACTTTTTTGACCTTTAGTTCCTCCTCTAATCTTTGCTAACCTATTTGGTTACACCACAAGTGCTGCAAATATTATTACTGATTACTGGTTATCTGATGTTTTGAACAACGTTCATGCAGAAACCTCCCTACCTCCCTAAAAACAAGTACTTCATTTTCAAACATAAATTTTTATTAAATTTAAATAAACTATTATCAGTTACTTATCAGACTCCTTTTAGTCATAACAGTATAAAATCCTCAACAAAACATTTAAATGGCATGAGAGCTATATGTCTGCCCCACACGTAAGGACTGCCTGCACAGAGCGCAGGAGGAGAGCGAGAGTTCCTGCTGCACTTGCCTGACTTCACAATGAATTGTCAACTCATTACAAAAAGGGGCACACATGATGAAGGAAAAAAAATCTTCTTAAAAAGAAACATCTAAAAGTAGTGCAAGGAAACCGCCAGCTAGAACTTAAGTTTCACTTTCAGCTTACAGTGAAACTATTACATCGGTGTAAAGAGGAAAACAGATGGCGGTGAAAAGCCAGTTCATTTAGTTAAGGCATGTTAAGTTCAGCCATGCGAATATAGGCGCACTGGTTCTGCCGGGGTTTTAAGAGAGAAGTGAAGTGAAAATAAACTACTATGTCAGGCAGACTATCATCAAGATGAGGAAGAGCATGTCGCGGTGACCAGTCAGAATTAAAAAGAAGAAAAAAAGAGCAATTTCGAATTCTGAGCAATTTAATTATAATGAATTGAACGAAACATTGGTGAAAAATATAAGACAGCGTTATGTGGTTCATTTGAATTTTAAAGACTTTTTAAGCACTTTGTTAAACTTGAGCTATTTTCAAGGTATTTCAGTACTTAATTTTCCCCCCTAAAATTTCAAGCACCTTGTGTGAACCCCGTTTAAAACACCTGACCACATAAGATAAGTTTTAAAAGCACATTAACCTTCATATAGGACACATAATACTTGCCCATTGCACTGCAACACTGATTGCACTACACAGTAACTAAGTATTATAAATCGATATCATGTTCTTATACATACAAAATAACTAAGCAATATTATTTACAAATCATTTATTGACTATTAACAATCAACTGGTTTATTTTCACATCCACAGCACCACATAGGGACTGACCTGCAGGTTGACGATGGTGCCAAACTTGCTGAAATGTTCATTGAGTTTGCTGATGTTGTTGAGCTCTGGAGGAATTTGCCGCACCAGCAGCTTGGTGTTCAGAGAGAATGGGGCTCTTTTGTGGTAGCCCTGGTGGTTGGGTTTGTTGAAGTTGGGTCTGGACAGAGAAGAGAAATTGTTAACAGTTTGATGAGAATGACATTAAACTTTTGACTGATTTTAAAGCAGGGCCTATGACTTTATATTTTTGTTTACAGAGAAGAGGTGTCTTACTTGTCAAACCAAGGTTTCTTGGAGGGGAGGCCTCCATCGTGAGACACAGCTGGTCTCTTCCTTGGATCAGATTCCATAACAATCCTCATGCTGTTGTTTGGGACCTTGTCTGGAGAGAAACAAAAACTGACAAGTCAGTTTTCAGACTACAGCACATGCCGCTCAAAAAAAGAGATCACAACTCTCGAGCAAGAAAACAGACAGCCAAAACACAAATACAGTGGCATGTACTGAATACTGATAGTTTGTGAAGCAGCAACCGCCTATCACATTGGCTAAAATATTAAGCATGCTAATGGCAGGATGGAAAGTACATGCATGTTTTAAGACAATCTATTCAAAGCTCAAATGGTTCAATTCATGTGAACAATACCTCTCGGTGGCTGGTCTACCTCCCCCATTGTGAGGCCAATCAGGTTAGGTCTCTGGGCATTGACCCGATGGCGGTAGATCGGCCTGGAGGTATTGGTGATGCTGGGAGCTTCGGGATTGTACACGTCTGTCTCATAGTTGTCTGGTCAGCAGAGAGAGGATAATTTGACTCAGAAAACAGCAAGGTAAGGTACAGTGACAGTGATTATAAATACAAAATCTAAAGACATATAACCATTACCAGAGGTGAAGTGTGGCACTGAGGCCTGGGGAAGTGAGGAGCGCATCCCAGAGGTGACGATCGTGGGAACAGAGCTGGTCATGGAGTTGGGAGGGGCATCCATGCCTGACGGTTGCAGAGGAGGAAGTGGAGGAGGGGGACCTGTGCCAGACAGTTACATAAAATGTCACAGACTGAGAAGTTCAAGTAAAACACTAACAGGTTGGCCTGTGCTGAAATGCCTATTATTTTAAATATTCACTAGGTAGGTAACTCCTATTCTGTCAGCTTTTAAAATCAACTCTCAGATGGTCTTTTGTTATAGGCAAATTTCACACATTTTTTAACACCTATGTGAGTTTATTTCCTGTTCACTCACAGCAACAACTGACAGGATGCAGGCTTGGGCCTAAGCTGCTGCCTCGTAATGCAATTCTGAAAGGTCCGTAGAAACAAATCACTGTGACATTACACTAACAGCAACAATCACTTCCGGTTAGAAAACTGGCAGTTGATTTGTGGAGATATGTTAAGTCAGGAACCCTGTATGTTTCTGCTGTCATTTTCAGTCATAATTGTAACCTTTAAAGACACATGGTAAAACACAGTCCGACCAGTCTGACATGTCTGCTTATTTTATGTACTGTAAACAATGTCCTGCTGTGGACGGGGCCACAGCAAAACTTATTTTAGCCACCTAAAAAAAATCCATATCAGTGTAAGTGTATGCTATATTTGAGTATTTGCTCTGCTTTACCTTACACACTAACTGACTAGTGCCAGGGTAGACCAGCAACTCTGCGTTCTACTAAGTAAAATTACTGTTTTCATTAATGGAGTCTGGTAAATTAACAATAATAACAACTTCAAATCCCTGTCAGAAAGTGCTGTCTGACAGCAAGGTATGGTGGTGCAAATATTCTGAACATTTACAAAAATATACATTTATTACACTAAATAAACTGATACAGATTTTTCTTTTTGGGTGGACATTTTCAGGTGGCTAAACACTAACTAACTGAGGCATAAACGTTGTGCTTTGGCCCCTGCATCATATACATAAAATGAAACACCGCAGAGCAAATGTTGCCTCAGCTCATTAGCTTTTAGCCACCTAAAAACAAAAAATCAATCAGTTTAAGTGTATGCTATAGTTGTAATATTTTCATTGCTTTACCTTGCCGTCCGACAGCCCTTTCCAACAGGGAACTGAGGCCGTTATCTCAAAGACACAGGTCTCCGTTGACAAAAACAGTAACTTAATATTGCAGAACACAGGAGTTGCTGCCTCGATTGGTTAGTGTGTGTGGTAAAGCAGTGAAAATATTCCAAATATAGTGTAATCTTACAGTGACATTGATTTTTTTAAGGTGGCTAAAATGCATTTTGCTGCTGCCCCCATAGATTTCTTTTATCAAAGACACCAGCAAATCAACACAGTATATAAAATAATTAAAGAAGAAATGTCAGATAGGCTGGACCACCTTGTTTAACTATATACCTTTACACATTACCGTTACAATTAAAAATGACAACAGAAAAGACAAGTTTCCCGTAGTTACATATCTCTGCAACTGTAGTAAATGATCAGTTCTCCACCCAAAAGTGATTGTCGATGTTAGCGTGATCTCACAGTGATTCAGTCTATACATTATACTGTAATTATTGTAACACTTACTCCATGGTATGCTTATATTTATACCAATGTGGAATAAAGAATTATGATTAAGTAAAACTTATAAAGTTTGACATTCCATGCTGTGTACAGTGAAGCCCCTACCCCCTTGAATTTCAGAGAAATGTCTGAATTCCTACCTGCAACAGGTGGAAGGCTGGGTGGGAGCGCGCCTGGTGGGGGCACAGGAGGCCGAAGGTTCACAGGTGGGGGGTTCATGAGAGGTGGTGGTGGTGGGAGGCCTGGGGGCGGTGGTGGGTCCACACCTGGGATTGGTGGAGGTTGGAAGGGCAGCATATTGGGCAGATTGACATCCTCCACTACAACTGGGTCACTTCCATGGTCGAAAGGACACATGTCCCCTCTCATGCAGAAGCCTTTTTCTGGAAAGATGGCAGACACGTATGGAACATGAATCACAGAACGACAACAAAAGACATCCAATCTAAACACTTTTCATGGAAAAAGTGAAATCAGCTTTCCCTACCATCATAGTCACGGCATCGCTTCCTCGGTTGAGGGGGCGGCGCCCTGCTAAAAAGGCCACGATCCACAGGGTGTCCAGGGCGGAAGTCTGACCAACTCTCAGTGGTGTTGTTGCTATGATGATGAGTGGGAGCGATGACTGTAATGGTGCTGCTCAGTGTTGGCACGGGGAAATGTGTAGTTGTTGCAGCTGAGACCAGGGCTGCTGGGGTGTAGCCATCACTACTCTCTGGCCGGTCCACACGCTCATGATCAAACTTCAACTTTCCAGAATCTCGTTCTGCGAATAGACACAAATTGCCATTTATAATAGTAAAGTAACTGTTAGACGAAACAAGTCTTACACATTTCAAAAAATACATTTTGTTTCATGTTTTTTAACATTTGAGTGGATCCATTCCTAAATATCCAGTCGTTGATTGTCTATGATATCTACTTATGATCAGCTGCATCATATGCTATCACTGTTGGGATGTATCAGCTTCAAATGCTAAGGTATAAGGATAAGTTGTTGTGTATAGTAAGTTATTCATAAAATTATTTAAAATCATAAACCTATCTTAAATTAGAAAAACATCTCTAGAAACCCAAGATCATCTTTGTGTTTAAGAAGCTTCTTGGCCAACTTTAATCTGACTGGACACACTTTGAAAGGTCAGCAACAAACAGGATCATAGTTCAAATGGAGTGAAGTTTGAACAGCTGACAAAAAAACAAACAAAAAAACAAGTAGTGTTTTGGTGTTACTGACCTCTCCACAAAAAAAACAATGGTACAAAGTGGCACAAAGTGATCATGTTGGTAATCATAACAAATCAATCAGGTTTCAGGTTCTTACCTCTGCTCCTGCTTCTAGACCGAGTCCTGCTGTGTGATCGGCTCCTGCTGCGATCTCGATCCCTATCTCTGTCCCTGTCTCGATCCCTATCCCTCTCTCTGTCGCGGTCTCGGACACGATCCTTGCTCCAACTCCGGCTGCGGCTACGACTGTAACTGCGACTGCGGCCTCTCCTGCGATTGTAGCGATCGCGGTATGAGTCCCTCCTTGGTGGGATCCGGTCATATTCCCTCTTCCTGGAGCGGTCATCTCTCTTGCGATCGTCTCCTCTCCTAAAAGTTTGAGTGAACAAAGACATGATAATTAGTGCCAAGTAAATACAGGTTGAAAGAGAAAATTTTAACAGGCAGCTGTACACACCTGACATCTCTGCTGTAACGAGAGCTTGATTGTGGTGGGCTGTGATTTACTCGCCGAGGAAACTTTTTCTCCCGCTCGTCTTCCCGATTTGTCTGAATGTAGAAAAGAGTAATATATATTTCAAACCGAGATTGCCACTGACATGAAAAGTCCTCAATATTACATGCACGCGTAATGGAACTACAGCATTATTTGATATTTTCTCCATCATATATCTTTGACATTACAAGATTACCTCATCTTTTTTCTGCTCATCTTTGTCAACTTTGATCAGAGTGGATGGTACCACTGGCTGCGGGAGGTAGTTTTTGTTATTAATGGCTTCAAAAAGCTTATCCACAAACGGCTGGGTCTCTGAAATTAATCAAAGATAATATGTTAATACACAGAAAAACAATAACACACGCTGGATCATGTGATGAATCACACAAGGTTTGCAAAGTACAGTCTTCATGAAGCAGGGGGAATAATTACCTTTCTGGAGAAATACATCCAACTGGTCTATGCACAGGGCTTTAAGTTCCTTTTCACTTTTGTCTTTCTTCACCAAAGCAACAACATACTTGGCGAGGGCAGAAGGATCTGCATCACAGCTGGAATTATGCAGAGAAAAAACCAATAAGACAGATGAGCATCGCAATAAATAAAATATAAGTGAATATGCTTAGAAAATATAATGTTACCGGTAATGAATTAATGACACCGTGGCATTTAGGTTTACTGTGTGTTTCTAAAATTAGCTTGTGTAACTGCTCAGACTGAGCTAGAAAGGCTAATGCTGTGTCGCTAATGGCTAACGTTACTTACATGGGCTCGAGGGTTTCAGACAGCCATGTTTTCAAGGCATCAAGGTTTTCAATTATCATCTTAGATCCAGCCGAACTTTCCTTCCGCCGCGGCCAGAGTTAACGCTAGCTGGGGTGACTTTGCTTATCTGTTTAAAAGGATGACCGACATTAGCTGGTGAAACTAGCCACTTCTGTGGTCTTTGGCTAGGCTGTGGTGCTAACAGCTAGCTTAACAGCCGCGTTAACGTTGGTTAGCTTAGCTACGCTAGCATGCGTCTTTCCAGGCCACAAACGCGCTGCACAATTCCTCGACTTTCGTTAAGTATTTATGAGACAAATACAGACTGGCAAAGTCTATTATTTTTCAACGTTCAACCAACTAACTCTGAAGACTGTAAATGATGTTTATCCTTAAACTCAAAGGAGCACCCACGCTGAACTTGCTACGTTATCCCCCCTCACTCTAGCTAACATGCCATGGCGACTATTTACTTCCGCTTCTATTCTCGTTGACAGAATATCGCGAGAGTAGGATGTAAACTCTTTAGTAAAAGAGCTACGTTTGAAGGACTATATGGATTTGCATGACCTTTTCTTAATTTCTTATGTTGCTGTTTTTTTACTTATTTTTTTTTCTCTGTGTATATGTTCCTTATTTATGGACAGTTTTGTGTGTACATGACGTTAATGTATCTGTTTCTGAAATAAAGAAATTAACAACAGCAACAACTTACAGAACGGTCATTTGAACCAAAGCAACAGAGCAAGGGTCACATAAACATGTACAATCATGCACTAATAAAAAAAAAGAATTGTACACAATTTTAATCAAAGTTAATAACATCTAGAGAGGGGGCGATACCTTTTGGAGGAAAACCTGGAACTATGATAGCTTTGGAATACAATGTTAAATGTTGACGCTCCTCTTCAGCAGCTCAAAGTTAGTTAGCAGAAAAACTTAGTCCCACAATAATGTAATTTAGCCTACAGTATACACTCTACAGCTGTTTCTATCAGACTATTGAGTTAAAGGTCCCATAGTGTGCTCATACTTGTATTTTGGGTTTCTACTAGAACATGTTCACATGCTTTCATGTTCAAAAAACATATTCTTTTTCTCATACTGTCTGCCTGAATATACCTGTAATCATCCTCTGCTCCATTTTTCTATCTTGTTTCTCTGAAATTACATTGCTAAGCATCAGCTTGGGTCCATGGTTACTTCTTGTCAGCTGACGTTATTCACATACACAGCAAAACATACTAATATGAAATACAAAAGGACCCACTGAGAATGTTTATGTTTCAAACAGTGTATTTGGTATACTCGTGACATCACAAATTCACAGGAATCCTGGCAGCTCGTATGAAGGCACACTTTCTGTATACAAACTGTGTGCATTTCTCTGTGGACTGAGGGTTTTGATACTATTTCTGTAGCACCTATACCTGCTTCATTTTAAAAAAGACATGGAAATCTGACTTTTCATGAAATGGGACCTTTAAATATTTAAATTGGAGACACTTTTTACACATCATTATTTATCATTATATGATATGGATGTATTATTTATAGCCATTTAATACAAATGTCTATCCCATTAACATGACATTTTAAGTGGTGTTTTGTGGATTTGAACAATGCTTGGGTGTGCAATATTTTCATCTACTGGATTAATTAATTTAGTGGTTACATCAGCGCATCAGTGTGAATTTACATCACTTAATACACTTAGGAACCTAACTCTCAAAAATCACAGAGGAGAGATTTATTTCATTTAGTTATCTGCCTGTTACCGTGTGTTTGTAATATTTGAAAATAATTAAAAAAAAATTACTTATTTGATACCTCAACTTTGACAGCTGACACTGACATTTTAAAAGCATTATGAGCTTTAGGACCTTGACAAAGGATAACTTACACAATGTTTTAAAATACTTAGATCATTTTTATTGTTTCCCAGTTTCACTGGAGCTACAGTAAAAAGGTACAGAAAGACAAAAGAGCAGATAAATACAACAATATAAAAGTTTCCATTTTCCTCCATGCAAACCAGTGTGATCCTTCATTATAGCACAATCCAACAACTTGTCTCATCCCCATTGCAAAACTGTTTTGTAACATACATCATCCCTCTCAGTGAAATCACAACGTAACAGATAATCCTGTGAAATACTTGTATTCAGACAAACAGCACATAAACCAGAAACACTTAACACATTTGATCCAAATATAGAGTGTGAAAAAATAGATATACATTTCATTAGTTAAGCAAATAATCTACTTTGTGATTAATTTAGTTTATAATAGTTTATTCATTAGTTCTAACTTACAGGATGATCAAATTCCTTTTTATAAAAAGCTAATAGCATTTTCCCTACAATTATGTTTAAAAATATATATATTCAAAACTGTTTTTTTTTCTGCGTTTACTGTGTATTTAATGTTTCCTGGATATACAGTGCATAGATTAAAATCATGTAATGCCACTTGAGTGACTAAATGTTCTTCCTCAGACTGGATAAAAAATTGTGGTGCCAGAAAAAAAAAGCTACCTGCAACGATATTTTGGCTTGCAACACAGAGAAAACACAATCTTAAAATAAAGCTCATTATATACAAACTGTACTTCTTAAAACAGCTCATTTTCAGTACATTCATGGTTGCCCTTCAACATTCTCAGTGAATTGCTTTCTCAAACTCAAACGGAGGAAACAGTGTGATTATGTATTAATGTGTGTGCACACATTATTACATACATGTATGCACATTAATATAAGGAGATACAGCTTGAGTATATAGATTATAGTTCATGTTTCCACTCACTATTTTGAATAGAATGAATGGAGGGAGTAACAGTCCAAACTGCAGTGGTTTTAACGACGTACAAATAATACACTTCCAAGAACAGCTTTTATCTTTACATTACTGGTCCAGTACTATTTCTGTGTCCTCCTCGCTAACAAACAGGAGGAGGTAAGACACATTTTTTGCCTGAGTAAAACCTCAGTCTCAGCTCGGTATCCACAATCTAACAGTGGAAGGTGTACGAAAGGCAGTATATTTAAAAAAAAAAAAAAAAACTAATTATAAATCAGAGCATTATAAACATACAGTACAGTAGACCTTATGGAGAGGAGTCAGCGTTTACTTTTCCCTGTCGATGAACTGCAGGTTGATGGGGGCAGCAGGGCAGAGCAGGCCGTGGGTTTTGGCCTTGACATCAGCAGTATGAGGAGACACGTCAATGTGGAACCTTTGAATGAGCTGCACAAGGAGCAAAGACACAGAGATGTCCATCAGATTATATGACTCATTGTCTCTGAGTGCATTTATAAGTAAGTTTATGTATGTTTGAAGCCAAAGATCTGGAGGCCAATATGCTTCCTCTTGCCATTAAGGTTGACACATTCAAAATTATGCAGGGATTGTGTGAGAGCAGAGAAGGAGAATGCTTTTTTAGTACTATATGTAAATGACTGCTAGCTCATGTTCGGAAACTCACATAGGTGTGAGCCCCAGAGACTGTATAGACAGAAGACTCCAGAAAATTAAAATGATTGTACCCATTAGAGCAGCAGAATTACAAGTACATTCTGTAGGCGTTCATCCTTTTACAAAACAGATGAACAGCCTGAGATGTATTCAGAAAAATAAGTGCCGTTTCAATAGTATGTCTCTGTTTTTCCACAGTCAGTCTACTTCTGAGTGTCATTACATGTGCATTTATCCATACATTTCCTGATACAGATTCTTTTGAGCTGAAGCTGCTGATTGACAATATTCTGCACAATGTTCAATATCTTTAAACATGGTTATAGTAAGTATTCATTGTTATATCAGAGAGCTGTATTCTGGTCAGGATGGAAAAGCCTCTGAAGCAGAATTTTACATGACACATTGACACCCCTGCATTAGAGACTCTTCACTTAGGCTTGCTAACTTTGTCTCAAAAGCCTGAAAAAAAGGCAAAATGGACTATTTACTTATAATTTACTCTGATTTCCCCAGTATTATATGATAAATGTTTTTGTCAGTGACTTGTGTTGTAGATAACAAAGGTCTGCAGATCTGGTTGTGAAAGTTGTTCAAGTTGATTATCTTTATTTTTCTACTTTTAATCATTTGAAAATGTGTACACCTATGCAGCATTCTGGATCTCCCTTATATGAATGTATGATGTCTTGTGAGTCAATGCAGGCTGAGCATAGTTGTATACATTAGTTGTGTACATGACACAATGGTTTGAACTTCATTCATATAAGTGGGTACATTTGGAAATGTGTATGAAGCTAAGTGATTAAACCCCTACCCTTATGAGAGCTAGATGCATCTCTAACTCTGCTACTCTCCTGCCGATGCAGCTCCTGATGCCGTAGCCAAAGGGAATCGAGCCAAAGTTGTCGACACGATCTGTGGAGTCTTTACGTATCCAGCGATCCGGTCGGAAGTCTGAGGCATCAGGGAAATTCTCTTCATCGAAAGATGTGGAGTAGTGACAAAGAGCCAACTGAGTCTAACAAAGTGAGAGAACAGAAAAAAAATGTCAGTTGTGTAATGAAAACAGCTGGACTTTTGTACATGCATGTCTACAAGAGAGAGGAAGAGAGAGATGGATGAGTAATGCAGGATCATGTTACATCTGGTTCCGCTGTAATGTTTTTGGCTGACTCTTATGGTCACGCTTTTTCTCCTGCACATGTACACCCTAGAGGACTCGCATCTATTATGTCTCTATCAGTCTTACCCCTTTGGGGATGAAGTATCCGCCCACCACCAAGTCATCCTGGGTAATCCGTCCGTTGCCAGGGAGAACTGGAAAAAGTCTGCTCCCAGGGAGGGGTGCACAAAGACTGTTATTCAACAGCACTATACATTCATCTTCTCACAAAGTTAATAAGTGAAAGCCACACAGAGAGAGATTATATATAAATTTAAGACACTAGAACATGTTGAACAAAGTCAAGCCCCAGCGTTTAAAGTCTATTAAAGTATATCTGAGTTGTTTCTTACAGTGCAAGTGAGAGCAAAAAAAGTGAATCATCAACAGCTGGAGACCAGAAGCCTCAGAGAGTGTAAATATCCATGCACCTGAGAGTCTCTTTGACCAGCCCTCTGATGAGAGGCAGATGAGGGACATCGGCAGCTGAGGCAACGGTTCCAGGTCCCAGAGTCTGTGTCACTTCCTTATAGATTTGCTGCTGTACATGAGGGTGCCGCGCTAACAGGTAGCTGGCCCACGAGAGGGTGAAGGATGTCTGTAGGAGAACAGGAGAAAAACTGTTATACATTCCACTTTGGATGTATGGTATGTTGGTATTGGTTATGAAATCTCTGTGGGGATGTTGTCATCTTTCTTAATGTTTTGTAAGAAGTTTGACTGCAATGCAAGCTGATAGGAGTTTCTATGATGTTGCGTAAGTGTTGGGAAACAGTGAGGGGCTCTGAGGGAGAGGGGGCTGAATCCACGTGCTGAGCAGATACTCAAGTCCATTCCACCAGCTGCACGCTCAGCCCTTTATCCCTCATCTTACATCACTCATCTGTTCTCATCCTAATGTACCTTGATGCAGTCAACTGTGCCACACTTTACAACATTACAGTGTGTCAACTGTAATGAGGATACACAGAACTGAATATAGTCCTAATTAATTGGCTAATCACACAGATTAGATGGAGTTTTAAACCTTACTCTACTTCTAAAATTTCTGATATGTTATTGCTCGATCTCGCTGTTGCTCTTTCCTCCACACCATGGACAGATTTATGAGGCAATGGGCCCCTGGGCACGGATATGCAACAGAAACGACCACCTCTCCTACACAGGAGCAAGACACAGAGCCTCTTTTTTGTTATTTTTTGTTTTGTGTCTCCTTATAGTCTTTAAGTATCTTTTTGAGGTTTTGTATCTCTTTGTGATTATTTTGTGTCTACTTATGCTTGTATTATGTGTCTTTGTCGCCGTTTTGTGCCTCTTTGTAGCCTTTCTGTGCCTCTATAAGGTTTTTGTGTGTCTTTGTGTATTTTCATGGTGTTTTTGTGTCTCTTTGTGGTCTTTTTTTTCTCTTTGTCATCATTTTTGTCTCTTTGCAATTGTTTTGTGTCTCTTTGAAGTAATTTTGTGCATTTTGAAGTCTTGTGTCTCTTTGCAGTTGTTCTGTGTATTTAAGTTTTTTATGTGTCTCTCTGCAGTTGTTTTGTATCTCTTTGTAGTCTTTTTTGTGTCTGTAGTTGTTTTGTGATTCCTTGTAGTCATTTATGTCTCTTTGTGGTCTTTTTGTGTGTCTTTGTCAACATTATGTGTCTACTTGTGGTTGTTTTGTGTCTCTTTGTAGTACTTTTGTGTCATTTGTATCTCTTTGTGATCTTTTCTGTGTCTGTTTGTAGTGGTTTTGTGTCTCTTTGTGGTCTTTTTGTGTATCTTTGTAGTAATTTCATGTCTGCTTGGGATCTTTTGGTGTCTCTTTGTAGTCTTTTTTGTGTCGGTAGTAGTTTTATGTCTCTTTGTGGTCTTTTTGTGTCTCTTTGTAGTAGTTTTGTGTCTCTTTGTGGTCTTTTTGTGTATCTTAGTAATAATTTTGTGTCTGCTTGGGGTCTTTTTGTGTCTCTTTGTGGTCTTTTTTTGCGCCCGTAGTTATTTTGTGTCTCTTTGTGGTCTTTTTGTGTCTCTTTGTAGTTGTTTTTGTTGCTTTGTGTTCTTTTGTGTGTCTTGTAGTAATTTTGTGTCTGCTTGGGGCTGTTTTGTGTCTCTTTGTAGTCATTTTTTGTAGCTTTGCAGTGGTTTTGTGTCTCTTTGATGTCATTTTGTGTATGTTTTGGTCTATGTACCTCTTTGAGGTCATTTTGAGTCTCTTCCAGGTCAGTACATGTTAATCTGAGTGAGGTTTTGCAGGTGTGGGGCAAGGGGTTCCCTGACAAATTTGGCCCCTGGGCCTGTGTACTGTACACATTTTGTGCTTTCCCTTTGTCATCTGACACACCCCGATCATTTTAATTTCCTGTTTCCCTGATTGTTAGTACTTGTCCTTTTTCTGACTCAACACATCACTGACATTTTGATCTCAGTAATGTGGGCAGATAAGCAAATGATATGACAACGGACGTCATCCTTCCCTATCATATCTGTATCATGTACCATACGCCTCATTACCTCAGCCCACATCTTGCATCTTTCCTGGCATCCTGCCTATCTTTCCATCCAGCCTCCTTCCTGTTCCACCCATGTGTTTCATGACATATACAGGTATCAGAGGGACAACCTTTTTTGCCAACATCACATTGAATAGAACCCAGAGGTCAGACTCAGGTCAGTATCTCTAACTAATGATCAAAAGAGTCTCTGTCTTTGCATAAGCCCTGCCATCCTTCTTGCTGTTCCGTCTCCCACCTCCCTCTTCCCGCTACTCTTCCTCAGATTCTCCCTCCCACTCTGTCATCACCCTCGCCCCATCTAACCAACTTGCAACTAATCATCCCCGGCTGGGACAGATGCTGGCAACACCTCAGACAAAGCCGTAGAGGAATCATATGACAAAAGCTCATCCAAAAACAGCTCTAAAAGGCTTAGGCCTCTCCCCTCTATCCCCCACATCTTCTCTTCATTCTCTAACATCCATCGTATTATACCCTACTCTTCTTTCTTCCCCCTCCTATGACGCCAGTTCCCCAACCTTTGCAGTTTCATGACAGCGTCTTTTTTCCTCAGGCCCACCCCCTTATTCTCCCCCTCGTCTCACCTCTGCCCAGTCTGTGCCATAACTCTGGCTGTGGCTAACGTGTCTTGACAGCTCTTATGTGTGCTGAGTAAAGGGAAATGCACCACAGGGTCAGGTAATGGCTCAGCTTAGTCCACCCCCTGCCAGGACGTGGCCGTTGCAACAAGTTCAACAAAAACACACACACCCTTTTATCCCATGGCCCCCAGCTCAGAACAAAACACTCTACACCCATAATTATCATTAATCTGACAGAACCCAAAACAAATTAGGCAGTAATTGTGCACATGTGCACACAGTATGCACACAGATGCAGATGCGCTCACACACTCGTACAAGACAAGTGTGAAACAGTTGGAAAATCATTCTTAGTGGTAATTGTACCTCTCTTGGTGGTACCATTAGGGTTACGGGTTAGAATTGGGAAACAGATTTCCTATTATCTGACATATTTTGAGTTTTATTACAAGCGTTTTCTGTAAATATCTTTAATTTTTTGTCTGCTGAATCATGTGCAAAAGGTGTCCAAATCTGACCCAGGATCTGCCATGTCCGTGGTTCCTTTCAGCGTTTCCTATTTCTGTATTCTTTAATCTGCCTAATAAAATGTAAAAATGTCCCCCAAATGATAATTTAATGACATTAAACCAGCAGTCTTAATTATTTGCAAGTGCCATCTAATTAAGTTCTAATGTGGAAACACATGAACACACAACACAGATGTCTGGAAGAGGAGGAAAAAAAAAAGACAAAAGCCCCCCTGTGTAGATCTAACAGACAATGACAAATGACAAGAAACTAAATCTGAGTGAGAACAAGTTTGTCAGTGGGATACTGTGTAACCTCCCGATTCACTGCTCTGACCTGACGCTGGCACAGCTACACAGGCACGGATGTGGCGCCAGAAACCCAACCCTTGAAACTCAAGACTGACTCAAACGCACGCACACACAGACGTAGACACACACGTGCAACTCCCAACCCCTCCACCTCCAGCTAAAGCTACACTCACTGCTCAAACTCCTCTCTGCGCATATGTAATGTACTAACACACACACACACACACCGTGTCGACCCCTGCCAGTAGCATCTCCGTCAAGTTGGCGTAGATCTCCTCCATGTTCATCTCCTTGGAAATAAGCATGTGTGTGAGCAGTCCCCCCTTCACCTCCTCTCCCCGCTCCAGCTGGGCCTTGATCTCTGTCAGCCTCTTATCAACATGAATGCAGCCTGGGATCAGACAGAGACAGGGAAGGTGGGATGAATGGAGAAGGGGGGAGGAAAGGGGAGGTGAAGGAAATTTACAAAAAAAAAAAAAAAGCGACAGGTTATGTAACAGAGGGACCCCATACTCCCACAATCCCATGGTACAGCAGCAGAGATTTACATGCAAATCAACATTCCTTTCTATTGATGCCAGGCTATATATCCCCCAAAAAAAAGTTACTTAACCCAATCTGAGCTGCGCTGTTTTGTATTTTAAACAGTAGCACAGAGAAAACATTATCTAACATGTTTACACATAGAATGTTTTTTAAGGATTTGGAATCAACTCATTGGACTGGGAAGCTATTTTGGAAACATGTAAACTGGTACTCTAGGTCATATATCTCTAAGACCCTGTTCTTTTTTGGATGATGCAAAAAACATATTATTTTGTTAACTTTTTAAAAGTTACCACTTTCATTTAAGACCTTCTCATTCAAGAAAAAGCCCAGGAAATCTTCAGTCAGCATTACACAAATGTTACCACAGGGCTTTCAGTTGTGTAATGTCTTCTGTTGCTCCTGAGAAGCTCGGTCAATGGCTTTAGGGTTATCTTGGCTTGGGCTTGGAGGCTACAAATTCACAATGAAGCCACCATAGTAGAGCTGCAAAGATTAATCAATTAGTTGTCAAATAATCAGGAACTAATTTAATAATTGATTAATCCATTTGAGTCTTTTTTTTAAAGAAAAAGAACACTGTCTGATTGCAGCTTCTTAAATGTGATTATTTTCTGGTTTCTTTACTCCTCTATTACAGTTAACTAAATATATTTCGGCTGTGAACGTCATCCTCGGCATCATCATTTCCTGACATTTTATACACCAAACCACAAATCGATTAATCAAGAAAATAATCAACAGATTAATCAACAATGAAAATATTTGTTAGTTGCAGCCCTACTTAGAAGCATCCAGCATTTTTGGGGCTTGACCCTTATTAGTAGGCACTATGAATCAGGATCTCTCTGCCTCTAAAGGATCGTTAGGTGCCCCCCACTTACTGAATTTGAAGAGGCCGTCCCAGGACAGACAGAATTCCTCCCACGGTTTGGGGAACACAGGTCGGAGCCACTTAGGGATCGCCCCGGCGTACATGGTTGTCTTGAAGGAGCTGAACATGAGGTGCAGCGCGCTGATGTAGTCCTGAGTTTCCTGGGGAATCTCATTTTCCAAACAGCCTAGACGGGATTCGTATAAAATGGCTGCCACACCTGTAGGGGAAAAAGGCAGGGAAGAGAGAGAAGAAGTTTCAATAACTGTTACTGTAAAGTTGGAAATCTGGGACATGGATTGTCACCTATCACATTTCTTGATGAAAATGTCACTTGAGTCTAACACAGGTGGACTGACGAGCATCATTATGGTCTGCATATTTCTGTTTCTCTGATCTATTTTCTCCCTGGTATCTCCTCTTTCTGTCTACCCTTTGTCCTCTTTCATGGTCTCACTGACCTCATTACACCCTCATCTGTACTGCACCCACACTATTCTTTTCAAATCCATCAAGCCTGACTTTCATTTCCTTCACAAACTTTGTACAATCTTTACCAACCTTCCATGGCATATTTGAAGAAGAGGTCATTCACATTGAGGACAGTTGTTCCATCAGGCCCCTGGGCGCTCAGAATACAAACTCTCTTGATCAGGTCGTCTACCACTTGGTTCACATCATCAGAGAAGACTGCTACGTCACGGGGACGCATGATGAGCTGCCTGAGCACGCTCCGCATCTTCAGCCAATCTTCTCCCTCACTGGAGAACAGGACACAGAAGAGACCATATTTGTTATTCCCATGTATTGTTTTTTTATGCAAGACATTCGCTGACATATAGAAGAAACAGCCTTGTTTAGTGAAGACTGATAGTAGTGACACGGTTTAAAAAAATGAAAGTAATGGTGCCAAATGAGTTTTAAAGCAGAGTATTGAGAGGACATGGATACTATTTGTGAGCTATCCCTGGAAAAGTAGCCCAGACCAAAGGTTATGTGCTGTGTCCATCCACACATATGGCAACTAAAGTGATCATCCTGTCGACATCCCAAACTCATTTATTTCAGGAGCTCCTCGTCCTGACTCAAGGATCAAAAGATTGAAGGGGACTCACGCTGAGATGAGTCCAGTGGAACGGCCTCTCATGTCTCTGTACTCCTTCCAGGACTCCATGTTAGCCCTCTGAGGGGCCACGCCCTCGGCCCTCAGCACCTCAGCCACCAGGTCACGGTCTGCCACCGAGACCACCAGCTGGGGCCCAAAACGGGATTTGAAAATTTTGCCATATTTCTTCCTGTGCTCCATCTGTAAAGCAGCAATGACACAAATGGATTAGTGGTCACTTTTATTTCTTGTGGAGGAAATTAGGAGAAAATCCAGGACTAATTTCACTTTATTACACTGACAAATTCTTATTAAAATCAAAATGTGACATAGCTATGATTTAGCTAAGAAATAATAATAGTAAAATATTTCATCTGACTAAAGCAGGTCAAATAATAATGGAAAAGTGATGGAAGACATTTGAGCAGATTTGTGTTGTATGCTAGTGGTGTCACTAAATCTCCAGTAGAACCAGTCTGCAACAATGACCTTACTTAAATCTTCACTTACCCATCATCCAAACCTAATCTACCCTTTGTCTGGGTGTTGTGTCAGTAGGAGTGAAAGTCTATATTTGAATGTCAGATGGTGTTGCTCATACAGCTGCAATCCTGATGATGATGAAATTTTCATAAGAAAGAGGGGGTGTTCATCTGACCTTTCATTTCGTAAGATGTGTCATAAGACAGCATATGTGGCACTATTAGTTTCAACACAAGACTGAAGGCTCGATGACTAGGGATAACCTGTCCTGGTCAAGTGTATGTAAAATATGTACTTAATTTGCATGTTACTTCCTCTAAGTGTTGTTTTGTCATGTTGATTTACACCTAGGTAATTTCTTTGTTAACCGTTCCTAGGTAATTTCGTACTTGTTTTTTTCTTTTAAGATTTTCTCTACAGAGTGATTAAAAAAAGAGATTTATTACAAGATTATCTGCTGCATCTTGTAATGGAGAAAACAGTTTCAGCCTCTCATGTAATTCACTTGAAGACTATTGCAAAACTCATACTCCAGAGTGTAAAGCTGAGCAGCCAAACTCCGGGTGCGCTTTTACGCAACGATCTGTGCCATTTTACGCATAGGTGGCAAATTTGGCTAACGCTTAGGATACATACGGTCCTTGGCATTGAAGGGAAACACAAAGAAATGATTTAATGTGCCAAATAAATCGAGATGAAGTACCAAAAAAGGCAGATATGGACACCATTACCTGAATTTCATGAATTCTGCTAAACCCGTCTCTCCAGAAGAACTCGACCAAGTTGGCTACGGTGCTCGGTCCAGGCATCTCCTTCAGGGACATGATTCTGGTTTTCTCGCCGACATCTGCCGGTGTGATCAATCTCTCAGGCATGGCCTCTTCTCCAGCCGCGGAGACCCTAAAAGCCTCGCTGGCTGCTGATTTGTGCAAGGCGCGTAAAATGAAGAACAGCTGCCTGTTTAGCCGGTCGCCGTGAAAACTCTTCCAGCATGCTGTCGTAAAATGTTTCAGGATTGCCATGATTTGGAGACTTTTCGGTGTTTCCGTGCGCAACAAACCGATGTGTGGTTGAGTCTTGTGCAGAGTCTAAAAGCGGCAGAGTTCACATCTGCAAATGCATGTTCATGGCACGTGTAGACACAGTCCTCCCTGTGTGGTAATGTAATATTAGATGGGATTGTATTATGGAACGCTTTTAAAGAGTCGCTTGTACAACCTCAGAAGTGAAAGAGGATTGGATGTTCGCTTCAAAAGAAGGGAGGGATAACTCTGTATTCGGGTGTGGGCGTTTCCACCGAAAAGCTGCTGGGTTCTTTGGAAGGAGTGCGTTACAACGTGCCAAAACACTGTTAACATCACACCGATCAATCAGCACACCCCACCTCCAACAAACGCGCACACACACATTGAATAGGCGTTAATGCGATTACCGTCACATGAAGGCAAACTTCATGTTGACATTGGTCGTAGAACAAAGGGAAATCCCTCCCACAGTCCTGCTCATGTAAGCTGTGCACATCCATATTCACAAATCATTAGCTGTTTACACCTAGAGTAAGAGCTCAGTGGTTTGTTAATGTTTAGCAGTTGTATTTTAGGTAATACTGATGGACTGCATACAATCTGTGGAGACACATTGCAGATAAAAGTTACCTAAGCCTGGAGCTCAGAGAGGCATGAGATGTATGTGTGTAACATTTATCTTGAAGCTTTCCAAAAGATAAATGGTGCATGGCAGCAGATGTAAAATATTTGCACATTATTCATGTTTCTGTCTCCAGAAAGTTCTCATGCCAGGCTTAAAGGGATAGTTCAGGTTTTTTTGAAGTGGGGTTGTATGGGATACTTATCCAAAGTCAGTGTGTTACATTCAGCAGACGTCAGTCAGCATGCCCCTACCCTTCAACATTTGTATGTGGGGCCCATGTGGATAGTAAATGGACTGGAAAAATAGGCCCTGTGCGGGATTGTTCACAGGTTCCATAATTGCCCCGTGTCAACTGCCCATAAGGCTGGGTTAACCTAAGTTAGCCACATTTTGGGCCCATACACAGTTGCCACCCAGGCAGTCCCAGCATAACCCATGTGGAGCCCACTTTGGTAAACCCACCCATGTAGACAATTGGCATGGGGTCAATATTGAACCCGCAGACAATCCCAAATGGGGCCCATTTTTCAGCCATTTGGGCCCCACACACAAATGTTGGCTGGGTAGTTTGGATGAGCAGGCTGAGGGCCGACACTGAAGCAAAGCAATGTACTGCAGTGGATGAGGGTCAACAACTAAATATTTTTTAACCATTGAAAAAAAAAGTACAGCCTAAAAAACGATATCAGTTTAAGTGTACACTATATTGAGAGTATTTTCACTGCTCTATGACGGGCTGCACTACACATTTAACTTTGGGTGTTCATCTAGTAAAATGCTCATCCCTTTTACTAGCCCGGTGTGGCTAACATTTTGACAAATCAACCCCTGTCTCAATTAGAGGCTGGGTCTGATTGCACAGCAGTTCTTTTTTTTTTAATAGAAGTGCTTTGAATGTATAAAAGTGGGTTGTTGGCTACCTCAAATTATGTGTCCATTCCTCGATAACCCTGTGAGTTATTCATATTCCTTTAGTCTTTTAGGGTCCTCAGATCAAAACAATCAAACAGGTTTTTCATAGAGAATTAATCCAAGTTGTAAATATTGTTTTAACAGGACAAAGTGGTGTTGTGTTGGTGCGCTGGGTGCCGTAATCCTTGAGTGCCATAACTCCCTAGAGCTAGATCAAATGAATGATTCATAATTGATATGTTATCTGAAGCCTAATCATTATACAAGTAATATTTATACTGGTTTAAATTAACAATTTGATTGTATTTCCTGATTGTTGCTGAATAACAGTTTTGTATGTAGGAATTAAAGGCCTGTCCAAGAGCCTGTCCCAAATATGGGCCTGTTGATTTCAGTGATTTAAACAATTAATATCCCAGGCTATTAGCCTTAGTTTTACAGTAGCATTAACGTTAGTTGATTTAGGAAATTAAAGGAAATTAGTTAAGTTGTGGAACACTTGTCATTGGTGTGAAGAATCTGCATTTTGTCAAGTCAGGTCTAAAGTCAGCAAGCTCGTGCCTCCAGTCTGACTTGAGTCCACACTTCTGGTTTAAACCCCAAACTCATCACTGTATTATAATTAATGGTTGCTTTTATTACCTTTAATAGGAATCCAATAGCTGAGCTAAAACAGCTGTTGCTTTTAGCTATCTTCGTGGTGACTCACTAAACATGCATCACTTGCTAGGATATGAATCATCTCCTTTAATTTCCTGATGTTGTCTTTGTTCATTTTTTTCCCATTTTCCTTTGTAATGAATGTGCTTCAGTGGAATGGTCCATCCTCTCTCTTCCTCATCTCATCAGACACGTGAATTCAATTCGACATTACTACGTTTTGCTCCTTCAAAGCCGACAGGCCTCAAGTCTTCAGAGGACACAAAACGGGGATTAAAGTGATCGGGCCATAGACGGGGCCGTTTAGAGGGCTACTGCGCCCTGTGGTCTAGTGAAGGGTGGCCGGGCAGAGGTGGGTATTTTCCCACACTCACCACTTTGGCAGCTAACACAAGGCACCAGGCTGGATGTTGTTTTTGGAATGTCTTCAAGTCATCACCAAGCAGAGGAAGTAGACCCCCAACCCCTCGCCCCTCTCTATCCCCGGCTTTTACTCGTGCCAAGACCAAATAAAGCTCAGTTTTCCCTCTTTTCAGTCTTCAAGTGGAAAAAAACCTTGCAGCTACACATTCTTTACTCTGGCAAAACAAAATAAATTGGTGTACTGTGATGTGTAGCCAGTAGCGACTATTGTCACTATTTAACTGCTGGCAGGAACACAAGTTTTTTATGTTTACATTTAAGTTCTTCTATACTTTTAATCACCTGATTTTAAATATTGTCATTTTCTATTTTTGTCAAACCTTTGTCTGTTACATAACGGACACATTTTATTAGTTACTATTGAACTTCTTTGGAGACACACTTTCATTTCAGCCTTCTGCAGTTACAGAAGTCTTCTCTAATGGCCTGCAAAAACAACAACAACAAAAAACCCCACAGAGCTGTCATTCTTTAAGACATTTAAGAATCAGAAAAAGAGAGGGACATTTCTTTTAAGAAACATATGTAACATGTTTAGCAAAGCAATTTCAGACACAAAACATAGTGAAAAACTAACATCAGGAAAAACAGATTAATGCCACTAATTGTGAGTTTAATTTATGATGTTTTAATGTAGAAAATGTTGCCACCATTACAAAAACTTGTACAAATATAATACATCCTTAGTTTTGCTCTTCAGACACAGTTGTAAGTGAAGCACACACTTACAGCAGATTAGACAGAGGTTACTCCACATGGGGCAAAGATCACCTGTCCGTCATACTCTAGTCCACTCTCATTCTACACACAGACATTTGCGCCTGAAACATGCTGCAAACTGCAACTCAAAGCCTTCAAGCACGGTGGAATTTAGCTTGCATTTCATGCACGCCTTATTATGTTTCAGAATGGACACAGAGATGTAAGGGTTGGTTTTTTTTTCAGTTTCAAGTGAGAGCCAACAGTAGTTGACACTTAGACGGGTATTTCATTTGCAAATATAAGTGCTTGAGGAAGCTGGAGCTTAGACTTTCAAATGTATCACACTGAGCAGTCGGGCCCTGCTGGCATCACACGCTGCATTCTTAACCAGATGTACAAGTATTTCAACCATCATCACCATCAGGTACCACGAGAAAGCAATGCACAGTAGATCATCATAAGCTTCAGATAGTATTCTGCTTCATGTTTCCTCCAGTCATTGCTCTGTTCTCCAGACCAGCTGGACTATCTGAACCCTGCTGCTGGTAGCCTCGTGCTGTAGCCTCGGTTTATTATCGCCCTGTTGCAGCGGAGTCTTCAGGTGTCAGGGTTTGAGTCAGTGCATCTACTTTCTGAAGCGCTTGAACAGTGGATGCACACTCTTGCCTAATGCGGAAGATTTGCTGCCTCGATTCTGATACTCCATATAGACGGTGTCATCTGCACCTGACATGGAGCTCATGGTGCCCGTTCGCCTTGAGAACTGGTGAGGAAGCAGGGAGAGAGAAAACAAGTGAGAATATTATTAATTTACTAAAGTACAACAGTGCAAGTACATTTATGTGCTTTCTGAGTCCAGGTTTAGCAAAAGTCCTCACCTTTGGCTGTCCGCCCACCTCCACCACCACTTCCTCCTCAGCATCCATGTCTGAAGCAGCGAGGACTTTCTGAAGCAGCTGATGTTGTTCTTCTTTTGTGGAGAACATTAAGTCCCCTTCCTCCATGCCTGCCAACTTTGTGATCACCTATGGAAGAGGAGAAACATGACTACATAGAAATAGTACGTCTTATCTTAACCCTACCCCTCATTTTAAAGTGCCCCTTTATCCCTCCTAACAGATTTACAAGCGGTAGTGGCTGAAATTGTCCCCTATGAAATAGCATGACCATCAAGACTCTGATACATCATCAGTATTTGTCGATGAAGTTTACCTAAGCAGATGCGTCTATGGAAAACATAATGGTATTATCATAAATTCCTACAAATAAACTTGTGTAGATGCACATCTACAACAGAGCAGATGGAGTTCCTTTTCTAATGTGTCTCTGTGAGGGGAAGATGCTTTTCCTAAAACCCATTCATTCATCTGGTTCATTCTTTGTTATGAGAGAATCACTCTCAGATTTCAGTGATGGTGAGTCTTGGACAGATTCACACTACACAAGTCCAGCCAGACAGGATCTGATGAAATCAGACACTTTTGAAAACATCATATCAAGCACTAGCTCGTCTAGGGCAAGTGTGTACTGAACAAAGAAAATCAGATTTTGTTAATCTAAAGAAACAAACCTAACACTTTTCAAAATTGATACTACACTTAAATCAGGTTGTCCAAAGCAAACTGGACCGTCAGCATCTTCAGATTCTGTGTCTAGTGTGAACTAGCCTCAGTGTAATTGTTCTGAACTATGAGAGCAAACTTTTCTGGGTAAGGGCAGTGAAATTCATGACAGAAATCAATCTGGTGTATGAACAGGGTGAAATTGTGTGGAAATGATAAGATGCTGAAAGAGCAAACACACCTTAAAGCTGTATCCCTGGTCCACCAAGAACCTCTGCCTCTTGGTGGAGTAAGCCATCTCCTGAGTGTCCTGGGACACCAGTGAGTAGAAGTATGCATTGTACTCCTCTGCCACCATTCCTAGACAAGCAGACGGGGGAAGTGAAAGTAACTGTTTTAGTTCACAGATGAATAAGACAAGAAAACTACATCAGCGTGTGTAACTGTTTTTTATTTGATTGTTTTTGTGCAGACAGACCTTTCTTGGCTCGCAAGACTCTGCCAAGCCTCTGGGCTTCCTGTCTGCGTGATCCACCATGGGAGGAGATCTGGATCAGAACATTGGCTTCTGGCAAGTCAAAGGAGGTGTCTCCAACCTGTGTGGCAGGAGGGATATAGTATAAACTCACAGACATCCAATATTACTACTGTATCACTGTGCCAGTATGCATTTACTGTTCTATCAAAGGCAAATATGTTTCTGATTTTATATCATTTATTTCACAGCGGGCTTAATTAACAGGTAGATTAACAGTTATGTTTACAAGTGTTTAGTCTTGTAATGCAAAATGTGACGTTCAATGATGTGAACATTGTCAACAACTAATATCTGCGCTCTCAGAGCCAAATGGGAAGCAGCAACCAGGGTAGACTGCAAACATGGAGGGGACTCGTGGGAGGCACCAAAAAATGACTAAGACTCAGTTCTCTTATACTATGGAAAAGGAAGAGAAACTGGAGTTGTGGAGTGTACAGGAGTCCGTGTTTCATTTAACGTGCATCTGATGCACCAACCAGCACTTGTTTTAGTGAGAAATCTTAATTTTTGAAACGCTTCACCTCTCATTCGCACACACTCTTCCGACTAAAATAGCTGAGCTGAACAACAGAGGCTGGTGGAAAGCTCAGGTGACAGAATCCACTGTGTAAAGTTTTCACACACAGTTTATCTTTATGAATTATACAGATGCCAAACTACCGACAATACTGTTGACACATGAGAGTTTGGCGAAATATTTTCCACCGGGAGCAGGATGGGAAATAATCTCAAGAGGAATCTAGTTGCAAATAGTGACCCTGCAAGATCCCCAGTCTGCAAAATATTAAAGTGTGTGACTAACATCTCACATTATCCTTAGTGTGCAGCAGGCTTTAGTTGTCTCGAGACACTGGTGTGCTTCCTACTGGCCACAGGGAGTAACATAATGGCTGAATGAGCACAGTCCATATTACATACAGTAAATCAATAACAGATCGATTAGTCTACCTTGGAGATGAAAATTGTGTTGATCTTGGGGTTGTGTTTGAAGTTCTGTAAAATCTGCATCCTTTCCCCCTGAGAGGTTGGGCCATAGATGTACGGCCTTGGAGAGAAAATGAGAGAGCAGATTTAAATACACAACAAAATCTGATCTGAACAGGCAATTTACTGAAACATCTGAAAAGCTGCCTATTTGTAAGTGACTCACTTGTTGAGGCGAATAGCGTATTCCTTCAAGGCAAACACGTTGTCAGCAAAGACAATAATCTTGTCGCTGCGCCGCTCATGGAAGCGAATGAGGAACTGGCAAGCACGGAATTTATTGGGGTTCATTGTATAAAGCAGGATGCGCTTCTTCGTCTTGATGGCCACGTACTCTCTGTAAAACTCCGGAGACATCGGGCACCACACCTGAAGCACAGACATGAGTACATTGTTCAGAAAGCTTTATCAGTGTGAAACATAATCAATTCTAAGTGTGACAGTAAACCTTGACTGTGACTACATCAAAGAGCCTCAGCTAAATATCACTGATTTATTTAATATTAAGGTTTATATAACTATCTTATGCTACTTGAGAGATCTTTGTTCATTAATTCTGTTGTATTTGTGCCCTTGTCACGGAAAATGGGAAAAAAATCTTTGTTCACAAATAAATTACTTATTTGGTGGCTACGTCTCTGGGTCCAAATCTAGTACATGTGAGACACAGCCCAGATGATTCAATGATCAACTTTTTGCACGTGGCTCCACACAGCTCTGCAAGCTGTCTGACTGTCATGACATAAGACAGCTCAACATTTATCAAGGCACAAAGTCTACGCAGAGAAGAGCAAATAACAGAAGTTCACTAAGTATGAATATGTTTTCTTTAGTATTCAATTGGGTTGGTGTCTCAATTATACTACAGAATTTCTTATGAGGCACCCCTCTTCCTGAGGTTTCTACCATTTTTTCCACCTTTTAAAGGTTTTTTTTTGGGGGGGTGGGGGTGTTTCCTTGTCGGCTGTGAGGGTCCACAGACAGAGGGATGTCATAAGCTGTTAAGCCCTCTGAGGCAAATTGCGCTTTGTGATATTTGGCTCTATAGATAAAATTTAATTGAATGTTCTCTTTGTATTTTCTTTTTTTCCTTTTTTCTCTCTGTGAATCAAAATTTTTCGAGATGGTAAAATGAGAGAAAAACGTGTTTTCAGACCATTTTCTTGGAGAGAGATGATGGAGCTGAACCACAGTAGAAAGGTTCAAAGAAGGGGATTCAACATGGCCTCCACAGAGTCATGTGACAATATAAACGCTGCTAATGTTTCCTTAGGGCCCTGGCTCTTTTTTAATATACTGCATCATAATAAGGATCTATTGTGTGAGTGCAAAAAGCCAAAAATGGGTTTGTTACCTCGAGGCAACACTGTACAATAAAGCAGTGGTTCCAAACTGGTGGGTCATGGTCCAAAAGTTGGTTGTGGGTCCATTCTGAATGGACCATAAGTGACTCACGAGCGTGTCAAGTTTGTAAAAAACACACTTTACTTTAGAGTACAGTAAATTTCTGGCACAGAGCTTTTATTTTGAAGTGCCATTTCCTGCTATAGAGTGAGTGACTAAAGGACAGCTACTCAACAGAGACAGCAAACTAGCTCAACAACATGGCTTAATGCAAGTATGATGCTGAGTATATTAAACTGTGTGGACCTTGAACTAATGACTGATGAGAAAACTGGACCCTGTGGCTGGACCAGTTGGGAACCACTGCAATAGAGGGTTATATGATAAATATGGAAGCAAATCAAAAAATTGAAAGAGAAAAAGAGAGTCGATATATTTTTAAAAAGACCAATATTAAAGAGAAACACATACAACTACAAGAAAAAGAACACAAGTAGGAGTCTACAGCCACACCAGCAGCTCATTGTGAACTAATTATAAATATGTATATGTCCCTTTATCTCAATTATATTATATAAAGCTGCAAAACTCACCTCTGCACACTGGACTTTGGCAATATAGCCATTGTTCTGCAATTCCATCCAGTTGGCCTCATAAAGTTTAGGCCCAATTAGGAAGTTCAGGTCCACAATCTTGTCGTCTTCCCTGACCAGTGTGGCTGTGAGCCCCATTTTGCAGTGAGCCTGGACAATGGTCAGAACACGACGGAACATTTTGGCTGGAGAGAAAGCACAGAATTATTATGTTAACATGTGGATTCATCTCAGCATAATAACTTCCAAATATTGTTTGCATAATGCAGTTACAATGGAAGGTAATATCAAGTTGTCTGGCAAAAAGATGTACTGTAACAGCTCACCAGGGATAGTGTGCACTTCATCCAGAATAATGAGTCCCCACTCCTGGCTCCGCATCCACTCCATGACTCTCTCAGCCTCCCAGGAGCGCTTGGTGGTGTGACCCAGCATAGAGTAGGTGCTGATGGCTATTGAGCAGCCGATGGGCTTGTCCTTGGCATCAGACGTGAAGCGGCAAATCTGAGAGTCATCGATCGTGGACCACATTTTGAACTGAGCCTTCCACTGCTCCACTGAAACGGAAGAGTTCCCCAACACAAGGCAGCGCTTACGCACCGTGCACGCCGCTGTCACACCCACCAGAGATTTTCCCGCTCCTGGAAGGCAAAGGGAGATAAAATATTGAGACATACATGCTTTTATGCTGCAAAAAGATTACTAGTAATAAGTTACAGTTTGGTTGAAGGTATACTGAAACATTCATATTAAAGACAAATCTACGACAAAAAGTACAAGAGAATGTCCCCTGTTTCACATGGGCTTAACAATTTCTTAATATACTTTTATGATGTACATTGCTGTTTTCTTTCCAAGCTCTATCATTTTGCCATTTCAGACTGTTTTGGACTGTGATGAAATGCTTTCCCTAAGCTGCAGTAAACCAGCTGTCTCACCGCAGGGCAGCACGATGACCCCAGAGCGAGCACGTCCATTCCCAAACATCTTGCGCAGACTCTTTTCCTGGTAGGGCCGTAACACAGCAGTGGGCTTCAGGTCTATGTTGATGTCTGGGTTGACTGTATCATTGCGAAAGTCGTACTCTGCCAGGAGGGGGTACTCCAGCTGAATACAACGCTTCTGCAGCTCTTCAATCATCTCCTGCACCAGATCAGAAAGGAACAGTTTAGAGAAGAGCACAAAAATATGATTTTAAGTGTTGTACTTCATTTGAAGTAAAGCCACAAAACCTAAGCAGCATAAATGTCAGCAGTAATGTTAAGGATGTAGTAGTGAAACTGAAAAAAACAAAACAAAAAAAGAAGTCCAATGTTTACCTGGCGAATCTCAAAGGACACAGTCTGTGTCTCTTCCTCCTCTTCTTCGTCTTTATCCATCTGCTCGTAGTAGCTGAAGATGTCCTCAGGGACCTGCTGGGTGGAGGTTTGTCCATCGCCAGGCTGCTGTGAGGTGGACGTACCCCCCTTATCCTCAACAGACTTGGAAATCTGTCAGAAAAAAAGACACAGAGGGACATTTCTTAACGTATGACCAGGACAGCAGTCACATTTCTATATAACGAGGCCCAACTCTGAAGTTAATTTCCAAAATTCAACTTGTTATTGGTTTTTAATTATATGGCACTATATTTTACAGTTTAGAAAAATCCTTCCTCATGTCATCAATATTATTTTGTTAAAATGTGTACATGATCCCATTTTTAAGAATGACTTTTCACAAGTTGAAAATCCTTGTTGTGCTGCCATCTAGCAGTAGCTGCATGATCTGCCCCCAACCTGAGAAGTACAGCACATCATGATGCACTGTAGCGCACTGCAATGCTAGATCACACTTGGGTGTGACTTTGAGTGCAATTAATTAATTAATATAATTTAATTTAATTCAATTAATATAATTTTGATTTCATGTTGGGCATTACCAGAAGTCTAACAGACATTTCTAAACGCTCAGGGGTCACACAAACAAGCTCTTTCATCGACATAAGTTTTACAATAGCGTCAGGAGTAATTTAAAACCATGATCATCCTAACAACCTCTTCTGGTTGAAAGTTTTAAGTCTTTTGACTTTACCCAACACTGGGTGGTAAACACAAAAGCATATTTATATGATTAAAACATGTTTAACTTCATAGATCATTGAAAATTAAAACAATAATAAATTAATTTCAATGTTTGTGAGTGCAAAAGGATGTTGGATGGCATACCGCTGACTTGCTGTGGATGACTTCAGTAATAAGCTCAGTGTCTGCTCCATCTGCAGTACGAAGACGACATTCACGGATCACGTTGTCCTGCAGAAGCCGCTGGATCACATCAGGAAAGGCACTCTCAACAAAATACCTGAAGGCAGACAGGCAGCACAATTTGAGATGAACGCTGAGGGGATGATTAATGATGCAAACACAGAAGGGATAGTTGTTGTTATGACTTTACCTATTGTGCTTAAGAACCAGCTTGACTTTGCCGTAGCTCACTGTGCAGAGCTGAGAGAAGGAGAGGGATAAAAGGCAGCAATTACATAACCAAATTTTACGCACATGACATTAAAAACATTGCATTTTGAATTTGTAATTTTCCCTAAATCCCAGATGCTCTTTTATTCAGACCTTAATAAACTGCACAATGCCATCAGGTACAGATGTCTTGCTGAGCTTCTGCAGGTACTCCACAATATCTGACGTCTGCAGCCCCACGCTGACAGCTGCATACAGGGAATAGGCCGTCAGCTTGTACTCATGGACATGGTTGGGCCTGCACACCGGCTCCGCAATGGCCACCAGGAAATCCTGGGCGTACTTGTAAACTGGTGAGAAGGCTTCCAGAAAGATGTGTCCATCTGGAGCCTGGAGGAGAGAAGAATTAAGAAAGAAGATGAAAACGAAATACAAAGACACCTCTCTTAAAAAAATCTGTAAAATAAGAAAGAGAATTACAAGTTTATAATTAAACTGTGAGGAGTCAAGTGAAGAAAATCAACGATCCAAACACATCTTACCACCCAGAGGGGGCGTGCAGAGTGATCATTCTTCAGCAGCATCTGAACACGGTAGTCTTTGGCTCCATATTCATCCAGTTTTGTACTGGACTCGTCCACTTGTTTCCCTGCAGCAGCAGGTACGGCCTCCTGGGACTCGTTGCCCACTACATCGTCCTCATCTTCTTCCTCCTCATAGAAACGCTTTTTGGACTTCTTGTCTGTAACCCGACAGTTAGAAAGTATTGTAGTTATAGAGGTGGACAAATAACAGACAGCAGAAATGCATCAATGTCAATTATTGTTTTATGATTTTAGCACACCCCTGGCTATATTATAAAATAACTCTCTTAAAAACCCACAAACTAAATGTTTTTGCCATACACAATATGGGGATGTGATTCCTTTACTACAGCTTGTCCTGCTGACTTTCCATTTTGTCCTTTTTGCTAGAATGTAATCTGATGTAGCATGTAGCATTAGTTAGCATTAATGATATTTAAAGCACACACGTACATGTCCCTGTGTGTTTGTGTGTTAACAGACGCTGTGTGCTTTATTACACACGCATTTAAGTCAATAAGTCACAAAGTTTAGGACCTGTTTTTACGTTTTGACATGTTTTACTCTTTACAGTTTGACAGATATATCACCAGATATACCACCCTTTGACAGATATACACCCTTGCAATATAACTGCTACTCTTTAGCAAGACATGACATAATCGAAGGAGGAATTTAAATACTCAAATGTAAAATTATAGAGTGGTCAGCAATGGCACTACAGCAAAATCTAAGTTTCAGTATACATACAAAAGCTACATCCTTCAGCACACCACAGTTAGCTAACGGCTAGCTAGGTTCAACCGTAGCATTAGCAACTCACCCCGGTCTCCTTTATCTTTTTTACCCATTTTACAAACTCTTAAAATGGCGATTTCTTTCAAAACATGGCAGACATATCTTCATAATCTGTCTGATGTCCCTCTTGGAAGTCCACAAAGATGGACTGCGTAGTGTGATGCAAAAGTTGCTACAACACAGTACCTCTGCCAAGTGAGCTACAATAACACGCACCCAATCTTCCGGTCTCAATTTTCAAAATAAAAGCTTGTTCCAGGAGGATTATTTTAGGAGGCACTACCAAAGATAATGTGGGCCCAATTAAAGGAGGATTTATTTTCAGTTTTTACTGTTTTCCTGCCTTGACAAAATTTAAAACAGTTTATTCATTTTGTTGATTTCCTTAGTATAAACTAGACTGTGTATCATTTATGTATTAATTTATTTACAGCCAGTGGTACAAACAGAAGGAGCAAAGGCATTACAAATAAAGAGAAGTGCTCTGAAATAATAGCTACAGGCTATATGTATTACTCATATTAGAAAAGACACATTCAGCAGCATATTTACAGAGGGGACTTCTCCTCTGCACTATTATGGAGGGCAGTGTTGGACCTCTCCACTTTTTACAGTCCAAAAACTAACTTTAGCTGTGACTAGCAGCTCTATAGTTTGCTCTGTCGATTGGGTGATCAGACAGTCCATAAAAAAAACATTTCCACACTCTCTCGCGGCCAGACCTTTTCCCAAGGAGGCTGATATTGTAAATTAATGGCTTCTATGCACTTTTTGCCTATGGGGTGATATATATGCAGCAGTAGTATCTTATTTTGACAAATTCAAAATCAAAATAAAATAAAATAAAATAATATTATTATGTACTGAAAAGATGCTTACATACTCTTTTTCTTCTCTCTGATAACATTACACAGGGTTCCCACAGCCACTGAAAACCCAGAAAAGTAATAGAATTTTGCAATCACATTTTCCAGGCCTGGAAAAGTCAATGCATTAGTAAAACTCACTGGAAGTTTGGGGAAAATTATGGAACTTTGTTGTGTGCAATGATAGAAGTATCTGAAAAAACTGGAGCCCTTTTGAGGATTTGTGTCTGTTCTAACTGTGTCCCCCTCCCAATTCAAATAAAAAATCTGCCCTTGGACACATTAACCAAACACATACTGACATGTTAACTGATATTTATTTTATTCATTAAAGGCACTTGCAACTGTGCTACACCAAACTGTAATTAATTACTATGTAATTAGCTGGTGTAATTGATGCACAACATATTCTACATAACTGCATGTCTAAAATAACAAGTAACAGTCCCAGGATGAGGTATGATTTAGTGTATCATACTGAAAACATATAATTTCTTGTGCTTTTATTTTGGCAGCTCAGTACTTTAGTTCTGGTTTCAGTGCGGCTATCTTCAGTTAACTTGACACCAGATCTTCTGTTTACTTCCGGGGTGAAAGGTCAAATTCGTTTACGAGGTTCCTCTGGTTAATGGAGAAGCTTTTTATTTTCTTTAATAGCAACTGCCGAAACTACTTGACTGAGAAAAGAAGACATCCGTGTTGAATATGTCGTCTGATAAACTGATCGGACCTGCTTTACCTCCGATGTTCAGACGGGAGGAGAGCGATGAGGACACTGATGATGATGGAGGATGTAAGACAAAATAAAACCTTTACTTTTTATTTAATGTGTTTAAATCACCCCTGTTTGTATCAGTTTGCTTTGTACATGGTGGTTTATGTTTTATCTTTTCACTTTCTGTGTTAGTCTCCGGCCCTGCTCTGCCTCCTGGATACAAACGGAGAGAACCGTCCAGCTCCTCTGATGACAGTGATCAGGAGGTGACGGTCAAAAGAGCAAAAACAAGACACACAGCTGCAGAGAGGTAGGTTCATTACTGTACTAGAGTTATAGAAACATATGCTTCAACAAGCTAAACTCTAACATGTCTTTTTAAAAGGGAGGAGAACACAAAGGAAGAGAAAGATGATGATGATGATGATGATGATGATGGTTTCTTTGGACCAGCCCTTCCACCAGGATTCAAGAAACAGCAGAGTTCACCAGACAGGTGAGCAAAGCAGCTATTTCTGTTGTGGATATATTGTGAACTCTGGAGGCTTTCACGTCATTGTGTTCTCTCAGGCGACCTGTGCTGGGACCAGCTTTGCCTCCTGGGTTTCGCAGAGCAGCATATGAGAACGATGATGATGGAGAAGATGGAGATGATTTCCAAGGGCCTGCCCTGCCGCCTGGCTACCAGGCTGAGTCCTCCAGCAGCGAGGGAGACGATGAGGATGTGATTGGACCCATGCCGTCCAAAGGGCCCATTGAAGACTCTGTGGCTCTGGACTTTGAGCGCAGAGCACAGAGGATGAAAGAGAAGCTGACAGGAAGTGTGAGTCCCCCAGTTTTATCTGCTTTGCCTACAGATTGACTTCTCAATGAGAATAAATGTAACGATATGTCATGGTATATGTAACAGTATGCAGCTCAGTAACAATATTTAAGCAAAATTTCTGTCTCCTGTTCTTTTCCTTTTTGTGCCTTTCAAAGTTTCCCTCCTCTGCTGTCTGAATTGTTCCTGTGTGTATTTTCTGATCAAACAGGACGCCCCTGAGGTGCTGTCCAGAGAAACGTGGATGACAGAGCTCCCACCAGAACTGCAGCACATTGGTTTGGGGGCTCGAACCTTCAAGAAGAGGTCAGGTCCAGAGAACAAGGATCGCTCCATTTGGACAGATACACCAGCAGACAGAGAGCGGAAGGCCAGGGTACTGAATCAAAAACAACTCATCTTTATGCTTATTATCATCTGTAATTCCTATTAAATATCCTGTTGCTTACATATAACGTCCTTATATTTCATGGGCCTATTCTTGACCAATAGGAACGCCTTGAAAGAAAGCAGAAGGGTGAGGTGGAGAAGGACGATGTCCCACAACTCTCCCAGAAGGACGTGGAAATGGCAGAGAAAGTGTCTCAGTATAATGTAAGTGTTCCTACCTCATTGTTATGTTGTCCTAAATGTCCCCACAAAAAATGAATGCCAGATGTAGTGAAGATTTTGTTCATATTAAACTCATGACTTAAATTTCTCTACCCACTTCCTGTTTTCAGGAGTCTAAACGTGCTGAGTCTCTGGTGAGTATGCACACAAAGAAGATGAAGGAGAAAGCAAAGGAGAAGGCTGACAAACCAGTTGAGAGGAAACCATTTGATCGGGATGCAGATCTGCAGGTGAATCGCTTTGACGAAGCGCAGAAGCAGCGGCTGCTGAAGAAATCTCAGGAACTGAACACACGATTCTCCCACAGCAGAGACCGAATGTTCCTGTAACAAACTGTCAGAATGTAAGAAGAACACGCAGACCTCCAGTTACTGTCTGACTGGTGTAATTAACATACAGGTTTTGTACGATATGGACTATGTTTGTACGGATTTTCGTGTTACACAAATGGAAAGTGGAATTGAACTAAACTGGATTAAACAAACTTTAAAGACATGGCAGGTGTGTCCATTTATGGGAGCTCACGTCACTGACTGGGCTCAGTGCTACAGCAAGTGTTTCAAATGATTCAAGCTATTGTAAAGCAGCAGCCAGTGGAGCTTACATTTTTTCAGGAGACACTGTATCAATGACATGATGGACATGCTAAAATAAATGACATATTTTTCATACACTGATTGATTTTGTGAAAAACCTTTTGTACAGATAGTTGTAAAATTCATTGTGATGCTGTATGCACACCCTGTAGCTTTGCAATCTTTCATGTG
This sequence comes from Cephalopholis sonnerati, assembly GCA_019142605.1. Classification (NCBI taxonomy): domain Eukaryota; kingdom Metazoa; phylum Chordata; class Actinopteri; order Perciformes; family Serranidae; genus Cephalopholis; species Cephalopholis sonnerati. The sequence continues at coordinate 32,985,934 of JAGQAX010000001.1, read as the reverse complement.
TCCAATAAACTGCTTTTGCAAAATTTTAAATTTCATTTAACTTTGTTTTTAAACCTTTATATGTAACATTCTTATCTATGAAATAACCTCCTGAGACCCTGTGTCCTCATATGTGGACATCACATTTTAGGTTTACTTGACCCTTATACTTCATTCTACTTAACTCAGACCTGTTGTCCTCATTCATGGATATTTTTAGTGCCATCTAGTGATAGTGAGATCCATCTAAAAACAAGATGGCAGCCATCTTTGACAAGTCAGCCTGCAGCCAACCCCGGCTCAAAAGTCGAAAAGGTCAAGGTTGAAACTTGTTTACTTATGATTAATAATGTTTATTGTTTGATATGGCAACAAATTTGGCCAATTTAGTGACAGTAACAAGCTAAGATGCTCTTAATTAGGAAGTACTCGTTTGAAGACATTGGGGCTTAATTATTGTTGACAATGTTGAGTTTTTTTATTTATACTTATTGAGTCCTAATGATCCCGAATAGCTAGGACAAATTAAAAATACATACCAAACAAAGACTCATGTCTCAAGAAGATATATGTATATTGTAAATAATTTTTTTTATTGCATTTTACCAAAACAAACAAACAAGCAGGAAGTCTGACAAATATTGACAGACAATAATACAGCAGGAAAGGCAGCTATATCATTAGAGCAACAGTTAGTTAGAGGTGTACTATACCACATAATCAATGTCTTTACATGATCGGATTGTTCCCTCCAGACATACATCTACTGAAACTGCCCCACTGTTCCAACCATATCATTTTTCCAATTGAATCTTCCCAGCATCTTTTCACACACAGTAATTTCCATCATTTGAACTACCCACATATTCAGTGTTGGAGTTATAAGGCCTGTTTTCAATATAATAAATAGAATTTTTTTTAAATTTGGCACTACAGTTTTGTCACCAAGGACACATAGTTTTGGCTAATCAGGTAATTCACATTTTAACCATTATCCATGCAATATTATTCAAAAATATTTAAGGGATACACTATGTTGGTCAAAAGCGAAGGAAGTACACTCACTGTTTGGACCTTCAGAGTCGCCATACTTTAATACATTTTTTTTGCGCATGCGTGACGCGGTTGCACTGCGAGCTATCAGAAGCATCATTTTAAAACATGTCAGAGAAAGGAGAAGTGGATTTAACTGGTGCCAAGCAGAACACGGGTGTTTGGCTCGTAAAGGTGCGTGTATAGGCTTTTTAATGACAGTAGTTCATGGGACGCAGGATAATTTATTAACTTAAACGAAGCTAAAGCTAACAGCAATGTAGCTTAGCATCTATCGCTACGATCGAATGAAACCGTGCGTTGAAGCTAACGTTGGCTAAGTTTATTAACTGATAGCTAGCATAAGTAAACTGCTCACAGCTACTTATCGTAAGATTAGTTTTTGATACTCAACACGCAGTAACCTATTGATCTAACAAGTGGCCATCGTTTGACAATACAACCATTGTAAACAAGTATGGCCAGAGTAACAACAGTGGACGCGATAACGTGAGGCAGCTGAGGAAAATATTTGGCAGCTGTTTTATAGAGAGCTAATCAAGGTTTGCAGAGCCTAAACTACAACCATAGCTGCCAAAGTAACATTAACATCTTTTTACTTATGGTGACTTTCAAAGTTAACGTCATGTTTTAGTGTCAACATTTGCAATAACTTGAATAAGTGTAGCTCCAGACACATGCAAGCTCTCAGGTCAGTTTGGTATGACTTCATTCCAGTGACCGCATATAAAAGGGATGGCTCGTCCATATATGTTTCTACCATGAGGACTGATCGTCAAAGTGTGACAGCAGCCGTCTAAATATACCAATGTTTCTTCATGCAGGTGCCCAAATACCTCTCTCAGCAATGGGCAAAAGCGACTGGCAGAGGCGAGGTCGGGAAACTCCGAATCTGCAAGTATGTGACACAACTGCAATGAACTAGCAGAAGTTATTTATGTGTGTCTCTGAGTCAAAATCAAGAGATGCAGTCAGTGCACAACATGTGACTGTACATTTGGAAGGGTGAGAGGCAAAATGAAAATTAAGTGTGTGTGCTCATGAAGGGTAAAATGATAGTGAGGTTGTTATACAAGCAGTGTTTTTTATTGTTACGATATTAACAATGGATTTCAAATGAAAGACCCTGTTATTATTGCCAATTAATTAATTCTAATTTTATTCATATTTTTTATCTCCAAGGAAAGGAAACCAAGGAAAACCAGAGGTAAGTGATGTTTGAAAGAAGTGCAGTGTGTGTGTCTGGTGATGGACATCTGCCACATATAATACCATATGCAGTCCAATGTATAGTGTAGAAGGCATACTCACTTTGTTGGGATGCCATGACTTTGCTTTACCTTTGCCCATCTTTCTCCCTCTACAGTAAAGCTTAGGGATGCACAGCTTTAGTGACAGCCAAAATATCATCTTATTATTTTGAGTTTGGTTAATGGGTTAGATTTTGCTTTATCTTTTGTATTTCAGGGAAGCTCACATAATTTATGACTGCCATCTTTATGATGTCATAGACAAGTGATATGTGTGTAGTCATCCACCATAATCAGTACAGGAGAAATAGTAATTAATTTATAAAGACTAAATACCACATTTGACTTACAGAAAAGGTTAACACAGCCTACCTTTTTGTTGTAGTGTATACAGAAAGTTTTAATTACAAATTAATTTCAGTTGCAATCTGAATTGTGTGTATTTAAATGTAGTTGTGCTAATTCTAAACCTTTTTTCATGACCTTTTCTATGTTTTTACCCTTTTTTTTTATAAAATTATTTATGATTGATAGCAAAACTTAATTCCTTTTTTTGTTGTGGCATTTATTATTACATACAAAAATGTATTTATTTTTATCATGTAGTCAGTCTAAGCCAGTCAGTGTGTTTCTTCATGAAGAGATTAAATGGAGTCACTACTCTTTACAGGTGTCTTTCACTTTGAATGAAGATCTGACTGTGATTGAGGGTATAGAAGACAGGACGGTGTCTGCACCTCGCGAGCACCCGTTTGCCATGCAGTCAGTGGGAGGTCAGACGTTGGCGGTCTTCACAGAGACTTCATCAGGTGAGTTTCTGTTGTCATCGTCAAGCCCAGCCAGAGGACGCCGAGTCTTTGCTTTCAATGCATCTGCTGCAAGATAAAGCACCCGTAACAATCCACAAGTTTAGTTGTCTGTGATGTGAAATATCTGTTTGCACCAGATCCCAGAGGTAAGTTCTGTGTGGTCAGGTGGTGGAGGCGCCAATCCTGCTACTCTGTGTACAGCTTGCTGTTGTCATGCACAGTCTTTCCCTTGCCTGCTCTGCTTGTCTCTGTGTGTTGTGAACTCTCAGCAGATTTTTCCTGGAGTGTGAGGTTGTCCACGGTCCTAACAGAGTACATATCAGAAATGTACTGCTCGTAGTGGATAAGTGAACACTCAGTGGAAATCAGAGAGTTAGTGTGTTGGAAGTGTGTCTTCATCCACTCTGATTTGTGTTTCTGTCTCTGTATATAAGGGAATTTTAGTTTCAGTGTTTGATCTTCTGTCAGTCATTTGTTTGTGGTTTGACCTTTCCCTGCCAATCACCTCAGCAGATTGAGTGTATGATCAGGCACAATGGCCCCATTTGGAATTCATTTAACATAGAGTAGATCAATCAACACAAATTATTGCTGAATTTGGAGTTGATTTAATGTGTGCATGGGTGTCTTTGGTTTGGTTTTAATTTCACCAGCCTTGTCTGCCCTTTGAATTTATGTAGGTGTTTTGTTGCTACAGGTGCTGGTGAGCTTGTGCTACTGTGCTTACTTTGGGACACCGTCTTACGTGTATGTCTGAGTGTGTGTGTCTTAGGGCTGCACAGTTGAAATGTATATATATATTTTTTTTTCTTTAAGTATGACTTGATATAAAGCTTCTTTATTAACGGAGACCTTGCCACTTAGGCAGCTGCAAAACTGCAGTTAAGTGTTTACTATTTAATTTAAAACTGGAGAAATGCTTTGGTAACATACAGTTGTTCAATGTGAAAATCTATTCTATTTCAAGTAATATGTTCAGTATTTGTGCAGCCCTGTTGTGGATGTGTATTTGTGGTGGGACAGGATGCTCGCTTTTTCTGAGGGCATGCTTGCTTTGCTCATGGCTCACGGGTGTGTACTCATCAGAGATTACGCCGAGAAGCTCTGTGTGATTAAACGCATTGGTGTGCGACTAAACCCTGGGTGTGGTTCTTGTTGTTCGATTCCCTTCTTCCTCCGTCTCCCATCCCCTGTATTTTCATGTTTACCATCCCTCCCTCCCTTCCTGTAGGCCAGTCAGAAGAAAGATCTGATGGCAGCAGCTCAGGTTCGGGGGCGGGGGCAGGTCCAGGTGAGTCCTCTGTTTCGCCAACGAGTGACAAAGTTGCACCACTGGGAATGAGACACACTGAGTGTCTTGTTATTTTTATTAATAAATGGCGTGTGTAGTATCACAGTAGTAACCCGTATACATGCTTTGGAAGATGCATGTATTGGTACCAAAACTACAGACACACTGTCCTCACGTAGCCCCCAGTTTTGCTCTGAAGCATCACATGGGCCTCTTCTCTTTTTGAGCATAATTGTACAGTTCACATGAAGCTTCTGTACTTAGTTTGCAACGTCCGAACTGGAGGATGGAAAAGAGAGTCTGTGGTCAGACTGGTCGACAGGGTGCTTGAGCAGAGTGCTATCTGCCTGTAGTGGAGATTGTAATGCCATTCCAGCCGTGACATTGTGTGGCAAGAAGAATTAATATCTGACTGTTTCTAAATGTTAGTTTAGATCTACTCTGATGGCAAGCTTCCTTCAAAACTGCATGTAAATGAGCAATAACTCTGTGATGTAAAGAAGTGGCACTTGTAATGAAGTGGAGAGTTTTATTTTATTCTTTTACCTGCTCAGAGTAGAGTGCTCCAGGGATGACATTTTTCTGTGGGCTAACCTGGAAGTTAGCATCACCCTGGCCGCCCATCAAAAAGCCTATGGGAGTTTTTCATTGAATTTCTGGTTTTTGCAGACAATAAACTTTGTAGCAAATAAAATTAATGATACGGACACATTTTGTTCAGCAAGATAATCTTCACAGACACCAGTTTTATTATTTTTAGAGCCTAAATTAAATCCCCAGAAGTAAAAGGCTAATGTTAGTACAGAAATTAACTCCACCATGGTCGCATGACTTAACAAACCTACCACAATAAGACTGTAGAGAAGAATAGGATAGAGTAGACTTTATTGTCATTGCACAAGAAGTACAATGAAATTTGCTGTGCCATGCCTAAATATAAAAAATAGAAAAATAGACAGTAATAAATACACAACACATACGCGTACACAATCATCCCAAATCAATAAATAATACTGTAAAACCTTTTTTGGCTGATGACGTTCTGTGGTCTTATTGAGCCACTTGTCAGCAAACACCTTTTTGAAGACACATACAAGCTTCAAAATTCACAAGTGGGGTATTTACTGACATATTTTATGTTATAGAAGAAAACATTAATGTCTCTTTATTTTGTCACTAAAAGCATCCACCTTTCAGGCATCTAACCAAAAACCCATTCAAGGCAGCTATTGACTTTGAGACGAGGGAACCGGGAGTGACAACATGCTAACTCATTTCCGTGTTTTAGGACTCATTCCTGGAGCACTCTATATCTAAACTCAGTACATGTAGAATCACTCATTCACATTTTCCTTTCGACTGGTCAGACTTGCAAAGCCGTCGTTAATGAGACAAACTGTCCTGGTCCTCAACTACCATGGCCAGCAGACTCCTACTTACTGTACACTGTGCAGTAGCGTATAAACATATTGCATATGTTGTGTGTGTGTTTGTAACTTAGAACCCAGTGCGGAGGAACATTATTTCTTTCACAGATTATCTTTCTCATGTATTACTGCGTGGATATAGTGACAGTTTTGGCCGATATGATAAAAAGTTACCAACTACAGCTGTAATGCTGATTGAATACTTATTACAGCAGAGAACAGTGGTATTTGGCATCAACCCTTGCTCTGCGTCAAACATTTTATTTTCAGTAAGTAAGGAACAGTGTGACCTCTATTCTGAGTCAGCCAATGTGGCTGGTTTGGGAAGAGCCTTGGAAAACTTAAGAAATAATGTGGTTTATGTTTTTTAAGAGGTTATAGAGAAAATGTCAATTGTATTGAATTGGGAGATTTTTTTTGGTGGAGTAAAAAGAAATGCTGAATTAGAATTAACCTTTGGAAGAATTAGTAATAGCAGAGAGGGCACGATGTGTGTGTGCCAAACCAAGTTGGTTGTAATTACTGTTTTAATGACATTATGACGAGCATAAATGAAAAGTTGTGGAGCTTCAGAAACTGACCCTTTGATTGCTCTGACATATTTCCTTCAGTTTTAGGGGAGAGACTGGTCTGAACTAGATTCATATAAATAATTCTGTTTCTGGAGTGTATTTTTCGTTCTGAACACATGACCCTGTCATTTAGTGCTTTCATCACTTCTCTCTCACACACATGGAACCGCTCACCCTTCCTTACCTATGAAGTAAACATGCACTAAAATGTTTTAGGACATGTGGACTTTTTGGAAGTTTTTATTTAGGTTGTAATTAACTCTCCTCTATTTTCAGACAAGATAGCATTGGAGGGAGTGGTAGTGCAGCGAGCAGAGTGCAGACCTGCTGTCAGTGAAAACTACATGAGGCTGAAGAGGTGAGTAATTACTATGTTGAGAGCCTGAACCTGCATTCCAGTTGCAAGAGTTAGATTCATGGAGTTAGGCTATTATGTTTAGTCTACATTATTTTGTGTGTTTCTTATACAGCGTAATGTTCATGTTTCATGTGTGTTGCATGTTAAATCTCAATTATGTCTACATAAAGGTAAATTGGATGACATAGAATAGAAACCCCTGTATGATTATAAATACACACTATAATCAATTTATAATGGTAATAATAATGTCATATCCCCTTTGCACATGTGTCAGGGTCGTGGTTCCCTGAAGCTGTCATATCCTTTTTAAGTATATGCTTTAATCGGATGAAGGATTTTAGTCTCGGATGTCAGCTGAACAAATGTTAGCGGCAGCTCGGCTCTAGCCCTTGCCACCCCGAACAGTGTTGGAGAAGCACCGATTTTTACTGGTTTAAATCACTGGGTCTGCTTGTTTTGGAGAGGAGGAGACCTTTGCGGATAATTTTGCTCCCTTTAAAAAAAAAAAAAAAAACCAGAATATGTAGATGTCACATTATCAGAAAGAAAAGGTGAGCACACATTAGCGGGAGATGGGCTAGAAGCCCCTCAATGATAAGCTGAGCAGCATTGGAGAAACACAAATTTGTCAGACTACTTAATTCAGTGTTTTTTTTTTAACTGGTTTTAATCATCTGGTCCATGTGTTTAATTAGCTCCCAGTAAAAAAAAAACACCTGTACAATGAGCACTGGAGGAAACCTAACCAGGAGAAACTGACTGCAGTGACAGCATTACTCCGTCTTTTGCTATTGTTATGATACAGAGACCTCTAGTGGCGGAGAACTATTCATTGTACGTGTAATTGCAGAAATGAATCGTACAGGTTTTTTTTCCACGTAACTCAGTGTGAACGGTGTATGTCAAGTATTATACTCGTGCAAGTAAAGTAATTCTCATCATCTTAACAGGTTACAAATTGAAGAGCTGTCCAAACCAGTCAGGCTGTCACAACAGCTGGATAAAGCTGTCACCAGCAACTACAAACCTGTGGCCAACCATACTTACAATGTAAGAAATACATCCTGTACAGGATTGTCTCGTTTCATTAATCTTACTCACTTAATTTCTTTTGCATGTTTCATACATTATGTAGCCTACACAGTTTATTAATGCATCTTGACATGTTTTCACCATGAATTTAAAAGCACACAGGATTATTGTTGCTTGTTTTAATCAATAATTGCTAATCATGTGCTTAACATTACTGCAAAGGCATATTGATAATAACTCTAGTCAAGCAAATTTCTAGTCTTTCCACATTTATGCTTGTAAAATATGGACATGAATGGAAACTAAAGGGAGGAAAATATTTAATAAAAGAGTCATCATGACATGTAAAGACACTGGTGCACACTGGTGCCCACTGGTGCACACTGGTGTGGCTCTGTAAGGTGTAGGCCTGTATGAGTTACCTGACCTCTGTCTGTTTACTTTTTGCTGCAGCTTGAGTACGAGCGGAAAAAGAAGGAGGAGGGCAAGAGAGCAAGAGCAGACAAACAGCAGGTGTTGGACATGTTGTTTTCTGCTTTTGAGAAGCACCAGTACTACAACATCAAAGACCTGGTAGACATCACCAAACAGCCTGTGGTAAGACTGGAGGGCAACACGGGGGCTTTGGTTATAACACTGTGGTTATTCTGGCTGATTCCAGTGGTTTTTTCCTCACTGAAAAAACAACTTTATCTGGTGTCATTTACACTCAGTCCTGGTCAACATTAGTATTTCTCCATCACAGAGTGTAGCTGCAGTAAACGTGCCAAGTTTGCTGTTTTACCACAGTTTACCATACAGTTGGATATTATTATAATAAAAAAAATTAAAATGTTGCCTACTGTACTTCAACTCCAGTATCTGAAAGGTTTTTTTCTTCTTTGCCCAGATTTACTTGAAGGAAATCTTGCGCGATATTGGCATCTACAATGTGAAGGGAACACACAAGAATACCTGGGAGCTCAAACCAGAGTACCGACATTACCAAGGCGAGGAAAACACTGACGAATAGTTTCTGACCCTCCCAAGGCCAATAAGCAACCTTTTCATTTGATGGAGGGCTCCCTCCCAGACCAGGCCTTGGTCGGACCGTGGAGTTGTCTCCTGATTTCCTGACATCAGGTCTCAAAACACACTGGATGATGAGGTCAAGCAAAGGCTGCATTTTACAGGGAGACGTTGTTGTGAAGAAAATGTTGTATCTTCTTGATATTTTGTAGGAGAATGAAGAGAAGGGGCATTGGGAAACTGACTGAGGTTTTAAGCTTAAGTGTGCACGGTCTGTCACTGATGTGGTTCTGTCAGAGCTCCAGCACTCCCCCGAGGTAACAGATATTTGAATTAGTTGTTCTATTCGTCAGTGACACAGGACGTAGTATTATATGAAGCAAAAGATGCATCTATAAACTCTGTTTTTTAGCATCATTTTTTAATGTTTTGACATATGTATATCCAGAGGTAAGAGGTATAATGTTTAGAGGATGAAACTTAAGAAGAGTTAGGATGTGACACAGGTAGTGGCGCTCACCGCTCAAGTGATATGTGCCGAGGAAGTTTGTTTTTCTAGACATTTTTTAATTTTACTTTTTTTGAAATTACATGTTCTTTAAAAAAAATGCAACTTAACAGGTTTCTGCACCATGACAACTTGCGTTTACAAAATTTTTAGGTCGGCACTATTGCTGTAATTCTTTGTTTCAGGTGTCCTCACATTAGCTCATCTTCACTGTAATTTTAAATTGTTTTACATTTCATTGATTTATGCAATAAATGTGTTAAAATAGAAAACTTTTTTTTTTTTTTAAATCTGACTTTGAGATAGACAGCATCAAGCCTAACATTTGGCCCGAGAGCAGCAGCAGTAAACATACCAATACAATTTTATTTAAATGTTGGAACCACAGAAAACACAGCAGTAACAACCATCCATCCAACATCCATTGCAGGTTTCGCCTACCCCTCACCTGGTTTTATTTATTTCGGCTTTATCCTCTGTTTGAGCCCATATAGCTCTATAAATCTGTTACTTTGTCTTATGGCACTCAATGTGTATTGATGGCTTACCTTTTTAGCTAATTACTGTTTACAGAAATATTTGCATTTAAAACCGACCCAATTGATGAACATTTTAAAATTTAATCCTGGATATGTCACTCCCTATCTACCCATGGCGACAGTACCATTATCTCACAGCTTTAAGACTGGTTACATGTAATTAAATTACAAAATAAATGAAGTTGTAATCAGTTACTGCGAAAAAATATGTAGTTTAATTACAATTAGTAACGAAAATGTTTGTTACAACAAAGGGGTTAAACCTGGATATATTCTTTTCACTAAAAAGTTTATATGTAAAATATAACATTCATTCTGTTGCTTGGTATCTTTGAAGTGTGCAGGGATGCTTTCGTTTGTCATAGCCTATTATTTGACATTTTTCAGCTTTATCACCCGATTTTAATTTTTTTTTTTAAAAGTAACTTTATTTATATAACCCTGTTCATTCAAGAAATGCAGAACAAGTGCTTTACAATAAGAGCATTATATGCAGAGTGCTTCATATGAAACTACTACTACTAAACTACAATACTTGTGCAGTTATTAAAATAGTTAAAGTACTTACTACATTTCAAACTGGGTAACTAGTGAACTGTAACCTATTACTTTTTAAAGTAACCTTCCCACCGCTGCTTTAAGACAGCCTGTACAGATTGAATACTATGGCTGAGGTTATGATGGCTTCAAGTGTAATGAGGGCAGGAACAAAAAATGTGTACACATCTTCATATCTAGAAGGTCACCTGAAAATACTCACTGAGAACACCACTAATGCGTCATGCAACAAGTTTTTATTAAAATTCACAAAAATGCTTCAGAGGTGAGTTCATAGGTTTTTTTTATTTCTTAACAGACAAAATGTTATTGTGACACAGCATGCTGACTCATACTGCATAGATGTATTATGTAAATACAAGAGTTGTGTCTGATGCCAGGGGTCAGCAAGCCTAGGTCCCCGCTTTTGCCTGCCGTTCGGCTTACAATGAACCCAACCTAAATGCCCATCCCTGTGAGTGCTGGGCCACAGGGTCGTGGCTCTATGTAGATTCTACGGGCTGTGCCGTGCTGAGCCCCATGGGTCAAGGCCCAGCCACCAGATGCTTGCTGGCGAGCTTGCCTCCAAGGTGTGGCTTCTGGAGTGGGCCCTCCTGCGTCCCTTTTCTGGGTGAAGTTCTAAAACTCATTTTTGGCCGATTCATATAGGGTCAGTGTATGTAAATATACATCTGATCTGATCTGGGGAAAGCCTCAGGATTCACCAGGATGAGATGAAAAAATGTTGCTAGGGAGAGGGATGTAGAGAGGGAGTGGATTGCTTAGCTTGCTACTCCAGCCCCCAGATCGTGAGAAGATGATGGATGGACAAATGCTGGTAGCAAACTAAATATAAAACATAAACATTAAAGTGTATGTTTTCTTTTTGGCATCAGGTGAAGAGAAAAACTTTGACTTGTCCAATCTCCATCAGGTGTTTGCAGTGTCTCAATTATTACCTGCAAGAAAATTAAAAACATTAAGAAAGATGCAACACATTTTGTCTGATTAACTCATCCCGAAACAACTAGCGGTGCCTGGCAAAATGCTTTTATAAGCTGCATGCTAAATATTTATCCCAGCGGTATATTCAGACATTTCCAGAGACAGGAACATCATTTTGATATCCTGATTCTGTAAATGTCCACTGTTTTGAATGCAAAAGTGGTATGCAAGAATCCACATGGTGGGTAAAATAAAATGATGAAAAATACTCAGGGTCACTAAGCATCCGATTGTGAATGTGACCTTGGACCATGGCCAACGAGCTCAAATGTATTCCTCAATTCAATCTGTGCTGCTATTGAATGTAGCAGTCAGAAAGCGCGAGGAAGGCTCAATTTAGCATCTCTATGCAAACCCAGAAGCCAATGAAGCCTGCTTCAGGTCTATCAGTGGATGCAAATTGAAGTCTACCCCTACACAAGACACCATGCAAGTGCTCACCTGTATTTGTATCAACTTGGACCAAGACAGTTTAACATTGTTCCAGCTGCTGCTGCAACATCTTCTCTCTGGTTTCACCTCCCAAAGCTTAAACCTTGAGCCTGGAAAAGGGAGAAAAAGCATTACATTTAGGCTACCTACAGAAGTCTGAAGTAAATGCACAGATAGTTGAGATGATAAATGTAAGCTAAAAAGTTAATATCAGACATCGTTTGTGATTTATCCTCCCCTATTCAATCCGAGACGCCATGGCAAACAGGCGAGCAGAAAGCGCAGGGACATTTAATATTGCATCTGAAATATTAAAACCCAGGATATCTCACATCAGAGAGCCCAGGCTGTCAAAGATGCAGCTTGTGACCGAGCTTAAAGGCTTGATCAGTAAGACAGATCTAAGCATGTGTCTCCACAAAGTAAACACATCTTTACGTACATTTTCACAAATGACTTGCTGCAGATGGTCGCATTCCTCTTGTTGGAGCTCCTCTCTCAGACCCATTTTCTCAAGTAATTAAACTGCCATGGCAGGTTGTGGTGTTGCCACAGCACAGTCATCATTGGGACAGTCTGGCGAAGCTCAAACACAGCCATCATCCTCCATCTGGCTCATACAGGTGTCCACCAAATGGCATAAGACTCGCTAGGAAAAAATGTGCAGAAAGGGGGTTATTTGTCATTAGTGCCTGTATAAAGCATCTTATTTTGGTTTAAATCAATCTGTCAATACTGTGCACTTTAAATATTAGACTTCTGGGGCCATATCTGCTTTTCTAACATATTAATTTACAGAAAACTATCCTGAAAAAAACTCGGAGAGACGAGGCTGAAGTTGGCATCCGATTCACAGCTTCCGATTGGAATTTTCCGGTCCACCTTAAAAGTGTCATAACGCCTGTAGATGGCGGTATTCAGTCGTTTTCCTAATTCATGAACTGAGAGCATGAAACATTAGAGAACGATGAAAGGAGAATCAGCCCTAGATTGCAACGGTATTTAATTCATCTAAAAAACAGGATTTTATTTATTTTAATTGTAGATCTACTCACAGTGAAATGTACACAATGTATTTCTCTGTCTTTTTCTGATCTACATCACATTAGACCTGTTCCTGATATAAAACCACAAGACATAGACTCCTCAAATCTGGACTGAATTATTCCACAGGGTCTATACATTAATAAAAACACAGTCTCTGATTTGTGAAACCTTTATTGTATTTGTGAAAATGCAAAAAAGGCACATTTCACTGCTTTTTTCTCATCTAGACCACATTAGACCAGGTCCAGGTCTAGATCCGCTACACATAGACTCCTCAAATCTGGACTGAATTATTCTACAGGGTCTATACATTCATAAAAACACAGTCTCTGATTTGTGAAACCTTTATTCTATTTGTGAAAATGCAAAAAAGGCACATTTCACTGCTTTTTTCTCATCTAGACCACATTAGACCAGGTCCAGGTCTAGATCCGCTACACATAGACTCCTTAAATCTGGACTGAATTATTCTACAGGGTCTATACATTCATAAAAACACAGTCTCTGATTTGTGAAACCTTTATTTTATTTGTGAAAATGCGAAAAGGTGTATTTCACTGCTTTTTCCTCATCTAGACCACGTTAGACCAGGTCCAGGTGTACAACCGCTACACTTAGACTCCTTAAATCTGGACTGAATTATTCTACAGGGTCTATACATTCATAAAAACACAGTCTCTGATTTGTGAAACCTTTATTTTATTTGTGAAAATGCAAAAAAGGCACATTTCACTGCTTTTTTCTCATCTTTCCGCCAGACTGATGGCGAAAAAAAACAAAAACAAAAACATAAAGTCGGTCTCTTACTGCTGTATTTGTAAGGATATAAGTGTAAAAAACGGGGAAAAACAGTCCAGATCAGAGCGTTTCTGAAATAAGATTAAGAGGTAATGTGACATCATAGTTGCCATGTCAACCTCTCTTGCACTGTCTGGCAGTCTTTCTTTCTCTCTCTCTCTCTCTCTCTCTCTCTCTCTATCTCTATCTCTCTCTATCTCTCACTGTGTGTGTATGTGCATGTGACATCGCTGAATGTCGTTGACCTTCTATCCTTCGTTTCCCACCCTGTTGGTTTTGTCTGCTTTACTTTTTAACCTTTATCTGACCCAGGTTTGAGCAAATTATTGGTAAAGTCCATGGCGCTGACCATGGTGCTGAAATAGCCTATGAATGAATGAATGAATGAGTGACGTCATAGCATTTTTTTTCCTGCTGTATAGTGCATCGCACATCGCCACTCACTAGGCTGCTGACTGGCTGCCATAAGCTACACACAAATACAACATTAAGAAGTTATAACAAATGCAAATTTTATTACATTTTCTCCATAAGGAGGCTGACAGTGATTCACCACAGACAAAAGCAGACTAGAACGAAATCGCTTTAACAGCCACATTGTCATTTTAAGCACTGCCCTTGGTGCTGAAGATGCAAAAATAATCAAATGTCTATACTCCAAAACTCACTACCTCTGACATGACAGGTAGTGTACATAGATCAAAAAAACATCAGAAAAACAGAAGTCCCGCAAACCAACAGCAAGTGCCGATCACCATGGCCAAAAAACTTCGCATATCTGAAATAAAAAAAATAAAAACAAGACAGCTGTTAGCAAATGCTGTTGCTGCTGCAGCTATTAGGAAGGAAAGATTGTTTAACCTATAATTCAGCATTATGTGGCCTTTTTTCCACAGCAAATAAATTATTTCCTCTTAACGATACGCAAGTCGGTGTCAGCGGAGATTCCGTCATCATCTACACATCACCACAATGGGAATATACCATAGAGTGACTCAGAGAAATGCTGTCTAGCAAAAGATAAATATTTTCACCATCATTTTAGTTATGAAATTTTACTTATAGCCTCACGTATGATATTCAAGGTGCGCGCGCACACAATTAAACAGGATCTCACACACATAAAACGTGACTTTTCACAAATAAAATAAAGGTTTCACAAATCAGAGACTGTGTTTTTATGAATGTATAGACCCTGTAGAATAATTCAGTCCAGATTTAAGGAGTCTAAGTGTAGCGGTTGTACACCTGGACCTGGTCTAACGTGGTCTAGATGAGGAAAAAGCAGTGAAATACACCTTTTCGCATTTTCACAAATAGAATAAAGGTTTCACAAATCAGAGACTGTGTTTTTATGAATGTATAGACCCTGTAGAATAATTCAGTCCAGATTTGAGGAGTCTAAGTGTTGCGGTTCTAGACCTGGACCTGGTCTAATGTGGTCTAGATGAGAAAAAAGCAGTGAAATGTGCCTTTTTTGCATTTTCACAAATAAAATAAAGGTTTCACAAATCAGAGACTGTGTTTTTATTAATGTATAGACCCTGTAGAATAATTCAGTCCAGATTTGGGGAGTCTATGTGTAGCGGATCTAGACCTGGACCTGGTCTAATGTGGTCTAGATGAGAAAAAAGCAGTGAAATGCACCTTTTCGCATTTTCACAAATAGAATAAAGGTTTCACAAATCAGAGACTGTGTTTTTATGAATGTATAGACCCTGTAGAATAATTCAGTCTAGATTTGAGGAGTCTATGTCTTGTGGTTTTATATCAGGAACAGGTCTAATGTGATGTAGATCAGAAAAAGACATAGAAATACATTGTGTACATTTCACTGTGAGTTACACATATTAGAGAGTAGATCTACAATTAAAATAAATAAAATCCTGTTTTTTAGATGAATTAAATACCGTTGCAATCTAGGGCTGATTCTCCTTTCATCGTTCTCTAATGTTTCATGCTCTCAGTTCATGAATTAGGAAAACGACTGAATACCGCCATCTACAGGCGTTATGACACTTTTAAGGTGGACCGGAAAATTCCAATCAGAAGCTGTGAATCGGATGCCAACTTCAGCCTCGTCTCGGAGAGCCAGGGGAAAACGTGATTATGGCGAAAATGAATTAGGACGTTGGAAGAACAAATTGATTGCAACGTTACTCCTGATTTTTTTCCACTCTAAATGCATTAAATCACTAAAGTTATATCTGCTGTAACATTATTTTAACAGGATCTAGATAGTTAATAAGCTTCTGAAAATTTAATTCTTGATTTAACATGTACTCTGTGGATTACCGTAACTGACAAAAAAACATATGAACGTTTCTTTATCCTCTACTTAGATTATGTTATTGTAAATGCGAAGTTTACGTTAATTACGGGTTATTACCAGGCTAAGGTAAATTTGCTAGCCTACGGTGATAGCAACTGAGCAGGCTAACATAGCACGTTGTCGACCAACTAAAAATAGCCAAACCAGCTTAAGTTAGTACTGGGACAACAGGGTTACGCTACCAAACATCTAACCGTGTAATTGGGACATTTAACGTTCGTATTAGCTACAAAACTCAAGTTAGCAAGGCTAGCATTAATGACGGCGTTATAGCACTTCCGGTGCTATGCTAAAGTTAGTGGGCCTGTAGGTATGCCTTCACCATCGCCCTAAAACTACTCACAAACCTTAAGTTTAACGTAACGGGATTTAAGCTAGTTTGCCGTCCTGTAAGATTACAAATTTCGTTAACTGTTTGGTGGGCTAACGTTGCGACGCTGTTTATTCTGAAACGGATTCAGACGGAAAAACAAAATGGGGTACCGGCTACTTTACACGTGTCCACAGACTGATAGAACTGTAACGTTAGAATAGGTAATCGCTCCATTACCCGTTAATTTGGTTTTACTAACAGTATGTAGGCAGCTAATATACTTACAGATGATCGAGCTGTTGAGGTTGTTTTGCATTATATATGTTACTAAAGATGTCATCTCTTCTTCTTGAGTGCTGCTGAGAGCACAGTCGAGTCGATGAAAGGAAAGGACCGAGCACACAGGAGCCTCCAGATTAAATAGGTTACCGGTTTACCGGGTATGACTCATTGTCGCCCCCATGAGGATGAAGAGGGAACTTTGGTTTACATTGTCGCCCCCTGTTGTTCACAGTGATGCGTTTTTACCGTAATTTACTCCAATTAGTTTCCTCAAAACGAATGAATTCTCAAGGTTGAGATTTAAGTTTGATGTAAAGTTTCAGGGGCCCTACTTTGCCATACATAGACAGTGAAGGATACACAAAACCATATACCTTATGCAGTTATCAACCTTATACATTACATTTGTACCTCTATCAACATGATGGGCCATAGTTACAACGGCATCTGAAGAGCAAAATCTGTTTGAACAGCTTTAGTAGCTTTAGTAACAAGTAAATTTTCCTAGAAAGACATCCATGATTTGGCAGCAACCATGAAACTTACCAAATGTA
The DNA here is from genome assembly GCA_019142605.1 of Cephalopholis sonnerati. NCBI lineage: Eukaryota > Metazoa > Chordata > Actinopteri > Perciformes > Serranidae > Cephalopholis > Cephalopholis sonnerati. The sequence continues at coordinate 32,968,805 of JAGQAX010000001.1, read as the reverse complement.
ACACTGGAACCAACCCCAGGGGCTGAAGATGAGTCAGCTTCAGTCTGGGATGATGATGGACCAGGTAGGGAAAAAAACCCATTAAAATTTAACATTAAAATTTCTTTTTAATTTTATATTAACTGTCTATGTATGGCAAAGTAGGGCCCCCGAAACTTATCCTGCTTAGGGCCCCCAGATGTCCAGGGCTGGCCCCAAGGAAGTTATTCATTCATAAATGTAGATACTTTAAGACTAACCTGTTTGAACCATTGGAAGAATTAGTTAAAACTATAGTAGGCTAAGTCACTGAAACCTGTTAAAGACAAAAAAACTAATAGACGTTTTTAAATTAATTTGAGATAGCCCTGTTTTTGTTATTGTATATATGTTGTGTTTAGTTATTTTCTTTTATTGTGCTATTCCTTCATTTCGTATGTGGTTTACTTTTCTTGGCTAAACCTAAAACAAATGTTACCTGAGCTATAGGACTTGAAAATGTCCCTTGTTTGTAATTGCTAATCTTAATAAAGAATTATTGGTACTAAAAAAGTTTCCTCATAACCCATTCCCAAAGTAAACAGATGTTAATTTGTAGAATTTAAATAATTACGATATGGTGTGTAGTTTATTTGTCCTTACAATGCAGTTTTTTAAATACAACATTTTAAGTGAAAAAGCTTTTGGAGATGGGAAATTAATTTCCATTAGTAGCCTAGGCTATGTGTATGCAGACAGAACCGAATAATAGGCTATGTAACGTCAGTTTAATGCATTGTGATTAAATATGCCACAGTCAATTTCAGCCAATATTATGGAAAGTACAAGAGTCGCCGTTTTATTAGGATATGTCTTACCATTTATGCGTTACTATAATAATAATAATTATTATTATTATGTTATCATATTATCTGTGGTGTTAGCAGAGTGATATAAATTATGAAGATAAGATGAAAAATACCCCATACTGTAAGTTTTAGAGGATCAAAACGTGTTCACTTGAATCATTAAGGGCACATCAAATGTGGAGCATAAGGCAGACACGCACGTGCCCGACGCGCGCACCCCGACTCTTCCTCTAACACACTGTGAGTTGACTGAGGAGGTGCAGCACTTCTTAATTGGACTCCGCCAGTTTAAATGGTCTTGCATCGGCTTCCCGTGGATTTATGTGGAGACATGCAGGCATCAAAGGAGACTTAAAAGCAGGTAACTCGGGGCGTAATTTTTATGACATCATTTGTTATGTGTGACCACCCTCATGTGCACTAGTGATTAATGCAACGAAATAACTCATCGATAAAGACTAAGTAGTTTTCATAGCCTCGAAAACTACCAATTAATTCTGCTTCTTCTTCTTCTTATTCTGCGGTTGAATTAAGAACTAACTGTGGGGGTAATGTTGCCTGAAATAATGTCCTCCTAATTCAAATTAACATCTTGCTTAATCTTCCACAGGCGGTAGACAGTGAAGCAACAGCCCAGCTATGTTCAGAGCAGTGTTTGGAAACAAGAGAGAGGGAGGAGGAAAGCGAGGAGAGAAAAAGAACCAGAGACATGCAGGTAAGAGCAAAATCACTGGAACTACCTGTGTAAGAAAACTGTGGCATGTCAGCTCAATAATAAGCCACTAAGCACCTCTGGGCTTGTGTCTTAATGATATTTTATCACAGTTTTTATCATGTGGAATATGCTTTTCTCAATCACAACTATGTATAGGAGGAGATTTATCTTGTGTTTTACACACTTTAGGTCTTGTTTTATTCGATGGCAATATGCAAGTTCTCTTCTCTTGGGTGATTTAAGTAGAGCCATTTCAATTAGCCTAATTCATGAGTGTGTTCTGTCCTTCACACAGTGTCCCGCTGCTTGCATTTAAAGTGTGTCAGGAGAAGTTAGAGTGGGTTAGGAAAACATCCTGACCTACTAAAACACACTGAATTTCAACTTAAACTTTAAACTGAATGGGACACATCTGCGTACTTGTAATAAATGTGTTGTATCTGTTGCAAACAACCTGATCGTTTTGCAGCGCTGTCAGGTGAATGTGAGCCGAAAAAGGAACATTTTGCTGTTGAAATGAAGCTACAGCAAGGTGTGTGTATTTTTCACAGGGAGAACTTGTCAACTCGCTGCAGTTCAGAGGAGATCTCAGACTGCGCAGTGGAGATAGATGAACATAAGTAGAGCTTGGTATTAGAGCAACCATGTTGCCCATTAATATTTGATAATGTGCTGCTCTGGGTACCAAGAACAGAGAGGAAGATAGAGAACTGTGTCAGTCTCATTAAAAATGATATAGTATGTTTACAGTACATTGGGATGTCTCTGATCATTTGCAGAGAGATATCACTTCTTTTCAAAAGCCCTTCATGAAAAGGTTTCAAAGCAACGATCCTTTGACACTTTCAAGAATTATGCAACAGCATATCCTGAATTTTTGATACTAGGTAGTGGGCCTCTTAAGTTCTTGTTTTGCTCATGGTAATAACAGCAAAAACAGACTCATTTAAGGTAAGAGAATAATGAATGTCTGAGTTATACCACAGGGAAATCGGCGGCAATCTGGTATAAGTGGCAATAAGGCCTCTGTAATCTCCTGGCTTTGCGAGTTCTCATGCATAATGTTTATTTGAAGACACAGGATGAGGCTCAATGGATGCAGTAAGAGTGGACATGAAAATGATTTAAATACTGAATTGAAATATAATAAGTGTAGCCTCTTTACTTAGTGTGATCCCATTCCTTTAAATAGATGTTCTGGCATCGCCAACTTTCCATTACCTCATTCAGCAATATGCCTCCAAGACAAGATATGTTCGCTCTGTCGCAGGCTTATGTGAGACATAATTTAAACTGCTCTCTCTGTGATGTTAAATCTGCTGTACAGACACACTTCTGCCTTTTAACTTAAGCTTTCTGACTGATGTTCCTTCAACCGTAACATCGGCCCATCTCTTTTTTTTCCCTCAACACGCTCCCATCTTTTCCACGTAGGTGGTGAGGTGTACACTCACAGCACCTTGCAGAGGGGTAGCGGCGGGCGTTCCACACACTACCAAGACCATGACAGCAGCTGCACTGAAAGCCCAGTAAAACTGAGGAGACTGACCAAGGGCGCGTCCATTTCTCTACCGTCCTCTCCTCTTCTCCCTCGCCAGGCCGACATAGCTCCCTCCCAGTCGTGTGTCAAGTTCACAGGTGGGTTTAATTGAAACAGTAGTAATTAGAATGAAGCGTGGTCTCAATATGAACAACTGAGAATGACAAGAAGCTGTGCATCAGGGAATAGATGTAAAAGTAGCAGAATGCTTTCATGGGTTTGCCTTGATTAGCAGAGAGCTTCTGTGCGTTCAGCTGTTCCATACATGTGACAGCAAATGCAAGAGCATACAGACTGTGCCCCCAGGGCCCAAAAACATATGACAGATTGTCAGAGTAAATGATTGAACAAGATAACTTAAGGCAAGGAACTCCAATTAGGTAGGTCAATTTTGAGATATTTTAGTAGTTTTGATTTATTCTTTTGGCATTTTCATGCTTTTATTGATAGTGACAGAGAAATATGAAAGTGGAGACAGAGGGGAGGACGTGCAGCAAAGGGCCCTACTAGGTCATACTCGTACCCAGGCCACTGTGGTAAAGACTCAGCCTCACTGGTGAGCCACCGGGGCACCCTTGGATTTATATTAAATGAAATGTTCCATAAAGTCACAAAGAAAATTATTTTGACAAAATAAATTGAATCTTAAACTGAAAACTTTAGTGGCAGGTTTCTCAAAACAACATATGCATCACATGTAGCCTACTTTAGGTAGTAGACGTAGTAGTGCAAGTGTGTCATGATATTTTTATCTCACTGTGAGTTGGCTTGGGGTCTTAAATGTACAGTATGCCATGCATTTGTGTTTGACTCCTGCAGGAAACCATTGTCACATGAATTGTCCTCTTCTATTTCTTCCCAAGTTTCATGTCAAAGTCGGAATGACAAGATAAAAAAACAACTGTCTGCACAGTGAAGGTCAAATATTCAAGAGAAACAACAGTACGAAAAACACAGTTTTCAGTGGAGGAGTTTTCTGATTTCATTTTGTAGCGTCTTCGACATAAAAAAGGTTAAATATAACACATTCTATGATGTACGCAGGGTCTCATGAATATTTCAGCATTTAATGAAATGAACACATTTTTGATACATCCATGGGCACATCAGTATTTCATTATTCATGAAGTCAAAACAGTAAAAATCACAAGATGTTATCCACTGTTTAAACATGTGTGTAACTAATAAACAAATATAGTATGTGCACGAGGAACAATGAGGTCATGGGTCTTCAAAAATGTCCTAAAGGGGAGCCTGGTGGCTCACTGGGTAGAGCAGGTGTCCTTGCCCTAGCAACCATAGGCTCGATTCCAGCCTGCAGCCTTGCTGCATGTCGTCCCCCCCCTCTTCCCCCCACGCCCAAAATGTTGCACCAAATAAAGCCAAAAAATGTTTTAAAAACATATTTGCTAATAAAAGGCCTTAAAAAGTATTAAACTGTCTTCAATTCAGATTGGATGGACCTTAAAAGTTTTTTAGTCACACCAACGTTAGAATTTCTGGTGTTGGTGCTTCAGGAAACACAACACCTGTATGAGAACAATGCCCTTATGTTCACCTCTTCTACATAATGAGATTATGCAATGAGTCTGCATCATTAAACTAACGCCTTGCTAGCCAGCTTGCTTGTTAATTTTTTCTGTGCAAAGCATCAAGCACAGAGGGTATCGTCAGTTTCATTTACCTTACTGCTCATTTTAAACTGCATCCATGTGTTTATTTGGAAAGAGTGTATTCTTTCTTTTATTGTGTATTCCCATTGCAAGTTTGGTCTTCAATTTCATTTAAAGTGGTATTAAAAAGATCCTAAAAAGTCTTAAATTGAACTTGTTTATACCTGTAGACACTCTGTTGAAGGAAAATAATTACTATTAATGTTATTTTAAAATGTAATTACCTAAAAAAAAAAAAGGTCTGACATTTTAAATCACTTAAACTGTCAGAATTGTTGGGTGAGAGGAAAACAAACATCATGTTTACCTGGGGTGTCTCACCTTCAAAGAAGCACAAGGTGGCAGTGTCCTGCAGCAAGTTCAGCCATTCAGAAAAAAAGGTGCTGTTTCATTTCAATGCATGCAGGACTGGCTTGGTTTTTTCCCCCCAGTACACTGAGCGAACATGACAAGGAAAATTACAGCAAGTAAAAATACACACTGTCATGGTCTTCGTGTCTGTGGTAGTCATGAAAGATCAAATATTTAACTGTATGTTACACAGTGTTTCCGAGTCGGTCCACATGCGTGATTCAAACAGTGAATAACCTTGAGTGTAAAAATTCAGTACATTTCAGTGTTTGTGAACATCTCATCTTTCTGAATGATCTCCAGTCCTAAAGAATCTGCATTTCCAAGAACGCTCAGATGTTGTTGCATAAATTGAGACACACCCACACACATCAATATGAGTGCACCGCTGTCCCTGCCATCTCTCACACACACACACAAAAACACACAAACACACACACACACACACATTAGCAGTGTTAATATATTATAGATAAACGCCCACGGTACAGTGAATATTGTACTGTTTGCATGCATGCCTCGCACTCTGTACATACTGCTTTATACTCCTGGGACACAATTCAAATTCTGCACCACAGATCTCATCTGGGGAGGCTTAATCTCTCCCTCTCCCTCGCTCTCTCTCACTTTCTTTCATATCCCTCCTTATCTCCACCCTCAATCCCTCCCTCCCTCCCACCCTGCCTGCTCTCCCTCCCTCTCCCGTCTCCCTCTTTGCTGTGGCCGAAGGACGGGTAAGGAAGCTGGAGTATGTGGATGGCTCTTCCAGCGCGAGAGAACCTCTTGTCTTTGCCTCGTGCCGTGGCAAGACAGACCACAGAGGTGAGAAAAGGAGCGTGTGGGAGTGTGTTTAGCATCATGTCGGTTTTTCCAGGTATTAATCAGGGAAACTGAATGAGAACGAATGGAGTAGAGGTGAGAGGAGAGACAGAAAGTGAGTGTGTGGCTGTGTTTTAATTACATCTGAAAGGCTTTGCATTAAGTTCTTTTTCCCTCTCAGATGAATGTAGGGACAGTGTGTAATCCTGAGTGTGTCATTGAGAGTGGATTGTTTTATCACAGTTTCTCCTGAGTGTCTGCCCTGGCTGCATGCTGCTTGTACAGTTATGCTTAGATTAAAGCAATAACGGTGTAAATACCTCATCTCAGCCAGCTTTCTTTGTGTTTGTGACCAGAGGGCTACCTTTAGGCTTAACAGATTTTATGAGGCATCTTCCATCCCGGTTGCCAGGCACCTCTCAGCTTCCCGTTTCCAATGGCAACTGCTGGGTGGTTTGATGAATAGTACTGGACATTCAATGTGTCCTCATGTTACTCCAGATTGGATCTCAGTGCTCTGCTGACTAAATGCAAAGTTTTCTCTCCTCCCCCTCTCTGAAATACACATCCACCCTTCCTACCCAAGTCTTCAGCAGCTTTTCAAGCTGTGAAGTGAAATGAGTATTGACAAAGGCTAGAACTGGGGCGCTTTATGGAACACAAATTACCGAGCTTGCCTCTCAGAATTGACCTTGATCCTCTCAAGGCTAGGCTCTTGTTTGAACACACTTGGGTTAAATGTAAGACTGTTGTGATGCAGTATCTTTTCAAAGGAGAGTGTGAGCCAGCAAGACAGAATGAGAATCAGTTCAGGGAGTGCAAAATGATTCTGATGTCTAAATGCAAAGATGTTTGTGAGGAGGAGTGAGCTGTTCCTGTAATCCGTGATGTCCTGTCATCCTGTTTATATGCCTACTCAATATGCATGTTACTCAGCTGATCGTGGTACATAGGTGAGGCGTGAGAACGCAGGAATGTATTGCTCAGCTGGGTGAAGCAGAGAGATGTGAAAACTGTGAGAGCCTTACTCTGCAGAGGTGAGCGTGGACCTAAGAGGAGCCGGGGTTGGAGGTCAAAGCATCAGGGGATCCTTAAACAGTGATAAATGAATGCAGCACATGGCCTGTGTCAGCCAATCTCTCCTGGAGCAACAGAGAAGGCAGAGCCAAGGCACTCCTTCTTTCTGCTCCAGAGTCGACACCAAGCTCATTGAAATTCACAACCCGTCTCTTAACCGAGAGCACCTGGCAGGCGTGTGCACGGGCAAACTCACAACCTCACACAACCTCTTGCTGCTGCCTCAACCAGGGGGACTGGAAAGCCACTGACTGTGCATTCATAATCAGGGCAGCTGGGGCTGCGCTGACCTGTGGATGCATACATTTCTTGCAGTTCAGTAGCGATGCTGCTGGGTGGGAACCTCACGAGCGAGCTGGGCTGAAACGAGAGCGTCACTTAGAAGACGGTCTCATCTGGCCCGCCATGTTTCCATTTGCTTGTTAATCCGTTTGCCCTGAATGTGTGTGTTTTCCAGACCTCCACGTGGAGCCCCAGCCGGGCTCCTCCCTTTCTACCCAGGAACTGATGACCAGACTATGCTTCTTATTGGGAGAAGCAACGCCTGGCACTGCTAGCTCTCCTATGGAGGACAGAAGGGAAAAGAAGGTAGGGCAGCATATTGATTCACTGGCCCCCTTGCTGTCATGTCATATAAAAAGGCGATGGATGGTTTATGAAACGACCTTCTTATTTTCAGCCCACACATTACCATCAGGATCTTGGTTTCTTTAAACATCCATATGTTATGTCCAATTGATTTGAGTGCAAGGAAACATTGTGTTAAATGCTGGGTGTGAGTTGACCACTTAAATGCCCCTCGGAAAAATGGATCAATATATGTATTTTGGAGCATTATTTATGGTGTTGCTATGCTTCTGCTGAGCTCCATTTCCACACTCGGTGCCCTTTCACTTTAACCCCTGTGTATGAGAGTTATTGTATGTGCTTATGCCTCTCCATCTCAATGCCTTTGCATTGCTCAGCCTTGTCCCATTTTCTCAGCCTCATTCCACCACCTGAGCTCCAGATTCAGTCAGTTTCACAGAGATAGCGAGGCTCATATGAGGAATGTGGGTTGTCCTGGCTAAGATAGATGAGGCTCTGGTATAAAGGGAATAACAGTGAGCTGTTTCAACTCTGCTGCCTTGTCTCCCTACAGTCTCTGTGTTGCAGAAACGTTGCATCAGTAATGAGAAGACCTGAAATGCACCTGATCAAAGTGTACAAGGATAGGGAATATAAAAAAAAAAAGCTTTTTCTTTTCTTAGAAAACATGTCAATTTATAAACAAAATTATGTTTGATCTCTTCTTAACATTTCACATGGTTCATTTCCCGCTGTCTTTATTTGTGGAGGTCACGTACAATAATACATACAGATGTCAGCCGTGATTGAAAATATTCTTCAAGACCATTAAAAAAGATCCTCTGAAATAGACAAGGGATTAAAGTCAAGTAAAATATCTTTAACATGTATGTGAAAAGGAGGTGTTTTCCTCCTGTAAGATCAACATAATGGAAAATTAAAAACACACAATTCAGGGTGGGGGGATATTTTGGCAGACATATAATATAAAAAGTACGTTTTTGTGTATATAATCACCTGAAAGAATAAATGTGTTTTTTCGTGAACTTCAAAATAAGCCGTTTATATCTAGATGGGGAGGAGGTCCTTGTCACGGGCTTCGCCATGTTGCACCGCCATGTTTCTACAGTAGCTCTAGATAGATAGGTCATTTGCGTTTTCACATTTTCATGTTGGTCACCATAGTTAGCAGCCACTGTGCGATGAGCTGCATCAGAAAACAGATTTTACACATGTTATTAAGTCTTTATTGTCGGTTTAAATCACCTAGTCTGTTTGTTTTGGACAGGAAGAGACCTCTGTGCATAATTCAGCTCCTGGTAAAAAAAACTCTGAATGTCTGGCTCCTAAGTTATCAGAGAAAAAAGGTGAGCACACATTAGCAGGAGCTGGGCTGGATGCCTGACTGTGACTAACTGAACAGTGTCAAAGGAACACAGATTTGTAAAGTGAAACTGCCAATTCAGTGTTTTTTACTAGTTGTTATCACCTTGTTTGTTTGTTTTGGAGAGGAGGAGACCTCTGTGTGGATAATTCGACTCCCGCTAAATATCTCCTGAACAATGAACACTGAAGGAATTCTAACTGGAAGTTCATGCTTGGCACATGGGAGAAGTTGCTGGTTGCAAACTGCAATCCTCACAGCTAGATGCCACTAAATCCTACAAACTAGACCTTTAATAAAAAACTGATTTACTGCAGGGTAGGTCTGAATAAATTGTGTAGATTTGCTTGTTTTTATGTGTATGTATTTATTCTCTTATGCTTGAAAAGCAGACTTAGAAGGCTCTTCAATAGATTTGATACTCCAGGGATGAAGCCCTAATAGCTGTTTGAAAAATAATCTCAATTTTTTTCAGCCTGCTCTTTCAATATTTTTGTAGATTTCTTTTTCATTTTAATGAGTTGAAGTGTTCAAAATCACTTTGTATTTGGCTTTCCTGTAGAGCTTTATATGCTGCAGTTCCAAGTTGCCTTCCAAAACACACACACGCAATGCTAATCCCAAAAGGCACTGAAGCACGTCCTTTTAACACAGAAAATAATGGTTCCTTTAACTAATGTTAGATTTCCCATTTCCTGAAACTTGCATATATCGTTCTATTAGATGTGTAATGTTAACTAGTACCCTCATTCAGGCAGGCTGATTCTCTGTTCACTGTATTTTCCATACTTGAAATACGTCCTGTCACCTGTGAGAAATGTTCACATTTCATTTGGTCTTTGTGAAATCAGCCCCATGTGGAACAGCAGAGTGTGTGTACAGTGACTTTTATAGTAAATTGTAAATGTCTACAGAGAGTGATTTAGTTTTGAACGCAGCCAGCCGTCATTATGAAAAACTGGGAAAATGACAGCCAGGATGAAAATAACTGGAATTATCCTTTCATTTCCCATCTGCCTGCGCACACAAACATACTTAGTCACACAGAACAGTGTGCATGAAGGCAAACACTGTCATGCAGAGTGGAGTACTGTCAAAAAAGGGTGGCAACTGACACTGTTGATTTATTACACTTTTATAATAGAAAAATGTCTCTTATGTTTCTTTTCTTTCTCCTTCAACAGATTTGATAAGAAAAGCTCACTGTGTCTCTTTATATATTTATGTTTCATGTGACTTTAACCTCCTTGATCATGTATCTTTGTGGTCTCTCTTTTTTTCAGTGTGATACCTCTGCCCAGGGGGGGAGTCCCAGCTCCACTCTCACCTGCAGCACCGCCTCCCCCTGTTCAGAGAGCCCCTCTTCCACCCTGAGCACCAGTGCTGGAGGCCAACCTTTGCCCCAGCCTTTACCCTTACCTTCACCGCACTGCAGCTCCAGTCCCAGTGGAACCCTCTCCAGCCCTGTACGCAGCCCTGCCCCTTGTTCTGCTCCTGGAGCCACCACCGGGAGCAGCCCTGGGCCACCTTCTCAAAGCCCCACCTCCACCCTGGGGAGCAAGGATAGTGGGATCATAGGTGAGAGCTGCTGCTGTGTATCTGTTGGAAATCCTTGCCAGGCTTTTAAATGATCCCTGTCCACATTGTGTGAGTTCAGATTGGTTTTTACACTTGGTGAAGCATGTCCAATACCAAAGCTTGGCCATGCTTTACTAGAAGTAGAAAATAAATAAAGTGTGCTAAAAAAAACACCAGCGGCCTACTTAACTCAATGTGGAACACTCATGTTATCAGAAATGTGACAGGGTGCCACACCTTCCTACATGGTGACAGGAAGTTAGATGCAACATCACTTAGTTTTAAGTCCTTGTCAAATGTGTACCCCTACCCCACAGCTAGTTTCTCTACGTCGCCTGTGCCACTTCAGCCTCGAGGCTTCAGCTCCCTCCTGTCAAAACTGGGACACTGCTGTCTTTGTTGCTTATGGGTCTGATTCTCTTAAAATAGGACACTTTTTTCTCCCTAAATAGAGTTTGTATTTATAGTTAAATACAAAAGTGCAAAGGGCGCATCAAGTACAGTAAAACTCGCTGATTGATGAGTTATGGCTGATGAAACAGTAAGGTGTATTTTACTGTTGAATGAGTACGTGTGATTTGTTGAAATGGAAGGCAGTCCTTAGTTGTAGTTTAACTGATAAGAAAATGCAAGTAAGCACTTGCATGCCATGTGTTCTTCTTAAGAAGTATTTCTTTTTTTGGCTGCCTTACTTAACCCATATTTCCTCGCGGCACAGCAACCATCACTAGCTCTTCTGAGAATGAGGAGCGCAGCGCCTCAAGCAGTGAGGTCCTGACTAAGGATGAAGGCCCGGGGGGCGGTGCTGGTGTAATGGGCCATGCAAGCGAGGACCGCCATCCCGGGCCAACCAGGGACAATCTGACCATCCAACAACCAGATGAGGCCTTACCGAGAACTGACATCATGGAGCCCAGGACTCCACCTGCTCCGAAAAGACCCCTCCCACAGCACCACTTACACAGCACTTCCTCCCTTGTGATGCCCCGTCCGAATTCTGTGGCAGGTATGTTTACCTTCTCTTTTGCATTCACCTGTTGTACTGTGATTAAAGGAGCAGTTCAACATTTTTTGGGTAAAATGTAGGGATGCATCGATTGTGAAATACAGGGCCACTACTGGTGTTTAAAATAACAATTTAGACAATAGCTCTTACCAATGTTTTTTTTTTTTTTTTTTTTGTGGTTGTGGTTGCGGTTGAATTTGTTTTTGTTGTTATTTATTCCCCCCTTTGGTGCCAGGGAAACAAAGAAATCTTTTTAAAAAAAGAAATGGAACTATTCAGTCCGTCATTACATGAATTAGCACAAATTTTATCATATATATTAAAGAAAAAAACCTAAAAAATAACCTTCTTTCACATGAAAAACATTTAAAAAGGATTTACTGCTTCAAAAATCCTTTTGACTATACATTATGCAGTATGTCATAATTCCCTCTTTAATATCTATTTTTTAATCTTGTGAAAACTAGAATTAATTTCTCCTTAAAACAATTGTTTATATTTAAACAAAAACTGAATTTACAAGTTTACAATTAAATACATAATGAGAACGTTATAATTTACCTTTGCCCAATACTAATAATAATGTAACTAGTGTTACTAATAGTAATGTAACCCAATGCAACCTCCATCAGCAGTTAGTTCCAGCCACTGACTGCTAACAGCTAACGTTAACTAGCTCTCATCCCTCTGATTTCAACACAGATTTTTGTTCATAATGTAGAATTATCAGAGAAACAATGGGGTGCGTCCACTGACATGTTGATTGTGAGTTTACTGCATCTATTTGTCAGACAGCATCTCGGGGAGATCTCTGTTCATCCCAAACACAATTTACACAATTTTTTATTTACTGATTGGCTGATGGCAGTCAACAAGGCGAATACATCCGATATCAATGTACATCTGATTAATTGGTGCATCCCTAGTAATATGCTTATTCACTTTTTTGCGGAGAGTTTGATGAAAAGATTCATACCACTCTCATACCTGTCAATTCAATATGAAGTTGAGGCCAGCAGACTGTTAGCCTAGCTTAGCATCACATTTTTCATTATTCATCAAACACAGAGAAAACATAATTTGCAAGATCTCTGTGATGCAGAACTAAACCTAACCGCATCATGTGTGTTGGTGTTCTACTTAACACTGAGACTGGATGTACACAGTGAGCAGTACCAGTTAAATGTCGTGGGAGGCCTCCAGTTGTCTAAAACCTTGTATTACAAATTTAAATCTAGTGCTGCGCTGTGTGACAGTTGAAGTGTCACTAGTTTCTTATTATACACATAGACCAGACCTGCATCGCGTCATCGCCAAGGCAACAGCCCCGTTGGGTGAAAGAATCACGCTGTCACATCAGGAGAGAAACAGCAAAATGCCATAAAGCTGTTTTATTGAAAGTTAACCAAGACGTTCACACCCGAGATCTGAGGCACATAAGATAGGTGAATATTCACTGTCAGTGTGGTGAACAGCTGAATGATGCTAGTGACAGTTACCACTGATGGATAGCTAACGTTAGCTTGAGCAGGAGGCTGCTGCAGTAACATTACAGTCATACGGTATAGCAGCATCAAGACTGGAAACGGGGTAACCGCTAATATGGCTCTGTCCAAAGGGAACAAAATCCTCTAAGGTTCACTAATTAACACATTATATTTCCTGGAGTCTTGCCGTCACCTTGAGGTTGCCAGTTAACTAGTAGAGACTCCAGGAAGTCACTGCTCCCAGCCAAGAAGTAGTCCCTCACACAACACCCCGTACAACCACAACATGTCGTTTTCACGCTCCTATTTTTGTACGGATTAAACAAATTAGACATAATGTGTTAATAAGCGAGCTTGTGAGTGAGTTGGTAAAGCTTCAAGTGTTTTGTAGATGGAGTAGGTTAATGAGCGAATGAATGTGACAGCTGTGACCTGGGTGATTAATTATTCGGACTGATAAGCTTTGATTGAATGGCAGATTGATTGAATTGATATTTGACTTCACATTTTCCATCTATTCATCAAACACCGATCGCATAATTTGCAAGATCTCTGTGATGCAGAACTAAACTTCACTGCACCATGTGTGTTGGTGCTCTACTTACTACTGAGGCTGGATGCACACAGTGAGCAGTACCAGTTAAATGTCCTGGGAGGCCTCCAGTTGTCATAAAAATATCCCCCTCCCTCTCCAGTCACGATCTTTGCTAGTGCACAAGGCTCTTTTTCTTCCCTTAGATGTCAGTTCATTTGTGGTGGGAGCAAAAGAAGAGATTCCCCAAGGAGTGGATTCACAGTAACGCCTGCCAGTTTCTTCTGTCAGCTGGTGCTTTCATTTAGGCACCCTTGATGAAATTCAGAATAAAGATGAAGCGAGCCACATAGCACTGTAGCCGCAAGAATTTTACTCCACATTCATGAACGATTAGATCATAGAGTGACGATGTATATAAATTATAATTTAGCTTAGGAGACAAGTATTAAAATGTATCTTTAATGATTCCCAGATGGAAAATGTAGTTGTTACAGCAGCAATATTGTCTACAACAAAGACAAAGAGGCTACGGGTAAGAAAATAATGAATGGAGGATTTATAAACATATGCTCCAGACCTTTAAATCTTAAAACTATCTTAGAAAATGTATGTATAATGAAATTGTAGCCTATACATAAGATAATGCATGCAAAAATGCTGCCAATAACAGCAGCAGAACAGTGAGATAAAACTAATGAACACAGAATATGTTGATTAAAATCTGAGTATATTTCATATATGTTAATATATATTGAATTGCAGATTTAATTTTCCAATTAGTCAGTGCATAATTTAACGTCTAGATGGAGGCTCCGTCACCTTATGTTCCTCACTGTCTGTTCTCATTAACATCTTCATAATCAGAATTTATGGAAAGGGTAGATGTAGCTCATGCTCTCAAGGTTTCCTGAGATAAATGATAATTGTTTCAAGCACAGAAATACAAAAGGTGGTCCAAGTCAGATTGCGGAATCAATACAAGTTACGTGCTTCATCAGCCCCCTAGTGGGCTGAGACTGGGGCCATTTTGGCAAGAAGCATTGTACAGTACGGTGGCTGTCGGCAGAAGGAGTGCCTGAAGCACTCGTTTTTTTCTTTGTGAATAAGTCAGAGGCTGAAGATGTGAGGTAGTTGCCTCAACTACAGATATGATGAGTATTGTCGATGTTTTCAGTATGTCTTCCTAGTGTTTTAATTAGCAAGAGTCCCAGGAGTCTACCACTAGTGGTCTAGGACTAGTAGCAGCCAATTCAAGAGTAGCTTTTCTATTTTTCAACCTGGACCCTAATTTCCCATGTTTTTGTGTTTAAGTGACTAATTGAGACATCAATTTTTAAATTTGGTCCATTATTGAGAGAGACTGCTGAAGCCAGCAGCTGCAAAACAGGCTGCAATATAACATTATTAGGTAATTATGCATTGTTTTTGGCACTGACAGGCTCAGATTGTCATTTTGAATGTCTCACAACATTATAGACAGAACCCTACAGAGATAGATCTTTGTATTAACGAGTAAGAATCTTTTTGTTTAACCAGAAACAGCTCTGCAATCACTATCACCAAACCCACCAGACTCCATATAATAAACCGTAATTTTATCATGGTAAAATGCACTTAATTTAAAGTCAACAGACACAAAATAAAAATCACAAAAACCATCTTTGTTCGTATTCCCACAGTTCCAACAATCACCAACTCTGGTTTGGTTGCGATAAACCTTTAATTGACCCGCCTAGATGTAAAAACACGTTGGCTCTATACACTTTGAAATTGCTGTTTATTTAAATAGAGTCTGGTGAGTTTGGTGATGGTGATTTCAGGGCTGTTTCCGGTTAAACAAAAAGGATCTTACTCTTTAAAAAAAGCTCTGTCTCTGTAGGGATCCTTTCCATAATGTTGTCAGACACCTAGAATAATATTCTGAGCCTGTCAGTGCCAAACAAAAGCACTTTTAGTGAACGTAAACGGTGCAAAAATGCCCCAAGTGGTTACATTGCAGCCTGTTTTTGTAGATGCTAGCTGCAGTGGTCTCACTCATTTGAACACAAAAACAGGCTCCATATTGAAAAATACCATGTTGCCTTGTAAAAGCTTTATTATTTGACCAGTCAGATGCCACTGGGGCATCTGGTTTTCAATAATGGGACAATGCATGAGACCCATTTTCGAATTAAAGTTAAAGGAACAGGAGAGTAAGATGAGAACATTGATACCACTCTTATATATGTCCATTAAATATAAGGCTACAAACAGCAGACAGTTAGCTTGGCTTAGCCGGAAGACTGGAAACAGGGGAAAACAGCTAGCCTGACTTTGTCCAAACGTAACAAAATCTGCCAGCATCACCCCCAAAATCACTCATCATATCTTGTTTTTTCCATCTGTACAAAAAAAAAAAAAAAAAAAAAGTCTGAAAACGGCAATTCGCTGTTGGACGTGGCTTATATGCTGGTCCTGGCAATGAAATAGTGCAGCACATATACATCTGAGTAGTGACTTGGTGTTTTTACATTTTGATTTTGGAGTGGATTAATCAAATGTGATATAACATGTTTGTTAGTGAGCTTTAAATGCCCTGATAGGTGGATTTTGTTAGCTTTGGACGGAGCCAGCGTAGCTGTTTCCCCCTGTTTACAGTCTCTGTGCTAAGCTCAGCTAACCATGTGCTAGCTGTGTAAGGGTGTTTGCCAAAATGTCAAACTAATCCTTTAAGGTTGAAAAGGTTTTGTAGAATCAATGCTAGATGGGTTGCTGATGATTGTCCCTGATGTTCTGGGGCCGATGCTATCAGCGATGCTGGGGGTGGGTCCAGAGCTGCGGAGTTGACCTTTAAAGTGTTGACTGATCAACAAGGGTTGGAGGGTAATCAAGCACTCTGTCATTAGCAATGAACGTAAAGGCAGGCAGTGAGTGTAGGACTGGTTGTGGTGAGCAGGGTCCCACCAGGCTGAACTGTCACGGGTGGAGGGATGAGCTGTCCTGGTGTCTCTGTGTCAAAGCGGCTGAAAACATGTTTTAACTCTTTCAGTGTATCCTTGGTCCATTCAGCCATTTGGCCTGGCTGTCTTTCTCATCCCACTCCACACCTCCTTCACACTGTTTTGCTGCAGACTGTTCTTCATCCTCTCACTGTGGATGTTCTTTCAATCCTCACTTCTCCTCTTCAGCTCCTGTTTGACAATTACAATTATTTCTTCCATGTCCCCTGTCCTAAAAGCCCTGCTCTGCCTGTTGAAAGGGATTTCATGTTTTCAGCGTTGCAGGGTTTATTATTTGCTCGTCCCCCAATCTTTTTCTTTTATCATAATTGCGCTGTTCGCTCTGTAATTGATTTGTCTTGCATCACGGAGCCCTTTCATTGTCCACTGGGTACTCCACAGAGCAGGTTCCATGTGCTCTTAAAAGCCCTGTGAATTATAATATGGCCTCAGTAGCTTAACACCACTCTCTCACTCCGCTGCTGCAGGATGATGGACACACGCAGGGATGCAACATATCAGAATATGATCTGATCTGCCAAAGTGTGGGGTGGTGGAACTGTATGTACCACAGTATTGTGAAAAAAACAAGTTCAGTGTGTCTTTCTCCCTGTTCTAAATAAAGAAGAGTGATGGTTACACTATGTAGTAAACATGAAATGTCAGTTAACAGAGCATAAACACATTTCATGTTGTGTGGCTCACATCTGAGTGTGGGGTGATTTGGTGATTTGTCATGACGAAGGATGCTTAAGGACGTTGCTGGCCAGCATCTTCAGGCTGCGGCCGTAATTGCTGTTTTAAAGCTTTAAGCTCGTAACAGCTCAGAGATGCTACAAGATTACCAATGGCTGCATTTAACATGTACAGTACATGATTATAGTTATGTGAGGTCATCATCTGACCTGCACTTTTCGTGTCTACTGCCTGTTCGACTGGTCTATTTACAGTATTTTATATAGATGAGTGCAACGTGACTCAGACCTTTTTTTTTTTTTATCCCACTCTGAAGGGATTAGCGACAGCAGTAATGCCAGATTTTCAGATTTTACTGAGGATTTTTTTATATATTAAAGCAATGAATGAATGAAATGGACCAGTCTGTGGCTTTCCATTGAAAACAAACTCTTAAAATAACAATAGCTTTTCAGTCAGCCTCATTTTTCCCATGCAATTTGAGACATTTTTGGTAGTAGTACTATATATTTTGATACAACTAATAATCCCCTAATTGTACATGTATCCCCCCTTACACACAGTCTAATAGTTTAAATTAAAGCAAACCTAAATATTGAGAAAACCAATAACATTACAACCCAAGAGGTCCCAATAAGCATAGACGCTTCCGGTTGCAGTGACTGTAATCTCGTTAGCTGGTTCTCCAGCATGCCTGGATTCATAAACTTAGATTAGATTCCCCTTCATTTACAAGGAGAAACATAACAGCCTGAGACTAGACTTGGATTAGATTAACCCTTCATTTACAAGGAAAAAACATAACAGCCTGAGACTAGACTAGAACAGAGGCACTTAACCTTTTTTTCTTGACAACTGTTCCAAAGACAGATAAGCCGCTGACCAAGATTGAAATGTTACTAGGAGCCTTTCCCAAACATTCTCACATGTTAGTAATGTTGGCCTTACGTTAAACTACTTTTAAAGCAATTTCGCTGTTGCAATAAAATCATGAGAGTTTTACTTCAGTTGGTGTGTGCTCCCGTGATCTCTATCGCTTGCTGTAAGGTAGTCAGAAAACTGAGTTCGAGAAAACTTAAGTTGGTCTTTTTCTCATCTCAACATTCCAACAAAATCAAGCACCTTACAAGAAGCAGTAAACTTGGTGGGGACTCTGGAGACTGAACAAGTCTCGGTTCTCTTGTACTGTGGAAGAAGAGAAAACCTGTGGAGTTGTGGAGTGAACAAGAGTCAATGTTTAATTCGGCTGGTGTGTATCTAATCCACCAACTGGCACCTATTTCAGTGAGAAATCTTAATTTTTGAAATGGTTCGCCTCTCATTTCCACAGTTTGCCCACTAAAATATCCCAGAGGCTGGTAGCGAGTTGAGGCGACAAAATCCATACGTACACATATACAGATTATTTTTGTGGATTATATTGACGCAGAACTGAGAAGAATACTGTCAATATATGATGCTGTTTATTTTCTGTTTCTTGAGTTTGTTTTTTTTTGGTGGACATGAAAGGAATTTTTAGCATCTCATAATTCTTTAAGGGTGTTTGGTGTAATATTTTCCACCAGAAGCAGGTTGGGAAATCATCTCAAAAGGAATCTAGTTGTAGTCTTGCAAATAGTGACCTGGCAAGATCCCCAGTCTTTGCAAACTCTTAGAGTGTGTGACTAAAAAACTCACATTGTCTTAAGCTGTGAGAGGGTGTCAGACTTGGGTCTTTTAAAAGTATTTCAAAGTCTTTTCAAAGTCTTCTAGTGTACAGTAGGCAGTAGTCTCTGGGGTTTGAATCATACCCACTTTTGTTGCCTTTTATACCCATCCCTGTTTTGTCTCCCAGGTAAATCCTGGCAATAATTAAATAAGGCAAAACCTGCCAAAACAGCAACAAAATGATACAAGTAAGATGCAATGTAGTGCAATTAAATAACCCCTGAAACAAATTCAGCCTTTCTTCAAATGTTAAGTTTTCTTGAGACTTCTATACTTCACTTGTTACGTGATGAATCGTCCATGGACTGTTTTCAGACTGTTAGCTCTAATGATGTAGTACTGAACTGCAATCTGTTGAAATATGTTTAAAATATTTCGTCTATAACATATCTTGTCGAAAAGATATTAAAGATGTTTTGTCAACAAAACAACAGAAACACTTTACAGTGTATTGCAGTCAGATATAAAACCACCAGAAACTACGGGCTCAAAAATGACAACAGAGTGTAATCAGCACCTCTCTGAGAGTGTCAACATTACAAATTTGTAATGTTTCACAAAGATAAAATCGTAGAGGGGCTGATTGTATTTCAGTGTACAGGGCTTTCTATTTTTTCCCTCTGTGTTTTGCTGCATAATGATGTGCTTTAACAGCAGAAATAGATAATTAATTTTTACAGATTTACGAACCAGCTGATCACAAAAAGACTACGTCTTTATTCCTCACCACAGCCTGGACTGAAGACTCTGCTAAATGTCTTGAGAACTGCAGAAAGTAAGCCTGGCTGACCTGTAAACTCTGTAGTGTGAGTGGGCGGATGGATAGGGGGATGTGGGAGTAAACAACTCTTTTCGATTTTTGCTCGTTTGACATTTTCTTCATTTTACTTATCATGTTATGCGGTTTATTTGGTCATTAGAAGAGTATGTGTAATTCTGTGATTGACAGCTGATACATTTTTGCATTGCAGCCGTCGATGTGTTTCCAGTGATCATCACAAATTTGGTGTCCTGACGTGTGAGACAGAACGAAACATTTGGTCATTTCAGAGTCGTGTTAGCTTGAGATTACAGGACTTGAGATGAGTTGTTTTCTCTTCTTTTTCCTCTCTCTTCTCTCCTCAAGGTCATTGAGCATTGAGAGCAGCAACTGTTTATGTCTCACGTCTCCATGGAGACAATAATTGACTCGAGCAATGAATTTGACACTTGTGTGGTATGCATGAGTATCTTTGCACATTTCCTGCATCTCTCTCACACTCTCAATCCATTCCCCACCCGCTCTCTTTTTACAGCAACAAGCTCCACTCGACTGGAGGATCTGACTTATATGGACAACCAAAGGGCTGCTGGACACAGGGGCTCCGTCCGCAAACACAACACAGCTGGACGCACAAATGATGACTCCAAAGGTATTTTGTGGCTTACCTTCTGGGCGAATTTAGTGTGTAAATATAGCTTTGGCAGAAACATCTGCAGACCTGTGTGGAACATGTGCGCACTCCCCCAATGTCACTGCTTAAAATTACATATCCATATATATGGCTTTAACTCTTTCCTCTTGCTCCGTCCAGGGAGATTGGTGCCATTCAAACAAGCTGACATCATGCTGAAACCACTGCTGTTTGAAGTCCCCGGAATCACTGCAGACACACCTTTTGTTGGCCGGGATTGGCTCTTCACGCGTCTAGAGGAGGTCCTGAGAAAAACAAGCAGCTGCGAGGGACGCGGTGCTGTCATTGTGGGTAACGCAGGATCTGGCAAGACTGCTATCATCTGGCGGCTGGTGACGCTCAGCTGTCATGGCATGCGCACGCCACAGGGAGGTCCCAGCATCCCTCACAGCCCCGGCTCCTCCCCGAAATGTAAGACTCCTGTCTTTATTCAGAGCAGTGTAATTTGTTTTTGTGTGTAACTCATACATTCTCCAGTATGCTCCTGTAACGTCAGGCTCTTGTAAGATATTGAAGGAAATATCACTTTTTGGGAAGGAGTTGGTATCTGGGTCACGCACTCTTCTTTCAAGTTCTCCCCTGAGGTTTCTCTGCTGATTGCAGTTGTGTAAGGGGACTGAGATTGTTGTTTTTTTTTAACATCAGGAGTGGCACTGGAAATGCTCTTTTCTCTGCAAAAAAAGGAAAACAACCTCATACAACCAGATTTTCCACATTGCAGAATAAATGCATGTTGCATGCTGTGACGTGCTGGTAATTTCTGTTTTTGCATAAAACGTGACACACCTGAAGGCCACACATACAGAGTTTTCACGATGATTTTCTTTCAACCTTTTCCTGCAGTGCAGTAAGAAGTGTTATTAAGATTACAAGCTGAGGGCAAAGCAGTACAGAAGAAGCAAAGCTAAAATAGTGTTCAAAAAGAATACAGTGCCATTCATTGCATTATTCATTGATACCTGTACTTTTTGTTGTCATTTTGATTTAGATTTAACAGAGGGTATGGCATGAGGTGTGCAGGAATTCAGACTTATCGTCCTGCACTCTTTGAAACAAACACTCTTGCAGCCATCTAGTGTAATTTGGCTTAATGTCATAGTTGCCAGTCTTGCTTACAGATGCACTAATTAATTCTAGCAGTCTAATTGTCTTTCTACTTCACTCCTGGCATTCCTGTGCTTACACCAGAGACTTCATCTAACGAGTATAAATGGCAGCTTTGCGTTTGTTGTTGTTGTTGTTGCATTGCGCTCCGTTCAGGTGGGGATAAGCAGGGAAAAGCAGCCTCCAAACAGCCAGCTGATTCCCAGCCCAGTCAGAGTGCTGTTGCAGGAACAAGCGATAGTACAGCACAGAGGAAGGAGGCTGTCAGATGCCTAGCTGCCAAGGTACCTCAAAACACACATGTACACACGTGTTTGTATTTCTATACATGTGAGGACTCTCTTTTACAACTCTAACCTTAAAGCAGCAGTTTGACATTTTGGGAAATGTGCTCATATGAGAGGATCAATACCATTCGCCATGTCTGTACGCTAAATGAAGCTTAAGCCAGGAGACGGTCAGTGTATCTTAGCATAAAGACAGGAAGCAGGGGGAAACGGCTAACCTGGCTCTCTCAAAATCCGCCTACCAGCACCTCTACAGTTCACCTATCATCAAGTTATATCTGGTTTCTTTAATACATGAAGAAACTACGGTATAAAATGGTAAATCTTTATTCTATGGCAGGTTATGTGTCGGACTGTTTCTTGGCCAAGAACAGTTGCCATGCAACCAGTGGAGACTCAAGGAAGTTACTGCTTCGAGGGAGTAGCTGTTTGCAATTCTGTTTTTTGTATCGATCACAGTATGTGACATTGATAACATTAATATAGAAGCAAACCACTATTTGCAGTGTAAAGATGTGGGACTTGCTAAAAACACAGTTTTACCCGGGTGGTGCCTTACATCCTGTGTCACACAGAGTGTTGTGTGCCAGATGTGCGCTCTTGTCTTCTGGCATTGGGTCATTGGTGGCGTTGTCACCTGTCAGATAAGCTAAAAAGTTGCTTAATAACCTAATCTTTGCCTTAACCCCAAGACCAAACTCACAGACGACCTCAGGCCAAACTGTAACTTTAAACAGAGATCTTTTTTGTGACCATTTTTACAAAGACACACTCCGAATTTTGCTCTTTGTACTCTTTGGCTACCGCTGTAACCTTGGCACATGTAATCCTTAACTGCAGGTTTCAAATAACCTTTACCTGACTGCTGATAAATTCTCAGATTGACCAACTGACCACCAACTTTATACCACAAAATATGTACAACTAAATAGCGCTATAATATATTGACATTTAGATGGACTAAATGTGTCCAAAAACAAAAATCTACTCAGATGGAGGGGTCTCTTTATTCTGGTATCAGTGTAGTATCTTGTGTCACTAACATTAGATGCCCTGCCCAGACAGGCTTATGAGGCAATACTATCAGTTTGCATGCAGCCTATATATAGGTGTGAGACCAACTATACAAGTTATAGGAAAACATGAATAGTTTATTCTGTATGCCTTCATACTTGACATTCAACAGATTAACTAATCTCATATTGGACAGAATGATTGTATTATTCAGTCTAGTTTGCCTAATTTTCATTGGAAATAAAACCAGCCCACACTTTGCCACTCAGTCCAACTTCTCATTTTCATCAAACTGAAATAATTCAGGATTCTTATTCTGCATTCTTACAA
This sequence comes from Cephalopholis sonnerati, assembly GCA_019142605.1. Taxonomy (NCBI): domain Eukaryota; kingdom Metazoa; phylum Chordata; class Actinopteri; order Perciformes; family Serranidae; genus Cephalopholis; species Cephalopholis sonnerati. The sequence goes on along the minus strand of JAGQAX010000001.1, from coordinate 32,945,676 downwards.
AGGTGCACACAGGTTGTCATATAAAGTAGAGATGCATGATAATATCGGCACGTCATCGGTATCGACCAATATCTGCATTAAAATGAACCAGAATTGGTCAACATGCTTTTTCTTATTTAGTAGAATGAATGAAAGTATTATGAAAAGTAAAATGAAAAGTATTGTATTTCATGTCTCCAGCTGCTAGTGGGCCATTAGGATAAGAGGACGCATGCATAATATGCTGTCGACTCCGCTACAGAAGAGACTTAATGATCACTAAAATTAGGTGGGGAAAAAGTGGATATATTGATATTGGTATCGGTTATCAGTCAAATGAGTTGTTGCATGTCGGCATATCGGACATGGCAAAAAATCCAATATTGTCCATCCCTAATATAAAGTATGAATGTGCACTTAGAGCATGGGCTGAGACAGGACGGTCATGGAGGTCACTGAAGCGTGCACTGCTTCGTCCTGAATCATAGTAATGCTCTAAATGTGGCGTACAGCTCCTTTAAACAAATGATATACAACATGTTAGTGAGCTGTAGAGGTGCCATAAGGCGGATATTGTTCTTTTGCGACAGAGCCAATCACCGGGGGCCAAAATGTCTTCACTTTCTTAAAATGAAATAAAATAAAATATGATACAGGAATATACACACACACACGCACACACACACACACACACACTGCACTTCTGTATGGTCCTTGTTATTTATGCTGTTGCCGAGCAAACTGTTGACTCACCTGCAATTATAACATACAAAAGGAAGGAAGAAATTATATACATATATATATAATACTGACACCATAGGGTTGCCTCTAAATTCAGCCTCTTGTTATTGTTCCTGCACTTCTCTCACCAGATTTGTAAGCATGGTAATATAATACAGCATCATAAACTGTACTGTTCTGTAGGGAGCTATGACTGCTACAAGCCTTCACAAAACATTGAAGAGGGATCAATTCAAAGAGATAAACACGCATCAGCGGTGTTTGTTCTTTAAAGAGCTATGGGGCTGCACAATTGGGACACAAACATTTAATGTCATAGTTTTCTCCTCTCTTTTTGAGCACATGTAGAACATGCTGCTGATTGCATCACATGGATGACATGGAAGCTTCTAAATTTACTAACGTGGCCTCTATAAGAGTTTCCATGGGAACTAGTCAGACTACTTGTGATGGTGAGGATGTTCGCTCAAAAGTAAAATCACTGATGACATTATATGTGGAGCACTCATGGTCAAGGCTGGGGCCTATCTATGAGTGGATACTATTGAAAATGTATATGATTACAGTTAACAGATTACTACTATTAAACTTACACAAAGACAGTTTCCATTTATCAGTGTTTTTGTATTTTCTGCTTTCAGTTTGGCTCCTTTATTGCAAAAATCACCCTTATTAGTAGTGATATGTTTCAATTCTCAGACTCTTGTTTAACCAAGCAGCTCACCTCCAACTCCAAACAAGCCAAGTTTTTACTGAATGTGTTACATAGATACTCTGCAGTAAGCTGTTGAATGAAGCTCTCGTTGTTGAGTTCCACGAGACTATGTTATGACTCAGCTACCTCTATAAGATTTCTGCAAATATGATTTCTGTGTTTATTTCTTGGTGGGATTTTATTGTTACCCGTTATTGTTTTTATATCCAGCGATACTGGTCTTGATATTGTTTTTCTCCTTTTTTCCTAGGATATGAACAGAAAATGTGCCCTGAACAAATGGCATCTGAATTTGTGCAGTAATATTTTTTTTCTCCAGTATTAAAGTAATTTAGGTGGTTATTGTCTGCACGGCGTGAACAGGAAGTGCTGAGGCCAAAGCAGCATCACTTCTCATGATTCAGATTTGCCAAATTGTAAACAAATAGGCTCTAGGATAAAAATAGGAGTCTTAGTAGTTTTAAATTCAATATTCAGACGATCTGCAAGGTGTATACCTCCATGGTCTGGTGTTGAGGCAATTTTATTTATATAGCTCAATATCACACAGGTACAGATTTGCCTCAAGGGGAAAATGCATGGCACAGTGCGTGACTTGACAGTAGATGAAAAGTGACTGAACTCTAAAAAAAGTGCATGCAAAATGGCCAAGAGAGCTTTCAGATTTTTCTCAATTGCTTTCTCATTTTTCTCAACTTTACATTCATATAGGGTTCCTACCATTAAATACACCACCTACAGTTTATAAGAAAAATCATGAATTATGACCCAATGCAAATCTGTTTTATATAATCCCAGAGTTAAACCCCCCCTGATCTATTTCCACCTGCACCATTAGCAGTCTCACAGCAAACACAGTGAGAATTTATATGCAACCATATTTTTGTGAAATAAACAGATACAGATAGCAGCTTTGCATTCTTTCTTTTTCTGGCCAGCAGGGGGCGACTCCACTGGTTGCGAAAAGAAGTCCGATTGTGTAGAAGTGTGTGAGAAAATGATCCTACTTCTCACTTGATTTATCAGCTCAGTAAACATTTCCCTAATGAGTTTAGTTAGTTTCAAGTCTTCTTTAATACAGCATGATGTTCATTTTGTAAATTATGGTCCAGTTTAGAGTATTCTGACTCATCGGGTGTAGACTGTGGGTGTAAGCCTGACACTGGCCGGCTAATTGAGCCAGCATTCTCCTGCCCTTCTGCTACGTGCGTACTACTGTTTTGCCAGGGCACTGTCGCTGCATCCTGGGCTTAGCGCTGCCTCAGGCGATTGTGATTGGTTTAAAGAAAGATAAAAAATCCTGTGGTGTTTATTTCCCATATACCAGAATGATAATAGGTGCTGGGTGCTGACAGCACTGTGGAGGGCTGGCTATATGAGACTACATTTAGAGTAAAATATAGGCCTCGATGAAGCAGGGTATGCCTCCGGGCGTGGCTACCTTGTGACAAATGTCAAACTCAAGGCTTCAAAACGGTAGTCCACAAATAAATGGGTGACATTATAGTCGCTACATCCACTTCTTTTATACATTCAAAGGTTTTTCACCTGCCTCTTTTCTCTGTCAGGTGGTGGCCTACCATTTCTGTCAGGCTGATAACACCTACACCTGCCTGGTGCCAGAGTTTGTGCACAGTGTTGCCGCCCTGCTGGCCAGAGCGCCACAGCTCACCCCGTACAGGGAGCTGCTGGTACAGGAGCCTCATCTACAAAACACACTCAGTTTGCGATCCTGCGTTCAAGACCCCATCGCTGCCTTCCGAAAGGGCATCCTGGAGCCCATGGCCCACCTGCGCAAGGGTAATGAAACCCACACACACATGCACACCACACACATACACACATTCACTTTAAGACAAATGTGATATTCAAGTTTAAAGACCTTTTAAAATTTTAAAATATTATCAGTTTTAAGGTGGAGAACTGTCTGCTTCCCTCACCATGCAATTAGGGAGCCATCTCCTGTGTGAAATAGCCTATTAATGACTCCGTGATGGGCCCATAGATTATTTTCCCTAGTTAAGGTCAACGATTTGAAGCAGTGTAGAGTGTGAAACAGATGTTAGGTCATTTTACATAGGGAAATGATGAGTGTTATTTTTGCCCTGGTGAATCATCAGCATCCCACTGGATGTCAAGGTCACAAAACACTCTGGAGAGGCTGTGAACGTTACGGGCGTATTAGCCACCTCACTTTCACATGATACAGTCAGTCAGCTAGATTGATGTGTTATTATGGCCGGGCCCTCCACAGCCCGAGCAGAGGAGTGTTTTGTCTACTCCATCACTATTAAGCAGGTTAGAAAAAAATGGAGAGCCCTTGTGCCTGAGTGTATGAGTCCTCACGGGCTTGTGGGGATGCATTGACAGTTTAGATTATGTGAAACATGATGGATATGTCCTGTTTGGAACTAATAAACAACAATGGCCTCTGGCCCCTTTCAGAAGAATATAATCAATATCAGCAGTTGGTGCTTTTCTCAACATATCCTGTGCTGGAAAACACAGATGCATCCATTTTTAGCCATGAAAGGCTTCGGATTAAACTATCATACCATCTGTCTTTGTTTCCTTTTAATGTGCTCTTTGCAAGGCTAATTTAAAATATCTGCTCTTTCAATGTGCTTCAACCTGTTTTTTCTCTATATTTTTCTCCATGTGTAATCAGAGCGCAGGCTACCTGAAGAAGATTACATCATATTGGTGGACAGTCTTAATGAGGCAGAATTCCATAAACCAGACTACGGGGACACCATCGCCACTTTCATTACCAAAATAATCTCCAAATTTCCACTCTGGCTGAAGTTGGTGGTCACAGTCAGGACAGGCCTGGTGGTGAGTGAGATTATTATGATTATTTTATTTTATTTTATTTATTTATTTTTACAGAGATCTCTAAACCACAGCACATCTCTCTCAAAGAGTTGGTTCACCCAAATTACATTCAACATTATTTTCTCGCTTATCTCTCGTGGTATCTAGCAATGCATCTAGCCTCAACCCAGCATAGTATTCCCCATGCATGAATGAGCTTCCTCCAAGTGCTCTTATTTCATCCCACAAAAATAAAAAACAAGAAACATGCAGGTTGTTTAAAGCCCTTAGCCTATAGCCTATAGCCTTATTTACACTGAGATCTTGCTACAGGGCCGCTACAAAGTCCCTTCTTTATGCCGCTTTTGCATTTTTACACAGAACCAAACAACAGTGGCAATCATGCTGCCGCAGTGTGTAATTTGAGATGGCGTGACATGTAACACAACAGCGTTGGCCTCTAGTGTAACGTATGCTTCAGCAGCGCTTTAAAATTAAATAACAATAGCATTAACATGACAACAACAATCATTTACCGTCCCTGTTATATGGCAGCTGATCTTGTCCTCTGCTCTGAGGGTAGGGAGCTTCCGGACCTCATTGTCTCCCCAGTTTGTGAACATTTTCAGCCACTCTTCTTTTCTGTGGGTTATCTGCTAACTCCAAACAGCTACTTTGTAAATCTCCCAGCGGTGGATCGCACACAAAATATGTTGTCAAAACATCACACTTGTCCTGTCTGTGGCTCCGTCCTGCCAGCCTTTTACACAGATGTCGATTTGGCGCTGTTACTACCTCCGCTGCTGACATAAAGGCGAGGAAACTCTGCCCCCCCCCCCCCCATTACATGATCATAACTTTAATGAAGTGACACTTTAAAAACAAAAATTCAAAGTGTTATAACCTTGTTATACAAGCAGCTCTTTTGTATAGTGGTCTATGGGGAAAAATGTGTTTGGGGACACGCAAGGGATTTCTATGCCCCTGCTGGAGCAACAGCTGTGACCAGAGGCATTTTATTTTTACAGTTGTCCATCCCTCCCATTCTTGTGAACACAATAACTCAGGAGCACTTTGAGGGCATTTCCTAAAATTTGGTGCAAACGTCCACTTGGACTCAATGATTAGAAATGAGAATGCAGTGATTAGCATTAGGTGGGCAAAGGTCAAAGGTCACTGTGACATCACAAAGCATGTTTATGACCGTAATTCAAATATTCATAAGCTAATCTTGGGTGTCCATCTTGAAACTGTGGTGATCGTAAAGATCATCTGTGCTGTCAGGTTGAAGATGTGTGTGAAGCACCCACACCTTAGAATTTGCAGCAACATACATATTTAAAACGCTGTCTACAGTCGTGGCTACACCTGAGTCTGCCAACCAGTTAAATTACAGTTTGAATCCACCTCTGTCCAGAGGCAAATAACCGCAAGGCGGCACTTCAAGTTTGTTGTTGTACTGCAGTTGGCCACTGTGGAGAATTGGCACCTGGGCTGATTGGCAGCACCATATTATTAGTTTTTTAATATATCCATGGGAGATCCCCACTTCTCAACCAATGTTAGCTGTGATAGCCTCCAGCTCCTGCCATCCTCATAAGAATAAGTGGGTAATAGGTAATAGAAGTATAATTGGATGTGTATTTCCAGACAAATTGTGCAGGTTACTGTTGTAAGGTCTGTGGGTCATTGGGAGTAACAGGGACGCTGCATGGGGAAATAGTAATTGCTTTTGAATTTGAATTATTTTTAAATGCCACAGATTAAATTGCATTAATCTCTGTTATATTGAGATGTAGACTGTGGCCTGTAAAAGCTCCTTTGCTTTTTTTTCCCCTTTCAGCACTGAGCAGAGCTGCTCACTTTATGGGATCTGCGTAGAAATCTCACAACCTGGGCAAATAAAACTATTTACTGTCGATGGGTAGATACCACTGGAAGAAAGTGAACTGAGAAAATAGGATTTTGAATTTTGGGTGAACTAACCCCACTTAACTCTAACCTTGCCTCACATTATCCAAGTGACATCCCTGTACATGCTATTTTTGTCTTAGCTCACTGCACACACTGTGTAGTTCAACGATGTGCTTTTACTGCCATAGTATAGACATTGGGCTTTTGGCACTGTCGCTCTCTCTAGTCTGATGTATTTTCTCAATCCGGTTGGTAATCCCACCAAACAGCGGGCGCATCTGTCCAACGCCAAAGCCAAGCCTCCAAATGCTGCATGGATTACGCCCTGAATGGATGGTAATACTACTGGGAGTCTGCTGGGAGTCTGGAGCTTGACAGCCAGCCAGCCTGTTACATAATTTGATTAGTGATTGGGAATACACAAAACACATTTAGGGTCATTTTCTTCATGATACATTTGAAGTCAGCAAGCGTTAAATACTGAAATTTAAAGATGAAGAGTACAGCTATTATCCCACCCTCCCATTATCCCCCATTCCTGATTGGATCATCACTCACTCTTTCCCTTTTTTACCAGCCATTTCACAGGGACTCTTGTGTAACAACCTGGATATTTCACAAACGTTTTAGAAAGGGTTAAGTGGAGCAGAAACCACGACCACAAGTCAATTACTTGTCATTGAACCAAAATGCTGTTCTTTGTTAATGAGGAACTGAGCTTTTTTTTTTTTTTTTTTTTTTAAATCAGTCATAGCTGGTTTTGGCCGGTGTTGAGCAGTTGAGGATGGCAAGAGAGGAGATGAAATGTGACTCTGAGAGATGCCTGTGAGCAATGTTGGAGCTTGAGTCATTGTCACACTATTTACTGTACTGTATCCCATGGCTCTGCGTGAGTCAGAGGCAACGGCATCTGAGTAATGGGTCCTGATTTTGGTGCTTTTAATTTGTCCTTAGCTAATGCGCCAAAGACATGCTACCTACTAGTCTTTAAATACTGAAGTGACTGTGCTTGTGTGTGCGGTTTCTGTTTTTACCATCAAGCACCCATAATGTATCCGTTTTCTTCTCCTACAGGAAATCACTACCCTCCTTCCCTTCTCTGGCATCTCTCTGGACATCCTGCCAGACAGCAGCGATCTGGGAGCTGACCTGAGCGACTACATCCATCACCGGGTCAGCAACAGCTCTCAGGTCGCCACTAACGTCACCACACCAACAGGCTCGGCCCCTGATCAGCTGCTCCTCAGCAAGTTCAGCAGCCACCTGTCAACCCGGAGCCACGGGTCCATCCTCTACCTTCAGCTGACCCTGGATCTGTTCCACAAGGGCCACCTGGCTCTGAAAGGAGGAAACTACCTGGTGGTGCCTGTGTCTCTATCAGAGGTTAGACATGTAGAGCATTGAGTTCCAACAAGCAAGGTTTATTTGTACCCAAGAGGAACTTGGGTCCTGTTTGGTTCGGTTCAGTCAAACTCAAGTTTGTTTGCCCCCTAAGTGTGGTTTGTTTGGGCAGGTGTGAACACAGCAATCACACTCAGGTGTGCACCAAAACAACCAGACCGAGACCTTCTTGAAGAGGTGGTCTCAGTCCGGTTACAAACAAACTCTGGTGTGGTTCATTTGTGGTGAGAACGTGTTCCGACCTTGATCCGAACCGACCCAAATGCATTGTTTAGGTTAAACATGAGCATGTTACAGTCCTGGAGGATTATTAATGTGCGCCTCCTCCTGTACTGCCTTAATATGCACATTCAGCACATCCAATGCATCAAAACATTGTTTTCTAGTTGGAGCCGCGCCTCGTTTTAAAACTGTATGGTTTGACTCAAATGAACAATGACAGCAATATAGTCCACGATGAGCAGCGCTAAAATCAACCTGCGTAGTTGTCCCTCCATTGTGACATTAGAAAGTGTCACATTTATCTTACAAGTGTACTCTTCTTCAACGTTTGTTTTTAGTTCCTGGATTTTTCCCGCATGGAAATTCTGACCAATCGAGCAGCTTTTTCACGCAGACATTTTATCTGGTCCGCTTGTTAATGCTGCCATGAGAACACAAACCAACTCTAGGCAATTATGCAACTTTGTAACAAAATTAGTCTCTGATTCAGACCAAAGCAAGACAACCCTAGGTCTGAAAGCACCCTAAAAGAATGGATAAGTAGCTGAACTAGATAGCTTAAAGGTACGCTTTGAAAACACTGAATTAGCGCCTCACGAATGGCATCAGGTACATCATATTACATACCATAAACATGCAGGTTAGGTTAATTGCTGAATAGTTGTTACCATAATGTTACAAAGGATATATTTAGAAAAATAAACATGGTGATGACGTACCTTAAAATAACTGGAAGTTCACAGGGTTTCAAACAGGACACAAACACCAGTCTCTTGGGGGAGAGTTCTGTACTTGTCCACGATCCCAACCTGCTTTTGCTCTTTATACTCCTTCCTCCTTTATTACTGTCTGCGCATTAGTCATGTGATCACAGTCTTACTGATTACTTGGGTTATGTATGAAGTACGATTTCATGGTTATATATGGGTTATATTGGAATTACGGTGCATTACTTTTTGTGGGTATATGTACGAACAGCGCATGGGAACAGCCTGCTTTAAAGTTGATAATTAACAGCTCAAATTGTTAGCGTAATCCGTAAATGGTTAAAATAGTTAATGTTGACAAAAAAGGTTGCCAACCATTGATATCGAGTAATGTGTGTTGCATTAAATGATCACTTACTATGTAAACTACACTGTTGAATCCTCTAACGCTAAAAGACACATTTTACCTTGAGTGTATTTTTGGACTCACCTTCCTCCTCCTCATCTGGTCAAGTTCACAGTCTAACACTTAACACTTGTCAGTCATCCCGGTGAGCTGTCTGCCGTGAAATGGCATCTCGCCTGAGGCTGAAGCAATCAATGTCCATAAAATCCCCACACAGGGTACACAGGCGGCAGCCATTGTTCAGACATGTTGTTCACAAAAAACAACTAAATGTGTACTCGCATGCTTTTCAGGCAATAAAAAAATAAAAATGACAGGATCAAAGACTTTATACAAAGTGCCAGAAATAGTCCACAGTGACAAAGTAAATGACAGACACATCTTAATATTACATAATCATCAATGTAAAATAGGACAACAGATGAGCAAGTGTTGGTATACACACAAAGGGCTGGGAATGTGATGATTTTAAGGTTTGATAATGGATGTGGAAGAGCATGTATAAAGGTGTGCTTAAGATGCGTAGGCCCAGGTCGTGGGCATTACAGTTAAATACAACAGCTTGTGTAGGAGTACAATATGGATCATTTAGTAGAATTTAAAATTTAAATTAGTTTCAGAGATCAACTCAAAATGATCCCAATTTACCAGACTTATGATGTGTCTGGAATGCTTACACTAATTATTTTAAACAGGAGTGTTTTACCTTTTTTATTGTTATTTTTTCTGTAATTGACGTGCTTACCTTCAGGATTTTGCACATGAGCTTCCAGCAAAGTTGTCAATACTCTAAAGATCCAAGTTGCACGATACCTGGGGCTACAAGATTGACCTATCAACTCAAATCATGGTGGAAAATTGGAGGCCAATAGGCTGCCTAGCTTGCATTATCTCCTTTTTGCAGCGGATGGTCTCATTAGTCCAAATGATATAATATATTCACCATGCAACCGTGACCACCCACACACAACATTTGTTGAGTAGTTGTTCTTACTAACTCTAACTCGTGGAAAAATGTAAATCCATTACAGCCTGACAGCATCATTAACCTTCTGAATATCTGTTAGGTGTACCTGCTGATGTGTCGTGTGAGCTTTCCGGATAAAGAGGTCTTTGAACGGGTACTTCCGGTGCTAAATGTGGCACTGGCATCTTTGCACCCACTGACTGACGAACAAATGTTCAGGGCGCTGAATGCAGGCAGCGTGAGGGGGGAGCTGGAGTGGAAGGACTTCCAGCTGAGATTAGACAGCCTGGCTGGATTCATGGTAAGACTCTTGATATGACTGCGTGGAGGGCTACATAATGATGCACGATTCTGTGTTTGTTTTGCTGTGAAGTACATAATTTTCCCTTACATGTAGGAATTTAGAGGCATCCTTTATCTGAAGCACTTGCAGTATTTGGACTGGTAATAAGGGACATCCTATCTCATCAGTTAATTGTGCCTTTATATATTAAGACATTTTCTCTATCGTGTGTGTTTTTAGGTGAGACGTAGAGATGGCACACGGATGCTGTGTCATCCCTCCTTCAGAGAGTGGCTGGTTTGGAGAGCAGATGGAGAGAGCACTGACTTTCTGTGTGACCCAAGGTGAGACTAAAAGTCAAATGTCATACAGCGAAAGATATTTAAAGGGAACCTTCGTTATTTTTTAACCTGGACCCTGTTTTCCCCATGTTTTTGTGTCTAAATGACTAATGAAGACAACAATATTTAATTTGGTCTGGTATTGAGACCGTTGTAGCCACACAGCAAAACAGGCTGCAATGTAGTCTCTATGGGCAATTGTGCACGGTCAATTTACATTTACTACAAGTGCTTGTTTTTGCCGTTAACAAGCTCGGATTGTTATTATAAGTGCCTGACAACATTTCAAAAAGGACCCTACAGAGAATTAAAAAGGTTTCCCTTACCTTCAGCTGATTCGGTCTGCCAATGCGTACGTGCCAAGAACTGCAGTTCTGTGAACGGCCACTTGAGGGTGTCTCCAAAAGTGAGTCAATATCTGTAGACCTACATGTTAAAATGCCCAACTTACCAGCAAAAATAAACATGTTTGCAGCCTGGCACAAATAAAATTTTTTGGTCTCTGTAGCTAATTTCCTTATTCATGATAAGTGTACAGGGGCTGAATATTTACATCACTCACCCGCTTAGATGTTATGAAGGCTTAAAGTTACACTGCCGCTTTGAGTGACAGGCTGTCTGAGAGGAGTCGCTACAGTCTATAAATCAGATCCACCCCTTGCCCCTCCACAGCCAAGCTGACAATAGCTGAAATGCCGAACTCGAGGCTTCAAAACGACAGCCACCTCCATTATTTTACACAGTGTATGATTTAACCAAGTTGCGCTTAAGTAGAAGTCTTGTTCTAAAATATATTTTTCCACATTGTCACAATCAGCTAAATATTCAGCCATGACATTGAAAATATTTTAGATAACACAAAACTATACTTTCTGTACTCCAACACAAACTCTCCTCAGCACTCATCTCTCTAACTCTTCCACTGCTGTTTTTTCTGCAACAAGTCACCTCTCACTAGATTTCAGAACGAGACTTTGTCACAATGACAAACAGACCAGCAAAAGCTAAGGAAAAACATTTCATTACTCTGTAGGGTCTTTTCCATAATGTTGTCAGACACTTCTGATAACAATCTGAGCCTGTCAGTGGCAAAAAAGAGCAGTTTTAATGGATGTAAAATGATGTTGCACAATTATTATGGTACCTCTACAGCTGCTGCGGTCTCTCTCAATACTGGACTATACAGAATTTTAAAAACTGTTGTTCCCATTAGTCACTTAGACACACAAACATGGGAAAACCTGGTTCCCTTTAAGATGCATGTACTATAACTCAGTTGTAAATACACCAAGAAAAAAGTGTGTAAATTCTTGTCAAAAAAGACATTTTTATTGGTAGTGTAACTAAGTCAACGTCTGATAAAAACTACTATGCACGTGCCTACAGGAGTGGCCATGCTCTCCTGGCCTTCATGTTCTCCAGACAGGAGGGCAAGCTGAACCGGCAGCAGACTATGGAACTGGGACACCACATCCTCAAGGCTCACATATTCAAGGTAACAGGAACTGAGGAGCTATGTTTGTGACTCATTCATGTAGGTTTTTGACCAGAACTGATTGTTCTGCTCAACCCTTCTGAATCACATCGATTCCCAAAGGCTACATGTACACAAGAACCTGCACTTTGCTGTATATTGTTGCACAGAAACACACCAAGACACACACAAATAAGAGTGAGCCCCTGTTCACTAACATCACCCACACACATTAGCACTGCTCAGATCCATAAAACGCCCATGGTACAGTGGATATTGCACTGTTTGCATGCATGGCTTGCACTCTGTATATACTGCTTTACTCCTGGGACACAATTCAAATTCTGCACCACAGATCTCATCTGAGCAAGTTTAATCTCTTCATTCGTCTCTCTTTCTATCTGTCTGTGTCTCTTTCACACACTCACAGGGTCTGAGTAAGAAGACTGGCGTGTCCTCCAGCGTTCTTCAGGCAATGTGGGTGAACTGCAGCACAGACAGTCTGTCCGCTGCGCTGGCCTCCCTGAGGAACCTGTATACACCTAACATCAAGGTGACATGCATGTGTTCTACATCAAAAAGTACTCATGCAACCAAATATAACTCATATACAGAGATATACTGGTAGTTTTTTTTGCAGATGCAATTAGCACTCAGATGTCCATAGCCAACAATGCTTTTTGCACCTATGTGTATATATACTCCTGGGCATCTTAGCAACGTCGAATATGACGTCAACATAAATGGGTCTATTCAGCTACTCTGCTGCACACAGTGTTCATTGAGCAGCTATATACATCCTAAAACTGAAAATAATAAGTCAACCAAGTCTGTAATAACAAGCTAATGTTGACTCAAACAAGTCTCAAATCCTAGTCAACCTCCTGTGTGAAAGTTCTGAGCTTAACCCATTTATCTTACTTCCTCTGTCGACTGTCTCACTCGTTATACTACATCACCTGACTCTCTGACAGTACATTTCTATGTTTTTTCTCGTAAATTTAGCACTTTAATCTTAAAGAATATCCAAGATTGGCAAGTAGTAGCCCTAGCCTTGACCTCTTTGCCCTAACCCTGACCGCCTCTGACCTTGACGCGTTGACATGACAAGTACTAGCCAATGACAGCACGCAGTGGGATCCAGGGATGGGTGTAAATAGCCGAATAGCTGCAGTGTAACTACTCTCACCTGGGTGCAAATAGACACTGTATTTTTTTTTTTTTCATCCTGCAGGTAAGTCGCCTGTTGATGCTAGGTGGCGCTAGCGTGACCTGGTGTACAGAGGTGGTAGGACACGCACCCATTCTTGCCGTCCATGCCCACCTGGGGCACGTGGAGATGGTGGCTCTGCTGCTTGAAATGGGCGCTCCCGTGGATGGAACCACTGACAGCGGCATGACGCCCCTCTGTTTGGCCGTTGCTGCAGGACACGTCGACATCGTCAGCCTGCTCTGCAAGAAAGGGGCCAAGGTCAGTGCCATTTCTGTGCAAAGAGGAGGAGAGGCATATGTGGGTTTGGAGGGCGTGACCAGTGTAATTACCATGGAAAAATCAGATTTCAATCTGTGACAGATAAAGGTGTGTTCCAGTACCCACACTACCATACTATTTACTATGCAAGAAAAAGATTTAGTGTGTCCCAATACATAGTATGTCAAACTCAAACGCCAGAAATACCAGGTTGTTCAAATGCATCCTGTCGCAATTTGCAGTATGCAAGCCAGCATGTTTTTTTTTTTTGGGGCTATTCTGACCCACAATCCTCTGCACAGCAGAAGATGCGTCACATCGACTGGGCTGCAGACAGATGACAGCTCATTGACAGCTGACAGACGCTGCAATGACTATAATCAATCAATCAATCAATCAATAACAAACAATCTACAATGTATGCAGTTATAACTTAAAAATTAAAACTACATACATACACACATTGCAAAGGTACTACAGCAGAGCTCTCCTGGTTGACCTCCATGTCTGGCGAGCTTGGCAAATGGCATCTTGTTGTATCTCCAAGGTAACATTAAGTGATAGCGTTAAGATCTGTTGCGATCCACATCGCATACTTTTGCTTTTTACTTTGAAATCTGCGCTACAGACTGCAACAGATAAATGAGAGGGTTTGAGTTCAAGGTGCAGTGTTAAGACCAAGTAGTGTGTTCCTATTTTATACATACTTCATGCAACAGTGCACTTTGTAAGGGCAGCTGCAGTACATACTGATAGTAAAAAGAAAAAGAACACGATTCAGAAACAGCCTCTGTCTCTTAGTACCTTTACACCAGTGGTATCCTGACCAGCCCTGCTTTTACATCCACCACAGTTCCAGGATCTATTCTGGGAGACAGATGACATAAACAGGTCTGATCTAGGCCAGCGTATTACGGGCACCAGCCAGCACCAGTGTTGTAAGTCCTTCTGTGTACCCCTTTATGCCAGGTGGGCCACGCTGATAAGAGTGGCCAGTGTGCGCTGGTGCATGCTGGGCTGAAGGGCCATGCAGAAATCATCAGCATCTTGCTGGGCCAGGATTGGGGAGCAGAGATCCCCACTGACCCACAGCAGCACCACAGCAATGAGACTGTGACTGGGAAAACACAGGCAGCACAGCAGGCGGTTACAGCTGCAGCTAGTGTGGGACACACACAGGTACGTATCAGTTCAAGGTCCTCGTGACAAAACACTCTGCCGAAATTCATTTTTGTTATGTAGAGCATGGTGCCTGTCCTTGCTGGACATAGAGGATTTATTAGATGCGCTTTGCTGTGGTCAAGGTCTGTGAGTGCTTTGGTTTTCTTTCTGCACAGCGAGCGAGCAATGCAGAGGACTGTAAAATTGTGTTTTCCTGCAGGTGGTGAAGAGCTTGCTGGACTTGAAAGATGAACAGCTGGCAGTGCAGATGGACGCTCACGACTCTCTCTGGGGAGAAACGGGTGCATTTCTCCTATCAGTCAGATAAATTTAGCTTTCTCACCTCTTTCTGTCCATCAGTGTGGATCTATGCTCAAGGGCTTTAGAGGTGCATTTTAGGCACACTCTGCCATTCAGTGCGATGAATAAATATTTAACAGCTAATTTACCTGTATACAAATGCACAGTGAGCTCTTTGAGTGGAGCTGCAGGAGCTCAGGAGTACCCACTTACTGGTTTCAATATTATGATTTCAGGAGGCTCTGGCTGATGTCAAATTGTTGATTTGATTGTGAAATATATATATATATATATTTTTGTTTTTGGCATCACATTTATCACACAGAACATCTCATCCAGCCACATTTGTAGCATCTAAAAAGCCACTATTATTCAATTGTGATACTTTTACCTCTATCACAGATGTGATAGTGCAGCCTGCAGAATTCTGTTAGGTTCATTTCCTGAAAGCATGTCGGATGAAGCCTGTATCTCTGCCCGCAGCACCATTAGAGTGTAATTCTATTACACAGTCCCCTCCAGTGCTGAGATGGAAAAAGTGAGGGCATGAAATACCCTCTGAAACACTCACCTTTGCATGTACAGTACACTGCTCAGGCCTTGTTTTATGTCTCTGTTTAGTGTAACTATCACTGGATTAAAGTCCATTTGCACAGATAAAATGATCAGTCAAGGATACAAGTCTCATTACTTAACCAAAGATTTGTACTTCCTCAAGGATTCTAATTACCTAAGACATTAGTGTGTGTATCACAGCTTTTGAATATTCTCTTTAATAAGAAAACAGTTTTCGCTGGTTCACTTTGCACATTTAAAGCCTCACTAACCCTGTTACTACTTTGTGCAGCTGTACAAAGTCACCTCAAACAAAGACCACTACACAGTTTTGTTTTTTTCTTTGTCGCATATATGACGATAACTTCTCTTTGAAGGCGGTAATATACTATCGATTTGCTCACTGAAGCATGAGGTCACATGAAACATGATGTCATTTATCAAGGGTACTTGGAGGTTAGGGAATGGCATCAATACCTTGCCTCTATCCTCAGCTGCTCAGTTAGCTGAAGGACTCCCACAAAAAATTGCCCATTGTTTGACAAAGTAACACTGGCTGGTTAAGGAGGATGTGAGTTATCTAGTGTGTAGAATTATGATTGGAGCCTTTGTTTGGTTTTGTTGTTGAGGAGGAGGAAGACAGAAAGCGCAGCTGTCTTTGAGCAATTTCGATCTTTAACACTTGTCAGATGTCTAGATTTGTTTTAAAACAGAAAATACAACACCTGTGTTTGAATCAAATAGATTATGGAAATGACCAACCTTGTTTTTCTCTCTGTCTCTCACTCCTGCTTCTACCTCTCTCCCAAATGTGTCAATTACATATTCTTCTCCGCCTCGTCGTCTCATCTCTGTGCCGACCCTCTGTCTGTCAGTGCTGAGCGCGGCAGCAGGAAGAGGGAGGCTGGAGGTGTGTGCGTTCCTCCTGGAAAGGGGGGCAGAGCTGGAGATAGCCAACCGCAGGGGGATGGTCCCGCTGCTTAGTGCCGCTAAACATGGACACACACAGGTGGGGAAGAATCTGTCCCCTGGAACAGGATGTTCTTCATGTAACCAGTTCTTTCTTTTCTACATAATAATTTGCCTTCCTTCTCCAGGTTGCAGAGTTGCTGCTGAAGCATAACGCAGATATCAACGTGAATGAGAAGCTGGGTCGCACTGCACTGATGCTGGCTGCCTCTGAGGGCCACCTGAGCACTGTTGAGCTCCTACTGTCAAAGGGTGAGAGTCCCCACCTTCCAAATAATACTTGTGTTGCCCTGTGCCAACAGCATGACCAGCCCAGTTAGGATTCCTTCAGTGCTCACTGTACAGAAGGTTTTTCCTGGGAGCCAGATTATCAGCAGAGGTCTCTTCCTCCCCAAAACAAACGGACCAGATGAGTAAAACTGGTAAAACACTGAATAAATTAGTTTCACATTACAAATCTGTGTTTTTCTGATGCTGTTCGGCTTGTCGCTGATAGGCCGCTAGCCCAACACCTGCTAATGTGTGGTCACCTGTTTTCTCTGATAATTTAAGATCCAGACGTTCAGTAAGTTTTTACCAGTAGCCGAATTATCTGTCTCTTCCTCTCCAAAACAAACAGACCTGAAGATACAGACCAGTAAAAACACTGAACAAAGCAGTTTCACATTAAAAAAAACTGTTTTTTGGACACTGTTCGCCTCATCATGGAGGGGCAGCTGACTATATTAGCCTTAGTAAAATTGTGAATGGCCCAATCTAGAGCCAGTGATTGGTTTGTCCATTCTGGGCTACTGTGAAAACACTCTGTGGACATGTACCCACTGCCTATGTAGATATAAACGGCTCATTTTAAGGTAACAAAAAACACAACAACTCTTATTTTTAGGTGATTATACACAAAAGAAAACATACTTACTATATTCCATTTCTGCCAATATGTCTCCTTTATCCTACACTGGACCTTTAAGATGTTTACTGAATGCATATGAAGTGTAGAACAATGTTTTCTTTGTGGTCCCAGGTGCCTCTCTGTCCTCGGTTGATCAGGAGGGGTTGACTGCAGTTAGCTGGGCCTGTCTGAAGGGACAGAAAGGTGCGGTGCAGCTTCTGGCAGAGGCAGGCGCAGACCTGAACCACCCAGACAGACAGGGACGGACTCCTCTTGACCTCGCTGCCCTTAACGGGGATGCAGACACAGTGGGTTTCATACTGTTGTTTGGATGACATCATATTGACAATGGAAATACTCAAAAACTTTGAAATATTTTTATTTGTTTAATATTACTCACCAAAAAGATGAATTTTCTTTTCTCTCTGTGGTTGAAATGCAGTTTATAGACCTTGGTAAATGCGTACTTGTACCACACAGCTATTTTGGACAAATTAAATAAATCATAATTACAGAAATAATGATGATAATCATTTCCTCTGCGACACAGGATGTCAATTTGCAATCATAGCTCATGCAGAGTAAAAAACTTCAATCTGAGCATTTTGACTCCCATTCATGCGATCTATTGATCAGCAGGAGAGTAATCAAAACTATCTGATAATTAAATATTTTTCAAAATCATCAGGATATAAAAGGGCACACAGTTTTGTTGCTAATGTCTGCTAATGCAGCGAGGCAAACTGTTTGTAATCAACCAAATCACTGAAATATCTAACAACCTTTTTATTGCTGGAATCTTCAATTTTAAATATAAATGTAAAATGTTATTATTCTATGCACGACCAGGTGCATTGCCTGGTGGAACACGGAGCCGTGCTGGAGAGACCCGACAACAGCAGTACCAGAGGCTCAGACCGGACGGTTGGCTGCCAGAACCCGGCCCTGGTGGCCTCGGTCCTTAAGAAGGGATCCAAGATGGGTATAAACACCAAGCTTACCATAGCAGCCTTGTAGGAGATTCCACCTCTAGGAAATTTATAGTCAAAAGAAAACGTTCCAAAAACCATTTAATTTTATACGACACACTTAAACATCTCCTATATCCACAGCATAGCATTTAAAATGAGCATAAAGTTGAATCAACACCTCTCAAGCTGAACCCGCTACTCAGAGTGTATTCATATTTGTATGTGACTTCAATCAATGAAGACTCACTTAGATAGATTTGTATTATGCGCTGTATATTTGCACCTGCATGCTCTGCATTTATATCACTTTATATTTCAATGCAGCATATTGTTACTCTGTATTCTGCAGCACCTGCAGTTTTACATCCACATCTCTAACTCCCTCTTCACCTCTCCCTCTTTTCTCCACCCTCGGTCGCTCTCCTTCGTCAACCAAAAGGCTACAGAACGGCTCCACATGATCGATCAGGTACATGATTTATGTAAGACACAAAGTATATGAGACAAGGCGAGACGCTTAATAGAAAGATAAATATTTGTACCCCTCTATCAGGTCACGCTACATGGGCTATGGCTTCCTCCAAACCGGACATTCTCCTCATCCTGCTGCAGAAGCTGATGGAGGAGGGCAACATGCTTTACAAGGTATGTTGTGGTAACTGTGTTGTGAAGACTTCAAATGAGATGTTTTTGCGGATTAGTTGTCAGCAATAGTCTTGACTTCTCCCCCTCTTCCTGTGTGTTTCTCAGAAAGGACGCATGAAGGAGGCAGGCCAGCGTTATCAGTATGCCCTGAGGAAGCTACCTCGTGAGGGGCCAAGGAGAGGAGCTGAAAGGGCTCAAAGACCTGCGGGTCTCCCTCTATCTAAACCTCTCCCGCTGCCGCAGGAAAACCAATGTAAGGCCCACAGCTGCAACAAACTGCTCATGCACTATTTAACATCGGCAGGTTTATTAGACACTGAGGGGAATGGCAGGAGGGCTGGCAAGGCAAAGTAGATGGTTCCTTAAGATATATAATTTATCTGTATCAACATAAAAAGATAATGTCAGCACCGGTATAGCTCACTGTAAAAATATCTCTGCTTTTCAGATCTAATTTCAAGTCTCCCCGGTAAACAGAATGTACGTGTAAGACCTGGAAGCAGGTGGTGACATAATGAATAACTGCGTGCTGTTAGTGTTGAGATAGATGTGCGTGGCCCGCAGCCAGGTTTGGAACCCACCCTGGTGATGACAGACGTCCTAACAGACTGTGTAAAAATGCCATCCTTAGGGTCACTGTGGCCGATGAATAATGGAGCAGATAATGTGATGTGATAAGGTCACTCTCCCTGGCAGACCGAGCACAGTCTCTTTCTCTGTGTCTCAACAGGGGGTTATTTACAGTGGAAGTGCGAGTGGGCCGGCTAAATCCACATATTATAACAGAATGCAGGCAGTAAGGGCCGGCAGAGAGACTACATGATACCGTCATTAAACATTCAACAGCAATGTTCACAATCTCACATTCAAGGCTGCCATTTTGATCTCACTCTCAAGGACAGAATCACAATGTGTTCGTGTCATTAAATATTCACCTGAGAGAGTGATGATGAGAGCAGAAAACAACAAGCAGCTCTCTGTCTGTTTCTCTGCCTCCCTCACTCTGTTCCTAGTCAATAAAAATGATTGCAGCGTGACTTCTGTTTCATTAAACTAGCTTCGATCTTCAGATCCATATAATGAAGATGCAAACACAAACACTATTTTTATTGGAATGGCGTCTGATTATTTGTGCAAAACAAACACTTTGCAGTCTAGTCCCTTAAACACACAGCTGATCATACAGCGGGTTTGTTTGTTACTGTGCAGCATCTAATGTTTAAATCAAACACTAAATGCACTTTCTCTCTGAAAATGCAGGATTTTGGCATAGCTGAGGAGTTTGCAACAAAAGCCCTGGAAATCAAACCAAGGTCTTATGAAGCATATTACGCCAGAGCACGAGCAAAAAGGAGTAGCAGGTATATTAAATATGAAGTATATTATTTCAGAGCAGTATCACTTTGCTCAATGAAAACTCATTCTTGTGAGAATCAGCAATTCACTGGGAAGCTACGTCTCTGTGGCTCTGTAAATTAAGTATTTTTAAAGTTCCTTTGTTCATTCTCTCTGTCCTCCCCAGGCAGTTTGCTGCAGCGCTGGCAGACCTCCACGAAGCAGCACGACTCTCCCCGTCCAACCGGGAGATCCGGCGCCTGCTGGTACGGGTAGAGGAGGAATGCAAACATCATCAGAAGGCATCAAGCAACAACATGGCACAGGGTTACAACAGGGACCCTCACACCCACCACCATCAAGCCACAGAGGAGGAGGCAGACGTCTATTCACAGGGAAGTCTAGAGAGGCAAGTCCCCGCAGAGCAGACTGACGCAGACAAGGATGAAGAGAAGGAGGAAGGTGAGGAGGCGAGCCTACAGTGTGGGAAAAGCCCAGAATTTTGGCCACTGAATCCATACGCTCCAAACAGGACTCTCCCTGGAAGTGCGGCCTTTAGTTTAGGAGATCAGTCGCCATGTTTCCCTCCAGAGGAATACGTGCAGAACCCACTGTTTGTGGACTTGCCCGAGCCTGTTCCTGTGACCAACAGGCAGAGCCAGAACCAGGGACTCAGCAGAACTCATCACCACTGCCACTCCCTCCAGTCAGGCAGAGTTGGGGGCAGGCCTCTCTCTCTGTGTGGCCCCTCGAGCCCTCTACCAGGAAGACACATGTCCACCTCACTGAGGCCCGCTCCGGTGCTGGGTATTGACATCGCTCATGGATTAGCCAATGAACACTCTGGACACAGCCCCACTGAGCTCTATCACCCCATGTCCCCCAACAGCTCCTCCCCACCCGGGCCTCTCCAGATGTACCAACCCCGCTCCTCCAGCTTCTCCAGGGGCTCTGACAGACTCTCCACCCACTCTGTGGCTCTGGATGGCCTGGCTCTTGCTCTGGGGTCTAGTATGGACGTTAGAAGGGAGGGTGGTGGAGGAGGAGGAGGAACTGCAGGCTCAAGAGGCTCCAGCTCCAGTCAGGCCTCCAGTGGGAATCTGTCAGATGGCGGCAGGCAGCAGGTGCCAGAAGCTCCCTGCCCCATTAAGAGCAGCGGCAGCTTCAAGACAAAACCAGAGCTTAAGCCTCGGCCCTTCATGGGAGTAATGGACAAATCAGTGCGAGTCCAGGGTCAGCAGACCTCTGGCCTGAGCCGACAGGGGCAGGGAGGAGGGGCGGAGAGTTTCAGTATGTCAGTAATGGAGTTTCAAGGGTTGAACAATGAGTTCAAACGCGCTTCATTCCAGGAGCAGCAGAGCCGGGAGTTTGGAGAGCGGATCCAACAGCGAGAGGCGAGAGGCACCACGTCCTCCCAGCTACGCTTCCCTGAAGGAAGACACAGACAGGCGAGCCTCACCAGAGACAACCCGGCTCTGCATATGGCTCCCATCAAACCCAAGCGCTCATTTATAGAGTCCAACGTCTGAATATATCGAAGCACAGATACAGGCTGGTTTTAACAAACTTATGTCCCACATAAGGTAGCAAGGGAGGCTGGTTTGAGAACAGCTCCCTTCCCTGAGCCTGTTTTGTAGAATAATGCTGCTGCACTGCATTTACAATCTAGAACCAGTGTTCAACTCAGGCTACTATGCTTTTGCTTACATGTCTACAGCTACACTAGTGTATTCAAGAAAACCAGACATACCTTAAGTAGGGATTTGAAAAAAAAAGTAGTATATTGTCTCAACTTTTAATTTATTATAACAAATATAGAAGTCAGAGAAAGCTTTGTGCACGAATATAAAAAAACCTCATGCTATTAGTTGCAGGATATGACCATTTCTATTGTCAAGTGTCTTTTAAAAAACATTTATATTTGTACGGTGTACACTATATTTGCAGATTATATATTTCCCTGTAAGTGGTTATCTGTCAGCATTACAGGCTTCAGACGAAATTACTTTGTGTGCTTGAGATTCTTTTTCTTGGTACATTTGATAAAAAAAAAAAGGAGCTGTACATGACATTGTTGGAAACTTCTTGTCATAATCTACTATTGAACTGACTGCTTCAATATTTGCAGTATGTTATTTATTTTTGCATAGCAGAGAACATATTCATATGAAGTGTTTATTGGTTTATTTGGACACAGAGAGAAAGAGAGAGCATTTACACTGGCAGCAGTCGAGGATAGAAAATTTTAAGACTTCTTACACTGCTGTATGTCCATAGTTGTCATATACCCCCTTTCAGAGTCATACTATGGATTACAGAATGTTACCACATCATTATTGTGGTATAATAAAATATTAATGGAGGACCACATTTCTACATCTACTTCTTTCACAGTATAATCCATAAAATGTTATAAGCTTCAGAGTGTGTATGGATGGATAAAGTTTTCACAGTACAGCCCAACTTATCAAACTGACATTGAACCACACCATCAAAATAAAGTACTTGTATAAAAACGCAGACATTGCAGTTTCTGAATATTGCACAGATGACTACATTAATGTCATTACATCATTAAAAGCTGGATGTTAGCTTGCACAGGGGAGTAACGCCTCATTTCCACATAGCTCTGTGTACATAAGAGAGTCAACCTGGAGTCCATTCACTCCTAACATAACCTCCGTTATCTTCAGTGTGTTTGCGAAACTACTATTTTTTTATACATTTTTTGCTCTGGAATTTGCTTGAGTACAATAAAAAGCAAAAAAATAAATTAGCCAAAAGATACATGAATTTGAAACAGCTCTATTTAGGTATTTTTTTTCTACATGAAAAGTTTAATGGCATGTTTAGACCGGCCAACCTCCTCACTGATTTGTCACCATGCATAATTGGTCCTGTTTTTGTCTCTGTGCTGCTCCATGCACTTATTCAGCAAGACTGGACGGTGAAATTAACTGCATAGATACATACAGAGTTGCATCTCCTTGTGTTGAACACTGGGGGCACACTCTGTATACTACACCCAAATATGGACACAAAACAAAACTGTGGAAACGAGGCTTAAACCCTAAACTACTCTGGGCGAGCACTATTCCCATAGGGTTTGTAATAAGCAAAGTCCTGCAATGACAATCTAAAAAACAACATATGTAATGCTTACATGCAGACAGTGTTTTCGGTAAGATAATAAACATCACTGATGTTCAGTTACAGCTCCATTAAGCAATATGTCTAACATTAACATCAAATTAATAGACTCCCTGTAACGTGAAGAGATTGTTAATGTTGCTGATACAACTGAAAATAAACACCTCAGTCTGTAGCTCCATGCCATCTGAAGCCATCTGTAGCCTCACACACTCACAGCTCATTGTTTTTTGGTTATTTAGTCAATATAAAGTAATAACTAATTAAAAAAAAAAAAAAATGCACACAATGCCGAAGGCCTCTCAATCAAAGTTTTTTTCATTATGAAGCTATTTGTTTAGCTTTGTTCATAAGGATCTTTACTGATACATATGAATGCAAAACACTGAATAGAAATCATTCAACAAAAAAGCTACCTGGGTAATCAAAATGTTAATATGTACACTTAATATATGTTTTTTTTTAATTAGGATCCTGCAGTGTTGCAGACATTTTCTTCATGTGGTGTTTTCTGATTAACAAACCAGAACACTGTCCATTATCAGCCTGAACAAACCACTTGTGTGCTGAAAATGACCTGAAGCTAAAGTGAGTGACTGACTGATGAGGAAAGTCTAATATTAGGAAAGGCAAAGAGACCAAGGTCTTCTTCTAAGCAGCTGGCGGACCAAAAAGTAGATGAAAGGCTGGTGAATGTTAAAGGGACAGTTCACCCCCAAATTAAAAATACAAAATTTTCCTCTTACCTGTAGTGCTATTTATCACTATAGATAGTTTCTGTGTGAGTTGCCGAGTACAGGAGATATCCTCCAGAGATGTCTGCTTTTTCTTGAATATAATGAAACTAGATGTCTCTTTCCAGAAACCATGACGCACTTACTCAAGATAACTCACAGACCTTCTTTTGAGCAGTTTCATGTAGAAACTATTTTCTTTCATTCAACCAAATCACCTCACAAGAGGGTGCGTGCATCTTCTCATGGACTGGAGACTCAACACTTTGACAGCATGACATGTAAACAGTAATGGCGTCCTCCTCAGCTGAGCTGTAACATTTGCTAGCTTATTGGTGCTAGGTGAACTAGCAGTAGATGCTCGCTTCCTTCTGCACATTGATATGGTTGGTGGTTGTAGTAGCCAGGTCATGATTTCTGGTAAGAAACACTGCTGTGAAGTTTTTCAAATGTTTTTTTTTTTTTTTCGCTTTGAGCACCACAAGCCGAGTGTCATCTACTTCCATTTTACTTAAGAGAAGGCAGACATCTCTACGCCCGATATCTCCAACATTCGGCAGCTCACACCAAAACAATCTAGATTTATAAATAGCACTAAAGGTAGGAGGATAAATGTGTATTTTGAATTTTGGGGTGAACTGTCCCTTTAAGCCAGCAATAGCTGATTTTTTCGGCCACTTGGGGGCAGCGGAAACAGCATTGAAATATCATCATGTTTTATGTTATTATGGTGAACTTGTCAGCAAACAGTTGCTTATTTACACATCCAGCAGTCATGGATCAACATTGTTATTAAATTGGATTCATGTGTCTAGCCACCTGCTGAATATGAGTCCAATATTCATTTCATTTCAGCTCAGTGCTTGGTCTCTACCAACTGAGTGAAATATACCTTAATAAGCTGAAAGTACATGTTGACCTGTTGCTTAAATTTTGACCTTGTGCTCCCCAGAAGCCAAAAA
Organism: Cephalopholis sonnerati; assembly: GCA_019142605.1. Taxonomy (NCBI): domain Eukaryota; kingdom Metazoa; phylum Chordata; class Actinopteri; order Perciformes; family Serranidae; genus Cephalopholis; species Cephalopholis sonnerati. Next base: position 32,920,570 of record JAGQAX010000001.1, on the reverse strand, counting down.
TTGCAGCTTTACAAATAAATGCCATCAAGGAAACTTCCTCAGTGCACGGATGCCTCAAATGGAACAAAAGCAGATGCTCTCATACCTGAAATGCTGTAGTTTCTGTCTACTTTGGGGAAACTATTTGGGGCACTGCGAGTCAGTGGTCTGTCAGATGCTGGTTGCTGGTCTTCCAGCGGCCAATAGCCATCTTCAGGGTGTGATTAGGGGTGAGCAGAGTCGTCAGTAAGGGGAGGTTGGTCATGGGGCTGGAGCGGTTCTTAGTGTTGATCCAGCTCTCGATGGCCTCTCTTTCATACGAGTATCCATCTGTTGGGAAATATCCACAGTCATTAGCTGACTTTAACTCACACGTTGTGTCATTAAATGTACACTGTGTAAAAGGAGCAGAGTGTAGGATTTAGTGGCATCTAGTGGTGAGGACTGCAGATTACAACCAGCTGAAACTTCTCCAGTGTGCCAAATGTGAACTCCCAGTTAAGATTCCTTCGGTGTTCATTGTTCAGGAAGTTTTTACCTGAAGCCGAATTATTCGGAGAGGTCTCTTCCTCTTCAAAACAAACAGACCAGGTGATTTATACCAGTAAAACACTGAATAAAGCAGTTTCATGTTACAATTTGGCATTATGCGCTTCGGCTGGTCACTTTTTTCTCTGATAACCTAAAATCCAGACCCTCAGAAGGTTTTTACCAGTACTCGAATTATCCACAAAGGTCTCCTCCTTTCCAAATCAAACGGACCCGGTGATTTAAACCGGAAAAAACACTAAATAAAGCAGCTTTACATATAAGATCAGCGTTTTTCCAGCGCTGTTCAGCTTGTTGCGGAAGCGGTGTAAACTGCGCCAAAATCTGAAAACGCAAATGGCCCTTTCTAGAGCCAGTGGTTTGGCTTGTCTGTTCTGGGCTAGAGTAGAATCATGGTGTTTCAACATGGCGAACTCCGTGGACAGGGACCTGCTCCCTATGTAAATATAAACAGCTCATTCTAAGATAACGGAAACAAGACAATTCAAATTTTCGGTGATTATACAGCTAAAGAAAACATACTTATAATGCTATATTCCATTTCTGCCCATATATCCAACTAAGTCCCACACACTGAGGGGCCACACACTGGACCTTTAAGTGGTAAAAGGTCTGATCTTTGCTTACCAGCAGCAATGACCGGTTCCCTCATCAGCTCTCTGGTGATTGGACACAGGAACTCATCAGGAATGCCTGTACACACTGAATCACTCTTCAGCTCCTCCACTTTCCTCAGGAGTTTACTGCGCAGGCCCACTGACTCTACACACACACACGCACAAACACAACAAGAGACTGAGGAAATGTGCCAGAAGAGAAAACGAGAATTTGTTTGCTCTCGTTAAAACAGCAGCCACTGGTGCGGCAAGAAGAACAAGCTGAACTGACCCAAACACTTACATATACACTAACATCAAATTTAACGTTATGAGCATTTGTTATTCATGCATTTATCACTTTTCACTCTTGGATGGCAAATGTGAGCGTGGGTGAGAGAGAACATGGTGGGAGCAGATCATGTCTGCTGACTGTCTGTCCATTTCAAAGTTAAATACTAAGCAGGCACTCGAGCGCATTTTAGTTTGGCTCCTGTTGTTTCAGTAACACTGTGTTGCAGAACATGCCTGCCCAAGACATTAGAAGCTTTTATTAAAATTTAGAAATGAATGATCTTATAAAATAAAGTGTTAAACTACAGCTGAACACAAAGCACTTTGTAGACGCCCTGATAATCTTACTGGTACACTGTGTTTCATTTTGTTACGCTGCCTCCTTAGAAGCAAGGCACGCTTATTGATTTCACTCCCACCTTTGAAAAATATGCCTGTTTCTCTGCCTTTTCATCGAAGTAGATAAAACATGTTTGCTACTCAATTCCGTTCTCCAAGTTAGTTCTGCTAAGAAGGTGGGATTCATGCGACGTTACTAAAAACAGAACAATGTGAACACAAGCTGTCACAGCACTGGAGCTGTGTAAACTGAGGGGTGATTGACAGCCACTGTGGGATGGAAATGACGGCATGGCAATACAACAAACATTTGCTGACAACTACATGACGAAGACCGGCCTAGCTGGTAGACTGGAATCAACAACACTCCTTCTTTAGACTTGTGGTTGAAAATCCTGCATAAAAAAGCCGGAAAAATATACCTGATGGAGTCTGATAAACAAAAAATTCCCCCTTTCAGACAGACTTGGAAATAACCAAGACGGCCTTAATATATTAGGTGTAAATCCCCTTTATACCTTATGGGAAATACCGTTTTGGGGATTGGGTTATGTAACTGATGAAGTGCTCCAGATTAAAGTCAGACCGGCTGAAGCCCCAAAGCTGAGTACTTTTGCAGTTGCAGCCTAATATTATGTAATCTTGCTGACTAAAACCCCCATCAACGTTCACTCATTCCTTCACCCTTACTTTAATTTAATGTGCCACCTTTTATCCATGTAAATAGGTACAAAAATCCTAATCCACACACGTCCATGTTCATTCTCACAGGAGACTGGGTGTGTAATACCCATAAGACTGGATTTATATTCTTACATTTCGGACAAAAGCGGGCATTAGCACTATAACGAGGCACTGAGGAAGTGGCATTGCACCCGCAGAGCAGTGTGTGACGCTTGTCCTCCTCACCTATGTGCAGCTCTGACGCCAGTGTTTCCTTGGTGAGACTGAGCAGCTCTGTCCCATCTATGTTGTTGGCTATGAATTTGTCCACCAATCCCTCGAGGCCTTCCTCCACCAGCCACACTGACACATCCCCCTCCGACCAATCGCTGACCAGCAGCCTGGATCGGCCCGCTGAGGTTCTCCCTGTGAGGGTGAGTCAAAGCGAGACACTCAGACCTTGTCGGCTGCAGCGCCTTTTGAAAAATGGGCAAATATTCTCCATGCAAGACTATCCTGTTATCCTGCTGACTAATTATTGATTAGGGGGCTGCGGCCGGCGCGGCTTGTGTAATGATATAAATAAATGTCTGGAGGTTTCATCGACGTTTTCATTGACACAAGATGAAACTAAAAGGTGAAAAGGAGCTTGTACACTGCAGACAGAAATGCCAGACCAAACTTGGACTTTGCACCCACTGGTAAACAAATGACAATTCACAATTATGACAAAATCAATTAAGATTTATGTGGACATTTTATCTTTACTGATACTTTTCACAGGCACCCTAGTGTCATATACCAAAGAGTCAGGCATATTTTCTTTCTTCCTACCTTCACTTGAGGTCAGAGCAGACAGCTCTAGAACACAAAAAAAGGAATAGGTAACTGTAAACATGAGCAAAGCACGGCAATCTTTCAGCAAACTTGAGACTGAAGAGCGACAAAGGAAAAAAGGCACTCTCATGCACACAACACCTGTGTCCTTCAACACAAGATGAAGTTTAACACGTGACATCGCAACACACGGATGAAATAAAAGCTACCAGCAACTCCTCCTCTGGGGCTGCTAAAGATTTAACTGGTACAGTTAGCATGTAAAAGCAGCTTCCTGTCAAGTGACAAAATTAAAATAATATTTAAAATAAAAAGAAAACTAACCAGGCAACGACTTCTCGCCTTTCCATTGGACACAATGTTCAGCAAAGGAGGCAGACACACAAACACAGATTATAAGGCAAAACAAATGAAATAAATTATTTAAATATAAATGTTACTTTATTGGAGTGATGTGTATGTGTGTGTTTGTGTGTGTGTGTTTCCTACCACGGTCACTGCATCCGTCCTCCAGCCTCCAGATGTTTACAGTCTTATCCATGGATCCAGTTGCAATTAGTGGTGAAGTTGGAGAGAAGGCGCATGCCTGTCACGTACCTGCAGCAGAAGACGGAAATCACCTGAATGTTGGTTGTGGTCATAATGAAGCTTACCTTTCTCTGTATAACATTAAAAAAAATTCAGCTGTCCCGCATACCAATTTGTAGCCTTGGAGCTTTAAAAGTAATAAATAGCAAATATTCAAAACTTCAGGTGGTGGCGGGTTGAACATCACTCAGGAAGGATTTTAAGTAGAAGTGGTCATAATAATGGACTCTGAATCCGAGACAACGCCTGTCAATCTTTACAAGATTCAGTGTTTCTGTTACACAGGTTAGACAGCAATCGGTTCAACGTTGTCGTTAGCAGTGGCTAACATCCAACACTGAGCCACTAAACAGTTCCAACAAACTCACACAAGGACTGCAACTATTAGTCAACTATTAGTCAACTAATGGATTAGTTGATTAAAAGAAAATTATTTTACTCTTATTTGTATTATTTTTCAAGCAAAAATTTCAAACATTTGCTGGTTGTATCTTCTTAAAATGTGAGAATTTGCTTCTTTTCTTTATCATTTATAAAAGTAAATAAACAGTCTGGGTTTAAGATAGTTGGTCGACATTTTTTCTTTAATTTTTTTAACTTCTATAGCCTAGACCTGTGGCTCTCAAATGGTGTGCCGCGGCACACTGGCGTGCCGTGATGCACATCCAGGTGTGCCATGGAATTTTGGGATAACCACACATAATTATTGCAATATTCAACTGCGCCTGTACAAAAAGTTATGAGTGAATTTTTAATTGACAGTATCAGTATGTTGTGCGCACCCACTTCGTAATAAGGAGGCAAACGCTACCTAAAATTTATTTAATTTAACTTATAAAAAACTTCATGGGGAACCTGTTTGTCACCGTTCACGTGAGGAAATTATAAGTGTGTGACACATCACATTATCTTCCATGTGTCATTACTGCTTTGATGTAATTTTAAAAAGTTTAAAATTACTTCTTGAACTGTTTTGTTCATAAATATTTCATGTGTAAGTATTTCAAGGTTGGTTGTCAATTGTTATTTGATATTAGTCAATAAAAAGAAACATTTATGTTGTGATAAGAGAGATAACACACATTATGGAGGCTGCTGAGCACAGATATACATACAGGCGTGCCTTGAGATTTTGGCTTGCTCTTTGGTGCTCCTTGGACACAAAAACTTTGAAAACCACTGAACAAAACAATTAATTGAATCATTGTAAAAAATAATCAAAAGACTAGTTGATAGTGAAAATAACTGCTAGTTGCAGCCTGGCTCAGCTCGGCCTTTAAACCTGTAAATAAACCTTGGATAAGATCAGACATATGATGATGACAGTTAGCCTCGTCATTGCATGTGTGTGGGCGGACTCTCATGATAAACAGAGAAAAAGAGGGGCTAAGCAAATGCTATGCACAGCTCTGCAATGACATAAGATTTTACCCATTTTAAACATGAAAAAAAGAACAAAATAGAACTAATTGACCGCCACCTAAATCAATATGTGGTGGACAGTGGTGATATTGTGCCGGCCACCACAAATAAATCCATGTATGTATTTCCTTTGTTGTAATTTCTCAAAAACAAAACAAAAAAAAAAACAATGAATATCAGAATCCCAAAACTGAAAACTTAAACCTCCCCAACAAACGAATATTCAAATAGTTAAATTAGTTAAATATTCAGGTTTAGCCCTGGAACATAGCCATAGGCAGAAACTGCTAATATACAAATTAAAAAACAAAGCAAGAGGACTGAACTTAGAGAAAAATGTTCAAAAAGGGGCATAAAACTAAATCTGTAAAAGTTAGTTGAAGTAACTTTAAGATAGCAGTGATTGTGTGAGCACCAGATCCTTGAGTCGGTCCATTTAAAGTATTCAAAGACCGAAGCCAACAGCCTAAAATCTTAGTTCTGCTTCGTAGCAGCTGTAAGGGCTCTGCCTGAGCGTCTGAGGCAGCAGCTTGGGTCTTACAGGGTTAAAAGAGGCTCAATACCAGACCTAAATATGTGGCAGTGATGCAAATGTTCTCCATCAGAGGGCCAATTCAGTGATGGCTTACCACGTCAAAGGCTGCACTAAAGATCTAAATAAGGATTAAAACGAAATTTTCAGTAGATTCAAGAAAGTCAAAGCAACGTTAATGAGGACAATCTCTCTAAAACCTAAGCTGGATTGCTGAGAAATGTTGATCCACAAAAGCTAGTTGGCTTCAATCAACATCTTTAAAAACCTCCAATAAGGATTCAGAGAAAGGCACGCACTAACCCAACCTCGAGATAACACTCACACTGTTATATTATCAGTTTGTCTCAAGTCAAATGAGTTTCCTGGAGGCATTCTGTCGAGTGTTGTGATTTATCCACTTTCTCTCAACTTGCCTCATCTACTTCCACTTCAGTTGGTGATTTTGCAAAATGACTTTCATTTGCCCCACTGAAAGGAAGTGAGCTTTCTGCCTCTCAATCACAGGTGGCTGGATGGACTTAAATAGCTTGTAAGTGTGATCATTCAGCTGTGGCTCATGTGTAAGCGTATGTGTATGTGTAGGGGGGAAAGACGCGGTGATAGCAGTCCAACCTTTTACTGCAAATGCTAAATGCGTGCTTTGTGACCACACTGGGTCATCACGATACTCTCTGTGGTGTCTCTGCCTCCCCTACAAGTGAGATCTTGCTGTAAATGAGTGGGCAAATGCAGTCTGACATTAACCCATGTTTTATATAACTGAACAATTTGTGGTATCAAAACCTGATAAAACTAGTCTCTATGTGACCTCTCGTCATATTTGTCCATTTAGCTAAAAAACAGAAAGATCCAGAAATGCAAATTACATGACAACTAGCTGTGTTTTTTTTTTCAGTTTTAGTATTGCAAATCATCTTGCAGATGATTTTCCCCAGAAATATGTTTATTAAAGACAGACTGAGCTCGTGTATGTTTGTAAACAGAGGAGTTAACGCCAGTTGCCAGAGAAACTGTGTGAAAGACCTCTTTTAAGAATTCAGCACAAACAACATCAAGTGTGTAAATGGTGCAGTATGAGTGTTTGTTGGTGTTTTATCACAAAAACACATTTAGAATTCTGATGAATAAGCACTTTAAAGATAAACAGGATTTTCCTAAAAAAAAAAAAAAAAAAACAATGTATCGACTCATAAGGAAGTAATCCCTCTCAATCATCACATATGACCCACTAGAAGTGTGAGCCAGTATTTTTCTGCAGAGACTCTGCCTGTATCTTCTGATTTTCAGTGTTCGGGACGTTTGTGGGCGTGAACCACCGCAGCGCTCAGGTGAGGTTGGGGCTTTACAAAGAGGTAGCGACCAGATGCCAGAACATACGCAGCAGGCGTCCAAGAGACACAGCGCAGAAAAAACACCAACATAGCGAGGCAAAACACCAGACCATAGACTTTATTGAATATAGTTCAAGTTTGGCATTTTTGGCTGTCGCCATCTTGTTTTTTGGAGCTAGAATTGACCATATTTGGACAAGTGGGTGGAGCTGTGGATGAGTGAGAGGTTTATCTGACTTATAGACTGTGGTGACGCCTCAAAGAAAGCTAAATGGCCCTGCCCTTAAATATGCGTAACTTTGGGCCTTAGAAAAATGTTAACAGGTGAGTTATAAAAAATTCACACCCCGTACAGTTGTCAAGAAGGAGGAAATTAGCTACAGACACCAAAATCGTTTTTGTACCAGGCTGTAGACATGTTTATTTCTGCTGTAAAGTTGATCTTTTTAGCATAGGGGTCTATGGGGATTTACTCTGTTTTGGAGCCAGCCTCACGCGGGCATTAGATGAACTGCAGTTTTTAGCATTTGCTCATTGGCTTCATTTTTCAGCCTCGAGGTTTTCGCTTGTGTTAGATAAGAGCTTCGACTTTGACTGGCAAATATGTTTACCACCAGTATCCGTCAGTCCTGTAACATATACCTTTAAGTATTAAAAATCTTGCATTGTGGCAGATTTTTATTTTATTTAACTGCAACTTTTTCTTCTTTTAGACATAAAAATATCTCAATATGGGGATTTTGATAGGACACAAATATGCGGAAGAACATTAAAATATTAAATAAATAACTAACAGGATATTCTGTGTGGCAACATAAGACAGGAACTAATATATTTACTTTGGGACTTTTACAAAGTAATGCTTATATCCAAAAAGAAAATCCACCAAAAAAGACATAATCACATTTAAAAAGTGAGTGTTTACCTCTCGTGCTGGTTCAGTGTGTAAAGCAGAACTGCATTTTTCTGCAAAAAACAAAGTGTAGCTCAAATCAAAATGTGACAGTACATAATGTGGTAAAACCAATTACTACTAAGTGAATCAATAAAAAGCAGAGGTACTTACAGCATCATAGACTGTGACAGTCTTGTCCACAGAGCTGAGGGAAACAGAGGATGAAATTGTAGCTATGTGAGCAATATTTTAAGTAATCAACCCTTTGGTTGGTACAGCATGTTCAGATCCACTGTGACTCCATAAGGAATAAAGCAGTCTATGTCTCCCTCCAGTGGTTAAACTGTAGTACTGCACCCTTATAGCTGTTGCCACTGGTGGACTACTTAAAAAAATCTATATTTGATATCAAGCTCTTGATCCTAAATAGGTCAAAACATGGATACTAATCTATTCAAGATCAAGTGATTACGTAAAATATATATTTAGCACATGGCTTGCAATTTCTTGGGAATTTTTGGGAGGGAAGCAGGATCCTTAGAAATCTTCTAAATGTGTCCGTTAAATAGCGTATGGGTAGTTTTGCACATTTGTATGAATTTAGATGACTGCTGACGGCTTCTCAAAGTGTACCAGAAGATTTTAGATTTTTTCTTACATTCCAGGCAGCCATTGGTTAAAAAGGAATTTGAAACTTGCATTGTCAGAGTTGTCTTATTATTGTCTTACACTGACATGGTCAGAAAATATTGGCTAAAATCAATCTAAAAACTTCACATACACTTTGGAAAATGGTTGTCAGACATGTATAAATGATATTCTATCTGTATTAAGAGGTTAAAGCAGTCAGAGTCACCACTACACTCCCTTAACCTTTATAAAGGTCTTACCCAGACACAAGCAGCTGCCCATCTGAGGAGTACGCACAGGAGAGGACTGGAGCTGACTGGCCAGTCAGTGTGTGCAGGAGCTGCATCTTATAGCCTGAAAGAGAGAGAAACAACTGTAGTTATATATACATACAAATACACACACATACACACACACACACACACACACACCAGTCAAATATTCCCCCCGACTGATGACAAACACATCAGAAAGCCGAATTACAGGAATTACCTTTTATATGAAGGCTGGATTGTGCTGCAAGTCATGAATGTTAATGTTACCTTGATAAAATAAAATTATACACAAATACAAGCACTTAGCAGCATGAAAAACACAGAACGACTTAGACTGGCAGCTACTTTAAATTTCTTTGAAATAAAATGTTCTTTTATTTGGCAGCAGCAGTGATTGGTCTTGATAAACTGATGTTGATATATTACAACCAAATGAAGGGTTGTGCCTCTGAGGGCTGTAATCAGACAGACGTTTGTTGATACAGAAACTGCACACATCAATATGCAGCCTCAGACTCTTGTTTCTAGACAACTCCTGAATGTGCAGAATGGAGTTTCTCCAACACAGAGCCGAGGCTCAAATCATCTGCTGGTAATAAAACCTCACGTATGACAATATAATAGTCAGATTTGACCTTGTATGGCAGCTTCAGCAGTTGTTAACGATACAAAAAGTCTGCAACACAGGAACAGTGTACACAGGTAACCCAGATTTATAATCTTAGCTGATAACAACAGGAAGTTGTAAATATGATAGAGAGGACCATCTGAGTGTATGTAGAGAGTGATTTTCTTGTATGAAAAGACTAATGGTATGACTAATGGTATGTCAATCTAATTCAAGGTTATTATAGTTAACTATGACTGAACTAAAAACTAAAACTAGGTGTGAGAAAACATTTTAGTTGACTGAAATGATATCATGTACTTACAAAACTAACTAAAATAAAAACAATATATACAGGACTCGTCATTAGTTTTAGTCTTTGTCACTTTGATCAGATTTGTAAAGCACAGGAGACATTTGTGAATATGTTCATTGAGACAGTGATGTCTGTGTTGGGAGTCAGCTGCCTTCACAAAGTGTTGTGTTTGTATTGTTATAACTTTCCTGAACTTCTTAAATCTCGCCCCTGATAAAAACTCCCCATATTATAATAAAAAACTCTTAACTAATACCAAGATTAATAAAACCTAAACTAAAAATAAACACTGTACAACCATAAAAACGAAAGTGATTTAAGCTAAACTGATTTGGAAAAAAAATTAAAAACATAACAAAAATAAAAACTAATAAGAAATAATTTAAAAAACTATAATAATTCTCTTTTACCTCCAGAGCTGAACTTGTTAATGGCCCAGATCTTCAGGAGACTGTCTTGCCCACAGGACGCCAGATGAAACTGCACGACTTGACCACCTAAAAAGAAAAAAAACAACAAAGAAAGGAAATAAATATTACATGACACCAAACAAATCACAGACTGTACTCAATCTTTTGCCGTTAACAATCATTTGGTAGATGTTATTGTCCTCCTGCAGTGAAATTACATGAAGGTCAAACAGTTCAGCTGTGCTCACAACTGATGTGATTTTGACAAAACTTAAAGAACATAGGGTGTCAATATTACAGTAATGCCCCCTCCGATATCTTCATCCTCTAAAAGGGACTATGTTTGAGCAGTATTTGTTTTAACAATGTGACATTATGTACTTTAACGTGGAGACATACATGCTTTATGTAAATCCAAAGTGATACACCACTGGACTGATATTATCAGTTGAATTTGGCTCCTCAGAGAAGATGTGATATCGGTGTATATGTTGGCAGATAAGCGAAAGGAAACTGCAGTACATAAATTTTAAAGGCTGCAATTTCATGTACAGATGAACCATATTATTCTGAATAATAGTTTAATATTTGTACTTTAAATTATAGTGATATTATTTTAATGCCCAGTAAATTACTGGTCAAAATTAAATGTTAAAGGGACAGTTCACCCAAGATCAAAAATTCATATTTTTCCTTTATCTGTAGTGCTAATTATTAATTTATCAATTTAGATTGTTTTGGTGTCAGTTGCAGAGTGTTGGAGATATTGGCTGTAGAGATGTCTGCCTTCTTTACAGTATAATGGAACTAAATGGCACTCAGCTTGTGGTGCTCAAAGCAGCAAAAAAAAAATACATTTGAAAAACTCAACAGCGATGTCTCTTTCCAGAAATCATGACCCAGTTACTCAAGATAATCCACAGACCTTGTTGTGAGCAGTTTCATGTAGGCACTATTTTCTTTTTACCAAATTACACCCACCAACCAAATCACAGCAGAGAAGGAAGCGTGGCTTTACTGCTTATGTCACAGCTGAGGAAGATGTCATTAATGTTTACTTTTTTAAATATATATAATTGTTTTTCTGTTATTGAGTGAGCATGATTCCGAATTCAATACCGTTCGCATTCCATGTGTTACATAATCATTGTTTCTTCTTCTTCAAATTTCATGATTTACTCCTGTTAGTTACTCATCCACAGATACGGAGTCATACACAGTCATCATCACATGAAATGTTAAATCCTCACCCACACAAGCTTATACACACTTGTTGCATACTTGCACACATATAGACACCCACTCATATGTTGTTAGTGTTTACATCTCGCTCTGTCACGAGCATGAGCCTCTCATCCATGAGTAGATGCACGCCTCCTCCTGTGCGGTGATACAGTTTGTGGGTGCAGTTTGATAGAAAATAGTTCCTACATGAAACCGCTCACAACAAAGTCTGTGGATTATCTTGAGAAACTGGGTCATGATTTCTGAAAAGAGACATTGCTGTTGAGTTTATCATACGGATATTTTGGCGCTTTGAGCACCTCAAGCTGAGTGCCATCTAGTTCCATTATGTTCCAGAGAAGGCAGACATCTCTACAGTTGATATCTCCAACATTCAACTCACACCAAAACAATTCAAATTGATAAATAGCACTACATGCGAGAGGAAAAATATGTCTTTTTGATTTTGGGGTGAACTGTCACTTTAACGTATCTTACATTTTCTGTTGCTCTCATGTTTGATAATACATTTTATTGTTAAACTGTAAGTTATCCGGCCTCCATTAGTGCTGACCAACACATAATTTGGGTTTTATTCTGTCAGAAACACTTGACTAAGCCGTGCGCCTCAGAGCGACCGATAAACACACAGCAATGGTTCTCACCACTGAGGATGCTGGGAGCGAAGGTGCAGCAGGTGACCCCCAGGTCGTGGGCATTTTTCTCTGCATGAAGCTGGTTCATGTCCAGATCCCACAGACGCAGGTCTCCGTAGGTGGAGCCGGTCACGAACACCTGACTGCAGGGGCTGAAGGAGCAGGCTACCATTGTTGTGTCATTCACTCCTCCGGTCCTTCACGAACACAACAAACAGCAGCTGCATCAGCAGGCGCATCTTTAACAGCCATTGTTCAAGTATAACAACATATGAAACTGAACACTGTCGGGACAGTGCAAATAATATGGCATGTAACTGCAAACAGTGGTGAGAGGAGAGATGTTTGCACTGAGGTTTCAGTTCATTTTGCAGGCTATGAGAGCCTTGTACTGTGCTGTACACCTGTATAAACAGTGGGCCTGCTATTACTAAATTATCTTCATGATCACTTAATCTGCAGAGTATTGATTTAGTTCTTCAATTAATCAATCATTTAGTCTATAAAATGTCAAAACATAATGGACTAGAAAAATCTGAAACCAAATCATCCTTGTAATTAATTGTCAAAATGTTTGCCAATTAATTTTCTGTTGATCAGCTAATTGCTTCAGCTCTTTAGAAATGCAAGCTATCAAACGTACCTGCGCAGCTTTTTGGAGGGAAAATCCCATAGAGCCAAAGAGCCATCTGATGCACCAGAAACCAGGTGGACAGAGTCAGGAGAGAGCGCACAGATCCTCACAGGACTACGACCTGGATGCTGCAGGACGGCCTCGATCTCGCCCGTGACCATGGACCAGACCATCGTGGTTGCATCAGTTGAACACGAGGCAAGAAACTGTCCGCAGGCGCTGAAGCAGCAGCAGTGGACGCTGTATCCATGTCCTGACAGCGGGGAGAAGGGCAGCTCAGAGAAGTCACGGGTGCTGTATATCCTGATGGTTTTGTCTCCTGAGCATGTGGCAAGAAGCGTGCCAGAAAAGGCACACCAGTTGACATCGTCTCGGTGGTCTTTGAAAGTACAAATCACAGACGTCATTTGGAGAGCCGGTCCTAAAGTTCACACAGAGGGAACGAGAAAAGCATTATATAAAGGGGAACAGGTTCATTGAAATCTAAATATCTGGGTGCCATATTCACAGAGACATTACATAGCAATATATCCCATCATAAATCCCAATTTCATGAGTCCTGAACTTGAAAAACACACAAGAATATAACAAATTACAGACTCATTTTGTGTTCCTTCCTCATGACTTAACATTGCTCCCCTTAACCGGAGCTGCTTTTCATTTTTTAGGGCAAGTCCTTAAGGCCCAGTCACTCTTTCAGGTGTCAGTACTGATCATTAACCATAAACAGCATTAGAACTGAAATGATTAGTCGGTTAATCAATTTGTTGATTGACAGAAAAATCTGACAAACTGACTTTATGGTTTAAGTCATTTATAAAATAAAAAAGCAAAACATGTTTGTTCTGGCTTCTTAAATGTGAGAATCTGCTCCTTTTTCTGTATTATATCACTGTAAATTGAATATGCTTGATTTTGGACTGTTGTTCACACAAAACAAGATGTCATCTTGGGCTTTCAGAATTTGTGAGGTCTGTTTTTCTTTACTATTTTCTGACAATAAGTGATAAATTCTTTGATTGTTTAAGTGAAATAATTGTTAGCTGCAGTCATAAACAGCATTTGGACATAGCTGACACCACATCACTATAAAGACACAAGTCTAATAACTGAATATTTAAGATAAATGGCAAAGTTAAGTCTGTCACTATTTTTATTGTTTGTTTTACTTGGGATTTTAACAGGTTCAAAGTTAAAATTAAAAGATTTAAAGGGTTTTACTTTTATTCCTCAAATCCAGCCTCCAAATTTAAAGCTCTCTCTTAGTTATTTGATTTAAGTTATATTATAGTAAGTTAGCAGTGGTGTGCAAAGTACTAAGATGTTTTACTTTGGAGAAAGGAGCAGTATTGTAGCATAGAAATTATTTGTTACAAGTAATAATTGCATTCAGCGATTTACATTCAACAATTTACCACAACTTATTGACATCAAAATATTCTAAAAGTACTCACTATGCAGATTGGCCCATTTTCGAAAATGTATATTACAACATTGGTTTATAATTATTGATGCATCCATGTGTAAATCACTTTAAATGTTGCAGCTGGTAAAGGTGGGGATCATTTTAAATACTTCATACACTGCTCGCTTGTGAATTCCCACCTCACCTTGTCTTACTTTAAGCTATAATAATACACAATATTTACTTTATTTGTTGACTATATTTTGTACTATTAAGCTGAATCTGCAATGACACTATTAGCAACAGCTGTCAGATAAAAGTAGAGGAGTAAAAAGAGCAATATTTCCTTCTGAGATGTAGTGACGTAGATAAAGTATTGGAAAATGGAAAGTAACCTCAAAGTTGTACTTAAATATTGTACCTGAGTAAATGTACTTAGTTAATGTCTTTCTGTTTGTTCTACCACTGTCAGAGTTTGTGTCTAACATCACTTAGTTCACAATGTCTCATTCAATTTCAACAGCAGACCAGAGACAAGAGAAACCAGCAGACAAACAACAGTAAAGCCACAGGGACTGTGAAGCTGTGGGGACTGCAGCTAAGGCTCAAGCTAACTGTGCAGCACAGAAGCAACTTTCTACGTCATGTTTTAAAGTCAAATATTTTTCAGCAGCGGGAAACAAACTGTGACAACAAACAGCCCAACAACAAAACTCAGACGGTAAATCAAATAAAATGTATTTGTAAAGTCAGCTACGTCTCCTCAGAGCAGCGTACAGTACCTTTCTCCTCCGCCGTGTTGTCCGCTCTGCTGAATGTTGTTTACTTCCTCATTGAACAGCTGACCGTGACGTAAGCGCGTTACGTCAGCCGTTGTGTAATTGGTTTCTGGTGGCTTGCAGAGCTCTCAGGACCAGTAATGAAGTGGAGAAAGTAAGTGAGCTCATTTACTTAAGTACTGTAGTTAAGTACAGTTTTGAGGGACTTGAGTATTGACATTTTCTGCTCTTTTATACTTCTATTTCACCTCTATTAAGAGGAAAATATTGTAGTATATATAGTAGTATTTTCTACTCCACTACATGTATCAAAAACATCAACATAAAATATAATATATGGTAACTTAAGACAAGATAACCTTGTTCAGCTTTGTTGTCCTTGTTTTTAGCTGTGTGTCTATGTATGTGTATTTCAGATTCAGAGTGGAGATAAAGTAAAGGGGGAATTTCACAAGCTGGCACTGTATAAATAAGTTAAATTTAGCTCTTTAGCTGCTTCAGTATGCAAATGATGTACACACTGCTCATACATTATTCTGAAATGAGTCTGCATAATATGTAATTTTACTTTTGATACTGTAACTATATTTTATTGCTAATATTTTTGCACTTTTACATTAGTAAGATTTAGATGACTTTTACCTGTATTTTTCCACAGTGGTATTGCTACTTATATTACAAGTAAAGTATACTGGTAAACGATCTAGGTGTACTCCATGCCAGGCACTGCAGTGGTGTTCATTATGTAGTTGTGCATATTGATGTACTATCATGTGATAATCCACCTGTGAAAACACCATGAGATCACTTCACATGGGAAAAGCAGTTTGATGTTAAGTGCATTTACTCAGGCACTTTTCCTCAGTACTCCTCAAACAACTCCAACATTAAAATGCAGCTTATATGTTAATGCATCAAATATAACACTTAACTTAGGCAAACTTATAGTGACGCAAAATTGAAAAAGTTTCACTTGCTCAAGCTTCCAAGATGGACGAGTGAAGGTCATATGTTGTGAGTAATATTGTTCTTACCATTCATGCTGTGTTACACTATTTCTTTATGCGTTATTTAACTGATGGAAAAATTAATTATAATGGTATTTACTCAGCCCACACGGAGTGACACAAGGTACTCCTGTTTGTTTTTTTGAGCAAATGTCTGTATAACTTTTAATCACTGTGCCTTGTGAACTGCAATGATATCTCTGCGTTGTTGTCCTCGCACTTACTTTATTTTTTTTTCTAATATGGATGTATGTGTCTGAAATACACTCACCAGGCCACTTTATTAGGTACATCTGTTTAAGTGCTTGTTAAGGCAAATAGCTAATCGACCAATCACGTGGCAGCAACTCGATGCATTTAGGCATGTAGACATGGTCAAGACGACCTGCTGAAGTTCAAACTGAGCATCAGAATGGGTGATTTAAGTGACTTTGAACGTGACATGGTTGTTGGTGCCTGACGGGCTGGTCTGAGTATTTCAGAGACTGCTGATCTACTGGGATTTTCATGCACAACCATCTCTAGGGTTTACAGAGGATGATCTGAAAAGAGAAAATATCCAGTGAGCGGCAAAATGCCTTGTTGATGCCAGAGGTCAGAGGAGAATGGCCAGACTGGTTCAAGATGATAGAAAGGCAACAGTAACTCAAATAACCACTGGTTACAACCAAGGTCTGCAGAAGACCATCTCTGAACCAACAACACGTCGAACCTTGAAGCAGATGGGCTACAGCAGCAGAAGACCACACCAGGTGCCACTCCTGTCAGCTAACAACAGGAAACTGAGGCTACAATTCACACAGGCTCACCAAAACTGGACAATAGAAGATTGGAAAAACGTTGCCTGGTCTGATGAGTCTGGATTTCTGCTGCCACATTCAGATGGTAGGGTCAGAATTTGGTGTAAATAACATGAAAGCATGGATCCATCCTGCCTTGTATCAACAGTTCAGGCTGGTGGTGGTGGTGTAATGGTGTGGGGGATATTTTCTTGGCACACTTTGGGCCCCTTAGTACCAACTGAGCATGGTTTAAACACCACAGCCTACCTGAGTATTGTTGCTGACCGTGTCCATCCCTTTATGACCACAGTGTACCCATCTTCTGATGGCTACTTCCATATATATTTTTTTATTTTTAAATGCAGTTTTAGGATCTTGAAAAAGTTTGTGTTTTTGGCACCAGTCTCAGTTTAATGATAATGTACAGACTTTCTGCAAACTTTCATCTGTCGCAACAGACTACACCTTGAAACTGAATCAGATTGTGGTCATAAATGCATACATGATTTCTAATTTGAGAGAAATAAGAGTGAGTAATCCACACATCTACCACACATTTTACTGAAAGCAATCTGCAGCATTTAATTGAAATAAAACAAGTTGAAGTCATGTACGTTGAAAAACATCCTTTTAATAGGTCCGTGCCACACACTAGTGAAAAATAAAGCTCCTACAAAAGAATGATACTTTTATTCCACAATATCTTAAATAAAGTAACTTCAAGTACTCTTGACTTGGGTACAAAAAAATCTAGCTGCCTCCATCAGGCCACAACACACAGCAAGGTTCAACACAGTGGTTACAAATGGCCTTAGGTCCTCTGTATTGTGGCAGATTACGAGGAAATGCATCATGGAAGCATAACTGAATGCTTGTTGTTCCTTTTTTTTCTCTCCTGCTATGGTGAGGAATGATTTCTGTATCACTGTCCAACTTTGGAGGCCTTGTTGGATTGAAATCATATTAAAAAATAATGTTGTCATAAGAATGAAAACTAAAAACAATAACATCCCCTACATGCCCCTGTTGGAAGGGTAGGCACTACCAAGATTAAGGATACCACAGTGTTTGCAGAGGATATGTATATACTGTACAAACAATATTTATGATAATGTTTTCATCACGTTCACTAAAATAGAATGCTACAATCATTCTAAGGCATAAACAATATCTTAATATTCTTAAACAATTTTTACACATCGTTCCAAACAAGACATAATATTGACATTAATAAACAGTATATACACATGAATCACCATTGTCTGACTGTTCCTCTGCTGTTCCTGTAAATAAATGCAGTTTTACAGTTTGAACAAATGAATACAGTCCTCTGATGCCCCAAAGCACTGAACAGTGTAAACAGTTTTTTTTTCTTGGCTTTGTTTGATATTTGGGAGAAAAATTATAACACAAAGACACATTCCTTTTTTTTTTAATTCAAAGCAGTTCAGCTGATTCTTCCTTTTCATAGAAAATGAAGTGGACCTTGATTCATAAATAATTATTACAAAATTAAATACATTCACTATAATACGATTAAATAACAAAAGACTATTTACAAGTAGTGGAAAGTATTCTAGCGCAGACACATCAGTGACAGTTGAGGATTAATTCAGTGCAGTGTTCTGAGACAGGGAATGGTATTGCACTACGACACCCCATTTCTCTGGGACTCTTTGGGGCTTTTATCCCTGTTGTAATAAAATCCAGCGCACCTCATGTAACGACTTTTTTTTCTTTTTTCTCAAGGTGACGTCTTATCTTAAGCACAACGTGGGCTCCTTATTAAGGATTTGACTTCTTCTTCCATCCAGCAAAGCCACATTCTCCATCAGAAAATAAAAACAAAAGTAAAACCTGGTGCTCCGATATGAAAAGTTGAATGGGTTTACGGGGAGAATCTGAACACACGTTTAGTTTGTTTGTTTCAGAAGCTCAGTCCAGCGCTTCTCAAAGAACTTCCTCATGTTATGACCGGCTCGACCAATGTCTGAATTGTCTTCATTGAATTTTTCGCAGTTATCAAAGACCAAGTTGACATCAATGATGAAAGTCTCCAGGTTTTGATACCTGAAATTAAAGCAAAACAAAAGTCTTACACTGAAAAAGTCCAACTTACATCACACACTGAGGTGTAACTAAAACTTATTTTCTGAGAAACGCTCCTCTGACTTTAAATTCTGTGCAAACACCCTGAGGACTTTCAGTAGAGAAAGAACAAACAGAAGTGATGGGAACTTACTGGCTGCTCACAAGCTTCTCACGTATGGTGGAGAAGTCCATCGGTTTCTTGATGACCTTCTTGTAGCCGGGGACCGATTTCAGGTTGACGGGTGTGAGAAAAGGCCATGCATCCTGATGCCGCTCCAACTCAGCAAGGAGTACCCTGTTGAACACACAGACACACACGAATAAACACGCCATACGGTTAGACACAGGAAGAGCTGTGGGTAACACACTGAGAAACTGTCTCTCACTGGGAAGTTTATCATTTCTTCTTTCTTTAAAGCTGCTATAATCAATAATTTTGTATTAAAAATACATAAAATGCATGTCGTTAATAGTAACAAACCCACAGAGAATTATCATCCAATCCTGCAGTTTCCATTCTTTTGGTTTTATGTCCCCAAACTTTATTGTTTTGGACACTACCTGCTCAGCACCAAACAACAGACAGACAGTCAGCCACAAGCTCATGAACACTGTGGAGCATTTTGTAGCCCCTTAAATACAACTGTTGCCCCCCCATGGCAAAAAAATCTGGAGGACAATATTGCTGTCTTTAAGAGGCTGTGCATGCTCATTTTTTAGGTAGTATCTTGTGAAACTGGACAACCTAAGGCATCCAGCTGTATCAACCATGTCAGCATAGGTTGAAGGGAAGGGGGTGAAATTACGCTCCAAAATTGGGCTACATTTTAGAGAGGGAACAACTGGCATGACCATTTTTAAAGGGCTCCTTCTATCTCTCACCTTGAGATATCTGAATGTAAATGGGTTTTGTGGGTCCCCATGATTCTCTCCTAGACCTGAGAAGAATTGTTCCCAGTAAATGTTTTGTTCTTTACAATTAATGTGCTCCTTTGAATTAAAGCTTATTATTAGTCTTTTTAAGGAGAAGGACAACCAGCCTTTTGAAGAAAAATGAATCGCCTAACATGTATAAACAGATACATAACACAACAAAACAAGCTTGTTATAGAACTCAAAATGTTAAGTGTACCAGCATTAGTCTAGCATATCAGATAATTTTTAAATTAACTCTAAAATAAGAAGCCCAAGTTTATCAGTATGTGATTCCTTAACTCTTCATATTGGCATGAACTAGCTCAC
Organism: Cephalopholis sonnerati; assembly: GCA_019142605.1. Classification (NCBI taxonomy): domain Eukaryota; kingdom Metazoa; phylum Chordata; class Actinopteri; order Perciformes; family Serranidae; genus Cephalopholis; species Cephalopholis sonnerati. The sequence continues at coordinate 32,900,484 of JAGQAX010000001.1, read as the reverse complement.
ATAATACAACAGCATGAATGAATTCCCAAAATGTATTTATGGCTTTTGGTTTTGGTATGCCACCCCAAAATTTTTAGTGGCCCCATCTGGCCACCCCATGATAAATTTCTTGGAGCATCACTGAGCTTAAGAGCCGGATATTTCCCTCAGGAGTCCAAAACCAGAGCTAAAAGAAAGTAAATATTCAATTCACATTCATCAAGTGGACAGAAACACAACTCTTAATGAATGATAATGTTGCTTTGTGTCTACTTGATGTGTAAATAGATCAATATATCAACTTAAAAGGTGATAATAGTGTCAGTGTTGTGTTTGCAGCTTGATAAAAAAAATAGTTAAGGGCAGTTTAAAGTTTGTACCTGGTGTAAGGTCTTTGGTAATGTAAGCTAAGCTTTGTGCATGGACTTTTAATTCTAGCAGAAAAGGCAAAATTAGATTTGAAGACCTTAAATTTCAGTGTTAAACAACAAAAGAATCTTAACTAATGAAGAGAAAACACGTCAGCTCCCTGCAACCTGTTGATACAGTCCTACAGTAAAGATGGCAGCCACTGTACAACTGTTAAGAAAAGGGAGATAACTATATGAAGGATTCAACAGTAAGACATGTATGAACAAACCAGGGGCACATACCTGCATAATCCCAGGTCCCTGTTGTTGTCTCTGGCTGTCTTGGCTCGCTTCACACACGCAGGGCTCTCCTGATTGGCTGCTGGCGGAGCAGGTGAGCTCTCCTCTGTTTTCCTCTTCCTGCTGGTGTCTTTAGCTCCTTTCTTGGGCGTGCTGCTGGCGCTGGCCGGGTCGTCCTCTGATAGTTCCCCGTTACCTGCCTGCTTCCCGTTCTTCTTCCCCTCTCCACCTTTCTTACTGCTTCCTCCGCTGGATGCTACTGGTTTGCTTGGAGGTTTTTTGTTTTTGGGAGATGGACCACTTGCCTGCACATAGTAAACAATGACATCTTTGAGGTCTGGTACAAATAAAACTAATCATATGGTGTCCACTTAGAACCATTTATCTATAGTTATTTAGCCTTTTCTAAACTATTAGTTCGATTTGTCAGATCTTACACCACCAACAAAGTTTTTACATCTTAAAGCAAGTTAGATTTAAGACTTTTTATGACTTCTTTTAATGTCATTCAGGAGGAAATTTAAGACCAATTCTACAATAACCAAATCTGAAGAAAAAAACATGTACTGATATCAATTACTTCAGGTTAGAGACAATTTTACCCAGAATGTTTTAGGCATTTTTAATACTTTTTAAAGATTGATTTTAGACATTTTAATATCAATTAAGGCTTTATTTTAAGAATAATAAATTCAATGCCTTTCAGACTTGACCCTGACCAATATTTTTAGTTTCTTCTCCAACCACTTTTACATAAAAATATTCTGTTAAGCTTCAAATAAAATCTGTTGTTTCTCAGAAGTTTGTGAATATGAACAGGAGAGTTTTATTGTCACTTGACGGGATAAATGCCAAATTCATGCTGCAGACAATAAAAGTTGAGAGGAAACATAATAAAAGAGGAAATGTATAATCCTTGCAGGTGTTTTCAAGGCTGGGGACCTTTGTTGTAATTCATTTTCCTCTCGCTTCTCTATTGTCTGCTTTCAAATAAAGACACAAAAAGCCCCAAAAAAGAAATCTTTGAGGATGAGATTGGTTGGATTTTAAGTGAGTACTGGCGCAAAATATCATGCATTGACAGTTTTAATACAAAGATGTCTGTTCTGGCAGTCACATACCAACACTGGCAAATGCTGTATGCATGGTGTGGGCATTTTCCTAAACTTCTAATTCACAGATGAATTTGTGAATCAAAAGGAATGCATGCACAAATACATACTTGGGATTCACTCTGCAAGTGATCCACTGACGTGAGATGACAATGCATTATAAATGGCTCTGATACCTTGGATATGCAGGCTGGGCAGTACCAGTCTCCCTCTGGGATACTGGTGATCTTGGGTTTGTGACAGTAAGTGTGGCAGCCTTTGTCACAGCCGTCACACAGCAGGAGGAGGTCCTCGTTATCTCCCTTCCTGCACATCTGACAGTACTAAGAAAAAAAAGCAAAAAACCAAGTGTGTCCATTAAAGAAGTATTTCACTGCTGGAAAGATGGTTCTTTCATAAAACTGGGCTGTCTAGGCAGTAGAAAAATGGAAATACTTTCAAAACTGGTGCTACATGACCACAGAAAACAGAAATAGGCTGTTGCATTCGCTTTTCTCAAGAGATAGAAAACCTACAATGATCAGAACGTACAGCACCAGACTGATAAATGCCCCCTCTGGTGGGTGACATGTCATCAGCTGGTCTGTTTTGACACAGGAAACAATATGGTGGCCAACTGGGCAATCTCGGAATTACAATTAATCCATGAGCTAAAATGTTTTTCTGAAAACATTTGAGGTGAGAAACAAACAACGCAGAAACAGAATCTTGGTTAATATTTTATCAGGACTGCTTAGTTTTTCTGTTTGATCTCAGTTTTTGTGAAACAGTATAGCACCCACTTGCTGTTCACAGATTCTCGTATTCACTAAAGTATCTTTCTGGGGGTGTGGGCAGGCTTTCTCTCTCGATCTGCCTCGATACCCTTTGTGTCCGTGCTGGCGGGCATACGAAAATGCTTAAGTACAACCTGTTGTATGAGCAACATCCCTAGAGCTAATGAAAAACCATGGGATGACGTGTTTCGCATCATCCTGTGGATTTTCCCTGGGCTACGAGATGAGCAGGGAGATCTGGGAGCTGGTAAGATGGGGAGAAGTTTACCACAGCTCATTTATATATACGCACATTGTTATTTTAATTTTGCATTCTGCAAAGTATCCCTTTAAAAACAAGCTTCCTGAATAGTGTAAGTTTTTAATAAATGGGGTGCAAATATTCTGCTCACCACTTTCATGATGGACCTCTCCCAGGCGATTGACTTCTGCAGTTGCTGAATACACATGGCCAACTGGGCAGCACTTCGCACTTCAGTCAGGGCCTTCCTCCACACCTTCATACCGTGGGCCACCTCCTCCTCACCACTAAGAGAACACAAAGAGGAATGATGAGAAGCAGAAAAGCACACATATATGTGAATACGTGGGCGTATTTACACACGCGCAAAGCGGTAAACTGTATCTGTTGAACCAGCCGCCAACAAGACAGCAGATCATTAAGAGCTCCAGCTGTGCATAGACAGGCATAAGGATTTTGGGGGGTGTGGGGCGCTGAGGAGAGGTATACACCAATTTTGTTATGTTGAGGGGAAGTTCATGCAGAAAGAGTGAAAACCTGTGAGAGTGTATACTGCATAGTGGGAGATGTGAGTATGTCCATAACCAAGGTTACTGATGCACAACACCATGCAGAAAAAATGAGCCAGTAAACCAGTAATAGTATGCCTATACTGGAAATGAAACTGCGTGGAGCCCCCCCACCCCACCCAAGAAACTGCACAAAACCAAAGAATAAACAAAAATGCAACAAGCCACCACAAAACTCTGCTGTGAAAGCAGCAAAGACCCTCACTGTTTGAGTAGTATGGGAAACATAAAGCACACACAGAGAGAGGAAAGGGTCTTAGTGGGAGAGTGGGGAGCTTTGGTTGGAGAAATGACCTACCCTTCCCTGTCAGCACTAGTGGATGGGGCGGGGGCAGGGACAGTGACCGTACCCACATTATCCAGCCTGATCTGAATGGTGGTACCTAAGGGGCTCCTCAGGTACCTTCTCTCGATGTTGCGCTCCAGATCGGCCAGACGTGTCACTGCTATGTCCAGCGGGTTGTCCGGGTGACGCATCACCCCGCCCTTCTCCCCCCGCTCCTCTGGATGCTCCTTGGAGTCCTTGGAGTCCTTGGTCTCCTTCTCTCCTGCATTAGATGCTGGCGTTGATTTGGTGGGGGGCTTGTGCTCGTAGTACACCAGGTCCTCCCGCTCAGATTGAGGGTCCGGAAATGTCCAGCCCTGGGAGAGAAAATCAGCTGTTCAGTTTTTTGCGCTCTGATCACACACCATGTATTTTTTAAGCCCAGTTGAGACCAAAGATTCACGATGAGATATAACCGTTTTAGAACACTGCTCAGAAAAGTTGCAGCAGTGTGAAGTGGCCGGGTGTCACCTCGACTCAAGCTGGCTGATGGTGTCACCTGTGACTCAGCTTGTGAAGCTGCCAGCGGCTGGTTTTAGAACGAAAGGCTGGTCACCTGTTTCAACAGCCAGTCTGCTTGTAGCAAAGTCTGCTGGCCAAGTCAGTTACAAACTGTCTGCAGACGGCGTGTTTGCTTGCTGTAGCATAACCGCCCTCCCTCCCTGCTGGGCCCAAGACAGTATCATTTACATTCCTGTAGCTGTTGACAGGTATGTTGGTCTCTATCCTCACAGTGTGTTGGTGTATCGCTGCTGCTGCTGCTGCTGCTGCTCGCCATATGTGCGTTTGTCACACACACATATTCATCAACTGATTAATCAGCGCTGACTATTTAAATAATTGTGGTGTATTTATTATGAATATGGTCCATGTGAAGCTCAGGCCATTTTTTTAAGTTTTTGTATGGAGATGATTTGTCCCACTATTATTTGTTTGAAGAAATCGACAATCCGTGTGTAAATGTGTAATCTGTAAATATAACTTCCACACGTACAAAAAAAAATTGCAAGCTCACGAAAATATTTTGCAAATATAAAACAGATCTGCAAATACACAAAGAAATTCTACAAATAAAAAAATACACTCAGTGTGTCTAAGATGAAAATCAGCAAGTGCAGAATTGAGATTCACAAATAAAAACTGGATTCAAAAATATCTGTTTGAAAGGTGTCAATGTCAGGAACATATTCACAAAAGCTTATCATTTATTTGTGGAACTGGTTTGTGTATTTGCAGATACAGTTTTCTGAGTTTACAAATCTTTTTATATATTTATGGAAGGTGTCTTATATTTACAGATTACACGTTATCACACAAATTGCCGTTCTGTTCACACAAATTATATTGAGACATTTATTTCCATATTTCTCCATTTGATCACCAGTTGCACTGCAACTGTAGCAAGTATTTCACTATCACTATCGTCATTCATATTTTATGGAGCAACAAATTATATTCAGTTACAAAATAAACTTGAAAAGCTGGAAATCAGAACAAAAGTGCAGAGAGCTGTTGCTATGAACTGATGATGCACTGTCTCGTCTAGTTGCATTGTTGAAAACAGGCACGTTTCAGGACTTTACAAACTGGCGCACTTCAACTAGGTGCAAATTCAACTCATCTCATTGTGAATCTTTGGTTTGAACTGGGCTTTACTGACGAAATTTGCCAGGGGGGTATTTGTGTTCTTGTGTTTTACCTTGACCTGCAGGCTGGCTGCGGTGACCTTCCTCTCCAGCTCCTCGACCTGCTGCAGCACGGCTATGTCCATCTCCATCGCCTGCTCCTCAACACACCAGCCCCGCACAGACTCCACACTGACCTGGCTCTCTTCCAGCTCACGCAGCTCGATCATGGCCACTAGATCGACAACATGAGGTTTATCAGTCAGCGCATACACACACAAACACACACACACTGACGCAGGTAAACACATGAACCATGCAGCCAAACATCCACAGGTACTCATGTAGCTCAGTCATAAATAATACAGTGTCTACAGTGATCAGGGATCATTGGGGGCATGCGTCTAAGTTTGAACATCAGCACACCAAACCTCTATCTAATACTGATAAATACAATCAACTTTCTACATATACATGTATGATGATGTATGATGATTATACACTCAGATGAAGTGTTGATGCACTTACCGTCTTTGTGTTTGGTGCAGACCTGGGGGATGATCTCTGTGTATTTCTGTATCTGCCTCTGGAGGCCCTTCTCTCTCATGCCTCGGCTGTGGAGAGCACTGACTAAAGCCCTCAGCTCCTCAATGTCAGACACCCGCCACCACCCTGTCAGCATCTCTGAGACAAGGAGCACAAACAGGCACATAAGCTGCAAGACACTGGAAATACATCACTGTGAAAGGGTGCTTCATTCAGCTATGTTATACCCAAATGAAATTGCGTACAGCAGAGCAGAACGTTCCCTAACCCAATTATCTTGAATTATTCAGGCAAGTGAAATCTTTTCAGGCAGGTGAATTCTTTTCAGTTAAAAAATGGGAGTTGATTATGGCCTCTGCTTTAATTTGTCTCAGCGCTTTTTTGTCACTCACCCTCTGGAATTGGCCGAGGTGTGGCGTGGTCTAGGGATTTGGGCATCTCCAGAGCAGGAGAGGGCATGGATGAGGTTTTTTCAATGCGAGGTAAAGGAGATTCACTCTTGCTGGAGACGCTTGCTGCTGTGTTACCCTCCAGAGAGTGACCTTGCATGGGGTTGGGGCTGGGGCTGTTGCACAGAGGCAGGCTGGGACTTATCACGCCACAAGGCCAGCTTCCGAAAGAAACTCCTAGCAATGAAGTGCCTGACTTCGCCTGGGGAGGAAAGAGGTAAAAACAAAAGGGTGAGGGAGGTGGAGGAGAACAAAATGGAGAGTCACGGGTTAGGTGATCTGGTACAAAAATAACTGCACAGAACACAGCTTTCTCTGCTTGTGTGGCCCAGCAGTCTCACCTGCAGGGCTGATAGTGGGTAGCTGAGGAGGCCAGCTGGGTGGTGCGGGCTGGCAGAGGCTGAGGCAGCAGAAGGGGTGAGAGGCAGGGCAGGGGACTGAGGTGGGGATCTGGGCCTGGCTGGGGTGGAGGACGCCTGGGGAGATGCACGGGCCGCTCCTGGAGGAGGTGTCGTGATCGAAGAGAGGTCACAGGGGTTGCGAGGAAGCAGACTGAACCAGTGTCCGCTCCTTTCTGTCAGGACTCTGAGGAGCTGGTCGTTGGCTTGAAATGAGAGGTACGGAGAGGGAGCAGGGGATGAGGTTGGAGGAGTGTTCCCTGGGCTTTCACGTGGAGCTGGCAGGCACGGGACAGATAAAGAAGTTGAGGCTGGGGGAGGGATGTTTGTAGTGTCATTAGTGGTCACCATGGAGGGAGTTGTTGCTACTGCTGGCTCAGAGGTATTGTGAGTGGGGGAGGATGATGTTACTGTGGTTGTGGCATTGGGGGTGCCCACTGGGCTGCCGTTTTGTCTCACATGGGGACTCTTCTTGCCCTCCGCCATCACAGTTTCTTTGTCAAGGTCCTTGTTGACGCCCCGGAATGTGCACAGTTTGGATACACAGCCTGGCTGCTGGTAGAAGAGGACCGGGGAGTTTTTCTTCCCCTCGTGCTCCTTTTCCTCCTCTTTCTCTTGCTCCAAGCCTTGAGTTCGAATGCTCTGCCCATCGAGATTGGTTGGTTTCTCCTTCTGCAACTCGATCTCCTGAGGTTCCTCTTTGACCTTGACCTCCTCTGCTGCTCTCCGCCTCCTCTGTCGCTCCTCTTCCAGTTCCTCGGGAGCTGAAATGAGAGAGTGCACTGTTTATGTCGCTGGAAACACAACTACTTTGGCTGATATTACAACTGAGAGCTGATTATTCTTAATACTTTTTCTTTTCTTTTTTTTGCACACACGTAAAACTACATAAAATCCAGATAGTGCGAAAATAAGACAAGTGTCAGGGGAGGTCAAGAAGCCAAAAACGTATACAATGGACCTCCCCTCAACTTGCGAAAGCTGACAATCTTCAAAATCATTTTCTGCAGCAACTAAAGTTTATGAAGATTGGAGGGGAATGTATTTGCCTGGACAATATTACCATAAATCAAACAGGAATAAAACATGAAATAATATTAAGTTAATGAATGAGAAACTTTTATGAAACTTCACAGTTCACTGAGGAGCCCCAGTGACTTTACAATTATATTACAAATAAAATGAATATGTTGTAATCCATTATCATAGTTCACAGGTGCAATCTCAAATTAGTCGTAGAGAATTAAGATAAAGTAAAACATCATCAGCATATTTCACACTGCCAAAAACAGCTGAAGCGGCAGCTCCACAGATATATTTACAACATGTCTTCCTTCCTCTTCCTGCAACATCAAATCTGATGATTTTTATTTTCCAAACTGAGTGTGCATAAAATGTGCTGTGCAATCAGATGAGCAAACTGATGTGTCCCAACATAAGAATCCATCAAGCTCAGTGTGTGTTGCATTGTAACTACCTTCTCCACTCTCCATGGCTTCAATAAAGACCCCTCCACAGTGGGGAAGTACCCAGTACCGACGGCGGTAACGGTCCTGGCCGTACATCATGGAGCGCAGAGAATGGGATATTTCAAACAGCTTTCTTCTGGTCTGATGATGTTGCTGCAATGATACAAAACACACTCTGTGATTTCTGGACATTTTACCTTTGATACACAGACCTTCAGGACAACAAAAGACACACATGCTTCCTCGTGTCCTTTTGCAATCACCATGATATATTGGGCATTACATGCTATGCTAATGAGGTGATTTATTAAGCTAATTACTGCCTTCATTAGCAAATAGCCCTATGTCAGTGTGCATGTTTATAACATGACAAAACACATGATTGTTTACAATACACACTGTTTATCAAAGCATTTAAAGGTTGTAGCTATTTTACAGAAATGTGGACTCGAGCTAGTCCTATAAATGTGACTCAAGTCACCCTAGTTTTTGTGGTGTGTCCTGCACAGTTGGCAATAGTTGGCCATTTTCTGCTTTTTTTTGACCAATTCAGGGTGTTGAATCAGCGTTGGAGACTTTGTTGAATTAAATCACTTTAATTGGCAGTTCAGCTTACTGCACGATAAGAGAACGGAAGTGAGGGAAGCAGACAAATGGCTTAAGTCAAGAGGGTGTGAGATGAAAACTAACTTGTTAAATTAAGTAAAATCACTTTTTTTAGCGATTAGGCTCTTCAGCAGAAACAGTTTGTAAGTGTTTGTATCATTGTTCATGAGCACACTGTACATATCCTTTGTTCTTTCAACATCAGTATGCCTCTCAAATCTCTTCTGTAAGTCCCCCAGTTTCCCTTTTTCAATGACGTCACAGACTGCTGCCACCATCTGCCTGATGATGTGGTCGGTGAGTGTAGCTTGTTATAAAGAAAGTAGTTCCTTCATGAAACAGCTAACAACAAGGTCTGTGGGTTTTATTGAGTAAAAGGGTCAGGATTTCTGGAAAGAGACATTGCTTAAGTTTTTTAACTGTATTTTTTGGCACTTTAAGCACCACAAGCCGAGAGCCATCTAGATCCATTATATTGGAGAGAAGGCAGACATCTGTATAGCCAATATCTCCAACACTCTGTAAGTCACACCAAAATAATCTTGACTGATAAACAGCGCAACAGGTAAGAGGAAAAATATGTGTTTTTTAAAATGTCCCTTTAATTCAGTTACATCATTTGTACATGTTAAACTTACCTTGGCTAACTTCTCTATCTGCTTCTCCAGCTCCTCCAGACTGGTGGCCTGGTCGACTTCATCCTGACAGGACAAAACAAACACAGTAAATGTCTGTGAGCAACCCTCCATGGTCCGTTTTAAAAATGGATCCACAGATTGATATTTTGTTTTATACCTCATCATATGTATCCACTTTTCTAACCTTCTTCAGTTCTTCTTCCTCATCATCATCATCCTCCTCTGCCTGGTCATCACTGTCATCATCATCGTCGTCCTCATCGTCGCTGTCTCCACCCAGTTTTCTCTTGTTTTTGGCAGCAGAGGACGGAGTGCCAACAGACTGGTTCTCTTCCACACCCATACTGGCCTCCCTCTTTCCAGTACGCTTGGCATAAATGGTCCTCAACCTGCACAAACACACACACAGGGTCAGCACGATGGTGTGCAGGTAATTAAAGCTTTGTTTTTTGTTTTAAGATTTACATAAACTTACTTCTTCAGTTTTCCCTCCATAATGATCTTGTCCTTCCTCATGTTTGCCATCTGATCCAGGCTCTTGTCGATCTCACTAGAAGAGGAAATGCAGTCGTGTCAGTTACAGCAGTGACTATGTGCGTCCATGTTTTTGGTATTCTCAGAGAGTACTCACAAATATATTGAGCAAAAGATAAAAGCAGAGGGAGCTGGCAACTATCTACAGCCAAAGTAAAAACTTTAATAAGCTGGTATCCCGGAGCACAAATTAATACTTACATAATTTCCTTATAATCAAAAGGACTCTACTGCAAATTACTGCTCCCTACTGCAGCTTTATTAAGCGTTTTTCACTGCATCAATAAAGCATAACATTACTGGCTAATGAATAACTCAACTGTTAAGCAATCTAAAAGCACATACAGTACACAGTAGATGAATATATTTAGTATATATATTATATTCATATTATTTCAGGGAGTGGTTGGTGTCCGATTTCCAATTTTGTTTTTGTACTCATGTGAATCCTGAGATAGAAGAAGTATTGTGGGCCACTTTATAACCATTAAACAATGTGACACTGACACAGAGTACATCAAATAAACAAGTACAGTGCTGAGTATAACTTTTCCGTTTCAGCTGCTTCTCCTACCTGATGACAGCTTTGCTGCAGGCCAGCTCATTAGCCAGGAAGCCCAGGATTGAGGCCTTCTGGGCAGGTGTGTGGGCCTGGAAGGCCTTGGTCTTCAGACTGAGGGCCAGAGGGGCCAGTTCTGTATTGGCACAATGGGCCCCCATATACATCTGTAGCACCTCGGACACATTATCCCTGTTGATGCCAACATTGGTCAGGTGGTCCCCCAGCATGGTCTTTGTCTGAAAGAGAAGGAGAGGATGATGAGGATGCATTTTTTTTCAAAAGATGTCAACATATTGGTCATTAAATATATTTTCATCCACATGTTTATGAAGTTTTAATACTAAAATTATATTCTACAAACAAAGTCCAGACAAAATATAGTCATCTTTTGTTTTGGATGTCCTGTTACGTTGGTCAAACGTCACCTACGACCCTCTGGTTCTCACTCCTTGATATGCTGATGGATATTTTAGTTGTACGCACTGCATCATATTCACTTAGTTTATCAAACATTTGGCATGTTAACCAATATATAACAATACTAATAAACTTTATGTATTATAACGCTGCAAAACTCCAGTTACACAACGCACATCTCAGTGAACTTTGAACTAGCTCACCTTTTGTCCAGGTGGCAAACCGGGATCACAGACAGCCAGAGCGAGTAGTTTGACCAGAAGGTCTTGGACCTGGCCCATGCTGTCCCCCACGTTGAGCAAGCCCTCCTGCAGCATGCCCAGGGTCGGCACGTCCGTATTCAAATCGAGCCCCAAAACCTTCCCGAAGCCCCGCAGGAACTGCATCAGCATCAGGCAGTCAGACACGGCGTGTCCTGGTAGGATGAGTCCAGGGATCCGGGAGAACTCAGGGAGAGGCTGCACAAAGAGAAGTGGGTAAAGTTACAGGATTGTTAGCCGCATTCATTATTGTTGTATGTGTTATTGAGAAAGAATTACATTAAATCCAATTTGGACTACAGAAAATAATGATTTTAAAAGCTATGGAAAAATGGGAAAAATGCTGTCATTATATCTCACATCTGCTGACTGTTATCAAGATGGTGCTTTCCAATTTATAGTGATGACTGCTTATTTTCTTCATTATGCAGTACTCCTCTTTCACCACTTGAGGGCACACACCTCCACACATAAACATGCTCACTACCATGTGGTCTAATTGTAAGTAGTGACCCTCGAGGAAATGTTTCAGTTACTATCTAATAACAATAATAATAATTAAAATAGAAAATAAATAATAATAATGACTGACAGGAATTTTGTTACAGTGCCACCCTCCTGTCCAAAGTCAGTGTATTTAACTGCACTTAAATGAGAATAACTGACAGTCTACAGTACATCAAAATGTGTATGGACTTAAATTTGATTTATTTTTGTTTTGGTGATCAACTTCACGCCCTCAGCACTGACCGGCTGAGCTACTATCTTAACTACCTTGTGATCAGACAGACACATGTCTTCATTTGGCTTCTTCAGTTCCCTCGCTATCTCCAGCTCCAGCCTTCGTTGCTCCAGTTTACGCTCTTTGTTCAGGCGCTTCTCATCCCTTTTCTCCTGCCGCAAGCGCTCACGCTCCTGGAGAGTCCAAAATTCAAGAGAGCATTAAGGAAGCAAAGTGTGCGTGTGCATTTGTGTATATGCATGTGTGTGTGTGCGTGTGTGTGTGTGTGTGTGAGTGTGTGTGTGTGTGTGTGTGAAAACAGACAAGAAGGTTTACTTGACTTTGCTGAGCAGTATTAGAATTCAGCCTAATGCTGCTGTGCATTCAAAAGAAAAGTGCTTGAGGGCCAGAATCTTTTGACTTGGTAAGTGTGTAGAAAAAAAATGAATGGAGGGGAAGAGCGCACAGAAAGGAGAGAAAGCGGGAATCCATCCAGGGAATAATGACTTAGGCTCTTTTTATGGAGTGGACTGTGTGTGTGTATGTCTGCATTTATTTGTGTGCATATGGGCTACCTCTGCTTTCTTGCGAGCCTCAACAGCCTTCATCAGCATTACATGTTGCCTCCTCCTCTCCCTCTCCTAGAGTGGCAAAAACACAGGCACATTAACAAGCACACATTGCACATACAGCACTCAAGGTCGACTAAATTTAGTATGCATTAATGTAAAATTGTGATGCGCTGAATTCAATAGAGGCACCATACTTGAACAAACACAAAACGATGCTTCACATGTATACACTTTCACATGTATGGTGGAAGCATAAAGTGAAGAGTACAGTAATACGATGACAACCAAAAAGCGACACAAAGATGCGATACAAAGTAGATGTGATGACAGGCTCAAAAAAGAGAAGCAGCTGGAATCGGTGGCGGCGCCTCTAAACTAAAGCTGACACAACAAAAGCAACAAAATGCTGGTTGCCAGAAGTCCTCTGACATGCCACATTGGCATGATCAAAACAATAAATTCTATTACATGAGTCAATGCTAATGGTTTTTTGACACATCATTCTCATAATATTTGGTGAGGGGACGGCAAATAGGAGTGGATGGTAAAGACTAGCAACAAACAGAGCAGTTCCACTTCAGTGGTTTTGGCAGCGTAAGTATTAGCACAGTATGCGACTGCTGAGGATGAGACATCTATGTTGTTCTTTGGTGCATGATACACAGTCTGCTGCAAAAGGGCACAGGAATCACCGGTGACTGACTATCATTTTATTTGATCTCTTTAGGTTTCCCGCTCCTCCGTATCAGGCTGTCACTCCCTCTGTGATCCACCAGAAAGACACAATTGCCACTATTAGGGCTTGCCAAGGACATTTCCAGCACACAGTGACTAAAATGGGCTCTTTGTGAGGATTGTTTTGTCACTGTGATAAACAAAACAGGCTAGATGCCAAAGCACTCTGCTACAATATTTCAATGTCCTTATTGGTTTGATTTATCTACAAATGGAAAAACTTCAAAAAGGACACATTCAGAAAGGACAGCCTCAGCTTTTTCTGGCTTTCTAATTCATCAAAAACATCAAATATGTTCAGGGATATTATGATAACAGGCTACAGTAAAATTTAAAAGCAATGCAACTGCATGCGACAACCGTAAACACCAGGATTATATCATGTATCTCAATTTGCTCCCCTTCATCGTGCTCCGAGTGAAGGTACAAGGGGTTAATGCAACAATCGGCTCAGAGTCCACTGTGAAACAGATAGGCAGACCTTTAGATTCAGCTGTGACTGTGTATGAGTGAGAAGGGCTACAAGCAGGACAGCCAGGCCAAAATAAAATGCTACGCAGAACCATGTTTGTCCCTGTGGTGGAATTGATTACATGTTTGTTCTACAGTCGATCAGGTTTGTTTTGAAGCAAAGGTTGTGCTGTAACCCTCGACAAACTGAGGGGAAGTATCTCCACCATAAAGACAAAATGACTCTCAGTAGCTGTTTTCATTCTTTGTGCAGAGTACAGGAACAGTGAATGACAGAGAGGCTGGGATGGGGCAGGTTAAAGTCCAGCACTCTGTGGACTGCAGAACAGATGCACGGACGAACAGACACAAGCTCAATGTCTGGGCCGAAATCGTCAAGCACTCATGGGTAACACAGGCTACTCCAATACAACAGTTAGACAATGTATGTGATGGATGGAAACTCCTCGAGTGCACTTTGAGACAGTGAGTGTGGATTGGCTAGCAGTCTTTGCAATGCATTCTGAGTAGAAGGGGGGAGGATGGGGGGGAGGGGGACAGAAGCTGCCTGGCCACCGTGACAGGGTCAGTTGTCCCTCAGGACGAGCAGATGGAGGCAGCATACTGACTCTTTTTTTTTTCTCTTTTGTTGGTTTTGCTGGAAAGCCATGCAGAAGAATGTAGTATGACAGCAGCCAGTGCTACACTTAATGCATTGCTATGACAACCATAACACAACCAGTTACACGATGCAGGTGTTAGATGTACAAAAATAAACATACCCATACCATATCTAGTCTATGCCTCTCCAACTCCTGGCAGAGAGAGTTGGCAAAATATTATGGAACAGAAATAATATCCAATACCAAAAAGCATGGCGTTTAATAAAGAGAAATACTCAACACTTTCATTTTATAGATGTTTGGCTATTAAGCACATTTATATATATACTCATACATGCCTTGTATTTATATACACACGCTCACACACTCACACGTTCACACACACGCCTGTCACATTCCAAAAAGTTTGAGGTAAATGGTTTTTTCAGCAGTGACTATTACATTCAAGAGGCAGAGCAAGTTGTAGTGGATGCCTACCTGGTGTTTGAGAATCTCCGCCTGCTGTCTCCTCAACTCTTTCTCCTTGAAGGCAAGAAAGAGAAGATGAAGGAAAAATCAATATGCTTCCATTGTCCCAATACTGATGGAATTTCAGCACATTTCAAAGAGCCGCTGTAATTTTATTGCCCCACATCGTGCTACGTATGAAGTAATCTAATTCATGTGATCAAAAACGGCTCCACGCCACACATGTATGAATATTTACATCTGTTTAAATTTAAATCATAAACATACCTTTATCCGTTTCTCAGCCTCCAATATTTTGGCATTGGCAGCTTCCTCCTTCTTTTTCCGTTTGGCCTATGAATAAAGATTAAGGTCAAGTTTCACCGACATATATCAATCAGTCTTGGGTGAGGGCTTTGCTGCACTTTAACTGATTGTTTGCAGTTTTCTGGTTTGAGCAAAGATTTTACGCCTCTGAATGCCAGTCAAATTTGTAAAACACAGCGAATGAATAATGTATCTCTTTAACACCTAATTGTGAAAATGTTGAAGCCTCCCGTTAAGAGTGGCTTGTCAACCGTGTCAACTCAAAATTGATTTAGTCCTGCTAAAACACTTTGAAGCTCCTACAGTATAATTGTGTGCGCCTGCATATGTGTGTGTGTGCATGCATCTTTGCATGTGTGTGCGGAAAACAGCACCTTTTTTTTTTCCTCGACCCACTTATGCTAAACTGTTACTGTTGTCTGAAGAAAAAAAGACTTTTCTGTCCAATTTAAATAAGGTCTGAAGAGGCAGCAACAGCCATTTTAATATTCAACAGCCGTCAACCAAGACCAATTTAGCATTAGTTCCATGTGGAATTATGCCTAAGAAGACGCAACTCCCACCAATGCATGCTGCTGTTCAGTAATGAGCTTTAGGAAGATTAAAACACTATAGACTGAGGGGCTGTAGCTATCCAGGAATGTTCTGCTTAATCAGAGGTGCTGTTGGATCAGATTCTGTACCTCCAAAATTTGCTGCGCCCTGAGTTCCTTCTCCATCCGAATCTGCTGAATACGCTTGATCTTCTCCTGTAAAAAAAAAACCATAATCTCTTAATATTTTAAAAATTGGAAAACATCCTCAGATAAAATCATTTTCTAACCACTCTATTCCAAAGAGCAACAATAAGTTTAGCACTAGAAGTAATGATGGTAATTGAAAAGAAAGCTTTAAAGCATCACAAAATAACCATTCAGCATTTCCTGCGGTGCACACGGGGACTACGTGTGTCAGGACACTTAGATAAGGAGAAAGGGAGGAAAAAAGATTTGTCAGCACACACTTAAAGCGCACCCACCTGCTGCTTGAGGATCTTGATCTGCTCCTTCTGCTTCCTCCTCTCCTCCGCTGCCATGATAGCTACAAGAGTCAAGTTCAATGTTACATTAGCGTCTACAAAAATGACCTACAAAGCTGGGCTACCGGCTGTATTCATATCTGAGAGAGAATAACAGTTGCTGAGCTTTATTTATTCAGGAGGTCTCACTGAGATCAAGATGTATTTTACACGAGAGGCCAAGAAATTCGGAGAACTAGATCGCGACGAAGATGAGTCAGTCATGCAAAACAATAACAAAAACACACAGACACACTCATTAAAACAATGACAAACATTATCAGGAATAACAGCATGTAAAATTCGAAGTCCCTTAGAGGCATGAGAACTTCCGAGAAGTGAGGTGAATAATAGAAACCAGAAAGTTTAACCAGCAATAAGCCTACAGTCACAATCAGAACACACAGGGACTGACTTATTCAAATGTATTGGTGCATTACAAATTTCAGAATATGTATGAAATGTCTGGTTCTGAGTTTAAATGAGGGTCAAGCAAACAGTCTTGAGATTTTGATTTGATTTTTTGCTGTAACATCGTGTATAGGAATTAAAATGTATAATGTTTGAAACCAGCAGCATGGAAGCAATAAAGATTAAAGCAGAGAGAAGATTGAAGCTTGTGCTTTACAGCGATGGAAATAAATATGAACATACACACAAACAAAGACTGTATAAGCAGCATCAGCGTCCTCAAAGGCCCTGCTCGTCTTCATACTTTAAAAAGGTCTGACATGACCGACTGACCAACACACACACACAAAAAACACCAGCATGGCACTGAGCTCCTGTTAACAACTCACACACAAAAAACATATGTTTACCTTGCTGTTTCCGAGCTTCTTTGGCTGCACGCGCCAGTGCCTGCTTTTCCAGTTTTCTCATCAGTTTCATCTGGGCAGCCTGTCGGGCTATTTCTGCACAGAGCAGGAAGAAAAGCATTGTCAGTGAGAAATTTCAGGAGATTTCCTAAATGTTGCTGAAGCCTGACTTAACACATTTGACTAAGATAGTTATCTGGCTTTAGTAAAATTTAGACAAAATTAGGTAGTCAAAACCATTTTGTCCCTGTAAGGACTAACATACATTTCCAAAATTTGCCCTTTAACATTAAAAAAATACCGAAATGTACATGATTAAAACATTTTTATGAAGGCGAACTGACTACCACAGGTCTCTGGTGCTGTATAGAAATGTTTTTACAGTGTAATAACAGCATCTGCAGTGATATTATAATCAAAACCACACCCCAAAACATAAAAAAAAAGACAAGATAACTGCTGATTCATCTTGAAAAGTATCTGTATTATTACACAAGAACAATGTATGGAAGTAACTAGTTACATGTAATGACATAATGTAATTATATTGATGTGACTATTATCTATACTGAAAAAAAATATATATAAATGACAGTTACTAAACAAAATGTTGGCAAATACAAAGAGGTTACATCCGAAAATAAGTAAAAAGGCCAAACGATATTTCACTCATTTTGTATCTGTTTGACGTGCAGGAATACATTCTCACGGGTCAGCAAAGCTGTTGGGACAAATCTGAGTGCAAGAACATCAAGGGTAGGATGGCTTAAGAGCTGTCTCTATGTCCAGACAGGCTCCAGTCATTAGGCAGCATGTGCTAAATTTTTGAGCTGTGTTTTTGATTGGTTGTCTTGCTTGAATTTGCACCGCCTTTCATCGGCCAATCAAATCAATGCGCATTTCTAAGCAACTGGAGTCTGCCATGCCTGCGACCAGCCGACCATGCTGAAGTGGACGGCCATGGCTTTAGACAAGAATGTCTTTCAGCGCTGGACAAGCAACAGTATTTTCTGTATGGCATCAGAAAAGGGCTCTTACATTACTGTACTGTGTAAAGCTACCAGCAGTGAAAATACTGTCACCACTAAACTGCCTGGTTTAACTGTATGTTTTTGGGACTTAATAGCTTTATTGTCCAGTTTAAAACATTAGAAAAGTAATTAAATGTAAGACGTTATTTTGATTAAGTAATTAAAAATATTTACATTACTCATTACATCAACAGAGTAGCTAGTAATCCTTAACCTGTTACATTTCAAAAGTAACCTTCCCAACACAGCACATGAAGTATTAGAGCTACCAAACAAGCATGACGTGAAAAACTAACGTCCATATGATAACCCCTTCCTTACCCTCTGCTACCTGTATAATGGCTGGTTGATTAATGGCACACACTCGCGACAAACATATTTCAGGGCTCATTTCCCGCGCTCACCTTGAGCCTCCAGTTTGCGCAGCAGTTTGACCTCACTGGGACTGGGGCCCTCGGGCACCAGCGGATCGCCCACATTAGGAGGCCGTCCCTTCCTCCGTCGAGAACCTTTGCCACCTTCAGCCGCTAACTGGCGGTCTGAACTAGGGGGGCGACCCCTACGACCTTCCATCGCCAAAATGCGAGGAATGACCTCCTCTTCCTTCAACAGGCTCCACTGTAAACCCTGGAGTGAGAGAAACGTAGCGATGGAGAGATTGGGAAGGGTGAGGAGAGGTGAAACAGTGAGCGACATGTTGATGTACATTCATGTGACTAAGGAACAATTTGATTTGTAGCTAGCTGAACTAATCTGGGTGTGTTCTACAGCAGTGAAAATTATTATATATATTTAAATATATCATATTCTGTATCATAAACTGTAATGCATTAAATAGTTTTTAATATTCATTTACTGATCTGTCATTCATCATCTAGTCTTCCTCTGGCCCCTCAGCACTGTGTGAATTTTTCTCTATTCTGCTTCCTATTATACACACATCCATTTTCAAATTTATCTCTGTGTATCACAGACACATAACATGGCATATATCACTGGTCACCTGTGGAAGTAATGTCAGCTGATTATTACATTTATCCATGCACAGTGAGAGGTCTATGAACTAGGACTACTGAGGCTTTTGGTTGATTCCTATTCATGCCCTGACAGTGACTGCTGCATGAAGCTTTGCCTGCCGCTAGATGAAAAGATGAACAGGGATCACGAAGAGAGAGAGATAGAGAGAGAGAGATGAAAGGCAAGTCACCTGGGGTCCTTCTCTGGCTTCATAGAAGTCACCAACCCTTATCTTTGCACTGAAGCTAAAATTATCACGCGTGATGCCATTTATTCCATTTCTGGATAGATACTACAGAAGAGAAAATAATAATGGCGTTGGTTTAGGCAGAAAAAAAAAATTGTGAAATTAGCGACATTGAAAAGCAACTGGGAAGCACTAGATTGGAGGGAGTCTAAGATTACAGTGTGCATCTGTGCAGTGCTACTAATCATTATAAAAGCCAGGGGGACAAAAAAAGAGCAAAAGCTCTCAGGAGAGAAAAACGGTTCTGACCTTGGGGTGCACAATTCAGGCCCTTTCTTATTTATCTGTGGCCATGCTAGGCTTTTTACTGCCTACTGACTGACGAGCAGTGAGTGAATGTTACTGAGTACACATTTTTCTCTTTGCACACTCAAAGGCAGTTCTGACGATTAGCGTAGTTGAGCTTTTGATGAAGCAAAGAAAGAAGATTATAGACTATAATATGCCGTGCAAATGGGGCCAAAGCTGTGCATCCCAACACTAACCATTAATCACTTTTTAGGGGAAGGAGAGGTGAAAAAAGTGGCACAAGAAGTGAATCTAAGAATATCATCTCACACTATTAGGGTCACAGAAAGCAGGGTGGGGTGGGGGTTGAGTGCAGCTGGAGCGATAGCATAGATAATATACAACAAATCCAGACACACAAGCATTTGTTTGAGCAATGTGGATGAGCAGAGTTGCAGGTATTAGCAAAAATATCCTTCCAAAATAAATTGTACACCATGCCGCCCACAGTGATTCCCACTTTAATCCCAAACTGCTCATCTGTATGCCTCCAAACATTTGCTTCTATATCACGGATGTAGACTGAACTGCAGCGCTGTGAGGTCGAGGTACCTTCATCACATCTGGATACTGTCTTAGTTTCTTGCCACATGGGGCGTAGTAGGCCACCTCACCCTGCGGCCGCCCAGCCACTGATTTGATTCTCGTTTCTCTCCGCCACCTGGGTTTTTAAGAATGAAACAATATCACGGTTGTTCAGAGAAATGGTGTGTGTGTCGTACATTTGTGTGAGCAAGCACAGAGGTGAGCGCTCTGAAGTGAACCGTTTTATAAGAGCTTCCTTTCTCTCTGCCTCTTGTACATACCCCAACTCCAGAGGTATCATCAACTCCTTCTCATCCATCACCCTCTTCCTCTTCCCTAAGCCTGTGGAGAGACAGAGTTCAGCCGTCAGTCTGACAGCACATCCTACAGAACGACTGGAAACCTCACACACGTACAGTTGCAGCAGTCAAAGCCTCTGAACTCACCAGTAATCATACCTGGCAGGTACACGTGTATGTGCACTGGCCTTTCAGAACTGCATTTACCATGTGACCACAGAGTTAAATATACTGAACAAAAAATTTAACACTTCTGTTTCTGCTCCCACTTTTTACAGGTTTAAGTTAAAGATCTAAGACTTTTTTCATGTACTCAACAGATATATTTCTCTCACATTTTGGTTGCAAATTTGTTAGTAAGCATCTTTTCCAGGATAATTTATCCACCTGACAGGCGTAGGATATCAAGATGCTGATTAAACAGCATAATTATGACACAAGTGTGCCTTGGGATGGTCACAATAAAAGGCTGCTCTGAAATGTGCAGTTTGACCACACAACACAATGTCGCAAGTTTTAGGGAGTTGACTGTAGGCATGCTACTGCTGGAATGTCCACAAGAGCTGTTTCCTGTAAACTGAATGTTTGTTACACTACCAGAAGCCGTCTCCAATGTCACTTCTGTAAATTTGGCAGTACATCCAATCTGCCTCATAACCGCAGACCACATGTTACCAAACCAGCGTAGAACCTCCATATTCAGCGTCTACACCCAGATTGTCTGAGATCAGCCACTCAAACAGGTGATGCAATAACTGGTTTGCACAACCGAAGAGTTTCTGCACAAACTGTCACAAAGTGTCACATCACAGGGAAGTTCATCCGCATGCTTACTGTCCTCACTAGGGTCATGACATTAAGGCAGTTTGTCATTGTAACCAACTTGTGTGATTATGAGGCTGGCTGGATGAACTGCCAAATTCAGGGAAACACTGGAGACAGTTTATGGTAATGAAATGAAAATTAAGTTCATAGGCAACAGCCCTGGTGGACATTCCTGCAGTCAACATGCTAATGATACCCTCCCTCAAAAACCTGGGACATCTGCGACATTGTGTTGCCCTTTATTGTGGCCATCCCAAGGCACACCTGTGTAGCACTGACGCTGTTTAATCAGTGTCTTGACATGCCACACCTGTCAGGTGGACGGAATACCTCAAATTTTGGTCATGAAATTTGAGAGAAATGTATCTAGTGAGTGCATGAAAACAGTCCTAGACCTTTAACTTAAACCTGTGAAAAATGGGGCCAAAAACAAAAGTGTTGCAGTTAGATTTTTGTTCAGTGTATATACTCGGGCTGACCTGACTGCTTTGATTGTTGCCATGGTAATAGATGTCCAAATCAGTATTTTAACGCTCCATTTTTCTATACCATTACCAACTATATCAAACCAACATAATTCATTATGCATTAATATTAATTATCAGTCATTCTCAGACGAGGATATTTAAAGTATTTCTCACTGAAGCTTCGATGCCCCAAAACTGATATTCGGGATAGCTCTAATATATACACAATTCTCTGGGTTGCCATACTGAAATCACAAAACTAAAATGTAAAGCCCAATATACATGAACACACTGTGGTATATGGTACTGTCTGATGAACAGTGCCCATTTAAGGCAGGACTAAAAGAAAATAAATCACTTACAGTAGGGGAAAGACTGGAATTTCAGCTTGGACTATTCCTGGCAAGCTACACACATGCCTTATTTTCTCTGATCTGGGTAACCTCTCCGCATTGAAAGAAGGCGGAAGTTAACCTTGTTGCTGTGCCAAACAAGTTGTCAGGGCTCTTAGGCATGCCCCTACAGGACCTGAGAGCTCCGGTTAGTCCATGACAACCAACTGCCTTCTTCCTGCCTCCCTAAAAGTAACAATCCCTTTTCAAAGTCATCTGAGGATGATGGACTGTTCTGTTATTTAACTGCAGAGGCTTTGCTTTGGTAAACCAGGCAACAAAGCAAGCTCTGCTGTGTACTAAAGCTTCTTTGTGTGGTACTGTAAATGCCTGTGTGATGACATTAAACATCTGCTATTCACAATAAGAAAGTGAAAGGACAGGAGTAGCAGCAAAGGTCACTTTTAACCAACTACCCTTTTTTTTCGCATTTTATTTCTTTGTTAAATCTCTCATGATTTTTTTCCTCTGCCACAAATCACAATCAAATCTTATTTTAAAACTTTTCCTCTAATATGGGACCTTATTAAAACCATCCTACATCCCTCATTTTTTACACTTTATGCATGCACGTTTCAAACACATTACCTAATGGAGAGGCTAAGCTGTAGGAGGAAGAGCCTGGAGAGCTGTGATAGGCCAAGGCACTGGAGCTGGTGACAATGGTGGGAGTCTTGATGACCTGTAGGTTGAGAGGGGAGCAGCTGGTGGCGGTGTGATTGGTTGAGGTGTTCAGTAGTTCTGGGCCTTTGGTTAGCCTGCGGGGAGTCATCTCCTTCTTAGATGATCCAGACGGCAGCAGCTTTAACTCCTTCACTTTCTTCCCAGAGATGTCGCTGTCTGAGTTGCTGTCAGACTCTGAAATGGGAGTCCAGGACACGAAGTGGGTTAAGTTGTTTTTCAGGCAAAAATACACAACATTGCCTCTCAGTTGTGAGGATTTGCTACTTTTCCTCATCTTACCTGATAATTAAAGATATACTATGCAGGATTTTCCTAGAAAAAGTAATCCCTCTCAATCACCACTTATGAACCACTAGAAGTGTGAGGTGGTGTATTTTTCTGCAGAGACTCTGCCCTCTGCCCGTGTTTTCTTATTGTCTGTGTTGGGACGTTTATGGGTGTGTACCCCCACAACACTCAGGTGAGGTCGGGGCTTTATAAAAAGTAAGTGACCAGGTGCAAGACCAGAAGCAGCAGGTATCCAAGAGACACAGTGCAAATATATCTAAGGTGAAACACCAAAGAGGGGTTAGGATTTATTTTCACTTTCACAAGCAAGTGTGTTTACAAACAGTAACCGACAATCCTGCATGGTATACCTTTAACTGTTACATTTTTAGGTTTAAGGACGGACATGTTAAGCGATTCAATGACATTGCGTTGGACTTTGTGAATTTATGATGGCCGTTTCTTACAAATTTGACATTTATAGACGGGATGGCTGACTAATACAGAACATAATCAGAGGAGTAATTGGCAAATAAAATAAGCCCTGATCATTAAAGGGAACGTATTGTGTTTTTCTTTTTTATCTGTCATATATACAGTGTTTAAATGTTGGATGTTCATATTAAACACAGCAAAATGTTTAAATGAGGTAAAAGTCTGAAAGAGTAATCTCTGTGAGAAAAACCCTCTGGCTTCAGTCCCCTCTAAATACTGTTTCCAATGTTGTCTTCTACTTTCGAGACATGATGTCATCTTGCGACTAAGTAATCGGCTCCAGGGTACGTTACTGCACGTGTTTACATTATGTAGCCTAAACTGCTACATGTAGCTGCATGCTAATGGAAGGTAAACCTGTAAACTTGGTTGCTGCTGTTTCTTATTTCTCCCACATTTCATCATATTCCTGCTGGAACATGTCCATTGTGTTTAGAAACTTTTTCACAGTGGGTGATTTTC
The DNA here is from genome assembly GCA_019142605.1 of Cephalopholis sonnerati. Classification (NCBI taxonomy): domain Eukaryota; kingdom Metazoa; phylum Chordata; class Actinopteri; order Perciformes; family Serranidae; genus Cephalopholis; species Cephalopholis sonnerati. The sequence goes on along the minus strand of JAGQAX010000001.1, from coordinate 32,876,579 downwards.
CACAGTAAGAGTGCAATGTTCTCCAATACAGTCATTCTGTGTTCATTTTACCTCTGAAGTCAGAGGTTGGAGCTGGAAATGGCGTCATACCCCAGTTGACCACGTTCTACCAATCTAGGCGGGTTAGCCATTGTTAGCAACAACAGTTGATAACAACGCATTGTATTTCACTCATAGAAACACTGCAGCAATATGTGTTCAGACAGAAGTTGGACAGTACTGTGTGTGTGACTGATTTAATGAGACACATGTAAGACTGAAGTGCTAATAAATAGTATAATGTTACAGCCATCTTGGATTTTTCAGGTCAGGGTTTTTTTCCAAGTCAGAAATCTATCTCTGGGGTGTTCCAGTTAAAATTTCTGACCAGGAACTCATAAATTCTGATTTCTCACTGCAAATGGAACGCGCCATCATTCTGTAACAGACTGACTGGGCTTTTTTTGGGAGAGACAGGTGCTTAAACAGAGTGTCTTGGACAGAGGGTGAATACAGGTGTTCTAGCACAGACAGTATGAGGACAATGAAGTGTTTTTGGCCTATTAAAGCATGTAAACATGCTCTAGTAGAAACCCAAAACATAAGTATGCACCTGAAAATGAGCATAATAGGCCCCCTTTCAATCGTGAAAGCCACTTTAACTCCTGTACATAGAAGGTACCAACCTGACAGACTATCATCTGAGTCCTCTTCATCCTCCTCCTCCTCCTCAAGGTCGTCATCCTCATCATCATCGTCATCTCCGGAGTCGTCAGACTCCTTGTTAGCTGGGAGACCAGCTGTGGGGTTACACGTCCCAGGGATCCCCACTCCAGGAATTCCAACTCCAGGGATACTAACTCCAGGAATCCCGATCCCGGGCTCTCCTCCACGAAACAAATCTACCAGAGATTGTACCAGATGGTTTTGAGAGAAGCCCTTCCAGGCAGCTAAAGGGTCTGCTTGTCCCTGTCCCTGTCCCTGTCCCTGTCCCTGTCCCTGTCCCAGCCCAGGTGTCTGTCCCTTACCCTTAGGGGTCTTGTTCTTTCTGGATCCATGGCCTGTGGCATGGGGTGAGGTAGTGGAGGGCTGTGACGGAGGCCCAGCCTGGGCAGTTGCTTGGGTCCTGCTCGCCCCTGTGCTCAGATTGACAGGCATCGCCCCAGCATCGGAGTCGCACTGAGGGGACTTGCCTTGAGAGGCAGAGTCTTTGCGAGGTTTGGTGATGAGGGCCAAAGGTGCGTCCTGAGTGATGCTTTGGATGACTCCATTGGGATGGTGAGGTTCAGGGAGCCCCAGCAGGGCACTCGAGAGGAAAAGGTTGGAGTGATTGTTCTGGGGTGGAGGAGGCGGAGCGGGTGGCAATGGCGATGAAGACAGAGACGTCCTCTTGGGAGACTTGTTTGGCCCCTGCTGCTGCTTCTTTAGCTCAGCTGGGAACGTCTGCCCTTGGGACATGAGAGTCTGGGAATAGAGGAGGAGGAGAGAGGGAGAGAACAAGGAGAGGCAGGGAGTCAGGGGGAGGGAGGGGAGAGGGAAAGGCAGAATGGGAGGAACAAAGAAAGGTTAGGGAAAAAAAGTAGAAAAGAAATGGGACAAAGTGGAGTTGCTCTAGCTGTCAGTTCGCATCACTGTTGATTGTTTGAGCAGGTGACAAAACTACAATGCCGAACACTGGTACAGTTAACTGTGTCTAAGCTCCTTTCTGGGAAACAAAAAGAACATAAATGCAATAACCAAAGGCATTGTACTCGGCCAAGTTCACAAAAAGAGACTCTGAGTATCTCTCTAAAATTGTAATTACTTGTCTGCACATTCGAAAAGCTCCATCATCATTATCATCATGCAGCTGGGCATGTTTGTCTCTTTTTTTTTTTTTTTTTTTTACACTGATGACAAGTTTTGTTCAATCTGTGTTTAAGCAAAGGCAGGTTACACTTTAACGTTGCACTTTCAACTGGATGTGATATGAAGTGAAACAAATCAATTTCACAGACCATGAAATACAGTAACAGTGCTGAAACCACAGGGGGAATTTAGCTCGTTGTAAACTTCTCTATACTGGTAAAACAGGAAAGGGGAAATGATTTTCACAGAATAAGCTGATCTTAAAAGGTTTAGCTTATTGATTATTGTGCTCCCATTCATATTTCATCTGAAGAAAGGGAATTTGTGTAGTAAAAGCAAAGAAAAATGTCAATTTTTATAGCATTTCATCTGAGCCGATGAAAGGCATAAATAATACAGTAGCACATGTGCAGACACAGTGTGCTTCAGAATGGTAATGAAACTAAAATCATTAACCATTTTATCAACAGGCTTGGCTTTGCAGCAGCAGAACAACCACTTTTTGTGATCACTGTAAATCAGCCAAAATCTGTCTTAACATAGACAACACAAGGAAAACCATGACAATACAGAGATTATAGGGCTTAATGAGCAATGTGTGAAACAAAGTTCCACCTTGATATAACATATTTGGTCAGCAGCTCTAAGGTTAAACTATGTGCTTGGACAATGGGTCTGTTTACATGCACACTAATATTCCACCATTATTCCAAATATGACAATATTCCGAAATCAATACAGGTCTGTGTAAACAGCAATAACAGTGTTTCGATATTCCAGATTAGACCATAAGGCCCAAATAAATACACACAAATAAAAATAAATACAACCTAACGTCATGTCAATAATGTTTGCACACTGACTCTGAAAGTTTCATCTGTCATTTAAGTTTTCAGAACAGGTTAGATTTTCTGTTTCCTTTGCATCCCTCAAAAGACTTTAGAGATTTTTTTGGGCCAAGCAGCGGTGATGAAAATGTGGCAGCAACAGGACAGAGGAACAGGTCGGACAGAATCCTTTTCTTACTCAGATAGCCTACTTTCATCAGATAGTAATAGGCGGATGATGATGACGAGGAGGATGAGGACCGCACACAGACAGACAGAGGGCGAAAGTGTGGAGACAGGGAGGAAGGAAGCTTAGTCCATTAATGTTGCCGTGGTGCCAAAAGACATGGGAAGAGAGTGGCTACAGCCAGATGGGTAACTCCAGAGTAAAGAAGCAAGGGAGGAAATCCATCTCTTCATTTGTTCTCGTATTGCAAGAAGATCAAGAAAACACATCAGACTCAGTGTACAAGGTCTCTCTGTGTAACTGTCTCTCTCTCTCTTGTTTTTTTTAACACAAACCAACTCGCCTCCACTCAGGTGTAGGTGCATGCCCAAAAGTAAAGCCCACATTTCTGGTCAAAAGGGAAAACACACCTACTTCTAAACATTAGAACAGACTTGGATATCAACAGGTTTTTGGATATGCTCGAATATCACAATGCCAACTATTTCAAGAAGGTGGTTGAAGGAATTAAAGAGGCAGGCTGTGTTCACATGGTCATCCAAGTTGGCCACTGGTCGAAGACTTCGAAAAATCGTGGCACAAGCTGCAGCCATTCCACTTGTCCAGATTTTGACTTGATAAATGACATGTGAGGGCACGTTAATCAGAGTACGTCTGCTTGTAAACGGGAATATTAGTGGAATATTCGCTTTCATTAGCCATGCAAACAGCTTAGTAGGAATATTATCTTTTGGAATCAGGGCAAAAATCGTAATATTTTGTGCATGTCAATGTAGTCAGTGTGATGGACACTTTGATCCACAAGAGCAGATGTTGGAGAGAGCTAACTTGAGCCACAAAAATACCTACAACTGTTCATCAGATAAAATAGTACAGTACACAATCTACAAAATGAACTAGATTCAGTTGTAAAGATACCCCACTACTTTGTGCAAGGGACTAAAGGCTTCCTACAAAGCTGAAGGACATCAGTGACAAATGGTTGCTGAGTGCATGTTTGAACATTCCTAGTGTTCATTACACAGTACTAATTACCTATCTAGAAGAATATTAACCACAGTAGACAATGACAGCTGACAGTCACACCAAATCTATGAATAGAAACATTTAAATATCTTAGATGTCTAGTTGTTTTTCTACGTCCAGTCCCAGTTTACTCAAACAAGTACTGCCTCCTAAATCAACTATACAAAGCAAAGATTCTCTGATGTCCAACTGCGGTTGTTAGAGTTTGCTCGAGGCCATGTTATAATTTTAAAGAGGCCCTTTGGAACGTGTTTCCCACTGATACAAAATCCCAGCCTCTCGTAAATGAGAAACTGCAATAGTCAATGTTATGTTTTCATTTTTAAATTGAGTGCTCAGCTCCACCAGCAGCAGCTCTGTGGCTGCTTGGCTCTTGTGTTAAATAAATACAGTAAATGGCCACCAAATTAAAGGAGGTGCTGATTATTGTTTGGTAATGATGAACAAAAAGAGGAATATTAGTGCAAATCTAACTGCACACTTAATTCGGGGGATAAATTAGTTACTGTCAATTTGTTAAGAATGACTTTGTTCACCAAAGCTGACTGTGCAGCCAAGAAAAGAAGTAATATTTGTCATGTTACAGCCATGTTATATTTGACTTTTAATAAAAATCCTGAACTTGTATGCTTGTATAGTATCGAAAATGTAACTGAATATCCCAAAGTTAAAATTCAAATATTGTAACAGTGCTGTGTGTCATTCGAGTGGATATGGTAAAAAAAGGCATCATTCAACTGCTGTTATCAGGTTGACTTACCTGTTTAAGCCTAAACTCATTGATTTGAGCGAGCGAAGCTTCCAGCTGTTTCCTTTTGTTGGATTTGGCAGAGCCAGGAACAGTACGCCGAGGTGGCTTCAGGGACTTCTGGGAGCTTGTCACAGATGAGGTCAAACCAAAAGGTTTTGGGGAGGTAGACAGCGGGAGAGTCGAGCGGGGTGGAGACGGGACAGAGAGGGGCTTTGGGGAGGAGCAGAGGGAGAGGGGCAGGTGCTGCGGGGAGGAGGAGGGCAGCAGTTTGGGAGGTTTGGGAGAGGCAGTGCTGGAAAGCGCCTTTGGAGAAGTGGTGAGGGCTATGGGGGAGGAAGATGGCGAAGACTCCCTACGGGGCTGAGAAAGGAGTGCCAGGGGCTTTGAGTTAGCGGCCAGGCCGGTGGACTGGATCACACTGAAGTGTTGCTGTGGGCCCTCTGTCCGGGACCTGGAGCTGTGCAGGGCCAGTGGCGAGGTTTGGGACAAGGCAGGAGGGGAGGCAGAGCAGGGTAAGGGCACGAGGCTTGGGGGGTTGGAGGGGACCTTCTGGGGCTGGGTGTCCTTCTTGTCATGAGGCTCCCCAGAGAGTGATCTGTCAGTCTTTGCAGTTCCAGTGCTTGGTACCAAAACCTGGGGAGGAAATGAAATAAAGAGCTGGTTTAACAAAGGATAGCCTCATGGTCATTTAGTTTAATTTATTCAACATTTAAGGCACTATTTTACTGGCCTCTTACTTTGAACCTGCACAAAAAAACAGGCTGTTCTCATGCACTGTTCATAAATACATCTACGGAAAGTAACGTACCAGAATTCACATATACCCCATGTTATCATGAGCCAGTAATTTGTGTGTAAATCACACATTTTGGGATGCTGTGATCACATAACCAGTGCTCTGATGATAGTAAAGAAGTAGTTTGTGTAAAGAGGGAGGCTAAGTCACAAAACACAGGACTTTCGGTGTTAAGAAATGCGTGAAACCAAGTGAACTTTGACTTATTTTACATACATCATCACCATGTTTCTTTTCCTTAACCTAAGCTAAATAATTTTATTCGCCTGAATCTAAAGATGCCCGACCATCTTACTTTTTCTTAACTTGACCAAGGTAACTTGACTTGCCTAAATCTAACCAAAGTAACTTTACATTAAGTACGTAACATCATACATGGGGTGCTAATTCATTAGATATGATCAATCTGTTGTTTGAGTTATATTTTTAAGTTATTTTTCTTTACCTTTGTTTTCTTCTTTATCCGCTTCTCAGAGTCTGATAATTCACTCTGTTTGTCCTCGTCTTCGTCGTCCTCATCGTCATCGTCATCGTCTTCGTCATCCTCTGCTAGGTCTTCTAGATCACTGCTGAGGGACCCGTCACTTGAGCTGTCTGAGGACGTGCCTGACTCACTGTTGCTCGCCACACAAGTGTCTGCTGGCTTCTTCCGTGGCTTCTGAGTCGAGAGGGAAAAACAAAGAATCAGCTTCACTGTATAATGCATGACGTGAGCATTTCGTGTGTCACTTCTTCTCAAACTGAGGAGTAAACTAAATCTCAGCGCTGACCTTCTCTTTAGGTTTGTGGATCGGCTTTTCCACCAACTCTGCCGGATTGCTCTGAGGGCTGCTACGGTGACTGTTAGAAGGGTCTGAATTTTTGGTTGGCTTGGTCGATGCCTGAACAGGAGCCGGACTCACAGAAAAGCTCCCTGATTGTGTGGTGGGAGGACAGACCCCGCTGCCATTCACTGCCCCATTCACCCCTGGAAAACACAAACCAGATCCACCGTATTACTAATCAACTCCATCTTTTCTGAGAACTTTGGGATAATGAAATATATCTGGAACTAACTGCAGAATGGAATAAGGCTAATAAAAACATTGACTTATACATGTATCTCATCAAACATGCTGGCTGCGCGAGGCACAAGCCCAACATGACTGGTTTACATAATAAAAGATAAATTAAAAGATACTGCGAAATTAAAAGAGTGCAAGAAAGTGAGATTACGAGAAGGAACACGGGGGAGAGAGAGGGAGAGAGAGGTTGACAGAATCGCTAAGTGAGGACTGAAAGTCATTAAATCTGTCTTGAAAAGGAGAAATCTCATCAGAGGGCAAAGTGGATTTAGGTTGAGAAAGAAGAACACACACAGATAGAGATGGTGGGATAGGAGGGATAGAAAATGTCATTACCTCTTAGAAAAGTAATCAATTATTTCACATACTTTAACACTCACAGAACACATACAATATGACAATATGGATATATTTATGTTTCATTTAAAACAAAATGAAATGTTCATGCTATGAATCCTGCAATAATTCTATTATAATAACCAAATTTTCTGTGCATGCAATGTAACTGTGAGCACCAATGACGGGGTGCTTGGGTACCTTTAGGTGAGGCATGGCTATTCTTGCCGGGCATCCTGATCTGAACAGGACTGGCGCTGTGGTTGGGCTGAATGTGAGGGGTGAAGAATGGAGGGAAGCTGATGAAAGAGGGGAGAAAGGCAGCAGCTCCCCGTCCATGGGCTTCAGCAGCTCGCCACCACTCTGTTAGGAAGGGAAAGGAAAGGAAAGGAGAGGAGAGAAGGAGAAGGGGGAGAGGAGAGGGTTAAAGATGCATTCCCATTTGGCCAATTCTTGCCTAAAATTAAAAGTCCCATTCCTACCAGAGAGAGCTCCTAGCTGGGGGTGGGCAGCCAAAGCAGCTGACATGCCCAGGGAACCCAGGCCTCCAAACTCAGGCCTGCCTGCTCCGGCAGTGTAGAGGGCTCCGAAGGCTGGGTGGTTGACCAGAGGGAAGGCACTTGACAATGTGGAGCCAATGAAGGGCTGCTCTCCTGCTGCTCCAAACAGACGGCCTGAGAAAGATCCAAACCGAGGACGTGTTCAAATATTTTCCAAAGTTGTGTATAATAACACACTGGCCAGCGATGCATAGCAACAAGTGAAGATTTGTTCTCAACTTTTAGTAAACACACAATCTGTTGTGTTCTGTAAAAAAAAAAAGTGTTGTAAAAGAGGCATTCTGTTTGTAGGATTTTTGACATTTCAGCCTTCAAGTTTCCATCAAATCTTCAAACATGAAAAATAAAGACTGCTTCTTTGTACTGTAAATACCATGATTCATTAAAACAGACAGTGTTTGAGATTATTCTTAAAATCACACATTTTCTTGTTGATAGTTGTGTTTTTAATTGTTGTTTCAAGCTGTTGTTTCAGTTTTAGACACTGACTAAACAGTCCTATATCACAGGATTAAAAGATGAATTCCATACAGGAGGTGAATTTTGCTTTGAACTCTAGAGTCTAAAAATACTGACTTCATTTTACTATTTGCACATATTTAAAACATCTTTTCTTCCATACAGTGCAGTTTTGACATTAGTGTACAGCTGGTATGACAGTTGTTTATTGCACCTTTAGCACAACTCGTTGCCCTGCTGTTAGTTTTGTATATGTTTATTTGTGTAGACCGAGAACATTGTTCTCAAATTACCTCGCTGAGCTCTTTTCATGTACGGACCGACGGGGTGTAAAAACTAGATTTAAACAGCTTTTGAAGGTGTCGCTTCTTATCCACCTGACTATAGAAGAATTAAATACAGAACGACTGTCTTCTATTTGTGTAAGAATTAGCTTCAGATTTAGCTTTCACTGAGTGCACACTGTACCTAATTTTAAAGGGCAGCCGTTCTGTCTCTGAGCATGACAGACTGACTATTGCTGCAGCGTGATGCTCATGTCTATACAGCAAAAATATTCGCATTTAAATTACAGAGCATTCTGTCATAATCCAGTGTCAGCACACAACTACTTGTGTACTTGATATTTCGTCAGTTTAGGCTGTGTCAGAATATGCTGTGCTGTGGCAAAGACTGGATATTGTCGGGGAGAAAAAGAAGTGTGTGTATAAGGTGTAAAAAGCTAACCTCCTTCTATCCTTTTTGGCATTCAATTTCAGCACAGAAGAATACTTCATCAACATCATCATCGTCTAGCGTTTTCCTGAGCACAATCATTTCTGGCAGGGGCGACTGCCACGTATTACCTCCTCCCAGAGTCAGATGCAATTTGGTGTGAGCATATTTCATGCAAATTCAATTTCTATTCCAGAAAAGGGAGAGCAAGCCTGCTTGATGCCTCTGCGTAAGCCAGTTAATACACATGCAAAAAAAAGTGATGACTGAAGAAAAGGAAAGTGTTGTGCACAGTGTAGATGAAAATGTCAAACTACTATACACTTGCACACACACCACAGAAATGTAAAACAGAGTGACACCGGAGCGCGGTGTTTTCTGAACTGATGCAGTCTGGGATCTAATTATCCAGAGGGAGACTTTACACAGTAGGGGCAGTTATGTATGCTCTATACTAAAACACTGAAGAGGACCGTTAATGAACATGACTCTACAGATGCATCTCGCAGACTATTTTTAAGTGAGAATCAAACTGTTTGTGGTTATGTGGTGAGAAACAAAGCCTCGCAAGCTTGCCGGCAGTGTGACGTATGAGAGTGTAGCTCTTTGTGCTGGCTTCAAGGCCCCTCTCTGCCACAAGACAGCAAAATCTGCCTTTTGAATGTCATTAGAATATGCTGAATATGTAGAGCCCGCCTTGCCAGCGTCAGCTAGCGGATACGAAGATAAACGACTGCAATGCAACCCCCAGAAAGGCCAGCCACAGCATTCACTTATGCCTGGGGTGCCCACCTCTCCCCCTCACACCCCTTTCCTTTCTAGGCATCTGCAAATGCCTTTTCAATATTAATGCTTCCAGAAGGCGAATAATTAAATCTAAAAATTTGAAGCGAGAAAGAAGCACGGGGAAAGACATACCTAGGATTACCTACTCTCTCTTCCTCACTCTAGTGTCTCCGTCTCTCTCTCGCTCCCTCGCCCTCTTTCTCATTCTGTTTCAATCCTTCCTCCACTCTGACAAACTGCACCGCCTGCTTTTTTCATGTTTGGATGCTGCCGAAGGGGGATTAATTTGTTGTTTGTTGCAGTCAATCAAATTTCCACAGACAGATTTAAGTTAATTGCATCCGTGAGTTGATCCCAGAAGAAGAGAGCGCTACAAGCGCCGATCAGCTTTTATTCTCCAAGTGATATCCTCATCAATGACACGCGCACACACACACACAAACACGCTCACATACACAGAGTCCGTGCTCATTTATATGTTCTTCAGATTGTTTTTTCTTAAGAGATATTGGCACATTGGCAAAGGACCTGGAATCAATGCGTTAACAGTCTGTGATGAAACTATATCTCTGCAATACGTAATTGCTGATGTTACCTGCTTACACAATACACTTGACACATTCTTGTTGTTCTGATTGAGAATGTTTTTCCTTTTAATTATGATCTGGGAAAGCGAAGGAGATGACTTAAACTCTTTTGGATTATCTGTATATGTTTGCTTTACAGTCCACACAATGAACAAGGTACGAGACGGAAAAGAATTGGCTTGCTTAATACCCACATAGCGCAGCAGAAGTTCTGAGCTAACAGCCTGCCTCTCAGCATTTCATTTGACGCTCAGTCCAAAATCGCTTATCTAGAAAATCTGAGCACACGTAATGGCACAGAGGGATAAGAGGGATGTATAATGCATAAGGAGGAGATGCTCCTAATGGCTTCTTCTTTGGGGCAACACTGAGGAGATGGAGGACAAAACAAGGGGCTTTATTTTGCTCTCTCCTTCTTCCTCTTCTCCTAACAGACAGAAAACACAACAATCATAGAGAGCATGCTATTCCCTGCTCAGTGCAATCTTGGTTTATGTGTGTGTATGTCTGTGTGCGTGTGTGTGTATAGTGGTCTTATGAAAAAAACAGCAAGACATAAAGAAATGAGGAGAAAGAGAGTATGAGCAAATGATTCACTCGCTCTCACAAGGGATATTTGAAAAGCACATAGAGATACAAACACATACACACAGAGATACACACTCCTCTTTGCCTAATGGCTTTGACCAATACATAGAAAAGAGGCTGGATGCTGGACAGGGCTGACTAGACACTGAGTGGCTGACAAATGTTAAATCATGCAGGCAGAGGGTCTCTCTCTCTCTTTCTTTCTTTCTCTCTCTCACTCACACACACACACACACACACACACACACACACACACACACACACACACACACACACACACACACACACACACACACACACACACACATGCATGCACAGTGTCGTGCTGAGCCTGACTCTGAGGCAGCTGGAGCCAGAGAGCTGAAGGTTGTCAGGAGACATGGCGAAGCATGTGTGTGTTTCTCACACAAAAGAGCCCCCTAATTGTTTGGGATTCATTAATGCAGCAGCTTTTCAATTGCAACCCAAGCTGTCAGGAAAAAAAAATCCTTGTAGCTGGGAGAGAGGTGTATTCACACAGGCTGCAAAATAACTGTATAATTAATACTGGAGGAAACTCATTTTTCATGGTAAAGAAATGAAGAGGATTCTGAATGCTATCGAAGACATGAAGGTGACCATATTTGGCGTGTTTTTATGGTTACATGGAAACTGTTTTGCAACGTGTGCTGGTATTTTTTTTTTTTTTCATCTTCTGCACACACGTGGTTTTTCGAGAAACCTAAGATCGACAGAGGGAGAAACAGTGCTTCTTACCAGAGGTGCTGAGGGTGGATCCCAGTGCTGAGGGGCTCGGGGCCAGGCTGCTCTTAGAGTGGGGAGCAGGGGATGATGAAGAGGAAGAGGAGGAGGAGGAGGAGGAGGAAGAGGCCGCAGGGGAGGAGGTGCGAGCAGCAGACAGGGTGGGCGCAGGGGAGGCCAGCCGCTCTCCAGACTCCATATCTGTCAAACACAATCCAATCAGCAGGGTTACAATAGCAAAGCACACTCACAAACACACATGCTTAAACACATACACACGAATGCATATTGTCACACCTACACAACGTGTTCTAGCGAGCGCACGCACGCACACACACATCTCCTGACACTTTTCCTTTCACATCTCACTTCCCCTGAACAATATTTCTATTTAGCCATGCTCACTGGCTCCCAGCCTCCATTGATTCTATATGGGGTGGGATGGATGATGACGTCTTTAAGGACTCTGATACCGGACAACAAAGCAAGTTTTACATTTCGATGCAAGAAAATAAAAGTGATGAGACTGTGTTCTGCAAAAAGACAGACACTTTTACCCAGACCTCCCTCTGCTGAGGTTGAGGGGGAAGACTCGAAAAGAAAATGGACACATTTTTCAATTTTCTTTGTTTTTCTCTCTGTCTCAGACACACCGAGGCATGCATGCAAACAAACTCACACACACATCTGTGTTTGACAACCAGGATCCCTTTACATCTCCTTGATGAAAAAGAATGACATTTAAATTTAAGAGCTCTTTGAGGCCTTTAAAGACAACATTGCTCCCTGAGTCCTTTCAGTTTCTACTAGAACTAAATGGAGAGGCTTTTAGATGATGGGTGCATTAACCAACACGGTAGCTTTCCATTATCAGTCTCACAGAGTCACCGTGCCAGCCATTATCAACCAACCAACAACATAAACCCTCACAAGAAACATTTGGCCATTCTGCATCCAAATATTTTCCTTAACATTATTCAACTTTAATCCCCTTTTGCTTACAACTGAGAACACAATGTGGCTGTGCCCACACAGCCGCTAACTTGTGCAGCCAAATAAATAGAAAACGGTTTCAAAAACACACGAATTTGCACATGCACACGCGTGAACGCGGACTTACACATTTCAACCCCCGCTGCAGACAGACACACACCAAATAACCTCCCCTGTCTATCACATCAACCTGACTCCTTTTCTCTCTTCTCCTTTTCCATATCCCTCTGCCTGACACTAATCCAGGACTGAAAATCCCCTTCAAAAGCACAGTTTGCAGATTGTGTTTTACAGGCAGGCTTTGTTATTGTGTCATTACACATAAACAGTCTCTGCCTCCATCTCTCTTTCCTTCCCTCTCTCCTGCCACCCCTCCGCCACCCTCCCTCCCTCTCTCCTCTGCAGTGGGAGCAGAGCCACTGATTAAATCTCTGAGACAAAAGCTGCTATCCTCTGAATATCAAGTATCAGCCTTTCGCCAGGAGCAACACTGACAAGAGAGAGGGAGAGTGGGAGAGGGAGAGAGGGAGAGGGAGAGCGAGAGGCGCGGATGACAAGAAAACCTGCTGCAGTCCACGGGGAGGAGGCTGGTGTGCCATCGGACTTGGGCAGCCATGACTGCCATTGCTGCAGTGAAAAGATGGTGGTTGTGTAATTATGAGCAAGGTCAAAGGTCCTTGGAGTGGCCTCTCATGCGAGGTGACAGGATGTGGGTTAAAGAGCCAAATTATCAGCCCGAACGGCAAATAAATGAACTTTACATATTAGTTACAAGAATAAATTTCTGGCTGAGTGAAGATGAAGTGTTTCATTGTAATCTTAACCAAAAACTGCTACCTCTCTGCCACATTTTGTTGCATGAATGGCTGTCACACTTCCGTGCTCCTTCACTTCGGCTGTCACCCTTTAAATGTCAGGTTAGGGTGAAAAAAAAAGGATTCTTTCACAAGGAAAAAAAAAAGGAGCGATTTTTTTCTTGTGGTTGATCCTGACAAAAAATGTAAGTATCATTAGAAGTGTGACGAAAAATGGAGAGGAGCTGTGGCCCTTCATAATTATCATAATGCACATGAAAACAAAAGGCTCGTGTCTCAGAGGACGAGCAAGCTTATGTGGTGTCAGCTGGTAAGTGAAGCGGATCATTCCCTACCTTTTCACGGCGAGGCGAAAAAAAAACAGAGAAAGAGATAGAAAGATTGAGGGGGGGAAAAGGATAAGAAAGACAATACTCTCTGATTTTGTTGTGGGAAAAAAACGACAAAAGAAAGGAAAAGAGTGCGGAAGATGAAGGACAGGCTGTAAACCGTTCCTGTCGTTTCTCAATATCTGCACTTAATGTCTCGCCTTGTCAAAACGTGATGATGTGAACAGAATTGATTTCCCCCCTAACAAACAACAAAAAAGCAATCCCTCCTTTGCAGAGGTGTAAAGCAGAGCTACCCTCCCCCTCATCTCCTCTCATCTCTCACAATCTCTCAAAAGGCCTCTTTCTGGAATGAGAGATGGAGAGAGAAAGGACAGTGGGGGGAAAGAAACGACTGCGAGGCAAGTCCATCTTCCTCCGACAACTACAAACTGATCACTTAGTGCAATTAAATCTAATAACAATAATAAGATTGAGCTCAGCAATGTACCACCAAATGCACAGCCACAACAATGATTGCAACAATAATGGAGCGCCAAGGTATTTAAGGATCCAATCCTGACTTAATTATGAGAAATTAAAATGGATTTAGCATCAGAATTAGCTTGATTTTATAGGTAATTAACGGCACACCACAGTGGCAGTATAAGGCGAGCGTTATAATCTCCGTGAACGGCTAAATCAATTTGACTTGAACAACACCAACCAATCAACACGGAGCAGTGCAACCAGAAACAGCAGGTCTCGCAGATGCAAGGAGAGGGAGAATTTATGCTAATGGCTGAACTATGATTTATAAGATGTGTTCCAGCGCCGGATTCAGAGTCACGTCCACAAATACACCACAGCACCCAGCTGTCAACGCATGCAGCTAATAGTGGCTGGATGCAACGGCCCTTCAGGAGATAGTGTAGCTATAAACAGCTCTGCGGTTTTATGATTGCATGTGTGGCCTTCATATAGGAGCCTTCACATGTCAGTATCATCTGAAAGGAGGGCAGAATTGTATAAAGGAGAGATAGAGTGCGTGCATTCGGTGGTGGTGTAATGGCCTGTGCTGCTTGCTATGCGGCCTTACATCATGCAGTTGTGTGTCTGTGTTGCGTGCATGTAATAGTGCTTGGTTACGCGTGCAGCGGTTTTTACAAAAGACTGCCAATACATGCGCCTATAGAAGTGTGTGTGTGTATGTGTGTGCATATGTGTGTGTGTCACAGCCTCAAACTATTCAACCCCCTGTGTGTCTCACTCCTGCCCCTTTCCTCCTCGCCCCTTCAACACACACACACACAAAAAACACACACACGTACACACAGTAACAGATGGCTGATACTAACTGAGATAATCCGCCAACAGAGTCATCAGCATGGATCAGTGGTAATCAGAGTGTGGACACAATGTCTCTTCTCCAGCCGTAATGGAAGGAGCGCCTGGCGCAAGAGAAGGGAAATGCATTATTCCCCATGATGCCCTGACCCCATTCAAAGACACACGGTGGCTCCCAGCTCTCTCTCTTTTTTCTCCTTACTGCAGCCGACAAAGACTGTATCATCGCTGCTTCCGCAACGTCCACTCTCTCCTCTGGATCTCTTACTCCCCGCCTCTTATTGTGATCTGCAACTGTGTCAAACACAGATCCTTTATTTATCTGTGTCCTGCTCCGAGCAGCAAACAAGAGAAATGTCAACATAGCAAGTGTGTCATGCTGAAGGTTGCTGGTGAAGAAGAGGATGGGAATGAGTAATCCACCATTAGCACTTCTTGTTTAATCAGCGTATGGGAGTCATCGCTTTTTTAAATTTATTTATTTATTTTTTACACTTTGCTCCAAACAAACATATTGACTTGTTTTCATATTACCACTCCCAGTAAATAATGAGCTTCTTCCTGAGAATTGACAATAGTTGTCTGGTACCATGAAGCTCCTCCAGTTACCAGGTGACAAACTGTCAGTCAGTTCGCATGTAAAACTCATTACTGAAAGGCACTGCACATGCACGCACACTACGGAAAGGTACTTTCTGTTGCAGTTGTGAAAGTGAGAGCATTGACACTGACTCTGAATCAGCAAGAACATCTTTTATTTCTGACCTTGTATAGCTGCTGCTCAGGCGCACTGTTTGAACTTCCCATCTCTCTCTCTCTGTTTGTATATGTTCGTGTGGGTGGGTGTGCTTTTGTAGACACGACATGTGCATATGGATGTGGATGTTTGTACTTTGCATGCTTGTTGGCAATGAACACTAACTGAGCAAGATCATCTTGCTTACAGCGGAGTGCACGCACAAGCTTGCTTGACCCCTTTTTGCCTCCCTTCATCCCTCCCCTCCCTGCACTCACACACACCCACACACACACACACACACACACACACACGCACTGTCAGCCAGGAAATGACATAACCAGGCGTCTTGGCAAAAATTAAGTGACAACCTTTGTCCAGAGTCAAACATCAACTCGGAGAACATTTAAAGAGACAGTACTGTGTGATATCATGCCACACCACTGGTTGCAGAATCTGAAAGGTCATAACAACAAGAATGTTGTTTATTCTGGGAGTGATAATCGAGCATTTGGTCTATTAAATGTCCACAGTTGGTGAAAAATATACATCAAAGATTTGTTTTAAAGCCCAAGTGCTCCTTTTGTCCAGCTAACAGTCTGAAACCTTAACATATTCAGTTTATTATCACATTAGGGCTGCAACCAGTGATTGTTTTCCTTGTCTGTTATTTTCTCGATTAATCGTTAGTTATTCGTTCTTTGTAATGTCTGAAGATCATAAAAAATGTTTCCCAGAGCCTAAAATGACATCCTTAAATGTCTAGTTTTGTCCACAACCCAAGGATATTCAGTTTGCTGTCATAAAAGAGTAGAGAAACCAGACAATATTCAGAAGAAGAAGAAGAAGCTGGAATCAGATTTTCTCTCATAAAGAACAACTCAAACTGATTAATCAATAATCAAATTGGTTGGCCATTAATTAAAAGTTGACAACAAATTGATTAATTGATGAATAGCTGCAGCTCTGTATTAGCTAAGATAAAAAAACAGTGACTCCTCAAAACTGAGAGGCTGAAACCACTTTAGTTTGGTACTTTTTTATTTAAAATAACTTTAATCAGCTAATTGTTCCAGCTCTGTTTATCTCAGTGTTCTGACACTTTGGGGAAAAAAGGCCTTCGTGAAGTAAATTTCGACACTGAACCACAGAATCGTGATATCCAATTGGATATCTGCAGAACTGCGTGAGTTCCTCATAAAGCGACAGTGGATTGAGCCAAGGCCTGAAAGGAGTACAAAGAGACAGCATGCCCCAGTGTGGCCTGTCTAGGTGACAACAACTAGAGTGACTCAGACCCCTCCCTCGGCTCTGCTCCTGCCCAGTGACAGATGGCAGAGCAGGGCATGTAGGGGATGGGCACCATCTCTCACCCCGCCTCAGCTAGCCTTGGCAGTGGTGCTGGCCACAGGTCTTATTACAGCCACACCACACCACTGCCTGCCTGCCTGCCTGCCTGCCTCCATGTAACACTGGAGCTTACCACGCTAGAGCTGCTTACTGCCTGCCAGGGCAAAAAGGTAATGATATGGTCCTGTGTGTTGCAAATGGCAGAGCGTGGCGCTAGCACTGAAGAGTTTCCAGCTCCGGCATTCACTGGGGCCCCGTCGTAAAACACACACACACGCGTATCCATAACCCTGTAAGAGGCTTTAGATAAAATATAAAACCAAATGGCATGCCGCACGCATTCTGTATATTTTTGAAAATGACAAGAAATCAGCTCTTGCCAAATGGCTTTATTTGCCTTTTCAAGCATACTGTAGATGCCAAAGGCTGGAATCAACACCCCTACTCACCATCCGTCTCTGCTGGGTTCCCAGTGACAATAATGTGATTTTGGGACATGGTGATGACTCGGTGGAGAGGAATAGGATAGGCTTGTCACTTGTGTTTGATGTCAAACCTATGTGTGACAGAATAGTGTTACTCAGCTCAACCAGACATAGCACTACTCCCATTTCCTGGCCATAAATAGAAGAGAATGAGCCGGTAGTGAGTGTGTGTCTGCGTGCGTGCGGTTGTGAAAGAGTATCTGTGTGTATGTGCATCTGTGTGCAACCATATGCACAACTCTAAGTATCATAAAGTAAGCTCAATAAAAAAATTCCCATCTCTTATGCTCATTCGCATCTGCATCCAGCCAGAGCTAATTATTCTCCCCATGGTAACCTAGCAGGGTCTTCACATCAAAAAACCAGAAGTGTGCATCAGGCAATCATCCCTGATGAATCTGCCCTTCTCCCTCTGCTAGCCACTCACACTCATCTGCCAGTCTCACTGCTCATTACGGTTTTTCTGCAGACTGAACCAGATCCGCTCGCCACTGGCTGCATGTGTCTACAAGAGTCCATAATGACTTTGGAGCAGTTTGGAAGCACAGAATAACACTGTCTTGGTGTTTCGGAGAAAAGCACATTCATGAACATGCACACACAGCCATACACACACACACACACCAGATGCATTTGAGGCATGGTGAGTGGTAAGCCAATGCCTGTTAAGGTTAATTACCATTTAGATTACAGACTGTAGTATTTTACATTTGCTCACGTCCAATTTTCACAACAGAGCTTCCCTGTATGCAACTCGATGCAAAGAGCCAAACTGATGATTTGCAAAAAAACGTACCCTGAGGCCTTAAACATTGAGCTTAGATAGTGGGCACACATCTCGCTTCACAAAATACATCCCACGTAATAAATACAGTCACGAAAATTCTCCATATTTAACAAGACTTTTGCAGACGTTTGCAAAATGTACTAAAAGTGTATTTTTAAGTATTTCTTGTACTGCCAATGACATTGCCCAGGTTAGCTCTACAATACTGTAACTGCTGTAATCCAGTACTTTTGTGTATTGAGTCTAAAAAAACATCTGTACTGAGACTGATGCAGAACAGGCACGCTGCATTGAGCTGGTGTTTTAAAGCAACACATCACTTGATGTGTTTCATCTGTAAACATTTTGCTTTGGACATCACAAGTCGTCTTTCTTGTTTTCTCTCAATATGCACACATGCATCTAATTTTCTTCCTTGTGCAATATCCCTCAGATTAAGTTACAGTAACCAGAAATCCAAAATATCCAAAGGGGTATTAAAGGAACTGTTCATTTAATCTGAAAAGATTCACAAGATTAATACTGAAAATCTTTTGCTTCGTGCTATTTATATGAACCTTATCACCGTTTTGGTTTTGTAATGACTTGATATTTTATTATACAATTACTGAAATGAGTACATAAATAACTATTTCAAATGATTTAATTTGTGATTTTGCGCTCATATTAGGTATCAAATTACACAAAAATTTTAATAAAAACTAGGTGTGGGAATCACCATAGGACCAATAATACAATGTTATCACGATACTTGAGTCATGGTAAATTGTTATTGCTACTTTAAACATTTTGTGATATTCTAAGGAAGTATTTCAATAACATATATTGCAATTTATTACATGTTTTCAATTGCAAATTATGTCCCTAAAGGAAAACTTTGGGAACATAAACTTTTATCTAATAATATAAAGTTTTAAGACTGTTTATCTCACTTCAACCACCTTTACTGTTGTATCTAGCGGACTGGAAAAGCACTTGTTTTATTATTCTTGTAGACTAAAAACTGTATTTGTATTTTCAATATTAATAATTTCTATAATTTATATCATAAAGTGATACTTAGCATAAATGTATCGATACAATATTCCCATGCAAAATATGGTAATACTATGCTGTATCAATTTTTCCTCACCCCTACTATAAACCATAAATTACTTGTGGAGCGTGCTTTTCTCTTTAAATCTAAATAAGATTTCCCACATTCTGTGAACTGCTCATAATTAAATAAATGCAAGAATTACAAAAATACATAAAACAGAATAACAGGAAAAAGCATCAATTATCAGAGAGTATCAAGGAAAGAAGGAGAGACAGAGAGAGAGTAAGAGAGAGAAAGACGGGGGGGGGGGATGAGCGCAGTACTCCAGATATGCATAATGCAAATGACATGCATGTCAAATGGCAAAACAAACTGACAGTGACAGAACAATGGAATAGCCACAGAGCGGCCAGCCTTGCTTGAGCAATCGTTGGAGCCCCGTCTGTCCATTTCCATGGGAAGAAACCATTCAGAGTCTGTGCTGTTCAACTGAAACTTTACTTGCAGGAGATAACTGATATCACTGTGCAAATGTGACAGAATTCAGATAAGTGGTGGTGTGATGGCAGAAATAGCTTATTCATGACTACCAGTTAGAGGAGCCCAGTTTGGTACTTTTTCCTGACGCACATAATGTGGTGTTCCACAGAACAGGGTGAGTAGTACATGCACAGTCAAGGACCTTAATCTTTACTGCTGCTGTCAGCCACGTAGAGCTTCAGTAGCCACATTCCTTATTCACTGGCCAAAACAAAGGTATCTGTGACACATTAACCACATTCAATTTACTTCTCTATTATGGCCACCTTACAGCTTACATTATTACCACTTAATATTACTGATATTACTAAGGTCATCAGCTGAATTCTGCGTCATCTTTTATGCAGTAGAACTTTGATTTAATAAATCAGCAGTTATGAAAATGCGTTAACCTGCGTGGTTAAGGCAGACAAGCATTATGGGAAACATCATGTTTATTCACTTTACATGGAGCTAAAATTAAAACAGGATGATATTAAAGGTTCACCGCATGAGTAAGCGTCTTGTTATAAGTTGTAAGAATCATAAATCATCTTTAAAAGCAGTAAATGTTTACTGTAAGCAATCGGCTATATGTTAAATGAAACATAAGTTAACGAAGCAAGGCAAGCTAATTGCTAATGCGATTGGTTAATAAGGAAAACAACCAATCCTTTAACAGCATGGTAAAGAAATCAGCACATATTCAATTCATATTCAGGCATCCTGAAGTTATTTACAGCTAGGCTAAATGCTTTTACATAAAAGCAAACTTAAAGAAGATGCACAAAATCTCAAAAATGGCAGTTGAACCCACAGTGCACTTTGGACAGATAACGTGAAACTAAAAACTCTCTTGGCGTGAAACATGATAGCTACATGTGCTTGTTTATGTGTAACAAAAATTATCAAAAACATTAGTTTCCCATGTTTCAAAAGACAAGATGCCAATCAATTAAAAATGTATGCACATCTATTTTGATATTAATCTTTCAAGTGACTTTTTACCTACTTTGAACTATCTGTCAGATAAAACAAATAGTTCAAAGATGTGACTTCGGGCTTATAGGCATTTTATAGATCAAATGATTCACTGGAATTAGGAAAATAACTGCCAAATTAATCAATAATAAAAAGCCCTATTATCAACCATAATAATTCAAAGGATTTTGATTAATTACCAGCGACTAGTTGTAAATTAATTCCCTAACACATTGTGTTGCTTTTCCTTTTTTCATGACCTCACATCAAACCCTGAAACATAAAACTGTACACAGCAGTGTAATCAATACTGGAATTTCCACTCTGACACAAAACCTTAAAAAATAAATCAATATTCAAAACCATTTTTGATGCCACAGGGAAAAAAACTGAGTTTGAGGGAATACAAGTTAAACATTTTATTAATAAGGCTAGAGCATGACAGCAACGACTCTTTTTTTGTTGGTAATTAGCAACACAAAAAAA
Source organism: Cephalopholis sonnerati (assembly GCA_019142605.1). Classification (NCBI taxonomy): domain Eukaryota; kingdom Metazoa; phylum Chordata; class Actinopteri; order Perciformes; family Serranidae; genus Cephalopholis; species Cephalopholis sonnerati. The sequence continues at coordinate 32,855,484 of JAGQAX010000001.1, read as the reverse complement.
ATTAGTACTGATATCATTCAAATATTCAGAATCGATATGTCCTGATAAATCAATCTTTTTGATGAACTTAGCTTATTATTTTTTTTTTATAAACAGATCAACAATAATGTTTAAACACTGTAGTGCTGTACAAAGAACCAAAACATACAATACTTAGAGACTACATGGCAAACACAACAACAATCAGCTTGGTTCACTTATTACAGTAAACATAATAATCTTGCCCTTTAGATGAGGGTAAACATAAATATAATATAGCTAAATAGCAGATAACATTAAATTGTATCTTATTGAGGGATAGCTGGAAAGGTAATTTTCTCAGCATAGGCAAAGAACAGCTCAAACATCTCTTTAAATTTCCTGGAAGTGCTGTTCAATGTGTATCTGACTTTTTCATGATGTAAATTACTGAGAACAAAGTTTGGGAAGGCACTGGTAGTTTTAGACGCCTAGCTAGTAATCTTACAAAAGCTTGGCAAAGCAAAGCTAGAGCTTAGGCCAGGGGTAAGCAACCTGCTGCTCCAGAGCCACATGCTGCTCTTTAGCCCATATCCAGTGGCTCCCTGCGGCTTTGACCAAACAGAAAACTGTTATTTTCATTAAACATTTTAATTTCCATTTCATTTTTGTTGACCTAAAGAATTTCTTACATTCTCCAACTGTAAAAATGTGTAGCCTATATGGGGAATTAAAAAAAGTTTTAACATTTCAACAACTAAATTGTGTGTCATACTTCTTCAGCCTGGTACCTTTTCCTCTAAATTTTTCCAAACCTAAACAGCTGTGGCTAGTCTTGAGTTTCCCTAGCTAGGCCACCTATGAATTCCAAATCCAAAAAGGAGAGCTTAAGTACCAAATAATCATATATAGCTCACTGCTGAGTGGCCAACCTGTGGTAAAACATACTAATGAATGCCAATTTTGACCTAGTAGTTAAGTCGATTGGCTAATTTAGACCTCACTGTCTGTTACCTCCATCAGAGAGCTCGAATATGTTTTGCACCAGACAGATTTTTTTATTCGTCTTCATCAAAAAAAGCTCTTTTGATAGCAAAGGTTGCTGAACACTGGCCTAGGCAAAGTCAACTATGGGATGCTGAACAGAGCTTTAATGGCATTAGGCTCCATAAGTGTCCCAGTTACCTCAGACATTTCCATCATATTTTTTTTTTCTTGAAAAGCCTAACTTTGGTCCAGTAGGGGCGGTGAACACCTTTACATTACATCAATGAATAAATCGATCTTTTTGACAACAGTAGTATGTAGTTTAGATAAAGTCATATTTGCTCTTTCCAATACAGAATTATGAATGGAGGGCTGAGTTCCCTGGTTCCTTTGACTTACAATAATCATTATAGCTGGTAACATTATGAAAAGACTGCTCACTTCTCTGGCTTGATGCTGTGTTTATTATCTCTTCTGCAACCCCCCACCTTCACACCTTTCTCCCGCCCAGTCTCTCCCCTCTCGCTCTGTTTTTCTTCCGTTCCTGCTTTTGTTAGAATTAACATTAACAACACCTGCACGTAACGGCTTCATTAAAAGGACCCTGGCTTTTCCGTTCAACACAAACAGACAAATGCTAAATGGCAAATGAAGGTAAACATGCACTTAACATGAGGTAGTAAACATGTTAGGTGTTTACAGTGGCGCACAATCCACAGTGTTCCAGTACTGAAATCAGATGAAGGTCTTAAAAGCTATTGAGTAGTTTCACAACAACAAGCTGGCAACATAAGCTGTGATGAGAGAGAAATCCACCAGCATTAAACTCAATATGTCAATCACTTGTATTCCTCTGTTCAAACGGGTGCTTTACTTAATGCTAAACATGTGAAAATGACTGGCTGGAAGAGAATAGTGTTGTATTGACAGAGAGGGAGGCAAAGCAGCGGGCAGTCAGCCACTCTGTTCTGCTTCACTGCAACATGGGAGGGAGGCCAGCATGGACACACACACACACACACACACAGATGTAAAAACACACACATACACACAGGCATGCACACACAGACAAGCACACACTTGCACAAACGCACACACACTGATACTCTCTCTCCCTCTTGCGCTCTCTCTCACACACACACTCACACACACACACACAGTGCAGCAGGTGAGGTGCCAGCACATCACAGCGCTGCCATTTTTCAGTGTCTTGCTCAGGGAGAAGCGCTCTGACATTTTATGAAGCACTCTGCAGAAATCAGCAGCTTGTAATGGCGGCTGGACTGTCACTCCTTTCCACTCTTCACACTCCCTCTATCTCCCTTCCTCACACACTGCTTTTAAGATATTATCTCCCGTGATTAGCATAATCTAATCAATTTTACAAAATTGGCTTTTAATTACAAAGAACAATCTCTTCTTCTTGCTCTGTTTTAAAAGCTTTAAATGTCTTTAGTATTTTAAACAAAAAGGCAAACTGTGGCAAGAAGTAAAACAGCAGTAAAAGGTTAGGAAATGCCACACTCGAGAGAAATTGGTGGCTAACGGATATAAAGTCAGGAAAAAATAAGATCACTGGGGCTCATCTTTAAATTGCAGGTTTTTCCAGACAGAATATGTTGTAGTTGTTTTGACATTATGATTCATCAGTCCAGTAAATGCCCCTACACTCTTCTGTGAGATGGCAAAGCAATGCATTTAGACGTCTATACATTTGAAAGCAGTTGTTTTCTCGACTCTTGAAATCATGGCTGCTGCTATTACTGTACGTGCTTACTGGAAAGGCCCTGTGATTAGAAAACCCAGCTGTTAAATATGTCCTCTGCATAAAAACAGGGATCTATAACCATGATTAACTCTCTGGCATGTTGTTGTGCCTGACAAGCTCTCTGTTGAGCAATGATTAACAGCGAGTGACTCTACAAACTGCTGCTAGCACATTATCACAATGTTTAGATTAGCCAGCCCCTCATTGAAGCCATTACCGCTGTAGCTAAGCTAACAGTCGTCTTCGGAAGCTGGACAGCCGGCAGCCTGTGGCCCGACAATTTACAACGATGACAAAGCTTGGCAACCGTGCTCTAAACTTTCCCCAAAGTTTCACTCAGGGCCAACACATTTTAGAGGAACTCAGAATAGTATGCCCACAGGAAAAAAAATGTGATTCAACTTGAAATATGTGGGAAGTGTCGAGGCCAAATCTCTGAGTGTAGGCTACGCTATAAACCTTAAACTAAGCCGATTTCATTAATGTGACATTAGCATTTGTAATGAGAAAAGGGGGAAAAACCCCTTGGGACATCTTTGTACTGTTACAAAAACCACACACACACACACACACACATGCATGCCCACGCACGCACAAACACACACATAAACAGACACAAACACATAAGCCGCAATATCAGACACTAATTTACATCCATATTACACAAGAATCAGAAGATGCAGCCAAAGCACAGAAGAGAGAAAATGTATTTGCTTAGGTTTTATAATGAAATATCGCAGCTTAGTCTCTGTAAACTAACTGTGACAGTTAGTAAATCTGTTCAACCTTTTCTGATGAACTGAGCTGATAATTCCAGACAAATAAAGCCTGGCATTCACTCCCACTCTACCGCTCCAGACAGAAAGTAGGGGAGGAAGACAGTGTCAAGGGCATATCTTCAACGATCTCATCATTTTTATTTTAAACTTGCCAGTACACGTCTGCGGTACTCCCCGACTCGGAGCTTGTGTGATGTGTGACGACACTCCTTGTCTCTTCTTCGACAAAACAATTGCCTACATTAACTTGTTCTGTCCCCTTCCAGACTCCGCAGCAGTCCTGGCAAACATATACGTGTTGATTTGTTGGGTAAGTGACTGTAAGGTTTTCATTAAGTCCATATTGAGCTGCACATTCACAAATTGACCAAAATAGCTTCAAGGCCTGACCAGTGGCCCTGTGTGATTAGTTTAACTGTTGTTTGTGTGAGTCAGTGACGCCAGGACCTACTGACCTGAAGATAAAGCTGAAAGCTTAGATTTTAACCAACAGTAAGATAACACCCAGTAACGGTATTTATGGAAGCATGTGCTGTTTTTATGTTTCTATATAGGTAACTTTCAAGATTTGTTAAGATAATACATACATCCACAATTACAGCATTTTTTCTAAAGCAATTTTATGTGTGATTTCTTAATTAAATATGACAGGAATTATCTTTATACAATGCAGTGTGCAAAAAGTCTTGAAAGGAATTGTGAGCTAGACAATACAGAACAAGTTTGCGGCTGACATGTTGGGGAATGCAAACATATACGGCTGTGAGAACATTCAAATATCTTAGGATTTATGTTTCCTCAGAAAATACATAAAGACACATTTCATATTCAAACACATTCAGTATAAAACATGTCGTAGTGTTGACGGACCGTGGTGGTACAGACATATGTTAGAGATAGGAGCGTTACTGTAATAGGATTACTATCAAAACAGACTTCAAAAAATTGTGCATTACAACCATGTGTCACATGAGATGTGATTATATGATTGATACGATGGACCCATCAACAGTGATCTAAGGCCATTTAAACAAAGACCAGCAGCGAGACGTTTATTATTTACTAGTCCATTTATATAAGCTCCAAGCCTGCATGTGTCACAGTACCATATAGTAACTGCTGGTATGCCTTTGGGTTTGGTTTGTATCCAAAATATTTCTCCACTTGACTCATTTTCTCATGAAGCACTGAGACATTTATTGACTTCAGTGACACAAAGCCTTGTAATGATGTTTACTTCCCCCAATAATCACTATAATCTATAGTCTATAATCACAGGGTGAAAGCTGCCTTATCTGGATTTACAAGTAGGGCTGGGCAATACATAAATATTACATCAATATCATAACACAAGACTATAGATTTTCTGATCTTACCAGACTTTTCTAGCTCCTATTTGTCTTTACCAACTTATTCATTATATCCACATTAATAATGATTATTTATCAAAAATCAAATTGTGAAAACACCAACAGTGAACTCTACAATATTGTCCATATTGACATTGAGATATTTGGTCAAAAATATTGTGATATTTGATTTTCTCCATATCGTCCAGCCCTATTTAAAAACCCCAAATTAAGTTGAGACGCTTTTTAAAATGTACATAAGAGCAGAACTCGATGATTTGCAAATCCTTTTCAACCTACAGTGGGGGAAATAAGTCTTCAACACATCAAATTTTTCATTTACATATTTCCAATGCAGCTGTATTTGCATGAAACTTAGACCAGACATTCATATTAACTCAATAAAATTACACTGATGTAGAAATTGTGACATTTCATAACAGATAAGTGCAGCAAAGTGGAATGACATAGGAAAAAAGTTTTGAACACAGTAAGTGAAATTTATTTAATACTTGGAGAAGTCTTAGTTTGCAATGCTAACTTCAAGACACTGCCTGTACAAAGATTTTAATCTCTCACAGTGTTCAGATGAGATTTTAAATCTGAACTTTAACAATGATGGTTCTCAGTTCCCAAATCTTTACAGAGCATTGTTAGAGGAAATGGTGTAACACAATGGTAAATGTTGCAGGCATCAAATAAGAATGAGCATTAAGTATGTTGTCTCTTTACTGTAGTCATTGAATTTAGGTAAAAAAGGATTCACAAATGTGGCAATGTTTTAAACAGCGTCCAACCAATTTTGGCATTAGGAATTACTACAAAACTAACAACACATGATTTTATTTCTTTATTTATTTTTAGCAGATGACATGCAACAAAGGTCCCTGGTCAAAATGAAAGCACACACAGGGATTGTGGGTATGTGTCTTGGACTACAAAGGCATCAGGCCACCCCATATGCAACACATTTTCCCCCCCATAAGTCTGTAGTTACATTCATAAAAATCTGTTGCTGAAAAATTAGTGTTTTCTGTTTTTATGACAGTGGAGGGAATTTGTCGCAATTGTTATGTAACTTGCCAAAATGCTCACAGCTGGCGAGCATGTAACTAGAGCAAAGCCACTTTCACTTGTTTCCAAATGTTTAGGTGATAAATTAAAGCATGCGATTCAGTGTGAACCAGGAACAATAAACAGGCCACTATTAATCAGTTTAACTATGAGCTTCACTGATTCATGCATGTGTTTAAAGGTTTAGATTTTCATACTTAGATAGTGCCAGAAAAGTATGTATTGACGTGTGTTCAATTGGGACTTTTTTTTTTTTTGTCACGCACACAAAACTAACTGTAAAAGTTGAAGTGCTGGAAAAGTACAGAGACACTGTGTGGCACAAATACAGCACCACTGTGGGTCTGTGAAGAGTTTCTGACAAGGCTTAAAATGACATCAAGTCGTGGAAATTCAGAATTCAGGCGAGCTGAGATTAAGACCAGAGCTGTACAACATGGTGGTCACCGCAGTTTGCCTCAAGGCATGCATAATGTTACTTTCACGCAGTTTGTTCTCTCCTTCTCTCTTGCTGCTCTGTTATTGTGACATCTGATTCAAAGTAGTTCTGCTCCCAAAAGATTCAGTGAATGATGTTCGCAAAGTAAAGATGTCATTGTCCAATTCTTGCGTTCTTGTTTCAGTGCCCCTGTCTACCTTTTCATCATTGTCAAATGACAAAATCAGGGCAGGATATATCTGGCAACACACAGAGAATATTACATCTGCTTGGATTTTTTTTTTTCTCCGCACTCAAGAGAAACTTAAATTTCAACTGAATATTTTACATGGATGAGAAAAGGTTTTTATTCTCTGCAGTTCAACGTGTGATAAAATATGATACTTTTGCCCTTACATGCAGAATAAAAGATAATAAATGAGCGTCATAATGGGAAACGGCTTCACTCAACCATTTTTCCAGTATCACCTTTCTCCTGCTCTATCCAGGACACTTTTCCTCCCCCCTGGGGGCAAATGTAGAAGACCCTTTTAAAAGTCCAGCTGTGCCTTTAAAAGAGTTTTGTCACACCAGCGATGGGGTGCTTTGAAATGCTGTGCAGAATATCCACAAAATAGAGCTCCTTTTTTTCCCGTGACATGGCCCTATTTCCTGTGTCACCACACTTCCTCTGTGTGATTTCATACAAAAAGTCAAAATATTTGAGCCTCCATTGTTGACTGTGTCAAACCCAGCCTTGACATTACTGCACTGCAATCACACTCCCACAGGTGGATACACACGTGACTGTAAATACACACACACAGAGACACTGACACACAGAGTTACCTGTGTTAGACTGAGCGTCACCGCTGCTATATTCTCATGCGAAACTATATCCACTGGCCCGTCCTCTGGATCCTCACACTTCCTTATAGCTGAACCAATCACAAAGCCCCCTGTTGTTACCTGATATTACTTAAGGTGGAGCTTGGGAGGGATAGGAATAATAGCTGTGGCTTTACATGAATGTATGCTTGTGTTTGGTGTGTGTTTCTGCGCCTATGTCACGACGAGCAGATTCCTTGTGTGGTGAGGCTGAAACCGAAGCTGCCTGGGCCTGCTGTTGATAGCCGTGTCTCACCCACTCACTGCCCCAGAGGGAGTCAGGACCAAGACCACTGCTCAGGGTCTGTCTGTTCACACACATGAAACACAGGCTTGGATTACACAGGGCTCAAATATGACTCATCCCAAGGAGGGGGCGGAGGAAGGCCCTCTCTGTTGTTTTGCACAAATGCACGCACATACACACACACACACATAAGGAGACACACGCTGCCCGCAATCATAGCTACATCACAGGCTCAGAGAGAGGACCTTGTGGTTCCACACACCTGCCAAAGACAGATGTTAAGAATAAATCAGAGAGAAGCTCCGAGTGAAGAGAAGCTCCACACTGCCGTTAACTCCACTAACTCACTACACAGTGCACTAACTGGAGAGCAAACAGCTGCACATGACAACACACACCAGTGATGAAAGTAACAATAGCATGCGTGCACCTGACACGCATACAGAGAGAGGCTGCACCGTGGTGGGAGAGGGAGTATTTTCCAGTTTCCGTCTCACAGGCTCCACTTGTATTTTTTGTGTTTTTTTTTTTTTCCTTCAGCTCTGTTCTGTTGCTGTGTAACCAGCTCCCATCCTCTGGAGCTGAGGGTTTTTAAGTGCAATTGTTCTGGAAGAAGCCGAAATCCTCCAACGACAGACAAACAAGTCACAACAAGGCTGAAAGCAGTGTGGGCGGTTTGGAGAGGAAGCTCTCTTTTTTTCCGCTGCTGACTAGGTGAATTTCATGATTTCTTCATTTAAATATAGCACCACCGGGTTATAAAGAATCAACACGCTCACAAAGCCTGCCCTTTAAGTAGATGTGTTGCACAAGAATATACTGAAAACAGCTATTTTAAGGGACTGTGACCTCTAAAAGCATAAATCAAACACCAACACAACATATCCTACATCCTGTCAGTCAGTGTGGCACACTTCCTGGTTCCAGAAGTCATGTGTCAGAAAAAAAGAAAACTCAGATGCATCCAAAGAAGAGCTTTTGTCTATGCTGGCAGCCAAGTCTATGGGCATCTTTTGTCGCTTGTGGTTTTTTTTAGCCTTTGTCGTCTAACAGGCTGGGAGAGGCAAAGTGGTCTGTGAAAGCTGTGTGTGTGCATGGTATGCATGTGTGGCATGTGTGTGTGTCATAAACAGACACCCTTCACGCTTTGTGGCCCAGAAACAGGATAAAACAGTGAGTTAACCAGCAGCGCACTGACATTATCTCTTCTTTGCTGTCCTGGAATGCCAGCCTGCTGTGAAACTCCGAATATGTGACGTCCTGTCACACCATATAATGTTTCTATGTGTGTACGTGTGTGCCAACTCAGGAAAGGAGTGCGTGTGGGTGTTTCGCTTTGTCTTTCCGCATTAAAGGCACAAGGCCAAGTGTGAATGTCTAGGTCTTAATACTTGATAAATCTTAAAATACTAGAGACCATGAGGCTCACAGGGACTATGAAATTAAGTTGTTAGAGAAGTCCAAATCCAAAGAACGAATCAAAAAAGCAGCAAACAAATAGCTTTGAAATTAAATTCTGCAACAGAGACATGACAAATGTGTTGAGAGAGAGCGCTGATGGATTTATTTATTTTTAACTTTGATCCAAGAAAGTTTGCTCCCGTCCCTGCTTACAATCACCGGGCAAAATAAAGCCCAACTCTGGCCCTTGTGATGCCGATGAGTCTAACATCCATGACTCAAGAGGTCAGGCAGCCCATCCAGGCTGAGCATTAGGGGTTAAGGGGATGAAACCAAGTGTGAAATGTGAGAAGACAAGCCAACATGGTTTCTCAGGCAACAAATAGAAAGGCGACAAACATATCTCTGTGACTGCGAGGAACGTGAGGTATGTTAGGAAGAAAGACTGGCACGTCATCCATGATTCATATGAGAGCAAGATGGAAAAGGAATTAGAGTGGCTTTCTGAACTGGCTGAGTTTAGACATGTTAATCAGTAATAGCCTGTTGTACTTCAGACGGGAGGAGTGTGAGCACATTTGCGTGTGTGTGTGTCTCTGGCAAGTTCAACAGCACTTGGACTAGAGTTGGTTGAGGCAAGAGAAAGCTCCAGACCAAGAGATAATCCATCTGGACTGTTTCCTTACAAAACATATGGAAAAATGCAGAAGCTTTTTTTTTCTTTCCTTTTCCACCCACAATAGCTATTAATATCTTGCACAGAACATTTGCTCATGTCCCACTAAGGACTGGAATTCCTGCTGAAACACAGTCATCTTAGTGGATTAAAAAAGAGGCGGTCAGACATTTTCACGCACTCACCATATGTATTCTGTCAGTGCAAGGATGAGCATATAGTCATTTAAACACATGGAGCAACTGGCATGCGATAAATATATTCTCCTGTCCCTCTCTTTCTCACACACACACACTCACACACACACACACACACATACAGATTTAGGTAAACTGAAGTGACGTAATCTGAACCCTCACACACGACAAGTCTTAGTCCGCTCAAGTCATTTAAACAAAGATAGCCTTTCTTTGCCGCATTGAAAATAATTCACTCCAATATCAACAAGGACCCCTAAATAATCACACCAACTTCCTGACAGGAATTGTTCACAGCAGCGTCGAAAACCTGTGTTAAAATGACAGCGCTGTAAATTGTTTTAATTATAGCCGACACAGATAACAGCCTGTGGAAACATCAACCTTTTCTTCAAACCCTCTGCAAGATCCAAACATACAGTATTCCCTGGAAAACGCGGTTTTTGTTGTATGTGTGTATGAGAGTGAATGTGTGTGTGTGCGCGCGCGCGTGTGAATACAATATTCATTTTGCTGCAGGAGGACAATCTATGCATAACAATGAGAGGCGCTAATGAAATCAGCCATCAACCTGCGATACATACATATTAAAGCAGGACCTCAGAGTGTCATTCGCTTAGTGCATCATTTGTTCCCACTCGTTTTTTTCTCTCTGCCACCTGACCTTTAGAGTATGTACCCCCCCGCTCACTTCTCCACTCTAAAAATAGGACGTGTACCTGCAGTACCGTGGCATTATGCATAACATGCATGTGTGTATGCAGCATTGCGCAGACATGACAATACATTTCATGCAGGATTGATTTGTGCACTAAGAGCAGGAAAAATACGATAATTTAGGAAGTAAATACAGACAACTAATGTTTGGTTGTGCAAAGTTTAGGGGTCTAATGACCACCTTTAAACAGATCAGCATCACAAATGGTAACCACTGTCAGAGCTGTACCTTCAGTATAATGTCATATCATCCCAGCTGCCAGGGAGAGACGCTCCTCCCTTCCCTCTAAGCATGCTTCACAGCTCTGGTCTCTCTGTCTCTCCCTCTTTCTCCCTAACCCCCACCCCCACGCTGGCAGGGAAATGGATCCCTCCACCTGACAGTGGCCATTTTGAGCCTTCTCTCCTCTCCTCTCTACTCCAGCTTCCTGGTAAACAATGGGAGAGGGATAATTGATCAAACAGCCAGGGAACCCTCCGAGCAGGGGAAGGTCACCGCCCGCCAGCCCAGCTCACTAAGGAGGGGAGGAGGAGGGGGCGAGGGGGGGGGGTGTATGTGTGTCAATATGTGTATGTGCATTTGTCTTTGTGTGTATGTGTGTGTGTGCATGCATGTATTACGTTTATGCATGTGTGTGTGACCAACTGTGCAAAAAAAGACAGAGGTAGAGAAAGACAAAAAGTGGTGTGTGTATGTGTGTGTGTATGTTAGTGTGTGTGTGAGTGTGTGTTGTGAGTGTGTGTGTGAGTGGGGGGTGTGGGGGGGTCTCTCTGACGCTCTTGAGCTGCCATTTTTCTTCCCTGACAAAGACTCCATCTGCCACAGAGCCATTTGCTGCCTCCCGAGTCGGCAGAGCATTCCGCACGCCGTGTTCACCTTGATGTCACCTCTACACAGCTCACGCCTTGCTGACGCTGTACACTCACACACACACATACACACACACACACACGCACACACACACACACACACACAACACATTTCTTTTCCTCTCGTATACCCACAGACGTATATGCTCATTGTCTCCCACTCACAAACAAACACACACTTTCAGTTTCTGTCATACATACTATCTTTGCACACACACTCTCTCACACACACACACTCACATACACATATATTGAGTGTGTATCTGCCCAGGCAGCGGCCCTCCCTCTCCTCTGCATGGCTGATATCACTGTGCAACCATCAGCGCTGTGCATTGTGGGAGTGTCTGTTGGGGCAGAGAGACGCGACAGGGGCTGAGGGATTCACACGCCTCTGAAAGACAGCCAGAGGGAGAGAGAGGGAGAGAGGCAGGAGGGGAGGGAGGCAGGGAAAGAGAGAGAGATACGGAGGGGGCCGGTAACTGGAAATGAGAGATGGCATTTTAAAGAGGAAGCTGAATTTCACCTGCAATTACCGTAGCTCCGGGGCACATGGCTCGGTTAAGAGACATTTCATTCCAAAGCCACCGCGTATAGCTGCCGCACTGAGCCCTGAGAGGCGCATAAAGAAGGAGGGAGAGAGAAAATAGAGCGGTGGAAAACTCTCCTCTGCCCAAGATGGCCCTCAGCAGATGCAGTGATGAAAGAGAGGAGGCAGCCAGGGATGTAACTGGTAAATGAAACCCAGCAGAAAAAGCTGGAGAGGAGAGGAGAGGAGAGGAGAGGAGAGGAGAGGAGAGGAGAGGAGAGGAGAGCTGAGGAGAGCTGAGGAGAAAGGAGACAAGGACAGATAAAGAGACAGAGGAAAGAAAAAGGGTATCTCATTCAGCAGGCCCCAATTCGGCCATCTGCACACCAGACCAGACAGCTGAACTGGGCCTCAGAGAGCACACAAACACACACATGCACACGCACACACACTGAACAAAGAGCAAATAAAATCCAATAAACACAGTACTCACACTCTCACAGTTAAGTACAGGGGAAAGCTGGATGTGTTTAATGATTAATATCATTCTTAGTATTCGTTCTCCTCTTTCTATGAAACCTTCCTCCCTCTCCCTGTCTCTCTTTCAGAACTCCAAATGGAGCAGTAATGGTTTCCCCGAGGCTCTATGTCCTGGCTAGTTTCACCAGGCACACTGCTGTGTTTCATAGGAGAAGTGTGACTGCACAAATACAGTAATGAGCCCTCACTGGGAGCTGGGGGCCTCCTGGCACTGCTAATGGCTCCTCTGGACTGCAGCTGTATCCAGGTTACAACCTGGCCTGGCCGACAGGCCCTGGGACACACAGGCCCAGCAGGGACAAACGATTCTCAGCTACAGGCACACACTGAAGTCAGAAAACCAGGTGCATGGTGGACTATGTGTTCGGTGTGTGGGTGTTTGAAGTAGGGAAAGAGGAAAGAAGATCTGGGGAGGGGGTTGGAGGGGACAGGAAGCTGTGGAGGATATCAAGAGGCAAGGGGCCACGGTGGAGACAGAGACCGAGGAATAAAGACAGTTGAAGAGATGTGGTTTGGCCATAAACGCAGCAGATAGACCCAATAAACCTGGAGGCTCTCATAGGGCAACAGCTGGCGTCGGGTGAGAGTGGTGTGTTTGTGTGTGAGTGTGTGTGTCTGTGTGTGTGTGTGTATGAGTGAGAGAAAGGAAAGAAAGAGAGAGAGAGAAAGTGAGTGTGTGTGTGTGTGGGCTGCTACTAATGGCCATATTAACAATTTTGATTATGCTTTTAAAAAGTTTAAACAAAGTGTATATATTCAGTAAACACAACAGTTAAACCAGCAAGGATAACAAACATTACATGTAAAATCTCACTGCGAACTGGCAGGTTTTAACCTTTAAACCCAATAAAACATGTGACGGATTCATTACAGCATACTTAAATTGTGTGGCCAAGCACTGATCAATGAAGTGTTTTTTTAAAGGTCCAGTGTGTAGGATTTAGGAGGATATACTGGCAGAAAGGGAATATAATAAGCATGTTTTATTTCATGTATAATTGCTGGAAAATAAGAATCATTGTGTTTTTGCAACATGTTCTTAACCCAACTCATCAAATACTGCCGCTCTGTCAGTAGATGTACATGTCAAAATACGCCACGCTAGTCACCCTCCTGTCTCTGTTTTGGATGTTCGTGAATGGCATGTCAATTTACGCTGAGTACATGAAATGTGTCTTTTCAAAATACACTTACATATTCAAAGGAAATGTACAGTGTCTGCATGCATTAAGTCTTTTTTTTTTAAACAGACTTACAACATAGCTATAACACTTTGTTTTTTAGGTTAATTTCCTTGGGTTAAGGCAACAAAAGCACGTCATCAGGTTAAGAAAAAAACATCATGGTTTGGCTTAAAATTTAAACAGGGACCGAAAAGTACGGTCTTACAGTCTGTCTCACTCTTTATATTACAGGAATTGCCGGCGACGTTACAAACTGCTGTCGATCGGTGTGTATCATGCCGCCACAAAGAGTGCCTATCTGAGTCTGTGTCTGACGCCAACATCCACCGAAAAAGCAGCGGTATTTGACGACTTGTGATGCTGTGATGCCCACTGCCTGCAAAACTGACGCACCTGGTGCGAAAGATGTCTCTGAATATCAGTCTCTGACGTTGAGATCATTGATAAAGCGGAGGTATTTAACAAGTTGGAAGTAAGAGCAGGCTGGTTTTTGTTATCTTGGAATGAGCCATTCATATCTACACTGGGAGTGGGTCTTCGTCCACAAAGTCCGCCATGTTGCACCACCATGTTTCTACAGTAGCCCAGAACAGACAAACCAAACACTGGCTTTTGATTGCCATTCCATCTGCAACAAGTCAAACAGCATCGGAGAAACACTGATTTGTAATGAGACGCTGCTTTTTTTTGGTGTTTTCACCGATTAAAATCACCAGGTCTGTATGTTTTGGAGAGGAAGAGACCTCTGCAGATAATTTGGCTCCCATTAAAAACCTCCTGAACAATGACCACTGAAGGAAATCTAACCAGGAGAAGTTTCAGCTGTTTGTAATCTGCAGCTCTCACCGCTAGATGCCACTTAATCCTCCTAAATCTTACACAGTGTTCCTTTAAAACAGCAAAAATGTCATGCTACAGTACATTAAAGTAAATGTTCTAAAATGACACCCATCAAGACATCATCAACTTCATATCCGATGAATGGCCCAGTAATAAAAAATGATACAGAATGATGTGATTGGTAGGTTGGGAGTTAAGTATGAGTGAAAGGCTTGACCATCTCTTGTTTTCAAACCTTACAGCAAAACAGGCATTAGTGCTGAGTCCGAGGAGCTCATATTGCAATCCCGTTTGTGTGGGGCTAAAAGGTTTGTGATGTATGGTGTTTAAAGGTCTACTGCTAATGTTTCATAAATTACTGGCATGCAATTATGTTACACTATGACACCCAAAACTCAGCATTGTGTGTCCAACATCTCCCCTCTACTACTCCAACAAACACATTAACACACACACGCACAGAGACCCACTCCCATTGTTGCCCTCTCTGGGAAAGCTCACAGCTTGGGTTCTTTAGCTCCTGTTTTGTCTGGCCCTCCATTCAAAATGGCCCCCTCATGACCACGCACATTATCGTGCGGGCAGGCAGCCCCCAAGTGGACTGAGGCTCCCCGGGTGCGAGCAGTGATTCATGGCACAAGGGTCTGTAAAAGAGCAGCCTCGCCCCACGCTGCAGCCCTTCATGGGGACAAGGAGAGCAGAGGCTGTTTGGCAATCGGGGTGAATGAAAAGTCTGGCTAGAGGACTGAACCCTGTTGAGACCACGCGGACCGAGGGAGGCAGAGGGGGAAACGGTCAGTGTTTTCTTGTGTGGAGAGAGCGCGAGTGAAAGAGACAGAGAGGCATGAATGGGTAAGCCCAAACTAATGCTGCGAGTGTGTCTTGTTGAATCTACGCTGCTCCCTATCCCGAGGACAATCTCGCAGCAGCTTTTTAACAATCTTAGCTCCGAGGCAAGTGCAAAGTACTAAATGTTTAGGCGTTATCTCTAACACTTCCCCAATCTAACAGAGCACCAGTTTAAAGGGCACTGGGAAAAAAAGGCACTGTGAGAAACAAAGAGGGCTCATGAATAAGAGCTGAAAAATGATAGTAGTTGCTAGGATTGATGAAACCCTATTCAGGTCTTGTGACAGGCAGCGAGACACACAAATTCTTTCCCCTCAGGCTAGAAGGTGTAATTTCCCCTTCTACTGTCACAAGAGCCGTGTAAAAAATTATCTGTAGCTCAATGACTGGCTGCCTCCAAGTAATTTGTAATGTACAACATGAATGCACAAATATCTATCTATCTATCTATCTATCTATCTATCTATCTATCTATCTATCTGTCTGTCTGTCTGTCTGTCTGTCTATCTATCTATCTGTCTATCTGTCTGTCTGTCTGTCTATCTAGCTATCTGTCTGTCTGTCTGTCTGTCCATCCATCCATCCATCTATCCATCCTTCCTTGCAGATCAAGACACTCAGAATAGAAACACTGGCATGCTGCTCCGTTGTAACACACGGTGGGATGCGGATGGAAATGCTGGCCCCACAGGACACACACGTACACACACACACACACACACACACACACACACACACACACACACACACACACACACACACGTACACACACACACACACACACACGCACATAAAGAGCGGACTGCTGTGGGGCTGACGCAAGACTATCTCTGTCTCACGTGTCTCTCCCCTACGGCCGCCCGCTGCTCCTGACCTTCGAGATGTTTTTCTCTCTCCTTCTCCCTCTCCCTTTATTCCTCTCTATTTCACACTCGCACAACACACACACACCCTCACTCACTCACTCACTCACTCATTCTCACACACACACACATACACACACACTCCTCCCTTCTCTGCACACCTTCCAGCCTCTCAGTATTTTGTCATTAAAAGGCATTGCATTTCAAGCTTGGATCAAGCAGATGGGGCTGCGTAAGCATTGCTGCTCCTTCACGCAGCACCTTGGCTTAAGCACAGACAGTCCACATGCATTACAGCACTCCTAAACGCATGCACGCAAACAAACACACACACACCGACATGCACACCCACAACCTTCCTGGAACCAGAGAATCATCCCGGTTGTGGATGGCCGCTTCACGTGGGTACTGTGTGTAGCTCAGTTGTGTAATGCTGAGCGGATGTAGTCGAATACCTTAAGACATGCTCTACAAAACAAGAACGCTAAACAGCAGACAAAGGTATCATCTCGCAGCAGAGAAAGCACTAATATATTTATTAGTCCTTTCAGGAGACCAACGGTTTGTGCCTTCTAGTGGCAAAAGGAAACACAGACAAATATACTCGCAGAGTTCAATGGGTTCATAATACACACACACGCCACACACACATACATGAATGTAATATAATTATATCTCCGTGCCATTAGACACATTTCCCTGTCTTTCTTTCATTTTCTCTCAACATTTGCATATTCCTTTGGGTGTTTGAGTTGAGCAGCTCTTTCCTTTTTCCTTCTCTTGTCTTCCAAGCAACAAATGTCAGCTAATTACACCATAGCTGTTTGGATGAGCTCCATCTTTCCCTGTGCTCTGCTGTGCTTGTTCTCTGTGGGGCTGCAGGAAAAGTCAGGCAGCCAAGACACCAGTTAGGAACAGCCAGCGGTGGGGGTTGATCTACAACCCCCCCTGCGTCCCCCCTCCCTCTTAGAAATTGATTCCCCAAGAGAGGACTCATCAATACTTATCACAAATGATACAACCGGCTCGCACCAACCTGCGGGGGATATAATGTATCATTCACAGCCAGGCAAGAAGCAGTAACGGTTAGATAGAATCAGGTCTGGTAACATACAAGGCTAAAGAGCCAGTCACGGGCAAAACAAGTATTTCCCTGAGCTCCGCATTCAGTAAAAAAAAAACCCTCTCATAAAAGATCCCATTTGATCTGGTGACACACACTTGCAGGCACAAGGCCATCAAGTCAGGCAGGAGAGAAAAGTGCAAGTCATTGTCTGTGCGTGGAACAACAAACTGCCACCTTGGTGTGCGTGAAGTGAAGCCTTGAGGACGCAGCCGCGCCCCTGAGCACTGCCAGCTCTCACACAGTGAGACAACATTGAGAGCAAGAAAGAAAGGAAGAAAGAAAGAAAAAGAAAGAACGAAGAGGACACAGAGAGGAGGAGAATAAAGCTGCACGTAGTAACACACATAAACAGCTAAACACAATCCAAGATCCTAACCTAGAAGCACTGTAGGGCACAGTTAACAACCATTTACATTCAGCGTTGGCTCTGAACAGATAGCAAAGTCAAAGGATGTTTATTAGGCGCGTACGTTTCAGACAAATATTCTGATTAGAATGGGAGAAATCTAATTAATTGCTTGATTCACTGAATGAACCCCGAATTTGTAATGTAATCATAACAACTGCTTTTCAAGGGGCTCTTGTTAAATTTAATTGGGGGAGAAAAAAAACATCCTCTTTCACTGAATGAATGAAAATCAAATTAGGCCTGAAACTGGAGGAGTCTGCAAGTTTGTTCTGGCGTGCCACAAAAAAAAAAAAAACCGTAAAAGCAGAAGTGTGTGACAATATGTATTTTAAAAAGTCACGCATCGACTCCTTTGTAACATGCAAAAATATATATACCAGAGGCGCAGAGGGAAGAAGAGGAGAATACTGTTTAGTATACTGTGTACTCACTGTTAGAGATGTCTTCAGCTCTTTGACATAACTGCTGTAACACCTGGAGAAAAAGCAGAAACAAAAGATCAATGTGGTTCAGGTTAAAAATACAGTCTGACTCAGAAGAGTAAAATGTTTTCCCAGCATGCTTTAATTTACACGTTAATAAAATGGTTTCGATTATACGCAATATTGTGATAATGCTGCAAGTTTTTCCTTTTGAGAGCCTGAAGGGGATGAAGCCCCCTAAAACTACCCCTGGATATCAAAGTTACAGTCACACAGCTTAGCATTTGTGGTTTTCAGACACATCAAACAAAAAAGTACAGTGACGTCTGAAACACAGCTGTGGCAGCGCACGCATACACACACAGAAAGATATTCACACACACAAAAAGTCTCTTTCTCCCCGAGCCCTTTCTTGCAAAACCTGTTTGTTAGAAATGGATCTAGACACTGGAGCTTTGAGTGTGAGGATATTTTCCCCAAACACAAGACAGTTCTTGCAGAGAACCAAGCCTTACCAGCGTTCTCACGCCCATCTCTCATGCATTGTCTCTAAGGCCCTCCTGTACTCTTACAGCCTGAGCCTAATCTGAGCAGCTCACCATAACAGACGCCACCCTGCTATGTATATCATACTACAGCGAGCGAACACACGCAGATTTTACAACTTTTATTTAAGATAATACACATTTATTCTTGGATGCGAATAACATCTGACTGATGCAAAGCTCTACAGAGGAGTTTTCAGCAACAACGATGACTGTAACAGTTATAACTTGTGTCAGCATGGTTAGATGGTATCAAAAACAGTACATACGAACTTCTCCTCAAACACATGCACAGTGACATAAGGAAGCGGGCTCTGATAGACATTTCCAGACACACCAACAGTGTTATAGCGTGTGTGGGTAGCTATCTAACAAGGTTCTGTTGACAGTAAACACATCCATCTGGTCACCAGCAACAGAATCAAGTCTGGTGGACACTTCATCAGCTCAAATGTGGTCAACTATTAAAATTACACAGTTCTACTTTATAGTCCAGTGCACACAGTTTAAAAAGGACGTCAATTTCACAGCTGTTTTTTCTTCTTTTTTTTTGTAATTCCTGGAAAAGTCACTTGTTGGAATGATTGGCATGCTAAAATAAGAAAATGAGTATACTGCAGTTCATGAGCCTAACTGGTTTTGTCTTTCTAGATGCCCTCCAGTCATGTCAAAATCTGTGGCACATCATGCGACGCACATCTGTCATTACAGCTAAATTTGTCATTGAACAGAAATCACCTACAGTGGCGGTGTTGATAATAACCGCGCTGATCGAACGGCGACGCTTCCCTTCATTATCCACACTCTCACACAGACAGACTGACAAACACACACACACACACACACACACACACACACACATGCACGGACTACAGACACACACACACAAATACTTTGATAACTCATCGCAGTGATAATGATAACAGAGAGCCAGGTAGGCTGAATTCATCTTCAGCTTTTTCATAAAAGCCTATTAGTGGATGATTAAAGGATCTCTGCTCATAGGGCTTCAGCACAGAAAATGATTTGCCAGCCACGAGGCAGGTGAATTACACTGGATAAGAAAGCCAGTGCTGTCTGCCATCATTTGCCTGACTGAGAATCAGGCTGTTAGTCTATTAACCTCATTTTACTGTAAGATCTTACCAGTTTTACATCAATGGCAGATGGATAAAATATCACAAAACACA
Organism: Cephalopholis sonnerati; assembly: GCA_019142605.1. Lineage (NCBI taxonomy): Eukaryota > Metazoa > Chordata > Actinopteri > Perciformes > Serranidae > Cephalopholis > Cephalopholis sonnerati. The sequence continues at coordinate 32,835,661 of JAGQAX010000001.1, read as the reverse complement.
CACTTTTCTTCCTAAGTCTGAATGCTTGTAGCCTTCAACTGCATTTTCCTGATAAATCATGTCAGTATATGACATTTCCATTATCAATTAATCAGGTTCAGGTTATTTTTCAAGTAATCATTTGGCATATAAAATATCAAAAAAAGAGTAAAAATATGTTTTTTAAAATCTTCAAAAAGCCAAAAAGATGTCACCAAATTGCCTGATCTGGTCAACTCACAATCCAAAACAAGATATTCTGTTTTCTACCCCATCAACCCTCTCTCTTAGAAATTATGTTTGTATGCTACTGAACTGCTTTCTTAATAAAGTTGTAGTGGCAATGTTATTGCTGCCTGGATTATGTTCAGAGACAATGTTTCTTTCAGGTAAAGAAATACTACATTCATGGACCACGTAGGCTTCAGAGGAGGGTACTTGAGGAGGAAGGCTGGTATACAAAGAACAGGACCTTGACACCAGAACTTTAGGTACGCATCCAGACTCTTCTCATACAGTTCAGGTAACAAAAGTACTTTGGTTGAAATTAGAAAATGATCGGGATTTTATTAACATTTGAAAAAAAACCACAATAACAAAAACTCTTGTCCTTGGTTAAGTCAACAGATGCACTTTGGTTAAGGTTAGGAAAAGATTGTGATTCATATTAAATGTTAATTTAAAAAAAAGTGACACAAATAATGCATTTTGGTTATAAGTTCAGTATCAGTATTGTTGCGACTTGCCAAATACCTTGATTGGCGACAATTCCTCATTAAGTCAGTAGAAAACATAATTTTCTCAGCATTAAGTTTCCCTCTAAACGTATTTGCTGTGTCAAATTAGCAGTATACAAACACAGTTTTTACAGGACAAGGCTGACCACATGAAACAAAAGTGAAATTCTTCCCGACTGAGATGCTGGAACAATTTACAAGGAAACATTTTCCTTTAAAAAACTACCTAAAATGATTAATAGATTATTATTAGCTGCAGATTTTTTGATCAACTAATGAATTACCAACAGTTTTTTAGCTCTGTGTGACATATAAAAACTTTTTAAAACTGTCAGAAGGATGTTTACCACCGAATAATAGATAAACATAACATGAAAGGTGATATAATAATACTAATAAGCTTTTCTCTCAAAGCAAAAAGGTTTACTTAAGCATTCATTTAATGATTAAACACATGCAATCACGTTTAAAAGTTGCAAAGAGCTATTTTTTACAAACTATAACGAACAAAGTGATATAACAAATTACTGCCCTAAGTTATGTTAGTGAACTTTTTACTTTTTGAGTAACAATCAAAATGTCATTTTTATTATAGGCATCATTACTTAGTAATTTCCATCTAATTAACTTTAAAGGCACAAAAACAAACGGAAAAGAAAAAACAGGAACTAGCTGCAAAGTTATAATTACCTGCATTTACACTCCAGGCATGCTTGCACATGGACAGTGTACAACAGAACTGTTATGACGTCTCTCTGAATTGTTTTGTTTGGTTTCCCTAATCTACCCTTCCTTGCCTCAGCCACACAGATGTTGACTTTACTTTAGGATTCATACAGCGGCTCTCAGGCATCCGCGCAGTGTTAAATACAAGGGTCGGACTTTTGTAGCAGCCACAGAGAGAGAAAGACAAAGAATAGAAAGAAAGAGAAAAGAAAGAAAGGTCACCATGTTTCATGTGAGCCTCCTTTATGAAAAAAAAAAAAACTCTGTTGGTATTTGAGCATGGAAAACAAGTGTACTCTGAAAATACACATATTGAGATTGGCCTAAAATCCTTTGCTTTTTAATATTTGATGCCTTGTTAGAGGAGCGACACTGGTGAGGTGTTTGTCTCTGTTGTCTCTGTTGATCTCTGGCACACCGGCCCCTGTGGGAGTGAGCTAGCGAGACTTGGCCGCAGACATTTTCCTGAAGCCCCCAGAACAAAACAGGCAAGTCTTGACAGTCTGTCCGCCACCGAGTCGTCACACAATCAGTTGCAGGAAACCAATCCCTAAATAGCAGTGATTCATCTCTTCATCACACACAATGCCAGTACACAGTGCACAAAGAAGCTCTCTCTTCCCCTCTCTCTCGCTCTGTCTTACCCTATCTGTCCCCCCCTCCCTGCCCGCCCGCCCCCCAGTGTGGTCTCTCATGCTGCTTAAAAATAAGTGCTTCTCCTAGCTTTCTTTGCCCTGTGATTTACTGGCAGTGTTTAACTGCAGGGCAGCATCTTTTATTGTTACATGATCTGGGGCTGAAAGCTGACAAAATGGAATCTCTGTGCAACTACCTTTGTATGTGAGTAAGTGTATGTTCGGGGCAAAGTAGGGAGCGGGTGGAGGAAAAAAGAACTTGTGTGAGAAACGTTTGTCTAAGTGCAATTCAAATCCTCCCAGCCTCCCGGTGCTGTGTGTGTTTGTCATTCCACTAAATGGTTTCTTCCTTGACTTGATGGAGCAAGTGCCATCTCAAGGGAACGGGTTACACCACACACACACATAGTAAAGCGCTCTGAGACCGGCGAAAAGCTCAGAACATTAGTGCAATCCATTTGTGAGAGGTAGAATATATATATATATATATATATGAAATACCAGGCTGGATTGTGTACGTCTGTCTTTTTTGTCTGTGTACGTACGCATGTTTTTGTGTTGCCATGATAACTCTTCTCCTAATGGCAGAGAGCCCGTTGCTGCATTAGCCAATCCACTTCCTTCTCTTGCCTTTTCTCTGCAAAGATAAATCTCATTCAGATATGCAGTCAACCTGGCCTCGCTGGTGACTGTCCACAGTTGCATTCTGGAACAATGATATCAGTACAGTATGTGACCAGATCATCACCAGTGGATAATCAGGCCCACACAACAGGTTCAGTGTATCGTTACAGCCCTGATGATCCATCAAGATGACGTGTGAAGGTCAGAGTAGCCGTGACCAACACAGCTGTCACATCTCCTCCCAGCACCCTCTTGGCTAACTGGCCTTCCAAAACACTCAGCACAAAACACGGCCAAGTGGGCAGCGCAGGGGCCAAGGCCAACAGAACATGCCTGGGCTAGGCTTGTATCATGACATGATTACCCCCTCCATACAACAATACAAGATGTGGCGAAGAGGCGAATCAGAGCTGTTTTGGTGTAATGACACAGCAACTGTGACAGGGAAACTATCGACATGCCCGGCGATGAAAAACATTACGATGTCTATTAGTATTGGCTTTTTAAGATTTAAGTCAACACCCGATACAGCCACAAATTTAAGTGACGACCAGTTCTGTTGTAGGGGAGGAAAATGCTACAGTGGAGCTGTGTGGAGAGCAGATGTGAATCCACTTTGATTTCAATGCCTCTGTGTGTGTATGTGTGTGCATGTGTGTGTGTGTGTGTGTGTGTAGCTTCTATTAAATGGATCTGCTGTCTCCTTGATCAAGGGAGTCAATAAAGGGCCAGTCCTGTCAAACCCTCAGGGGTAAGAGTGTATGCACATATGTGTCTGTGTCCGTGTGTGTGTATGTGCGTGTGTGCGTTATGGTCAGAATTTGAAGTACTCTGACAGGTGAGTGATTGAGTGCTTTCATTTCCCTCCAGCGACAACAAGACATACACACAAACACATACATAGCAGTACACTACACACACACACACACACACACACACACACACACACACACACAGTGGAGGATGGAGAGAGCAATAGAGTGAGAGAGAGCAGGAGAGAGCTGTTGTTTCCTAAAGGATGCTGCTCCTGCCTGCATGCTTAAATTAGCTCTAAATGTTTGGATTACACACGGGAGCTCTCACAGAGGATTTAGCAGCCATAGCCTGGAGTCCGGGGGATGTGTGGATGTTTCCATCTACATCCAAACACACACGCACATGCACACACACAAAAAGTGTCCTTATAGGGATCACAAACATATGTCACTCAATTATCGCTCACTATTTTCTGTGAACCCATAACAACATAGCATTAGTTGCATCCACCCGGCTCAGACAAAAGATGGGGAATTTTAAAGCAACATACAGCTCTAAATGTTGCAGACAGCAACAAGACACTGTTCCATTCACCAGGTTTTTGCTATGGGGGGGACAGTGTGTCCACATTTCACTTTTTTAAGAGTGCAGTCTTGGCTTCTGTTGGTGGGGGGAGGATAGGATATGCAAGCAGACGTGGAGACAGGGAGAGAAAGGAGGAGGAAAAAGAGAAGGGGAACGAGGGAGGTCAGCGCCCCCAGTCTCAGATAAAGGCCCTCTCCCTCCCTTCTGCCTCGGCTTTCGAAGCCCCTGCCAGGATCGAGAGGCGTCTCACGTTACAGCTGTCTCTCAGTGTCATCGTTCAGAATGAGAGAGCACAAGCGAAAGAGAGCAAGAGAGACAGACAGAGTGTGAGAGAGACAGACGGACGGAGGGAGAGAGAGAGAGGGGGAAAGCGGGACAATGCCAAAGACGGAGCGGGGCTAGGCTTTCATAGCTGGACAAGAGAAAAACAACAACAGCAGCAGGTTCAACTGGGTGAGGAAGCCCTTGTGGTTTGGCTGCCTGGTGGCGTTTTTTTAATAAGTAAAGTTAATGCAACATAAATTTTCACTACAATGTGGAAGTGTTTCGAAATCACCGATATGTGCTTTGACCTTTTCGAGACAAATTATTTCGAAATGTAGTGTGAACAGGGCTAGGCAGATCATTTCCTTTACACCACCTGGGACTAACTGAACACTTCCTAAAAAGAAAAAGAGGAGGAATAAATGTTTTAATACCTTGTTTTGTGTCCAGTGAGAACAGAGAAACACACTATACTCAGAGAAAGAGATGGTAATGACTGTAAGAGTGCATGCCATAGGGCTTCTGTGGATTAGACATCGTTGAGTTGCCTCTATACACATGAGTATCCATTTTTAACCTTAAAATGCTAAAAACAGCAGCTTGTCCCACGTCCAATAATGACTAATCCAATGACTGCTAGCATTTCAGCGTGCGCTGCTAACAAGGTAAGGCCATGTAGGTCAGTACTGAGTTAAGTTAAATTTAGAGTGAGTGCTTATTTCTTTTCTGTAACTTTTTCCGTAGAGAAATGAAAGATGGAAAGGGTGCTGCATATGCAGATTTTCACTCCAAACTGTAGCGCTTACACAGCCGACACAGTGAGAGCTGATTGTACCAGTGTGGTTTACATAAAACATGGTTCTGAACAAATACACATATAGCTATTGCACAGCTCAAAACTGCTTTCCTATTTGTTTTTCTCTATCCTTGTCATTTCTCGTGGCGTTCCGTAGGAGTTAAATATTTAAAATTCTGGCTTAGCTTGGAGCAGGCTTTGCCAGCACAGCTAAAATAAAAAGCCTTTGTGGCAGCAGTGACCAGATTTTAAATGCTGAAGAAGATCAATAAATGGGGGCTGTCGAGGCGCAATCTCATGCATTTGTGTGTATGTGTGTGTGTGTGTGTGTGTGTGTCCTGTCCCTATGCGTAAATGCCTGTGTTCTGACAGCAAGTGTGTGTGTCTGTGTCTGTGTGTCTACGTGCGTCTTAACACCCACCAAGGCTCACAGCTCCCCTGCCTGCTACAAGCTATTCTATAGTATCATCAAGAACCCCACTGACCCAGGAGGCACACCAATAGAGAAACCAATATCATTCCCATTCCCACATCCGAAACCTTCTTCCTATTTCTTTTCCATTCCCAGTATCCTTTTCCCATCTGAGCGCAACAAGCATGGGTGATTTCTAGAGAAAAGTGTAAATACAGGCCCCCTGCTACAGATTGAGAATGTCAAGGTGTGGTAAACATCACACTAAATAGCAGGTTTTCCAGACCTCGTCGACATTTCCATAATCAAGTTCCTGCTGAAACAAGATGATGGACACCTCAACAAGACGGACAAGGAGGGGAGGAAAACAACAGAAAACATTTTGTTTGTTTTTCTTAAGAAAACAACATCATGTTTATGCTGTTCCAATACAGCCTGGCTCCGCTAATGTTAAGAGACCCTGAGTGTCTCTATTTCGTGAAGCCAAATAACTTCTATGTGATTTCTTTTCAAGAGAAGAAATGCATTCATAATGTTGCCATATTTTTTTGTTTCTTCTCACTAAAGACCACATTAAATGGATGCTTTCAGCTCACATAAAGTGATAACCTTCTTTGCTGTGTCTTTACCACATGAATATGAGATGGAGACAAACAGTGAATTATGAGGACTTGTATGCATGCTGTTCTGCGGCTCCACAAAACAAGAAGTGCATCTGTATTTTCGCCTCCTCGCTAATGTAGAAAACAAAAACAGCCCTGAAGTGGAAAAATCATCAGGACCTTTTGAGACTTCATTAAAAGAAACTAGCCTGGACTTTCCAAACAAGGCATCTCTTTGGAGGGGAAAATCAACCTTTTCACCTTGCTGGTGGAAAAACAGGCATCCCAACGAGACAGAGCAAGCACAAACAACCTTGACTTTCATCAAGGAAATTCTCACATTGAATGATAAATAGAGGCCCAGGGGACGAACAGCAAAGAAGCAGCTTATCGCCTTTCCCTCCCAAATTTGGCCGCTCTGTCTTCTGTCTCCTGAAAGTCAACGCGGGGTGACCCACTTGCACTTTACACTGCTTATTGTTTGGTAATTAATCCACCATATGTAATCCACGCAGAAATGTAGAGAAAACTAAAACGGGTGTTGATTTGTTTAGTCTTAATTAACAGTTGGGATTGTTCATTTGTTTCTACAACAGGAGGCATATGTGCCCTATCTCATTAGCTTGGCTTTCAAAACATAGATGCATTTCTCATCATACACACGCAGGAAGACGCTTCTGCTCAAATAAAAGCCAGAATATTTGAAAAGACTCACGTTAAAAGTGGCCGTCACTGAGCGTGCACTTTAGGCAATTATTTGTGTACCCTGATGATTATCAGGACATCCAGTGAACATGCAGTGTTACCAAAATAGCAAGGTAACATAAGGTTAGGTAGATCATCTGAGTGCTAACCAACTTTCCAGCTGAGAGGACATTAACCTGCGAGGCCATGTAAACACATATCAATACGTGAGCTGCCTGCATGGGCCTGTAACACACAGCCACAAAACAGTAGGCCAAGACAGACACACAGCAGCAGCAGCACCAATTTGATCTGTAACAATAAGAGGCATTATCAATCTAATGCCTAGAAGCTTTTAGGGCTTTCGCTAAAATGCGGCTTCTTCTCAAAGGACCATTAGCCCTTATAGGATTAATGTCTACTTCAAAAACATCTGTTTAAAGTCCTCAGTTTCTTGGTGCATTATTTCATTTGGCGTTATTGTTTTCTGTGTGTGAGCATGCACATTTATATGTAAATGGCTGACCGATGGTCAGGATGAGGAAATATGATCAGGAGTCTGTCTAACATTAGTTCTTGAATCATTTGGTTAACGCAGAGCAGACCTCTACTTCCTCTGTAAATTTCACAGCTCTGTGTCAGCGCTAACATGCAGAGATTTGACAGGGCTCCCAGATGGCCATTATTATCAATAGATTGTTTCAGAACCAGATAGTATGTATTTCAAGTATGTGTTAACATACAAGGATTTTGACCCTGTGTTTTCTTGTTGCTCTTAATGTACGTACACAGAAATAAACATACAGAAAAAACAAGGACAAAAAAGCTTGTGGGTCTAAATATAAAATGCTGATAACAATGGCATGAACTATTAAGATTAGGAGTTATTCTTAATATAGCACTTTATATAAACCATAAAAAAGTATCCTAGTTAGATAAGTTTGGATACGTTTTTTTAATTTAAATTTTTTTTTGCTACCATGCCTAAAGCATACCTCAATTAGATAATGATATATCTTGTAACACAGAAAATACCGTAGCCCAGGGTGAAGTCAGTGATAGGCTTAATCAGCAACAAACCCACTGTTAGGGATGCACGATATTAAAATATTTCAGGGTACAACGTTAATGATTTCTAGTCTCTTTCCCAGTCGGACCAGTGGGTCAGAAACCTACTCGAAAGTCTGAGAAAGAGCTGTGTGGCTTGAAACGTCACTCTGCATTAAAATCCTACTTATTTGGTTTTTACTTTGTCTGAAATCTACTAGCCCAAAGTCAATTTGCTCCAATACAAACTGTTTTACTTACTTGCGGCTATCAAATAACAATAAAGACTAATCAGTGCTGTGCGTGTGCAACTCTCAACAGTGATGAGAGGGAAGTGAGATGGATCACTCCTTTGCTACTTACATTATCAGCCCTGGAAAAAACTCAGGGTTTAATTTTTGCCTGGCAAGTGGCAAGCGAGTTGCTACATTTACTAGCCCGACATAGTATTAAACTCGCCTTGGGCAACAATGTACCCCTTATTGTTGAGGCCTGTGTTTACTAAAATGTTTAATAACTGATCATTTCTATCATCATTTTTGCCACTACTGTCACCAATATGGATATATAAGTTTCAGTTTAATAAGCCTGTTAAACTGAACTATAAGTGTGGCTTGACTGATCACAGGTTTCTGCTGTCACTCAAGGGGATGAGCACACTTTCGGTATATTCTGGTACAGCATTAAGTTTGTTTTCTGCAGCAGGTGGACCCATTGGTGCCGACTGTCCCACCGTTGCCACAAGTGAAAACAAGTTTTGGTTAACATCAAATTGTGGTACTGAGCTCTACTTAATCACCACAAGCGTTGTTGACTGCCAGGACAGGTTAGTGGTTGTCACATTTAACAGAGACAGTGCGCTGTGGCAGAAATAAATTAAAGCGCACACTCGTACTTGACAAATGAATCATTTACATGCCTGATACGTTCATTCGAATATCACTCGACATATTTTAAAGCGCTGCCTTATGGCGATGACTTGATCGATATATCATGCACACCTAATAAATCCCACTTCACTCCATTTTCAAAAGAACACAAACCATGGGTTTCCTTCAAAGAAAAAAAAGATAGCCCCATATTCAATAGTAAAGGATTATAGAGAATACAGCCATGTGTGCACATGGGATTGTCTTCTCAAAAGCTGTCCAAGTTCTGTCAGATTCAGCACCCCCAGACACAGAGCTCGTGAACCTAATTTCACCTAATCAGCTTAGTCAATAGCAACCGTTTGCTGTGACTTTGGTAGACATGCAAATAGGGCTTAACTATGTCTATCCTTAATTCCTGAATGTTCAAGTCAAGCGGAAGTCCTCCTTTATCTCTTCAAAAACAACAGTTCCAATTTGAGAGAGGGAAGGAAAGAGGGAGGAAGACAGAGAGAGAGAGAGAGAGAGAGAATAAAACTCCAGCCGAGTTTTTTTTTTTTTTCTTGGCCTGGCAAGGAGAGACATCTCTGATTTGAGTGTGCTTGAGGTAGCACAGTGTGCTTTCATTTCAAACCAACATGGCAAACAAACTCTGACAGATTTGTTCCCCTTTTTTCACTTTTGCTCTTGCTCACTCTCTCTCAAATTATGGGAAAACACGCTGCACAAATATATGAGCACTTCTTGTTGGTTTGTATGTTCAGCTGCATCACTTGCACATACACACACACACACACACATACACACGAGGACATTTCCAAACAAATCGGCACAAAACGACGCCAACAACAGATAGTTATAATAGTGCTAGAAAAACTGCGAGACACTGTTCCGTTTCAATTCACTGATACCACTAATGGCTTCTTAGCAGCTCCATGAAATCAAGCAGCTGTCATGTCGATGCATCAGCAGTGAGAGGAGGGAGAGCCATCCCCATAAGGACAGAGGCACCGCGCCTTCATGTTTGGCTAAACATCTGCTCCTCTGCACTCCAGCTTTGCAGCAATAAACGGGCAAACAAAAGAGGTGGGAGGTGAAATGATCAGATTTTCCATTTCAAAGCATTTTGTTCGGTTTGTTTTCTTTTCCCCTCCTCTTTCTTAAACTGCTTACAGGACATGGGGGGAAGAAAGTGAGATCAAGTTTTAACTGTGAGGGGCAGCAGAGCAAACGCACGGGCTAAAATAACACCTTTTGTAAGATGGATGACAGAAATTAAATAAGGTCACCATTTTCCAGGGGTCTGCTGTCTAAACTGTTGCAAACCAGCACTGTGCCTCAGTCAGGGATGATTCAAACTGTGCGTGTGTGCATGTGAGAGAGAGATGCATGTGTGAGCGTGCATGTCTTAAACTTGTCAATCAGGCAAATCTATCAATCATACATCAATTCAACTTTGTGTAAACAGCAGCAAACGTGTCTTTAAGGGGCAATAAATACCTTTTTAATCACATAATTATGAGTCAGAGGATGCCTGATCACTTATTTGGCAGTGACATCCAGTTAAATTTCCACTGTTCTTCCCTTAAGAGGAGTCTTGTTAATTAACATCCTTCCTTCCTTCCCTTTCTTCCTTCCTTCCTCCATTCATTCATTCATTCATGTCCAGTTGCAAAGAGCAACTTTCACAATCGCGTTTAACATCATATTATCTTTAACATGGCAGGCATACTTTTGTTTGATTGAGGCTGCAACAAAATACCATCATGTCCACCTGTCTCTCTCACACACACACACACACACACGATCCTTTCATATAACACTACGTCACTTTATTTGCTGTTTAAAGCAAACGCCTCGACCACAAACACAAACTGTCTCACATAAAACTGCCTTCAAAACCATCGCTGACTTATCTCTCAACCACCTTCATTTTCCCTTTAAAAACCACAGACAGGACGCGATGCTCCGTCTCATTTTTTTCTAACAAAACTTTTGCTAAAACTTGCGACACACACGCATACAAAAAAACGTGGATCCATTTCCTTTTAAAGTAGCCTGTGTGTGTGTTTGTGTGAGAGAGATAGTTAGCAGGAGGAGGAGGAGGGGGGGTAGAGAAAAAGGTAGGGGTGCTTGGGGGACGAATTTAAAATAACCAAGATGGCGAGAGGCTTGTTGTTTTGGAAGGGGCAGAAAAAATGGAGGATATTGTAATATACACAAAGGGATAAATTTCAACAACTCGGCCAAGCGGCTGCTAGCTTGCCTGCATGCCTTCTCGGGTTTGAGGAAGCGACCGCGATAGCAGCTCCCCGGCAGGCTGGCCAGCAATGCGACTAGCAACACGAAAAGCTCAAAAACTCCAACCCGCTGTGGAAAAACAAATGAATATTACACGTCCAAGTTAATCCGAACCGAGGGGGATATTTATGTATTTGTCGCTAATTGTTTTATTTTGGCGTCGAGGGACTATTAAAGTGGATGAATTTTAACGGACAGGCAGCGAGGACCAACGGCAGTCCAGTTGCCTCGCAGTTATTACCCCCCTTCTCTTTTTAACGTTGACGGTCGCGAACATCCAGCTCGAAATACGCCACCAAAACCTCCCACACACGGTTGATAAAAAGCCAAAACAGACAACACCATAAAACCCTTAAAAAGTTTGATTTGTCGCCGATTAAAACAAGTTATCAGATAAGTGAACGGTGCGAGAGAGAAAAGGAAAGAGGGACACAAAGACGATTCCCACTATCAGGTCAGCACTCAGAAGAGGAGAGAGGACAGGAAAAACACTTTTTATATTAAAGATTAAAAGAAACTTCACACATTTGATTAAACGTACCGCTACCGAAAACACCGACTGATTGAAATACAGCGTAACACAAGAAACTATCCATTAACCAGTTTACACAAGCTGAAAAAAAGAGAGCTAAGAAAGTAGAAACGAAGCCAGCTCTACGCAGCTCATCGCTTGTTCTGTGATGAGGGGGAAAACAGCGTCAGTGAAATAAAACACTTACCTTTTTTTAGTTTCGACACTTTACTTATTTCCAACGTGGGTTTTTAGTTCAACTAACACTTCGGGTCGGTCTTCTTCTCGCCTCTTTTTTTCCTTGGTCGGTTTTGGTTATGAAAGAGAGGTCGGGGACGAATGATAAAGAAGGGAATTGGGCAGTAATTGAGTCTCGGTGTGTGAGTGTGTGTGTTAGTTACTAACAGCAGATTGAAGGAGACTCTTCTCAAGGTTTATTCAGCTCCACTTCAAGGAACCGACCTGACGTCAGCTCACTACTGCCACACAAAGAAAACTTATTATTTGTGCAGCGGCCGTAGTAAAGAAGCCAAGGATACAGTTATTGACCGTTATTACTTTAAATGCGACATTGTCATTAAGCCTCACAGCACCGGCTGCGCTAACTTTATTTATCATGTTTGTTTGTTTGTGGCGTCTTAAAAACCACACAGACCCATGGCGATTATCGGCCACTGGTGTAAACAAATAACACAGGATGCATTTAAAATAAAAATAAAAAACGTTAATTCATGATTTCTGCTACAAAAGGCAAAACTTTCATATAACTTTGATCAGTTTTATTCATCATTATTATGTCAATTATGGGTTGAATTTATGCCTTAAAGGGTGCATTTTCATCAAAAAGGCTACATTAAAGATTTCGCAGGTTGCAGAGGAAGGAAAAGTTGCACCAGCCTCTTCATATTCAGACAAAGACACTTGAGTTTATCATCTTTGTGCATGTATTTTGACAGGTGCTAAATAAGAACACATATGTTTATCATCATCAGATGAAGAGCTAAGACATATGGATCATAATAAAAAATGACCTAGAAGGCATGATGTGATTAAAATGTCCAACAGGAGCAGTTTCTAGTGTGCAGACCTGTTTATGTTTCTTCTGTCCAGCACCCAGTACTTATCATTTTCATCAGATAGGCTACATTAAAGATTTTGCAGGTTGCAGAGGAAGGAAAAGTTGCACAAGTCTCTTTATATTTAAGACAAAGACACTTGAGACACTTGTATTTTGACAGGTGCTATATAGGAAGACATATTAATATAGATAATATTGAGCATTTTTTGCATCTTAGATGACTCATACAATTAAAAAAGTATCATATGAGGAGCTGAGACATATGGATCGTAATAAAAAAAATGACAGAGAAGGCAAATAATCAGAAAGTACATGATTAAAATTTCCAGAAGGAGCAGTTTCTAGTGTGCAGACCTGTTTTTGTTTCTTCTGTCCAGCACCCAGTACTTATTATTTTCATCAAATAGGCTACATTAAAGATTTTGCAGGTTGCAGAGGAAGGAAAAGTTGCACCAGCCTCTTTATATTTAAGACAAAGACACTTGAGACACTTGTATTTTGACAAGTGCCATATAAGAATATATGTACTATTGGGCATTTTTTGCTTGTTAGATGACTCATACATTAAAAAAAAAGTATAATATGAAGAGCTAAGACATATGGATAATCATTAAAAATGACAGATAAGGCAAATAATCAGAAAGTGCATGATTAAAATTTCCAAAAGGGGCAGTTTCTAGTGTGCAGACCTGTTTTTGTTTCTTCTGTCCAGCACCCAGTACTTATTATTTTCATCAGAAAGGCTACATTAAAGATTTTGCAGGTTGCAGAGGAAGGAAAAGTTGCACAAGTCTATTCATATTTCAGACTATGACACTTCAGTTTATCATCTTTGTGCATGTATTTTGACAGGTGCCATGTAAGAAGGTCTTTGTTCATCATTAATATAGATAATTTGGGCATTTTTTCCTTGTTAGATGACTCATATATTTAATGTAAAGTATCATATGACGAGCTAAGACATATAGATCATAGTAAGGAATTACAGAGAATGCGAATAATCAGAAAGTACATGTGGTCATATGATTGAAATTTCCAAAATGAGCAGTTTCTGGTGTGCAGACCTGTTTTTGTTTCTTCTCTCCAGCATCCAGTATTTATCATTTTTGGATGTGTGTGCTGTTTTTTGAGTCTTCAGATAACCAGAAAGTGTCTTACTTTACCAGAATCACCCTGATCAATTAAACAACTTGAAATAGTTGGTGATTAATCGACCAATCTTGAAAGGCAAAACTGAAAGATTAGTTGATGACTAAGGTGGAATCATCAGTGACTACATTGATTTTATATGCCCAAAAATTATGTAATGATTTAAAAGAACAAATGTCCCTTTAGTCATCTATCTATCTATCTATCTATCTATCTATCTTGTTTTATGAGTGAAGTTTACAGTCATGTCTCACTACAGAGACACTAATATTCCACGTGTGTTTCGCTGTTAACTGACCAAACGACGATGCCTCAGAAGACGACACATGATCAAACAAATACAAATGAGTTTCACACAGGCTTTAAATTAGAAGGCATTTGCCAAACAAAAACAGAAATGGGACAGATCTTCCTCGGGATAGGATCAATACATTGCCTGGCAAAGACAGCCATCTGTGCCTAATTGTATGCTTTACCTCCTCTTCTGAACACACAATAAGCAACAGGCTGAACGCAGGCCCTCTGACCCAGACTGGGTTTCCAGACGGGGGAAGATTATTTCATTCAACTGGAAAACAACAAGGGGGTGGGGTGGTGGGGAGTTTTTTTTTTTTTTTTTTTTTTTTTGCAGATGGAGTGGGCAACTGTTCTTATATGCCCCACCCTGATGAGACGAGGATGGGTCACAGAGCCGGAGCCAACTGGTGTGTGTCTCCCTTCATGTCACATCACCCCTGGTTGTATTCATTTTAACAGGTATTATACTGGATTAACAAACTGTTCACTGTTAGTTTATAGACACCTCATAAATCACACACAAACAATGAACTCATTGTTAGCGGCGTGATGGAGTGTTGGTTTACAGGCACATTCATATTAATGCTTCATAAACATTATAAATGACCATAAATGTATCCTGTTTTTTTTTCACTCACTCTCTCTCCTCCAGCCTCTCTGCTGTTATGTCACAACCTCCAAAAGTGTCACCCTGACATTATTGCAAGAATTGCAAAGATGTTACTCAGAAATCATTTTTTATGTATAAAAAGAAAGAAAAAGGGAAAAGGTGGTGGTGGTGGTGGGGGTCTGATAAAACATTCATGATCACCCGAGTTTGGAGGATGGACACAGAACCCCTTATTCAGCTTGTGGCGTGCAGTTAAAGCTTTTTTATAAGCTTGCTCTCCATGTTCTTTGGTCATTGATTTTTTTTCTCTGCCCCTTTCCATTACCTGTTGAGATGGGGGGTTTTGCTCTTCTTCAAACACACACTCACACACACACACACAGACACAAACACACACACAATCCTCTCTATCTGTCTCTCTAGCCACTGGCACCCTGGTGTATTTCTCCATCTCCTCCGCCTCTTGTAGCAGGAATGACAGGCCATGAGGAATGACAGTGGCTCTGTTTGTCATACAGTAGCAGCAAGAAGCAAGGATTTTTAATTGCATTGGAGAATCTTCATTAAAGAGAGCACATGGGGGCGGGAATGGGGGAGAGGGCTGCATGGGGCGGCGTCGGGGGGCACTCTGAGCATCGTCATTAGGAGAAGGCACTAGCAGCATAGAAGGGTGGGCCCTCTTTGCATGCACACTGAGAATGCCTGCCGTACCTCGGTCATTTGTAACATAATAAGTGCCAGCACAATGACTGCAATGCGAGAAAGCACACCACAGGGAAGAGAAGGGGGAAGGGAGACAGCATGTCTGTCTAAAAGAGGGACTTTTTTTTGTCTTGATTAGAAAGTATAATGAGCCACTAAAGAAACAGGGGAAAAAAAAGATCTCTCCTGAGACTGATGGAAAACAAATTAATGTGGTGATTTGGATTTAATTATTATTTTTCTATTAGTCCACCATGCAAAGACAGGGACAGCCGTCAGAAGCGAGGAGCTGTGCTTGCATTTATTGATTTTTGCCCAGACACATTCAGGGAATACAGATTCATCTGCTCTCCTCCCCACACAATCCGCTATGTGGGATTCCATTAACACAAGAAGCTTCCAGCAACTCTGAGATGTTTAATTTGAACACCATAAATGGAGCTTAAAATAGTGTTCACACGCAAGAAAAGTGGCCTAAGGATGTCTTTTTATGCAATTGAATTAGGCCTCACTTATTGTTGTGTCCTACATAATAACTATTAAATAAACACCCAATAAATTAAATTAAGACAATGTTCTGCTGTATAGAATAAGTCAAGCGCTATTGTCCCTCCAACATCTTACACTGCTATAATAGTTGAGTTTAATTTAATCTTTTGTTTTGGATTAATGTAAGAACCCAGCAACTGGACTGTAATTATTCTCCTCATCCATGTAGTATCTTGTCTTTGTAGCATCCTTTCACTACATCAGTAGTCTTGAACACAATGCTTTGTGAGATGTAATGATTTGCAAAGTCAATGATTTGAACTGCCTGTGTGATTAAAGCACAAGGGACCAATTTGCAGCTGCTATATGTAGAATATTGGTATGCCTCAAGTAGCACTCATATTCTCTCGCTGACGTGAAATTCAGCAATTATGCCAGATGAACGCTGTTATTGATTGGTTTCCTACTATTCCCCTCACTGCAGAAGGTTTGCAATAAATGCAATGGCTTCGAGAGTGCAGACCCAATCGCAGATATTCTGAAAGCCTGACTATGCCTAATGGCACAGGGGAATCTGTGTGACAGTGAAATATGCATTAATCATTGACCTTTAACCCCAGAGACATCTACAGGAAGCAGGTACAAGTGGACACCGATGTTTTTAGCCATTCTAACGTCAGCCTTATGATTCAGTGTCAGCGTGTGAAAACACTGTGCTTTTCAGTTAATGCACACAAAATTAACTTGATAAAAAGTGATTTGGAAGACTGACCAAATAATGTTTTCCATGCAAGGTTGACTAATAAACCCCTGCAGTCGAAATGAGCGCACTCAGAGAGTGTTTATTGTGGTGGATGTAACTGAGCAGAACCCTCTGTTGCATGATGTAATACACAGAAGGGAGAAATCATCATAATAGCAGAGTAGTAGAGTGACTCATTCGTTGATGAGGTACATTCACACTGTCATTCAATGAGGAGATGCAGTCTGTGTGCACATGTTGTCAGTGTGTGACCGATGGAGAGAGAGAGAAAGACAGAGAGGGGGAGAGGCAGAGAGAGAGCATTAGTATGTTCCTTTTCTGGGAATGAGGAGTCATTTGTGCCAGGAAAGTGGAGAAACAAGTCCCGGCCCTACAGTGATGCATCTCTCCATGAAGAATTAGATCACAAGCAAATGTCACCCCAACCTGAGCAAAGCCAAATGACCTTGAATCAAATAAAAACACATCTTTACCCACGTCAGTGTGTACACACGCCACACAGAATGTCAGCAGATTTTCCATTTGCTAAATCTGCGCCTAAGTGCAGGGGTTTAGCTAAGGTAATCAACCTAGTATTTTCCTTCAAGTCCCTGTGAATATCAG
Organism: Cephalopholis sonnerati; assembly: GCA_019142605.1. Taxonomy (NCBI): domain Eukaryota; kingdom Metazoa; phylum Chordata; class Actinopteri; order Perciformes; family Serranidae; genus Cephalopholis; species Cephalopholis sonnerati. Next base: position 32,818,442 of record JAGQAX010000001.1, on the reverse strand, counting down.
CCTGGAGGAACCCTGCTGTTAAATACAGTTAACTACAGTTACTTACTTATAATTTAATCAACTTAAAATAAAGTGGCATGAAATTTCCCTTACTCATAGGGCCAATACAGACACAGAAAAAGGGAAGGAAAAGAAAAACAGGTGCACACACACACATACATATAACAAATGACATTACTTACATTCTGTGACTGTGATTTCTCTTATTCTGCTTTTTTGAGACAGATGAAGCTGAGGGGATTTTTCAAGGGAAATGACTTTCACAGTTGAATTTCAAGCTTCAGTGCGTTACTTTATCATAGTTTACATATAACTAGCTTTGATTTCTGTCCATGGGAACTAGCATATATCCTTGACAGTGGAATATACTTTGATAGATAAATGACTGTTATACTTTTTTTTTTTTTATTACCATCACTGAGGTGTTGCTGTTCTCCTCTCTTTTCTCTGACCCACATGGACAGCATGATATTTGTTATTACTGTAGTGCAAGGGCGTAGCTTCCGTTTCAACTTTGGAGGGGGGGTATATGAAACGGAGGGTTTGGGGGTCCTCTGCCAGAAAATTTTGAGCATCAAAGCCTAATTTCCTGGCGAAATTTTATGTACCAGTTTTTGGCCTTTCCGCATCACTTTATGGTGTAAATGTCTTTGAAGTCTGGGTAAAGCAAAATCGGTGATATCTTTTAAAAGACATTATAGATGTTAGAAAGACTGTGAACTGTGTAGTGCTGCATTGAGTTAGACCGTTAAGCTGTTTTTCACCATTTCTGTGTCCAGGAATCTTTGAGCAGGCCTGAAATCATGGCTCGATAACGCACCCTCACATAACTCCTCCCCTACTATGTAAAAACTAAGTTACTACTTTTTTAATGGCTTTTTGCCTTTTTTATTTGACAGGACCGCTTATGAATGAAAGGGGGAGATAGAGGGGATGACATGCAGCAAAGGGTCATGGGTTGGAATGGAATCCCGGCTGTTGCGATAAGGACACAGCCTTAGTACATGGGGCACCTGCTCTACCAGATGAGCTACTGGGTGCCCCAGCTACATAACTACTTTTGTTTTGTTGTCGTTCCTTTCGCCCTCAGTGCCTTTGCTACATTCCACAAGTTCTTTTAGCTCTTTCTGTCTAATACATACACAAGTAAATGTCTTTGTTAAATGCCATAATCAACAGGGTGCCCAGGAGCTCACCTGGTAGAGCAGGCACCCCATGTACAAAGGCTATGTCCTTGCCGCAGCAGCCATGGGCTCGATTCTGACCTGTGGCCCTTTGCTGCATGTCGTCCCCTCTCTTTCCCCTTTCACACTCATCCTGTCCTATCTAATAAAGCCATGAAAAGAATCTTTTAAAAAAGCCATAATCATATAAACACAAGCAACACACCCATCCCGACTGCTGGCAGTTATTGCTCACCGCTGTGGTTGCGTGTGTTTGGTGCTAATGTTAGCTGCTAGAGAGGCTATCACCGTGCAGTGCTTCTCTTGTCCATGGGTTCGGAGGGTGTGCGCTGTGCAACCATTTACGGCATGTGCTACTGGGTTAGCCGCTAACGAGAGTCTGTCACTGCATGTTGGCTCGATCTTTGGCTTGGGGTGTATGTGTGCTTTTATGCTACTGAGTTAGCTGCTAACAAGAGTCACCTCACAGTGGCTGGATCTTCGTTTCAGCTTCTTCAGCAATGATTTTGAAACCTAATTTTAAATACTAGATGATTTTTTTAATCATTTAAATTTCTCTGGGTGGTTAATAACACATTTTCCTCTGTTGTGACAAACTCATTACACGCATTTATTTTTGCTTTACCTGGACCTGAAGGAAATGTGTCCCCTGCAGCCCCCCCCCCCCCAAACATCTACACCTATGCCGTCCTGCAGCTGTAACACCAATCAGTTTGTTTTGTGCTCTCACAACAAAGTTTACATGTCTGTTTTACACAAATACACTCACATTACTTGAATAATGCATGGTCATTACCTGGAAAATAAGAAACATTATTGTAATTCCACGGAGACCTGACACACTTCTATTAAGTCACCCACTAGTGATTTGTAATGCAAAGCTAAGCTACCTTTCATGGGATTCCACTGAAATGCTAATCCGTATAGGAGGCTCTCAGCTCATATTGACAGGCATCATTGTTAGCAAAATCAGTCATCAGAGATTTAAACAGCGTTCAGTATCTGCAGGCAGAGAGCTCTCTTGTTGTTTTTAAGCAGTTACTTTGACCAGTTTGATTTGGCAGAGAGTTCCTTGAAAATTTGGATCAAAGCATAGAAAATGAATATTGTTATTTACACTGCAGTGAGCTGAAAGTGGAACTCGTAACTAATCTCAAATTAGTCATGCCTTGTGTTACATCACGAGCATTTAATGCAAACACCAACTTTTTTAGGACACACCAAACTCATGTGAGTGACAATTTGGCATGTTTAATGAAAGGACATTAGCTCTTATTACTCAGCATCAGCAGGCAACTATACAAAGTGAATTGTCTGATATAAAAAAAAAAGACAATCACAGATAGCAATAACCATTTTGGAGGTGTGTTTTGTCTTGGCTTAAAAGCCCTGGAAATTCAGAATTACACTAGTTGTGTTGAAACTGCAAAGAGACTTTCAAAGATTATTTCCCACAATTGTGAAATTAATCAGTTGCTTCTCTGCTGAAGAAATCAGGTGTTCATGAAGAAGGAAACTTCTTAGTTTTTTGAGGATGTCTTATACTGAAACTTAATTTGGAGAAGTAGAAAAGAGCCAAAGGAAATTAGAGTACAGTAAGTGTTTGTGTGTAAGGATTAATGTTTGACGACATGAAAAAAAGACAAATTAAATTGTGCATCTGAAAGGTTGAGTTTGGTAGAGGGAGAGAAAGGAAACAACTGTGAACATGTTTAATTCCCTTTAAGTGTCTCAGTTCAACTAAATTCTGAACACATGTCAAGATAATGTACTGCTACTATATATAAATTACCGTTGCTGTCACATACATCCATACTGTGCCTATTCGGCAAATCTGAAATAATTACTAGTCTGATTTGACACACGTTTCATGCCTAAATAATTGTAAGTGCTGCCTGAAACATGAGTGGTTTCAACACCCACACAATATGTGAAGCAAATCTTACTTAGCACAAAGTACCTGTGTGTATTTTGATGTGGATACCATAAAAAAAATGAGTGTATCTGTCTGTGCAAGGTGAAGTAGGCTTTGGTTTGTCCTCCATGTTGATTGCATTTATATTTGTCATCTTATCCACATAGAAATAAAAACAGAAAACACAACAAAAACAGATCCAGAGTAAAACTGATGCTAATACATTGTATCAAAATGCTACCTATGGTCTAATTATAGACCTTAAAGTCTCATTTAAATGCGGAAAAAATGTCCATGCATACCATATGAGCTATTTTCAGAGAGAGTGCGTCAAGGCCATCAAAAATCCATCTATTGAACAAGCTTTCATATCCATTCTAGAGGTGTGTTTGAACTGCGTATAAAGCCGAAGAGCTATTATAAAATGTATGAAAAAAGCCCCCCCTGCAGATATAATGTCCACATACATAAAGCTGGCCGGCATCTGTGCTCTTTTTAATCAGCAAATGCATAAAATGAGACCAAATGTTTGGGACAGTAAGGTTTGGATTTGTGTGTGTGTGTTTGGAGACAGACAGTTCCTGTAACTGAACACATGAGGACATATGTTTTCATCAAAGTTCACTGTGTTGAGAAAAAGGTGTGATTGTCGCACCCAAATTGATTGTTTGATATGCAAAGTCTGAGATTAAAGACGCCATATGAACAACCTTTCCCTGTCCGTTCCTGAGGCTGATTAAATTTTGAATAATGTCAAACATATTTTAAAGCAAAATTAGAAAATATAAGAAAGAAAAAGCTAGGTAAAAATTCAGTGGTGTACGGTAGTGACAATGGGCCCCAGTGCGCACAATTATGATGGGCCCTAGTGTATGCTAGATACTTGTTATGAAGTGCGCGCACATACATACACACATACACACACACACACACACACACACACACACACACACACACACACACACACACACAAAACATCAGGCAAATACAGTTTACTGACAATATGTTGGCTTTTACAGTCATTTTATATCTGTGTATGATAAAAATACCAAGGAAAATAAGAAGTTATCTATTTAATGAATGATTTAAACTGTATTCATAGGTGTAATAGTTATAAGAATAAGAATTCTATTTTGTGATGCACTATTTAACTAAAAAGAAAAGACAAGAAAAAAGTAAAGAAAACCCTGAAGGAGATGGGTTTACCTTTTCCAGGGCTTATATAGCAAATGGCATCTTTTTAATTTAACATGAGTACGTCTGTCAACACAGGCATATTTTGGAGGTCTGAATCACGCATAAGGACCTGCTCTCTGCCCAACACATTACTGGAGGGCCAGCTCTCTCTGTGGGCCCCCCTACCCCACAGACCCCAGTGCAACTTCCTGCACTGCCTCATTATCATCATTATGCTACTGTTTTTTACTCTGTTAAAGCAACTACAAGGAGTTTTTAACTGGTTATGAGACTGTCCCTCTTTTGAACTGATGCATCTATATGACTTATGTAAACAAACAAGACCATCAGTCAGAAGACTGGCTACTTCCATACAGTTATTCTTAATGTCTGTTTCCAAGTTCGATTCCCCTCAAAATCAGATAAAGCAATTTACAGCATGCACACCCACCGGAAGAGCCTGTGTTTACAGGCAAAGTTTCACAGTTAGCAGTCTACTGGGGCAGGATTAGCAAAGAGAAAAAGGACAGTGAGGGAGCACAGGCAAAAACACCAGTCAGCCTCTGACGATCCTTCAACAGAAGGAGAGAATCGCAGGATTTGAAGGGTTCAAAACGAATCCTGAGCTGGCCTGTTTCCTCCTAGACAGGTATGATATGTCTCTTATATATATGAAACACACAGCAAGATATGGTTTCACATTGATATAAATTTACATTGGTGGTTAAACCAAAGTTTACTTGGTTTTACCATCATCATATTACAGTTATTAATCTTACGTAGCAACAAATAGATACATTACCTCACTGCTATGCATCCCTCAAACAGCTGTGTTTAAAAAATAAAAAAAAGTATTCACAGTAAGTTGTGTCTTTCTTTCTTTCACTTCTAAAACAAATGCACGTGGCAGCCTGAAGATTTTTCTTACAGGAGGTGTTAACACTCATGGGAACAGTACTGCTTTTGTACAGGGAGGCCACCAACATCAAAACAAAAATGAAAGTTCAGTTAAAGTTAAGTGTGTAGGATTTAAGGAAACTTATTTGCAGAAATTAAATATAATATTCATAATGATGTTTTAGTGGTTTATAATCATTGTGTTTTCGTTACCTCGACATACAGAGCAAGTCCTCTTCCATGCAGTCTGCCAAACACAGGCTCTAGAGCCACCGTAGTTCCCCTAAAAACTTGGCATACAGATGAAATTTCACTTGTAACCTTTTCTTGCCAAAATTAGCATATGTATTAGGGTATTTTAAACAAGTGAATATCTGATAAAAACAGGCGATAGACGAGTATGCCTTTCTGTTTTTTTCCTTTTTTCCAGTGTGTCACAACACAAGAAAAAACAGGAAAACAGGGTACTAAACAGCAGAAAGCAGTATAGAGGCCAGTTAAAACGTTAAGAGGTTACTTTTTTATATCTCTTACTCATTCAGTCTCTCTCGAACTCGGTGCTGACTAAATTTGGATTATCGTTTGAGCACTGCTTGCTTATACTTTGTGGTGGTCTATCATTGCATCTCACTGGTAATGTCTCAAAAATTAATTAACACGTCCACCTGGGTGTTGTATTTCCATCACTGCTGATCATCTGCGGACTGTTCGGAGCTTAAGCCAATAAATATCCATAACTACTTCAGAGTCATTTGTCCCAGGAGTGAATGCCGATTGTAACCTTTCCCATTAAATACAAAAGCCAGATGTTCGCAGGTGTTAGTGTGTTTTTTTGTGCAGTGGGAAAGGGGCTTTGGTTACAATCTGCAACCTCACTGCTAGATGCCACTAAATCCTACACAGCAGACCTTTAAGTATAACGATCTAATCAAAAATGGCTTCAGTTTTGCTCATTTTGAGTTATTTACATAAATCTGTACGTTTGTCTGTTGGGTTTTTAACATACAGCAAATTAAACAGACCTTTTTGAGTCCTTCACACATTTTAAACACATTTCAGGCCAGAGCGTTCAAAGATACTTTAAGATTTTTGGCAATTTCTCTGCAAGACAATCTTTAATCCCTCAGAGTAATAACAGCTTGGTTTATCTGCATCATGAGCTGACATTTGCCTCCAAGCCTGATTGCTTAGTGTTTTAGAGTGCTTCATCCAAAAAAAAAAAAAAACTAAAACTTTGTGTTTAAAGATAAACCTCCTTATGGCGCCCAACAGCACACTCAAATCCCCAACTTTCCTTCAGCTCACTGTTGATAATTAGAAACTAAAAACATCAACAGTGAGCAGGGAGGAATTTTGAGAACTTACGGGTGTTATTGGTCACAATAACAACATCAGGGAGTGCGTCTGTACTGACCTCTTAAGTGGTAACCTCTCGGATCCTCTTGGTAGTGAGTTCTTTACAAAAGGCACGAGCTCTGGAACAGCAATTAAACTTATACTGTATAAAAACCATGAGACAGATATACAACGTGTTGTCTACGTGTCTCGAGTGACAGAGATCAGGAGTATTACTGAGGTCAAAAGATGGTAACATCTGTCAGTCAGCCCCTCACACCTGCATGTTTGAAAGTTTCATTATGAATAATAAATGAACCCTGTAAGTACGGTGATGTCAATGAGAACATCATCTCTTGGAAATGAATTGCAGGTTTGGTGGGAAATAATGATCTCATTTACAGTGATACAATTCTTTATATGCCAAATGAGCCTTTGGGATTATTAGTAGAATTTAAAATAAATCCACATTTATTCCCTGAAGCAAATTAATATAAAAAAAATGTCTGTAAATGTGTGTGTTTCTATTAGTGTGACTGTGTGTATTTGTATTAATTTAATAATGAACTGTCTCTATTAATTTCTTTGATTGGCGAAATAAATTATTCAACAGACACAGTTCACAGTTCACATTGAGCTGGAGTGTTAATACAGCTGGGCAGGACTAGTTACTGAATAATAATAAATGAAGCACTACGTCAAGCAGGAAATACATGCATGTATGGAGCAGATAAACGTCCATGTTTGACCAAGACTATAAAGATATACTGGAAATCTTTTATTGCAGTGCTTTATCCGTGAAACAAAACAAAAGAGTCTGGGACTGTGAGGTTAGGAAAACATCCACAAACCTTAAGATTGTTCAAATAATCTATTTGTCTTGGAGCATCTGAACATAGACTTAGGTGGGCCCGAGGGGGTGGTCTTAAGACGATTTTAGGACTGATGAAAACAAGCCCTGTGTTAATTAATACTGGCAGGCCACTGCTCCTCCTGGCAGTGTGCAGGCAGACATTCTGGCCTGCCCTCAGTGACGCCTGGTCAAAAATAGGGCACCACACAGCACAGTAATGATCACAATGGTGACATCATCTTTGCCTTCAATGTGCTCTCCCCTCAGTGCTCATCTGAACAAAGAGCAGCAGGCATGCAGGGAGGGAGGCAGATGTCACTTTGTGTCTGGGGAGCATTAAGACCAACAAATGTTCTTTGAATCCTTGGAAAAGCCTTTTAGTGGTTGTGTGGGTTAAAACATTGTTCTGCTGAAATAAAAAAAAAGTGACTAATTGAAAAATGGGCTCCTTTTCCTCATGAATCAGGTGTATGATTTATTCATTTTGTCGGCAACACGTGTGGATTTAAACAAAATATTTCCACTGATAGGACGTGTGTTCGCAGAGTGCGACAGAGCAAACCTATGGCGAGAGAAGAATGTCCACAAATAGCTCACGAGCATTTTAGATGGTGCCCCTCAAACATGTGACCTAAAGTGTTAACACATGTGGCCATTGTTACTGATCTGTTCAGATGTACGTCTGCGGCCCTGTGTTTGAAGCAGGCCCGTGCACACTTAAAATAACGTCATCCTCAAATGGGCAAAGACTTCCTCAGTATAAAAAAACACCAATACATTGTCTGCCTATCCCCAAGTTGCCATGAGATCATCTCCAGCAGACATATTGCACTGTAAGCATACAGCTCTATATAACAGAAATCTTTGGCCACATTTAGCCTGCGGTTTGTTGTTCTACAAAAACTCTCATCTTTTGGTGTGAAGGTTTCTGAAAGCAACACAACATAGAAATTTCCCCCAGGACAACAACTTACAATATGTGCTTAGTAAGTTCACTCAACTCTGCTGTGTAGCCTGTTTGTTTCCATGAATCTCCTGTTTGATTTAACGCTGGAAATAACTCACAACCTTAGCCTGGATGTTCCTTCCTAGAGGTTTCTCAGAAGGCACGGACTCTTGCTCTTTGTGCTCTTGAAGACACTGAGCTTGTATTGTAGTTCTCCTATAAACCAGCCTTTGTGGTATTCATGTGTCTCCACAAACAGAGAGCGGGACAGAGAGGGAGGAAGGGAGGCAGCGAGAGGGAGGGAGCGAGAGAGAGCGCAGAGGAAACAGATTCTCAAGACCTGGACGAGCCGTGGGAAAAGAGGGGTCTTGTAGAGGAAAAGCAAGAAATGTCTCAGGACATTCCTTTGTGATTACACAGCCCTGGACAAATCCAGACATTCTTGCACTTATTCTGTGTCTTAAGGCTCGAGTTCAGGGGCAGAGTGTAAACAGCAGCATCTCCATGTCCTTAAAGTTGCTGTGAGACATTGTTACAGTCATGTTTTGCAATTTTTAGAGCCATTTCATTTGGAATAAAGGTCCAAACTTGAGGGAAAAAGTCACCACCTTTTCTTTTATAGCTCTGCACATCAGGAAACTTTGATATTGCACCGGCTCAGACAGACAGGTAGGTATGAATCTCATATCCACGCCACATAAACAAGAGGATTCAAGTAAGAGGAGGGCATTGAGAGCAAATCTCAGGTTACATGCCCATGATCTTAGCTGAAAGAGTTAGCTGCCCCCAGTGGGAAAAAAAGCATGTTCCTCCCTTGTCACAGCTAGCATGAATGAGAAACAGCTTCAAGGAATGCTCCATTATCATCCTATCAGCAGCACTGGGGGAGGAGAGCTTGTAGTCTCTCTTCAGTGTGCAGAATCATGTGTCTGAAGGAAGAAGGAGGGGGGGTGGCGAGTGGCATTGGCCTACAGACCTGCAATTGGTTTGAGCATCCTCCTCCCCAACTCACCAGACCTTGCACTTCCTCATTTGTCTAGGTCATGCGTCCTTTTTTGTCGGTAATTAATCTGCAGCACCGCCCTCCTATATTTATCCTTTTCACTCTCAGTTTCTCCTTCACCTCTTGTTCTGTTAGCCTTGGGTAGATTTACACTTGGTTTGATCACTGTTCACTGTTGTCTACCTGCGACTAATAATGGATTGCTGGGGCCTTTTAAGTGCTACGTTTTACCAAGCATGATGAGTGTCTTGTTGACCTTCACATCATAATGCATCTGCTGTGCAACAGTGCTCCCTCTCCGCTCCAAACTGACCTTTCCGAGCCCCCTCACACTTAACATGAAGTCAGCGTGTTACAGTTTTCGATGGTAAATTAATTTTACTGTGAGAAAAAACACACACACACACACATACACACAGTTACACTGATAATATCTGCAACATGAAAACAAAATGAATAAAAAAGTATATGTTCAGGATTATCTTTGATCAATGCTTCCCGAGGTCTACTAAATTAAATGCCAGTTAAAGTATGCAAATCAGATGAATGCTGCTAATCCTGGATTTACTGTGATGACGGGATCTACAAGGCCTTTCAAAACAATTATTCAAATCAATCTAATTAAACCTGTTGAAATTGGCTTTAATTGCCTTCCTGACTAAACAAACACCAAGTTCTGGCATGCAAATAATAGTGCAGCTCAATTGGCTTTTCCAAGGATGTGGAGGGAAAAAGGTGTGAGCTGCAGCGCCCCTCAGTGGCTGTTAGCTGCCTCTGCCTTTCATAATGACGTCAGCCCTGGACAGCACTGCGTGTATACAGTGTGTGTCTGTGTGTGTGTGTGTGTGTGTGTGTGTGTGTGTATGGGCTACCTTTGTTACAGATTTGACCCAGATTCTGGTCATTTTCAAGTAAAGTGGAGGATCATCACCAGCATATCACAAATGACATTTACAGAGCTGTCTGTGCTCGTATTTATTGTATTTATGTCTTATGCAATCCGCACCTGGCTTCAAATCAAAGACCATCCTCTAGCCAAACATGTGGTACAACTTAAAATCCCCCCCAATAATCACCTGGTCTTTTAAGGTCCAGTGTTTATGATTTAGGGGCATCTGAAGCAGAAATGGTATTTAATATTCATAACTATGTTTTCATTCACCAATTAACCTTCATGTCTTTGGACTATGGGGGGAGGCTGGAGTGCCTGGGGGGGATGCCCACGAAGGCATAAGTGGATTCGGGGCCCCCATCCCAGGTTTGAACTAGGAATCCTCTTGCTGTGCGGCGACAATGCTAACCACTGCACTGCTGTGCTGTGCCAAGTCTGCATGTTCTCCCTGTGTCAGCGTGGGTTTTCTCCTGGTACTCCAGCTTCCTCCCACAGTCCAAAGACATGCTGGTCAATCGGTGACTCTAAATTGTCCGTAGGTGTGAATGTGAGTGTGAATGGTTGTCTGTCTCTATGTGTCAGCCCTGTGATAGTCTGGTGACCTGTCCAGGGTGTACCCTGCCTCTCACCCAATGTCAGCTGGGATACTCTCCAGCCCCCTGCGAGCCCTAACAGGATAAGCAGTCACAGAAATTGACTGAATGAATCTTTTCATCCATTTGTAATCACCTAAAAAACAGGAATCCGTGTGTTTTTCTTTACAGCTACATCAGGCCCTTGGGAAGTGCGCTGGACTTTGAAGCCAATTTTTGTAGTGGCCAAACAGTGTTATTTCATCCATCATGTGATGCTATGACATTTCTTGTTAGATGTACATGGCAAAAGAGACGTCTGTAAATCAGTGGATGCATTTCTTTTAGCATCACAACCCCGACAAAATGACTCGTTTCACTATCAGGATTTGATCCATTTGGTCTGATAATATTTGGAAAGTCTAGAGGAGCTGCTCGATTTAATCATTTTATCACCATTCAAGTTAGCAGAACACTAAACTGGAAGTAGCCAGCTCAGTCGGCAGAAGTCTTTAGTGTGCGTGCTCTATGGGCCACACAATGCGAAAGCAGTGCCGATTATCTGGGTTATTTTACAGCAGCAGTTGAACTTTTTTGGCTTCATGCACCACTGAGCAACTCTCATAGGAATGAACAGGGCCTTGTAACACTGTATCCAGTTCTCTTTATGCATCAATGATCTACAAATGGAGCAGGTCCTCTTCCACAGAGTCTGACATGTTGTTCTACTGTAGTCCAGGACGGACAGTTTGCCACTGTAGTTCTCCTACATGCTTGGCACATGGCAGAAGCTGGATGCCACTAAATCCTACACACTGGACCTTTAATGTGGTCATTTCCTTTGTTTTACATGCGTCTCCCTTTATCTATCTATCACCATCTGACAAACATCTACTGTATCGATATCTAACTATTAACTGTCTAATAAAAGCAAAAATGCCCATGTAGTTTACAATGATCTAACATAACCAATGCTATAACTAATAAGCACAATCAGTTATTAAAATACAGAACTTTTAACGCAAAATTGGCCCACTTACCTAACTTATTTCGAATAGCCATTATTGTCTAAATGTAGTATGTGAGTTTATTGCTTTGATGCCTTACCTATTAAAGGGTTGGTTTACCCCAAATTCCAAGAAACATATTTATTTCACTTATCCCCATAGTACTGCACAAGAATGCAGTTCCAGCCCAAAATGTATGAAGTTTTATTTGTGTTGCTAAGAGCATTAAAAAACACACATTAAAAATCTACCTTTTTAGAAAGAAAGTCACTTAATGTACAGAAAATTCACGACTTAAAACTGTTTTCATTAAAAATACCTGTTATTGGAGAAGCAGTCCCTGCAGAGACAGTCCACAGTGTGCTCTGTGGGCGATCTTATCACTCTGCTCCAAATCCTTTGTCTAATTATTATTAGACATGTTTTCTGTGTTCATGACTCTCGCAGAAAAAAACACTCGCTCTGTATTTGGCATTTACTCAGCAGTGCTGGAAAGCATGCTAGTAGCTGTAAGCAAAGTTTTCACTTATTAATTTTGACTTGTATTCACAGTGTCTCCCTTGGGGCAGTAATTTTGAAAATGTCAGAATGCCATGATGCACGTAAGATGCATCACATGCCCCAGTTTAGTCGAGATCCAATGGGTGATGTGTTGGAGATATTTTATGTTTAACACAGATTCTTGAAACTTGAATTACATTAACTCTTAAGCCAATTTATTCCATTTCAAACAGCTACAACCCCGATGTTTGAACCAGTTTATTGAGCATTTTTATGAATACCTTAATAGTTAATGGCAATATAAGCAATTCAAACACAGTTTTTGTCGGTCTCTCTTCCCATACCACGATGGCCTATATATCACATTAATTATATAATTTGCTACATCCCTCCTATTCTCACTGTACTAAATTTATATGTGGGTGAATTTTCCACATCCACGTCTTTGCTGCTCATCGCATTAGGAAGTTGACAAGTGTGAGGTTTATCAAGCTGGTGTGCCATAATCATAATAATCAGATGTCAAACGATGATGGAAACATCTCATTTCTGTACTACACTGTAAAATTTTTTTCTACAAACAGAAGTTCTGCAAATGTCAAAGTACTATCAGTAACATGTAGCTGAATTTAAAAAGTGGGAGAGCTCAAAATGACCCCTCTCAGAGTGTTATAAGATTACGAAACTGGTGTTTATTAGACTACTGTTGCAGTTATATTAATGTTGTTGATTAATTTGGTTTGATTCTATATATTGTTGGGGAGTTAAATATGTAACGTTACCTCGCATAGCATGAAAATATCATATATTTTATATACAAATCTTAATCTGCAAAGTAATTAGTTGTAAAATAAATGTAGTGGGGTAAAAAGTACAAATGTTGCCATTAGGAGTTTAAAATAGAGCTGAATGTAGATAAAAGTGAGGTTGTGAACAAAATTAAGTATATAGTAAAAGTTTAGTGGTACAGTACATGTACTCAATAATTGTATTTGAGTACATGTACTTAGTTAGTTTCCAACACTGCCTGTAATACATGATTGCAAATTAAAACTCAAACTCAAACAGACCACAGGATTAACTGCTGAACCTTTATTAAATTAAATGACTGATTTAAGATTTCAGGAGGGAACCTAAAAGAACCCTAAAGTAATACACAATATTAGTTAGTGTATAGTCTAAAAAAGTATGTTGCACCTTGTACTATTTACTGTATATCTGCTATATTCCAGACTTAAAGTCCCAAATGGTGAGTTTTATTTCCAGTTGGATTCACTGGCTTATGTTTTGGGCTGCTTCAGATGCATTCTTTGCTAATATCTCAAACTCCCTGACAAAAACAAGCTGTGGTAATGACTACAAATCCATATCACATGCAGTGCTTAATAAGGCTGGCTTGTTGTGTCTTTCTGCATGCTTCATTCCACAGATTTCATAAATTACCCAAACCTTTTACACAGACCCAGCCCTGTAGTTTTTTTTAGACTTGTTTATTTTCATAATTTCAGTTCAGTAATATGTGTTTTCTCCTGAGCAGTGAAACCTGACTGAAACCTTGCTGTGAAAACAGAAATGACAAAGCCAGGAGTTTGAACTATGTATATGTGAGGTATTCTGAGAAGGTGGCAAACTCCCACTCATTCTTTGTGTCAATTTAAGGTCAAGTTACAGCAGAGCAAATATGTTTTCAGTGTTGAGTAACAGTGAAGTACATGTAACTTAACTGTTAGTATAACTGCATTTTGCAGTAGCTTGGTGGTAGTTCAGTTACATTAATATCTGCATTGTATTTGTAAACTATTAAAGCTACAGATAACTTTGGGCCATAAAAGAAAAACAATGTTTTTTTGTTTTTATTTTACCTTTGTATCTTGACTGTGTTGAACCCCCTTTGACTACAATTAGTCACAAAAAGCCTTTTGATTATTGTTCTTTTTAAACAAATGTTAATGTGAAGTTGTTGCATGCTATATTAGAAGTTACCAGGCTAACTGAGAAATACCCCCACCTGTACTCTACTTTCTTAAGGCAGTTGCTGACAGTTGGACTCTGTATGCAGTTTTGTTTTGGTTTATGTATGACCCATGAACAAATGGACACTATTTGCAATAAACTCAACTGAGTGTCTTTTTTTTTTCTTTGCTTGCATGTGATTGATCGTGTCATATTTTGTTATAATTTTGTAATGTATGGACAGTGTCAGATTCATCATTTTTTACAAAGCACTTTGAACCACTTTTTTCTTTTTTTAATCTCTTTATTTCAAGTATTTTAAGATGTTTAGACCAAACATAAACACCATAGTGAACACTGTGTGGGGGCACACAAGTTGAGTATTCATGAGTCCATGTGTTAAATGTTCTTTTATTGTCCAAAACATTCACGGTGAAGCTGAGTCCATGTCTTCTGAAATAAAGAGAGTCAGTCCATTTCTCCTATTGTCTGAGAAATAGTGTTCCTCTAGACGTCAGAGAAAAGGCCATATTTTCCATAATAAAATTCTCCTTGCTGTTTAGGGCTTGGAGGCTCAGATTTGTGCCAGTTCTTTGTAATCGCTTTCATGCTGGCAGTTAACAGTATTTTACACAGATAATAATCTTTTTTATTTGTCACATCATCCCTTATTGCACTGAAACACAGGACATTGACATCAATGTGTATTTCATATCCCAAAATCTTTTTCATGATTACATATTTTTCTCTAAAATATTTGAATTTGTGGACACATCAAAAAATGATTGGCATTCATGTGTCCACACTGTCTCCAACAGTTTGCCCTTAATGTTAAATTAATCAATAATTGCTGTAGTCCAGCTTCTTCCAGTGTGCAGTAAGTAGTAGTTTGCACAGCTATGCTTCAAAGTAGCTTTCCTAAAACTGAATGTTTTATTGGAGGACCAAGTATGTGGATTTGCACATACTGTTGCTGGATTATATCCCTGAATATGAGAATATGATTGACTTCCTTACCTTAGCCACGTGGGGACGCTGTTTGACTTCCCTGGGAATTTCTGGGGCGTCAAACTCGGTGTGAGGTCTGATTTTATCAGTGCCATAAATGTGTCTGTTCCTCTTGCAGTGCGATAATGAAGCGGTATAAATCTTCCTTAAAAAGATAAAGTGGATAAACCATCTGCATGCGGATAATAAACCACCTGAAAGTAATCTTCCAAACCACTCCCTCCGGGTCATTATAAATCACCTGACCGTCTGTGTCAACAGCAGTCAACACAGACGCCATCGCTGTGCTGAAGCAAGGAAGAATCAAAGGTGAGGATGTTTATGTTGACACTGACAGTGCATTATTTTACGGATGCATTTAGGTTAAAATACAACTTAGGACAGAAAGTGGTTGTCTCAAACGTACACCAAGTTAATTTAGCGCCACTGACTTGTAAACCTGAGGACTTCTGAACGCCAGAAATGACAAGCTAACCAGCTAGCTTGAAGCTAACTGAGTTGACAGCCGCTGTGGCAAACAGCTCTGCTGGAAAACAGCGGAACTAGCCTGTTAGCACATCCAGACAGCGACCAGGAAGGTGGTAAATAATTGAGTATAGTTAGCTTGCGATTATTAAAAACATCAAACTGCCGTCTTTCTGATTTAGTAGCTAGCTACTAGCTAACTGCTAGCTTTTGTAGCTAACGGACCGTTAACGTTGCTCGTCACATATGAAATGTGCAAGGCAATCATGTAGTTAACAAAACAACGGTACTGTTGCATCAGGGAGCGTTAACGGAAATACCGTTAGTGTAACTTTAATGCTGATAATGACCATTAAAACGTTATTCAGCTGTCGATGATAAGTCAACAGCGACGATTTAGCAAGGTATTTTTATCCTTATTGCAATTAGGTGGCGAGGAAGTTCGTAAATTGTAAGTCAGCCATGTATGTAACTGCTTGCTAACGTTAGCTAAATAAAGTTTAAGAGGAAGCAGGTAAGATAATGTTGACACATCGAAAACAAGATGTTAAGTTTTTTACTTAAAGTCGCAGACTAAGCTGTCTCTACTGCTTTTGTTTGTTTTATACATTTAACTAAGTTGTCAACCTTATTATTATGATAATTAAAGGATAGTGACTGATGCATGGGTATTTGCTTGGGTAAGTTACTTACAGGTCTTGCAGTCAGTTGCCATTATCTTGGGAAATGTTAAGTTAAACCTAGTTATGCAATAAACCTCCATCTTACTGATGTTACAATCATTATTTTAGAGAAGTGTTGATTCAAGTTCAAGGGGAACACCACTTGAATTAAGCATCCTGACATGTTATTACCAAGGCCTAGGAGAGTTAAATCTGTTTTTGTGAACATGAGCTACTCTTTCTCAAAGCCAGAAACCAGAGAAGTAAGTCCTAACCCTTGATGTCATGGGGGATAAAGTCTGGAGCTGCTCCATAAACAATGAATGGGATTTTTTGGACCCACAGACTGCTCCTATTCTTTATTTATACTTAAATGAGCTTTATCCTTTTGTAGGGTTTCTGGTTCTGAAACCCATGTGTACCCATATACGAAAAACATTCCCCTTGGTGCTCTCAGTGTCATCTAATACACTGGTTCCCATCTGGTCCAGCCACAGGGTCCAGATTTCTCCTAGGTCATTAGTTCAAGGTCCACACACTTGGATACGTTTAGTGTCATGCTTGCGTTTGGCCATGCCATCAAGCTAGTTTGCTGTCTCTGTAAGGTAGCTGCCTGCTAGTAACTCACTCTATAGCAGGGAATGGCACTTGAAAATAAAAGCTCTGCAATGGAAATTCTCTGTACTTAAAAATAAAGTGTGTTTTTTGCAAAATTTACACGCTCTCGCGTCACTTTTGGTCCCCTCAGAATGGACGCAAAACCCACCAATTGGGAACCTCTGATGTAATACATCTTTCCAGACTTTATACCCCATGATATCACAAATTTGAGTTTTAGCACTCCAGTTTTGGGTTTAGGAGAGAGCTCTCCATTTTTACCAATATTTTTGAATGTCTCAGACCATAGGAATGACATGTATAATTTTAAATATGGATGAAGTTCCCCTTCAATGATCATTATGGCAAAGGCTGTGGTTGGTGTTTCTGTTAAATTGTGTTACCCTCATTAGCCTAAATGGATTGGACAACATATCAGAACCACCTTTCTGTATAAGGCATCACTATTCAACAGCACCACAAACCACAGCTTTCAATATAATGCTGGCCATAAATTTACACCTCTCTGTAAACAGTTACAATATAAAATAAACATTATAAGCTTTGATAATGTAGGAATCATTGCAGTGTTTGTTTCCCAGAAGACATGACACCTGCAGCTTGTATCACAGAGATGAACAGCAGCAAGTGGGACGATTACTTTCATCAAGTAGTTAACCACACCAAAACAAGTTTTATATATGCAAAATGTTTTCTGTATTTGTTGTGCTTTTTAAAAAAATACTCCCTAGACCACTTCCATTAAACTGTTCTGTTTATGTTTTATGATAAAGCATTTATGTTTCCCTCGTTTGGGGTGATTAAAAGGTTGAAGTGCTGTGTTGTGGTTTGAAATGTTTATTTAGCTTTATTTACTGCTGGTCATTTCAGTCTGACAGGCTGCTGGCTGGCTGCGCTATCTTTGACCACAGGTGCTGTAGCTAATGTCACTGGACTCGTATCACTACCATGGAAAAAAACTCACACTGTACCACCTTAATCAGAAACTCTCAGCTCTTCTTTTCAGCAACACTGCACATATGCTCTCATTTTTTTATTTAAATAACCTTAAGTGCTATTGATGTATTTAGCTACAAGCCATAACAGCTTACTTGACTGTGCATTTTATGTTGGATTTACTAATGCAGCTTAATAATAAATGATCTCAGTGTCTAATAACTGTTATAGAGCACCTTGCTTGCTCAGACGCACAGCTCAGGGCGCTACTGCTTGCTCCATGGAAGTATCATGTTCATGTGACAGAGTTCAGGTCCAAAGATAGGCACTGTGACTTTGTTACCAAGTCCAAGAAGCAGCATGGTGGCAACTTTTAGTGTTTACAGACAGTGTCACATGCGCCCTATCAACAAATCTGACATGCTCGCACACACCGTCCCACCAAGCTTTATTACCAGACAGATAAGAGGTTGCAGGCTCTTTAAAGGTTTGCGCTGCAAGGTGTAAACTTCCTGCCTTGTTCGGTCATTTGGTTGTGAATAAAAGATACATTTGTGAGCAAGTTTTTCCTGCTTGCCGCCAGCTCATCTGAAGTATCACGCAGTAATATATTTTGGATTTCTCGTCTTCATGTCGCAACAGGCAATCCGCGATGGACTCCAGGTCTCGCAGACTTCCGTTTTGTTTGTCCAGCTCAAGGTCGTCCTACACATCCAGTCCAGCGGTCTCCTCCTCATCACTGGGCTCCAGTAGGTTGTACAGTAGGGAGACTGTGCTGAATAATGACCGCTTCCCGAGGGCATCGTCAGCTTACAAAGCTGACTTGGACCAGCAGGTAGGCTGACTACACACCCTTTAGGCTTATTGCACACAAGTGGCTGTAGGCAGGAAACCACGCATAGGATTGTTGTTTTCTACACAGTGCACACGCCTGTCTACAAATTTGCCTGCAGCATACGGGATAATTCAAATGGACTACATCGTCTTTGTGTCCTGTGTATGGTGCTTCTAGTTTCACATTAGACTCACTTTTCATGCTTATTAGGGTTTTCTTTTAAATCTTAGATTGTGTTTTTGGCTGTCATTGTACATAAACACCAGCTTCATCTTATTCAGCCTGGAATATAAGGGTCATACGGTGACAGCGTCAGCTGGAATATTGTTGGTTTAAGCTGGATGAAACAGTCAAGAGCAACAGTGACAACAACTGCACGAATCGAGCCAAGTTCACATCATCCTGCTGTATCTGTGTTTCTTTTCCACGTGGGGCTTTAGTCATCTGCCTTTCTAGTGTATTCCAGAGAGACGGTGTTCAAGTAAGCTCTTTTCTTACAGGTTCCCTCAGGAGCATGGTACAGTAGCTAACTACATTTATCAGTGGTGCAACAGCAGACACTTTGGAGGTCTTTTTATAGGGCAGCCTAGATTCCTTGGCACACGCTGTGTGTATTTCAGTCCTGCTGCTCGTCAAGGCCCGTTTCAAAAGATAGTGTTACTGCTCGCCTGGGCCCTGTCTAGTTCCTGTTTTTTCCTGTCCAAGCTAGATGCAAACACCCAACAAACTACCAGTCTTTCATGATTTTTTTTTTTTATGATTATACTTAAGCACCGATTAAGTTATCCTCCTTTAGCATGTGCTAAGAGACCAATATACTGAGAACAGAATGGCAGGTATCTTGTGGAATTTTCATTTACACTCAGTGTTTCTCACCAAAACACACCAACCTGTTGAATGTCCTTTCTCATAGAACATTTTCAAAGCCAATCTTGAATCATAAAATTGGGATCAACTCATCAGAACATTACTCCATAATGCAACTGGTGATTGTCCTAATACTAAAAAACAGGAAAAGTAAAAAAAAAAAAAATTACATAAGTGCAAATGCATAGGCACTTACTAATGCTACATGTTATTCCTGTTCTCCTTTTGAAGAGTTCTGGTTTCCTGAGCTCGTCCAGAGACTACAGCAGCTCTGACAGTCGCTCCACCAGCTGGAAGTTGCCCTCTTCCCTGACATCCTCCAGCAGATCTTATGATCGCCCGTGGGCTGAATCCTCTCTCAGCAGTAGGAGCAAACTGGTACTGAAGCTGTGCTGTGCCATTTGTTTTTAGCCAGCAAAATACAGCTCTTGTCAAATGTATCTCCTCAAACTTAAAACGTCAGGGTAAAGTTTAGAGGAATATTGCTGAATGATGTCATGGAAATTTATTTTTCAGTGTCTGCCTTTATTTTCTCAGACTGATTCGGAGGGGAGGTTGGGGATGCGCTCCAGCCTGTTGAACGCCAGTGATGATGGTGATTCTAAAAGGGCCAAGCTGTCATACAACAACAGAGGACTGTACTCAAGAACAGCCAGCACCTCAGCCACAGGCTCCAACTACTCTGGGACTGGGCTTAGCAGTGGCAGAGGTACACAATACCAGTTTTGCGGAGGCCATGAGGAAAACTGGGACACTTTTTGAACATTTTTTGAACCTGTATCCTATTGTTATGACGTGGGGAGGACATGTAGAGATCTGGCATATTATTTCACACTGCATACAGTTTCTCCAGAGTGCACCTGCGTCTGTGATTATTCACAGTAAATACACAGATAACACAGGGTATATTTGTGTTCTGTCTAAGGTCTAATTTGACTTCACTGCAGGTGGTGACACTGGTAAAACTGTGGTGCTCATGGTGGGGATGATTCAGATAAGAAATTACAGTGCTCTTTTCAACAAAGCTGTGCTGACAACACATTTCTAGTTATATTGGTGGTTAACATTAGTTTGCATTAGACACAAGTCACCATGATAAATAAAGCAAATTATAATGAGTGTTTCGGGGCATATAGGAGAAATTAATCACATGTTTAAGTATAGTTTATTTGAGTTTTATTTTTATAAATTATTCTTCAGGCTCTGAACAGTGATTGGCTTCTGGTGCCCTTAATATGGTGTCCTTTTTTGTTATGTTGTAACAGTGTTAAAATCCTTTCTAAGGTATTTAGAACTATGAGCTAGTTTCAAGCGAGTTGCTAATTAAATCGCCTGGCCCAAAATTTAGGGAATTTGTTCAAAAGCAGTGAATTATGTATAAACAGGAAGTGACTGCAGCATCACAAGCTGTGATATACCTGCAAAAAAATAACAGTTCAAGGAGACCAAAAGATATAAGGTTAAAAGTATACTCTGCAGGAATTGTTGGTCGCTGTTTGTAAACACAACATTCAAACTTGGCCCCTCCTCCCTGCAGTGCTCCTATGTATATTGCAAGCTACTATTCTAGGAACGTTACATTTATTAGTTCAGCAAGCCAACTAAGTTAAATGCCGGCACCTACCTGTCCGACAGTACAGACCAACTCCATGTTGCTCTTCATTCTCTCCAGTGCTTGCCAGCCAAACTAAAATAGAAAGCCAACTCCAGATTCACTCTTGTTTTGGAACGAGCTTTGTCCTTTTGTTGTTTCGCCTTGCTATATTTGTGGGGTTTTTTTCAGTGCTGTGTCCGCAATTTTTGTAGCCTTCTCTTGGACACATGTTGCCTATGGTCTGGCACCTCTTAACTGCCTTTTTTTTTTTTTTTTTTTTTATAAAGTCACGACGTAGCCTACATGCAAATATATGAATAAATGAAGAAAATACAGGCAGAGGGCAGAGTCTTTGCTGATAAATGCACAGCCACGCACTTCTAGTTGGTCATAAGTGATGATTGGAAGGGATTACTTTTGTATCCCTCTTTACTTTCACAGGAAAATCCTGCATACATCATTTAAACTGATCGTTTCTAAATGTGGATATGACTTTGTTTTTTATGTGCATGCATTGAGAAATGTGCGTCTTTCAGATTTAGTAGTATTATTGCAGTTCAGAATGACTGGGAAAAGATGTCACTATACTAACCTAACTGAATTATTTGGCCATTCAGTCTAATATTTGGATAATGTTTTGCAATTTTGAAGTACGCTATGTTGGTTTTGTGAAATAGAATTTAAGAATTTCAATTTATGTTGTTATTAAACAGCATTTTAATCAAGTATAAGGACCATCCCACTGCCTCTAAATACTTTATATACACACTGTTGGAAATATATATATGCTAATATTATTATAATTCTGAGGCGTCAGTTCCCATGAGTGTTAAAGTGATTTGGAAAATGAACCCAGCAAACTTCTAAACAGCTTGTCTCCTCTTTTTATTACAGGTACAGGTGAAAAACAAAATGACACTTATGATTCATCGTGGAGTTCATGCCGTTTACTCTCACGGTCTTCATCTTCCTCCTCAAAACCGCTGTTGTCTAGGACTGAGCTAGAGACAAAGAACGAACCCAGCCTCTCAGGTTTGGGGGAAAGAAGGATCAGAGCTCCTGGATTGGCTTCCTCACTGTGTAGGCATATTTTGTGATGTAAACACACAAAATGTCTACATGTATTGATACACATAAGCCAGTCTCACACAAACTGCTCTTCTCTTCCCTCATTTCAGATCAGACAGACAGAGTGACCTCCACATATGCACAGGGAGCTCGGCCTAAAGAAACTGCCTACTCTCCCTCCTTTTCTTCCTCCTCCAGTGCTAGAGAAAGCTCCCTAAATCACCACCTGTCATCTTCCACCTCCCACCGGTCTTCTCCTCTAGTGCATGACTACAGCAACAGAACCCCATCCCGTTTCATGAGCACCTCATCCACCCTCCACTCATCTCAGGAACAAACAAGAAACCCTGACTCCTCTTCAGATATCTATTCCTCACACTCCTCCAGGTACACCACTCCCCTGCCCAGACCAGAGGCCACACTTCCTCCAAGGCCGGCCCCTGAGGGTGGAGAGCCAGAAGGCCGTCGCTCCACCCGACGCCTTTTGTCCCGTCTCTTTTCACGGCGCTCCAGCCAAGACTCTTCCAGTGGATCTTCAAGTGTTCGCTCCCTTGACGATGACAGTCCATCAACTGGTGGAGAGTCTGTGGACAGTGACGAAGGGGCCAGGATGTCTAGTGTGGAGCCTGACGCAGGAGGGTCAGAGGCAACCTCGGGTAGCCTCAGGAATCGTAGGGCAGACCTCGCCCCTATCCAGGAAAACCGCAACGATGGCTATCGTAGTGGCCTGGCTCCATCCAGAATGGGGTCTTGGAGAGAGCCTGGCGTTGGCAGTAGTAATAACACCAGCAGTGGAGGAGGCAGCAGCAGCTACTCCTGGCTTTCCTCCTCTCTCCGTGGCCGCTGCCCTCCCCTCCTCTCTCGCCTCAGAAGACACACTCGGGACGATAGTGCATCCTCAGCTGCGGGCTTAGAAGAAGGCTACAGCCGTCCACAGCACTTACTAAGAAGATGGGATGACCTTGAGTATAAAGCAACACAGGAAGAAGATAACGACGACGACGATGACGAGGAAGAGGAGGAGGAGGAAGATGAAGGAGCTGTTGGTTTAGAGGCCTTTGGCGCAGGTCGCCCCTGCAGACTTGAGACTGAAACGTTACCTGAACTTGAAGATTCCTCACTTGAATTTTCGCCACGCCGCAGAGTCGGAGTTTACGACAACATTTCAGTTTCTATGGGTCCATTGGGTGGTGTTGAGAGTCAGGTGGATGGACAGAAGGAGAAACACATTTCCAGTAGGGATCAAGAGAAGCTACGCAAGATCAAGGAGAGGTGAGGGATACATTTATTACTTTGTCCTTTTAGAAAACTAGAAAATAATTGAGTAATGTGGTTGTGAAGTGCTTGATTACTGTCTCACTGTGAGCTGAACATCAATGTTAATTTATTTTTTATGTAAAGTACAGTGATACTGTTTTTTATCAGGCCTTATTTAACACATATTTATACAAATTTTTCAAATATTATGTTACATGTAAGTTGTAATGGGAATTGGTCTGACAAAATGTATGACCTCACAGGCACTGGATTCCAAATCTCAGATTGTTAGATAATCAGTAACCATTCAGCTTCTCATTTTGGATCTGTGTTACCTTAGTACTAAACGTACACGGAGGAAATTGATATTTATTGTGTTTTCCTTTAGGACAAAAATCGTTTGCCCTAAAAAAAACTTCAAAACATGTTCTCAGATTTACATATTAAGTCATTTAAAGTCCCCATGAAGTGGAAGTTAGGGCGTGTTTTGCTTCTGTACTGTGACATATTTCCCAGTGGAATGGAATATTTTGAGAGATATACTGATAGAAGAGGGATTTAAATCAAATCTTTTGCATATGATTTGACAGCTAAAAAATGGGTGGGCTCATAGATTGGCATGATACGGAGCTACAGTGAAGTCTGCTGAGCGTGCTGTAGGCTCCACAAATACCTCCTTCGCAATTAGATCAGGAGGGTAATGAGAGGGAGAGATGAATGAAGTAGGCCTCTGCCACATGGTTTTGGACACAACAACAAGGGTTTTGCCCTCTAATATCCAAACAGGATCATCCTGTCTTGTCGTATCTCTCTTATTGCTTGTTAGCTAGCTACTCCAACCCACCAGCAGTGAAGGGCAGTTTAATATGACTGGTGTGCTAAGCTAGTCACCCAATGTCTCATTTGATTGAATACAATTCTGTAAACACCCCTGAGTGTTGGATAGGTCATCACACATTTGAAATTGTTTTACAAAAAGAGAAAAGAGAGCTATTTTGATGTAAAATACTCTGATATGTATTTTTTGACATATTAAGCATATAACAGATCAATGATCAAATACCACAGGGACACAGGATTAAATCTGGGAATATGTAACATTCATTTCATGAATGTACATGAATGGAGAAGTCAGAAATAGGCACTGTATCAAAGGTAGACCTAAATATCCTCCTCTCCTGCTACAGACTGCTGCTGGAGGATTCTGACGAGGAAGAAGGTGACCTGTGCCGAATCTGCCAGATGGGGGAGGAATTGGCATCCAACCCCCTGATTCAGCCTTGCCGCTGCACAGGCAGTCTGCAATACGTCCACCAGGAATGCATCAAGAGGTGGCTCCGCTCCAAAATTGGCTCAGGTAAATACAAACCTCGTACTTGGCTGCAGCTTTCACCACAACAATGTCTTGTCAACCACATTGATCTGTTGTTTTTTTTTTTTTTTTAGGCACAAACCTTGAGGCCATCACAACATGTGAACTCTGCAAAGAGAAACTGCGTTTGAACATAGACAACTTTGACATTCAGGAGTTATACAGGACACATGTGCAAGTGAGTCACTTTGGTCTTTTACTTCCTTTAGTTAAAGAAATTAATTTCAAAATGCACAGCACCCAATACACAGCCAGTTAATTAAAAGTAAAGAAGAAAAACCCTGTTAAGTGAGACTGAAACATTAATTTATGGTCCATAAAAAATTAAAACGGCCTGAAATACCAGTGTAATAGCTGATTATGAATAAAGCATGGTATCCTGGGCAGGAGTCCTAAGTGCCAGTTTGCATATTATACAGATGGTTGACAACTTAAAGGGAAAAAACCTGAATAAATGAGTGTAAAAACATAACAAATGCAGATGCTTCCATGCAGCGCACGAGGGCTCACTGAATGGTTTGAGTTTGAAAATCACGTGGATGATATGTAATGGTGTATCAGAGACTTTTAGGATCTGTGCCAAGCAGCTTTGAAACTGTTCTGGAGGCTCTTAATGGCTCCACACATATTGGTTTCTCCTTTATTTTGTCAACCATCCACTGTACAAATGTTCTGGATGAAAACTGTGGTTTATTTGAAGGTGTTTTGTCTTTCTCTACAGTCAGAATATGATGAGTTCATCAGCAGCGGTCTCTATCTGGTGGTCCTGCTGCATTTCTGTGAGCAGAGGTTTTCCGACGTCTTGGGAGCGGTCGATGCTGCTGGGGTGAGAACACACACACACACACCTCTGTACTATGCTTGTGAGGACCCATCATGGACATTATGCATTCCCTAACCCTGTAACCTAAACGTTAGAACTTGAATCCCCGACCCTTACCTTTACGCATGTAGACCGCCTTTTTTTTAATCTAGCATAAACCTAATCTACCTAACCTGACATTTTAAACCAAGTCTGAACCCTTAAACAGGCCTCTAAAGGTCTGAAATGGCCCACACACAAACACTGGATCTACCTATCCACCTTATTCCTGGGAGTGTTGCTATAGTAATTATTACAGGTCAGAGTTTTTGTGAGATAGCAAAAGTGTTAGTCAGTCCCATAAACTGTCATTCATTCATTTGCTCAGTGGCTAATCTCAGCAGCTAACTGCCAATGCCGTTTTTTTTTTTCAAAAGTCATTTGCCTTCAGTTCAGCAGCTAACATTAGATTAGCATTCTCTAAAATGTCCTTGAGGAGCTCTAGTACCTGTCGCAGTGTCCACATCTGTAACGTTACTAACAACCAGACTAAGCTAAATTTGTGGCTTAGACGACAGTGTGTTGAACACGTACTAAGAGCAAAAGGGGATTGTTCCTGTAAACAATGGTACAGTTTTTATCGCCTAGGAATAGATTGCCAGCAGTCCTGTAGAATACCAGACCCTCCGGTATCGAAAAATAAAACGCACTGTCTCTTACTGAGTCGATACGGGGGCTGTTTTATCCCGTATTTTCATGCACAAAATCAGAATTTGTGGACGAGAATGACAGGTCTATTGTCCCTCAGCGTCAGTCATGATACCTGTTTTTCCCTGTCTGACTGCGTTTTCATTCATTAAAAAATTGCCCGTTATAAAATCAACTCAGTAGCATACCTTGAATTATGTGTTTGTGTTCTAGGCTGAGAATGTGTCAGCGATTTACCGTACTTCTTTCATATCATATAAAATGAAATAAATTAAATAAGTTATTTAGTTTACTACTACTTTATATCAGATATTACTGACGTTTGCTGCTAAGTCTGTGTTGCGTTTTACTTGGTAGAACTCCAGTTTATTAAATTAGTAGTTCTAAAAATGTGTCATCTGTGTCGTTAAGGCGGGCGAGCGGAGCATTAGCTGGGGAACATCACGTGTATTCACTTTACATGGAGCTAAAGTTACAGTTTATTATGTCAGTGAATTATGTTAGATGTTTGCTGAATGTGTAAGTGTCTGCTTAGGAGTCGTAAAAATCCATATCATGTTTTAGAAGGTGAAGATGTTTACCATAAGCTAGCTTGGGCTCGGTTAAATTTGAATTTAAAAAGTATTAGCATTCCATTACCAACAACTCCGGTTGCAGTTCAGTGCCAAAAGTCGCGCCCGCAGTTCATGCAAGGGTCAGGAATAAGGCGGATAGTGCTAGTTCAGCTCTACAGTGAAACAGCCATTTGTATTTTACTGCTGTCAGACTTCAATACAGTGTGCAGGGGTTCCAGTTATTCAGTGTTTAACATACTGTAGCCTTCTTACACATCGAACCAGAGATGTCAAAGTCGACACTGATTTGCACAATTTGAAAATGTGTGAAAGTGAATTGTGGTGGAGTATAAATCTTAAAGAGACACTGCTTCCTTTTCTCACCCAGTTATTCAACCTGGTGAGAATTCTTCATGAACACATGGACAATCTTGAAAGTATGTTGCTCAGTCCTTCTCTTATGTGCTTTTGTGTTTGTTCAAAAACAGTCCTGATTCAAATGATCTGTAATTCCCATGTTTAAAGCTGTAGCATACTGTAGATATCTGTGTGTTGTCATTGTTACATTCATTATGTGGACGCTGAATTTGACTCAGTGTGTCTGGATTGCAGTTCCCCACGGGGAAAGTGATGAGGAGCTGCGAGACAACAGACCATCTATTGAGTTCTCCGACCTGGACGACGATCTTGAAGAGGAGTACTGATTATATAAAAAAAAATGAATAAAAGTGGGTCACTCCATGTCATGTTCACTCCATGGTAGCGCACTCCGTTTTCACACATGCTTTGACATCGTCATGTTCATCTGAAATGCAGCGGCAGTGAGAAATGCCAGGTGCACAGAACATCTCGCCTTTTGTTGCCGGTGGCTTTTGCAGATATGCAAATACAAACTCAAAATAAATGAGTGCATTTAAAAAAAAAAAAAAGAAAACGTTTCGGTTGACACCACTGTATTTGCGTTTCTATGAGAGTGCACTTTATTCAATTATAATTAAAGAAAAATGCAAGTCTTTTTAACTGTTATACCACAAGTGCTTTAATGTGTAAATGAAAAGGCAGGAATTGAAATTGCATTGAGCGGCATCCGTAACGAGGCTGATGCGTACTTAAGTCGTGATGGTGAGATGGATGCTTGGAGAGAGAAGATAAAAAGTGGCAATTATTCCTTTTTATTGTCTGTTTTAATTTCTCCACTGAGAATATGTTTTTAAAAAAGAACTTAAACCCATCAGTAAATTTTCTTCACCTTTGTTTCTGTGTTTGAAATGCTTTATGTACTGTATGTCTGTAAATCTAGTTTCATGCTTTAAGTTTTGGAAATAAACATTGAATGCAAACTGCCATTTCTCTTCAGTCTTCCATCCTTTATTACACATTCATTCACTGTTATCTTTCTGTGTTGCGGGCACAGTATAGTTAACAAGGTGCTCGTGAGATAGACCCTGCTATGGCCACCTGTAGGCTCTGTCCTTGGCACACTTTTATATATCTTTGCTAGAAAAGTGTCGGACAATACTCGGTGCATTCTCAAGACTTCATTGTGCTTTCTGTTCCAAATACCTGTACGGAAATTGGAAAAAGGAAAAGGATTTTAAATGCTGTTAAATCCAGAATGAAAGAACAGAGGTAGAGTCTATAAGACAGTGGTCCCAACTGGTGGGTCGCAGTCCAAAAGTGGGTCGCAGGTCCATTCTGAATGGACCACAAGTGACTCGCAAACATGTCGAGTTTGTAAAAAAAACTCACTTTATTTTTAAGTACAGTGAATTTCAAGTGCTGTGTCTTACTGTAGATTGAGTGACTAAGGAACAGCTACCTTAAAGAGACAGCAAACTAGCTCAATGACATGGCCAAACACAAGTATAATGCTGAATGTATTAAACTGTGTGGACCTTGAACTAATGACTAAGGAGAAATCTGGACCCTGTAGCTGGTCCAGTTGGGAACCACTGCTTTCTGAGCTGTGAGTTCCTTTTGCTTTTCTTTCTTTATATTTTGTGTCTTTGTGTTGTTTTCTGTGTAACTGTGTTTTTATTTTTGCTGCTGCCTGTTTTGTTCAGGGTGGATTTTCTCTTAAGTACATGACAATATTACTTTCAACATGCAGTAGCGGGGGAATTAAAAATCTTTGTTGCAAGGTAAACCCTGACTAAATGCATGTAAAGAATATATAGCATTATTATTAATAATATCTTTACACCACATACATTAATCACAGTGACAAGATAAAAACAAGACACATCTTTGAAGAAAGAAAATTTTATTGGAAGGGTACTGTACCTGATTTGAGCGAGATCTGTTTTGGAGTGCTGGGAAAGTTTACAAAAACAAAACAAAAAAAGAAACCCAACCCACTAACATTTGGTTTACAACTTGATATGAATGGGTTAAAACAAGCCGTACTGAGGCAGTTCCACAGAGTGAAAGGAAAGCTCAGGCTTTTTGACATTCAAACGACTCAGAGCATCTTTGGTTCATTCTCAGTTATAAAACATATTTACAAAGCATTCACAGCAAATGCCAGTGCAATCTGAACGTCTCTTAAAAACTCTCCAAAGCTCATTGTGCTTAAACATAGTGGGAACTGAAGCTCCACAACATATTAAAGTGCGTTCTTGCTCAGTAGTTAAGTGCATAGGAAAGTCTACACAAACAGACAAATTATACACACGCGTCTGAATCACTCTGAGGCTAAGACAGTGTCCTAAACCTTTAAAACTTATCAGCAGGACTAAACTCTCAGATTTCTCTCTTTCATGATTCATATGTTGAGAACTAAAACACATAGTTTGGCATCATTAAGTCAACTGAACCTGTGAATACACTGAAAATAACCCAATCCAGTGGCTTGAATACTCCCATTTCTTCTAAAGCAGTGACGTTAAAAGGCACAGTCAGTGAGGTTTTTTTTAATCAGTCCCATTTTTTCTACTTATTTAAAGGCACAGCTCAACTAAAAATACAAATGTGTTGTCTTGACCACAGTGCAGTCTCTCAGTACAGATAGTCTTACTATGATTTGCTAAGGTTTGGAGATACCAGCTGTCACTCAGGCCAATAATGTGGAGTTCAATGTCACATCTCAAAAACACAGACGTTTACATGCACAAAATATTCTGAAAAAGACTATATTCCTACTGAGCTGTTTACATGGCTAACAAAAATCAATATATGTATGCATGTAAACACAGTCAGTGTAAAGAACTACATGACAAACATGAGAGCTACAGTTTTCAGTTTCTTCTTTTTTTCGCGTAGACATTTATGGGTCGTACCCTGGCAGAACATTAGCTCTAACACTACTGACAGTGAGGTCTGGGCAGTATCGTGAGTATTTTAAGAGAAATTAATTACAAAATATGTTAAACAGTGCAAGTCAAAGAAAAGCAAGTCTTGCTGTATTTTCAGGTGAACTGGCCTTTTTAAATTAGTCTGTTAATGTGTTGATTAGCTGTAACCGTGTGATCAGAAGTTGAAAAATCAGTTAATTAGACTGCGTGATGTAAGTAGATTTTAAAACAGTAAATGGACGTTTTGTTTCTGATAGTTTGGAGTCACTCATACGTCAGTGCAATTTAACTCCAGTTATAAGGCTGAATGGGAGTGTTTTGTCGGGTTATACTTCTGTAAATCAACTCAAAATCTTTTTACAATCTAAAAAAAAAACCAAACAACCAAAAACCCAAAGAGAACTCTAACATCCCACTAACGTCAACGATCAACATTTACCAGAGAGCGTCAGCCCCAGTATTTACATTAGGTATAACACAGGGCACTCAATTAACACAATCTAAAATAACCCAAATTAAGAAACTGAACTGACGGATATTCACAATTCTCTAACAATATTTACAGTTTTACACATCATTCTAGAAATTTTGCAGGCGTGAGCAGGATAAATAAATAATTTAAAAAAAGGGAGAGGCTGCATCTGCTCTTGCTGAAAAGTACTGCAATGCACACAAGGCACATCGATACTCCCTGAGGCTGATTACTAAAGCAAGCTCAGTCAGCGTCTGTTATAATACTGGTGCCGTCCGAGTCATCAAATGTCCTCCTGTAGCGGACGGTAGAAGTGAAGTAGGCTCTTTTCTTCTTGTAGATGATAAAGCCGACGACTAAAACGAGAGCGATGATGACCACGATGAAGAGACCCAGCGCCACTGGTGAGCCTTTAGACTCTGAGGACGCAGAAGATAAGTCAGTCCGTTTAAGTTCATCATGTTTAAGTTCATGCAGCTTTTATCTGAGTCCAGACTCAGACTGAGTAAATGAGAACTGTTTGTTCTGAAAGATACAGATCTAATTCATAGAACTTTTAAAAAGCTGCCTCCAGATACATATTTACTATACTACAGATATTAGCAGTGGCACCTATCTTCTCATCTAACTCTCAGAAAGTGAATAAGCATGTTTCCCAAAATACCAAACCATTCCTTTAATGCTGTTGTCATACTCACTTGCTTCAGTTTTGCAGACGACACGACTGTAGCTGCTCTTGCAGCTGACAGATTTCCAGATTCCTTCATCTCCTGCAACCACGACTGCACAGTAGGGCTCCGACGCCTTCGCAGTAACCCCAGCGTCAGACTTCCAGTTGGAGAAAGCCAAAGCCGAGCCATCCTGCCAGGACACAGGTTTACCTGAGAGGAGGGAACGAGGAGATAGTGAAAGGGAAAGGGTGAAGGATCTATCATCGCTGTCTTACAACTCAAACGTCACAAATAATGTGTTTCTGGATGATGTTGAGGGGTAATATCTGAGTCGAATGAATACGTTAAGGCAAAAATGCACAAATATTTTTAGCAGCTCTTCAGCTGCTAATGTTCGACTGTGTTCACCAGCTAGTTGCTTACTTTGCATGTTTGCTGAGCAGGTAGTGTACAGTGGGTTTATGTTACATTGTGTAGAATGTGAGTGAAATGGAGGCTTTTATGTGTTTATTTTTATTACTATTTTATTACTTATTTTTATAAATGAGCCTGGTCCTTGGGTGCACCTGAATTTTGTTATATGTTTGTACTATAACAATAAAGAAATCTGAGATACAAAATAGTCCTGCCACACAGGTTAAACACTGATGTAATTACTGTTAATATGTTTTATTTGGTCATTTGTTCTCTACATGTGAACAGAAGGGTAAACCAACTTAGACTTCAAAACTGGATTGGAACCAGATATCACTTAAAGATTAATTGACAGATATTTTAATACTCAGATTTTAGCTAATAATATTTTCTGCTGCTTTATGCATTTTTGTAAAATTTTAATAAAACAGTCATTTGAGGAACACAAAATGTTGATTTTTTTTTTTTAATTTAGAAGTCAAACTTGAGCTAAATTACATGTATGAATTAGGGCTCTCCCCGAAAGTCAGTGATATGAACCATCAGTCTGAGACCCCTCAGTCGACAGTTGTTTTTACAGCTCACAGAAAATTCATACGTTACAGTCTCTGACTTTTTAAAAAATTTTTATATCTAGTGTCAGCAAAAGATGTTGCACATATCTGCTCTATCGTTAGCGTAGCTAACACACATAAGCTCAAAGGGATAACTTGATTTGTTCACTATATTACATGAATATATGGAAAAATGGACGAAAGGAACGATTTGAGCATTAGTCTTCTGGGTTGGGTACAGCTCTAATATGAATATAATCATAATTTTAATATCTAAGAACTGTAGATTGGACATGTCGTATTATCTTAATCCTCAACAATGTGTTACTGTCGTGCTTCCATTTCACATTGTAAGGTTTACCTTGCTTATCAAGCTCCACGTCCAGCCACGCTCGACTGGTGATGAGAGGGTCGTCAGACATGTACTTTGACACAAAGTCGTTCTCCTCTTTGGTTTTTAAGGTCAGTAGTTGAGCATCTGTCAGCAGCAAAAAAAAAAAAAAAACAATTCATGGACTTCAGTTCCTTCAGATGAATATTAATTACAACCCTTAATACACCAAACAACAACTCACCCATGCTCTGACAGATGCTCCTGGCCTGCTCCATGCTGTACACGCTGTAGTTGTAGAAGCTCATGTCAAAGGCGTAACAGTGATCCTCATGCTGCACCCACATGGACCTACCGCCGCTCTCAGGGCAGCGATTGGCCTCTGGGGCGACCTGCAGTCTGGCTCCTGATTCATAACAGCACAGAAACAAGATGGACGACGGTCAGTGCCACTCCGACAAATAACAGCCTCACATAGACACAGGTGTTCTTGAAAACGGGGTGTTTTCCTCCTTCATTTAGAAAAAAGTCTCATCCACACAAGCAGTGTGGATGAAATTGAAAAATCTCTGTCCAAATAAGAACACAATTAAAGCGCTGTCAAGAGCATGTCAAACAGGCAGTGATATAACCCTAACACTACAGCCACGTAAATAAGATGCTGACCAATCAGAAGTCTGAAAAAAGCTAGAGGAGCAGTGACCTCTGTAGCACTTTCTGGCATGTCTGTTCCTCTATACAGTGGAAGAGTAGCTGTACATTTATCATGGTATCACACAGTTAAATTTAATGCTTTTTAAGACCCGCTAAAAACACATTTTAAACAAATTTAAGACAGATTTATGGGCAAATCATGCTTTACTTATTTAAGCATCACAGGTAAGCACTGCAGGTACGTACTATATCTGTGGTCTTGTGCAGAGGTGCGTGTTATGTGGGTATATGGTTGTTAGAGTTAGTTAAGTCAATCTACATTTTGCCAAAAGGTAAGCGCAAGTACGAGGTAAAATGACAATATTATTGTTTTTTTAAGATTTGTAACATTAGAAATGTGGACTTTTACATAGAAAGGCTTCACTCATTTTCACAAAAAGATATTAAAAAAATTGATAAATGAAATTAGATAAAATGTTTGCAGTAGTTAAGACCTCACAAATTCAAATGTATCACTATTTAATGACTTTTAAGGCCTCATTGTTGTTACATTGAATTTTAAATGTTTAATGTTTGACATGTTAAGACTTTTTAAGGACCTGTTGACACCCTGTTTATGTGTAGGCCCGAGAACAAGCACTATTTTTGGCCATGTCCACCACTGCACATTGCTTCACTTGTGGCGCCTCACAAAGGAGCTAACAGTGCACACACTGACATCTTTCTAAAAACTCAGTTTTCCTTGTCTACACGTCAACACTCAAAACAGAGTTTCTGAAAATCTTCCCCCTGGACAGAGTTTTATAAAAGATCAGTTTCAGTGACCTGAAGCACTGTTTGCCTAAGTCACCAGTAGATATATGACATAATGTACAAAATGATTCAGTGGAGATAATTTCCTCCACTGAATCATTTCTGCAGACCAAACCATTTAATCTACACATTCCAGTCTTTTTCTTTTTCCTACTTGATGAAAGCAGAACAATGCATTCTTTAAATAAAACACATCAGTGTCTTACTCTGAGAAGCGGTTGTGATGCTGGTGGTGTAGCAGAGGGCTCCGTCTACCACCTTACTGCAGCTGTTCCTCACCCAGTCTCCAGCAGGGGTTATAGTAACACAGCTGGCCTCTTGTTTGTCTGAGCTGGAGCCCTCCTGTGAGTCTGAGATGGTGGCTTTGTAGTCAAACTTGGTTCCATCGGACCACTCAAAGGCTGAGCCACTAACCTGCAGGGAGAGAAGGAGACTCTTATGTTAGTCTAGAAGTGAAATTAGGAGCAAAGAATTATGAGGCGCCACCATGTGAAAGAAATCCACATGAGAGGTACTTGAGAAGTGCTCAGTGTTAGCCTTTAAATTATTTTTGCTCAGATTTTGTTTTTCTTACATCTTGGCTCGACAGGCCAATCCACAGCGGGTAGCCGTCCGTCTTGGCGATGAGCTTCACGTGTGCATTGTGCTGGATGTCATGGATGCTTGCCAGGTGGCCGCCACGCTGACCGCACTCTTTCAGAGCCTGCTGCCAATTTAACTTTCGGGTTATAACCTCGTAAGTTAAGTTGCCGTACTGCTGAAAATCCAAGGATGACTTGTTGTACTCTTGTTTCGGTTCTTTGATGGGAAGAGTGAAGAACGTGTGTAAGATCATTTGATACATAAAATATTTTCAGTAAAGGCAGGGGAAATATGAATTATGATGTGAAGTGTGAAACACCAACCGTTGTCCAGTTTGCAGGTCACAATGGTTCTTTGTTTGAACTCTGCGAATAAGTTCGGCCTTGAGATGAGAATCCAGTTGCCGTCCACGGTGAGACCAGCCAAGAATGGTCCATCTACATCTGGTCTGCCTTTTGCCCAGTTGGAATATTGGACATTTGTGCCATCGTACCACTTCATCTGGTTATCTACAGCGCAACAAAGTTACTATTAACCCTGGCATTATTACATAAATATACACACACTAAGGACCAGTATCAGTGTTGATAAACTGTATTATTTATTAATGCATAGGCCAGAAACACTGCCTAAGTAACATGAGGCTGTTACTGCACTACACCAACAGAGAAAAGTGTAATAAAAATGATCCCAAACAGTTCCACACAGAAAGTTATACAGACTTTAAATCCTTTCTGTCAAATTCTGTCAAGTACTTGTCACTTTCTTCAAGATGCTTTAGTCCTCATTACTTCATCTGATAAATATCATGAAGGCAAAAATCACTGGTGCCATACACATATCTTAACACAGCCCTGGAAAAAACAACCAGTCAGAGGGCTCTAGCAGCACCTCCCATCATCCATACAAATTAAGGTCAATGAGCTCTTGTATGGTACTGGTTATGGTCCGATGCAGCTATTTAGAAGACTGTATGGTGTGCAAAGCCTTGTTGTACATCATAAAGGAGAAAAAAATCTCTGTTATCAGATGAATACTGGCCAATATCCTCAGTTTAGCTATCAGGATGTCTCTTTTACATAACACAGCACTTGCAGCTTGAAACAACTGAAAGAAACTGACATAGA
Source organism: Cephalopholis sonnerati (assembly GCA_019142605.1). Taxonomy (NCBI): domain Eukaryota; kingdom Metazoa; phylum Chordata; class Actinopteri; order Perciformes; family Serranidae; genus Cephalopholis; species Cephalopholis sonnerati. The sequence continues at coordinate 32,782,551 of JAGQAX010000001.1, read as the reverse complement.
TGTCCATTAAAGTACCCACCGTTTTCATCTTTGAACAGCCCCAGCCAGACAAACTGGGCCAAGGTCTGAAACGGTACGAGCTGCTGCTTTATAAACTCGTTCTCCTCTTCATTTCGGATGGTTAGGATGTCTGCACCTGCATCTGAAGCATAAAGGCATCAACATTAACAACTGAAGCAACATCAGTCTGTTACACAGAGTTTCATAAGCAAACCTCCACATGACAACATGTGTCTACTCTCACATAGCCAGATCTACCTCCACACTTTGTTTTAGAGCTGTGTTAGCGCTGGAGAAATGTCAGGAAGAGCCCGTATTAGGGATGTAAGAAAATACTGGTAGCCTTGAGTATTGCAGTGTTATGTTTTGTGATGCTATATCGATTTTAAAAAACACTATTCATTCTTCCCCTGACCGCTTATCCTATTGGGAGTCGTGGGGGTGCTGGAGCTTATCCCAGCTGACGTTGGGCGAGAGGTGGGGTACACCTTGGACAGGTCACCAGACTATCACAGGGCTGACACATAGAGACAGACAACCATTCACACTCACATTCACACTTACAGACAATTTAGAGTCACCAATTAACCTGCATGTCTTTGGACTGTGGGAGGAGGCTGGAGTACCTGCGACCGGGCCGCCACTGTATCCATTTTTAATTATTGATTTACACGCAAAGATTGGTGGCAGTGGTTTATTTTGGGTTGTTTACACCCCTGACTGCTAGATCCTTCAGTGTTACAATCTATCTTCAGCCACTGAGTCAGACTGATGTGTCCAGTGTTGTGAAATCCTTACGCAATTTTCTGCAGGTATCTTGAATCTGTCCTTGGTCAAACTGTTCCCATCTGGTAGCGACCAGCTGGAAGGAGTAGCAGTTGTTCTTGAAGGGGATCCAGTTTGGACCATTAATCTTATGGGGGCACTTCACTGCAACATCCTCTGGTGTGGTGATGATCTCATCTGTAATACAGAGATTTAAATTTTGTTTAGAGTTTCAAAATATTAGCATTCGCAAGAACACTAACACATTCCAGCAGAACAGAAGGCATTTTAGAGGTTTTCGAACCTCAAGACCAAAAAGAAAATGATGTTCAAAAAGCAGAGGCATCATTATTTAGAGTGCTTTTGTTGAAGTGTGAAGTCTACACAGGTCTAACAATATTATGACAATTAAAAAGGATTAAATTTATCAGGAACACTTACAAAAGAACTAAGTTACTTCACTAATTATTTCACACAAACATCTGTTTCTGTTCTTTCTTCTGTTAAATATTTCTGAATTTCACTTTTATAGACTCCGTTAACTCACAACTCAACAATCCTTCTTTCTGAAGCAATGCCAAGTCCTTTCTTGTGCTTTGATTTGGCAGTCGGGACCAAATAGGGAAGCCATAGCTTTATTTTCTCTGTTTCTAAATTTTCTCTACAACAGACTACATCCTGTTAACACAGATGACTTATCAGCAGAGTGGCACATTTAAACATAGTGCAGCTTTTCAACCTTGTGAACTGGAACAGCTGTAAGCCCTTTTCTAAACAAAGGCACAAAAATCTGTTAAAAATGTTCCACTTTTCACGACAGAATGAGCAAGAGTGACGTTCCTGGATTTTTTTTATCTAGAAAAAAAGTTTTGTCCACTATTAATAGCAGGAATAAGCTGCACGAGGAGGTGCGATAGACATTTCTGTTTATCTATATTCATATCTTCACTCACTGTGTGGTTTGTGGCAGATAGCGCCCCCTAGCTCCTCCTCACACTCTGTGGTTTTCCAGAAACCATCAGTGTCCAGGTAGACACAGCTGCCACTGGTGACCTCAGAGGACCAGCGACTGAATACAGTGTGACTGTGGTCGGTCCAGCGGTAGTGGATCCCATCCTGAACACAAAACAAAGCACAAAAGAAAACTCTTGAAAGGAAGTGTTTTGTAAAAACAGTGGCTTATAATTAAAGGCAGCCCTTCCTTGGCACACTTACGTCTTCGCTAAAGAGGCCGATCCACATGGGCGTGCGCGCGCGGCTCACGTGCACAGTGAGGGTGGACTGCAGGAAGGTATCTGCCACACTTGCCAGGTCCATGTTGTTATTTCTGCACTGCTCTAAGGCCTCAAACCAGGTGAGATTTTTCATAAGCAGCAGGATGGTGTGGTTATTGACGGTGAAGGGCTCTGTTGGGATGTGGGGCTCCTCCACTTTATCTGAAATGAGTAAGCCTTGTATTTAAAAAACATCCTGTCATGAAAGTTGTGCCAGAGACCTAAGTTGCTTCTTTGGTTGCAAAAAGAAGTGGATTCTTTTCCTTTATCAGAAGTATTTATCTGGGCAATATATGGCTCTTATTAGAGAGAATACTGTAGAGAAATGATTGGGAATTAGGGAAGAGAAAGATGGAGAATGATTTGCAATGGCTGGCTCCTCAACCCTTATGCCACCAGCTCTTAAAGATGATTTAAACTGTGCATAATTTACAGCCTTTTCAAATGTATTCTCCAGGGACAATACATATTGCATAGCCTATTAAAACAATAATCAAAACAAATCTTAAGAGGAACCTTAGCATAGATTAACCAGATTAACCAACTTGATTCAGTGACTTTCTGCAAAATAAAATCTGTGTAATCAAGTAGTATTAAGTGTTGGAGGTGGTGTTTTACCTGCGTAGTGCTGGCAAATGGCCACATTTTGAAATTGTGTGCAGGAAGAGTAGTCCCAGGTACCCAGCATGGCAGAGTTGGGGTTATTGATCAAAAACACACACAATTCCAGACTATCCAGATCCCATGTCTGTTGAGAAAGGGGAAAAAACACAGCAAGTCGTACCAAAAATTACATCGTGAATTCAAATGTGGTTAAGCTTTTTTTTTTCCTGTTGAAAGTTTTCCTTTATTATGAGCAACCACTGGCCAGTGCTAACAGTTAAGAGCACACTGTATCCATCTACAGTCTGTGGCTGACTGGATAAAGATTATGCTTGTTAAGAGATTATGAGTTTGTATCAAAAGAACACCCCACTGATATAGCATGTAACACTGTCTGACTCACAATGGAAACAACTGCGCTGTATGTCTCTGCAAACCAGTCAAGTACCAGCTCACATCCATGTCTGTCCAGACTCATAAGTAGCCATGACAGTAGACATCGCCTCAAATATGGATGTCGCTGCAAAGAAGCTACATATTCTCAAACATGGATGCTTCACACACATCTTGAACCAACCAGCACAGAAGATCCGTACAATCAGCACAGTTTCAAGGTGGGTACCCAAGATAAACCGTGACCAATTCAGTATCTGACCAAATGTTTCCTCTTTTGTTCCTGAGTTGTGGCGTTACATAAGGGACAGAAAAGTGTTTTTGCAGAACATTGTGGCGTCAAAATAAAGCTGACCTTTGACCTTTGGATAATAAACATCATCACTTCATCATTGTATCCTATTAGACATATGTGTGAAATTTGGTCATTATTAGCGAATGAATTCTTGAGTTATGGCCACAAACATGTTCTGTGAGGTCACAGTGACCTTTAGTCACCAAATTCTATTCAGTTCATTGTTGAGTTCATTGTTGATGTTTGTGCCAAGTTTGAAGAAATTCCCCTCGATATATTGTGTTTACAAGAATGAGATGGACAACCCAAAAACCATAATGCCTCTGGTCACATCTGTCACCAGCACAGAGGCATAAAAAAACCCGACCAGAATTGGAGCAGCAGAGCCATTCTTCTTCCTAATGAAAACCTGGTGCCTACATTACTCCGCAGACAGTTCAGTCAAAGATTTTTGAGTGTTACTTCAGTCGCTGCTAATGTAGCCTCAAGCCTCTAACCTCTAGGGAGCCCCCCATTCAAAACAGAGGTGAAGGCAGGGTGAACTTACGTTGATCTTTATGGCCCTGTGCATGCCCAGAAGCAGGGGGTTGAAATTGAGGTAGTCAACCGGGGTCTGGTCGGCCCATTGAGGGTCATCACGTTTGATTTTCAGACCAATCCATATCCTCTCCATGTTTCTCATACTCGGCAAAAGGGTGGTGACGAAGTCTAAAACACACATTTAGTACAACAATTTGTTGCACGGCATTTTGACTGTTATTTCTTATTCAACCAGCTCACACACGAGCTTTATCAAACATAAGAAAACAAGGTATTTAATATCATCTGAGTCATCATAGGCTTGTTACCCATGCTCGTCTGATTCATTAAACATTTAAGTAGAACAACAGCAGTCCTCACCTTGCTCCACCTGATCGGATATAGTGACCAGGGTTCCCCTCACCGACTGGCAGTCGTCACTGGCATACTTGAAGGACACAGGCTTCAAGCTTGTCATCAGCGTGTAGCACTAAAAAAACACACAAGTAAAAAAAATTACTTGGGAAAGAGTGTGTATTCATCTATGAGATACATAGCACCTTTATGCCTTTCTACTCCTAAGTTATTGTGCTATTTGGTATATGTGAATGTGTATAAACCTGCGTTCAGCTAATCCAGAACGCGGCGGCACGTGTACTGACAGGAACTAAGAAACAAGATCACATTTCTCCTGTTTTAGCTTCTCTGCACTGGCTCCCTGTAAAATCCAGAATTGAATTTAAAATTCTTCTCCTAACTTACAAAGCTCTAAATGATCAGGCTCCATCATATCTTAGAGAGCTCATAGTGCCCTATTATCCCACCAGAACACTGCGCTCTCAGACTGCAGGGTTACTCATGGTCCCTAAAGTCTCCAAAAGTAGAGCAGGAGCCAGAGCCTTCAGCTATCAGGCTCCCCTTTTGTGGAATCACCTTCCTGTTTCGGTCCGGGAGGCAGACACGTCTCCACTTTAAGACTAGACTTAAGACTTTCCTTTTTGATAAAGCTTATAGTTAGGGCTGGCTCAGGCTTGTTTTGGACCAGCCCCTAGTAAGGCTGACATAGGCCTAGTCTGCCAGGGGACCTCCTATAATACACAGAGCCCCTTCTCTCCTTCTCTCTCTCTCTCTCTGCTTTGCTAACATTCATGTCCTGTTACTGCATCTCCCTAACTCTGCTCTACTGCATGTCACTAACTCGGCTTGTTCTCCGGAGCCTTTGTGCTCCACTGTCTCGCAGGTTAACTCGTATCGCAGCTGTGCCTGGATGGTGTGTCGTGGTTGTGCTGCTGCCATGGTCCTGCCTGATGCCTCCCACTGCTGCTGTTACTATTAGTCATACTTGTACTGTTATTATACACATATGATTATTGTCACATACATATAGTATCATATATGAATATATACCTACAACAAATTGTACCACAATTACCGTAATTATGACTATAATATTGTTACCTAAATTAATGTTGTTGTAAGCTATTAGCATTGCTGTCTGTCCTGCATCTCTCTCTATCTCTGTCTCTCTTTATGTCTCATTGTGTCATATGGATTACTGTTAATTTATTACGTTGATCTGTTCTGTATGACATCTATTGCACGTCTGTCCTTCCTGGAAGAGGGATCCCTCCTCAGTTGCTCTTCCTAAGGTTTCTACCTTTTTTTCCCCGTTAAAGGAGTTTTTTGGGGAGTTTTTCCTTATCCGCTGTGAGGGTCCAAGGACAGAGGGATGTCGTATGCTGTAAAGCCCTCTGAGGCAAATTGTGATTTGTGATATTGGGCTTTATACATAAAACTGATTGATTGATAGTGTGGAGAATATAAGACCATGAGAACAAGAGTTAATCTGTTTTTAAGTGTCGTGCAGTGTCCAAAATATAGACATAGAGTTTAATGTGTTGGGGGGTCAGACCTTATTTCTGAAGGACAGAGATCCATTTCCACAGGGCAGTCCTTCAGGTTGAGGCTCCAGAGGGTTTCTCTCCACTGACGTGACATTGTGTCTCTCACACACAAAGGAAAATCGCTGATGGCAATTTCGCTCATACTCTGCAAGGAGGCATGTGACAGTCAATGTGTGTATTAGTAAAAAGACTGTAAGCATACCTGTTGTGAGTCAAAACATGTCATGTGTGTCGACTGGTTTTACATCGTAAGCATATCCTGGGTTGCCAAAGCTGCGTGATACTGATACTTCTAAATCCAGTTGTCCCCCTCTTATTCATTGGGATGAGTTTCTTTCACTGATTTAATTTCTGTCCAAACAATACAGTAAATCATGTTTACACACCTGGAAAGAAGTTTTCAGGACTGACTGAGGTGCATCTGCCCAGGAAAACTGAATGATAGACGAACAACTGGGTGTACCTAGAACATACATTACTTCAGTTAACCTCAACATCACATTTCACCACAGAGAAACAGGTACAAGCATCATGAATTGATTGTGTTTGTACAACATGAACAGTATATGTGTGTGACTGTGGTGGCTTACGTCAGGGGAAATACCCGCCCAGACTCTCTCAAATCGACCCACCAGCTTTGCTTGGGAGAAGTCGATATCTGTTCAGAACAAGCAAGACACGTCAAGCAGAGAAGGGTGACCACACAATAATTACTGGATTATGGAATTAACTAGTGAAATAACTGTGATAACATATGACACTGAGTAAATCATTTTTATGTAAAATACTTCACTGTAGTTGATGTATGTGTCGTATTTGGAAGCTCTTCAGTGATTTTTCATAAAGCTGGTGGTAAATGTCACTAAGCTTGTATGACATTGATGTTTTGTTTTTTTAGTGGTTAGCTTGGAGGCAAAACTTTGTATTACTTTATTCTGACTGCCTTCTCATGAAATATTGTCAGCTTCCCATGACCAGATGATTATGGAAAGAATTTCCCCAGTCATTAGGCTCTACAAATCACATTCAGATGCCCATGGGGTGGAAAAAAGGGCATGGCAAACCATGGCAAACGGCAAAAAACGAGAAAAAAACAGGAAATTCCAATTTATTTAAGATTTTGCCTCTTTTTGCTCTTAAAGGGGAACACCACCTAAATTAAGAATTACAACATGTCATTTCAAAGGCCTCGGAAAGTTCAACCAATATTTGTGAACATGAGCCACTCTCTCTCTCAAAGCCAGAAACCAGAGGAGGAAGTCTCAAACTTGTGATGTCATATATTACAAAGATTGGAGCTGTATCATAGATAATAAATGGCCCCAGTTAATTAGACCTAAATGCACACACATTTGGATTCATTGACCGTTCACCAAAAATCCACCCCCAAACACTGTCTGTCGAATAAAAACTCAGCAGCTGTAACTCGACATGATGGCTGGTCTGTCAAGTTTTAGATTTCTAGATAAGCTGTGGGATGAAACAGTGTGTGTGGGACAGTAGCAAGAGCTAGTTATACTCAGTATCCAGAGAGATCGAAGGATGGAAGGTGGTGTTTTTGTTTCTGGCCTTTACAAAACCAAAAAACCAAGTGTAAGGTAATGAATAAACAACGGGTTTATCTGCTCTTACAAAAGCAGTCTGCATTAGCCTTTTAGCACAATATAATGCATGTATCCATCAAGTGCATATTTAAAACCCTTCTGCATGGTTCTTGTTCCAAAAATAATTAGCTAGAAATAATACAGTCATCCAGAGACAGTAGTTACTTCAACCGTGGACAAAATCCACAGTTGTTGTCTGAAAATGAGAAACCTGCTTTCGTCTACCTCTGTCTGAAATTAAGTATCCATTGTTTCAGAACAATTGCTGTAGATTTTCAGTGGTAAATCTACGACTATTATCACTGTAACTCCTGCTGTACTAAACTAAAAGGTGTAGCCACAGTAACTAACGGTGCAGGGCTCACCAAATGATCGGTCGGTCCTGGTTTGATGCACGGACGTATAAAGGAAACTGGATACATTGTCAGAGGCGGAGCTCAGTGTATCCCAATAAAAGTTGCTCAGTGGCCCATGAGGCCAAAAAGTTGCTCTTAGGGAAGGTTCACCTAGAGGGTTTTCTTATGGTTAGGAAAAAAATGTGCTTTGGGTTAAAATGAATGAAATCACGATTCTAAAACAAGCAATTTCGTGGGGGTTTTAATGCTAACAAAATGTATCTACTGACTTTCAGGTGTCTCTTTTACAATGCAAGTCTATGGGAAAGTCTATGGTTTGATGTCACTTATATGAGCCCACCATTACACGGCCACATACAGTCTATAGGCACTTACATCTTTCAGTTGCTGGTGGATCTGTCCGGCAGCAGTTATGCTAAGTGGTGCAGCCAGTCTGCTGTCATTCATACTGCAAAAGAGCTTTGCCTCCTCAAAAGTCAGCTTCGGCTCTGTAACAAACCAAAACTCTGCTCCGTCGATGAAGATAGATGACTCATGGTGTCCACCTGAAAAGCACAACAAACACGCTCTAAAATCCTGACACATTTTAGACAGTGACATGTGACACCTTACACCCAACAATAGACATAAATTGACTCTATTAGAAGATTGTTAGAGAAAAGAAAAAGCTGAATAAAAGAAAATTTGGCCACCAATAGATCCAATTTACAGATTCAAAATATAATAATTATGACTTAACACAGAATCTGGAAGATTTGGTCCTTACCAGGATTGTACCACTCTGGGTTCTTGGGTGTCTTTCCTGTAAAGGGATTAACAAAGCATGAGATAGAAGCAACCAAAAACACAAGTACATGTATTTATAAGGCCACAAGGTTTTTAAACTACATGTTGAGAAATGTATTTCTTTAGTTGTGTCATATAAAACTGTACGAATACATCAACTACCGTCTGAATCACAGACAATTCTAGGGACATTAGAAATCCCTTTAACTACCGGTAAGCAGTCTTGATGAGACATGTTAGCTCTTCACAAACAAAAAACAATATTTTCTTTGTGCAAAATACACAGTATACACAATATATGTGTAGTCTTACCACGGGGTATTTGGCAGACCCACTCTAGACTGGCATCACAGTGAAACGGTGTGGCATAGAAAGGTGTGGGAGGTAAGTCGTGCAGCAGAGACACAAACAGGTGTTTCAAGGTGCTTCTTGTTGTCTAATGAGGACACAGATTGTTTACACAAACATTATCATCAAGGAAGTACACAAAAAAGCAGTTTCATATCTGTGGCATTGCAGATCTTGTTGCTCCCTGCAGTTCAGCGGCCGTTTAAGACAAGTATGTCTCTCTTTCTGATAACACAATCACTAACTGGGTCAACCTAAATGAGAGCAAAGTTCAGAGTCTGAGTGGAAAGACACAAAAGTAGTTCTTCAATGGAGGCAACAGCAAGAGAGAAACATAATAAACAAAGAAATTATCCTCCAGTCAGACTTGCTGTATGGCAAGTGACAATGTCCTCGTGATGTGAAAAAAACAAAGAGGAACAGCTGTTCTTGCCGGCTGTCTTTCTGGGGATTTTTGTTTCAAGACAGAATGAAAGCACTGAGTCAGAAGGGGCAGATTTCAGCTGTGTCTCTTCATGCGACTCCCACAAACAGATTAGCAAATGGCCTTGATTCACAAATCAAGCTGTACAGTATAGATAGCCAGATCTCACTGACTCCAAACTAAAAACATGTTTAAAAACAAGATAACAGAAAGACAGGAGATTATAACAAAAACATAACTGGGTACAGAGATGGTAATAAAGGCAAAATGAATGTTTATTTCTCCTTTAAAGCTACAGCTGGTCATATTTACTGAAACTGTCAATATATCTACACAATAATACGAGAGACAGATAGTCTGTAAAAAACACAAAACATGTTACTCCTCCTCGTAATGCCTGTTACAGTATTTGCCGGAGTCCACCACAGCTTAAGAAAAACAAAAAGTCAGACTCGAGGAGTCTCTAACGCAGCTGTCAATTGCTGCTCGTGACCTGTGTTCAAACTGTCAAACTAGACAGCGCTGATCAAATATGAATCTAGATTCTGTTACTGCATTGCCTATTTCCTTCAGATGTTTTCAGAAACACATTTTAGTGTACTGTTGAGCTGTAAAATGAGAATGTTTGCTCTGGCTGGTGGGTGCTGCTTTATTTTAGCTGATCACAAACTTTCACATTTTACAGCTAAACAGTACACTAAAATGTGTTTCTGAAAGCATTTGAGGTGAGAAATAGGCAATGCAGGAACAGAATCTAGATTCATATTTGAGCAGCGCTGCCTAGTTGTTGGTGCAGTGGTTAGCGTTGTCGCCTCACTGCAAGAGGGTTCCTGGTTCCAGGGGTTCGAACCCCAGGGTGGGGGAGCCCTTCTTTGCAGAGTTTGCATGTTTTCTCCAGGTACTCCAGCTTCCTCCCACAATCCAAAGACATGCAGGTTAATTGGTGACTCTAAATTGCCCATAGGTGTGAATATGAGCGTGAATGGTTGTCTGTCTCTATGTGTCAGCTGGGAGAGGCTCCAGCCCTGCTGTGACCCCTAACAGGGAAAGCAGTTACAGACAATGAATGAATGAATGCCTAGTGTGACAGTGTGACCGCAGCGGCTGAAAGTTGTGTTAGACTCCTCAGCTCTAACTGGTTGTTTTTCGTTCAACCATCGTCGATTCTAACAAATATTATAGGAAGCACTATGAGAAGGAACGTGATTTTTTTTTTTACAGATCATCTGTCTCATGAACTATTGTGGGAATGTAGCAACAGTTTTACCAAACATGACAAAGTTATTTCTATAAAAGTCACCACCTGTAGCTTTAAACTAAATTTGGTAGAATTAATCTAGCCAGCCCACCTTGAATGCAGTGCAGTCCCGACTGTAGGCATCATCCTCGTGGAAATCTTGGTGTAAAATTTCCATGGATACCTGTTGTTAAGACGTTGAATTAACATAATAACAGCAAAAAGTCAGTTCAAACTAGATATGTTGTGTTTGAGATATTAAAAGTGAATAATAAGAATTCACTGTCTTGAAATGAAATCACTATTATCAGTACTGTGTGTTGATGAAAGAATATTTCTTGAAAATCTCCAGAAGATCTCATACCAAAAATTACATCTTAAAAATGTATACCATATGACTTCTCACAGTGCCCTAGAGCTTATACTCACAGGCTGGTCGTCGCTCCACTGCCAGGAGCGATCGGCTGGGTTTCTCCTGTTCAGGCCGACCCAGAAGTACCGATTGTCACTGCAACAAGAACACCAGAGCAAACCACCATCACTCACGACACAAAATCAATTCTCTTTCAAAAAAAAGAAAAAAAAGTGTTGAGAAATTTTAAAAGGGACGTTGGCATTTTATTCTTAGATACAACAGTTTAAAATTGACTCACTGAACAAGTGTGAGCTGTGAGTCAGGAGATGATGTGTGTTTATTTCAAAGGAAAACTTTGCAAATCAATTAGTCATGGCGTGTCACCTTGAATTTGTGAAGAAAACCTTTTCTGGCATGCCTCCATGGAAAATGGTGAATATATTAATTCGTTAATCGACTGAGGTGTGTCTTTTACAACAGCAAAAATATATCCAACATCCACTTAAAAAGTCTCACACAAACCCAACTCTCATTTATCCAGTTGTATGCTCAGTACTCACATATGCATTTTTGCAGAACTGAAAGTGAAACGTATCTATGCTCTCTTCAAAGTCAGACTCCAATACTAAGATTTTTTAATACATCAAGTGTATATTGCAACAATTAATTTTAATTTGTTCATGTCAGAGTGCTACAAAATAAACCATGAGAAATACATTGATGCCAATAACAATTCAAAAAAGGAAAACAAACAGGACGAGTGTGCATGTGTGTATACCTGATGCTGTCTCTCATGATGCTGTGCAGGGCCCTCATCTCTCTGTTGTTCGTGAAGCTGGGCAGGTGAGCTCCCAGAGCCTGACAGAACCTCTCAGCTTCCTCCCACGAGCGCTTCCTGCTCAGCCTTTCCTCATGAAACACCTGACGAGGTGAAATAACAATTTACAACAGCTACTAAGACAGTGCCAGCAAAGCATCAGACTGGATTGTAGAGAAAATCAATTCAGTTCTTGGATCAATACAATAAGAAAAGACATGAGAAACACACAAAACAGATCATCGCTTTGATTGGTTCAATGCAGAAGCAGCCTTAGTAATAGATACTTAAGTTTTATTTTATATGATACTTTTTAATAAACTACAGTCTTCATCTGTTCCTACTTACTATTAGGTGCTGGAATGATGATGTTGTTAGATTTTTCAATATTGACACATTAGAACCAGAAATACTGTTCTCTTTATCCCGTGCATTCTTCTTCCTTGTGAAAATCTGCTGCCTACATTACCCACAAGGCAACTCAACCCCCAACAGTTCAGTCAGAGAGCTGGGTGTGTTGTGCTAGTAGCAGCAAAGATGCTCTACAGCAAAAGATGATGCATTGCAAGCTGCACCACTGGTATGAAATGATATTCATTTCCTGTCTCTGAAGTGAGCACGGTCCTCTTTCCCCGCATCCCCTTCCTTGTTTTGAAGTGTTGTGAACATCGTGTGGATAGATGAAAGCACATTCAAAACAATAAAAATAATGAAACACTACATACAGTGTGGTGCTGTAACAAAGAAAGGCCTTCTCCTGATTTGTCAGTCTGAAAAAAACATTTTAGGGTTGTGGCTTGTGAAAAATGGGTCCAATATTTACTTCAGTGACTATCGAGTGAAAGAATCGGTCATAATCTGTACTTGGGTTCACTTCACACATTGGAGTGAACAGACTCAGGACCTGCCACTAGTCTCCTAAAGGGGCAGGGCAGTGGTGAAACCCACATAACCCAGAAACAAGAGATGGCTCTAAAGTGTGCTGTCTCATTTCTTAACTGTCTCTGGTAGTGGCTAATGTAGCCTTGAGCCCTAGCCTGCAGCAGAGATGGGAGCAGGCTGCAGAAGTCTGGTAAGCTCCCTTCTTTCTAACTCTTTTTTTCCCTTCAAACTTGTTGTCTTCAACTCCAGCCAACGCTGGCCCAGATTACATAAACTTAAGGCAACATACTAGAGGGCTTTATACAACTTTTTGTCACACTATGCACTGTGCAGTAGCAGTAATACTTCCCAAGACCCATAAACAGACTTTGATGTGTAAAATTGACACTGTTCTCATTAACTCCTATGACAGCCATTAGTAACATTGTCAAACAATAGCAGAAAAAGTCTGTGTGACCACCGATGTTCTCACACACACACACACACACACACACACACACACACACACACACACACACACACACACACACCTTGTAGCAGTATTTAATGTCTGGTCTGGACACCCATCCATCAGGACAGGTTGCGTTGGGGTTTGGCTCTGGTTCAGGGGGCGGAGGTGGACTGAGGTCTTTTCTACAAATAGTGCCTGCCTTAAAAATGGTACAGTTCTTCACCTCCCACTTGCCCAAAGGTTTTGCAGTGGAAATCGCTGCACAGCCTCCAGGATGTTCTGAAATATGCACATAAACAAAACACAAGGAAGTTAAATCTACTGTGTGAAGTACATATGGTTATTTCCTTACCATGTCAGTTACATGTTTTTCAAAATATATTGTTAAATATATCTTAGTTAGTTTGACTTCAAGTTAAGAAAACTACAGTTTTAGTTTTTTGTTGGGGTGTTTTGTGGCTCTATATACAAAAGCATGGGCCTGTTGCTATTCCCCACATTCCTTTAAAGGGGACCGATTATATTTTACTGTATGTTGTGTCTTACATAGCGTTAGAGGGAAGGGTGTTCATATTCAGTGTCGCCAAAGTTTCAAATACATGTGCAGTAATCACTGTGAGCAAAGACCTCAGGCTTCAGACTGTTCTGAATACTCCATTTCCAACAGTTTTTTCTACTCTGGATACAGTATGATGCCATTAAGTATGACATTTCTGTGTATGGGCATCTGCTCCAGGCACACTATTTTAAGTGTTTACATTATGTAGCCCAGTGGTTCTCAACTGTGGGTCTAACTACATGTAGCTACATGCTAATGTCAGGGAAACATGCAAGCTTAGTTGCCGATGTTGTGAATTTCTCCTCGAGTTTAGATCATATTCCTGCTTGTTCATGTGTGGTTGTGTTTAGAAGCTTTTATTTGTGATTTTTAAGATAAAAAGTGCAGCTATTCTTCATTATTGTCATTCCCTGGCTAATGACAGTAAAGAGATACTGAGATATGGAAGACCCGGAAATGCTGATGAATGACAGCAGACTGTGCTTTCTAGGAGAGTAAATGTTGACTTTCAGACAGAGGGTGAATACAGGTGTTCTAGCACAGACAGTATGAGAAAAATAAAGTCATTAACCATGACTCCTTCAGTCATTTTACTAACCTGGTTCAAACCAGCCCCAGTTGGTGTAAGTAACCATACTCGGGGACCCATCCTCGCTCATCCACTGGTACTCCCCTGTGTTCTTAATGTCCTGCAGCCCAATCCAAAAATACTGAGTCTCATTGCTGATCTTCTCTCCAAGTAGACGGCTGATAAAGGCCTGCTCAAACCTGGAAAGAACAATCAGATATGACGATACAAGAAAGTATTCATGTGGGCGGCAACTGATGAGCGCCAGTGTGTATTTTTGATCAAGCAGTAGGGTCACCGGCTGAACAAACACCTACCTGTTTCTAATGGTGACGTTGCAGCGATCTTTGAAAGATACTTGTTTGGTGTTCACTTGATAACACGAGTTGCCGTGTCTCCTCCAACCCTGGGGATGGACAGCAGTGACACTTAGGCTACATTCAGTTTACAAGCAAACATCTGTCACTTTCATACTTATTCCTAGTTCTCATATTCATCCAGTCCTCTGTGACTGAGAGCAGTCAGATCAATATTCATGTGTTTTTCACCATCACAGTCCACTGTGATGGTTTCCTTTTTGCACCCACACATCTCTTTCATTTTGGCAGTAACTGCTAATATAGCTACAGATCTGCCTTGAGCCAATTTATGACTCATAAGTGGAGCAAATGTCATCTGACCTTTGAAAGACCTTAAAGCGTAATCCTTTAAATAAGCACATGCATGGCTACTCCATTCTTTTTCATGATTTCATGATTACTGCTGACGTATGCATGCAGCTCGAGAACAAGATGTTCTTGTGTAATAGGACAGATATCACTTGCAAATGTGATTAAAGAAAAGGATCGCATTGGACAAGAAAAGGCCTGCGGTGTGCCTGTAGTCTTTGAGTCTTGACCTAAATTACATGTCAATTGCAAACAAAATCAAAAAAACCAACGCGAAACACTGCAAGCTTCCATTGGAAAACCAGGTCATTTAGACAATACTCACATCTTCAAAGCGACATCCGGGCTGTGTCACTGATTCCTGGACCTTTCCTTTCTTCTGACACATAAAGGGTAGCCTCCGTGTGCAGTCCCCAACCTTCCAACCATGAGACTGTAGAGCATGGATACAAATTTGATTTTGCAGGCTTCATATAAACAAACTTGTCCACCCTTTGCACTTGCGGACTTCAGTTGTACTTGACGTATATACCGTCATCACGTAAAGTCTGCGAGGGAAGAGACTGCTGATTACTACATCTCTATATAACAGGCTACACCCTTTCAAAAACAAATGTTTGCAAATAAGGACAGGACTATTACTCAACAACTTGGGTATTACCGACAAGAAGACCTTCTTTTGTGTTTTTTGGCCATTTTTATTTATTTATGTATTGCCTATTTCACTGCACAGCCTGATAAGCTGCAATAATAAAATGTATTTTCATTCCCGCTACAGGCTATAGTTATACATATCTCTGTATCATAATGTGACTGAATATTCCCAGACTTCCCAGGAACGTGCCTGCAAAGTCTGTGAGTCTGCAAGTGCAGTGAAGTCCTAACATTTGGATTCAGCCTTAAACAGCAGATCATAAGAAGACAAAAAGCGAGCCACTCCATGCACAGGCCCAACACAAAAAGAATGGATGCAATGGGTGGGGTTACGAAAAAATGCATGCGCTCACACCCATTTCACTAACTCACTCACACACACACACCTCTCCAGAGTAGAAGACACAGCTGGTATCCAAAGTGGGCTGGACTGGTTGGTTTTGGTGCCAGTAGGTGAAAGTGACGGGTGCCTCGTCGATCCACTTGAAGACAGTGGGGTTCATGCCGCTACCAATCAGACCGATCCACACATCCAACAACTGGCCATCTAATGGACCATAACACACATATGAACATCAGTTTATGGTAATGTTGTAAATCAAGGCAGCGGTCTGGTGAAAGAAAATTTAGTATACTTTTAATTTACCTGCATGGAAGTTAGTGCTGATCATCTCTTTAGTATCAAAAGAGTGGAGGCTGGCTGGATAGCCTTTTCCTGCTCCCTCTGCGCTGTCACAGTGTATCTGGGCATCTGTAAAGTTTCCAGGTTTGTCCTTGACTAACTTGTAACACCAGCCATTCCATGGGACCCAACCATCTGCACACACTGTTTCTTTATATACGAAAGGCTCTGTAGAGAGGGAGCAGGACAGAGAGAGGCTGTAAGGGGGAAATCACTAATCTGACTCAAAGATATGTAGCAGATATGTAGATTTGTGGCATTTTGTTTTTTTAAATAAACGAACTCTATTTGTGTGTGTTTTATGCACTCTGGCACCTTATCTACATTCAAAGTACAAAAAAAATCCCAATGTGAATCACTTTATTTTCATTGTGAATTAGGAAGAGGTCGGCGGGACACCCTACCGCGGGCCAGATTTGGCCCATGGACTCTAAATTTCACTGCTGTACACTCATGGTCTTGTTTAAGTATGATTTATAAGAAATATAAAAGTGTGGACAGTGAGGGCAGCAGCACACCTACCTGTTTTTTCTGTGTGAGAGGTGCTGATGCTCTTCTTGCAGATGTATGGCAGCCGTTTGCTGCACGACTCAGATTCGTAGTTCTGTTTAGAGTTAAGTACTCCACAGTCTGACGCAGAAATCTGGGAGGTGGATGGCATTCCTGTCAAACACATTCCCACACACAATACATGAAGATAAAACCACACACTGATTGTGACAGCAGAGCAGAGGAGTGGCATTTACCTCTGGTATCTTTCTAGGTTTGGTTTATCAACGGTGTGTCACACAGAGAGGTGAAATAAAAGATTTGTTTGATGTTGCAATAACGGTTCAACACAATGCTGCTAGTAGCAACATTGACCTGTTGTAAATTATAGCAACCACAAAGAGCTCATATCGGCAGAGGGCCAGATGGCTGCAGTGTCCTTGACGTTCTCACTACAGTGTTAAATCGAACAACATCTTCCCTTTGAGAGGAAAAAAACAAACAGCAAACATATTACAATAGCTACAAGGCTTTATAAAGCCTTCCATTCAGTACTATTAATGAGTTATTCAGCAACAGTAACAATCCCAATGCCACACTGTGTCCAAAAACCAGGCACAATGAGCTTCTTTACAACACTGGCCTCATTGTTTCTCTGACTGACACTGAGTCTCAGTTTATAGAAGGGCGGTGACAACAGCAGATCACAACAGGATGCAGGGTTCTGGTATGATAGGAAAAGCAGGTGTTTCCAGTCGTAAATCAGGTTGCCAATTCATCGGAACCGTTGAGCTTAACCACTAACTGATTTAATATTTTTATATCAACGTGTTACCACAGGCACTCTCAGAAATCAGACAAAGCATAAAAGAAAAAAAAAGATATAACCATCATCACCTGTTTCCCAGAGCAGGACGGAGAGAGGGGAACCGTCTGACCACTGCCAGCCATGAGAAGTGTCTAACTGGTGAAGGCCGATCCACATCCTCTCAGGCATATTCTCAAGGCCCTCCAGCACTGCACAATGCAACATTCACATGACATGAGAGAAGTAAGGCATACATTAAAAATAAGGGAAATGATAAGTGTTAGTGAATCATCAAGATAATTTGGAATTGTGAAAACAACATAATGAAACACAAACACTGGAGAAGAGTGGAAGACTCGTGTAACAGTCAGGCATTAACTGGGACATAAGGAAGCATGGTCAGCCTGATAAAGGGAACTGGTGCTGCTGTAGTCACACCTTGATGTGGTTTTCAACTTCTCAAAACAAGTTAGTACGGTAGCTGAAGTGTCACAACTACAAGAAAGCAGTTGCAAAAGTTTCGTTCTCAAACAGCCAACAGCATCAGCTTAAGAACATGACATATCCTGGATGCAAGTCATGTCAAGAAATAACAGGTTGGACCACAGTGATGCAAGCTCTGCAAACAAAAGACACTGCTTTTGGTTTTAATATTCCCACAGAAGTGCCTATGACCCCACAACCCAGAGAAGACATTAGGGACTGAAACGCATCCTTGAGCTTACAAGACTGTTTAGTTTACTTTTTTAAACATTTCCACTGCTTTAACTTGTCTGAATAGTTTTCAGCTGATGTATCATAGGCATGAGAGTGGAAAAACCAACAGCCCAGTGAACAAGGTTTAAAAAAAGAAGGAAAAAAACACAAAGAACAAAAACATAAAAAGGGGTCTGTCTCAACATCCACACTTAGAACATTTGTATGAAGTCAAAGGCAACCTTGTGTGACAAATTTAGAGTAAATACCAACAAAACCACGCAGTATCCGTTTACATGTAGACTGCAAGTGTGCAGATGATCTGCAACACTTCTTCTCGGTGAGATCTAATGAGGTCATGCCAGCGCTCATGCAAACAGATGGTTCTCAGTCAGCCTAAGCTCACTTTTCTTCTACTTTGACATAAAGAACTACAACCAGGAACAATCAAATAATGAACGAACAATAAACAAATGAAAATGAAATGAAAACCACCCCTACAGAGGGCTGAATAAGAACAATATGCAAGTCATTACATGGAGCCATTTAGAAGTTGCACAGTTAATAAATAACTGAAACAAAACATTTTTGAAAACCTTAACTTTGTGTAAGGGAAAGCATTATATCATGTGATATAATGCCGATGATAACAGTCAATTTAATAAAATAATTTGTGATATTGTTCATATTGATAAAAATCTTGAATCACCTTTGTTTTGCTTGCCTGTTTGGGAATGAATAAAATAGATTTAGATGTATTATAGATCTCTTTCTGCTCTCATTCTGAAATAGTTTATCATCCAAGCAGAGGGGGGTCTTCAAATGAAACTATTTCCTTCAAAGTTCTCAAACAGTATATATATATCTATAATTTCTTGGCTTACAGAGTCGCAGGCCAGGTTATATATGTAGATTAGGATTTATTTTTAGCCATTATTCCTCTTTTAAAATCACTAATCAAAAATATCATCATCAAAGACTGTTGT
The DNA here is from genome assembly GCA_019142605.1 of Cephalopholis sonnerati. NCBI lineage: Eukaryota > Metazoa > Chordata > Actinopteri > Perciformes > Serranidae > Cephalopholis > Cephalopholis sonnerati. Next base: position 32,763,428 of record JAGQAX010000001.1, on the reverse strand, counting down.
AGTTGCCTTGTCAGCTTAATATTATTGCCGTTTTTTTATCGTTATACATGTTGTAAATGTGTGTGTTAAGAAACCATTTGATTGTGCTGATGCTGAATCCAATGTGTCCAACACAGAGCTGACGACTTTGACTTCTTGGTGATATTTGATGGCTTACAGGTGGAGAAGAAACAGATTAATCAAAGAAGGCGCAGAAAATGTAACAAATAGTAAACTAGTCTTACAGGTTTTGGAGTGGAGATCTTCGGGCCTTGTCACACTGAACAGATCAGCTCCCTGACTACGACATGAATCCAGAGCCTCATGCCAGGTCACCGCGGCACTGGAAACAAACTCATAGCATGACTCCCCTTCCGGCCCGGCAAACAGAGTCTGGCAACTCTCCTCTGCAAGGTCAAAGAGACAGCGTCAGCGTCAGTGTGAGATTCTAAACATGGCATTTGGTTGTCTTGATGCCGGATGTAATTTATCCTGATTTATTACGAGGAAAAATAGATTATGAAGTGAAAATAGCTGGCACATAACAGCTTCTAATAGAAATTTTGGATTATTAATGTCATGACTGGGTCCTGGAAAACATCCAGCCATGCAAGGGAAATGCAATCATTTTAAAAATCAGCTGCTGAACGTCTCAATTGTCAACGTTTTGTCAAGTAAAACAGACAAAAATCATGAAGCTTATAATAATATAATACAACATGCCAGGTGTTAGACAGTGTCCGCTCTTTTTGTCTTGGTCATAGTCTGATGTTGTGGCACACCAGGACAGTTCAGGGACATCTGCATCTGGGAGGCACCCGTGATACCAGCTGCCGTTGTACTTGAAGGGAAACACACAGGGAGAGCCAGCAGAGTTCCCACCGGTGGTGTGGACAACTGCACAAAGAGGATACGTGAGAAAAGAGCAAAGTCAAAGACCTGTTACACGCCTCTGGCATGGGTGTCATTTCCAAGAAAAACAAACATGTTAGGACAGTGATTTCTTAAAAGTGAAGTTTGGTGTCTTGTGACATACATCAAACCACTTTTTCCTTTTTCTCACACCACACCAACACACACTTGGCACATAATGTCATGACATGAGACATCAGTGAATGAAGGGTGTTTTCACATTTAATCCTTTTTAAACAAACCAAACTCAGTCCTATTAAAGTACACCAAAAAGTGGACCAACAGAAAAGGGACTCTGGTTTTCTTTCTAGTCAACTTCAGCTCTGATGGGGCCTCAGTCAGTCCTCTTTCTGTTCATACTGACATAGTTTTGTTTATAACTTTGACGTGGCACTGCAGTGCAGTTATGAAGCCCCTCGCTTTCAGATGACCTTAAAATTGGAGGGAAACATTCGTGTTTCTGTGCTGTAGACTGTTGCCATTTGATGTATTCTACATTCCACATCTGGAGACGTGCAGTATCTTCCGTGGACCAAACTACTCCTTGTCTTGCGTCCTTGCAAGCGTTACAAGCCGACGTGGTTTGGTCTGTCGTCTGTGTTTTCAAGTGTCCCAGTGCAACAGCATGTGATCTAGAGGGCTACATACAATGACAAAGAGCAAATCAAACCTTGAGCGCTTTGTGTTCACAAGGCACAGGTTAAGTGAACTGCAACGTGGACTTGAAGCAAACCAAACTCAGACCACCTTTGGTTCGCTTCAGAGGGGTTTGAGTCCTCTTCGAGTGTTCAGATATATGCAAAAAATGCTGAGTCACTGCTCTGAGTCAGTTTAGAGGGCTGAAAAGGACCAAATGTGAAAACACCCTAAGATGAGAGGACAGTCTTCTTTAGAGATCTTGAAGGTATCACTGGTGCAGTAATTCGGTCTCCATCATCAACAGTTTTGGAGATATCTTCAAGTTAAACATCTCTTAACTCGAACATTCAGTTCCACTACAACTTCCCTGCCAAACTCAAACATTCTCTCTAATGTGGTTAAAATATTTGGTGCTGGCCATGAGTTATCAAAATACTACTCCCTATTGCTTAAAAATTTTGGCAGTCAGGTTGCTGATATTAAATCAGCCTGGAAGAATGATCTTAACCAAACATTCACAGAGCAGGAATGGAACAACATTTTCAAGAACAGTAAGAAAACATCACGGGGACTTAGAACGAGACTAGTGCAGTTTAAAATTATAGACAGGATAAACTGGTCCTCCTCAAGGTTATTTAGGGTGAAATTAAGAGACAGCCCACTTTGCTTGAGATGTGATGAGCGTTGGCACACTCCTCCACATGTTGTGATCCTGTCCTGTCACACAAGAATTCTGCTGGTTTGTTCTGGGTGATCCTGTCCCTGTAAGACCCCTGTCTGCACCCCAGGCAGACTGGGCCCAGACATCCCTCATGCTGGGGAGGAAGCGTATTGTAACAGAATGGAGGGTGATCACCTTACCACCAGCCAGGGTGTGGTTCTCTCAGCTGGGTATTGTGGCTGCACACGAGGGCCTCTCCTTTAGGCTTATAAATCAGGTGGATAAATACTACGCTAAGTGGGCGAATTACATCCTTCCTGATGTAACTACATGATAACATACTGGCTCAAATCCTTAACAATTATTCAGAAATTTGTCATTCAACATTCAGTTATTTTCACGTCTGCCAATAATTATTTAATTCCTTTAATATTTTTTTATTTATCTATTTTTATTTTTCAGTATTGTTAATTTCCTTTCAGTCAGTTTGTCTCAGCTTGTTTTCTGTCTAACTATACAGCTGCGTAACCTCTTCAGTCCTTGTACCCTGTTTTTACAGACTTATATGGCCATATGATGCATCCCATTTGATGCTGTTTTATTCTATTCAAAATGAAACAATGAAAATAGCTGATTATAAAAAAGTACTATCAAAGGTATGATTTTAAGACCATTAAAAAATACAGACGCCCCTCTGCAATATTCTGTGCAATATTTCTATTTTTTATTCTAATATTTAATTTAATTCATTAATTTATTTTTATCTTACGTACTAGTATTAAACACTGTAGCATAATGCACATTATTTTTTTATTTTAATGCAGATTTGATTTATCTTTATTTTATTTATTGCTTTATATTTACACACTTTTTTTCATACTTTTATTCTTCTTATAACTCTCTGTTCTTTACATCGGAGCAACTGTAACAAATCATAATTTCCCCTAGGGGATCAATAAAGTATTTCTGATTCTGAATTTCAATTACAGTGAAACAGAGATGCTGTAATGACATTATATATTACTAATATAACAATAATACAAGTATAAAAAAATAGCTTTGCCCCTGTTTGAGAGTACAGTAATATGATATCATGAGTGTTGTCTTTTCCTGCTTTAAAAAGGCGCATTACAGTAAAGTGATGTAATTTTCTAGCAGTTCTGGCTGTTCTATTATTTGCCTTTATCCACTGCATCATTACATCCACTAACAATCTAACTGTGTAAATATTTTGTAAAAGCATCAATAGACAACCCTACAATATCTCTGCAATATCGTAATTAAGGTATTAGGTAGAAAATATTGTGATACATAATTTTCTCCTTATTGCCCAGCCCTAATTGCCACAAATAACTATCTTGACTTCTTCCCACTACAAAAGCAGTGTATTAGCAACATAATTTCATTCAACTGTCAGTCCACTCCCACGTACACATTACCTCTGTTCCTGCCTACTGATGAGTCAGTAACCGCCGCAGCAACAGGTGCCACCAGGTCCTCTGGCAAGAAGGGCAATTATTTCCTATCTATGAATGATTCAATATGCCATAAGTGTTTAAACCCAGCAAGACTTGTCTAAACAGGCTAACTTTTTATTAGGCACATGGCATTGTAAGCTAGATATCATGCACCTCACCCTGACACCAGATCTTGTATGTTGTATAAAAGAAATGACTATAAAGGAGAAAATAACATTTTATAACAAACATGTAACGCATGAGCAAAATGAGAAGTTAAAATCAAGTGCAGAAAATCTATTCATAGAAGACGTTAAAGGTATGTGAAAGCTCCTTCATGTCAGTCTGGATCATCTTTGTTGGTGCATTTTTATATTTATGATTTATCATAAGGAAAGCATTCGCTGTTCGCACCCATGTTCAGTGTCCTCTGGATATACATTTAATTATGTAAGACATTTTAAACTTTAATTCCTGCTTCATGCAAGTTTTGTTTTTCTGACAGTCATGGATACAGACATCAGCTTACACATTTCAGCAAAAAATTGCTGAAATGACAAATTATTTGGATTATAAAGATAAATTATTTTAAAGAAAATTCATGTCACTTAATGCCACTTAGCTCTTACAAATGCAAATCTACAAAAAAAGAAAAAAAGTTATCAAACACAGCACATACTACTACTTTTATTGGAAAAATGTGCTGTGTAAAAACCTATTACTAACACCCAAACCTTCTCTTTCTACTCTTATAGGTACTTATGAATGTTATGTTATGAAAACATAAGGCTATTGTACTTCCTGACATCTTCTCATATTGGACAAGTTGCAGGTGTTTGCCCTGACGGAGTCATGCAGTGTGCCATATCCACAAAGCAAAAGTGAAAGCCAGCTTTTCTATTGCACTGCGCCACACAGTCCCTCTGCATACGCACTATCATTTAGCACCCCCAATGGAATTCCCCAGAAATTCTAATGGCACAGTTTTAAAACTCAAATAAACAGCTTTCAGAGACAGGTATTTTCCTTAACCAGGATTTTTTTGACACACCGTGTTGTTGGCAAGCGTAAAGGAGTAATAATTCATAGGAATGAAGATTACCAACCAGTCAGGTTCTGTTTAAAATGCGCAAGAACCTGTTTGATCATGTGAGACGAAGGCCAACGGAGGTAACACCTCTATATACAGTACAAGGGTGTAACTTAGGTTTACAAGGTTCAATGGAGGAAGTGGATCATTTCTAGTGTGTTACACTGACAGACATAAAATGAGCTTCATTTTTTCTCTATTATTACACTCAACACAAACTGAATTCGATACAGCTTTCATTTCTTGACTGATATTTTCCCCAAGCATTAGCCAGTCCTCAGAGCTCCATAATGGACATCATAAAGCACTCACTTTTTTGCAGCTCGACAGTATGCAAGCATTTCTCTCTCAGATAAAACAAAATAAAACCACACTCACCACGGTACAGCCTCTGGCAGATGCTGTCCTGGGATCCTCCTCTTACCCAAGTATCATTAGTGTCCCGTTTGGCGGCGACTTTGCCATCGCTGACCGCCAGGCCCATTTCATAAACAGTGTAAACAGCCCCATCCAGGCAACGCCACCGCAGCAGGATGTTGTCGCCACAGTCGACCAGGGATAATGCCTTGGAGCGGACGTCTAAAGCCAAGCAGAGGGACGTGTGTGTATGGAAGAGCCGGTGACCTGAACCCCACTTCCACAGCTGGGACTTGCTTTTTGGGTCACAGGAGGCAAGAGTCAAGTCTGATGAAGCCCCTGTGCCCAGGCACTGCCCTGTGCTCGAGTGCTGGATGGTGAAAGCATCTTCATCTATGATGATGAGACAGACACACAGAAGAGTTTAAAAAATGGCTGACCTCCACCTGTTTGTTGCTGTGCTCTTAAGATCTAGACTGGGCTCTGATATGGGTTTCCAGGCCTGTCTTTTTGAGCCACACTGGAAAAATCACAGACAAAAATCTCTGACAAAACAAAATTGCTCAAACTACTCATAGTTGACAATTACAGTGGCTACAATTGAGTACACTGAGATAATCTCCTCTGTACTATTTTGGAGAGGGGGTTGCAGGGAATTTGGGTGTTTAAAAAATTGTTGGTCATTTTCTTATTTCCTGTCTTTTATTTCTTTCATATTGCAAAGAGATTGCCAAAGAGATAATGTAAATATTTGGAATAGAAGTTGCTCATTTGCTGCATTAAAGCTGGGCAAAATCCCAGATAAATGTATGACAGAAGATAAACATCTCTTTAAAGTACTGTTAACTGCTATTAAGAATGTAATCACAAAGAAATGGATGGAGAAACTGTCCACTATTTTAAGACTAAGATTTGAACAACATATAAAAGACTGGAAAGAACTGACTACAGTGTACATACACACAGTATATATTTTTTAAAAAGTCGCAATTGATGTTGATTTGGACTCATTTATTTACACTGGGCTACTTTTACAGACAAATAAGAAAATAAAAAAATTCCTGGCAGAGTGGAGAAGGCTTTGTGACAGTAATTGGATCTTCATATTAGGAAGGAAATTTTACATAAATCATTTAAGTAACTGCGCATTTACTCAAAGAAATAAAGAGTGGGCGGTAAGTATGGACTCATATGAACCCAGATCACAGCAAAATATGAAGCCAACAAATAAAAACTGTTGGCATATGGACAATACCTGACCACACAGGCTTTCTAAAACAGAAAACCATGTTATATTACAGCATCACAGTATAGTATTGTAGCCATCCAGGCTTCATTGGACTCTATGGAGAGTAAACAGTAGCTTAGCCTACACAGTGTGAGAGCAACACATGACTTACACAGAGCTACTCGGGGGAGGAGGGATGAGTATGCAGTTTGCTTGACCTGTCAGAATATGTTGAGGCATCAAACTCACATGAGGATGGAAACAATGTCAAACTGCTGACTATTTCAACTGAGAGTTGGTTTTTGTGTTTGCCTCCAGCACGTTTGAAGCTATTGTCCTCGGACTCATGTCGCGCTCCTCTGGGACAAAGTTTCCTTCAGCTAAGTCGAAAGTGAATGTCCCAAACAGCTTCGTCATGGCTGAAAACACGAAAAGTGACACAGAAATGAAAGCAAAGTGTCGGACTTACCTTTGACGTTAGCCTGCGAGCAAGTTCCCAAGAAAACAGTTGTGTCCAACACAGTCAACAAACAAAGGCAAAGTGTCGCTGTGGGTATTTTCAGCATGGTCACGGCTCAGTGTTTTTGTTGGATTCATAAAGAATCGGCCCTCCCGGAGAGTTGAGCTGTGAATATAGGCCGATCGATAACTGAACTCCACACCGAAAGTGATCAGATAACTAACCTAACCCAGTTCTCCCAACTGTCAGCTGTGTTATCCACAGTCCCGCTCCGACGGCGCCGTCAAGTTAACGTCACACACAGCGAGGGAAGCGACTTCCGGTCTAACGTCTAAAATAAAGTCGACAAACGGCTCATAAGGAAAGATATGGAGGCCCGTCACTGCCACTTATGACGCATTATGAAAATACAAATGTTAATTTTAAGACTAACCATGACCTACCAAGTCAAATATACGAAACCAAAATAGTAAGTAAATAGTAAATATTATAAAACATATGCATTAAAAAATTGCAATGCTAGTATTAAATCAATATTCACTTTACAATATTAATGATGACACACTAAGACAAAGTTATAATAATAGAAATCATAGAAATATATTTTTTAATTTCTATGGTTATACTAATCAAAATGGCTCACCAAGTCAAAAAATAAAATAAAATAAAAAATAAATAATGTAATATGAAGGCAAAATTATGACTCAAGTCAAAGTAAATAGGTAAATAAAGCAAACTTATAAAGCAGACTCACTGAGTGAAATAAATTATGAGACACAAAGTCAAAATTTATTATAAGTAAAAACGACGTGCTGGGTGAGGAAAATTATCAGACACAAAGTCAACGTTATCGATTATAAAATGATAAAAAATAATTAGTTACTTAATTATGGCTGCATTAATTTTTTGATTCTATTTAATCACATTCATTAAATACTAAATCAAACAAAAAAATAGATAGTATTCCATAATATTGACTTGACTTGACCAACTCAAAAAAATAAATAAATAAATAAATAAATCTGAAATACTATATCAAATTTAGGCTATGACTTGCTGAAAAAAAAAAAAAAAAAAAAAAGTAACTTATAACATGCTGAGTAACATAAATCACAATATACTAAGTCAAAGTTATTACTAAGTAAAACACGTATGCCTGCTTCAAAAATCTGGCTTTCTGAGTCAAATTAATATGGCTCCTGGCTATTAGGTAAATTATTTATTTATTTAATACTAAATCAAACAAAAAATAGATAGTATCTCATAATAATGACCAAACAATATCCTAGTCAAAATCATGTGACATTTAATCCAACTGAAGTCACTACGTAGCCTATTACTCACTCAATAATTTATGCCTGCATTAAAATTCTGACTTACTGAGTCAAATTAATGTGAGATAGACTAAGTCACATATTAACTACTAAATCAAACAAAAAAAGTCTCATATTGACTTGCTAAGTAAAAAAAAATCTGAAACACTCAGAATCAAAATCAAGCTATGGCTTGCTAAGTAGAAAAAAATAAATATGAAAAGTCAAACTCATGAGACACAAAATCCAACCTGAGTCTTAGGTCAAGGAAATTATGAAATAGGCTACTTAATCAAAAGTATTAGGCTACTAAGTTATAAATTATGAGATAAAATTGAACAAGATGACAGTTTTGAATTATTAACATTTTGGCTTAGGCTATGTCATAATTTTGACTCATGTACTTCTTTAATGGTGAGTCTGTCAGAGCAGCATATTTCATACAGGTCAGGCCTGACACTGATTTTGAAGGCGGAATGACTGCTCTTCCGCCTTTGCCTTTGCATTGTGTTGCCCTTTGCGCTGGTGCCCACCCTTCACATTCCCAGAAAGCCCGGATCTTTTCTCCAATTACCCACTTCACGCCCACTCGGTTGTTTCCGTCAACTGAAACGCACGCGCGTCGTGTTTGTCACTCAGCAGCTGCAGTGGAGTGGAGGTGCAGCAGAGCATGATGGGATTCCTCTTGGAGCTCCTAATGGTTTTATTTGTAAACGTATCAGGTGAATTATTAATCACTTTACATCCTGATGTCAGATACTGTCAGACAAACGGTCAATAGCTGCATTTCTCTCTCATGTTTCCATTGTTAGGTGCTGCCAAACGCTGACACTTTTATTTAGGGCAGTCTAATGGCTCGGTGTGTCTTATTTAGATCAATTAATCGTTAGGGGATTATTATATTTTTACACAAAGGCCTAAAAACGTAGCACTGGTTCCACAGAGATTATAGGACTATCTCTTGTTTTATCTTGTCAGTTACTGGTTGACTATTGAAATGTGAAAAGACTGATTTTTATGAATAACATCAAAGAAACAAAGATAACTTATCTCATTTGAAGAAAGAGAAAAAACATTGACCTACTTTCCCTAATCCCTGTGTCAGAATTACAGGGACTACCTACCAGATTTTAAAGGAACACTGTAGGATTTAGTAGCACTTAGCAGCAACGACTGAAGATTGCAACTACTAGAAACTTCTCCTGGTTATTTCCTTCGGTGTTCATTGTTCAGGAGGTTTTGACTGGGAGCCGAATTATCCGCAGAGGTCTCTTCCTCTCCAAAACAAACAGACCAGTTAGTTAAAACCAGTTTAAAAACACTAAATAGTTTCATGTTACAAATCAGTGTGTCTCTGACAATGTTCGGCTTGTCAGATTGTGTATACTCACCTTTTTCCTAAACCAGACCTTCAGTAGGTTCTTACAAGGAACCAAAATATCAGCACAGGTCTCATCCTATCCAAAACAAATGGAACCAGTTATTTAAACCAGTAAACAAGAGGCAGAAGAAGACATACTTTATTTATCCGAAAGGGGAAATTCAGTTTTTTAACTCTGTTGTCAGGCTAGGAATGCAAACACATGCACAAACAGGACCTATACATGCAATAAATAGAGACGTCAGGGTGAGTGGGCTGCCTTGGACAAGTGCCAAGGCAGCCCACTGGGGGTTTGGTACCTTGCTTGGGGGCACCCCGGGCGTGCCATGAGTCAAACGGGCACCTCTCCAGCGACCAGTCCATGTTCCAGACAAGGACCTGAACCAGCAATCCTCTGGTTCCCGAGCCAAGTCCCCACAAACTGAGCTACTATCGCCCTGCTAATTTGTCTTAGATTACAGTAAATTGAATTTCACTGGGTTCTGAAGTGTTGGTCAGACAAAATCCCGTGTTTGAAGATACCACCTTAGGCCCTGAAAATACTGTGATGGGCATACACCCAAATAATTAAAGGATTGATCAAGAAAATAACAAATAATAGGCCGATTAATCAACAGTGACAACTATCAATGTTGTCAGCCTCAAGAGGGATTAATGCAATAGTCTCTCGTGACAAATAAAATGTGTGTGTCATGGAGAGGCTGCTAACTACAATGAACAACTGGAAGGCATGAAAGGCCCTCTCTAGAGCCAGTGCATGGTTTGTCCATTCTGGGCTTCTGTAGAAACATTGCGGTGCAACATGGTGAACTCTGTGGACCCGCTCCCTATGTAGATAAAAAAAACTCATTCTAAGGTGACAAAAACACAAATATCATTATTGTCAGGTGATTATACACTAAAGAAAACATACTTATTATATTATATTTCATTACAGCCAATATATCTTCCTAAATCCTACACACTGGACCTTTGATGGAGCCACTAAAAACTAAACATACAAGACCAAAGAGCAGTTTTGCTTCAAGTCTATCTGGCTGTTTTTGTCTTTTTATTGTCACTTTATTACTGTTCTATAAAAAAAGAAAACCTGACCTTTGATATGCCAATTTGTGGGAATCATGAAACACATCACTTTTAACGTCACTGTTGAGGACAGAGCACATTTTTCCATGAGGAGTGGCCATAATTAGATCATAAAAAAGTGAATGACCAAAACTGCAAAACAATTAAGGCTGAAAAGCTACAGTGGGTAACGATAAGTGCATGGTTAGATATTATTACTGTATGAATTCTTTGATCTCAGTTACTCTGTAATGAGGATGTTGCAGGAGGAAATAGCCCATTATTGGTCATTATTGGTCTTTTGTCCTACTAGATTAAAAAAAGTGAAGTAATTGACGAACCAAAAAGGGGAAATGTGCAGGGGATTTCACTGAGGATTTCCTCTATTCCTTTGACTCCTCTGTTACTCATACACCAAGACTCAGTGATGAAACGTCAACTGTTAGGCCTGACTTCAATTTATTGAAACGCATAGAAAACTGTGCAAAATACATCGAATAACTTGCTTTGCATGATCAGACAGAAGTGAACAAGAGAACAAATCCAGTTACACCTTACACATTTTCTGTTAGTTTTATACATACAAAAAACTCTTATCAATATACAGCATGTGTACTTAAAAAAATAAAATAAAAAAGTAATACTGACAACATCGCTGTACCACGTGTGCAGCTCCGACAGCTCCTGAATCCTGAATGAAATATACAAAATTACATCGCAAATATCACTGTACTTTCTATCCTGCCAGCGTCTTATTTATGAAGATTTTCTTTCAGCTTTTTGAATCCTGTGAGTAAAACCTCTCTTTATTATCCAAATAATTTTTCTTTAAGTACCGTTTACCAATTATAACTGATCAAATCCTCATAATTCAGGATGATAACAAACATCAAGTGTTCAGTACCCTTTTTAACAGGTTGAAAGCTCTCTAGCACGCCTTCTTCAACATTCTCATTTATGTGAACTTTGTTAGTTTATCAAATGCGGGCTCTTCCGTGTCAACACCACACATACCTTCACAAACATCTGTCACACTTAAATGTTTCAAATGAATGAAAACTATTGAGAGCAACTGGAATCCTTCAAACACATCCTCAAATTACAGACAGAAATATTTGCCGTCATCGTCTCACCACTGTCCTGAGGAGTCACAGCTTTACAGTGTCATGTGGCATTCATACCTGATGGCGAAGAACGGGAGGGCAACAGAGACCTTAAAGGAGTCATTGAGTGCTATTCTCCCGAGTGAGGCTCCAGGTCCGTGATCAACACATTTCCATCCGACTCTGTCGCCTGCGAGCTGGTTTGTCTGTAATAAGCGCTGCCGAGCGTGGGAAGACCACGAAAACGCGATGCGCTCCTTTTGTACACAAACCACAACGCTCCTGCCAGCAGAGCAAAGATCAGTACAGCCACCAGCACCGCGGCGGAGATGACACCATGATGTAGACCTGAAATACACAACATGATAGCTTTCATGTAGTCATGTTTTAATATGTGGTATGATGGATTACATGTATAGAGACATAAATACAGATACTGTGTAATTATATTGGCAGAAGTATTCAGAACCAGCAATATCCTACAGTACTCAACTACATATAAAAGTCCTCTATTCAAAACTTACTTCATATTAACAGCTAAATTTACTTATAAGAGCAGTGTGTACGATTCAGGGGGATTTAGTGACATCTAGTGGTGAGGACTGCATATTGCAATTACTATTGTCCTTAGGCTCACAAGGGCTACCTACTAAATTTTAAAGGAACACTTTTATTTAGTGACATCTAGCGGTGAGAATTGCAGATTGCAACCAGTTGAAACTTCTGCTTCGATTTCTTCAGTGTTCAGTGTTCAGGTAGTTTTTACTGGGAGCCAAATTATCTTCAGCGGTCTCTTCCTCTCAAAAACAAACAGACCCGATGATGGTTTCACATCGAAAATCAGTGTTTCTCCGACGTTGTTTGGCTCATAGCCCAGCACCTGCTAGTCTGTGCTTATTTTGTTGATAACTTTTTTTCCCCAACGTATTTTGATTGCGCCAAAGATGAAATTACATATATCCTGTTGTAGTGTTGGCGCTCATTTCATTTTACAGAGAGGAGTTTTGAAATAATAAGTTCACAGATGCAGAAAAACATCAACATGGACATGTCAACAAGACAAAAGATAGGTGTATTAAATGTGTATAAAGTAAATAAAGGGGGAAAAAAATTAAAAATAAGACAAATGAAAGTCTAGATCCAGGACCTCCTTGACCCCTTCTATTCCCTCATCCATGCCCCTTGTCTCACTCATAAACACATACTCAGAATGGGATATTGTAGAAGAGTGGTTACAACTCAGGAACTGTACTTTGTACAAGGTGTGATATGATAGGTTTTTTTGCTGGCAACTTAACATCCAGAGATTCAAAAGGTTTTTATCAGGAGTTGAATTACACACAGAGATCTTTTCCTCTCCAAAACAAACAAACCAAATGACTTTAACTGGTAGAAACACTGAATAAAACGGTTTCGTGTTAAAATATGAGTGTATTTCTGACAGTGCTCGCTGTGGAGGGGCTGCTAACTACAGTGGCTGATGTTTAAACACAAATGGCCCTATCTAGAGCCAGTCCCTATGTAGTAGATTTACACAGCTTATTCTAAGTTAATGAAAATTGACTATCCTGATTTTTAGGAAATAATACACAAAAGAAAAATACTATATTATATTATACTCTGCCAATATATCCCCCTAAATCCTACACACTGGACCCTTTAAAGAATCAAAAATAAAAGTATTCATTGTGCAGTAAAATGTTCCCTTAATGTGTTTAACTATTATATATGATGTTTTTGGATTCATCACTGCTGCATTAATGTGTATGTTGCATTTTACTGCTGTAGATGTTTAAGGTTGTGCTCATTTTAACTCCTTTATATACTGTTGGGTAGTTTTACCTACAGCAATGCATCATATTCTCTAAGATCATCATATGCTTGTAGCATCACTGTCCTGCGAGAATTTCTAACAGAAAAAAAATCCCTGTTTTCAGCTTTGTGACGATGCGTTTTCCAGCTGATCCAAGAGGGTTTGTTTATCTTACAAGCAGGAACAATTTCTCAATCCATAAAGGAACATTTCATTCTTCGGTTTATCACAAACATTTAAAATCAAAATCACCAAATTTGTAAATATATGTTTTCTAAAGACAGAAAAAGTAAAGTAAAATTTGTGATCTGAAAAGTAACTAAAGCTGTCAGACGAATGTAGTGAAAAAAAGAGTAGCAATATTTGCCAAGTATCAAGTGAATTTGTAATGAAGTACAGGACTCAAGTTTTTCACCACTGTGCATTTGTACCATGCATCACCAGATTGCAGATGATGTAAATGCTGAATCACTCTCACCATGTTTAATTATACAGTGTATGCTCACTGAGCTTGTAGCTGACCAAATGTGAAACAACGTGCTCATACTTATGGCACCTAACCAAAATGTAAATCATTCAAATTAAAGTGCACTTTACCATTTAGCGGTTCCACTTCAACCTCAGTAGCTACATCTGCAAAAGAACACATACAGTGAAGTTCAATACAACTTATCATGTATCATCTTGGGTATTCAGACCACATGCTATGACCAGAGAAGAAAATCAATACTGACATTACTTCTTGAAACCTCATCGCTGTGAAATCTGATCTTGTTCAAAAATGGTGCAGCCACATTCATCAAAAAAATCAGTTTAAAAATTGTATTTTAACCTTAGTTTCCCAAACAGTGTTCCCAGCTATGTTGTCCACCTTGTATCTGTGTGCAACTCTGGAACTGCAAAGCCTATTGTAGCTCTGAGCTTTCTGTGGCAAGCACTGACTTGGTTTTCAGTGTCTACAGTAATGAAGTATAACTTTGTAGATGAGAGCCCCTCTATCCTGAATAAATAAACACAAATCTTACTGCACACAGTGCCAAATACAAAGGCTGGGTTGAAGTATCTCCCAGGCCTGTTTTGGAAAATTTTATAAAAGATTAGTGATTTTTTTTTTGTCCACTTTAGTTTGGGTAGTGGCCTGTGTCTGTTGTTCGGTGCTTGGTATGTAATGTGCAGGAAGTTTATTGGAGCTTTATCACTAAAACACTGATAAAGATCAAACAAAAAAACAAAAGTTGTGTGCTGGAAAACCAAAAAAAATGACCTGAAAGATGCTGGAATGTTCTGCAGAGTGATAATTATCTGTGGGTTCGTTTTTATTTATTTTTTTATTTAACCTTTACTTAACTAAGAAGTCCCACTTAGATTGAAAAATCTCTTTTACAAAGAGACCTGCCCAAGACAGCAGCCAAGTAAAACACATTTATAATGCAACAAATACAACATACAAAACAAAAATCCACAATAAAACAACAACTATTCAAACACAGTCGCCTCTCAAGAAAAACAAGCACATGTTTCTGTCACCGCATTCCTTATGATGCCCTTAAATTCATCACTGGATGTAAGTGTTTCCAATTTTAGATCGTTTTGAGGATTGTTCCATATCCAAGGTGCAAAGGAGGAAAATGCAGTTTTCCCCAGTTCATGACTACAACCAAACCTTTTCACATACAAGTGGTCCTGTGATAAATTGTTGATATAAAACTACTGATTGTAAACCACTTTAAATTCTGTGGATATGATTATTTGAACAGCTATGCAACTGTTCCTTGGTCCCTAACTGAAGTGAATAAGGTCTTTGCATTTGTGGCTCTCAGCTGATCTTGTTTATACTCAACATTTTTAATCCACACATAACTTACTGCTAATCCTTCCTAATTTGTTTTCTCTTTTTTATTTCAACCCTGTGGCATTATTACCTGGGTAAAAAGTTTAGATTTAGCAGACCAACAGCTTAGAGAAGGCCAAAAAATATTCCAAAAGGTTGTATGAGTCCAATACAGAAGACCCAACCTTCTTTATCATGGCCCCTTATTCAGCTTACCTGAGATGGTTTTGCAGACGAAGCCGAGCCGCTCGGTGCACTGTGATAGGTGCCACCCACCGTCAACCACCCTGGTAGTGACACAGGATTCAGAAGTCAGCAGCTTGGGGTCTGGGGCTTTGTTGACCCAGTTGGTGTAGTCCATTGGTGAACCATCCACCCAGGCCAGAGAATCAGCTAAAAGCAGAAGCAATTATTTAATAAAATGGGACTGCAGGGGACTGTGAACATCTGAAGGGTACGAGAGATTCTTACTGTCAATGTTGAAGTACATCCCCAACCACACAGTGTGGTGAAGGAACCCTGACGACCACAGCTGCTCCAGAACAAAACGGTTCTCTGTCTCACTCTCAATGGTCAGGACATCTGAGGTGTTGACTGGAAAGTGACAGCAGCACAAAACTCAAAATTACTGTGCAGTTTAAAGGAGTAGTTCAATATTTTAAGGGAAAATGTTTATTCACTTTACTGCTGTCTTTGACGAGAAGTTTGATACCAACCTCGTGTTAGTGGAGTAAATATGGAGCTACAGCCAGCAGAATGATAGCTTAGCCTAGAGACTGGAAACCACAGATATATATATCTACGCTGGAAACAGCAGGAAACAACTAGCCTGGCCTTATTCAGATAGTAAAATGTGCCTTCATGATAAGTTCACAATGTTCTTACACTTGACTTGTTTCACACACAGAGATGCAGAATATGTTAAAGGTGGGTCAAATAATACATTATTAATGAGGAAAATATTAATTACATTCTGTAAAATGTGAACATAGCAGAAAGCAAAGCAGAGCTGCAGAGATTCTGTCGAGCAGGCATGAGCAGAAATGAAACTTTAGTACTTTTTTTAGAAGTTAGAAGTTTAGTTACGTTTCCTCTGTTTAGTTTAACATCTGTTAAACAAGACACAATATTTGCTGCAGTGACATTAGTGCCCGTACTGCATTACCTTCCGCAAACAACTGCTCGCTTCTCTAATTTACTAAATTTGTAAATAGCGGTGACCCATGTACAGGCGCACCCGGCTTTTAAAGGGACCTGGAGATTTAACTCTGATAGGCTGAATTCATGTTAGGCCCAAAACACACCTATAATCCAGGGGCACGGCTTGGCTGCTGACCCTGTGCTTCTCTCTTGCCTCACATCCATTACACTCACAGTTTGAGCTGCTCCCACCTGGGCGTTGATTTAGGGTCCCGAGAGCCAGTCGGAACATATATAAATTCTTTCTTCTTTATGCCCTATTGCCTATTTACACTATTGTATCATACACATTGTTAAATTGTATGTTTTAATGGTGCATTGTGTTGTGTGTTTGTCTGCACCTTTGATTTCTGAGAGAAGCCAGTAATATAGTAGTAATAATAAAGTAATCTATCTAATTGATTAAGGGATTAAATAAGACTTTTCGCTCCTTGTACCTTAATTTGCATCCAGATTATGCGCCGTTTAGTAAGCAAAAGTGTTTTGACACTCCCTGAATGAACTTCAGACCATGCTCTATAGACTGTTTGAATAGGGTCCATAATTTGTAAATTAGCGAGCTGTGATTCTAGTAGCCGTTCCCCCGCTTCCAGTCTTTATGCTAAGGTAAGCTAACTAGTTGCTGATGTGGCTTTACTGCACTATTCCCTTAACTATTCCCTTAAAAACAAATTTACTGAGAAAGTACCAAGTAAAACACTGTAAATTGAAAGCACCAAAGTGTAAAGTATATGACCTTGGGCCTTTTTATCTATTTCCTCTAAGTGGTGTTTCTAATTAAAAGCCCAACCACAGTTTTCTACAGGCTGGTGCTTCTTAGTGCAGCTCCTCCATTTGACCTGTAGGGGGAGTATGTATCCATTGTGCAGACCAGAGTGAAAAAGCAGCCAGTTCTTTCATCTATTTTTCCAGTTATCTTAATGATATCATTGTCACCTGGACAGAAATTACACAGAACCTGGCTACAAAGGTCACATATAACCAGAATCACACCTCATGTATCCCTACCTTTCTGCCTGCAGTGCTCTCTCGACTCTTCAAATGTAAGTTTCTGCACCACAGGCTCAAAGTTGTAACAGCCATGTCCGAATTTCACCCACGTGGAGGGACACGCCACCTCATATGAGATAAATGGTTTACTGCCTGTGAGAGAGAGAGAGAGCAGGAGAAAGGCAGAGAATCATGAGTAACAGAAACCCAGCAGCTGAAGAGATGCGGTGTCGAGTGCTCAGATTTTCCAGCTTGACTGAACTAACACTGACTTGGTGGGTGAACATGACACAGGGCTCCTGGTAGCAGAGTTTCACAGTCAGCTCTCCGCCAGCCTCCGCTTACGTCCATGTACACACACTCTCCCGTCACAAAGTCGTCATCATCGTCGGCTGCGTCCCAGTGTGTGTACACCGTGTCACTGCCATCTGACCACTGATAATTAATGCCGTTCTGTAAGAAGCACAGTCACCAACGTGTCAGTCATGAAGTCACACTTGTGATGGCACCCTCTGACAGAAACACTCAACACTTGTTTCACATGGACGTCTGACTGTGCTGTCCTTCACTGTATTACATCTTTTTCATGCATGCTAACATTAGTTTATTATATCAAACTATTGAACTGGTGCTGTGTGTGGCTGCTTAACACGATACACTGTCACTGGTGTGGACTATGTCACTGTTTTCACTGCGTGTTTAATTTCCAATATTTAAGTTTTATTTAAAGATAAAGAAATCTTCACAACTCACTCACAATTATTGGTTTTTGATTGTGCTTATTAAATACGGTATCCTTGGTTTGTTTTTGTAGTTTCAAAGCATTACAAAATCTTAAACTCAAATCAAAACCTTAACAAAAGGTAATGTCTCATGCTGTGGTTAAGGACGTGTTTGTTTTGGAGGGAGATTCCAGCTACTAATTCACCAGAAGTGAAACACACTCAGTGTTCTACAGTATAATGATTCAACATGACTCGCACCGGTTATAATGATTACTAAACTATGACAAATACTCGACACTGTTAGTATTGAACTAGGATGGTTGCTATATTAATGAGTGCGATGAAATTCAAAAGAACAGAATCACTATAGATGGTTAATGAGACAGAAAATGAACAAGATCAGGCAAGACAAAAGCAAAAAAGAAATACATAAAAGGCTGCAGGGAGGGAATCGGCTCCCTCACTTCCTATGTTCATTTCTCTCCATGACTAAGACATTCCATGGGGGCTCAGCGATACTTGAATCCAAATGTTAGGGCTCTGGCTTTCTGCTGGGAAAGCACATGCCTATGGATGGAATACCTCCACATGGGCAGAAGGCCAGGGGAAAAACCCCAGAGGCATGTGCGACAACTGTGACTAGCCGTCAGTGGGCATCTATGTATAATAAAATCATTTAAAGATGTATATTTTAGGGACCTATTGTAACACTTTCCTTTGTACTTTAGACCCATGGGTAACATGTTTCCTCTTATTAAGATTTAGTTACAGGCTATTTTGCTTTCATTGGAATATTTCTCTGTGTGTTTTAACTGAAAAATAATTTAAAAGCTTCAAATTTTCCATTTTGTAGCAAGCAAGTCTGATCAGGTGGTACACTGTGATACTGTAGAGGACAAAAACAGAGATACTCGATATATATATTGTGAATTGCCAGGATTATTTAAGTGTTTAGCTATCTACACGATGGTGTGGGATAGAAAACTGGCTGCCACACTTGCCAGTTTGAGGATGCAGATGACATGCTGACATGCACAAATGGAGATTTTGGTGAAGAAATTATGACAAAAAGCCCATGAAAAGGATTCAAATACCATTTAAAACATGCAGATGTGTATTCTCTGCATGCTCATTAATCAATATTAAAGGAATAGTTTTGGGAAATACTTTTGTTCGTTTTCTAGACGAGAGTTAGATGAAATCTGACTCTCATGTCTGTCAGTTAAATATAAAGCTAGATCAGTAGATGGTTAGCTCCACTTAACATTAAGACTGAGAGCAAGGGGAAACAGCGAGCTTGGCTTGGTTCAAAGGTTTGAAAATCTGTCCACCACACAGACTGTATAAACCCCAGATGACCATACACAGATCAGAGGGTGAAGCTTTGGATGAGCAGGTGATCATGAGGTGATGCCTGTCACTCAAAGTGGCCACTCCCTTAATCATGCATAAATTTAAACCTTAATAAAATATAAACAGGTGAGTTATATTAAAAAAAATCCACTGCAAAGTTGTCAAGAACAGGGAAATTAGCTACAGAGACTGACATTGTTTTTGCAGCCGGCTGTAGACATGTTTATTTCTGCTGTAAAGTTGGGCATTATAACATGGATGTCTATGGGGACTGACTCGCTTTTGGAGTCAGCCTCAAGAGGGCCATTTAGGGAACTTTGGCACTTCCAAACTGGCTTCATTTTTCAGCCCTAGAGGTGGCCGCCAGACCCCCAGAACGCCACTCAGCCTTACTTCCATTTTTTCCCAGTAGACACTTGTGGTGTTGCAGCGAAAAAAGTAGCTAGAAACTTTTTGGCGTTTCTGCCAGGCAAGCAATTCATTGGTCTGAATGATCACTACCTTGGGGTTTGGTATCGAGTTATCCTGATACATCTTGGTCTACCATCACCTCTAACACATTTAATCTGACTTCCTTCAGTCTTGTCACCACCATCACCAAGAAACTCAGAAAGCTACTGCTCCTGACTGAGTAATAGTCATAAAATAACATTTTAATTGGGCAGTTTCAGAGGTTTAAACTGAGCCAGGCTCGCTGTTTCCTCATTTCCAGTCTTTATGCTAAGCTAAGCTAACTAGCTTCTGGCTGTAGCTTCATATTTACCCACACAGACAAACATGAGAGTGATATCAATCTTCTTATCTAACACTTAACTTACCAAATGTATTGCCCCAAAATATATTTCTTTAAAGATAAATTGTAAAACAGCAGACAAGCACACACAAAATGCCACCTCTCCGACACAAACATACAAAAGACATACACGGTGCAGAGGTACAGTACATATTGCATGAGAGGATACATACGTCTTGACTATACAGTCCAATCCAGTGGGGGACTGCCAATCTATTGACAAGGACAGTAAGGAAAGCCTGGTGGTAGGCATCTGTAACGCTCACTAGGTCAGAATCATTCTCTATGCACATATGCATCGCGTCGTACCAGCTCATGTTGCCAGACACAACCCTGTAGCTGCGGGTCCTGTACTCAATATTGTCAGGGAGAGGCTGGTGATAGGAGTGGGTGGGGGGTTTGGATGTATCTGTAACAAGACAAAAGGAGAAAGAGAAGGACAGAGTGATTACTTCACATTGTTCATGTATGATACGTGTGCCCATAGAAATGTGACTCACCACCATCACTGGTGTCATTGTGTTTTTACAGTTTATTTAATTCAAGGAAAATATATTTCAACCTGGTACATCTCCCACAAATGTGACCACTGTCTATGGGTCAAGCTAACTTTGCACTTGAGGATAAGAGAAACAAGGACATTGGTGCAAGCTGCGTGAGAGACCTACAGCTTCTCAAATAAAGGTCAAGAAACACCAAACCAACATCAAAGAACAAGTTGAGATGAAGGTCAACAAAGACTAGATGTTCAGGTTTCGTTACGTTACTCTTTAATGTGCCTTTAAATTTGATTGTGTTTCCTATTTTGTTAACGTAGTTAATGATATGTCTGAACAGTATTTTCTGTTGTGTTCATCTTTCTCTATTTGTGGGCCAGCACCACACTATGTGGCTGTCAGGAAAGAAAACACCTGTCAGCGCTTCAGATTTCACTTCGAGACGGCAAAGAGAATAAGTTATAGGAGAAGTGCATGCGAGACCATTCAGCATCAGAGAGCCAGAATGGTCTGACAGCACAAGAAAAACACAGACGTGCTGAAAAACAGTCGGAGAGACGATGACAGACAGAGTGACAGAATAAAACCAAAGATAAAGAAACTGAGGGAATCTTACCTTGAGGTTTTTGACAAACAAAGCCATACCCACTCTCGCTGCACTTCTCATCGTACCACTTCCCTGTCAGGTGGAAGTTGTGGTTGTTGGACAGAACAGTACACAGTGGCTCGTCAGCAAATCCAGTGAGCCACTTGTCTTCCTGGGGGATTATAAAGCACAAATCAATACACACTAATACACACCAAGACCTGGATGTGCAGAAAAATGTGGTTGAGTTATCTGTTTTTGTGCATAACTTTTCATAGGAAAACGTGCAGACAGTATATAAGAACAATCTAATCTGGCATGGATGCCACTGTACAAAGAGACCTGGAGCTGCGGTAAGTATACCTGTATTGGCTTAAAGTGCCACGTTCAACAACAATAAGTTTTCTGCAAAAGCCTGGACTCACCTATGGACTTGTGAGTGACATATATTCACACACATAACAAGAAAAGACAATAAACTGCTTCATTTCTAACAGCTAGCATTGTAGGTCAACCTTCAGTATCCACAGGGACTTACAGTGAGGTAGCTCTTTGGTTCAATTGGAGACCAGTTGGTGTAGCTGACTGATTTCCCATTGGTCCATTTCATGGTGTCCTCATCCCGCAGACCAATCCACACACCTACAGAGCTTCCCTGGAGCAGCATGGTGATGTAGGCTGCAGAAATCACAGTATGACAACAGGAAAATAAGAGAGAAAAACACACAGCAGGTTTCCTTTCTGTAATGCCTCTCAACAAAAACAGAGCGATTGTGTCTGATGGTGTTTGTATATGAAATTCATCGGGTGGTTGCGCAGCTCATTTTGCCTCTACCTTGTTCAATCTCATCTTCTACAGCGACCAGCGTACCACCGAATGATGAACAGATGGACTGGGCATCTTTCCAGCTCTTTCCATCCTTTGGGCTGTCAGGGAGGTGAAGCAGGAGACACTGCCAACACGCACACACACACACACACACACACACACACACACACACACACACACACACACACACACACACACATCCCACATAAAACATGAATATCACATTGTGAAATGCAAATCGTTATTCCCCTATCACCACCAGGAGTCTTGTTTGGAAAGGTCAATTTCAATGTTGAAAAAAATCCAAGCATGTAGTCGTCTTTGATAGACAGAGAGGGATGTAATTTCATTTCATGTTCCTGGTGAGACAAGAACAATGTTTGGCAGCTTTTACGCATCGACATGAGCTCTGTTTCTTACGAATAAATTTGCAGGACATTATGTAATTATGTAACATTACACAAAGCATTAACTTCTTCACTGATCAAATCTCATGAAGTTCAGCTTGAACAGACACTGAAATGTATCCTAAAACCAGCTCCATAGGGTCGTCTCTGTGGCAGTCCACAGTTAGAGTCTGTTAAGGGAACATTGTTTCATCTTCAGTAGCTTGCCTCCCTGCTTTGGTTGCCAGTTAACTTTAGAATTAATTTCAAGACTTTTAATAACATTTAAAGCTCAACATGGTTTAGCCCCCAGTTACATAGCTGAGCTTCTGACTACTTATGCTCTAAGTCGTGACCTGAGATCCTCAAGCCTACCCTCACTAGTCGTCCCTAGACAGAGGTTGGTAACTAAAGATGACCGGCCCCTGAGGCTCTGGAATTCTCTGCCTGAGGAGATTAGGCTGGTAATCACATTACCCATTTTTAAATCATTGCTTAAAACATACATTTATAGGAAAACTTTCCCTTTTAATGCCTAATTTTGTACTTTTGTACTTTGTATTGTAACTGTCTTATTTTCATGCACTTTGTAACCTTGTTTAGATAGGTGCTATACAAATAAAATTATTATTATCAAGTTGTTCGCACCTCTCTCACTGCCCTCATTTCCTGTCAACACTCTAATGAAAGCATAATGTGTCCTAAAAAAAATTCTCTTTAACAATGACTCCACGTTTTATGATCAAGGAGAGAAAGGACAGACGTTGCTACAAGGCTTTCCATTCTGTTTAATATGCAGATCAATGATAGTCTTGCTACAGACTGCATTTATTCCACATCAGTGGGTCTGATCTGGTGCCACACAGTAAAGAATGGCCATCGTTATTAACTTAAAACTTTCTTTCTGAAATTTGTTTTGGTGTAAAATTAGTTCTTAAAGGTCCAGTTTGTAGGATTTAGGGACATCTATTAACAGAAATGGTATACAACATTAATATCTATGTTTTCATTAGTGTGTATCTATATATGGAGTGAGTCATGTTCCACTGAGCCAACCATGTTGTTACTACAGTAACCCAGAAGCGTCAAACTTAACACTGGCTCTAGATAGGGCAATATGCTTTTCAGTGTCAGCCACCACGGTTCTCCTACACACTTGGGAGAAGTTTCAGTTCTGCAACCTCACTGCTAGATGCAACTAAACCCTACACACTAGACCTTTAAGTTGAGTAAATTTTACATGTGCCCAAAGGACTACAACTTTTCAAAACATCTCTCTATCACCTTATATTGTATTTTACAAGCATCTTCATTACTTGAACAGTCCAGTTATTTTTTAAAGAAAACTACATATTGACATCTAATACTGGGTCAGATGATTTCAGCTGGTTTCGCTCTGTTGAGGTTGACTCAGCTTGACCATCATCAGCGGGGGGTTATTCTGAGGTTGTCAACATATCTCACAGAGGAACAGTGAATGTAATCACAAACATCCTGTTTCAATCCCAGAGGCAGCTGGGAATGTAGAGAAGTCAGAGAACAGGGTGTAATGAGCCTCTTTTGTATGGTTTGCACTGTTGCAGCAAAACTAGTGGATAATCACATAAAATGGCGGCACCATATTGTCATTCATTATCTGTTTATACACCAGCCTCCACTTATGAGCGAATACAGAAGAGGTTGTCCCAAATACTTTAACAAATGCTTATACAGCTACATTATAGTATAAATAAAACCTTTATTAAATGTTTACAAACTGCCTTTAAATGCTAATTTGGGGGGCTAAAGTAAAGTGTTATGTGGTGACGTTACTTTATTTGTCCCACAAGATATTAAGGTCTCGTTTTACCAATTTTACTAATATGTGTTAAATTAATACGCATCTTTAAGGTGGCGTTGCCTTCATTGACAGGTTAATTACACACATCCATGATGGTTGTTGATGCTCGAACCAGCTCAGCTCCACTCTGCTTCTTGTATTAGGATTTTTTTGTCTCCAAACAACTGATAAGATGGCAGCAAAATGTAAAGTGTAATGTAAAAAATAACCCATCAGCACGTTATGGGTAATGTCACAGACAATACATTCATATTGTTCTCAAGTTTTTGTTACGTTGCTTTAGTATTTGATAGGGGACATGAATCGCTGATAGAAGAGTGTGTATGCATGTGCGTGTCCAAGTGTGTGCCTGCACCTTGTGGCCAAAGTACAGCCATTCCTCTGGACATCCTCCGATGTAGTGCGGCTCCCTGGGAGTCTCCACCACAGACACAGTCCTCCTCTTGCAAACGTAGCCGTGGGGATCACTGCATTTATTCGCTGACCACTTTCCTGCGACACACCAGGAAAACCTCAACATATTATAGCATGTGCAAATAAACATGCATCAGTGAGTGTTTCTGGATGTGCACGTGTTTACCTGATGAAGAGGACATGGTGATACACAACCTGGTTGTCTTCCATATGTCACCACTGGCACTGTCCTCTGCCCAGTTCTCAAAGTCTAGCTTTGTCCTGTCGCTCCAACTGCAAACAAACATACATTTAGATGATGTCCTGATTTTATTTAAGCTGCTCCACAAGCCTCTATTGTGCTTTGTTTGTGTAGTGAAGTAGAGGAGTAACTCAGTGATGGCTTTATTTTTACTTGGAAAGTTTGGTAGTTTAAAAACTAGAATTTCCACACCAGTCAAGTTTGGGTGCCCAAGATTATTGTAACCAATTCAGTATCTGACCAAATGTCTCCTTTTCTGTTCCTGAGATACAGCACTGAGTAATGGCCAGAAAAGTGTTTTATGAAAAACATTATAATGTCACAGTGATGTTGACCTTTGACCCTTTGGATATAAAATGTCACCTTTTCATTATTTTATCCTGTTAGCATTTGTGTGAAGTTTTGTCATAATTAGCGTCTTTATTATGGAGTTGTGGCCAGAAACATATTTTGTGAGGTCACACTGACCTTGATCTTTTACCTTCAACCACGAAATTCTAATCCAAGCTATTGCGTCCACAAGAATGAGACAGATACCGGGCCAAATTGACCTTGACCTTTGACCACAAAAATCTTATCAGTTCATCGTTGAGAGCAAGTGGACGTTTTTGCCAAATTCAAAGAAATTCTCACGAGGCGTTCATGAGATATTGCATTCACGAGAATGAGACTGATGCAAGGTCACACTGACCTTGACCTCTGACCACCAAAATCTAGTAAGTTCATTGTTGTGTCCGAAGGAACGTTTGTGCCAAATTCCTTCAAGTTGTTCTCGAGATATTACATTCATGAGAATAGGACAGATGGACAACCTGAAAACATTAGCCTCCTGCTATGACTACGGCCGGTGTAGAGGAATAAAAATCTTGAATCCTATTTTGTTACACTTCTTTTTCCATGCCGGGCTCTATTTCTTATTATATGTATTCAGTTCAAGTTTGTTCAGACAAGGTGAACTTCATTTGGCTGTGTGTTGCCCTCCTCTAGAGACCTGGAGCATGAAATTATTTTCTCTTGCTTATTTTTACATGCTTTGCTGATCAAAACATTGCGAGTCCTGCATGAGCGTTCTGTAGGACTCAAAAATGTATCTTCAATTTGTGAGTGGCTGCCACCATTTGTAACTACATCAACACTTCTTCACTGGAGATGTGTCGACTGCTCTCAGAGAATCAATATCAGCAACAGGAAAAGCACACACACCCGATCTCCCCTACAGGCTCTCCAAAGGACAGGCCGATCCACCAGTCAGTCGGGCCCATGGACAGCTGAGGAGACACAGTGAAAGGAACAGAGATGAAAAAAGAGCTTACTTCACTTTTACCCTCCTCCTTTGCAATCCAGTCCTCACTGGGCCGGAAGATCTGCTTTTCAGAGCCTCTCTGACATGAGCGGCCATTCAGGCGCTCTCCTTGGCCCGTGCTTTGCCTCTTTCATTGCATTGTTTTGTTTCCTTTATCCCTTCACAAGCCTCAACACCACAAGAGACTTCTTTAGTGTGGTCTAAAAGACCGCTGCCGAAAAACAGCCTTTCTCTCTTTCTCTCCCTGTGTGTGGGGGCACTTGAGCATGAAACTGCCCGCATATGAGGTACGTTTTCGCCTGCTCGACGTGTGTCTGTAAACACTTGAGTTTGTATGAGCGTGTCAATTGCGTTCACACTTGTTCATGCATGTGTTTGTTCTTCCCTGTGTGTGTGCGTGTGTGTGTGTGTGAACTGCTGGTAGAATGGGCCTATTGGGCCGTTCAATGGAGAAGAGCCTCTGTGATTAAGTACACTGCTTTGGCTGTGCACTCCTGTGTGAAACTGTGCTCCTGCTCATTGAAAACAAACAAACGAAAGTGTTTATGTCCTACGCCCCTGGCATCACTTTGGTTACTGCAAGTAGATGGTGGGATTAAAACTAAATGTTGATGTTTTTTTTTCTTAAACTTGCGGTATGAGTTTAACTAAAGAGATTAAGTAAAGAGATGAGGAGGTAAAGGTAAAAACTGAAGCTGTTTTTGTATCTCCGCAGACATAATACGGTTTTAAAGTGAAGCAAACTAACTGCAGTAGTTATTTTGTTTAGTTATTGTTATTTTGAATAAGCTGTTAAAATGACTAAAACTCATTTTGCTTATTGCATATTTTACAATGAATATATCTTTTAAAGAGGGGTATTGCAATATAAATTACATTATTGAAATTATTTGCAACTTATACATTTTAATACAGTTTTACAGTGGGAATATTTGTTATTATTACAATAATATCATAAACATTTATGCTGCATATTTAATTTAATCTTGTAGAACTTTTATTACTTTACCTGACATAATTATACTACAAAATTTAGATTCTGCCAAATGCCTTACAGTGTGTGTTTCTAGATGATTCACCACCATGTTTGGTTTAAAAAAAGCATGATGACCAAAATGTTTATGCCTGTTTTGTTGTTGATAAGTAAAATGCCAAAAAAATATTCTAGAAGAATGTATACTATTACAGCAGGGCTGTATTCTACCACCTCAAAAAGATTATAAAATATTGTCTGTATATACAGCAGGACTGAAATTCTGTGAAGCTATGTTAATGAGCAGTGGCAATAACAGACCCGCCGCAAGCGGTCCTTGACAAAGTGCAGCTCCTCTCTGGAGTGAATGGACACCAGGTAGGCTCCCATCATCTGACAGGCCAGAGAGACGGAGTCCCAGTCAAAGGGCTGCTTCGCCAGCAGGTACTCGGCTCCACGGTAGAACACCCAGGGCTCGCTCTCTGTGGAGGAGCCAAGCAGACGATTATAATACTGTACACATTTTTGAGTAATAACATTTTAAATATACTGAAGGGTGTAATGAATGAATAATACAAGTTCTAATTGTTGACTGACTGATGCTGTTTAATATCTAATAATGCCACTCCGCAAAGAAGAAATGAAGAAATACACTTGAGTCAGGTGTTACTAAAGATTTTTCAGAGCGCACAAAATGTTTGATTCCTAGTCAGAGGCTTGACAGCAGTCCTTTAGCAATTTTTTTCAGGTTTTTATGGATACAAAGCAGTAAATTAAATGTCAAGTCTTAAACACACAGCACCCACAATTTAGATACGGAAAAACTCAAAAAAAAAGGTACTGCAAGGTGCTGTTTATCCAGAGTAGACAAATGTAGCAGTAATAGAATTACAATATTAAGAAAAATAAATACAATATTGAAGAAAATAAGTGTAATATGAAAGTACAATCTGAAGTGTAAAAAGTTTAGGTTTGTTCATGGTTTCAATGGTCAGCCAGCAATTTCTGCCAAATGTTTATGTTCAAAATCAAGATGTAAAAATAAAATCCAAAGAAGAATGTTGAGGAGTAATCGATGAAAAATAAGCCTTTTTTAGCATATTCTTGTTTTACCCTGCCAGGCCACATTGTGGCTGGCTTGCTTTACATCATATAGTGGTATAGACAAAAACAATATCTACAGTATCAGTGTCAGTAAAGCTTTTCTACGTCAGAAACAATGAAGAAAATTAAAATTCCACTTACGCTCAGTGTACCAGTAGGGTTTTTTCAGTTTATCACCTGCAACATAAATCAGAGTTCGATCAGTAATGCAGTGCCGATGTGTGTATGTACGGTATACCTGTCAGGAGGGTGGCTGTGTGAGGACGTTTACCTCTGGCCAGCTTGCAGATCCACTCGTGTTTGGTGTCACAGGGCTGCGGTGTGAGAGCGTTGGTCAGGTCGCTGTACACAGCACAGTCCCTCCTGTCATCCTCCTCGTTCTTATCCTCTATGAAGGACGTCACCACCTGCACCACAACACGCACATAAGACAAACCCATAATGTATGAATACGAATATTACCTAGTGTTACAACAGGGCATGTGGATACTTGAGCATACTTACAGGAGAACCATCAGACCACTCCCAGGATCCAGGATGTTCAGGGTCTCTCTTATTTAAGCCCACCCAGAACCAGCGACCCTCTGTTCTAAAAAAGAGGAGCACAACCAAAGACACAATGCAACAGAAGTCCATCTGAGGAAGTGTTTTATATGGAAGCCCTGAGAGGCAAGGGTGAAAAAAAAAATTGCAGGCTATGTTGGTCAAAACCAAAGTTTCTCTCCTACATAGGAGATTAACATAATGAAACTGTTCCTTTGTTTAACAGTGAACATTTGTAGTCATTTAATAGCAAAGGTAAACCTTTTGTTTGTGCTAAAGGTTTATCTCTTACATGGGGGATAACATCCTGTATGTAGAAGATAATATCTCCTACGTAGGAGACACAGGTTTTGGCCAACACTGCACATAAATTCTTTTATATCAGCTTGCCTTTTAAAGCTTTCGTAGTTTGACATGTTTTCGTAGTTTCTACACACTGTAGAAGAAATCTTTCCAGTTGTATGGGAGTAAATAAAATGCTTATAACATCTTTTATCTTGGATTTAGTTTTGTTAGACCAGAAAGCTCAATGAGATTACATTTGTTTTAATTTTTTTTTACTACATAATTTTGATCCAGATTACATAATGACAGTGACGATTGCTAATGTGAGAAAAATCTCCAGTCACTTTATACGTAATTGTCTATTGTTGTCAATGTAAATTGTCTGCAAATTGTGCTGAAAATTCTGGAAAATATTTTCACAGATGAAATAAAAAGTAGAAAATGTCTGTTTTTTGGCTAATACAGGTAAATCCAATCAAAGTATTTCATCAAATTGATTCAGAAATGTGGAGTGCCCCAGGGTACTATTCAAGGGCCTTAGGACTTCTTATTGTCCTTGTACATACTTCCCCTCAGTCACATCATTCACAGACATGGCATTTCATTGCTTTGCAGAAATAGCTCCGCATAAAGCCCAATAAGTCTACTAAAACTATCCTGTCTAGTTAGATGTTGAGCAGATGTGATAAACTGGAAATTTCTCCAGTTAAATTCAGATTCTCGTCATTGGCCCGGAAAACCTGTACGCACAGAACAAGCCATATCTTGGTGTCACTTCTAACAGTATCAAGCCTGCAGTCAAGAACTTGTGTGCTGTCTTATTCTGACCTCAGTTTTGAATATTATATCAGCACTGACTTGTTTTCATCATCTGAAAAAAATATTCAAAATGCACCAGTTTTAAGTTTTAAAGATGCATGTGCAATCGTCTTTTAAAGGTATGAACCAGAAATAAACAGGCTCCAACTACCACAAAATGCAGCCAGAACCTTCTGTGTGTCGACTTAAGACTGGGTGGGTTCGTGCCTTTGCTGCCAGGGCAGCTACGCTCTGGAATGATCTGCCTGAGGAGCTCGAGCTAACCAAATCATTATCCTCTTTTAAATCATGTCTTGAAACTGATTTTATGTTTGACGTGTCATTATGTTTTATGACATTTATCTCATATCTGGTTCACAGGTTTCTGTCTTGTTGATTTAATTCCTGTTTCTTCTAATTTGATCGCATAATTGTTGTAAGTAAAGTACCTTTTAACATTGGTTAATATGGTAAAAAAAAAAAAATCTGGCATATCCAATACTGTCATTACACAGCAGTGCTCAATGATTTGCAGATTTAATAAAACGACTAATCTCTGAGACTTGGTGATTTGTTGTTCAATCTCACAGTATATATCCTCATATAGTCCAAACCTAACACTTACTTGAGTCATTCTTCACAGTTGCAATTAAGAAACATGATATTTTAAAACTGATTACTTGGTTAAACGACTTGGGTTTTTTTTTTTTTACTGGAGGCATCCTGTAGAAAAGTAATCATATGTAGACACATTATAAAACAATCCCAAACCACATTTCATCTTCAAGAGCCAGTAATTAAATCCTGTACCCGCTGCTCTGTGAAAATAAAATAAAAATGCCTGAACTGATACAATTATCAGTTCCCACAACATTCCTGCACTGACGAGGCCCAGAGGGCTGTACCAACCCTTCAAACATGGTACTGAGGAGCTGCTTAACAAACACCTGCTCCTCATAGTGGTGGAAGCTGGCCAGCTGAGCCCCGAGGGCCTGGCAGAAGAAGTCTGCTTCCACCCAGGAACGCTTCATCAGGACTTTCTCATTGTGGAACACCTAGAAGAGCAACACTGACTGTCAGCTGAGGGTTACAGGTTAATAAATGGACAACAAACACTGTCACCAGGGCTGAAGGGATGTTTTTGTTTGCTTCTGTGTATATTTTTGGTAATTTCAAAACCCCTCTATATTCATTGATGCAAGAATAAGCATAAAAACAACAGCACTATTATAACATCAGTTTCTAGTTTTAAATATAGTTTTGGCAAACCTCATAATGTTCTTTTTTCTTCAGACTGTTTTCTCAATCCAAATTATTACTTTGAAGGCTGTTCTTTGTAGCAGATATCACGGTAGCTTTGTGGTTAGTAAAGTCCGCTCACAAACTCGCCCTGAACCCTGTCTAGAGAGCTGAAACAGTAAGTTGATTCATTGATCAGTTGATCAGTTGATAGACAGAGAATTAATCAGCAGCAATTTCTATAACAGTCATGTTGCTATTTTAGGTGTGAATGTGAGTGTGAGTGGTTGTCTGTCTCTATGTGTCAGCCCTGTGATAGTCTGGTGACCTGTCCAGGGTGTACCCTGCCTCACGCCCAATGTCAGCTGGGATAGGCTCCAGCCCCCCCGTGACCCCCAAGAGGATAAGCGGTTACAGAAAATGAATGAATGAATGAATGAATTTTTTTGGTAAATAATAATAATTTAAAAAAAACCGGCTCTAGCTTTTTTGGTGTGATTATTTTCTGTTCAGTCTTATAGAGTAATAAATTTAATATTTAAGGTTTGGACTGCTGGGGCAAAAAAAAAACATCTGTTGATGTCAACATGGCCTCTGGGAACTGATGAGGGGTACGTTTCACTATTCGATAGGGGATATAGCATAGCATCACAATATTTTGTGTATCTATTTTTTTATTATATAAGTTATTAATGTTGCAAATACAAATTAAACTTTTGGTAGCCTACGACAATAAGATAACCAACTGCTTTTTCAGTCCACTGGACACATTTTGCTGTAATAAAAATGCTCAAAGTGAGAAACTTTATCTTCAACTTAAACTTGAAACAGATGGACAGATAGACATTTTTTTCCTTTGAGTACATAATTCACAGTTCACAAAAAGGTTATTAATTACAGTACAATACTCAACATATCAGAAAACAGATGCACCTAGATTAAAGAGGAGAGGTAAGGAGACGGGATAAAAAAGAAAAGCTGAATCAGAAACATGAGTCAGAACAGAGAAGAGGGGAGGGTGATCTGACCTTAAAACAGTCGAGCAGCCCAGAGTGTGATTCCCACCCTGGAGGACAGGGGGCGAAGGCATCAATGTGGTGCTCTGGCAGCTGGACCTCATGGTAGCTGCTGATGCTCTGCTTGCACACTGAAAAAGCCTTGTGGGATTTGCAGTCTTTCACCTCCCAGTGACCCAAAGCAGGGCCACCTGACATCGCAACACATCCACCAGCACTGACTGAGGAAAGGAAAAGGAGAGGAGAAGATGGAGGAGTTTGAAGGGAGGAGGGAGATTTGCATTAGCCAAATCAACAATTAAACACAATCACATTATTCGTAATTAGAAAACAAACATTTTCCAGATTACCTGGCTGGTGTTTGTTCCAGTTTGTGAAGGTGAGAGGCACCAAGGAGCCATTGTGAGGAAGCCAGCCATACTCTCCCCTTGTGTCCTGATCCACGATGCCGATCCAGTAATATCTGCTGCTGTTGGCCCCGCTCTCGCTCAGCAAACTGTTGACAAATGCCTGCTCAAACCTGCCAGCATGAGGAAGAAGAGAGGTGAGAGAGGCTTCAATGTTGTCACAAATAAAACACAACAAATCATTTGCTCAATAAACCACCTGTTTTCCATGGTAAGGAGAGGAGCCTTGCAGTAATATCCCATCAGTGCATCTTCAAAGTTCTGCTCATGGCTGGTCACAGTGTAGCAGGAGTGGCCGTGGCGCTTCCAGCCCTGCAGCATCAACAACAGAAAAAAATCCACTAATCAAATTCCATCTATGTTTTATTTCTGCAGCATTTTATATATTGCACAAGAACAAAACAATCAAATACAGTACATTTTCAAAGGACACTAAATATAACAAAACTTCAACACTTTTTAATATTTTTTTGGTCTTTTGGTCTTGCCTGTAGAACCAGGGGTCTAAAATTGTCAAGTACTGAAAACTGGCATTAAAAGTTTGGTCAAATTTGAACCTCTTTTACCTACAGTAGTCTTTGATCTGAGAGATTCTGATTTAAATTTTTAAAAAATTACCAGTTTATTCAGGTAAACTTTTTTAAGGCTGCTTAAATGTATAAGACAAAAGGATTTGTAAACTAATTGTCCTTAGCCAAACTTGCAGCTCTGTGAGGCTTCGAGGAAAATGCTGACATCAGCATGCTAACATGCTCACACATCATGTTGATGAAGGCAAGGCAGCTTTACTTGTATAGCACACAAAGTGCTTTACCGAGTAATAAAATATAATACATAATATGGGATACAGATTTACAGATTCAAAAGAGTAAAGAGAAAAAAGACACAAGAGGTCAAATTAATTACTAAATGTTCTACAATAAAAAAAATCCCCAAGTGCAGACAAGAGGTGCAAAGTTAAAAAAGTGAATTTAAAATAATCTAATATTCAGTTGCCTTTTGGCATCAGAAACAAAACTTGAGTATCGTTTTGGCACAACTATTGAAAACGTCCAAAGTTACCCAGCCTCAATCTGGAGTGAAGGTTAGTGTGTGTATGTGTGCAATTATATGCAAGTCTGTGTGTTTAATTGTGGAGTGGGGGTGTTTTGACAAGTGGTGTCAATTCAGCCTCCTCCTCACCCCTATATCCCGTCTAACCCCCGTCCTTCCTATACTTGGGGTCCAGAGGCCTACACAAACACTGACATGAAGACAAGCTTTCTTTAAAACTGGAGTGTCTGGAGTCATGCTATCCATATTATGACACCATATAGAACATTTATGGCACAGACAACAAAGAATCTAAAGTGGAAAATAAAGTTTTGTTTGCTGAAACCCTGGGAGGAATCACAAAGGACTGTTCCAGCATGTCCAGTGATGTTTTATTATGCCTGTAGGGCCATTCCTGGCCTCATGTTCCAGGGCATGAAGTAGCCCGATGACTCAGGAGTCTGATA
Organism: Cephalopholis sonnerati; assembly: GCA_019142605.1. Classification (NCBI taxonomy): domain Eukaryota; kingdom Metazoa; phylum Chordata; class Actinopteri; order Perciformes; family Serranidae; genus Cephalopholis; species Cephalopholis sonnerati. Next base: position 32,729,118 of record JAGQAX010000001.1, on the reverse strand, counting down.
TTCTTGTAAACAGAGTCAAGGAGCAACATGAATGCCAGACAATACGTCAGCAGTGGAGTGAATCAGCTCATTGTGCTTCCGACGGGGCAACTTGCTCAGAAGTTGAACTGCAGCGGGCGTGTGGCTCCGCTTGGTGCACGTCCCGATCTGTATGGAGCTATTGTAACACTGCACAGCGCATAATCTGCCTGACAATGTTGAACATAAGTCACTTCAATTACTGTCGGAAATAGAAAAAAAAAATCCAGAGCAGAATGTGGTCAAAGCGGTAAAATGCCATTTAACCAAGTCAACAAATCAAGATTTCTAGCAATTCCTTTAGTTGTGTGAGAAATTAAGTCATTCTTCAGTGAACTTCAGTGATGCTTTTTGCGTCTTAGATACAACTGACATCAGCACTTTCCTTAAAAAAGGGAGTCCCTTACATTGGAATACATTAATATACAATTACTGTTAAAAGTAAATCAATATGGAACACCCTGAAACCAAACGTCTACCACCTCATGGTGGTAGATTTGACCTGTGCGTTTTTTTAAAAGCAGAGTTGTACCACATTATGGGTAGTCTCCTCAGAGGTAAATGAAGAAGATCAAGTTTTGTGTAGTCATGTAATGTGTTGTTTTTTTCCCGTTAATTCCTTAGGCATCAGCCATTGAGTACACGTTGCCTGTGCGTTCATGTTCCTACCTCAGGACAACCTTCATCCCAGGTTCCAGGCTGATGCACAGCATTCTGGCCTTCTCTTCTACACACAGCAGGCAGGCGCTCATCACATGACACTAAAAGCCAGTTACCCTCCTGCGAACAAAGGGATTAGAGCTGACATGATTAAAAATGAATTAATCAGTCGATCGTGCTTTGATAAACAATTAATCGCCATTGGATTAAAAGTCATTTCATGGTTTGAGCTACTCAAACGAGAGACATGACGAAAGAAAGAGAGAAAGAACATTACACACACACACATCCGAAATAAAGACACATGCAATAACAGGACCTACACGCATGCATTAATGGAAAAATCTCAGAGCAAGGAGCTGCCCGTGGACAGGCGTCCTGAGCAGTTGGGGATTCGGTCAACACTCCATGTCTGGTCCATATGAGGACTTGAACTGGCAACTCTCCAGTTCCCAAGCCAAGTCCCCACACATTGAGCTACTGCGACCACGCTTATTTGTCTTGAATTACAGTAAATTTCACTGGGTTGTAAAGAGACAAACTCACACATTTAAAGATATCACCTGAGGCCCTTGAAATACTGTGATGGGCATACACCCAAATTAAAACAATCATTGTCGTCAGCCCCAGGAGAAATGAAATCAGTTTGAATTCACTCACTTAAAAAGCTAAACTCACTTGTTAACTGAGCTTCAAGAGCATTTCTACATTACAGAAGCACTTGCACAGGGTTTCCCACCTTCCTGTCTGCTTTGACGCAGAGTGCTGCATCCGTCAGGTTGTGAGGAGGATGATACTGGTGCCAGAGCGTGAGAGTTACTGGTGAGCCATCAGACCACTCTACAGTCGGTGATGATGCTGGTTTCCAAAGACCGATCCACACCTCTGTGCTCTCCACAGAAACTGCAGTACACACAAAGTGGTATTTAGTATCCCTTTGGTTGTCTATAACAAACAGAACTTCACATATGTGTATTGCATGATGCTGCTAACCATTAGCTAGGAGGTTGAGCAGCATTTCCACCTCAGACAGGGAGTAGATGCTGGTGAGGTTTGCCCCCTGAGAGCCACAGGCCCGCGAAGACTCCTCCCAGCTTCCTGCTTCTGTCTCTGACAGCAGCCGGTAGCAGAAACCATTATGAGGCCACCATCCATCAGCACACTCTGTATGGATATACTGCCAGTTCTCTGTAAGAGGGAGAAATATTAGGAGAGGAGGAGAAATCAGAACAGGACAGACTGGAATAACATAAATTCACAGCAGACATTGTTTTGGTCTAGCCACCAACAGCGCAACAGAGAGGAAGGTCAGAAGTTCACTCCCCAGGTGCAGCGCAGCTGCTGAAGCCAAGAGATACAAGAGCTAAAAGAGCTGCTAAGCACACTGACTCATAACTCATCCCTGCTACAGTCCAGACACCTCTGAAGATGCAGGAAAGCAGTCTGCATGTCAGGTATTAATGCTACATGTGTGCACACGCGCTCACCTAATGGCTCGGCTCTGTGGGTGTCATCAAGCGTCTGCTTGCAGATGTAAGGCAGGGCGGACTCACAGGACAGACTCTGCCAGTGACCCTCGACGACTGAGTTGTACACTCCACACTGTCTGTTGTCCTGCAGCGGGCTGGCAGGCAGAGCTGATGGGAGCACAGTGATGGGAGCAAGGCCCAAAACAAACAGTCACTATTGTTCCTGTAAAACTAATGATAATTGCACAAAATCAACCACTTTCCTTTACATAGTTTTTTTCATCTGATGTTATTAAACCTCCTGTAGAGCTGCACAATAACTTGAAATATTAAAATTGCAACATGGCCAAGTGTAAGCTGCAATTTTTTGAGAAAGATAAAATGTATCACAATATAACATCACAAGTGAAGCATTTTGGTGCTATTGAAATGCCTTGGCCAACAAATCATATTCCAGATGAAAGGGAACATGCTTGTTTGGTACAAACCTCACATTATCATCATGTTATCTTTTTTTTCAGTGGGAATGAAATGCAAAAAATACTATTCCCACTAAAATTAAAGCTAAAATTGTAACTTACATCACAATAACAATAGCTGTCAAAATAATCACAATATATATATTTTTTTGCATATCATGCAGGCCTACACCGTAGAGTAGAAAGGTAATGAACTACTAACTCTTCCCTAACAAAATGAGCTTGCACATTTAATGAAGGTGACAAAATACAGAAATGACTATAAAGAATTTAATGTTCCATATGAAAATATATATTTTGTATATTTTTGTTCCATTAGTCAGGTTAAGATGTCCTAATATTTTATATTATTGGGTTTATATTAAACTTGTACAGAATAATATTTTATATTTTTTATCATTAAATTGTTAATATCATCATTAAATTTCATTTAAATCAAATTCTGTATACACCTATTCTCAATATAATTATTATTTAAGATGTAAGATTATTATTTATTTTATGTTATTATTATTTTAGTATTATTTTATTTTAATTTTTTAATTTAAGATAACAAAACAGAGATACTAGATAATGTATCTAAGGCTGAATGATGCAAAAAGTAGGTGTATTAGATCTGATGATTAAATGAGCAACTTTTCAATATGCATCAGTGAAATTTTGGGATTCATGTTCAAACAACTTTTTTGCTTATCAAATACAAACACCTCTACATACACTGAATAAATGGCACATTGACGTGATTGAGATGTAGTTTTTTATTACATTTCATAAGCTGCACCGAAGGGCCAGCTGAGAGTGAGTACAATGCACTGTATGTGCAGTCACTGTGCTATGTATTAGCGACTTAACGAGAAGCTTTTGTTAAGCAAACTCAGAGCTAATGGACTGAGCCATCATCAAGGAGCAGTTTTATGGAGTTAGTTTCGACGCTCTTCAACACCACACATCAGAAAAGGATCTTGTGTAGTTCTTCTGGTTCATACATTTATTTATGTCATGAACATATTTTATAATCTATATTCACACTGCTCATTCAACTAAAGAACAACCTTTATACACAATTCGGAGTGCACAATGTTGCATGCTCTCTACATGATTTAAGGATAATCCTACTGTCTCTTAGCAAACAGAAATGTCATGAAACTTAGGTACTGCAAACTGAATATACTCGTGTTAAAATCCCTCAAACAGACACTGCCCTCTCACCTGGCCCTGAAGTAGTTCAACCTGCCAAAGACAATGACGGTGCATTTCTAGACTACCATCATGGAGTCCATCTTCACCTCCTCTATCGCTATCTGGTACGCTGCTGCCACTGCCAAGGACAAGGGCACACTGCAGTGTATCATTTTCTCTACTGAGAAGGTGATAGACTGCAATCTTCCATCCCTCCTGGACTGCACACCTCCAGGCCCTGAGGCAGGCGGGAAAGATTGTGGCTGACCCCTTCCACCCTGGACACAAGCTCTGTGAAACATTCCCCTCTGGCAGGAGGCTGACGTCCATCAGAACTAAAACCTCACGCTACAAAAACAGTTTCATCCTCACCAACACAGCCCAGGACCCCCACTCACTCCTATTCCTCCCTCATAGACAGAAACATCTTACATCCACCGACACACATTACATTAACTCAGCTCTTTGGGTCTATATTTCTGTAATCTCTCTGTAAATCTGCAAATTTCTGCACAAACCACCACTTCTAAAAACTGCACAGCTCTGTCATTTTGATTCAGATATACTGCACATATTTTTTCATATTTTATTATAACTTTATTCTCTTATATTTTTGTCTCTGGATTTTTGCAATACTTGTTTTATTTTCAATTTCATTTTCTCTCCCTGTGTTTATGTTATGCATCGATACACCAAAGCTAATTCCTTGTATATGAACACCTACTACAGATTCTGTTTCATATTCTGCAAACAAATAATCAGTACCTGTGGTGTAATTGACCAGTGATAGAGGTGCTCCATCAGACCACTGCCACCCCCGTCCGTCTTTTAGGTGGTTCAGCCCGATCCACACCATCGCTCCGACGCTTGCCAGTCGATCTACCACAAGATTCAAACACATGCATGTTGTATGAAGTGTCAGCACAGTGTCTGTGGAAAAATGCAAACTATCGTCCGGTCTCACACATCACTGTGGGATTTAAAAATAGCACAGAGGGAAGGGCGAAACCTGCAAGAATCTGTATAGTCTAGTGTAGTTCTGGTGTACTGTTTGTGGGTGTAACACAGTTACAAGGTGGAAGTTTATGGTCCCTGTATGTGTTTTCTACCAGATGCCTACCTCTGATGTACCTTTGCTCTGCCAGGCTGGTGATGCTGAGCAGATTTCCACCCTGAGCCTGGCAGGTCGACATCGCCTGACTCCAGGTCAGGATGCTGTACAGGTTGAACTGGTAACATGCCCGCAGCTCCTTGTTTGACTCCCAGAAAAGCTCACAACTGGAATCTGTCAACAAAGCCACAAATTAAAAGGCAGTAGAGAACTAAAAGAAGAGAGAATCGCTTTGTATGCTGCACGCCTCAGAATATAGCCCCTGATGTTTAAACATGGTATTAAAAGCTAATGTCCATTTTGTCTTTTTTTTGGTCATATGCACCTTAACCCAAGGCCACCAGATCCCCTAATAGATATATTTTAAGGTTCTGTATGCGACATGCAGAGCATTAAAGTTGCAGAAAACAACAATTTGCTATGTAAAGATATAGTGGAATAAGGGCGTACTGAGCATAGAATAGATGTTTTTGTACAGTAGACATTTTGACCTGTGATAGTAGGAAATGCAAAGGTGATAGTAACGGCACTAATGATGGCTCTGTTCTATTCAAGAGTCCCAGTGAATGTGACTGTGAGCCGGCATGCACAACACCCTGAAACTGAGGCAACTAAATGGAATTCAGCCACTGTTAATTTCATAATTTACACCTGTGCTTTTCCTACTGTGGCAGGTCAAAATGTCATCCATGACAAAGGCCTACAAAGTCACGCTACCACTGTGTGTTGTAAATTTCAATGTCACAAATAATTTTTAATGCACTATGGCAAAAACTGAGTGGACGCCCAAACAGCACACCCTTTTGTGATAACTGAACCTTTCTTTTTAAAATCATGGAGATTAATATGTTGCTAAAACAGTCTCCAGTCTTCTGGAAAGGTTTTGTTTCCACAAGATTCTGGAATCTGGCTGCAGGGATTTCCCCTCATTCAGTCAAAGGAGGACAACTGGAGTTGAACAATGAAGTTGGATGAAAAGGTCTGGCTCACAGTCGGTGAGTTCAAGTTCATCCCAAAGGTGTTGGATGGGCTTGAGTTCAGAGCTCTGTGCAGGTCAGCTGTTCCCACCCAAACATCGATTTCTATGGAGACAGATTTGTCCTAATGTTTTCTGTGTGAGGAGATCAGCAACCTGTATGTAAATGTGTAATCTGTAAATATAAAACAGCTTCCACAATTAATAAAAAGATTTGTAAATTCAAAAAAATATTTTGCAAATATAAAACATCCATCCATCCATTTTCAACCACTTATCCAAAGCCAGAATGCAGGGGGCAGCAGGCTGAGCAAAGTGCTGCAGACGCCCCTCTCCCCAGCAACTCTTTCCATCTCCTCCTGAGGAATCCCAGGGCGAGGCAAGGCGAGATATGTATTCCTTCCAGTGTGTTCTGGGTCTGCCCTGGAGCCTCCTACCAGTGGGGCGTGCCTGGAACACCTCTGACGGGAGGCGCTGCTTGTATCCACGACCTCATTCTTTCGGTCATCACCTAAAGCTCATAACCATAGGTGAGGGTTGGGACGTAGATGGACCAGTAAAGCAAAATCTTTGCCTTCTGGCTCAGCTCTCTCTTCACCACGATAGTCCGGCATCACTGCAGACGCTGCGCCAACTCGCCAATCTATCTCATGCTCCATTCTACCTTCACTGGTGAACAAGACCCCAAGGTACTTGAACTCCCAATCTGAAGAGGGCAATCCACCATTTTCCAGCAGAGAATCACAGCCTCATACTTGAAGGCGCTGATTCTCATCTCATCCGCTTCACACTTCGGCTGCAAATCGCTCCAGTGCATGCTGGAGGTCACGGTGTGATGAAGCCAACAGAACCACATCATCTGCAAAAAGCAGAGATGCAATTCTGAGGTCCTGAAACCTCCGCCCGACTGCACCTTGAGATCCTGTCCATGAATATTACAAACAGAATCAGAGACAAGAGACAACCCTGGCGGAGGCCAACACCCACTGAGAATGTGTTTGACTTTGTGCCAAGTATGCAGACACAGCTCTCACTTTGGTTATACAGGGACTGGATGGCTCGTAGCAGCGACCCCGGTAACCCGTATTCCCACATTAGTCCCCACAAGACTCCCCATGGGACGTGTAAGCCTTCTTCAAGTCCACAAAGCACGTGTAGACTGGATGGGCAAACTCCCACGACCTCTCCAGCAGCCGTGCAAGGGTAAAGAGTTGGACCACTGTTCCACGGCCAGGACGGAATCTGCATTGCTCTTCCTGAATCTGAGGTTGGAGCCTTCTTTCCAGCAATACAAAACAGATTTGCAAATACACAAACAAATTCCACAAATAGAACAAAAAAAGAAAATTCAAATCCAAAACACAGAATTAAAATTCAATGTTTGGAAGATATTCACAAATGTCACAGATAATGTTTGTATTTGTTGAATTTGTTTGTGTATTTGCAGATCCATTATATATTTGCAAAACATTTCTTTGATTTAACAAGTCTTTTTTACATCTGTGGAAGGTGTTTTATATTTACAGATTATGCATTAACTCAGTGATTGTGGATCTGTTTAGACAAATAATATTGAGAGAAATCTATCTCCATACGTTTCATTATGGACCTCACGTTGGGCATTACGATGTTGAAACAGGAAGTGTCCACATACTTCAGGCCATGTAGTATATTAACACAAGTTCCTTTCTTGCTCTGGTGTATTTGTAAGTCTGTTTTACCTTGCACTGGACAGAAGCCCCATCTTTCGGCGTCATCATAGCGAGTGGTGGTAGCACACCACTGAAGATGGTCCTCGCGCCCCTCAGTCGTGCACTCAGAGTACCATTTGTTGTTGTATTTAAAGGGCAAAGCGCAGGGCATGCCATGTGCATTTCCCAACAAAGTGTGGATGTCTGCAAATAAAACACATCTTGTATGATCTTAACTGACAAACAACCTGTGCAGGCAAGTCAGACATAAATTAAGATGACTGTTTTGTGTTGCGTAAGTGTGTCATATGTCACCAAAGAGCTGAGTCAGAAAACATGCAGGATATATTTCAGGTGTTTACCTTCATATGGATACGAGCAGGGCCCCTCTCTGGGGGTGTTGTACCTTTTCCACTCATGATAGGAGTTTTTCTTTACCACCACCAAACGTCCAGCCACAGCCACCTTCCACTGGGACGCCCCGTAAAGCATGTTTCCATGGCAGCGCCACCACAGCACGGGGATGGCCATGTCGCACTCGAACGTGCCGAGAGGCTGCGTCGTGTCGGAGATGTTCAGGCCCAGGCACGTGCTGGTGCCCAGATTGAAGAGGCGATGTCGGGAGACCCACTTCCATAGCATGCGGCGTGTGGGCCGCTCGCAGTCCTCCAGCACCAGGTTAGAGCGATCTACTTTGATGCAGCGTTTCAGTGGCTCGCTTTCCAGGATAAACAGACCCTTTTCTGGAAAGAGAGGGATGAGACAAGGAGGGAAGGACAGGAGGGAGAGGTGTGGGGGAGGACGTGAGGAATTGATGTGAAATTTTGAGCGCCAAACAATTTCCTGCAGTCTGGTGAATTTTTTTGCACCAAGGTCGAAACTGTTAGTGCTGTTGTTTCTCCTCATATGCTTGATGACTGAATAGCTCAATCCATTTATTTTGGCAGTAACATTATATTGAGTTATTAAAACCAGGATTACTTTCTTGGCTGCTCATTAGTTATTAAAGGGAGTGAGAGTCTTAGTTTACACAGATTTATCATACAATGAGATGTGTCTTTCACCATTTTACTGAGTTTAAAGGGGTTTATCACTTTATTGAGTACTGCCTAAAGTCTTCCTTATGTCAAGAGCCCATGGTGTAAGGGTCACATATTCTATGACGGTGTGTCGCCTCAGTGGGATACAAAATGTTTCACATAAAGTCAGTTCAGGTCAGTTCTGTAAGCTCTTTCACAACCAGTTTCAGTATTTTGCTTCTTCCTTCAGATGTTGCCACATAAAGGGACCTCGACATAGATGAAGGCCTGCAGGAAGTGTTTGCCCTCCAGATCAAATAAAGATCTTTGTGTAACCGGATACAATAACAAAACAGAGGATGTACACTGAATGTATACAAACGGCAGGGATGAAAACAACCAAAGGAATTATCTGTCCCCTTTTATCATGACTGCAGACCGGAGAAGGAAAACAAAGAGTGGATGTTAAGGATGTACTTTCATTGTTTATACTGAAACAGACTATACCATAATACTACCACAAACATTAAAGGTTTATTTGTCGTATTTAGGGGCATCTATTGGCAGAAATGGAATACAATATTATAACTATGTTTTCATTTGTGCATAATCATCTGAAAAAAAGAATCATGTTGTTTTTATTACCTTAGAATCAGCCATTTTATATCTACATACTAGGGCTGCACAATATCAGGAAAACATGCGACGTGACACTTCTTACAATCCTCTATTCTTTACATCGGAGTGACTGTAACAAATCACAATTTTCCCTCGGTGATCAATTAAGTATTTCTAATTCTGAGCCCTACTACATCCTGAGCAGGTCCTCTCCTATGGAGTCCGCCATGTTGATCTACAGAAGCCTAGAACGGACAAACCAAACCAAGATAGGGCCTATGCACTTTTGCGTTGGCCACCGTAGTTCTCCCATACATTTGGCTCACAGGAAAAGTTTCAGCTGGCTGCAACCTCCCTGCTAGGTGCTACTAAACCCTTCAATTGTGTATCCCATGGAGAAAAGAGTGTGTTTACATTGGGTGTGGACAAATTAAGTATCATGATAATGGTAAGATACAAACTGAACACTGCAGTAAGAATGCAACAAGCAGTTGTTTTAATTTGGGATTTATCATTGTTTTTTGATTATGCATTCATTTGCCCTAACTGCTTATCCTGTTAGGGGTCACGGGGGGGCTGGAGCCTATCCCAGCTGACAATGGGCAAGAGGCGGGGTACAGCATGGACAGACTATCGCAGGGCGGACATATAGAGACAGACAACCATTCACATCTACAGCCAATTTAGAGTCACCAGTTAACCTAACCTGCATGTCTTTGGACTGTGGGAGAGAGCCAGACCCAGAGAAAACCCCCGCTCCACACAGAGAGGCTCCCCAACCCTGGGTTCGAACCCTCCACCCTGAGTTTGAACCAGGAACCCTTTAGCTGTGGAGCAACAATGCTAACCACTGCACTAACATGCCGCCCCACATTATTTGGTCAATCAGTTAATTGCTTTAGTATGTATAACATCTCATAATATCAGCATAAGGTAACATTTAAATTGCTTTTTTTGTCAAATTTTCAACTATACTGAACAGAAACAGCTGAAAATCAGTTAATATGAACTATCAATTATCTTAAATTCAACATGCAATGATATCAAAATGAGAAAATCAGCATATCCTAACATATGAGAAGCTAGTCTCAGTCAATGTATGACATTATCTTTGATAAAACTAATCACTGATTATCACTCAACTACAAAACTGATAAGCTGACAGCCTAACACAAACCTAATCACATGTTAACCAGGTTCCAGTTCAGTCTGAGCTGCATGATAAACACCATCTAGTCATTCAGATTTCAGCTGTAAGATTTTACAGTGTTTACTTTTAATAATGCATCAACCTGGACAGCATGTTTGTCTTCAGTCTCTGTTGTCCTTATTGTCCACAGATAATACAAATCACAGTTGGTAACATGAGCTGCTGCAGAGGGGCTCAACAAGGGGACTTGAAGATAGTTTAGGAAGTTCACCAGGAAACTGAGCAATAGTTTAATTTCAGTCACCAAGATCAGCACAATGACAACATGCTGTAATGATTACTCTGCTCTCTCCAAACACCTCTCAGTACAGTTATATAATTATCTACCATGTTAGAAGCACAGGACCACAGATGTAGCGTGGCTTTATTTTGCAGGAGGTCCGCAACATTAGAAAAAGGAGCCGCTGCAGCCAGATGATTATTTCACTTACTGTAAAACTCCATGAGCTGGTTTTTCTCCAGCACCTCATCGTCCTCCTCGGTGACACACAGGCAGCTTTGCGCCAACAACACTGCTACACAAATAGTCGCCACAACAGCCAGGGAGTCGATGAAACGAAACAACTGTGTGAACATTTCGACGGCGGGATGCGGTGTTGAAGTGCAAATGTCCGCACATACCGAGGCTCCTGGTCAGAGAGAGTATTTTTGGGGCTCGTTGTTTTTTCCCTTCATAGAAAACTTTGTGCCGAGTGGAGTTTTTCAGCGGGGGACCAGCGACGTCACGTCTGACGGAGGAGCTGCTGCTGCTCTCCGGTCTGGAGGCTGCATTCCTGCCGCTGTGGACTGTTTTCACTGGGACAGAGCCATGAAACTTTATTTAGACTGAACAAACAGGCTCCAATAAACAAATAAACACACAGACAGATAGATAGATAGAGTGGTGGCAAGTAACTTCAAGTACATTTACTTAAGCACTGTACTTTGTAAGTAAATTATTGCCTACTTTACTAAAGTATTTATATTGTCTGCTATGTTTGGTGTTCATTTTTAATTCCTCCTAGCTATTTGGGATCAGTAGGACCTGATAAGTATAAAAACCTGACCACCTGTCAACGATAATTAAGCTCCTATGTCCTCAAAAGACTCAACAATAAAGTCCCTGTGTCCTCAAACGAGTACTTCCTAATTAACTGTCTTAGCTTGTTACTGCTTCTTAAATTGTTCAAAATTGTTGCCATATGAAACTACAAACAAAATAAATTTTAAACCATAAAATGTGATCAGGTTTTGGACCTTCTCCACTTTCGTGTCAGGATCGGCTGCCTCAGCAAAGATGGCTGCCATCTTGTTTTCACATGGATCAGTGTATTGTGGTCTTACAACCACTAGATGGCACAAAAAAGTGTCCACAAATGAGGACAACAGGTCTAAGTCAAGTAGAATGAAGTATAAGATCAAGTAAATCCAAAATGTGATGTCCACATACGAGGACGCAGGGTCTCAAGAGGTTATACTTCTTCACTACAATTCTGGGGCATAAATAAATCTGTTCATGCTCTATTTTATTCTTTATTTTTCTCCAAGACTTTTCCTTTTAGATGTGGATCCATAGATATCCTAGCTAGGGAGACTCAAGACTAGCCACTGCTACTGAGGTTAGGCGAAATTGACAGTGTCAGGCCGTAATGTTAGATGAAGTGTAACTGGAGAATGTTCAATGTAATGACCAAAAAGAAAAAGAAACAAACAAAAACAACTGACACACAGTGATCATGGGGCTGTCTGGGCCCCAGAGCAGTTTGTTCTGTTGGTAACTTAACCCTGAGTGGAGTCGGAGAAAAAGGAAATTTTTAAAGTTAAAGTACCTCAATATGGGGGATGAGCAAGTACAGGCAGGACACTGTCAAGCTCAGCTCACATCCCAGCTACATCAGCTGATCTCAAACAGCCCAATCAACTGATGGAGCAGCTGACTGATCACATGATTCCTCTTTATGCAACCAATTGGTGAATCTCATTTAGGGCGTCCTATTTAAACTGCTCTGGCCTGGCTTCTGTTGCTGCTTCCTCTGCAAGCTACTTTGCAACCCACCTCCACCCCAGCTCCTCCTTTTCATGCTGTGTCTGACTTATCAATGACATTTATGTTTGTCAGTGATGCTGCTCTGTTCTGTTCCCGGGGGGTCTTTGCTACTGCTCTCCCTGCCTTCGCTTTTCATGTAGGTGCATGAAAGGGCAGGGAGGTTTGCTCTCACTGTGTCAGGCTTTTCTCATTTGTGCGTTGAAGGGCAGAGAGGTGCTCTCTCTCTCCCAGCTTGATGCTTTCCATGCAGGGGTGTAGAAGTCGGTTTCTGCGTAGGCCTGAGGAAAGCAGAGAGGCCCCAGGACAGAGCCATACTGCCCTATATAATACTGCAAATGGAAATCAAGTTTTCTTTGACTAAAGTGGTCCTGACTGAACTAAACTATCTGTATCTGTTCTCTGCACTGACTGAGTTTAAACCAGACATGGGTGGGACTTAAACCAAAAACAGGTGGGGCCCAACCAGAAGTTGTTATTTTAAGCCTGATATTAATTTGGGTTGATCAAAAGTTGGTATTATTATTCAAAAACTATTTACAGAACAGTCTCAGGATTGAGCTTAGATCATTTGGGAGCAAAAAAGAGATAAATCACAACCACCCAAATGAGGGGTTTCCTCATCATGAGTACAAATATTAACACATTTTTCCTCGGATGATACTCATCATCCGTACCAGAAACTCCCTTCATTGATGTACTTACTTTATGTACTTGAAACATACATTTCACAATAAATCAAAATTCAACTTTATTTATGTGCCATGCCACTAAAAAAACTCAATTATCAACATCGAAGGCTCAGCCTTGCTTTACAATAAAACAACAAACAAACACAATATTTTAAAAAAGTCATAATAATCCACCTGTATATTTACATCCAATAGAATAAAACAAAGATTTTTTCAGTAGTAGACCACTCGTAGTGCAGACTCCTCCTTTCCAAGCTGCATGTTACAGTAGACAAAAGTTAAAGTTTGTAGGACAATGCATCAGGAAAGTGCAGTGTTTAACAGTACATCGACAGTGCACTTTTACAGCAGCAGGTTCATCATGTAGTGTTTGTCTGTTCACAGTGTCGTCTACTGTGTTACAACGTCTCTGAATCAACACAGAGATTCGTACGAAAACAAATTTTAGTACAAAATTTTTCCCTCTGTTTCAAACACACACTCACACACACACACATCCATTCACACACACTTAAGTGCACTCAGATGTTGGTTTGTCATCAGTAGTGATCCAGTGTAATCATCTTTTCTCTCTGTGTGTTCTTATAAGTTACATTTTTGAATGTAGACGTTGAGCTTTTGAACAGAGGGTTGGTCCCCTGAGGAAAGACAAAGAAAAAACACAAATTAACATTCATAACTATTTCAAATTAAAACGGTGGAACAATGGATCGTCAAAACATTTAGGCTATAATATTCAATATCTTTACTGTCAACAATTACTATGAAAAAAGACCAAAACCAACAATGTGTTGATCCTTCCCAAAATACCACCCTGTCAGTGGCTTGTGGCCCCAAACCCACTCATCCCATTGAAAAGGTAGAGGACTTGATTAACCCTGGATGGGTCACCTGGGTGAGGGGGTCTCATGTTGAAGGACCCAAAGCCCCCCATGACCCCAGGAACATCAATGATGACGCATCCCAGCACATCCTAGAGATGTATCATGAAACCCAGTGGTACCAGTTTGCCAAAAATGTGAATAAATACATGCAAAAATTTAACTGACTACAACTAACTTCACAGCTTACTAACAAACCCTGCATTCATGTGGTGTCGAAATAATCGGAAAAATGAGTTCCTGACTGGGAAAATTCACGTCACCACCCCCATCAAGTGGGAGCAACACCTTGGAAAGTTGGTGAAAACTTTGGTACACAAGTTGCCGAGTTAATGTGATATATGCCAAAACATGGCAGACTTAAGTACATGTGTGGTTGGTGGTAATAAACATTTAATTATTTTATGTCAGTTGTTTGTTCACATGTAATTTGTTATGTGGTATTAGGTTGTACCCGTTAGTTGCTTTCCACGTAGAGTGACCTAGATTAGTTAGAAAAGTTAACTATTAGCACTTGTCAGGTGAGTCAACATTTTAGTGGTTTTAGGGAGTGTACTCGTGCACCAACAAGTCTGAGACAAAATCAAACTGTTATCAACATGTCGTTTAAATGCTCTAGGCAATGAAATTCAACACATCTTTCTTGGAGTGCCCAAGTAGTTTCCACATTCCAGCTCAAAGCTCATAAACACACCAAAGTCAGAAGAACCACTTCCCAACTCAGGAAATAGGACCATCTGAGGAGCATGTGAATGTAGCATGTCCATGGCAAGCTAACAACACTATACCAACAATTCATGCTGTCTAAACTGTCTCATTATGCAGTGATTTAGTGATGATGGCTGTTGGGGGTGTGACATTTGTCACAGTTTGATAATCAATTGTTCAAACAATTTTTTTGGACAACAGTGAGGGTTCATGGCTCAGAAGAACAAGCTATATCAGGCTTGGGCATGTCACATATGATACTTGCTGGAAGGATCAATTCATCGTTGGTTTCGGTGTTTCATGGGATTTGAGGACAACAAGACATCTATCGAATATTACCAGCCGTATCTTACCGTCTGCCATTTTGCATTTGCCCTCTCAGCCTCAAACTTGGCCACCTCTTTACGGTCATGAACCGACACCAGCACCTTCCACACAGCCAGCAGAATCAGGCCGATACACACGATGGAAAGGGAGACCCCCAGAATAATCATGGGGATGTTGGGAGGCTCAGGGCAACCTGGGACAGGGCAGAGGACGAGATGAGACTCAAACCAGAACCATTTTGTTTTATCTGTTATTCACATTGTTGTAAAACTCACCATACTTCTGGAGATTGTAGGCAGCGGTCCCTGTCTCACCTCCTACGACATTAAACGAGATCCAGCACTCATTCTCCGTCATCAGCGTGCATTGCATAGAAGGGCTCTTGTCATAATCTGAGAGGAAATGTGAACATACATATCCATAATGAAGGCACAAATCCATCGTATATCATCTTCCCCTTTGACATTGTGCTGAGAATGTAAAAGGATATGCTCTCCTCTGTTGTGCTGTCAGCGTGATTTCCATATCAAAGACTACAATCTAGTGTCTGTGCATGTGTGTGTGAACCACACCATTGTATGTAACATCTGAAGCCTGAAAATCCTCTGTGATAATCAGATATACCTCTCAGCTTGCACAAGTATAGCGGGTTTAAAATAATCTCTCCTATAAAGGAAGACGGGGTCCTTTGGCTATTCACATGCACTACAATAGCTCTGCCTGTACAACAAGGTAAATAATATGTTCCCCATTGTCCGCGGCTGCCTCAGTAGACATGGATGGTGTTGTGTTAGTGAGCGGTGGATACAGGCTCCAAAGAGACACCCGAGTCGGTGCAGGTCAGCATTCCTCCAGATCTCTGACCCATGGGGAAACTTAGCATGGCCCTGTGTTGATACCACTATCAAAAACACTGAGCTGAGAGAACAGGAACAACAAGCACTTACAGCACGGGTAGGGATAGTGCTAAAAGACTGGTGTATATGCTAGATTTAATTAAGCTTTAATGTCGATGCAAAACCTGTAAAAAATAGTCTTTTTTAATTCTGTAGGGACAGCCATTGGTTTTAAAACATAATAATACAAAATTTAAGAACAAGACTTAGCTGCTGGATGAAAACTTGCACTGTAACTCTTATTTTGAAGATCTTTATTTTAACTTAAAACGTCCAGTGTGTAGGATTTAGGGGGACATATTGGTGGAAATGGAATATAATATAATAAGTATGTTTCCTTTAGTGTATAATCACCTAAAAATAAGAATTGTTGTGTCTTTGTTGCTTAACAGAATGAGCTGTTCATATCTACATAGGGAGCCGGTCATCATCTATGGAGATTGCCATGTTGCACCACCATGTTTCTACAGTAGCCTAGAGCAGACAAACCAAACACTGGCTCTAGAAAGGGTAATTTGTGGTTTTGCATTGGCAGCTGTAGTTAGCAGCATTGGAAGCCACTGATTTTGAAATGTAAAACTGCTTTATTCAGTGTATTTACTGGTTTAAATCACCGGGTCTGTTTGTCTTGGAGAGGAAGACACCTCTGCAAATAATTTGGCTCCTGGTAAAAACCTCCAGGACATGTGGATCTTAGGTTATCAGAGAAAAAACACGAGCACACACTAGCAGGTGCTGGGCTGGTGGCTCGTCTACGACGTGCCAAACAGCTTTGGAGAAACACTAACTTTGTAAGGTAAAATTGCTTCATGCAGTATTTTTACCAGTTTAAATCACCAGATCTGTTTGTTTTGGAGAAGAGGAGACCTCTGCGGATAATTTGGTATGAGGTAAGAACCTGAATGTCTGGATTTGTAACGTGAAACTGCTTTATTTAGCTTTTTTTTTTAAATCAGTTTTATTCACCTGGTCCATTTGTTTTAGAGAGGATAATTCTGCTACCGGTAAAAACTTCCTGAACGATGAACACTGAAGGAACATTAACTGAGCAAAGTTTCAGCTGGTTGCAATCTGCAATCCTCACCACTAGATGCCACTAAATCCCCATAAGTCTAACACACTGTTCTTTTAAGAGCCTTACCTTATTGCTTATATTGCATGTTCTAGTATGTTAAGTAACGTCCTTCCTGGAATCCATTGATCAATTTTATGCCAGTGCCATGTGAATATATAAACTTGTACAGACTTGAAACCTGCTGGAGATCCTTCACAGAGAAGATTTAGTGACCTTGTTTATTGTCAGTGTTATTTCACTGTCAAGGACTGTTTTGAAAATTCTTCCTTGTTAATCTCTTCCAAGAAGCCCTCATATCCAAGTTTGGCTGACAAAAGGCCGTGCATTCTTCAGCTACTGTGTGTTATCAACAAACCTGACTGACAAAAAGGCAAACACAGATGCTGTGGGAAAAAAACAAGTTTTTTTTTTTAATCAATTGCTTCGTGGTGGCCATTTCTTGTGTTTCAGGTTTCTACTGTAGTTCTTAAAAGGCGCCAACACATAAAAGAAAAAACAGTCCACACCCAAAACCACATTAAATGTTAATGTAACATGAGGGAAACAAAATATTCCCTGTGATACATGAATTACCTGAAGCAAGTTTCAAGTATCAGCCAGTTGATTCTCACACTGTGCTGACATGACCTGTTTTACATGGCTGACTGGCACAGTCGACCTGAAGACATGTGGCATGCTTTTGGAAAAGTCATATGAAGTCTAGTTAATGGGTTAAAACATATAAAATCAAACGTACTCTACTTTAATTTGGACACCTGCATCCTCTCAATCTCCAAACTAATTATTTATGTTTTAAAACCTTTTCAAAATCAACATAAATTCGAAAGTTGATAAGTTTGATATATATCTGACAAGAGGCAGATTAAAGTTCAACATTATTGTTTATATAATTTCAGCAAAATCATATCATTATTTGATCTTCTGTGATGTTTTTTCCCCAAAATGATGCTTTGGTGCAAGCTCCAATTAAAAATTGACCTGATTTCTGTTACAAGACCAAGCAAGCCAAGTTGACTGATGGATTGACGCAGTGTCTGGCTATGAAGAAACTTAGTAACTGTAGTAGACAGGGGGAAATGCAACACTTCTGATAAGATTTGGGGGTCATTCATTAAATTTCTGGAGGGGGAAGATTTTGTCAAGACCTTGCCGTAAACTACTGATAATTTATTTTTGACTTCTGAGCAGCTTTGTTGTCATCAAGTGTTTTAGCAAGTTCAACAGCAGAACATGCCTTACTTTCATTATATTCAAAGTGCCTTTTTTAACAGATGCAAAGCCTTTGTTTCCATGTGATGCATAATAGTCAGTGTATTCAATATTTTAATGTTTATTTTTTCATGCATTGAAATAAAGTGATATTACACTGCCCCCCACCTGACATAAGAGATAAGATAAATGTAGAAAAGAAGCATGAACTGTACTAAATTACATTTCCGAGGAAGTGCATCATATGATTAAAAGCAGTGCTGCTTCTTGTATACAGACTGTGGAGTCCTTTACCTGTTGTTGTGTTGATGAAAATTTTAGGGATGCTGCACTTTTGGTCACACACCTCGGCATCGTCCTTATCTTGCAGATGGCACTCTACACAGGGCCTGGTGTTAAAACAAGTGGAAAAACAACAGGTCAGGTTTTCTTCAGAGATGACTCAGTGCCTCTCCAGAAGCGAAGGTTTAATGAGGCTTCAATCACCGACACAGTGAGTACAAAGAAATCACAGTGTTGGTCACTTATCACAGTTTTCCCAAGGCTTGACTCGCTCTCTATCACCCGGCTGCCCTGTAACAGTGGTATCAAATGGCACCAGCCCTGACAGCTGCTTTACAATGGAGCAAGGAAATCTCTTAGTGCTGTGTTGGGGACATTAGCTGTCTTTTGATGTCACATGGAAGGTGTAGACACATGTGAACAAGGGGACTAGAACCTGATACGCCTGTTCTCAAAGGAACAGACGGATCATGTGGCGCAAAGAGACAACATCTTATATCTTTCAATTAAAGAAACAGCAATTACAGAGGTAAAGCCGACAAAAGCCTCAACATCACATCCTGATTCGCCTCTCAGACCTGATGGCATGAATTCGTTCTCACCTTGCGAAGCTACAGGCGTCTCCACACGTTGGGCACTTCTCACACTTGTCCCCAGATGCTCCAGGTACGGAGCAGACACAGTGGCCACACTCACATCTCCCCCGTCCGCTGCAGAGAGTGCCATCCTCTGACATGCACGCCTCCGTGCTGGTGCTGCAGTTACAATACTGCCCTGTCCAGCCGCTTTCACAGTGACACTCCCCGCAGTCACACACCCCGTGGCCTGCAAACACAAAATCACTAAAGCAACAGGCTCAACACAAAAACACGTGAGTAATTTCTAACTCTCGTGTGTGTTACTCACCTCCACAGAGCTCCCCACGGAAGCGGACACAGGAGTAATTGTCACACTCGCAGTAAGGTCCATAGATGCGTCCAAAGCTGGATGCATGACACACACACTGTCCGCAGTAGCACTGCCCCTGACCGCTGCATATCTCGGACTCATTGTTTGCGAGGCAGTTGCTCAACAAAGCGCTTTCCTCATTGCATTCACACTGCGCTCCCAGGAACCCCGGCTGACACACACAAACGCCACACTGGAAAGCCCCTTGGCCCTCGGTGCACTGGGTGCTGTTTGCTTCAGGAGGCTGCCGGCAGTCACACGAGCAAAGAGACTCCAGTTCCACTTCCAGACTGTCCTGTAAACCCACTGGTTTGAGGGAGAAGTGCCGAACTCCCGACAGGCATCCTGGGAGCTCCACGGACACGTTGAACATGACCTGAGGAGAAAAGATGAAGTCCAGTGAGCTAACAATGAATTAATGCCACCAGGGCCTGATACAGCTAATTCCTCTGTTCCATAGAGCCCCATTGTTGTCCAGCATCCATTAAAAATACATGAATGAGACACACTGCTGCTGACATGTTCCTTCATGATATAGAAAATGGGCACTGTGGTTCATTTAGATCCAAACTCATATACACCATCCTGCTGCCACAAATACTCACTAGAGCAGCAAATGTACTGACATCTGCTTCTGAAAAATATTCCCCGACAAACAGTATTTACTCCTTGTTGAGTAATGTTTGAAAAAAAAGTGAACAGTTGCTCTAGGATATAATTTAGCCTATTTAAAAATAAACCTTTGAATGTGTGACCTGATATTTAAGGACTTTTTTTTGAGAAGAGGGACACAGAGAGGCTGGAAAAGTCAGTAACCAATTAGAGGTTAACTGCAGCATTTTGGTCTTTTTATGGGTTTTGTTGCCAGTAAGAAAAATATAAAATATCACCAGCACAAAAATCACCGATTAAAACTGCAACTAAAGATGGATTTCATTATTAATTAATAAGCATAGTAAGGGTTTCATGCACTGATCAAATTTGACATTTTGGGCTATTTTTCTTCAATAACTTGTTTTCTTTCAGATTAGTTGAAAGAAAATGTCCAAAGCACACATTAAGATCTTTATTTCAGTTCAGATTTCTGTTTTGGAAAGGTATGAAAAAGCACATATTTAATTGGATAATGCCTCAGTTGCATATTTAAACATACATTTTTTTAAAACTTGTAAAAGTAAAACAAAAAATAATTGTCTTAATGAAAGCAATCATCTGGGGAAGTTTCATGGTGATATCTGTGTTATTTTTTTTACCCTATTCATCTGTAATGTTTCAATGTTGTATATAAATGTATGGAATTATACAATACATATCTCTAGAGGCCATTTTCTCAAAATGATTTTTTTCTCATATTCTGAGCCAGAAATCTCCACTTCAGTAGCATTTCCATACACCAAATTTTCCAGTTTTATTTTCTATGTATTTGTTATTCCTGGGGTGTCTCCCCTTAATTTGTCAATTATGTTTTTGATCAATCGATTATTCATTTTGTCTTTAACATATCAGAAAACCGACACAAATGACAATTGTAATTTCTCACAGTCAAAGATGCAGTCATCAAATCGCCAACATTATTAAAAAAGTCCACACATATTCAGTTTACTATCACATAAGACAAGGAAAAGAACGTAGAATCACGTTTGACATAATTGATTTTCAAATGTTCGACTTCACAACTAATCAGTTCTAGATAAAATAAAGAGCAAATGTAGCTTTACATGCCAGTGTCTCCTGATCACAGGACCCACTGATGCTCTTTTACATCTCAAAAAGAATAAAACTGAACTATGAACTACAGGTGGTGAGGCTAGGGGGAGTAAATGGGCTCATAACTGTATTTACAGTACTGAGAGTTACGTCTGGCCGACGTGTCATCTTTGACTAAAAACTGAACTTTAAGGCTTGTTGTCCTGGGAAAGTTAACAGATTAGCTTTTTTTTAATTATCTGAGAAACACAGCTAAAGACTGACCATTTTTCTTTCTGGGAAACAATGACGTGCAGGATTGACCTGTAATCTGCCTCTTGTCATATATCTGGTCTACCCAGTCAGGCAGAGTAGACTCAGTGCCCGTCTTTGTCGTTTTATCAGTTGCCTGGAATTCTTGTAATAACTCTGAAATTCTTTTTCAAGTCCATAGATCAGCACGCTGTCCTTCTCTGAAATGCTTTTAATATTTAAACCATAAAGGTCTCACAAGTCCTCTGTCGAAACTTTTAGTTCATCCTAGGTGACAAAAACCCTCTGTGCAACAACTTTCATTTTTATACTCCAAACAGGACCTGAAAGGATCAGGCAATGCTGATATCTTTAAGCATAACTTTAAAACATCCATTTTAAGCCTTTAAGACTTTACTTAGACTGTTTTATTATTATTTTTCTCTTTTTAGTGGTAGTTTCATTTACTTTATCATTTCTATTAATTCAGTTTATTTATAGATTTATTTATAGATCACATTATGTACGTGTCACTAAGTTTGTTTGTTTTTTTATTTTTCGGTGTGCCACTTTGGTATCTTTAAACTTAGACCCTATTTTCTCATGTGTTTGTGTCTATATGACTAATGAAGACAACAGTTTTTAAAATTGGTCCAGTATTGAGAGACAGTGCTGCAGCCACAGAAACAAAACAGGCTGCAATGTACCATCAATTTACATTCATTAAGGGTGTTAGTTTTTGCCTCTGACAGGCTCAGATTTTTATTATAAATGTCTGACAATATTAGGGAAAAGGCCCCTTAGAGAAATTAAACTTTTTTTTTTAATGTGACCAAATCTTGCCCAAAGAGAAGTTAAGTTTTGAAATCTCACGAGAGGTTACTTGATAATCTAAGAGCAACTGTGGAAATGTTAGTGAGAGTTGGAGAGAGGAGTACAGAAAGCATCGCTTAGAGCTATCTGAAAGATTTTCAGTGTCACAGCTAAATATTAAGCTGATTTTGACAAAGTGGAAAAGTCATTGAGATTCCAAAAAAAGACTTCTCTTTGAGCGAGACTTGGTAATACACACTACGAAACAGAGTGGGTAAATAAAACGTAAAGAAAAGCATTTCATTTCTCTGTATTCTCTTGTACGTAATGTTGTCAGACACAATCTGAGCCTGTCAGTGGCCAAAACAAGCACTTTTAGTGAAGGTAAATCAATGGTGCACAATGGCCCGTAGAGATTACATTACATTTCACTGCTGTGGCTGCAACACTGGACCAAATTCAAAAACTGTTGTTACCATTAATCACTTAGACACAAAGACATGGGGTAATACTGCGATTTCCCTTTACACTCTTATCAGTTTGTCAGTCACCTGTAAAGCACTTTGAACTGCACTAGCCTGTGTAAAGGTGCTTTACAAATACAAAGAGCAGCTTCGAGTCAAACAACTGACCGTCTCTCCAGGTTTGATGTTGGAGCAGCGTTTTACATCAGGGAGGACACTCCCATTTGGACAAATGGCTGTAAAAGACATCTGGAGCTCCTCTGTGTCTCCAAGGACTTCCAGTTCAATCTCTGACCGCAGTTCCTGAAAAACAGTATAAATACATTTCAGCACCTTGTATGGAAACACAGTTGGCAGCACAGACCAGGTACTGAGCGAAAGGTCTTCCTCAGCAGTATACTAAAAAAAACCCTACTGTCAAATCAGAATACTGACATCTAGTCATGAAGAGGAATTTCCAGAGCTTTGAGGGGAATTACACTTTCACCCTGTGCTGACCTGTAGCGTGCTGAGGCTTTTTGAACCCTCCTATCTTGCTCTCTCTTTTTAGGTGAGTCACCATCCCAGGTGTGCTGGGCTGTACAAAGCACCTGAGGACAGAGCGACAGCTAACCTCAACTGCAGGAAAGGCTGTGTTAGACTGAGTAATGAACTCTGTGACGGACTGTCTGGTTGTTAACAGAGGGTTAATTGTGTGTTTCCTGTAGGCCTGTAATTGTACTGTGCCTTCAGTGTTGCTAAGGAGGAGAAAACACAGGGACGTTTACGGGATACACCCAATTTAAAGATGGATTAAAATAAAGAACGGATTCAAAAGACTTTACTGTTATTCAGTAAATATGTTAAAGGTAATTTAAAGCTGGGTGGCTGAAATATATATCCACTGAGCAACACACATTAATGCAAAATTGAAGGTAAGTATAAATACTAATCATGTGTCTTCTATCGCTAAATATCCCTCTGTTTGGATTTTATTTCCCCCAAGAACCACACCTCTCTACAATCAGTATGAGAAGGGCTCCTCTTTTCAGTGTGGTTAACGTGGCAGAGACTAAAAATGGGTGTAAATGACATAAGAGATGAAGTAATTAGAGGACTTGCCACCAGTTACCGCCGCCAGGGGGGATTTGCAGATGGAGTGCAAGAGGTAGACAGACAGAAAGAAAGACAGAGAGAGAGAGTAGGGAAGAAAGAGCAAGTCAGAGTCAGGAGGGGCGCGGAGATCAAACAGCTGAGACAAGCAGAGACTTGCTGTCAAACATGCTGATGCAAAGCACCGGGTGGTGGAGGGAAAAATGGAATAGAAGAAAGAATGAAAGAGGAAAAGCAAGAGAATGAGAAGGAATGGAAAAGACAGAGATACCATCTATAAGATGTACAGAGGGTTAAGTCATGCATGCTTAACATTCAGATGTTTTGGTTCAAACTCTGGCTCAAGCCTAAAACATTTTAATGTCACTTCATTTAAACAGGTTCACTGATTTTATAACGGCAGGTGTTTTCTGTCTTATTTCTTATGACCCGTGCCTGCACACACACACACACACACACACACACACACACACACACACACACACACACACACACACACACACAGCCTGCCGGCACAACCAGATCACCAAGACTGTTTATTTACTTTGTATGCCGTTACGATCAGTTCCAGGATGTTCCGCGAATCTCTCGCCAGGACTCCAACTGTGGCGCCAGGTATGAGATTTGCATAGTTCTGTGAGAAAAAACAACAACAGATAAACAGTAAAGTTGCTGTCAGATATGTGGGCAGACTTGGCTCGAAGGAAAGTACAGAAAAAAAACAGGAGAAGAAAACAGGGCTAGTTTGAACAGGCTGAATGAGAATGTAGCTCCATGAATAAATATGCTAACCTCAGTAAACACCGCTCACACAAACACCTGCAGATTTTTTCAGTTCTCCACTCCGGACATATTCTACTGTAAAGAAATCAATACATTTATGGCAAAAAACTGTTACCTTATAGATGAGTTCCTGTTGTTTTGTCACAGCGAATATTAGTAAGATATTGTTCTCCAGCACTTTATCCATCAACTGACCGAGAGTTGGATACTCCTGGGGAAGAAGTGGGGAAATGCAAAGAATGAATGTGCTGTAAAGTGATGAGTCATCACAGCAGACCCTAAAATGACTAATGAAATGAATTAAAGTCATGAAACTGAGATCATAGAAGCAGAGGTTTTGGGCTCGAGTCATATGACCTGGACTCAAGTCAGACTTGAGTCACAAATTTGATGACTTCAGACTTGACTTGGACTTCATTTGAGCTTGAAAACACTTGATACCTTCCATCAAGCACAAAGAAGCACAATTCCCTTCCCTTCATTTCCTGAATCAGCTAACGTTAACGCCGGTCATTCCCAGCAAGTCGACACTTAACTCTTCGGATGATTGACTTTGTTTGAACCAATCTGACACCATCCAGTCCAACGCTTGAGAGAACCATGAAGAACTGACATTACTGTAATGATCGCCATTTTGAAAAAAAATTGATGATTTCATTCCTGTACAAAAACTACATGTAAACAATTTGCAGTATGCAAAATGTGTGGGTCTAAAATTACAGAAAGAGATGTAGCAACGTCCAACAAACTTGTTGTAAGAAATAAATAGGAAATTTTAAAAGTATGCATGATTTTTTAAGATTTAATGTGTTATTATTCATTGTTAAAATGGCATTACATTTATGAAGAACACATGACTTGTTAAGGACTTGAAACTCAAAGTTTAGGACTTGGGACATTACTTAAAATTTGAGTGCAAAGACGAATGAAACTCAACGTTAATTCAATCAGGAAGACTTTCTTTGTGCTCATCCATTCACAATTCTCTCCATCCCACTCTCACTACTTCTATGGGTGTTCACTCTTCTAGTTATCCAATCAAACTTTGTCATGATCTGTCTCTGCCAATCAGGATGCCACTGAGAATTTTAAATCTGCTCTTTTTTCTGCTGCTGTCAGCCGTCATTTCAGGCAGAATCTTCGCACCCTTCTCCACCCTGTTCACCTCCAGCCATCATATCCAGAGTCCAGGACAAGCTCAACAAAGGCTCATTCCTCTACTCATCCAGATCATCAGCACTTCTCCACATCTTCCTCTCATCTCATCTTCACCACCTCTACCACCACCAGCGTCTAGACCTGGGGAGTTCCCTATTTGACTATGGATTCATCACCCTCCTTAAGTCATACCATCTCTATGGGGTCTTGCACATGTTAATAAATATTCTTTTACTATAAAAAACGAGTCTCTCCTGATTTAATTGACTTACTTGTGACATGTAAAACAATGACTTGGTCCCCTCTCTGCATAGAAAGGGTTTATATTTTCAAAAGAATCTCAGCTATCACTGCACAATGCAAATGAGAAGAACAATAAGTCTCTCTGAAGATGGATCTCTGTGGACTCACCTGCACTGTGGACATGGAGTATTCATTATTGGCATCCAGGTGGCACTGCCCGTCGTTGGGAATCACAATGCCGGCCATTTTACTGTCCATCCCGAAGTGTGAGTCAGCATCACTGACAAACACCAGCAAACGCATGGAATCATTCCTCCAGCCTATCTTGTCCTACGAGGAGACACATCATGTGTCATATCCTCCTTCTCATATCAACAGAGGTTAGCTCCTCTGACTCATAAAAGGAAGTTGACAAGACAGAAATTTAAATGTACATCTTTGAGATATTTTAAACACAAAATCTTACCCCGCAAACAGCTGCCTGCATGACAGCGTCAAAGCCGCACTCTGGCACGTCAATATTTGCAGATACATGCTGCTTTGCGATAATCTCATTGAACTTCTCAGTGTTGCTCGTCAGAGACAAGACGTGTTTGTAGCCAAACGCTGGCAGGCAGTCAATGCCTACAGTACTGCAACCCAGCAGAGGTCAAAAGGATTTAAAGGTAAGATTCTCTGAGATACCAAATGATACATTAACACATCAGAAAGATGATGTTGTGAAAGTCTCTGGTCTTGTTTTAGTATTTATTGTATTACCTGCAGGGGTTAGCCAGTTCCTCTTCTGTGATCTTGATGAAGGGCAGCACAGGTTTCTCAACAAAAGAGCCAAACCCCATTCGAAATTTACTGGTGAGGTGGGCCATCTCTTTAGACAGAGTGGAGCCTAAGTCTTTGATCATCTTCAGATCGTCGAACATGGACGCAGAGAGGTCCATCAGGTAGTAGATGTCCACAGGATAGTCCTCCGTGTGTTGAATCTTGACCTGGAAAGTCACCTGACTGCCTGTGCAAAAACAGAATCAACACTTTATTTCTCATCATTCCTCCAGAAAACGAGACACCACTTCATCAAATCAGAATGTTCTGGGTTGCGTACCAGGTCGTAACTTGAGTGCCATTTTCTGTGGCGAGATCTGAGAGCTGTTAACGTTGCCTGTTTTCTTCCCGAGCGGGCGATCCTGCAGGATTTGGCCTTTGGAAACAGGGAACTCCAGCTGGTCCCTGGCACATCCATTTTCTAGCAAGCTATCCAGTGTGTCACATCTTTTGCTGACTGAAAACCAGTCTGTGAAATTCTGAGAGGTGGAGGAAACAGTCACATGTTTGCACATGGAAGACACAGATTGTTTTATAGTATGCCATAAAATATTTACTACTGTTATCATCACCAGGTGCAAAATCCATGTCATTTTGCTCACCTGTGCCCCGAAAACCATACCTTTTTTTGAATGCATCATGGTCGTCTGTTTATATGCTGCATTTTCATACATGCAAACCAGGCTGCTTACCTCCTGCGTGCACCAGGCACAGTGGGAACTGAGCTGCAGACACTCATCACAAGTCACAGCGGTGCCAGCTGAACATGATCCTGCAGCACACATGAGCACAGTGCACAGTTAGTGTCAACATCGACCTGTTTCCTGCAACAATTAAAAGTCTCTCAGGGAGGAGATCAGATTTTTTAAAGGTGCTTGAGCCTGATCAAAAGTAAACAAATTAAATGAATCAAATGTGTTACACATGTATTAACTATATGATAAAGTATAGTTGAAAATAAAAAAACACATTCATAAAAAGGCCATCACCAGTAATAAATACCACCACAGCATTTATGGTCTTGCTCTTGAGTCACTGTTACTCTTTGTCAGCGCTTTATAAACGTGTTGCCCTTGGTTTTGAAGCCGAGCAGCAGTCCTGCTTACCCTCCACGGTGTGGATCCAGTACCGAAGAATCAGGCTCAGCAGTATAAGCCCCATTAGTCCGCGAGGTTACTGCTTATGAGGAAACACAAGAAGAATATTTCAAGTTGTCTCATATTTACAGGAGTGAAACCTATCCAGCGTCATGCCTCCTCGCCTCAGCCGAGAGTAGAGTACAGAGGAGAGCACCGCGCTACCTGGAGAGAGGAGGAGGAGGAGGAGGAGGAGGAGGAGGCTGCCTTTACCTGCGCTGCCTTTTATGTTCACTTCCGTCCAGGTGGAAAGTGTAGATTTTTATGTAGGGGTGGGAGATCCATATTTAAAACATGTGCATTTGTTCTCCTCAATAGAAGCATGAAAGCAGTGGGGGACTTTTATTTTACACACATTCATGCAGAAAAGGCACACATAGGTGCCTACAAATTCACCAGGATGCAGGAAATTAAGTGTTTTCTTGCAGAGGACCACAAACCCTCCATTTCATATGCACTTGCATGTGCAGGTTTGTAACAATAACAATTTCTGCTTGTCCAAGTTTTCAGTTCTTTCACTCTGTGAACATGACAGCACATATGAGCTATAAAAGTCCAGGGGTTTAATAATTAATTACAATAAATTGATGTGCCATTGACGTCAATAGGTACCACAGGCACATTTAAAGATACAACTTCCCCAAACAAAGTAGGCCTCAAGAGTAGATTATGCCTCCATGTGTCTTGACTCAGTGGGGATAAATATTTGAAAGCAATACAGAAATGCCACAGAGCCTTACTGCATTATGTCCCATTGTATTTTTATATTTCAAGTTGTCACCTGCCCCCAGAACTTTGTGTTTTCCTTTACATACATAAAGACATCTCCACCATAAATTATAATTTACCAGAATGCAGGAAGTTAAGTGTTTGACGCTCAAAATTTATTGGGGGATGACCAAAAACAATATGTACACCCTTGGTGGAAAGTAACTACTGTAAAACTTAGTCCCTAGTCCCAGTTAAACACCCAGTCCCTTTTACTAGCCTGGTGTAGCTACACATTTTGACAAATTAACGCCTGTCTCAATTAGACGCCTGGTCTGTTCGCCAAGCAGGTCATTTTTACACAAGTTCTTTGGATGTATAAAACCTGATTGTTGACTGTCCACGTGAGCTAACATTGGTTAGCTGTTTAGATACTTACAAATATAAATGTTTAAACTTTCGTCAATATGGAGACGCTGCACATTGTTAGCTGGGTTGATTTCATTTTACTGAAACCGTGAGCACCAGAGAAGACGGGAAGTCATTCAGATTTGCTATCATGACGAAAAAACAAGTGGTGACTGCTGTCATTAAGTCAGAATATGTGTCCAGGTCCTGATTACAAGGCAAGCTATTTATATTCCCTCAGTCTGTAAGGGTCCTCAGATCAAAAGAATCAAAAGTGTTTTTTACAAAAATGAACCCAAGTTATGAGTATTGTTTTAACAGGATAAAGTGGTGTTGTGTCAGTATGCCAGGTGCCGGTATCCTCAGGTAGCGTGGAACAAGTGTCGTAACGTAATACATTATTGCTATGTTGTTTGAAATCTGATTTTTATACAAGTCATAATCATATTGATTCAAATAAACAATTTGATTGTATTCTTTGCTGAGCAACAGTTTTGCCTAAATGGAATTAAAAGCGTGTCACATAGAGACACCTGTCCCTAATATAAGCCTGTTGAGTTCAGTGATTTAAGAAAATAATAGCCCAGGACTGTTAATTGAAGTTTTATAGTAAGTACATTTCTGCAAGGTACTTTTCTGGAGTATTTCAATGTTATGCCACTTTATACTTCAATTTCACTTCATTTCAGAGATATATATTGTACTCTTTACTCTACTACATTTAATCTACTACATTTTTTGCCTTGTGACTCCTTTCAAAAAAGCCGTGTGTAGCAGGGGCGTCCTGGTCACGTTTCAGATGTCTATGCATAGATGGAGATTTCAGGGGGGACGCAGGAGACACGTCCCCCTCAATATCTAAACCATGTGCATTTGTCCCCTCCAATAAAAACATGAAAGTAGCAGAGGTCTCTTAATTTGACGAAATTAAAGACATTTCCACCATGAAGGGCGCAGGCGCCTGGCGCTTAAAATTTCCTGGAGGAGGACCCCACACTCCCCGTTTCATTTGTGTCCACCCCCTCCAGTGTTAAAACAAAACCTAAGCTCTTGTGTTCATGATTTGTTAGCAGTTCAGCCAAATAGACTTTTCACCTCTACACTTCTCAGGTGGTTTCATTTAAATAACAGCAGGAGGCCCACAGAGGTTAAATTATCCTATTTCACATAAAAAGCTGATTTATCTTGTGACCTTTTGGAGAGGCCTGACCTCTGGGTTGGAAGCCACTGGACTAAACCTCCAAACTGTACATAAAGAAGTTCAAACTAGCTGTTATCATGTAACAACATGTTTCTGGCATTTCAGAATGAGTACGCCTACTTTTAATTTCTTCTGTATTTTGTTTTAAGTGGAACTTTGAATGTGGAGCTTCATATTTTTATGTCATACTTGACTCTAATAAAACGGCTTAATCATTGAACTCTGACTGACAGAGAATAATAAAATACAGACAAGCCACGCCATAAGCAAATATAGCCTGTATACCTTCCAGACACCATAACAGAAGATTTTGTTAATCTTTAACGACACAAGAACGTGAATCATGTCACTGTCTCACAAGAATGTTTTCAACTTGATGATTGACTCAAGACAAACCCGAGCATGCAGGCCTATCACAAGACATAAAATATGAGCGTGAGTGTGTGCATGTGCATGTGTGTGTGTGATGGGGGGAGGAGGGTGGAGCCGCGTAGGTGTTGAATCATTGACAGCTGCAGTGCAAATATCGTTGCTTGTCCCAACTCTGTGGAATCTCACAATTCAGCACCACACCCCACTGGATCTGGGTGAGTCCCATCTGTCACCCAAAACCAAACCCCACCTCCGCCCCTCTTATACTAATCCCTCTCACCCCTCTCTTCTTCTTCTCCTCCTTTCTTCTTTTAATGACATCCCCTCTCACCTCGGCTCTCTGTATTTTGATCCACCTTACCCAGTAGCCCTGTTGAAGTGAGGGTCTGTGAAATTGCCATTTTATTTGTACCTCCTTTGGCTTACTTCCTTTCGTTTTGTGCCTGCCAGTCTCCTCTCTTCTCCTCTCCTCTCTTCTGCTCCACCAAGCTTGTCATTATTTTCTGAATTTCTCAAGAAATATCACAGCATGATGCAATCAAACACCGTTTTTTGTAACCACTCATTTTTAAGGTGATTTCACGTCCTGCATGAATGCGTGATCAAGTGGATTATAGATGCTTAAGGTGTAATAAGGTGCCGCAGTTGCACCATACATTTCAGCCTGACTTTAATCAAAATTTAAAACCTGTTGCCTTTCAGTTAAGTTTCAGGAAAATGAAGTAAATCTGACAGCAGTGTTTGAAACACACATCATGACATGATTTTTAAAGAGAATCAGTCTCATCAGAAATTCAGAAATATTCTCCCACATACCTCTCTCTCAGCACCACACATTTACTATGCATAGAAATGGAAGTACACATAACGCTGCAATGAGCCAACTCACCTTCAGGGGCGTCCTCTGATATCATGCTGTCTCGTCTCAGTCTGTCTTCCTTGTCATCAAGTGAAAACTGGAGAGAAATGGAGGAGCATCAGGCCAGTACATTCAGTCCTATTGTATCCCAGCAGTCATCAGAGTAACAGTAAACCTATTGTAACGGCGCCCTTTATGAAGCATGGCGCTAGGGTGACCCTGCTGCCCATGCTCCTTGGCTCATGTGTGCTTTTGTGTGTGTGTATGTGTGTGTGCGTCTGAAAGTGGCTGAGTGTGTGTGCATGCATACTGGGGTCATGTGTGGGTGTTTGCACAAGCTCAAACTTGCCCGTATGTGTGTGTGGGTGTGTGTGTGTATGTGTATGTGTGTGTCTGCAGGGGGAGGCTGTGATGATAATGAGTGACAGTAGCAACTGCTGGCTGCGAGACCTCCACAGGAGCCAGCTTCTTTATTAAGAGACGACCTGACTGATGTGATAGTGTTGCGCTCTAGAGGCTAAAGCTGGTGTGAACTGCAGCACAACACTCCCGACTCAAAGAAATGGACTTTGTGATTCTTTTGGATTGTGTGTGTGTAGGTGTGTGTGTG
Organism: Cephalopholis sonnerati; assembly: GCA_019142605.1. NCBI lineage: Eukaryota > Metazoa > Chordata > Actinopteri > Perciformes > Serranidae > Cephalopholis > Cephalopholis sonnerati. The sequence goes on along the minus strand of JAGQAX010000001.1, from coordinate 32,697,043 downwards.
TGTGTGTGTGTGTGTGTGTGTGCACGTGCACATGCTTGCTCAAGTTCAATTACTTCCTGCAGGGAGGAGGAGGAGGGAGCAGAGAAAAGGAGTGCCGGTGCTGTAATACTGCCTCCTTTTTACAGAAGTATGGCTGGAATGCAGGTGCACACATACATGCATATGTGAGTGGAACAAAACGATAGAGCAAAGGCCTGCACTATAAAAAAATCCAGGATTACACAGCCCCAAAGTCAGATTGTTTTGTCAGTAGTCTATAGTCTACAACCACGCTAATGTACTTGAACTAAATGCTCACCTCAGCATGCTAACATGCTCACAATGATAATGCTGGCATGTTTATGTTTAGCAGGTATAATGTTTACCATGGTGGTCACCATCTTAGTTCAGCTTTTTAGCATGTTAACATTGTCTAATTACCACTAAACTCAGCTGAGGCTGATGGGAATGTCAGTTTTGTTGTAAATAACTTAAAAGAAATTTTGACCAGATGTTGTTGCGAGAGAAAAGTCAGAAAATGAATGTTATTACAATTCAGCCTCTGGGGACCATGACAGCGAGCTCCAGATTTCACAGCATTCCACTGACATAGAGATAATGCAATGATGAACTAACTGAAACTCAATCTTGTGGTGTCGCTACAGAAAAAGTAAGAATCACCAGAGTCATATAGAGGTGCAGAGAAGAGTCCGAAAATGCAGAGATGATTTAGCATTCCACTTCCAGGTCCCTCTTCTCGAAGTCAGTGGGGTTTTTAAATGGGTTTTTGGCTGGATGCCTGAAGTTTTTTTTGTTCTACGACATAAAATACATCAGTAAACATGCCACTATTGAATTCTGAAGCTTAAGGCGGTTGCTAAAAAGTGGCTAAATGAGACTACAAAGCGCCAATGTACTGAACACGACTTTACAGCCTTGTGGTGGCGACGTTAAGGCATGGAACCGTAGTGTAGTTTGTTTATAGCCTAACATTAGCTTTTTAATTCTGACGATTGCATTCAGGCTTCAAAAATAATTAAAGTGGTGTTAATTTGGGAGGATTATCTTGCTGAATAAGAAACTTTTGCTTTCCACAGATCTTATTTTCTGCAATAATTCAAAATTGCAGATTACTGGTCCCTTCAACTTTTTTGTTGAGGGTTCCCTCAACTTTTGGTCGAGGGAATCGGGCGACAGTTACTTCCAGGTTGGAAAAAAACCCCTCTTCCTTGCAGTACTCTATTGGGACTCATCCTCTGGGAATTACGAGTGTCTGTCCAAAATGTAATTGTTGAGATAATTCAGGCTGGACCAAAGTCATGGACTGACTGACACTGCCATCCCTAGAGCCATGCTGCATTCATGGCCATAAAAACATTAGACGAAAAAACCCTTTAATTAAAAAAGAAAAAAAAAGAAAAAGACAAACCTCAAGAAGAGCAACAGAGGATGTATCCCTCTTCCTGGATGGACAGACATGCAATGGAGTCATAGAAAAGAGAAATATTAGAGCTGTCTTTCCATAACCATGCTTGGATTTTTCACAAGCTAAGAAAGAACAGCCCAGTTCTCAGCTCTCTGACAGTCCACTTTTCAGATTATCCAACAGGTTTTTAAATAGTTTATTAAGCTAATGAAGTAAGAGAATTTTCTAAATAAGCACATTAGTGGATACACTTTTTACTAGACACCAGACAGTGACAATATGACACTTATTGCAAGATCAGAATGTACGTAAAGAACACAAGCATGTAGAGTGAAAAGACAAACTGTCAGAAGCAGCATACCTGCAGCTTGTTTATCGACTGGTATTTTAAAATGACCTTGTAATAATATTATTCTAACAGAAATTCCCTTACTTCTTGAGTGACTTTTAAGTCAAGAAAATGAATAATCTGCAGATTATGATCACTAGTTTCAGCCCTACACTGATTATTAAATTGCAATATATTACCATCTTCTTTTAGTTATTATCACTATTGAAATAATGTATAAATGACAGTATTGAGGGCAACAAGCAGAAACAGTCTGCATCTCTAAGAAGCATCCTGTGTGTTCAGTGGTGTAATGGAAAGTATACGCGGGTATATGGAGTATACCCACCTCTTTCTGATTGTTTACCACCTATCAGCCAAAAAGCCATTGGACTATATATGAGAGTAAACCCACTTCCTCCTCAGTAATCTACCCATATGCCGAGTAGTAAACCCACCGCATCAACTACCACTACACCACCGCATGTGTTGAATTGCTGACATGTATCACACTAAATGAATGATACTGGATACTAAAGCAGGCCTCCCCTCTTAACGTCTGTGCCCCGAGTCTGACCTTGGGCCTTCTCAAGGGATCAGTGCCATGTGTCCCCTCAGCTGTGGAGAATTAAAGGAGAGACAGAGAGCGGATGAGAGGAAAGAGAGAGGGAGATCTACTTGGCGTATCTTGTGTTCAAAGGGTCGGTGCCTTCACAATAGGCACTTGATTGACGTGTGAGTGTGTGCCACACGGGACATGTATGTATATTCCTGGAGTTGGGGCAGACTGGGTTGTGTGTTGGGAGTTGACAGTGGGTGTGATGGCTAACATTGATCCCTTTGACTGGTAAGAGATGGAGGCATGGTGCCTTAATGTCTCTAGGATCAGCTGCATTAGTCTGAGCTTAAGAAGGGAGATCCGGTATAACAGTGTAACTACAAAGGCTGTGTGCCCGAAATAGAGCAGGAAGGGACTGAGGCATGAGCACACACATGCTGCACTTGTTGCTCATCTGATCCGTCATAAGTTAGATACACAAGATCAAACATAACAGATAACCACACTGCAAAATTTGTTCTGCTTTTAAATGAGCTGGACAGCTTTGGCTCACAGCGCCCTCTGCTGCCAGATAATGGGCACAGTCTGATAATCAATGAAGATGCTGGAAAGTCGACTTGTTTAAAGGTGTCATCTTGATACTTACTGTTTGCAAGAGGTTGAGGTTGTTGGTATTTCTTCATTTATATTTATTTTTATTTTGCTTTTGATTGTGGATAAATCATGATTAGTGTGTTTTTTGCCCATAAAAAGTCTTAAAGGGGCATGTCACTGAGTTGTTGACCCACAACAGCGGGGGTTAGCAACAGCAAAACTATATCAAAACATCCATTTACAAACCACCACACAACTCCTGCAGTATAATCCAAGTATCATTTATTCAGTATTTCCCGTACACATGCATTATTTCCACTGAAGCCCAAATTTCAAACTGCTTTAGTTCTGTGAGAGTTTGTTAAAGGATGTTTTGATATAGTTTTGCTGTTGTTAGGTTCAAAGATTGCGCAGGATTTAGGATATTATAACGGGTGGCATTAGGACCTGAAAGCAGCACAACAGAGAGTAGTAACAGTTGGTAGTTACTTGTACTGTTACTACCCTGCAGAAACAGGGTAGAGCTAATTAACAGCACACAATGCAGTTCAAAGCTCCAGCAAAGTCTCTCCAAAAAGTCCTTGGTAGTGGCTTGGTTTGGTAGGCCGAACCGGGGCGAGAGGTAGACGAGTGAACGGTGGCGTTAGCCCAACAACAAACGCAGTTCAGTTTAATAACAGGCAACGATACCATGGAGGAGCAGGCAGGAGAAGCAGTGTTACCAGCTCACCCCCTTTAAGGGCTGTGGTCTTGCAGATAACCTGTGAGGGTGAGACGTGTGCTTCAGTGTGTATATGGAGGGGTGCAGCTCTGTCGGGGTGTCATGGTGAAGACGCATGCAGCAAATAGTGATGATGGCAGTAGAATTAAGTGTCTAGATAAGCTCAGGGCTACTGTTCAACCTCATGAGAAGACCACGTTTATTGTTCTGTGGTGAAGACTGCAATAAAGCCATCGCTGATGAATGGCACCCGAACACCTCGCCATCCTTCCTTCTGCAGAGTGGTCGGGACCACTAGAAGCTTGTTAACAGCTAATAACGTGCCAAGCTAAACTGATGTAAATAAGCCAGCGTGTTCCCAACTACAGCTTGGTAAGCTGTCACTTAGGGAGGTAACAGCAGTCGAGGAGGCAGAAAATCTGAAACCAGGTAAGTACACGGTGCAAGCAGAAGAGCCGGTAGGGGACAAGCTGAAGGTAAGTTGAGGCCAGGTGCAGGGTTGAGAAGCCAGCAGGTAAGAACTCACAGGATGCACACACACTGGCGAGTGTGGCAACACAGTGAAATATCTGGATTGCAGGAAACCACAGGTAAGCAGACTGGAACACACATTGTAGCATCGTCGTTGGAAGGAAATACCAAGCAGCCAGAGGCAAACTGAAACCAAGGATGTGGAAGCAGGTCTCGCGATCAGGGACAGAAGGCTGAGGCGCTTACCAGGAATCAGACGAAGCGGGCAAGCAGGGTTGGCAACGGGAAATCAGTCCGGAATAAAGCGCTGGAGAGTCTTGCATGAGTTCCAAAGAACAATCTGGTAATGAGTGTCCGTGAGGCTGAGGTATATATACTGGCTGTGTGTAATGAGGAACAGGTGAACAGAGTTGCCTTGATGAGGTGGCCGTGAGAGAATGGAAAATGACTGACTGAGCACTGGATGATTGGGCATGCAGAAAAAAGCAGATGATCAGGAATGCAAAACTGTGACTGAGATACTGGCAGAGACAGAATATAATTTAATCATATGTTCTCTTCAGTGTATAATCACCTGAAAATAGTATTTTTTTCATTACCTTAGAATGAGCTGTTTATATCTATGTAAGGAGCTGGTCCTTGTCCATGGAGTCTGCCATTTTGCACTGCCATGTTTCTTCAATAGCCCAGAGCAAACAAACCAAACACTGGCTGTAGATTGTGTTTTTGTGTTTAGCAGCCCCTCCACAACAAGTTGAGCAGTGTCAGAAAAAGACTGATTTCTAAAGTGAAACTTGCATTGTGGAAACTGTAGGATTCAACACTTCTGTAGCTCGAGCCAGAAGAGGGATATCAAGGTCATGATATTTCGGCCTCTGCTGCATCGATTTTGACCTTTTGTTTTTAAATCTGTCTTACAGAGTCTCCAAATCTTTAAACTTCAAACCACAACCAAGGCTATGATATCAGTTAGCTTGGTCTTGAAGGATAAAGCTGGTGATATTATTATTTCTTTTCTTGTACTGTCAAACATTCCCACAAAAGACTAAAACTATCACAGACTTTATCCCACTAGGAAGTATACAACAAGCCTGATAATTCCTCAGTGCCATGGAGCTCCATTGTTGTCCAAAAACTATTGAAAACACATCAATCTGCCACATTGAATGACACGTTCCTTTATCACAGTAAAGACGAGCACTGTACTTTTTTTTGAGTCAGTCCCACATACACCGTCCTGCTGATGTAAATACTCAATAGAGCACCAATTATGTATTAATCTGGAGCTGGAAATAGTTTCAAAAATAGCCATTTACTCCTTCAGCCACAAAAAAGGTTCCCTTTCTAAAACAAAACTCAAATTTTTCGTGATCATCCAACCAAAAGAAATCAGCATAGATAGAGGTCATCTTACTGAGAAGTACATCCCTTATGTCTTTAACTTAACTTAATTAACCTAAATTACACAGCAAACAAAATCTGTCCTCCTCTAGGGAGGTGGTCCCAGGGCAGGGGTGTCACCAAGAGTGATTCATGAAGACCTTGATGAAATGGGCATTTTGGACACTGAGAACCTCGCCAGGTATGGGGACACCAGGGACTCCCCCTGGAGCCAGATCAGCGGGCCCAGTCTGCCTCAGCCCAAAAAAAATGACATAGAGGCATTGCCCTGTGGGCCCACCACCCGCAGGGACAGAAATCAGGCTCTGATGCATTGTGTGCCAAGCGGCAGGCTGGGGTGGGGCCCTGGGTGCACTGATCCCTGGTGTCCGCCACCCACTGGTAGGGGGCCTCGAGGCAGACCCAGAACATATTGGAGTGATTACATATCTCATCTGGCCTGGGAACACCTTGGGGTTCCCCAGGAGGAGCTTGAAAGCTGTTGCTAGGGAGAGGTACGTCTGGGGTGCTTTGCTTGGACTGCTACCCCGGACCGGATAACTGGATGAAAATGGATGGATGGATGCACTACTTGCGTTTTGTCTTGATTAACCACTAGTCTCCATTTTGAGCACCATTCTTAGACATGGGACATGATAACAATAAGAAAAATATACAATAACACTAGAGCTATCCTTTAAACTTAGAAACACATAACAGACCAGTAAATTAAAGAGACAGGAGTCGTATCTGAGAAAGAGCCTTTTATTCAGCACTGTTTTTATTCCAATGTTTTCAAAGGAGAGCGTAAGGAGAAGATTGTTTGAGAGTCAGTTGAAGGCGACAGGGGAAGCAATGAGGATAACATGTACAAGATTTTTTTTCTTTCATTTTTACATTTTTCGAGCAACAAATGTTCAGAATGGGAAAACACACTCAGTAAAAGCAGGTTACTGCTTGTATTTTCAGAAGGTGAGCATTTACTGCCACGTTACTGTCGATCGGGGAGAAGCACCGCGATCACACAGCTTTGACCATATTTTTTTTGTCTCATAGTAGTGTAAAGTTTATTACATCAGAAATCATCATTTTAAAGAGAAAAAAAAGCAAAGCAAAGAATAAAACTCATTTCTTTTTCACTTTTGGCCCTGAATGTTTATAATTTACAAATCTTATTCTGAACAAGACAACCTTTAAATTACATGCTGTCAGTCGTGATTTCAATTACCTCCAAATTCCAATAAAGTACTGCTGTTTTTTAAGCACCTCATACATGATTGTTGTATTTATTTTTGCATGAGGCAAGATTTGAGACCCAAATTGCCTGGCAGGTACACTATTAAGCTGCTGTATAACCAAAAGGCCAAAATCGGGCTAATCCTCACGCTACTTTTGAAGAGCTTTACAGTAGCAGTGTAACCAAAGATAGACTTTAAGTCTTCTTTAAAGGAAAAAGAGAAAAGGTAAGGGAAAGTGATGAGTCATCTAAGATCTGTCTAGAATGTCAAAGGCAGAAGAATGTACAAAATAAATGCACTAAGCCTGCATTCATTTGTTTCAAGCGCATTGTAAACCAACTATTTCGAGGAGAAGCTAGTAGTTGTCGTACTTTGAATCTCTAAAATGGAGCTTCACAACTGAACAACGCTCATCGTGTTGAGAAAAAGAAACACCAGAACAGAAGCAATGACAAATAAAGATGAAGCAAAAGCACAATGTTTCTTTGCAGATCAGGAAGAGAAACGCTGCATGTGGGAGACAAACGAGCAGAAGTCCTATTTAGCCAGCTCCTGAGCGTGGCATTTGTTCTGCTTCGTCCACTCTGCTGAACAAAGGGGGCTTTACCTGCAAACCCCACAACACCAGCAGACTCCGGCAGAACCATGAGGTAGATCACTGGTCAAACTGACCACAAGAGAAAAAAAAACCCTCCTAAAAGATGTCCATTGGGTGTAAAACTTGTAATTTCATAAAAGTACGGCTCTTTTTTTTCATGTCATGTCTTGAGGATAAAAAAAAAGGATAGAGGGAAAATAAGGATTTACCTTGCTCTGAGTTTGTCACCGTTCTTTTTTCTCAGTATTGCCGTGGGACTCTCATTGTCTTTATTGCTACCAGAAGACTAGATAGCGAAACACTCAATGGAAATCTCCATGATTTCACACACACATATTTGATCAGTCAAATAGAAATAAGACACCTGATCAGGTTCGATGAGAAAATGTTAGAGAATGTTTGATGTGACGTAAGGAAGGCACCTTTTCCAATAATAAATTCATTAATTTCCTAATGAAATGGTCACCTGTATCAGCTGTCTAGTGCAGTTGAACATTAATTGACTTCGTGAGATATTCTACGGCGACTTCGGAAACCAAAATGAAGGTATTCTGAAACTTCAGTGCAAACAGGGTTTTGCAAGTTTTCTTTTTCATATATCACAAATAAAGGAACTATAAAATCATAGAAACCTTGGAGGGGGGGAAACTATCTCAATCTCATGCATTTTAATATCACATCATACTGGGGGAGGAGCAGTGAGGGGAGGTGAGGGGAAGGGGAAGGGGGTCCCCTGGCATTTGTTTGAGAATCCTTGAAAAAGAGAAAAAGAAGAGCATGTTGTTTCTTAACAAAAATAATTCTTGTTTTTTTTCTGTGATTAGCCAACTGCTTGAGTCCATTTACACTGTCCTCATTTTCCACCACAAACGACTGGGCTGTGCAAAAAAGTTCACGTATCTGGTCCAATCAGAGAAGGCGGTGACTGTTACCACTGTGATGTCATCGGCAAAGTCCCACCTGCCCTCTGGCTCACAGAGAGGGAATCTGTCTGAAAAATAAAGACACAGAGAGCAGAAGCATTTAAGTATAAAGCAAGGACTCTCTGTCTGTCCTTCACATATCTCGAGAACTGTTCATCCAATCTACTTCACACCTGATGGGTGTTTGGGGATGTAAGAACGTGCAGTATTGAAGTTGGTGCAGTTTGGACACATGACATGTTGAACTTAAATAAAGAAGCGAACAGTGCTCTGTGGCTCTGTGCACTGCAGGGGTGGGGCTTCAGGGCTCTGCAGAGAGTTGTGTCTCGCTGAAGTTGTTTCTTGATCTTAGGCTGCAAAATTCACACCCAGCCAGGGACTACAGATAAAACTAGCCTCCTGGCTCATTCTAGCATATTTGAAGTTACCTTTAAAGTATGCACTGTCCCTGAGAAATAAATACATTTAAAAAAAGCTTCCGATAATATTAATTTAATCTCTCAAAACACAGTTACAAAGTGCTTTACAAAACCAAATAAAAGACAAAGCAATAAAACAAGATAAAAGCAATAGAAATAGATTATGCATAACAGAGGAAAAACACGCAATAACAAAGCAGTTAAAATCACTGAAAAGCAGTTTTAACAAGCAGGTTTTCAGAAGTGACTTAAAGGATGAGACTGAGTTTGCAGCCCTGATCTCCTCAGGCAGGTCATTCCGAAGTCAAGTAGCTCTGACCGCAAAGGCTCTATCACCTTTGTGAATTAATCTAGACCTCAGGACAACAAGAAAAGATGCATCTGAGGATCTCAGGGTGCGAGAGGGAACATAGGGCAATAAAAGATCTGTTATTAGAGCAAGGCCTCTCAGGGCTTTGTAAGTAAATAAAATCTTAAAATCAATTCTACAGGCAACAGGTAACCAGTGTAAGGAAGCCAGGACTGGTGTGATGTGGTCATGTTTTCTAGTCTGAGTCAAGACTCTGGCAGCAGAGTTTTGGATGAGCTGGAGGCACGAGAGGGATTTTTTACTGATGCCAGAGAGCAAGGAATTGCAATAATCTTAACGACTGGTTATGAATGCATGAATAACAGTTTCCAGATGTTTTCTTTTTGGGAAAGGAATGATCTGATTCTTGAGATATTTCTGAGATGGTGGAAGCCGAGTTGAACTACTGAATTCACATGTTTGTCTAAACTGAGGGTTTGATCAAAAACCGAGACACCAAGATTTCTGCAATGTGAAGTTATTGAGTGGGACAGAGAACCAAGACTGTTTGACATTTGAATGCTTGCACGTTCTTGTCCTATGATCAATACGTCTGCCTTAAGCTAATGAACTCCTCACTCTTCTTTATAATCATTGTGGTTATGTCAAAGCAAGCCACAAAAGGCCCTGACACACCAAGCCAATGTCAATGTTGGGCCATGACTGAGCATCTGTCGCCCTAGTTTACTGCACTGTTGGCCCTTATTGGCCCTCGTTGGCTTTTTTTCCAGCTGATTCAGCATGGTGAATCGGTGTCAGAGACGGCAAAGCCCATTTGTGAATGACATCCCTCTGATTGTAACTTCAGCTCAGTGCATGAGAAGAGAAACGGAAGTGAGGAAAGTAAACAAATTGCTACAGTCCAGAGGGAGTGAGACCAAAGCAAACTTGTTACATAAGGTAAAATTATTTTTCTTTAGCCACTGAGCTCTTTAGCAAAACATGTCGTGATGGTTTGTGTTATTGTTCACTGGTGCACAGTAAATATACTCTGTTCTTTCAACACTGATAAACAAACATTGAACTAATATGGACAGCAACATTAAGATCTCATTATCTTTGACCTACACAGTCACCCTGTAGAAAGATTTTATGAATTGCAACTTTTTACAGACTGTTAACCCTGAAATTCTCCTTATTAATGTCTTATTACTGTCCCATGAAGCCTTAGTAATATAGATTACTAACCATTTATAAAGCAAATACTTTAAAACATATAAACCTTTAGTGTCTTTGTATTAGGTTTAACATAACTGTCGTGGGAGTAAAACTGCTGACATAAACAGTTTCACGTCAGATGACTCACACCCAGAAACTACAGCGTACCTGTGATTACTTGCTGAGTTGACTGTAAGGAGACGAGTTGTTGGAAGAATCCACTTGTTGCGGTGTGCCGTTTTCCTGAAAAGCAAAACAGCGTTTCTCATTTAGAGCGTGATAATAACTGTCTTCACTGTGTTTGCACTGAGATAATTGATAGTTTTAGAGGATGAACACTTCAAAAACAACTCAAGGCTGCAAAGGTAAAAGATGATTGAAGTGGCATAGGCTGTTGTAATATCATACAACAATGTTTGTTTTAAGATATAATCACAGACACTAGGTAGAGGGTTAATGAAGTGTTAAATGAGACAAAGATGCAATTAACTTACAGGTGCTGCCTGCATGGGAGGATACTGCGGCATGTAAGCCTGCTGGACACCAGGGTTGGCTGAAATATACTGCAAGATAAAAGATATTAAATGATTTAGTCTTATATTACATTTTGTGAGACCTGAAAACTGTGTTGCTACACATGCATCTTGTGCTTCTCATCTTACAAATAAAACAGACAGAAAAAACATGAGAAAGAAATAAAACACAAAGAATCACATGTTTACACCAGGCACACAGAGATAACAACTTTCTGGAGAGGCTTCAGGGGAGATGTGGGAGCAGATTAGTTTCACATGCAAATGAGTAAAAATTCGTTTTAAGTTTACTCTGAAAAAACACAAAATGAAAAGTATGAGGATTTGGATTTGAAAATAAAGACATTTTACTTAAAACTAGAGCCCTGAAATCACTATAGGCAGTTCAGTTTCAGACTCACCGAAATCTCATGACAAAGTCTTTGCACTTAAAGGAGACCAGCAAACCTGCCTGTTTCTGTAACTATTGCACATGTGTCTGAATGTAACACAGATGTATGTATGTACAGAATGTAACTGTGAATGTGCAGAGATCTTTGACTTATGGCTAAATTCTGCTTCTCAAAGAGCTCTGCACTGAAGCTGCTTTAAATGAAACATTTTTGTAATTTAACAGACAGTCTTTCTTTGTACATCAGGAACAATTATCCCCTTTACACTTGCTTTAAAATATGTTTTGGGTGACTGGATTGCAATCGCATTGTGCTAGACCACATGAAAGTACAGTTGTAAATGCAGCCAAAACGCATTGAGGATGGATTGTGATCCGATCGGCCAAACCACCTCCAGAAGCGATCAGCGATGTGACCACACTAAACACAAGTGTAAAGGCGCTGACACACAAAGCCGACAGCTGGCTGTCAGTCAAAGTTGGGCTGTTGTTGAGCATCTGTCACCCTCGGGGCAGTGTGTCTCGCACCACTGGCCCTCATCGGCCCTTGTCGACTTTTTTTTTGGGGCCGATTCCACAAATTGAATCGTCATCGGCGACAGTGAAGCCCATTGGCGTATGAAATCCCTCTGATTGGCAGTTCAGCTCAGCGCACAAGCAGAAAAACAAAAGTGAGGAAAGTAAACAAAAAGCCAAAGTTAAGTGAGACCGAAACAAACTTGTTATATAAGGTAAGACTGTTTTTCTTTAGCCATTTATATGCATTATGTGATGGTTTGTGTTATTCACCGGAGCACGGAAAATATGCTTTGTTGTTTCAACATTGAATTGTGTTGTTAATGTGCTAACTGGCTAACTGCCGTCAAAACAGTCTTCCTGTTTCTGCTTTTGACGAACATAGACTACCACTGTCTGCTGGTGAGGAGAGTTATTTTCACTCACACAGGTGCAGAGCGTACTACTGGTCGTAGTCTTTGCAGTGTGTTCATGAGCAACTTTTTTGGCCAAGACATGCACGGGGGCCTTCGGCGCTGCTAGTTCCATGAAGTCAGTTTAGGGCGTCTTGGTCTTAAATGCAATTGCGTTTTACATCCACATACAACAACTACGTGGCTGAAAATACCTGAACATGTGCAACTGTTCCAAACCAGTGACGCAGCAGCAGCTCTCTCATCTGACACTGAAGCTGTCGGGGTGTATGGTGGTCATCTGATGCTAACACTACTACCTCATCAGTAATGTATTTTTGTCGGTCACTGTCTTTACAATCAGGTAGGCCTGTTTCGTCCTCATCAACCTTGCTGTTCTTCCTGACTGGCTCTGATGTGTATAACAAACAAAATTATGGACCAGCAGAGATTTTTTAAATATCAGTTAAATTTTTAAAGCAGTATTGTCTCCGAAAATGCAGAGAGTATCACGACACACACCCTATCTTATTGTAATTACTTAAAAATATTGAACAGGTTTTTTTTCATGTGTACTCACTGTCATAAATATTACAGTGTAATCTGTTGTGAAAAAAATAACCAATAATACAAGCTTTTACGTCACTAATCCAGGAGTGTAAATGCAAAACGTCCCAATTAAAAATGCTTCTAGTGAGCTGCTGTTGAGGCATTTTCTCAAGTCAAGTGTCAAGTGGAACACAAGTGTATAATCACTGTCACACTACAGATTGCATAGACTGAAACTAATATTTTATCCTAATATTTGTGAGTACTCTGTATTTATTATACTATGCAGGTTTAATCTCATCAATGCTGTGTGATATCCCAGAATTCCACTCACTGCTCCAGTGTTTCCCAGTGACAGCTGGCCCATCTGCTGAGTAATCATGGCCGAGGGGTGCAGTGACATGGAGGGATCCACAGAGGGAGACATCACAGCAGCCTGTAATACATAGCAGCTGAGTTTTTAAACACATATCACATGATCCTACAAACTAAAAACAACTAATTCTTACAAAACACCTGATAAAATAGCACATATGGGCTCCGACAACAGCCCCAGGCAGTGTGAGTTGAGTCTAAATATGGCATTAGTTACTGTTTAAACCTATGTATGTGGGAAAGACCAGAAGGATTAGCTGGGGAAAAAATATATTTTATGGCTTTGAGGTTTGAGAAAAAAGTAAACTGACACATTTGCAGCAATAACTCTTTGATAATTTGTCACTCTGAGGTAAACGTGAAGTATTACACGCTCCTGGGTTACATCAAGTGGTGAAAATATGTAAAAAGGTGTGACGTTGCCAGCGCTAGTCTGTTTTCAGATGTGGTATATTCCTTTAAACACGACGCCTTTAGGGAATAGACCGTTTCCTAGTAAAAAGTGGGGGAGGGAGCAGATCAGCAGAGACACTTGTTCCACTGGAAACCATCTGTTGGAAGAGTCAAAGAGTCACAAGACTGTCTCTGCTCCAGGCATTTCCTGCTGGATCCAGAGAGAGGGAGGAGGGGGTGGCTGAATGTCTTTTTAGTTGTTCCATTTCTCTTTCATACACACTCCAACACACATACACACACTTATAACATGTAAATACACAGTGGCTTTTTCCCAGAACTCGTCTCAGCTCTGTTGTCCTCCTGCATTTGGGGAAGTTTCTGACGTTGCTGGTTTGATTGTGTCAGCAGAACGATTTGATTAAAGTAACACTCTGTAGCGGCGCCACACACCCATTTCCTGTACACAGAATAGGAGGTGGTCTGTGAGCGTATGAGAAAAAAAAGCAAATGCCGTTGTTCTCTTACCGGGTGTTGCATGATATATGGTTGATGTGCCACCCAGGAATGACTCTGTACCTAATGGAGGGTCAGACAGGAAGGGAGAGGCAGAACGAGACACAGATGGAAAGACAGAGTTATTGACGTGTCTTGAATGAATCTTTTATGCTACAAACTAACTTTACAATTTAAAAAAGCATGGCCTTTAGATAAAAATACAAGGATGTTAGTCTAAATGTTAAATTTGGACTGCTACAGCATATACCACATACATCAATCAATGCATTTTGAAGACACTGTTTCTACTCAGGAACCTTAACTGACCATGACAGTCCCAAAAATATCCAAAGCATTTAGCTTTTTCGGGCCAATTTGGGGTTTTTGCATGACCTAACTGGATGCAAGCAAACAGATTGTTTCAGTTTTTCCCACTGAAGAAGTCCTAACCTGCTTCGTGCATCAGTAAACTGGCTCAGCAACATGTTACTTGTTGAAAAAACGCTCACCCTGGCTCTATTTTGGCAAAGCCTTGTGCACCTCCAACCTATTTTCAGAGCAACAGCGAGCTGTTTGTAGGCTCGCCCAGGGCTCGATAGACTCCCTGAATGTTGTTGTCGCTAGAAGTATATCTGGACAATGTTTTTGCACTTTATCCAACAGAGTTTGCTTGCTCACTGTATGTTAAGAAGAGGTGTAAGGAGTTTTTAAAATGCCCCATTGACATCAGCCATTAAGATGGCTTCCAAACCCCACAATTCTGAGGGTACGTCTGTTAAATAACGACCTTTTGCGTTATTGTATCTTTGTGACGGCCATCATAGCTAGCAGCCCCTCTGCAACAATAGTTTTGGAAAAACATGAATATGCTATAGTCAGTGGTTTTATTGATTTAAATCCATTAGTTTTGGAGAAGAGGAGACCTCTGTGGATAATTTGGCTCATGATAAAAACCTTCTAAAGAATGAACGCTGCAATGCCCAGTGGATTCTGGCTGCACAAACTGCACACTGGAATTAGGAGGAGGAGCTGAAGCATAAATTATGATGGACTGTGATGACCCGCCAGTTTCAAAATGAAGTAAAAATATTTTAACATTTGTCATGATATGAGAATCATGAGAACACATCCACAAATATGCAAGATAAAGTGTGCAAACAGCAGTATCAGGTGACGAAAATACCCCACGAAAACCTGTGTCAGTCCTTCAAATAAATACATATACATACACACTAACACGCTCATCCATTTGTGAACTTTGTTAAACTCCATTTTATTTACCATGCTTTGTGGGTGTGACTTTTTTGCCATGTCATCACCATTCATATCAATACAACCAATGTGTTTATGATTAAATTGTGTACAAGAGCACAAAGATCTTCATAGATCGTCTCTTAATTTTGCTCTTAAAGTGCATCAGATTGATGCAATTAACTTTAACATGTACAACATTTTCTACCAGGGAAGCATTTCCCCAGGACCACCTGGAGAGTCTGAGGTCAGCACACTACACACAAAGTCCTGTAGGAAATACTGCTGGATATAATCGGACTCACTTCTCATACAACAGATGAGATCTGGTAAAACTCACTTTATCCCAGTGGATGAAAGCGTCGCTTGGATGTGACTGCTACATGTAGTCTGACTGATGTCTGGGTGCTTGCACCTTAATTATGTGTGAGTTCAAGTTGGGGCTTTGAGAAAGCTTCACCTACTCCATCATCTTACTTGGAGAATTCAGTGTTCACACTACCAATGAATAGGCCACCTGGGGAGGAGTACCTGAGAGGAGCTGCCTCCGCCACATGATTGAAAAGGTGAGCCTTTGTTAGATGTCAATACTAGTTATGGATTATTACGAAAACTCCTCAGTCACACACAAGACAGCTCATCCTAAGTGTTCATAGTGCTAGAGCCCTTAAGGTGCCAGGTCGATAATTGACTTTGCAGGTGTTTAATCCAGTGTGAGGCTGTTTCTCTTGGACAAACTGCACACAGAGAACATCTGAGCTTTTTACTCAGAACTTATTACCAACTCTCACAGGCCTGGAAAACCCAAAAATGTTGTGCTCATCTCAAGAATATCTGGTAAAATGCTCTATTCAAAACCCCTCTGATTCATCCTTCATGTGCAAATTTATTTCAAGCAACAGATCTTGTCTGTTGTCAGAAGTGTTTCTGATGCACAGAGAGAAATGAATCAAAACTTATGAGTGAAATATTACAAAACACTAAGCAATAACCCATTTCAGACAAAGCGTGACTCAGAGGAGGTTTTATTTTTGACTACTTCACTCCTGTGAACCTCCAAGCTTACTGTCATATTACATGATTCTGTTTGACTGAGCTCTTCAAACACTTAACGTTTCAAACAATCATCAGCTGCCACGCGGAGCTGCCAAACAGTGTGGTGGCCCAGGGCAGCTTTAACGCCTATTCTTACATCTATAGCACCTGTACAACCCACACACCAGCAAAAATACACCCTAACCCACATGTACACACCATAACCTTGAATACAAAATAAAGAGGAAGAAGAGAGGAAGAGAGAGACAGAGATGATTTAAATTCAGCTCTGGCTGGTGGACATGTTTATATCCATGATCTGCTGCAGTACCTGGTAAGCAGAGACTGGAGACATGTAGGGAGACATCGCAGGCTGCACAGTCATTATCCTGTTGCTCACTGGATACGGAGAAGGATAGTACCTAGGAAACACAGTACAGTATTTCAAAATAAAGCCCAGGAATTATGACTCTAGTTAAAAGTTAAATGGTGTCATGACCTGTGGTGTAACTTACCCATTCTGTATAGCCGCTGAGGAGGGGTCATAGGTAAGAGTCATTGCACCCTACAGGTGAGGAAATTGACAAGAATGTTGAGTTACATATTTATATTTTACTACTCGTCCAATCCAGCAGTACTTTAACCCCCCTTCCCTCTGGATGCAAACTAACCATGTGCAGCAAGGCTCTTTTTAGTGAGAGCTTTGTTTCATTATTATTATTTTTTCCTTTTGCATTGTCTTTTGTTTTGTACAAATGGTAATTAAAGAGTTCATTTTCCATGAAATGGTTCGACAAAACTCTGGCATACTATACAGATGATCGATAACAATGATTATTAAAAAAAAAAAAAAAAATCATATCACGTTGAAAAATACACATATGATAATATCGTGTAATAAAATCCAGCACCTCTTAAATAATTTCAGTCTTTTCCGTCATTTCCTTTTTTTTCCCGGCCCCACACACATACACACACACGCACACACACACACACACACACACACACACACACACACACACACACACACACACACACACACACACACACACACACACACGTACCTGAGCTGATGTCATGACACAATAACAAGCTAGCTAGCTACTACCACAGTTTGTGGATACGACAGCCATGCAAAATCATGTCGGAGGAGATGGCGGACAAAAACAAGACACTAACAAAAAGTTAGCTCACCAGTGGGATTTTTTTTGTTTTTTTTCTATATTTTTCTATATTATACATTTTCTATAGACATTGCACTAACATCATTATCAGGAATTCTTTTGGCCACAATAAAAGTGTAAAATCTGCCATAATGCTAGCTCCAACTGGAATGGTTGTAATTTTTATGTGTCTAACTTTAATTCAAAAGCCGAGACAGGTGGCAAGATGGACTATTTATTTATCCGTCCATCCATTCATTTTCAACCGCTTATCTCGGGACGAGTCATGGGGGCAGCAGTCCAAGCAAAGCACCCCAGACATCCCTCTCCCCTGCAACGCTTTCCAGCTCCTCCTGGGGGACGCCAAGGTGTTCACAGGCCAGATGAGATATGTAATCCCTCCAGCATGTTCTGGGTCTGCCTCTTATCAGTGGGACATGCCTGAAACACCTTCAGCGGGAGGCGCCCAGGAGGATCCTGATCAGATGCCAGAATCATTTTATCTGATGCGAAGGAGCAGCGGCTCTACTCCGAGCTCCCTCCAGATGTCCCAGCTCCTTACTCTATCTCTAAGGCTGAGCCCAGCCACCCCACAAAGGAAACTCATTTCAGCTACGTGTATCAGCGATCTCATTCTTTCGGTCTCTACCCAGAGCTCATGATAGGTGAGGGTTGGGACATAGATGGACCAGTAAACCGAGAGCTTCGCTTTCCAGCTCGGCTCCCTCTTCACCACGACGGACCGGCGCAGCCCCAGCATCTACTATTTATTAGTAGACACCTATTTTTTCAGGATTATATAAATGTTCTTTTCAGTTTTGTAGACAATGAAAGTCTGAAGATTTTTATAGACCTATATTAAAAAACTATTTAGGCAGCATGGTTCTGGTTTATGTTTATTTATGGTGTCTTGTGAGCCTATGCAGGCTGGGTGTAGTTATATGCATGACACAATAATAAAAACCTTATTCATTCATTCATTCTCATAAAACACTGGGGGCAAAAGGTTAAAATACATGTAAGATAATATACAGGTACATACTAGTCTGAGATCCCCTGTCTGTCCGTTGGGAACAAACCCGCTGTGAGCGTGTTTCTTCCTTTGACTATCTGCAAACTTACACAGCAGGGGCTGAGAGGGAGCTGGGGACAAAGCACAAAAGACACGACATATTAACACTCGGCAATCAATCATCAGTGCCTCCACAGTTTTCATGCGAGGGAATGTTTACAGAAAGGTGAAATTCTTTCCTACCCAGAGCTCCAGAAGCTATCTTGATAAACTTCCCATTGAAGTGGGAGATGACGGCATTACACTGCTCTGTTGTGTCCATCCTGACAGGGAGGAACATAAAACAATGACTCATCAATAAATCATACAGAGATGATCTACAGCAACATTTTCAACACAAAGTGGTATTGTAAGGCGTGACGCATGTGACGCAACTCTTGGCTTTCTTCATACAAAGGCTGAAAATGATTGTCACTCCTCATTTTAATGCTAGTTCACATTCTGTACAGCGATGGATGACAAACAAAGCAGACTCATACAAATATGCTTAGCTGTGTGTGCATGAAAAAAATTCACCTTGTCCTGAAAGGCATTTTTTGGCAGGCAATGTTGGCCAAAATTTAAGTTTATCTCCTGCGTATGAGATATGATCTCCTGCGTAAGCGATGTTATCTCCTACATAGGAGACATTATCTCCCACGATAAACTTTGAGGCTTAATCTCACTTTCTCTTGCTCACTGGCTCGCTGAGTAGACTGCGTATGTGCGCTTGTGGGAACCTAGACGTTGTGGGCGGGTGGTTCTCGTGCATATGAAATAAAATCCTGCCAGCCCCACTGCACAGTTCCATTATATCTTACAGTAGACATTTGTATGTAGTTAACTGAGAATGTAAAACATTTTCTTTATGCTGCATTTGGCTGAACTTGCAATGCCCTCTGTATCATGCACTAAGCGCTTCATTCTGCTCGACTTTCTCAGTCTCAAAACAGCCTCATTAAGCTGAAAAGTTTAGATAATATCTCCTAAGTAGGGGATAAAACATTTTTTTTCACCTTGCCTCTCAGGATTTGTATGAACGGAAATAGCAGCTCATAATCTTAGATTCCCTGTGCAACAATACCAGGTCTGGTAACTGTATTACAATTTAAGATTCTGTGAGAAATGCATTTTGAAGATCATGCTGGATTGTAAAAGTCAAAGAAAAAAGGTTAAATGTCAGCAAAAAAAGACACGAGCGTGGACATGACTGACTCCAGTTAATAAGTTTGACTGTCGGGTTCAAAGATGCGAGAGTCAACTCAATTTTGGTTGCCCGGAGTTACAATAAATACATACAAAATGTCAGAAACACACCATAATAGGGAGTAATCTGTTGCAAATGTTCATATTTTTTTGTAGTCAATAGCAATCATTGTGCTTGCACGGCATCATTGCTGAGCACTCCTAAGTGCTTTATCGTAGGCAACTGGACTCGCTTCAGTTTCTTGAAGACGTTTCACCTCTCATCCAAGAGACTCACTCACAAGAGGCCTCTTGGATGAGAGGTGAAAACGTCTTCAAGAAACTCAAGCAAGTCCAGTTGCCTACAATACAGCACTTCGGATTACCATGACCTGGATGACTGAGAACCTTCGCCAATGTTGCTGAGCGCTAAATAAAAAATACTGAATGGTAATTTGGTGTTAGTTCACCAAGATCAGAGCTGAGAGTTGTTTTTTTTTTTACTTTTAAGGCAATTCAGCAGTGAAGAAATTAGTTTTGTCAATGTTCTGTGACCGACCTGGCGAAGCCCACGCCTCGGCTGTTGCCGCTGTAATCTCGGAGGATCCGTGTGGAGACGACCTGGCCAAAGGGCTGCAGCATGTTCTCCAACTCTTTCTCATCCACAGAGAGAGGCAAGTTGGAAATGTACAGATTTGTGGGGTCCTGCTCCTGTTGCTGCTTATAGAGAAGAAGATGGAAGAGAAGTACAGTGAATGACATGGAAGACATTTTGCAAGTCACATGCTAAAATAAAAGAACAATTCCTCTTTGATCAGGCACATTTTTAGAGAACCAGAGATAGAGGCAGTACTGCACTACTTCTTCACTGACAAAAGTAAGCCTGACATGTTACTTTCTCTGCTGTGAATCTGTGTGGATCCAGGTTTGAGACTTGAGTATGGTTAAGGGTCAGAAGATGTTCGGTTAAACAAACATTAATAAACTCTCCTGCACACGCACACACACACACACCTACACACTGAAACACACTTCATCTCTACTGTGCAGCAGCTCAGCGCCTCTACGGTCTTCCCTAGAAACAGCAGGAGAGCAGCGTAGCCTAGCTACCACAACACACAAACTGTGTTCTGCCGTGTTTGTTTCAAACAGAGCAGCTACATGCAGCTCTCCCGAGAGCAACCCTTCATCAGTGAACTCTTACCCGTGACTTTAAGCACAGCAACACAGACCGGGCTGGGAGAAGGGAAGGGACTGAAAGAAATTAAATGATCCAGACAATTTCTGCTACTTCACTACGAGACAAATAACAGATGCGGAGCAGAAACACCCCGTTTGTCATCTAAAAATATTTTTGTAAAATGAAAAACTGGTTACTTTGAATTAGTCACAGAGGATCAAGAATGGCTCAAAGCAGCAGTACTGTTGCCATAGTGCTTCGCTGCAGAAATGCCTACATCAGTATGCATGAATGATGATTGTTAACCACTCAGCGACACAGTAATACTACTGTTAAAAGAATCTGTACAATCTATGTAGCACAATGGTGCGTTAGTGTGTGTGCTGGTGGTCCGGTGTGTTACGTGTTACGTGTCACGCTGACTGACAGGTTATTTGGCAGGGAGGGACGTGACATCTGGTGTCTACAGTGAAAGTAAATGGGGTCACGGGAAGAACAGCTTGTCAGCTGAGGTCATGTGACCAGTCTAATGTCATTCTCCAACACACACTGGACACATGCGCACATTAAAGAAGCACAACCCCGCAGAGATGTTCACAAGCAAGACAAATATGCACACGCACACACACACACACATGCTTACACACATGCCTGCACCAAACTCACCTTGGCCATCTGGGCCTGTATGCCGCTGGTTTTCAGAGCATGTACTGCCTTTAAAGCAGCCGCCGGGCTGTCAAAGTCCACAAAGCCGTAACCTGTGGTTGGTAGAACAGTATTTCTATGAACAGTCGCTACATCGATTGTGCTGAACATTTTGTACTATCGCTGTTACACAGTTTTCTTTCTGAATTTACACTACAAAATGATTTTTTTTTTTTAAATCTGATTCTCTCATACTGTTTTTTGGAATATTTGAAAGGATCTGTTCAACATTTTGGGAAATCTTTTAGAGTTAGATGATAAAATTGACACCATTCTCATGTCTGTGTGGTAAATATGAAGCTGGAGGCAGCAGACGGTTAGCTTAGCATCAAGACTGGAAACGGGGAAACAGCTATCCTGGCTCTCTCGAAAGGTAAATAAAATCAAAGTATATAAATGAAAAGTTGCAGTATTACAGGGGACTATTTCCTGGCTGGGTGCAGCAACTTCCTGGAGTCTTGAACTCAAAATGTCAAACTATCCCTTTAAGAGCCAGACCAGCACTTTGTTTTATGACAACACACATACTTTGCATCCCTTTACACCATCTTCCAAAGCATACTATGGTGTTTCTGATTTTTGAGCATGTTTTCCCTTCACCCAGTCACTCACTGGTTTCCATTCATTTCCATAAAGTGTAAATATCTATTTGTAGAGGCTCTAAATCTGCATGAGTAAGGTAATCCATTATAATCTGCTTTTGTTTCAGTCAAACTTCTGTTCTCCTTACATTGTAATGCGGGGCAGATTTTGCACTTTCAGCTGCGATGTCATTCAGCAACATAATAAATTGGACAAAAATAAAAGCAGACACATTCACTGTTTGTGTTTTCACAGTGATGGATTACCCGACCCAGGCAAAATATCAATTCACCACAAATGGATTGTCATGCATTATGGAAATGAATGAAAACCAGGAGCTGCCTGGAAGGTATGGAAATTCATTCAAAAATCTAAAATAACATAGTATGTTTCCATATCCTACAAGTGTGCAGTCATACAGCATAAAATACAGTGCAAAAACACTGGTGTGACACTTTATGAATGTCAGCTGAAAACAATTTACTTTGATGCCTCAAACAAACAGTTAGTCTCTGTGCTTTAACATGTGGTGGAGATATATAAGAGGATTTTACAGAGTTGAATATATTATATAATAATCTTACTGACCTTTACATTTGTTGGTTGTCTTGTCCAGGATTGCCTTTGCTGACTGGATCTTGCCATACCTGCGCACATATCAACATTTAGATTACTGACAAATAACTCTTTAAAAATATCAACAAGTGAGGCTGGTGATAGTATTTTATCATCTTCATCGTCTGGGACCTCTTGTTTTGTATTGTTAATGCCACATTTTCATCAATTTCTTGCAGAATACAGAGTAACTTCACTCATCATGAGAGTCTAATGAGATCAAACACAACATACAACACAAGTAGAAAAGGACAATTTATGAAAATAATAAAAACTGGTCACATTTCAGGGGCACATAAGCCACATCACTACTCTCTCCTACACGTTTCCAAACACTAAGAATCCAAATATCAACATTTCAGGCTTTACTTTATCTCTGACATTATACTCAAGTTGAACTGTGGCCCAAGCCGTGAGCTGCTATCTGAGCACACACAACATACAGACTGAATGCCTAGCTTACATCACCATTCAGACCTTGTTGCTATGAAAAGCGCTTTCATTTCTGCTTTGTGCTGGCAAACACCATTGGGAACATGAACAAAACACAAGCAAACAGGACACAAACAGCTGCTGCTGCTGCTGGTTACATGGGTGAATGCCTCTCTCCATATGCTTGTAATTCAGAGGGAAAGAAAGGAGACAAAACTCCACTAATTATGGCATCCACCACACCAACCGCTCGGACTGAAGCCTATCGTATCAAGTATCCGACGTGTTCGCTGCTTTACATGACTCTGTTTTTTCTTTTCTTTTTTAAAGAAAACAATCATTTTTACACTCCGCTTCAAATACCACAGTTGAGCTATGACTTTTCCATGTGTGTGTCTGTTTATAGAGGTATGGTGGTTGGAGCATTTTATGCGTCGGAGTACATTATGGTTAAACCAGTGTGTGTCTTTGAATGCCAACATTGATGATTTTGCACTAAAACTGCATACAGTCAGTACATTTTTGTCACTTTTCAACTTATTTTGTTTATTAATTCCTTTTATGTAGTAAATTTTCCCAAAAGTCTCTTATTATGACGGGGGCATCTATCAGAAACAACTTCAAAGTTTTGTTGAGGTCCTAAACCGCATTAAATTTAAAATAATTTCTTGCCAAGAGACACATGAGAAGATTGATACCACTCACATATCTATGTGCAAATATGAAGCTATTGCCTTCAGCTGGTTAGCTTAGCTTAGCACAAAGACTGGAAACAGATGGAAACAGTTAGCATCACTCTGTTCAAGGGTAACACTACCAGCTGTTTAAAACTCACCAACAAAAAAATGGAGGTAAAAAAATTACATAATGTTGTGTTTTATCAACCTGAAGAGGCTTTTTGTAATTGTTTTTAATGAGAATGATGCTTTTCGCTCTCTGTTTTTGCAACGCTACGTGCCTTGCATTTCTACGCTCTAGGCACTTGACATTTTGCCGGAGTGCTCTAAGCTTGGGTTGAAAAAACATCAACTCAGAGCGAAAGGTGCCCCATGTCCTCTGCTTTTTTTCCCATTGGCCAATTGGATGATTTGAGAGGCGGGCCTTCTGTGGTGGTTACAACAAAAGGTTTAGTTGGTAAAAAATGGAGGAGAAACTGGTGGTAGCGGTTGCTGGATACCCAGAGCTATACAACTTTACGAACCGCATTTACTCCGATCTCAATAGAAAACAGCAACTGATTACTGTAAAATAAATAAAATAAATAAATGAACAGTAAATTGAATACACAGTAAGGTTAGGGCAGTGGTTTCCAACTGATGGGTCGTTGTCCAAAAGTGAGTCGCAGGTGACTCCTTTGTAAAAAAACACTTTATTTTTAAGTACAGTGAATTCTGAAGTGCAGTTTCCTGCTGTAGAGTGAGTGAATAATAGACAGCTATTAAATAGAGACAGCAAAGTAGCTCGACAACATGACCAAACTCAAGTATGACGTTAAATATATTAAACTTTTGGATCTTGAACAAATAACTAAGGACAAATCTGGACCCCGTGGCGGGACCAGCTGGGAACCACTGGGTTAGGGTAATGAGGTGATGGGGTGGTTGCCTGGCAACAATAAAAAGATGCAGCAAGCGTTTTTTACCCGTGGCATTCAATAAAATTGGGATTGCTGTGTCCGCCTGTTTCCAGTCCTTGTGCTACGCTAAGTTAACCTTCTCTTGCCTGTAGTTTAGGACATCGATCTTCTCATCTAACTTGAACAAGCACATTTCCCCAAATTCCTCATATATCTTTAAATCAAGAATTTATTTGTAAATACTTTGACATTTTGTTTTCTTGCCAGGCTTAGATGAGATGATTGATACTAATGTCATATCTACACTGCAAATATGAAGCTACAACCCTCATCTGGTTAGCTTAGCTTAGCACAAAGACTGGAAACAGGGGGTAACAGCTAGCATAGCTCTATGACCTTATCTAGTGCCAGTGTTTGGTTTGTTCTTTCTGGGCTACTGTAAAAAAAAAGATGGGGAGCTCTGTATATGTAGATATAAACGACTCATTCTAAGGTAACAAAAACATAACAGTTTTTATTTGCAGGAGATCACACACTAATGAAAACATACTTATAATTATTATATACTATTTCTGCCCATACATGCCCTAAATCCGACACACTGGACCTTTAAATGAAAGATGTATTTACAGTAAAACATTGCTTAGTAGTCACATAAACTTACATGCGCAACTAAAATTTCACAGCAAGTTATTTTTGTACAGTATGTGCCTGTGGTCAGGGAGAGACCTTCGTTAAATCAGACTGGAATGACATCGGTATGCGATATCTTAAACCCACTTCTGGCCCCGTTTTTCAGCAAACAAGCATATCAATGACAAAACACTGGTGCGCACACACATTAGCATACTTGCTATGTTCCCACTGCACATGTGTGTGTACTCACTGGTGACAGAGTTTGACCAGGTCCAGGTCTGTAGTAGCAGGAGGCAGGCCGCGGATATACAGGTTGGTTTTGCTGAGCTGCTCCAGGCCTGTGCTGCTGCTGTTGCTGCTGCTGCTGGGACTGGACGGAGTCATGGGGTAGGACTGAACACAGGAAAGCCACTGTTAGGACGTTTATGGGAGCTAGATAATCTAGTTAAAACCCAGGTCAACAGTGATCACAAGAGCATCTCATCATCCGTGCAAAAACGAAAATGCTGAAACACACAGAGGGCACAAACGGATTTCGTGTACATGCTGCGTTAACAGTCACTCTTGTACTCTTCTCAAGGTGATAGGAACTGCTCGTCTATGATCCACAGAGCACCCAACACAGCTTAAGTACTTCTACATTAAGTGACATTCCTGAGACAACATCAGGGTCCTGCTGTGAAAGTACATTTACTAAAGTGCTGTCCTTAAGTGCAATTCAAAGGTACCTGTAATTCACTTTATTTGTACAACTTAATACTTCTACTCTGCTACATTTCTGTCATACTTGCATGAAAAACATAGCCTGTGAGCTAATAAAATTTGATGCAATGCTCAAATTAGCTACACTTGAAAAATTACAACATTAAGTAATTACATCTATTTCACTTTGGTTGTTTTAAGTACATTTTTGGGGATAACACTTACTTTAAGCTACAGCTCATACATTTAATAAAAATAACATTCTATCATATTTGCTGAAGCTGTCATTATATTCACACAATTATATATGAGACAGCTGATATGTGACAAAAATCAGGTTCCTCTGCCTCCTCGTATTGCTGATAATGGCATTACCGCATGTAAATGAAAACAACCAACGAAACCATCACCAGTAACATATTTTAGTGTACTGTTTAGCTGTAAAATGAGAAAGTTTGTGACCCGACCGCCTATGTTGGAAACAGTTGAGCCACAATTAAGCAGTTAAACATTTCATTTTCCGTAACCGCTTATTCTATTGGTGGCTGGAGCCTGGACAGGTCGCCAGACTATCAGCACTGACACACAGAGACAGACAACCATTCACATTCGCATCTACAGCCAATTGAGAGCCAATTACGCCTATCCTGTATGTCTTTGGAAGCAGGAGTACCCGCAGAAAACCCACGCTGACACAAGGAGAACATGCAAACTCCACACAGAGGGGCACCCCCACCCGGGGTTCGAACCAGGAACCCTGTTGTTGTGAGGCGACAGAGTTAACAGTTCACTAAAAAAATGCTCCTGAAAACATCTGAGGCTAGAAACAGGCATAACAGGCATTGCAATAACAGAATCATGATTCATATTTAATCAGCACTGCCTAGTTTGACAGTTGACCACAGCTCACGAGCAGTGACTGACGTGATTGACAGCCACATTAAAGACTCCTCGGCTCTGAGTGGTTCTTTTCCTTCAGTCGTGGTGGCTTCCAGCAACTGCCACTAAAAGCCATGCAAGGAGGAGGGACGGGATTTTTTTCACAGATTATCTGTCTCATGTAATACTGTCGGGATAACGTCACAGTTTCAGCTATTATGACAGAAAGTTATTTTTATAGAAGTTACCAAGTGCAGCTTTAAGTAACATTTTAAATTCAGGGTTTTTAACTGTAATGGAGTATTTTTAGAATACAGTATTTCTACTTTTACTTAAGTAAAGGATGCTTCTTCCACCACTGTCAGAAGATTTGACCTTTAAAGCTCTTGGTTGTTGTAAAAAGGTGACTCTATCCACGGATATACCGCAGGGTACATTAATATATATCTCTAGGACTTGCAGTGGGATTAAATTTGTGTTAATGTGTAACATCCCGCTGTGGTGTTTATCAGAGACCTACAGTTTTCTTCATAATCGTGAGCCAAACCACGCAGCGCTGCCCTGCAAAGCATTTCCTTCCCCTTACTCATTCATTAAAATAGCTCCCAGCCACCCCAAACCCTCTCCAGATCAGATCAAAGACAAAGCATGGCAGAATCGCACCATCTGTCCATAACCAAAGGACAATCCACTCCGAGGGCCAAAGCCATGCATACGACTACAGCCATGCCAAGAAGAATCACTGGCATATTCTTCCACACTCATGTGACGGATCAACATTCACAGCAGCTACATTTCTTTTATAGATAAACGATTGATGGCTGTGAAAGGAACATCTGTCAGGCCTGTTGTGTCTTCAAGCACAGGCCTTACATTTCTGTTGCAATTACCACACTAACTTTGTTTGAGGCCATCAAGGGTTCACATCAGGCCTCTGAGACGTTACGCCTACTCCATTAGAGTGCGGCTACGATGGTACATTTCACAGGGGTATCATCACACCTTATAGCAGACTAAACCTGTATTAACGCCCACACTGAAAACTCATTCACCGCTTCCCTGCAGGGATTCATGAGTGGCCGGTTTCAGATTCCTCTCCCCTCAAAGTCACATAAGGTGCCTCCTGATGAATAAATATTACAGTGTAATCTGAAAAGGTGGATATTTGGGATCTTCTAGGGCTGCAGGCTCAACCCATCTGACACAAGGCTCACATTTCCATCATGCGAGGTTAGAATAACAGCTGCCTCTCACCTCTGCGCCTGCTTTCTATTCCCATCTTCCATCTAAATCGAAAGGTGTGATGGGAAAGCAAAGGGGCATGGCCTTCAATTACCTTTCCGTTCACCTGGGAGGTCAAAATGACGGATGCAGGCAGCTCAGTTCACTCCAGCACACTGACACACATTACATTACACTGCCTCTATCTCTCTCTGGATTCACCCTGAATGCATTAATCTATAAAATGGACTACAATAACCGTCATGCATATTGACCAGAGGGGGCGAGTGACTGGGCAAACAAGGTTATATGGACATAATAATTAAAGTCTCGGTTGTAGAGCTATAGATCGAGTCAGCAGCTGCTTTTATCTCCCCGTGCAGCCTATCAGAGGATCAGCTTCCCGTTTGACAAGTCGGCTGAGAGCAAAGGATCTATGTTTTAAAACACAATTTAATTCATTTGGTGTTAAAAGGATGAGATATAAATGCATTATGTGCCATCTGAGAGCCAGAAAGGGCTTTCCAATGTCATTTGTAGCTGCTATTATTCAGCCTGGTTATTCAAACGCTGCCTCAAGTGTGGGGGGAAAAGTAGGCAGAAATAAAATAAATAATAATAAAATAAACCTGTGTGTGTGTGTGTTTTTGGCCTACCTGCTTACGATTGGCTGTCTTCAGTGGGTTGCCTGTGTTTGCAAAGATCATCCTGGAGGTTACAGATATATTTTATCCCCCAAAAATTAAAAAAAAAAATCGCAACGAGGAGCCACTAGAGACGGAATCCAAGCGGTGTACGGAGCCTATGAAATAGCCACTCGGTTTAAAACATCCGCATACTGAACAGGCTGGTTAACAGTAAAAAAAGAAGCCTCGGTCCCTGCATAGGTATACTGACACATCTATACAGTCAGATGCACACCAGGCGATGGACCAACCCTACGGTCCGGTTCATTGATCTACGACGTCCTGCTGCAGACCGCTCGGCAGTCCCACCTACTACAGACCAAACCATCTCCGCCTCTGCAGGGTGTTTGACATCAAATAAACTGCGTGGCCGCCTCACACAAACTCACAGTGGCGCTTTGCTTTTTTGTGACAAAGGCACGTCGAGACGTCTGGTGTCTGCGGCTCAATTTATAATCGGATACAAAGTGCTTTTGGGTTTGATTTGGAGGCGCACAATCAGTTGGGCTGAACGCGCGTCGCCTTTCATGTTGTTGTCGTCCGCACATACCAAGCATTCTTCACCCCCACCTCCTCCAACCACACACACACACACACACACACACACACACACACACACACCCTCTTCCTCTTCCTACCCTTCCCCCCATCCAACACACTACATGTCAGAGAATCAGGATGCAATGAAATATAAGCAGGGGCTGGCCTGGGCTGGAGGTCACACTCTCCCTATCAGCTATGAGAGTGAGTGGATTAAAAGACAAGAATAGAGAACAAATATTTGGAAATAACATGCATTTTAAAAAAACTTTACTCTCTTTAAATTCAATATACTGCTTTAAAAAGCAGCCTGTGTCTCCTATAGGCTCTATATAGTACTGCATGTAGATCAGAATCAGCTTTAATGGCAAAGTCACTGTGAACACATAGAAAGAATCTGAGCATGTTTCTCTAAGTATACAGGAAAAGGCATGCAGCTAAAACAAGGACAATGAAGCTAAACAAGGTGAGCAAAGCTAAAAATTTGACTACTATAAACATAAATGTATATAAATTAAATATTTACACATTAAAAAGAACTAAATTAAATATGTAAACAGACATAAAAACGTTTGCTGAGTGCTTTATGAATTCATAAATAAAAGAGAACTGTTCATATTTTTCCGAGATTGCAAGATTTATCTGCTCATATGCCCTTTTCCAAAAGTGTAAACTAAGCAATTTCACATATGGCACACAAATAACTCACACAACTGACTGGTGGAAAAAGAGGAACTGTAGCTTTATAGCTTCTGGTCAAGTGTTTCTGGTGCTTTTTTAGAGGTGGTTTCAAGATGCTTTTAAATAAGCTGACCTCTTCCTACATTTCTGATCTCCCTCGTTTGACCTCCAGGCCCTTGTTGGGTTCATCAGACACGGGCTTAAATAAAGCTTTTAGTTGTTGCCCCCGGATGGAGGAACAGCCCCCCTCATTACAGCAGGTCCACCCCCTCAATAGAATCAATCAGAAGTCATTTCAGCCCAGCTCTATGCTTTATCCACTGCCTGTGTGCAGAGTTGCGAGTTGAGGTCTTTTGCTTGGTAATTCTTATCATATGTGGAGCCGGAGCTTGCACTGAGGACACTGACGTCATGTCTTCTGAATTCTTTCTGGGAAGTGAGGAGTTTTGGCGCCTCGAGGGAGTCTATGTTCTTCTAGACTTGACAGACTTACATTTAAATACATAATGATAAAAATAATAATAATTCAAAATAAACCAATTAAGGATCTTATATGATAATAATCATGTTTTTACCCCTTTAAATTTTATTAAATGGATCAAACTGTGCATCAGTGTCATGTAAATTACTGAAGATATTTTCCTGAATGAAACACAGTCTAGTGTAAGAACCATCTTGTGATTTAAATCCAGGAAATATCTGATAAAACAACAGAAGTAAACAGGCCTAAATATGTGATACCAGCCTCCAGTGCTTAACAGTTTTCAATACTTAACCCTACACATGCTTAATCATGAGGTTCAATACTCAGTCCAATAAAGGCCCTGTATCTCTCCACAGGAAATGTATTCCTGTCTCTGTGTGCAGGGATTTGAAACAGCGTTTAGACCTGAAAATTTATGTTTACAGAAAACTTTGTTGAGCATAACTAAATGATACATACATTATAAAATAAAAATACAAAATGACAATCTCAGTATTTCAAAAATATTGGCTATTACCCTGATTGTATGCATTTTGGGGGAAAAATATTGAGCCGCAACCTCTTAAACTGAAAGATGGAGCCAATCCAGAAGTGCCAAAAACTGCAGTTCCTCTAATGGCCACTTGAGGCTGACACCAAAAGTGTTTACAGCCTGGTGCATAAAAAAAAAGAAGAAACTTGTTGACATTTCAGTAAGGTTTAAAGTTGCACATAATTAAGGGTGGGGCTGGTTGAGTGACAGGCTGTATGCAGTCTGTCCCGTTTTGAAGCCTCAAGTTCAGTATTACAGCCGTGGCCATCTTGTTTTTTTGGAGCCAGAGGTGACCGTCTGTACATTCCAGTGCCCGTACTACCATACTATGTTATTTGCTAGAAAAAGATTTAGTATGTCAAAGACAGTATGGCAAAAGTACCAGGATGTTCTACTGCATCTGGTCGGATTTTGCATTATTCAAACCAGCATGCTCTTCTGTCTATTCTGACCCACAATCCTCTGCAGCAAAAGATCTGTCACGTTGACTGTCAGAAGTCACAATGATGCAACAACAAAAGGGCATAAGTATTAAATAACAATGACAGAGAAATGTATAGCCCATGTAATTTTATTATCATGATTATAATATGTTAGAATCTACAGTGTATGCAGATATTACTTATTGCAAAATAACAACAGCAGAGCTCTCCCGGTTGATCTTTATCTCTGGTGACCTTGGTGAATACATTTTGATTTATCTCCATGGTAACGGATATATGAGCAAGAGGGTCAAGGTTCAGGGTGTATTGTTATGAGGAAGAAGTATATCCAAATTGTGTGCATACTGCATGCAACAGTACAGACTTTTTAAGGGCAGCTGCAGTACCGAGTAAAAGTAAAAATTCTGCGATGCATAATGCACCACATATTTGGATAAAAGGGTCGGTGCTGTGGAGGAGCAAGGGTGGATCTGACTGAGAGGCTGAGGACACTATCAGCAGCCTGACACTCTAACTGCCCCATCCATAATTAAGCGTGACTTTAAGTTTTAATAGAATGTAAACGGGTGAGTTATATTAAAATTCACCTCCCCTGCAGTGGTCGTGAATGTTGAAATTAGCTATAGAGACCAAAACCATATTTTGTACCAGGCTTTAAACATGTTTGTTTCTGCTGTAAAGTTGGACATTTTAACATGGGGGTCTCACTTCTGGAGCCAGCCTCAAGTGGCCATGCAAAAAAACTGCAGTTTTGGGAACTTCCATGTTGGCTTCATTTTTCAGCCCTGGAGGTTTCCACTTGGTTGCAACAGTCTATGAGTCACATCCACCCCTTGCTCATCCACAGCTTCAACCTCTTGTCAAAATATGGTCACTTTTGGCCCCAAAAACCAAGATGCTGAACTTGAAGGTTCAAATAGCAGTGCACAAACCATCGGGTTTCTCTGAACCTTACTTGCAGTAAGTTACTACGTAGCAACACAACATTATCATACCATAAATTAACAAAACATTATGATACATACATACACTTTAACTCTTCAAAACTCACTATGACGCCAACTTTGGTCAAACACATTGATCTGTAATTTAATTCTAGTAGAGATCACAAAAATTCCATTCATTCATTTATTTTCTGTAACCGCTTATCCTGGTGAGGGTCACAGGGGTGCTGGAGCCGATCCCAGCTGACACGGGGAGATCATGCAGACTCTGCACAGAGTGGCTCCCCCACCCTGGGAACCCTCTTGCTGTGAGGCGACCATGCTAACCACTGCACCACTGTGCCGCCGTAATTCCAAAGATGTCAAATATGTTTACTGAATTTTGTGGGAAATGGGTCTAAAATGACACACAGGTCACACAGAATATTTAAGTCTGATGGAAGAATGCAGCTGTAGAAAAAACACTGAGTCTGGAGTTTGAATATTTCACTTAGTGTGATTAATCTTCCGACCTTAAAGCAACTAAAGTGAAAGAGTGTTTATAACTATGAGCGGATCATATCTATAAAAGTGAGCATGATTTTTGACGCATTTCGGGAGCATGTTGGCCTTTATTTAAAAATAGATGCTAAAGGGATGACAGGAAATGAAAGAAGAGAGGGGGGATGGTGAAACCATGTGAATCAAACCACAGACTTTCCCTCATAGTATATGGTATGTGTTAAAATCATTACTAACATTTCTTATGTTTATTCTGACAGCCACAGATCAGATGCAGCAGAAAAACTTCAGTCTGATGCTACACATACGTGGCCCCAGAGGTGTTAGACTTTTTAACTGTCTAGGTACACATTTGCACATTTCCCCTTTTATCTAATTAAACTCATTTTATATTCACATACGGACACTTGAGGGCACAAAGCAGTGTTTGCCACTAGCAGCCATCCTGCTGGAGATTTATAAAGCGAAGCTAAATCCAAATCCCATCAGGGTGCAGGGAAGCTCTTAAAGCATCAAATTTCTCTCCCTTATTTCCTCTGCTGGTAGGATTAAGGTTTCATGCTGGTGTCGTGTTACAAGCTACTTCTGATGTTCCTTGAAAAGTCCAATCGTTCCTATCTAAACAATCAGCTGCAGTGGTCTTTGTGTATACAGATCATTTCCTGTGCTTGTTCAGTTTGGTAGTTATTGATTGATAAATGGGTCAGTTCAAGTGCTTTTTTTGAAACAGGTGAGATTTCATGTAGGATTTAAATGCAAATATCAGCCATTAAAGGTGCGTATGCCGCATCTGTTTGCTTTGTACCTTCAACCTGCTTTGCTTCACATTAATGAAATATCCATGGGTCAATTGATCTGCAGCCTTTGGCTTATGTATCTATCTGTCCATTGTTTGTCTGGGTAATTTATCAAAAAGCTGTCTCTTTGTTTGAAGCAACAAAATGAGTAGGTTTCAGATTGAACCACTGGGAAGCTATCAACCAATCACACGCAGAGCTGAATTCAATGAGATTACCCAGTCAGCAATAATGACGCAGCAAACAATAAACCTGGTCCACTTTGAAGGAAAAATAATGACAGTTTGTTTCCTGCATTGTCTCGACTCTGATCAAGTCGTTACATCAGATCCTTTAATGATGGATGTGAACCTGCAATAATCCAACAGCGTTGAAGCCACTGAATTAGAGACCACAGTGATGATATATAGATTACTAACATAGGTTAACTCAGACTGGAATTCAAAGGCTGTATAAACTAGTTAAACCCATCACAAAGAAGCACATCCTGGTTACGACTGCTGGGTGTCTGGGAGGTCCTGTGGGTGTGGAGAGGGAGGGACTGAGGAATGTGGAGGAATTATCTGCCCCTTCCTCGGCCGCTGAGGAATTAGGGAATTTTAAATTCTTAGTTGAGGACCTCTTCATTCCAGCCGACCTGTCGGGCCAGGCCGTGTGGTAATCAGTAACACTGCTGGATGAGACTGTACAAGTTGTTCTGGATTGGCAGCTGTCGTGCTGGAATACACGAAGCCAAACAGAAGAGCATTTTCATAAACCCAGTGATGGTGTGGTTTGGCTCTGGGTTTGTGGCTCCTCAGGGAATAATGAAATGCTTGCATGCTGAAATATGAGAAACCACACAAACATCACAGCCGTTCTCATTCTTTCTGGTATTCAAAGAGAGAAGCTGTATATCATATCAGGGCTGTTTTTTTTTAATCAAGATGACAGTAGTTGATGTAATGAAGGCAGGGTCATGGTGCATATTAACATTCAATTCAACATAAAAATATATTCACAATTACCTTCAAATACGGACTAAAACATTCCAGTTATATATATTGTTTGTTTTACCACCAGCCCACTCAACAATCCATTGACAAACAGATGTAATTTCAAAATTAAAGCACTTTATGTGTAGCAGCTATACCACTGTATGTAAAGATGTTTTCACTTTATACATACAGCTAGTCTTCATAGTAGGTACAAAGATTAAAACATGTTTGACCAAATAAGTAAATAAGCAGCCATAAATCCAACATAAGCATGCAAACTTTCAAACAGAAGATTACTAAGATTATCAAGATAAAATATCATTACAAGACTAAACAGCACAGACTACTGTAAATGTAAAAATACAAACATTTTACTCAGTTTTACTTGCCATTTAAAAGCATTTTAACTTCTTATAAAACATTATCCATGTACAATGTCCCAAATGTCCAAACTGCAGGCGTGTCACAGCTTAATGAACTGAAACTTTGGGCTTCCTTAAACTTACACACATAAAAGCTTCGAGCAGTTCCAACAAGGGAACACAGAACCAGTGATGTAAAATAAGATAAAATAAGAGAGAACTTTATTTATCCAAAGGGAAATGTTTGTTCAGCAGTTGCAGTACTAAGTATAAAAGTATGTGCAGAGCAAATAAAACAAAAATATAAATGAAAATTATCAATAAGATGCCAAAATCAAATGTACACAATGCAGGAAATGTAAAGAAGTAATATAATGAATTATATAATAATACATTTAGTATGTGGTCAATCGTTCTTCCTAATTTCAAAATGAATTTGGGAAGTGTGAATGATTTTGGTGTTATTTTACCGTAGATCAAAATCAGAATCTAGTTTATCGCTAAGTAGGTTTTGTACATGTAAGGAAATTGCTATGTGTTTTGGTGCATAAACAACGAATAGGAATATAGAACAGAAAAAATATGATAAATATATATACATTATTGAAAATACAATTTAAAAATATGAACACTGGCGAACAGCTGAAAATAAAAAAACTAGGCAGGGATGTAAAAATATATATTGTAGGGATGTGAAACGACTCACAGTATTAAGATAAAAAACATAAATAAACAAATGCAGTGTACAGAGAAAGTAACCTAGGCATGTTCAACTAGATTTTAAAAAGTACAGGTTTTATATGCAGTAAATAGTTAAATATATGTGCCAGCTACATCTGCACTGATATAACATATATTAGGTGAATAAGAACATAGGTATTATTATTAGTAGTAGTAGTAGTAATAGTACTAGTAGTAGTAGTAGTAATTGTAGTAGCATTACTTGCAGTAGAAGTACTGTTAGTAGTAATAGTATTAGCTGTAGGCCAGTAGCATCAGTAATAATACTATGAAATGTGATAACTGTGGCGCCCCCCTGTGTCTCGTTTTTGCAGTTGCCAATCGGGCGCGAGCAAAATACGTCATCAGTGCGACGGAAGCAGTTTTTCTGTCTGAGAGGAAAAAAAGAAAAAAGAAGACAATTCTGGCTGATTCATTGTAGCCAGGTAGTTTGACTCGGCTGAACATAGAAACACAGACTTTTCTAATCACCTGAAAGATTTGACAACAGGTAAGTGGACTCACAGCTCCAACACTGTCAGCAACATTCATAAAATACGGTGAGATGGAATCGGAGTTATTAATTTCTTACGGCTTTTGCTGCGTGAGTTGACAGAGGCTTAGCATCAGAGGCTAACAGCAAGCTAACGCTCTCAGTAACGTTCACTGCTGGTTAACGAATCGAGCGATTTAATGTCACTTTTTTGATAAACCTGCCTGTTTTTGTGGCTAAAACACAAAAATATTATTTAAATCCAAGACTAATGCGTGTTTGTCCGGCTCTTTATTGCTGTGTTTGCGTGACTATGGGAAATTTAGCTAACTGAAGCTAACTAGCGATGTGGTTGC
The DNA here is from genome assembly GCA_019142605.1 of Cephalopholis sonnerati. Lineage (NCBI taxonomy): Eukaryota > Metazoa > Chordata > Actinopteri > Perciformes > Serranidae > Cephalopholis > Cephalopholis sonnerati. Next base: position 32,660,524 of record JAGQAX010000001.1, on the reverse strand, counting down.
TAACATCAGTAACATTATTTATTCGCGTCCCCAGGTGCTCCCTTAAAGTCGTAAAGTGAGTTAATCAGACTCAGGCCTTAATTACACCAAGTGTAACACGCTTAAAACATAGACAACATAATTCCCAATCTCCTAGGTTATTATTTCAGCATAGGAATTGGTCAGTCGACCACTTTATTTTTGTAACGTTGATGAAACTCAAGCTAAAACTCAAAGCTGACCTAATGTTCATCTATTAACAGTCATGGGATCATTTATAATATTTTTTCGTGTAACTGTACGCTACCCTTAATATTTGGAGGAAGGAAGCCTCTTCTAGGTCAACACACCTGTCAAGTTTATCTGCAGAGAGAAAGCCAAGCTAATCACAGCACATACCCATATACATAACACAACATTAAGATTTTGTACTCTACATACATGGTTAGTTGTTTATCCCAAAGAAAAACAATTAATGTGTCAATCTTTATGAGTTAAAGAGAAAGCCAGCTTACTATTTGTGGTGTTTGCATTCTGAAAATTCACCACTTTGCCCTACATGCCTTTGAGTTTATTTATATCTCATATTATAAAGGACTTAGTGAACGTCTCTCTCTGATATGTGATAATTATACAGGTTGTGGGGCCTCTGTATGGTTTGAAGACAAACTAATTATTATGTTTGTTCATCAGATCTTGATATGGATCGGCTGCTGAGACTTGGAGGAGGAATGCCAGGGCTTGGCCAGGTAACACAAAGTTTGAATTGTCCACAGATAAAGAACATAAACAAAGGTTTCTCATGGTTTCTGACTAAAATTCCCTTCCAGATTCTTACCCTAACATTATTCACATCCAAGCCCCCTATCTATAACCTCAGCCTAAATGAAACCATTTTCAACTTTTATATCCTAAATTAACACCCAAACCTAAAGGCATCAATGTTTATATGTTTAACATTTTTAGATAAGATTTTTTCTGCCCATAACATGGATGGTATCCCTGATTGCCTCAGTAATGTGCCCAGTCTTTCATACATATTAATAATTGAAATCTCAACTTCATTAAGTAATTCTCAGTCTCACATCTTGACACATAAATCTCATGTCAAGCTCAGAGTCTTAATGCAGTGTACAGAGTTGAAACCCATTATATATTTCATGCATTAAAAACGGTATTTGGCCTGTTCTGATTAATCTGAGCAACTGTTGTATTTGAGAGTCCCCAACTGATAATTAAACCCTGCTTTGACTTCTCAGGGCCCTCCAACAGATGCACCTGCTGTGGACACAGCAGAGCAGGTGTACATCTCCTCTCTGGCTCTGCTCAAGGTAATCACACATCATCTGGACCAAACATGTTCTCTCGAAGTTGTTAGGCAATCTGACTTTTGCATTTGAAATAATACCTCCTTCTCGTGTATTTGCTTGTCATTAGATGCTGAAGCACGGGCGTGCTGGTGTACCAATGGAGGTCATGGGACTGATGCTGGGAGAATTTGTTGATGACTACACAGTGCGAGTGATTGATGTGTTTGCCATGCCCCAGTCAGGAACAGTATGTATTTCCCCCTAATGTCAAGATGATGATAATATAGTTAATTAAGCAGACTTACACTTGTTTGTAAATGTAGTTGGGTAGTAAATGGCTTGTAAGAAGAAAGCACCATACTCAAATAAGTATATGGTGCTTATTTTAACCTTTGCTCTTTGTCACTAAATGACTTTTTTTTTTTTTTTTTTTTTTTTTTTAACCTCACAGGGTGTGAGTGTTGAAGCAGTGGACCCTGTGTTCCAGGCCAAGATGTTGGACATGCTGAAGCAGACTGGCAGGTAAAACTTAGAAACATATCTACAGTCGTAATATTTAGAAAAATGCTTGGTCCATGTTTGCCTACATTGACCAAGTAAAGTAACAACTTAAGTGTGAATGCAGGGCTTGGTAGTTTTCTGAAATGTCACTTTGATGATGAACTTTTTTTTTTTAATTTAAATACCGCCTAACCATGTTTTCTGTCCTCCACCCATGTTGCTCAACAGACCAGAGATGGTGGTGGGGTGGTACCACAGTCACCCTGGTTTTGGCTGTTGGTTGTCTGGCGTGGACATCAACACACAGCAGAGCTTTGAGGCTCTCTCAGAGCGAGCCGTCGCAGTGGTGGTTGATCCCATTCAGAGCGTCAAAGGAAAGGTAAAGATGTATAGCTGCTGCAGAAGGACCTTGCTTCTCAGTGTCTCTTATTTTGAGTGCATCATACAAGAATTAGAAATAATATTAAGTAAACCGGGTTCACGTGCGGCCTCTGTCTTTTACAGGTTGTCATTGATGCCTTTAGATTGATCAACGCCAACATGATGGTGTTGGGTCATGAACCACGACAAACCACATCCAACCTGGGTCATCTGAATAAGCCCTCAATCCAGGTAACTAACACGGCACCATCACCTCCAATCAAGGTGGATTTCTTTTAAAATGCCTTGAGGGGGTTTGGAGATGGTGAAGTGGTGTTGTCCCCACCTCTGAACCAGAATTAATCCTCTGTTACTGTAAAAGATCCCATCAAGATTGAATCAAATTAAAGTACTGGAATATTAATTCCAATGTTTGGGATGTTTCTCTCAGCAGCCAGAGGTTATACATGTTATTGATTCTCACACTGACCTTAAGGTTTCTCATGTTTTCAGGCTCTGATTCATGGACTTAACAGACACTACTACTCCATCACTATCAATTACAGGAAAAACGAGCTGGAGCAAAAGGTTTGAGGATACTTCATCATAAATTGTTTTATTTGGGCGTTTTTTATCAGTAGAGCATGAGAAACATAACTCTTAATATTCCTCAGATGCTGTTGAACCTGCACAAGAAGAGCTGGATGGAGGGCCTGACCCTGCAGGACTACAGCGAGCACTGCAAGCTCAATGAGACCATCGTCAAGGAAATGCTGGAGCTGGCTAAGAACTACAATAAGGTACGCTTTTTAGACCTCTTCCAACAATCTTAATAAACTCCGAGGGCTGAAATAGTCTTAAAGCAGCACCAAAGGGAAAAAAAACTGTTCTTCATGATCATAATAAATTTGAATTAAAATGTTTATATACACTTTAATAATCTTTAATAACCTGACTTTAAAAACTTTGTTAAAACAGAGAATAGAGGATGGTGTTGTAACCAACAAAACCACTGATATGTCTTGTAATTAAACTTATGACTGCCAGTGCGGCAGTCAGATGATCAGTGAGCTATTTCCTGCTGTGGAGTTTTTTACATACTTGAAGACTTGCCTCGTACAAGTGCTGGTGCTCACACGCATGCTGTATTTCCCTTGTCCAGGATTCTCAGGGTCTTGCAAAGCCTAAAAATTAAACAGTATTTTAAGAGAAAACTCCAAACTACATAAAGGGTGATTCGCTGGCGACCTCTAGCTCACCTGGTAGAGTTTGTGCCCCATATAGGCTGAGTCTGAGTCATAGGTTTGACTCTGGCCCATGACCCTTTGCTGCATGTCATCCCCCCTCCCACCTTCCTGTCAATCTAAAGCTGCCCTATCAGCAAAAGGGAAAAACACCCCAAAATAATCGCGGTGCTCCCCTGCAATATTAAAGACAGTATCGTGTTTCCATCTCAGGCCGTTGAAGAGGAGGACAAAATGACCCCAGAGCAGCTGGCAATCAAGAATGTTGGAAAACAGGTAATTATGAAATTTCAAGCTTCAGATTAAAAACAGTCTATATTTGTATATTATGTATATTTTTTAAGTAATTGACAAATTGCTACAAGGTTTGTGACTGCTCATCAGAGGTACAGAGATAAATAACAGAGTGAATTGGGTTAAAGTCAGATTGTGCAGACATGTCAATGTAAGTAGAGACTTTATGAAAGCAGAGATCAGGTCACTTCAGTTTCCTGATGTTTGTTGAAACCAAAGACTTGTCAAAGTAGAAATTATATTTGTTTAAAACATCTTCTTGATCGATGTTGTTTTTTGGTCCCTTCTATAATTTTCTGTCCTCCTCCTTGCAGGATCCCAAGAGGCACTTGGAGGAGCACGTAGACGTTTTAATGACATCCAACATTGTTCAGTGCCTAGCTGCCATGTTGGATACCGTAGTTTTCCAGTGACGGGCCTGTGTGTATAACTGTTAATATTGCAACCCTTGTTTTCTTTTATATAAAAATAAATGTATGTATGAAATGAAGACACTGGCATGGGTGTTACCTTACTTTACTATCCAAGAGGGAAGTCGCGTAATTCTGGCAGCACACATAACTCATGCTGTTTAAATCCATGATTGTATTTCTCAACAATTCGATTTTTTTGAATGTGCATTACTATATATCATATTTTAAATTACACAGTTTTATGAAGGGTTTTTTTGTGTTTATCTGGACACATCCACAACTTGTAACAACAGCTTGAGGACAGTTTACTTAAGGTGGAATAGAAAGCTGCATCCATTGGTATCAATCTCTTGGTACATCACTGTAATACCCATGCTGACCACTGGGTGGTGTAGGAGTTGCAAGTTACAGTGTTTAAGATGGAGTGCACTGAATCACATTTAATTAATTCTTATACAGACTTGTCCATTGTTCAAGATTTTATACATTTTAGTCCAGAGCTAAAACATCATGAACAGACTTTTGGAGATATTTTTTTGGTGTTACAGTTGACAAGGCATACTTCAGGGGCAAACACCAACTCCTTTGCAAAAATATAAAACAACAAACATACTATCCTCTTTACTGTTTCCACTGTAAACTTTTATTGCTCCACTTTGAAACCACTGTTTGTTGACACACTATGTTTCTCCCTTTGTCGGCTGTATTAAAAGTAGGACTTCTTCCCCTTTTATTTGGCACAAAGAAAAAGCATGATAATGACCTTTTACCCTGTTTGGAAAAATGCTGATCAGCAAGTGTGAACTCTTTTTTTAGTATAGTTATGCTTAAGTTTGCGTCTATAACGTACAGTAGACAGACACTGACGGGTGAGTAATTAGCAGCGAGGACATGAAAGAGGAATCTTAAAATGTTTCCGCTGAGTTGCACAAGTTGCAGCTTTTTAATATTTTGCCTTCAGAAAGGAACAAGTTGGGAGTGGAATGGTCAAGACTTGAACCTGACACATAAAATACACAGTATAATCCTTAAGGAGTTTGATCTAAAGAGGCTGCACAGTATGATTTACAAATCACCTGGATGAACATATCTTGATTGAGAAATACACCCCTCATTTGATACCAGCACCAAAAGGAGCATTTGCAGATGATCAGCAACAGTTTGGCGAACTGCGTGTTTTCCTGTAAGAGGAGTCATGTCCTCACAGTGGGAGCCGGGCCTAACAGCCAGTATCCCTCTTAATTTATAACAGTTTGAAGGAATAAAGTCTCCATAATGGGTTCACAGGATCTCAGCCAGAGATGCGGTTCATTTTGTGGTAACTCAAGAGACAGCAGAGAACATGGAGCATATGGTCTCTCTCCACCCTGTCCTGTATATACTAACTAGTCGGAGAGTTACGACAGATGTGCCCCCCTGCCATTTACAATTGACCTGAAGGGTCTTCAGGTTACATCATTTTTAAAAAATCTTTGCAACCCACACAGGAGAGAGTTGGCTTTCTCTTCGAGCACACACCGGAAAAATGTGAGAATGTAGGGCTGTGAAATGAAACACCTTTCTTAAGGCCATCTGGGAACGACAAAGTGGGCCCCACCATAGTCCATAGGATAAATTCATATCCTAAAAGTTGAGAATTTAATTTAAATAAAACACAAAACTCTGTGATATATAGGTGTATGCTACAGCTGACTGGCTTGCATCAACATTACAGCATATTAAAGTGCCAATTTTAATATCAGTCAGAGCTGTTTTTCAAAAAAGAGCGATTATACAATAAATAATTTTATAATAAAGCAAAATATTTTCTGCAGATAAGTAAGGTTAAGGCTCATGTTAGTGACTGATAAAGACTCTATAAGATAGCTTTAACTACTTTGATACATTTTGAAATATAAATTACGCAAAGTGAAAGTCCTGCATTCAACTTAACTAATGCAAAAGGGGAGAAGTACTAGGTCATTAATATTCCTAATGCAGAGTGGCTCCTTTTACAGTAATAGTTATATTGTGACATCATTGGATTGTTATTGCTCATGCATTACTGTTGCAGAGTTGAAGCTAGTTAAAGTGGAGCTTTCTGTGTAAAATGAATCTGCAAAGTAGAGGCTCCAGCTGTGAATTAAATATAGAGGAGTAAAAAAGCACTATTTCCCTCTGGGATGAATTGGAGTAGAAGTATAAAAAAACATACATGGAAATAAGTAGGCTACCTGGATGTGGTCTTTTCAGGAAGACATATTAAATACTAATAAAGGTTACATAGTAAACCACTACTGGCTTTGAGACTAGCCGTAATGTCACAGAATCATGCTTTCATGGAAACGCCTTAAAGGGACAGCTCACCCCAAAACAAAAATACATTTTTCTTTTCTTACCTGTGGTGCTCTTCATCAGTCTAGATTGTTCTGGTGTGAGTTGCCAAGTGTTGGAGATATTGGCTGTGAAGATGTCTGCCTTCTCTCCAGTATAATGGAACTAGATGGCACTCGCCTTGTGGTGCTCGAAAGCGCCAAAAAATAAATTTGGAAAAACTCAACAGCAATGTCTCTTTCCAGAAATCATGACCTGGTTATAATACGATACTATGTGACATACTTTATTGTCCCTGTGGGGAAATTTGTCTGAACGCAGGAGCTGCACAAGTATTGCTGCCTTACAGTAATAGTCCAGAAGAAATGAAAAGCGTGCACTATAAAAAATACACTAGACACACATACCACACATAACAGTATTGCACATTAGACACTCATGTACTGCACATAACACCAGCACACAACAAAGCACCATAAGCGAAACACAACACAACCCCAAAGCATCAAACGACATTATTTAAAATCTTAATTGAGGTTGGCATAAATGAATTTTTAAAATGATTCAGTTTAAAATTTGGGCATCCTGTATCGTCTGCTCGAGGGTAAAACTTGCACTCAGCATGGAGAATTTGAGAAGAGTCAGACAGTAGAGTTAGCTTACTCAATATAATCCACAGACCTTGTTATGAGCAGTTTCATGTAGGAACTATTTTCTGTCAACCAAACCTCATCTGCCAATGGTATCACTGCGCAGAAGGAAGCGTGCATCTACTGCTAGCTCACCTAGCACCACTGAGCTAGCGTGAGATTTACACATTATTTGCATCCTCCTCAGCAGCTGTAATGTTAGCTAGCAGGAGCTGAAACTGCTCACAACAAGGTCTGTGGATTATCTTGAGTAACCGGGTCATGATTTCTGGAAAGAGACATTGCTGTTGAGTTTTTCCAAGTGTATTTTTTTGGCACTTTGAGCGCCACAAGCCGAGTGCCATCTAGTTCCATTATACTGGAGAGAAGGCAGACATCTTCAACAATCTGCAACTCACACCAAAACAATCTAGACTGATAAATAGCACCACAGGTGAGAGAAAAATTTTTGGGGTGAACTGTCTCTTTAAACTCAGATTTAAGGTAAGCACAGAGAAAATTTCTCCCTTCAGCAGATGAATATGAAAACAACCTTCTGGTGTGAACTGCACATAAATCATTCTGCATGGTGAAGCCCAAACATCCGAGTGAAGAAAGCAAAACACAGTTCTTTAAATGAAGGGGTGATGAAATGAAGTAGCCACACAGAGGAAGTTATTATGTGACGCTAAAATTTCTGTGATGCTATATTTATTCTGCTTACTGTATAAGGTACAGTGTTAATGTTCTTGCAGTTAACATTGATGAAAAGGTATCCTAACAACAACTAACTGCATACACAGCAGTGGATGTTTTGGAGCTTACCTCCAAAAACCCAGGCCATATAAAGTCTGTCTGTATGCACACACAAGTCTGTGAACTCGTGTGTCACTTCCATTGTGTTTAAAGTGCTGAATCATCATCCAAGTATTTTCACTCTGGCCGGCTGAAATCATGGAGACATTTTCAGACATGGTGTATCCTGTTGAAAATATCATGAGATGTCTCACTGAGATTACAGACTCAAATGAAACCAGCGTGGTTCCTGCACAGAAGCATTATGGGACAGCAACAACAACACAATGTTATCTTGCCACGGCCGTGATAAGTGATTTCCCCTCAAAAAACTTCAGTGTAGCACACAAGTCTGAACCAGCTTTTTTGTGCTGGGTCCCTTTCTGAAAGCAGGATAAGATAAGCCTCAGCTGTGCTTTCTACTCCGTAGATGAGAGTGGAAGTTTGCAGCCACTCTGTGGTTGGACGTGCACCAAACGCCCAGCTGATCTCACTAATGCTCAATCCTTGGTTCGGATTCTTTCAACCACCTGCACAAATCCACCTACTCAATGGATGGAGGCCCGAACAAGAACCAACTCAACTTCTTAGTAGCTCTCATTTTCAAACGAGTGTTTTGCTCCCCTCTTTCCTCTCATGGCAAACCACTTCCAAGCAGATGAGTTAAAAGGGGAGACTGTAAACACGACAGGGGCTTTAATAAACGCTGGTGCTGTTTGGTGTGGTTTAAGAGGACAGATCACTCCCAGGAGGCTACGGCCAAGTGAGCAACACTGCCGCGCCTCAGTGGACGGGTGCCAGAGGATGACAGAGTCAAGGCTTTTTAAGTGCGTGCTCTCTCACAGATGAACAGTTAATAGTGGCGTAAAAATATGAGCAATCACAGCATAGAATGCGCAGTTAAGTCAATTTTTGTTTTTGTTAAGTGCAAAAATTCTTTGTTGATGAGTCTGAGTGCTGTGAAATGAGGCCAGGAGGCAAAGTGGGCTTTTAAAATCCAAAGTGATGTTTGAGTTGAGTCTTTCTTTGAGCTCAAAGTTTGTTCTTGGCCTTGGAAACAGCTGTTGACAAAATACTCTCACCTCTAAGTCCATTTATTAGCTGCTCTGGAGCTTTCGAATGTATCACATGATCTTCACCAGCAGATGTTTATATCTCAACAGCTGTTGTAGTGCCAATTTTTTTTTGCACTGACATTCATGGTCCACAGAGAATGAATCAGTCTGACTTTAGTGATCTCTTGACCGTTTATCTGGCACGACCAAGAGGTTGTGGTTTTGAGCAAAATGTCTCAACAGCTGTTGGATAGATTGCTATCCAATTTGCTGCACGCAGCAGCTACTCTGGTGATCATCTGACTTATCAACAATCAGGGAAATTTTATTTTGTCCAATATTTTGGTTCATGACCAAATACCCACAACATTGTTCCCACCCCTGTACTGTATTTTGTGCTAATTAGCAAATCTGAACATGGTGAATTTGGTTAACATTTTACCTGCTAAACATCAACATGTTAGCATGCAGACATTAGCGTTTACCCAAAAGCACTACTGTACTGTACAGTACTCTGATATCCCTTTTCCACTAACATGGAACGAGTTCCCTTCTGGTTCCCACACCTAATTTTGAACCATTCGGAGTATTTCAACAAAAAATAAATAGGTTCGGAGCCTAAAAAAGATTGATTCCCAGCTGGAGCCAAAAAAAAAAAATGGTGTGGGTGTGTCATTCTACAGATTGGAGAGAGAGGATGGAGCCGTGCATGTAAAGGCCCTTAAACACCAAGCTGACGGTCATCCATCGGTCAAAGTTTGGCCATTTGTGAGTGTTTGCCATCCTCTTTGGTGTGGTGTGTCCTGCACTGTTTCCCTTCGATGGCCTGTCAACTTTTTTTTGGCTGATCAACATGTTGACTTGGTGGCGGTGGCGACTGAGGAGCCCATCGGTGAATGAAATCACTTGGATTGGAATTTCAGCTCAGCCCACGAGAAGAAAATCAAAGAGCTAAAGTCAAAAGGGAGTGACACCAAAACAAAGTTGTTATATAAGTTAAGATTGTTTTTCTTTAGCCGTTGAGCTCTTTAGCAAAAAGGGTTTGTGATGTTTGTGTTACTGTTCACTGGCACATGGTAAATATGCTTTGTTATTTCAACATTGGATTCTGTTGTTGATGTGTTAACAGGCTAACTAGCATCATAGCGCTCTTTTGGTTTCTCTTTTTGAATTAGGTTTACAGACTACCGCCATCTGCTGATGTGGAGAATAAATTCCAGTTTTACAGTTTTAAATTACAGGCACAGAACGTAGGTGCTGGCTGACTGTCGGCTGAGGTCTTTGCTTTGTTTTCATGTGCAACTTTTTTGGCTGAGACACAGCAGGGTCAGGTGATGCAGCATGGGCCTTAGTTGCCGCTAGTTCTCTGAAGTCTGTTTGGTGTGTCTGGGCCTTAATAGTTTTCTACAACTTCTCATCATCTTCTCAATGCTTGTTTTTTCTTTTTTAACAAAAACAATTATCTGTAATAACAGAAAAAAGCTCACAGGTAATCAGTGCAATCTGCCGTCTTGCTACTACTTAGTTTGTGCTTTGTACAGTGCTCTCCGTTGAGCCTTGATTACAATGGCTCAGTTCAAAACAGGTGTAAGCGTGGGCTGGTTTTGTAGATAGCACCAAGGTCCCAAGAAACCTGAACTGAACCAGCTCAATAACCAGAGCTAAGTTGGTGTAAAAGGGGCACCAGTGCCCCCAGTATGACTGTAGACTCTTAGTCCAGCAGCAGACTATCTGGTAAAGAATATAATTTAATATGATCCAAAGCTTCAGAACAGCTATTAAATGAACTGTAGGAGGTATTGATTTGTGACCACCTCTCTTTGTTCTGCAATGTAACATGAGTGGGGGGAGTGTGCATTCTGGACTGCATGTGTGAGAAAGTGTTTCTGCTGGTTCATCTTTGCACATGCATGTGAATTTTTGCATGTATTTATGGTGCACATCTGGAGGATTATCTCTTTGGGGTAATATACACTGAACCCAGATCTGCTTTTACAATCTCCACGGAGCACTTTCTCCACCCCAACTGTGTTTCACCTTTCCTCACAGCCCATCAAATGTGATCAAGCAAAGTTAATGTGGACTGTTCGGGCATTTTAGTGTAATGTAATCTTCCAGACAGCTGTGTTGTATCAGTTGTAGAGTCCGACTCCCTTTTTGTCTAGCCTTTCCCATCAGTCACAGTGCCCTTAAACTAAAGATCTTCACTTTCTCAACACATCTGTTCAGCCAAAGAATAAACACATCTGCACTCTCTGCTGTAGTTCAGCTCAGAGCTGGAGGGCGGTTCATACCTGCAGTGTTATCTGGCAAATACTAACGTATACAGCATGTGAAAAATGGTGCCTGCTACTGTAAGAGGGGGCATGGCACCCAGGATATGTGGAATGTGGACTGTATTCGTATTTAGCTCTGAATCAAACTCAGAACCAGACAGAAGACTTGGATCATAGTTTGAACAATCAGTAATCGTCTGCAGAGCTAGCCAGACACATACAACAAAACCCATTTACAAAAGCATAAATGATGACAGAGATGGCGAAGTAGTCATGCTGCCTCTTGAATGCCAATTCAACTGCATTTCACTTCAGGAATATTTGTGGTATGACTGTATTTTGCTCCATAAAAGGGGTGAATGAGAGCATGTGGATTTACTGGAGCTCTGTTACCGGGCAGAATATTTTACAGGGTCGGTAAAACAGTGAATTAGGAACAAAATGAGAGAGAAACAAAGGATGTGGTGGTATGAAAAGATCAGAAACACATAATCAAGAAAACAAAAGAATAAGCTTGCATCTAGGTGCTGAACCAGACGCTGAAAAGTTCTCCCTTTGCCCTCTTCCTCTGCACAAGTTATGAAAGCCTCTGATCTGTATTTAGTAATGCGGTGTACAGTAACAATGGACTGTTTCCCTGACCAGAGGGTGTAGAAGTCACAGTGCAGAGAGAGAGAGAGAGTGTTGTGACCTGCTCTGACCCCCACCCATCAGCACGGAAATGATTCATAAATGAAGTCTGTTCTCTGGACTCGAAGCAGGCGCTGTCTCTGTCGTGCTGAGGAGACTCTTCTCACAGAGTGCACGAAAAACAAACAGTGTATATTTGTTCAGTTTAATCATCTGTTTGTGCATCTGAACTATACTATGTCATACCGACGACTGACTAATTTTCAACCAGTAAATTGAGGCCAGCAAGTTTTATATCTAATAAAGTTAGTTTCCTCAATTTGAGCTCTCTGCAGTTCTCTTCAGTGTGAGATTCTTCATTGGAAATACAGTAAATGCCCAGTCCGTATTTACTGAGCCAAATAAATGTAGCATCTACTGGCACATAATCAAAGAGTTTAACTTTGAGATCAGAAAAAAATAACAACTTAAGGCCCAGACACACCAAAAGGACATCATAGAAGCAGTGGCACCTCACCAGTGTCTCGGCCAAAAAGTTGCACTTGAACACACCGCAAAGACTAAAGCCAATAGCCAACTAGCATGTAAGTTCTGCACCTGCGCAAGAGGAAATAACTCTACATAGCAGCAGGCGTAGGTAGTCTGTATTTGTCATTTAAAGTGGGAAAAATTGGAAGACCGACAGGACAGACTTAAGATGCTAGCTAGCCAGTTAGCACATTAACAACACACCCTGACATTGAAAGAACAAAGCATATGTACTGTGAGTTAACAAACAGTAACGCAGTCACAAATCATTTCTACTAGTGAGCTCATTGGCTAAAAAAATCTAACCTAATATAACAAGTTTGTTTTGATATCATGCCTTCTTGATTTCAGTTGTTTTGTTTACTTTCCTCACTCCTGTGTCTCCCCTAGTGCTGAGAACTGAACTGCCATCAGTGATTTCATTAACTGATGGGCTCCATTGGCTTCGGTGTTTATTCAACATGCTGAATCAGCCGAATAAAAACTGACAAGAGCCGGCTAGAGCTAACTAGTGCCAATGGTGCTGGACACACTGCAAAAACTAGTGCAGCAGACACTGACCGACATCCCAACACTGATCAACAGCTGGACATTAGCTTGGTTTGTCAGGGCCCTAGTTGTGAAAACAGTCTCATGTTAAGGCCCACTCACTTCGATCACAGGGTCTCCATGGGCTTCACACATTAAATTGGGATTGTTATATCAACTGATGTTTCTTAAAGCTCAAAATCAGTAACTTCTGTCTTGTGTTCCGTTGTGAGTCCATGCATTGAAAGACTTGTCATCAATTTGGGACTGATAGTGTGTTTTAACTTTTAGTTATGGTGTCATCTATTCGTTTACATTTAGAATCATGGTTGCCTCTTAAAGGTTCGGGTTAAGTTACATTTAGGCAGGTACTTATTATGGTTAAGGTTTGGGCGTAAGCCTTTAGCTGGAGTTACGTTAATGAAAAAGTCATTAAAAATTGTTGTTTGAATACACATGTTACAGAAATATGCAGCCTCCCTATTTATTTGTTAAGAGTTGACAGTAATGCTAATGTTTTATACTGTTATTAAAAGTATTTCAGCCTTTTTATTCAAAATGTTTATTCCTAATAAGCCAATTCAAATCACAAAGACTGTAAATGCAAAGAAAGTTTTAGATTCCAGAGGTCATCAAACATGTGAACCCTTCTTGCATACCTTGAAGGATAAAGTCATTTGAAGTGATCTAAAGTGAACCGTGCTCTACAGATGTTAGTTTATTAATGCAGCAGTGTGGATGGGGAACTCTTTGTCCTCTGGTTGTGTCAAACTGTATTAAACTGCTGATTCCTGGGAAAAGGAAACACTGACTAACACTCCATTTGTTTTCAGGCATGTGCTAAGAAGCCCGGGGTCTGCAGGGAAGGCCAGTGGCCAAAATTCAAAGCTGTAGCCCCACAAGGGAGTCTACCGACCTACCATTTCTTATAATTATGTGAAGTCATCTCTCCCCATGTTCGCCTTCTTTGTCTGTGTTATGCAATGAAACCATATGCTTTCAATCCACAGGAGAGAACAAATGAGCACAAGAATTTACCAGAACCTCTTATCGTCCACAGCACAGATAAACAAATCAGGGAATAGCCTGCCCCCCCCATCCCACCCCCAAGTACGTGATAGTGAACAAGTAAACAAAGGCTGTCCAGGATGTTTCGTTCCTCAATTTTTTTTATCATGAAGCAAGATTTTTCTTGGAAAGCAGAAATTTTAGAGAATAAATTAGCTCACTTTTTTTCCACAGAGAGCTGTTTTTGTACTTCTGTTTTTTTTTCTTTGTGTGTGTGTGTGTGTGTGTGTCCTTGTGTGTCCTTGTGTGGGCAACCGCAATTGTTTCGCCCTACAGCCTTTGCTTCCATGATTGTGGTACAGTAATGACAGTAACAAGGTGCCGCAGTGTTGTGATGTTACTCGTTGCCCGGGACTACATTTCCACTCTCCTCTCTGTAATGTTACTCAGTGGTCTCGGAATGATGATGTCACTGTCCACAGAGTTTCCACCACAGCAGAGGGCCTGCGGAGATGAAGCGAGGGTGCGTGTGTGTGTGTGTGAGAGTTTGTGATGTGCAGTCAGTCAGACCGGCTGCGTTTGCACAGGGGAGAGGGCCTGTGCTGAGCAGAACCACAAAAGAGAAGTGCTGTTTTCATTGGTCTGGTCTTCAGGGACTCACCGTCTGGGTCAGTGTTATTTAAGTCAATAACGAACTCTACTGCTGTACATGCACAGAAACACACACACACATTAGACAGTCAGCAGCTCTCCATTTCACTGTATATTTACTCTCCCCCCTTTAATTTACTGTTACATAAGACATTTATCCTCTCAGAGCAGTAATGAGATATGAATAATGGAGTATAGGACATGGAAAGAATGTCACAACCAATTACATGCACATAGTACTTCTATTATTCCATAATTAAGTTAACCTGTAGTGGAGTATTTACACAGTGTGTTATTAGTGCTTTTGTTTAAGTAAAAGATCTGAATCTTCCAGCACTGCTTTGGGGAAGCCTAAACCTCTTGGAAAAATATTGGTGGGAAGTGGAGTCATATGTCTCAACTTCTTTCCTGTAGTGCAGACAGTTGGAAAACAGCACCGAGTGAATCTCAAATGTCAGTACAGGATGTTTTATTAGCCTAATATCTCTGCCAAATGATGATGTTGTGGAGTCTGAGTCACTGGCTAACAACTTTGATGATGACAAAAGTTAGATGTAATCGGAGGAGAAAACTTTCAACTGGAAGAGAGGAAACAAAACCAGGTTAGAAAAAGCTCAGGAACTCTGATATATTGATTTGACATATTCCTGCTGCTGTGGATGAAACACCAAAAAGACATCCTACAAGAAGCTCATAGGCGATGTCAGAACTTGTTTTACAAAGCAGAATTACTTACAAGCTGCTGATATTTCCAAGATAATGCTTTTAAATTTAAATTCAGTCAAATTATACACCCAGATATTCCCTCCTTGCCAACCTCCAAGCACACAAACATTGATGCACATATTTTATGTGCTCTTTTATCCCAGTCACCAGAATAAGATCGTAGCATTGCATGTTTCATACATGGCATATCAACATTTCTTAAAAACAGTACAGATTACATGTATATGAGTTTCTCATCAGTAGGTGGAGGTAATGGTGGCTGGTGTGACACCTGTCACATACCAAGCAGCAGAGAGCAGCAGACCACTGTTCAAGACCAACAAAAGCATTTTTTAAAATGGCAGTTCAGGATGTTTCCAGCCGTCTTTGTAGAGACCAAACAGGGTATTTTAAGCTGAAACCATAGACTGTTTAAAAATAATGGACGTAGCCGCCATGACGTCACCCACTGGTTTGTGGACTCACGTTTTGAAGCCTCGAGTTTGGCATTTTGCCATATTTGGACAAGCGGGTGGAGCTGTGGAGGAATGAGGGATAGATTTGACTCAGAGACCGTGGTGATGCCAAGCAGGCAGACTGTCACTCAGAGTGGCTATGCCCTTAATCATGCATCATTTTAAGCCTTAATAAAGTTTAAAGAGGTGAGTTATATACAATTTACCCCCATGCAGTTGTCATGATGAACAGGGAAATAAGTGACTAAACAGTTTTTGTACCAGGCTGTAAACATGTTTAATTCTGCTGTATAGCATTTCAACATTGTGGTCTATGGGGAGTGACTCGCTTTTGGAGCCAGCCTCAAGAGAACGTTAAAAGGAACTGCAGTTTTTGGCTCTTTCCTGTTGGCTTCATTTTTCAGCTTCAGAGGTTGCCACTTGGCCAAAACATGATGTTTTCCCAACCCTAACCATGTGGGTTTTGTGTCTAAACTTAACCACACGTTAACCATAGTGTCGTTACAACATAAAATTAACATGTTCAAACTTACTGGCTACATTTCAATGTACAAATGTAACATATTTGTGGTTTGTAGAAAGGTACAATGCCAACATTTATTTTGGCAGTTGGGTTGACTCTTGATACCTTCACTGGAGGCATTATTGGTAGGTTTTTTTTTGTTGCAATTTTGTAATTGTTGCTTTGTAATTTTTTTACAATGACATTTTACTGCTAACCGAGCCTGCCATAGCTGTCTGAGGCTAATGTGTTGCTGAAACAACATCCACTCTATGAGCATGCACTAGATTAATTACTGTGTTGCACAAATAATTTATTGAGAAAATAAAGTGAGAAAGTCCGAAGATGTTTGGAAGGCCCCTCTGCAAGTACATAAAGATGACGATAAATACATATCTTCAATTCTGACTACAGTTGCTTGACTGATGCGTTTTTTTAAATTTGGGTGTTTTTCTTTTGAAATCTGTATCTTGGAAAAATTATTTCCGAAAGTTTTACTTCCTATTTTTCCTCCTTAATTATTAGGCAATGTGACCTCTCCTTAGTGACCTTATCTTAGAAGTCTCCACACTTCCTCTTTAACTCGAAGACACTCACCACCGACCAGACCATCTCCACAACAAACACAAACTTTCCCAATGCCTCCCCATGTCATTGTCACTTTTGCACAACAGCAGCAGTTGTACTGTATGTGATTCAGATTCGTCTGTGTCTAGCGGTAGTCCACGTCTGCAATGTTCAGTTCAACTATAGTTCAAACTGATATACAGTATCCACGTAAATATCAGGAGAGATGTTTGTTTTCCATACAGGTAGGTATTGAAAGGCTGATATGTTACTTAATCTATCCTATATGTGAACTTCACACCTCCTGTTGCGTCACAGTCTCCATGAGTCAGAAGAACAGTCACATAAACCTCCATACTGTGTGAACATGTGAAGATGTTCCCATGTTTTCACCTTTTAAATAAGTAACTGTCTTGTGGTTTCTGATGTCATGTCCTTCAGGGGAGGATGAACTGTGTAATTATAGGAGGTTAGAAACGGAGAGAGACATCAAACGCAAAAACATGCACAAACACACACATGTGTGCACATACACACTCTGATGATGTCATATTAACAGTCTTCAAAGCAGCAGGACATGACAGATTACCTTGTGTTGACAGTTTTGTAATTTGTCTGACAAATAACGACACAGTCAGCCAAGGTGAATGTGAGGCAGGGGACGATGTTTTTAAAACGTCCATTTTGGTTTTGCAGCTTCGTTGTCCTCTTGCTTCTTTCTTTTTCTCGTAAGCATGGTACAAATCAGAAATTTGCTTTACCGGCACAACTGAGTAATGAAGTAGAAAGTCATACACCAAACTATTCTGGCTTTATTACAAGATAATTTTGTTTCCAAGAGTGCAAGGGTGTTTTTAATAGGCTTGTAACTCTACTGGCAGTGGTGAGCTATAAGTGCCTACTCTCACTTTAACAGGGACAGCTTTGAGGAAACTCCTCGCAGTTCATTCTTAACATTTTGTCCATGCAGAAAAGTATTCTGCTGGGAAATAATGTAACAAGGTCTGTCAGTGTGCCCATCCACAGACTATGAGTCATTTTCTCACAGCTTGGTGATAATTTTTTTTTGTGCTGCACTGCCATACATGTGAGTCACAGCCGACCTGAAGTATTGTTAGAGCTGCAGCCAAATGAGCCCTGGGGTTTATTATTACAATACGTTTGGCAGAAGTCATTCAGAGAGGTCAGGGATGCACTCCAGTGAACCGTTAACAGTCACATTCAAGTATCAGACACACTGGAGGGTTAAAGCGTTGTGGTTGTAGTGTTTGGCTGTCTGTGGCACAGTCTGTAAAACATTTCCCTCAGAAAACAGCACTGTGGCAAATGGTGTGAGGAGGGCTGCAGTCAGTCTCACGTGGAGCCAAATGGAGAGAGGCGTTCAGACTGAGACCAAAAAAGGTAGTGGAGAAGAAAGAGGAGTGCGGGGGATGGTGTCCTGGGAAAAAAAAGGGATAATACAATACAAGGTGGTATGATATTCTCACCCACGTGAAATTACTCTTTTATGATGCTGGTCTGATATAACTGCCTCCACTTTCCCTTTGACTGAGTCATTATGTCTTAGCTTTAGATACCATCACAGTGGTTTTGTTTGTTTTAGCTTTTTAAAACTACAAATCACAATTATTTCACATTACTGCTGACCTTTTACTCCAAATCCCGCCATAGATTTCTTGGTTACCTTTCAAGCGTCTAGGTAGCAGTTTATTTTAGAAATGAAAGATATCAAAATAAACCTATAAAGACTCTCACTCAGGTGGTAATATGACATCAATGTGTGAACAACCCATAAAGATTTAAATGTGTGGGAACTGACCTCCTTGCCAGTAGAATACAGTAAATCTGATGTCTTTCACGTAGTATCTCCAGACATAATATGCTGGAGATAGTAAACATTAAGCACACAGTCAGATTGCATGGTAATGCAGCCGCAATGGCTATGATCTTATTGGTGCATTCAAGTTAAATAAAACATTTATTTGGCTCAATGGAAGCATGTAAATGTTAAATAAAAGATGTCCAAGGATTGAGCCTTGGGGAACTCCGCACATTACTTCATAATTGAAAAATTGACCCACAGCAGTTCCTGTCCTGGAGATAAAATGCAACAGTAACAGGGATTAACAAGGGTATTCTAATCTAAAGAATAAATAGGTCCAAGACCTGAATTTTTCCATTATCAGTTTTTACTTCACTGAAAAGTACTGAAACTATTGCCTAGCTGGAAGGCGGGGCAGGCAATAAACAAGGTATTCTTATGGCAGTAATGTAAAGTAAGGGTGATCTCTAGTTGATGCATTATCACATCACTACCTAGAACATATCCCCGAGGCATTACACTCATAAAACTTGATTCGGAGGGAGACGGAGGTGGGGTGGTGAATGGGTGTGTAGCGTGCAAGACTGGAGTTTGTCACAGACTTACAATTAACTGTCGCCTTTTACTGTAACTACTGTCTCTCCTGATCCTTACCCAAGTGTTTCAGCTAAACCATAGTTTATTTTACAAAACCACAATCTTTCCCTAACCTTCACCTGGGAAGATTTTTTTAAAGCATTGGCAATAAATGTGAAAGAAAGCTCAAACTGAACATAAACCAGGGTTTTGCAGAATTGTGTAATATCAACGTTCCTGTCTGGCGATAGGGTTGTAATATCAGTACTTGTCTGTCTTTGCAGGAGAGATCATCACCACCCTACCAATGCTGAAGAAATGCTATTATATCCCTCCTGTTAGCCACTGCTAGAATCAATGTCTGGGTGTGAACTGTGACCCAGGCTTCACTCAGCAACTAGCAGACTGCTCATCCACAGCTGCTCTGCCCTTCCTCCACCACTCCCCTCTCTGAATCAAACCTCTCCAGACCCACTCATGTTGGCACGGCGGGTACGAAGGCCAGTGTATAATTTCTAGTCGTGGTGTCAAAACAGAATGCTAACACAGGTGTGTCTGCAAATCTGAAGACAGGGAGGAAAGATTTTGCGATGAGAAGGATTATTCAATTTTTTTTTCATTTACACGATCCTTACGTGACCGCATGCAACACATAAATGTCGGCGTACTTTGCAGACTGTTTGCTGAGGTGTCTGTGTATTTCTGCGGCCGAGTATGTTTGTGGAGGTGTCTGACTTTGTGTGTGTTGAGGGGACTGTGGTGGTCTGTACATGAGTGCTTCCGTTACACCTCCACACAGGATTCTGTCTGTACAGCTTCTTATTTTCAAGCTAAGCAGACCTTTTCCAGTTCAGGAATGAGCCACACTGCTGTTCCTCTACATGCATCTCAAATGACGGAGGTTGTTTTCTCTCTGTTGATCATTATTCCCATCAAACCATACAAATAATCTTAATAGAAGCAGTAGAGCTTGTCGCGCATTTCCCAAAACAGGCTGACCTCACCTGGGATGAGGCAGGTGGGCCTCCTCCTCTGTACAGCCCCAGGTGAGCCGGCATGCCCGTGTCGTCTAGACGGGAATGAGTGAGTAATGGTGATGCTTACAGCAAAGTACACAGTTAATGATATTTCCCCTCACTGGTTTGGAAAGTGCGTCTGCATCATCAGTCCCCAGTTGAAGAGAATATTTGGTAACAATAATCGCATGTTTGTGTGTGTGTTTGTGGTGTACAAAGTTGGTGAGTTTCGGCAAAGGATCGCTGCTTTGGTCGGGAAATAGTTTTGCCTTAAGGCCTTAAAAGTACACACTGGCAGAGAGAGCGGGAAAGGAGCGACAATGAGAAAAACACACAGCAGAGAGAGGCCAAGACTTCGAATTACATTATTTCATGTGCTACAGTCTCGTAAACCTTCATTCTGCGGGGTCACCGCAGAGCAAGTCTGCTTTATGTTGGTGGTGTCGTCAGGAAGTTTTAGGAGGCAGGCAGGAGGACTGGAATATACCCTGCTCCTGCTCTGTGCTGTGTGCATGTCTGCCGACCATAATCTAGAGAAAACGACCTCTTGTCTAATAATAGTGAAACAGAACATAATGGAAAGTGCTTACTCATTAAAGCTGAATGTTTTAAAAGACGGGGAAAATACCACAAGTAAAACAGCGAGGACACAGATCCAATTTGGCTCAGCATTTAGGGCACAAGCAGGTTTTACTGCAGTCGGGAATTCATGTATTTACTCACCAACAACAACATCTTTGTGTTTTCCTGCATATGTTTTGCCTGACAGTTGGCTGGCTTAATTAATCTACACTGGTCTGTTTCACGTCTCCTGAAGACCGACAAAAGTTCTGCCCACTCAAAGCTCCTCCTTGTCTCCTTCCTTCAGGAACTTTTGAGGACAACCTGCTCAGTAAGAGATGACGAGGCAGGTTGTTGCGAAGGTGGCGGTGCACAAATGCACGTCGCAGACACGCGCCAACAGTGTGAGTAACAAGATTGACCAAGGTCAGTCAGAGTGACACTCTACGCCGCTGCCTTTGGAGCTTACTGTAAGTCCTTTGGAAATGTGCCCTGTCTGTGTGAATATCATCACCTTTTCACTGGCAGCCTGATCATGAATTCATTAATGTGATGAATTGTGGCCTCTTCTTCGTATGACAATCAGTCTTAGTTGGCGTGACAACAGGAAAAGGCACAGACGTTTTCACATGGGTCCCAAATTCTGTGCACGTCTGCGAAGCTCATTTTGCAATGCTAACAAAGTGGCTATTTTTTCATTCAGGCGCGTAAACAAGATGCAGACTTGTTTCCTCTATTTTTCCCATTGGCCTCATTAAAACCACTGGGGCAGTCTGGGAAATTAACCCCACAGCAGAAGCTCCACATTGAGCCAGTTCACAGTGGCCGAACTGTGGACTGTGTGTGAGGGCACAGGTTAAAGGAGGACACTAGTAGCAAACAGCGTACACTTCCACCAAGACCACCTCCCATTTTGTCTCTCCTCTTCTTCCTCTGTCACTCAAACACATGGCACACTGCAGAAATGGAAACATACATGTGTTACCCTGTTTATACCTGGTGTCACAGTGTGAAAACACAGGTTTCCACATCCCTGATTGATGCAGAGGTGTAAAGAAAGACTGCCGTCCTGGAAATGGCAGCACAGCCGATGTCAGGTTTGACTGGAGGAGGCATAAACTGTGACTGACCTCTGCACACACAGCTGTCTGAAGCTGCATATTCCACAAGTGAACAAAGTGTTCTTTACAGTTACATCCAAAGCATTAACACGATTACTTCTGTCTGAAAGTTGTTGCTCGTAGTAACGAACCCGCAGAGAATTATCAGCCCACGCTACATTTCCCGTCAGCTCTGCGGATCGTCTGAGTCTATATTGTTTCATCAGACCGCCGGCGTCATCGTTTTGATTTTACTGCCCACAACTGTCCTGGTTCATTCTTGTTTTCACCTGCACCCAGCAGCTGTTTTAAACAAAAAAGGCCCGCCCAGCACCAGTGGGACAAAGACGAAGTTGAGCATTTAGCAGCTAAAGAGACAGAAATTTCCCTTGGGAGTTGGTGGAGACCAAAACGAAGAGAGAAGGAGAGTAAAAATTGGACTGCAGCATCTTTTCAGTTGGATAAATGTAACTGGTTTTTTTTTAACAATGTGATAATATTGTTATTATTGTGTTTATAGCATGTTTCCGCTGCCTCTGAGTGGCCAGGAAATTAGTTACTGCAGGCTTAAGTCACAAAATTAGAACTTGACCTGAGAACTGAAAGCAAAAACATTCATTTAATTATTCAAGTTCCTATTTTTTTGACTTAAAACAGTGACAGGCAGGTCCTGCACTTGAATTATTTGTCCTTGATAAGACTTGAAACTTTATGTGGACTTTCCCCAAAAGACCCGAAACATCTATGTAAATCATGGAAGATTAAAAAGAAGCAGCAGAGAAGTGAATGATAAAATATTTTGTCTGGTGCTGCTCCTCCTCTGGACTCCCGACACTGAGGTTACTTCATCTCAAGGGTGTGTGAGCATCTTGTGTGACTCAACATATAATTCAGTCGATGAAGCACCCGCCATCAGTGCCCCTCTCTTGTCAAGTCAAACCTCGCTGTCACTCTTTCAGCGGCCTCACCCAATCTGGTTTCCACGGTAACCCTTTTTGTAGCACCGTGTTGTGGAATCTTGGGAAGTGCTTCGTCAGAGTGTTTCGTCTCCACACGGGCCGCTTGCTCTCCGCGACCTCTCGCATTTGTCGTCAGCAGACCAGCAGCTGCTTTTCACATCCTGTGCAGAAAATTCAGACTGATTCAGACTGGAGCGATGACGAGGAGCAGCGAGAATGCTGACAACCTCAAACTAGGTTGCTCAACCATTTTCTGGCCGTTTGGAAGATGAACTTCTGCGTCATTACATGTTTTCATGCCTTTGAATGTGCGGTACATTCTTCTCATATTTTAGGCTACATATTGACAAATCCGTACCACTTTTCCTACTCCAGGCAGGGAGCTGGAGGCGAGCAGCGGGAGAACAGCCAGACATGGGTGTAACAGACAGACAGACGGACAAACACGGTCCCGTTGCTGCTCATCCCGGCCTCCACCCCTCGAGTACATTAACCAGCGTCCAACTTTCTACCTCTCTTCTAAAACCTCTCCACTTTCTTTCTTTCTTTTCACCTTTCTGTCACTCCCCACAATCCTCCACTCTCTCCACCAATTATTCCATCCAGCTGTGGCCATCTGGCTCTCACTTTCCAAACAGCCCGTCCACAGTTGGTGAAGCTGGGGTGGAGAACCACACATTAAAAAACAAGCACTCCCAAGACTCTACATGTGCTAAACCTTGACACACCTTATAAAAGATTTTTTGGAAACCCTTGGAGACTCCACAGCTGTTACTGTAGTTTTTTTAATGTCCATTGTGAGTCCAACAGTGTTATAGGCGATAAGCATTTTGATCATTTTTTAAAGGGGGGTGGACGCAGTTCATTTCGTTCACCACCCTCCCACAAAATCATTAACTCTGTGGGACGTACTGGTTTCAAAATGCCTGTGGGGAGAATGGACGTGTAAGAGTCCGTCCATTTTTGACAAAAAGCTGTTTTTGCCGTCTCTCTCTTTGGAGCACACGGCTTCTCTCTGACTCTCTTATTTAACAGACTGTTATCTCTTGTCTCATCTGTCCCCTGTGTATGTATCTCAGTCATAATGCTTATTGGAATGCACAGATTTAAGATTTAAGATGCATGCAACTGGTCTCTGAGTTTCCTGGTCGCTAAACCAGTGCCATAAAGGATGAAAGTGCTGTGCTGGTTAAAACAGAGAAACTTTGTCAAAACTTAATAAGTCTCAATAACTCTTTGGTTAAAGGTCTGCATGCTGCAGGCTGGTCGTCAAAAAAATGTTGGCATTTTACGTTTCTGCAAACCGCAAATACATTACATTTACATGTCATACGTATAATATCAATGTTTCTTAAGCGAAGTAACATATGAGCTGACTTTGTCATCAGGAGGTGGAGGGGATGGTGGATAGTGTGACAGCTAAGCAAGATGCCAATCAAGCTGCAGACCAATGTTTGAGAAACCGGTTATGATTTATTGCGTCGTTACTGTGTTTTTGGTGGCTTTTAAGGGACCAATTGTGGGTGTTTTGTCACACTCCATCACTGTTTTTCCGCTGTGTTACTTTTTTTTTACTTAGGCATCACTGCTTTTACTTCCAGGATTGTGTCCCCCACAAAGGGTATTTTAAGCCAAAATATGATCTTTTCCTAACCATAACAAAGTGGTTTTGTGCCTAAACCTAACCACAGGTTAACCACAGCATTGCTTAAATGTAAATAAATATAAAGTCTCAACATATCTGCTACATAATAACGTGCAAATGTAATGTATCTGTGGTTTGCAGAAAGACTGAGGTCCAGAAAGGACGGCATCTGGGTACGGATCCAGGGTATGGAGAGGAATGTCAGGATGCAAGGGGGGTACATTTTAGTATTGTTGCTAACAAGAAGCATGCCCACCCCCAAATTGCATACTGTTTACAGGAATGCAACGCTAAATCAGAGAACACTCTTAATCAGAGAGCTTTAGAGTTTAAGCATGTTATCTTTGGACAGAACCAGGTTAGCTGTTTCCCCATTTCTAGTTGATATGCTGCTGGTGCTAGCTTCATATTTACCACACAGACAGACAGCCTGTCACTCAAAGCGGCCCCGGCCCTAGAGACCAAGAACGTTTCTTTGTACCAGGCTGTGAACATGTTTATTTCTGCTGTAATGTTGGGCATTTTAACATGGGGGTCTATGCAGATCGACTCACTTCTGGAGCCAGCCTCAAGTGGCAAGTCTAGGAACTGCAGTTTTTGGCTATTCTACGTTGTCTTAATTTTTCAGCCACTTTGTATTTACTAACAAACACTGTCTTTTAGAGCTACAAATGCTTTACATCACTGCTCACCATTTATTGCATACCGTATTTTATTTCAATTCATTACTGTAATCGTTAAAAACAACTTGCAGAAATTGTTTGTTTTTGTCAAAGATGTTAGAATAGATTGATGTGGCTTGGTTATTCACTGCAGACTTATCTTACAACTTCACTCATGCAAATGTAATGCAGCTTTGACAGCAAAAAAATATAAGTATGTTGTGTTAATTGCAATAGACCTTTTTCATGGCAGGCATTTCGACATGTCATAGTAGGAGAAGCACAGGTGTATTTCATAACGTTAACGATAGCTGCATTCCAGTAAGAGGAGGTCCTGGTATTGTGCATGCTGGCTCACTGGAGCAGCTTACTGGCACACTAAATGGAACTGAGCCACCGTTAATTTTATCAGTTTCACCTGTGCTTTCCCCGCTATGACAAGTCAAAACGTCTGCAGTGAAAAGGTCCATGGATTGTCTAAGGCAAGACATTTTCATTTGTTGTTTTGAGTTTAGTGAGAAATGATAAAAAGTGGGAAAACCAAATCTAAAACATTACATCATGCTTGAGAAAGCGCTCTGCAGTAATGCCAGTTCCAGTTTATCAGATGAGGTTTTCACTCCACAGAGCCCCCAAATACACATCACTCACACTGAGGGTCAACAAACTCACTGTGAAAACAACCAGAACGGAGATAAATCTTGGTTGAAATATGGATGTATGGAAAGCAGACACAGATAGAAAAGAAGAGAGGAGGTGAATCACTTTGATATAAGCCAGGCAGCTTTCCAGAGGCTTCGACAGAGACAGCTCATAAATCTCACAGTGAGACCAAACAGCCCAGGAAATTAAGTCATACCCCAAATACACCATTCTAGTAAGAACTGAACGTCTCTTTTGTTCACAAATATTTATACGTTCTTTTACATCAGTTCCCCCCTGAACTTGGATAAGTTCACATTTCAGGGAAAGTATGTTGTATAACATCAGTGAATATGGAAATTATACTTTTTTAAGTAAGATTCTGCAGCTTGAAACTGCACTGTGTTTTGATCCTCCACAGTTTGGCGCTGTTTCACAAGCGGAAAGTATGTGGAGGCTTTTTCCACACGGGAGAGAGATTGGTGACTCAGTTGCACTTAAAAAACATGGACAATGTTTTTGCTGTTTTCTTCTTCTGTTTCTCCAAAACCATCTGTTTTACTTCTCAGTCCTCGGGTACGACTCATTCCGCATGCCCTGTGACAGGAATCATTACGTAGCAGTCACAGTAGCTGCCCTCCACACCAGGACCATGAGTACGTTTAGTGGAACCAGCAGCTCCTGCACCATAACACAGCCAAGGCAGCCTGCTGTGGTCACTTTTATTATTTACCCCCCTTTTTGTACATTGTTTTTGAGAACATTTCGTGTCTTGGCAGAGGAATAAACTCCCCACAGATGAACCCCACAGACCTTTGGTGGGCACATATTTATGATCAACCAACCATCAAACATGTCATATGTAGACAGTTAAACCCCATATATTGTTTACATTTCTGTTCTACAGAGATCCCAAGGTTTCAAATCCATGAAATGCCTTAAAAATAACATCTTGAATGTGACTACTTTCACTCATTTTAGGTTCTATAAAGCTTCAGCGCTGGAACAGATTTAGCTTTATATGTAATGTGTGATCACCGGTAAAAAATGCATTATCTAACTTGACGTCACTTAAGCAGAGATTTAAAGGAATATTGGGAACATCTGATTTCAACTAGTTAATTAGGTGCCAGAATGTGAGGTCTTTTCACTGCAAAACACTGTTTATCGTTTGATGATCGAGGAATATTTAAAAGTCTGAAATAGAATAGAAAGAACCTTATTAATCCCCGAAGGCAAATTCAGCTGTCCAGCAGCTCATGAAAGACAAAAAACAACAACCACACTTCCTCTCATCATCAGCAAACAAAAGTTAAAATATGTGCATGAATAGAAATTAAATTAAAATAAAATTGCCCACTCCACAGCCCAGTCCAGTTGAAGCTAATGTGGTGTGTGTAAGTGTGTGTGACTGGATTCAGGAGTGTTAAACAATCTTATTGCCGTGGGGATTAAATAAAACTGATTCTGTCATCAAAAGCAGAAATATCACTGAGTTTCTCATAATGTCATTTATAAAGTATCTCTCTTTTTTGTCCAGAATGGTGGATACCCAGTTTTAAAATGGGGCGTTGCACTGTCCAAAATAAAAAACAGAAGATTGTGTATTTGCTTGGAAAAGTCCTGCAGACTGAATCTGAAAGCAGAAAGTCTTTTTCTCTCCGTACTCACTTGGCTAAACCAGACAGATGACAAATGAAGAAAGGAAATGCTGCGATGGATGCAGAGCAGGGTGGGGACAGACTGTGTGTGTGTATGTACTGTGGTGGTACTAATAGTAATACAATGCAGTTAATTAATACCTTAAAATCATTTAACGGTCTACATCATCAGTCGATGTGATATCAAAAAAATGGTAACTAATTTTTAAGGGAGGACATGATGGAAAAAAACTGCTGTTAGTGACTCAGAAGAAAATTAATGACTGTATTTGATTTCTCAACATGGACAGAAATGCGTAATCAGACAGACAGTTTGAGTTTCACTTTTCCTCCTTCATCAACAACCTGTTGTGTTGAGGCCTGGATGTTTTCACTAATTTGGGACGCAGAAATAAGTTACACATATTGTAGAGCCTGCTGCTCAGGCACCATCAGCCACCAACAGGCCCCCAAATCATTTGATTAAAAGGAAGAAGGTATAGGCGTACTGTCTGATCAGGGATGGACAGGATACACAAGTTGGGGACTTTCCATTATTGGAAGAAAGACACACAATGTTTGTATGTTTTTAATCTATCTTGTATTCATGCAGATGCAGGAGGACCTTGATTTATGATAACGTGTTAGTTATTCACTAAAAAAAGATGTGCTCTATTTATGATGCAATAAAAATATTTGCTGCTAAACACAATATAAGGTAAAGAGATGTCCAGTGTGTTTTAGTGCCATTTTGAGGGTTTTAAGCATACTGTCATGATTATTTGGATAATATCATGAAGTGAAAATATTCATGATAGGAAAATTTTATATCATCCCATGCCTCTTCCTGATACTGTTTTAGTTCCCAATAGCTGCACAAATCCCAGAGCTGGAAGGACATGTTGGGATTTGGGGAGCTTTAAGTCAGAGGAGTACACCAAATATGATATGATACATGGATGCTGTACTATGTTTAGAAATTGGGAGTGCTATAACAAATCCTAGTTGTATATTTTTCTCCTTTTTGTTTTGGCACATCCATGGCACTGTATGGGAGTTGCTGTACTATGTTTTTATAGCAATTTTAAAAGTCATTAAGTGCATTGGATTATTGTTTGGAGCATTTGCACATGTCGCAAAGTTGATTGGCTTAACAGAAAAGACTCTGCTTTGATTTCTTAGGGACTGTGTTTGATATTGGTGTCTCTAGAAAGCTGTAGTGTACTTATGTTAACATCTTTTTTCTCTCCATCACAGCAGGAGTCAAGGTCTAATCTCACCTGAGCTGCTCTCTGAAACAAAGACTTCAGATGCTCATTCTGTTTTATTGCACCTTCGTGTTTTTTTTTTTTTGTCTTGTTGCTTCTTGTCTTGAAAGTAAAGAGTCTAGAGTCAGTGTTGCTCGCACTCGGGCGGGTCACCCAAAGCTCCAATTAAAGCCCTCCCCTTCTGGAGGCTGCGGCGGTGTGTCCGGGTATAAAGCCAGTGCGCTCCCCTCTCCTCAGTCTGGTGCACCGGCTGCGAGGCTGCAGCGGGGAGCTGAGAGTCACAGAAATCAGATCTCTCTAAGCTAAACTTTACTTCTGCACTCGCTTCTTTTGTAAAACTTTAAAGCTTTGTTAACTTTTTCTACTTCACGTTGATTATTTTTTTCTCTGACAAAATGACTGGTAGCCCACTGACAGGGTTACTGGTTGCGCTGTGCGTAAGCAGCGCAGTCCACGGCTTGCCAAGGAAGAGCAAAAGACAAACTGGCCAGTATCAGGTGTATCCTGAGCTCCATGACGCAGCGGCCGTTAGTCCAGGTTGGTACAAGACTTCCATAACTATCAAGTGTTGTTGAGTTTAATTCTTCTTCATGTGTAAAAAAAAAAAAAAAAAAAAAATCACAGATTTTCTTTTTGCATCAGAAAGTGATTTATAGCGTTTTGCTTTAATAAATGCAATCACTTTCCAGTAACTTTTATCATTTATTTTGCATTAATTTGATCTAATATTTCGTTTTCAATGAGCCAAATCAGCCAAACTTTAATGGCCGTCTTACGGTCCAAGTGTTTAACCATCATTATGTAACAATATGCCTATTATATGATTTCTAGTCGGCTGTGAGGAAAATGGTCGCTCATACAGACCGAACGAGCAGTGGGAGAAACCCTACCTTGGTAGTACACTGGTGTGCACGTGCAGTGGAGCAGCAGGCATCAAATGTAAAAGCAAACCTGAAGGTCAGTGCGAGACCAGCCGGTTTGAAATGTCTTAGCAGGCTCAGGTGCACTTTTCATATCTGGCAACTAGTTAAAAACTTCTATTTGGGACAGTTGCCTCCCGCAATGTAGTATCACATGTTTCAGACCTTTTGTGTCAACACCGACCAGTAAAGTAAAATATAGTAAATCACATCATGGCTAAAACACCAGACCTGAGCAGGAAACAGACTGAGATATCCACTTGTTCAGTCACCAGTGCGTCTTTACGCAGCAAGAGAAATATCCACGACAGGCTCACAGTAACAAACTCTTAACCTTTGAGTGTTTCCTTTGTTTTTCTCAGTGGAGGAGACCTGTTATGATAAGAACAATGACCGGACATACCGGGTCGGTGAAACCTACGAGAGACCGAAGGACGGGATGATGTGGGACTGCACCTGTATTGGTTCCGGTCGTGCCAAGATCAGCTGCACCATAGCAAGTGAGTGAGGAGCAGTTCAAAAAGCAGTATGAAGCATGGTACAGCGCCAAAATAAAGATTACAGATTACTTATTTCCTCGATTGCCACCTGCCATGAACTTGAGATAAGTTATTCCTTTCTAAAAATTTTTAGTTATGTTCCCTGCTTCTTTCACATTTTGGAAACATATGATGTCACCTCAGGGTGTTTTAATTACATGTTGACTTAAAGTTTAATGACTAAATATAAATTCTGAATGATCGATATGTGTGCATGTAAAGGACATCTTTTTAAGACAGTGCAACTCTGTACTTTTTGTCCACCAAAGATCGTTGCCATGAAGGTGGTAGGTCTTATAAAATCGGGGACACTTGGCAGAGGCCTCATGACACTGCTGACTACATGCTGGAGTGTGTGTGTCTTGGAAATGGCAAAGGAGAGTGGACCTGCAAACCTGTGGGTGAGTACTTTTACCTCCATAAATTTAAAAACTTACAGGGAAACCAAGATGTCAATAATTTCCATATGAACTCCTGAATGCAAATGTGAAGTATTGCAACTTAAACATTAAGCTTGTATATCAGTTGCCACCACACACACACGCACACGCACACACACACACACACACACACACACACACACACACACACACACAGAGTTACAGACAGGGCAATTTCTCAGAAGCATGACTGTGTTTGACACCACTGTAAATATTTGACAACAGTCCAGACAAACAAGGTAAATGTGCGAGAGAGCACGCCTCTCCTCTTTGCCCATATTACGCCACAGCTATTGATTTTCACTTGGTTTATTCCTCCTGGAAATGTCTGCGATGATTTAGACGCTGTAATTTCA
The DNA here is from genome assembly GCA_019142605.1 of Cephalopholis sonnerati. Classification (NCBI taxonomy): domain Eukaryota; kingdom Metazoa; phylum Chordata; class Actinopteri; order Perciformes; family Serranidae; genus Cephalopholis; species Cephalopholis sonnerati. The sequence goes on along the minus strand of JAGQAX010000001.1, from coordinate 32,629,614 downwards.
AGCCAGATCTTACAGTATCTTGTGACAAACTGCAGATGTAATAAATCTCCTGTGTTTTCTGTGCAGCTGAGCGTTGCTACGACAACAATGCTGCATCATCATATGTCGTGGGGGAGACCTGGGAGAAACCATACCAAGGCTGGATGATGCTGGACTGCACCTGTCTGGGAGAGGGAAATGGACGCATCACATGCACCTCAAGGAGTAAGAAGGGTGCACACATTAACACGCACTTTAACATGCTTCAGTAGCAGCTGTTGACCGCTGTTTGTTCTCCCACCAGACCGCTGCAACGACCAAGACACCAGGAGGTCCTACCGTATTGGAAACACGTGGACAAAGACTGACACAAGTGGACACATCCTGCAGTGTCTGTGCTTAGGAAATGGCCGTGGAGAGTGGAAGTGCGAGAGACACAACGCAGGCCGAAGTGAGACTCAGATTCTGAACTCTTTTGCTCCATTTTGCTGAAAGTGTTCATCAAAACTTTACTCTGATCTTCTCTGACATTCATTATTCTTTTTATTTTTTGGTGTAATGCAGACACAGGCACCGTCGTGTTGACCCCCACCCATTCCCAGACTCTGCAGCTGCCTGAGCCTCCCATCGAAGGGGCGTGCCGCACAGACTCTGGTGCCACCTACTACGATGGACAGCGCTGGTTCAGAAACCAGGGCAGCAAGCAGATGCTCTGTACCTGTCTGGGCAACGGAGTCAGCTGTCAGGAGTGGGGTGAGTCAAAACAGCGGTCTCATTGAAGAAAAGAGGAAGTGTGATGATTTTTACTCAGATTTTAGCTTTATAAAGTCATTAAACTTAAACAAGTCATGTTATTTTTTTAAAACAAAAACCTTTTAGAGGAGATTCTTTAGGACAAAAGCCTTTCAGATGTGACTCTGGTCTGTTTCCAACTGGGTTTCCTTGACAGTAAATCATTTTCAAAGCCCCTAATTCATTCTCGCTCATCCCTCTTCTGTCTGTGCAGAGACCAGGAAGCAGACTTATGGTGGCAACTCTGACGGCCAGCCGTGTGCATTCCCATTCGTCTTCATGGGGAAGACCTACTACTCCTGCACCTCAGACGGACGCTCAGATGGACAGCTCTGGTGCTCGACAACCTCAGACTATGAGAGAGACCAGCAGTACTCTTTCTGCACTGAGAAGAATGGTGAGACTCAGAAACAAGAGTTGACCATTTTGCTGGTTGTGTGGATATATTGGGCTGATGCTGACCTTTTAGTAAATCACAGCATCTTCCCGGTTAATGTAATCCACAACCAATTTATTTAAGATTCCCTCTCAATAGCTTACCTTTAAAAAGTCTGTACAACCTGTAATGGGATTCCATTTAACATTAATTTATCAATCATTTGTTAATTTCTTGTTCAGCTGTGTTTTGATGTTAATTAATTTTACACTTAAGTCTGGGATACATGGATATTTATAATTTTTCGTGTGAAAAGCTGTCACATTTAACGACACAAAATATTGGTGCAAATTATGGTAAATCTTAGAAATCATCAAAGGCCCCAAACTCTGAATTTTTCTGAACGAGAGTAACTGTTGTGTCTCCCTCTCTGTTGCAGCCATTGTGGCAACACGAGGTGGAGACTCCAACGGCGCCCTGTGCCACTTCCCCTTCCTCTACAGTGGCCGCAACTACACCGACTGCACCTCTGATGGACGCCGTGATGGCATGAGGTGGTGTGGTACCACCCACGACTACGACACAGAGCAGCGCTTTGGATTCTGCCCCATGGCTGGTGAGTGTGTGTGTGCTGTTCTGTTTTGTTTGTTACACACCATGCAGTCACTTTAAAAATGACCAGTTAAACATTCAATAATATCAAGTTATTGGATACTTTTTTAAGTTTGAAAGCTTTCCAATTTACATTCACAATATAGACTATGAAATCATGATGTCAGTGAAAACAGATGTGATTAAAGAAGTAGTTTGGTATGCTGGAAAATATGCATAGTCACTATTTTGCCAAGAGGTAGATGAGAAGATCAATACCACTCTTATCTGTAGACTGAACATGAACCACTGTGTGGTTAGCTTAGCTTAGCATAAAAACCGGAAACAGGGGGAGAAGGTAGCCAGACACTGTGCAAAGGTCACAGAAGCACCTACCTGAACTTATCGAGCAAGAAAGCGAAAGATGAAAGTTGGTGCAGTGGTCCTGGGTCACATGGCCCAAATCAGAAATTTTCAAATGCTAAGCTAACATGAGTGCTTGTTTTGTAGAGGATGCAATTACACTGAATGCTTTGGTCTTTATCTCATCTTGTTGTTAAAGATGTTAATGGGTGTTTGGTTGCATGGCTCACTTGTGGACATTTGGGGCGTTTCAAGAAGAGAGGCTTTCTGGTCATGGGAGAGTGATGACTCTAATAGGGCTCTTTACAGTTACATCATGATTAAAAACAGAGTGGTGACACTGGGCTAACTGGGCCATGGAGAATCACTGGTCTGAACACACACAGTACTGTTTGGTTTTTATTTATTGTTTCCTGTCTTTCTTTATGTAGCCCATGAGGAAGTATGTACCACCAACGATGGAGTGATGCACCGTGTAGGCGACAAGTGGGACAAACGCCATGATGTCATGGGTCACATGATGGAGTGCACATGCCTGGGCAACGGCCGTGGGGAGTGGAGCTGTGTTGCTCACTCACAGCTGCGAGGTCAGAGAGCTGACTCCATTGTGATTTGAAACACAACTGTTTGAGTTGTCTGGAAGCGTAAAGGTTTAATGTTGACTTTATTCCTTTTTTATGTGTCCAGATCAGTGTGTTGTTGATGGCTTGTACTATGAGGTAAACCAGGAATTCTCCAAGCGCCACGACGAGGGCTACATGATGAACTGCACCTGTTACGGACAGGGACGTGGACGCTGGAAGTGTGACGCTATCGGTGCGTTTGTGGCTCATTAGCTCAGTTGCTCATGCACTTTTTTGTGAGAACGCCGACCTCTTTTGTCCCATCTGATCTCTGATGATTTCTTCTCTTTCTCACAAATAGATCAATGTCAGGAGCCACAAACAAGGGCCTTCCATCAGATTGGAGAGACATGGGAGAAAATCATCCATAACATCCGCTACCGCTGTTACTGCTATGGCAACGGGATTGGCGAGATGAGATGTGAACCTCTGCAAACCTACCAAAGTATGAAAAACTTATCTTATCTGAAAATCAAAGTAATCAAGTGATAAAAGGAAGTTAGTGAGTGCAAATGGAAACTCCAAATAAATAATTCAGCATGAGTTTTCATGGTGCAGATTTGCTAAAAATGCAAACAATTATAGGAAAACTGCATCCAGATTTCAACCTCAGCATCATTTACTAATTTGTTGACTGTGCATTTGATATGATTGTGATCATTTTGGCAGGTCTGAGGCTCAGTCCTGGGGTGAAAGATTTAAATAATAAAAACCCCTGCACACTCCAAAAAAAACATACACAGCCTATTTTTAAGTGTGATTATTTATTTATAATATTTAAAGGAATACTTCACCCTCCAAATGATCATTTGTGAATCAATTACTCACCCATGTTGCGTTAAATTTGTGAAGAAAACTTTGTTCTTCTTGCATGCCACTGCAGTGAAAGTCAAAAAGTCATAGGGGTCCACGTTTAACAACAACAAAACAATATTAAAACATCAGCCTGTTTACGAACTCTCACACAACTCATGCAGTATAATCTAAGTCTCATTTATCCAGTCATATGCCCAGTGCCTCCCAAACAGTCAGCTCTTTCCAACGGGAAACTGGACTGAAAATGAAACTTATCTATGCTCTCTTCAAACCCAGACTCCATTGACAAAAATAGTAATTTTATCTAGCTAAACACAGGAGCTGCTTGTCTACTGCTGCCTTGATCTGTAGTTTGTTTGTGGTAATGTGTGATTTTGGTGAATCCAAACTAACCCTTTAAAACACCAAAATCACACATTAACACAAACAAAACAACTGATCGAGGCAGACGTAAACCAGCAACTCCTGTTTTCAACAATGTAAAATTACTGTTTTTGTCAATAGAGTCTGGCTTTGAAGAGAACATAGATTAAGTTTCACTTTCGGTTCAGTTCCCCATCGCAAAGGGCTTCTGTCTGTCTGGGAGGTACTGCGCGTAAAACAGCAAATGAGGCTTGGTTTATACTGCACAAGTTGAGTAAGAGTTTGTAAACGGATGTTTAGATACAGTTTTGCTGTCGCTATATGCAGATCCTTATGATTTTAATAATAAAAAATTTTCTCGGTTTTTTGATTCTTGTTTACCGAAGGCATGTGAGAAAAACGTTTTCTTTACAAATTCCATGTACCACAGGCGAGTAATTGATACACAAATGGTCATTTGTGGGCAGAAGTATTCCTTTAAGTTTTATTTATTTTGGAAGCACTTATTTTGCCAAAGCTTTTCTGTCCTACGCTGCAGTTTTTCCACTGAGTCCGACAGCTGTTCAAGCTTAATTTGTGTTTGCTGTACTTACTCAACCCTCCTACGTTATTGACCTCCTTCCTCTCACCTACCCCTAACCTCCCATCACACGTCACTGAAATGAAAAGTTCACTTGCCAGGTTAGTGGAGGGAAGCGGGGGTTTGGTGTTTTTCTCGACTTTGAAGTCTGCCAAATGGAGAGGTGCTTGCCAATCACATCACCCCTGTCCTCCCCTTAGTCTTTGTAGTCGGAGAGGTTTTTCCGCCCCCGCCTGCTGTTGTTGTGCTGACCTGCTGCGGGGAAAGGGATGCCGGGAAAGGGGGTGTACACTCATACTCTTCCTGCTTCCAGTATATTCCTCGTGTTGGGTAAAAGTTGCTAAATGTGGAACTTTGTACCGCAGCACATTGTGTGTCCTGAATCAAACACTGACCCAAAAACTTACAGTTGCAACATTTATCTCACCATGATCAGTGTGTGTGTGCAGCACAGGGAGTGCGAAGCTATATGTGTGTGTGTTCTCGGGGGTATGGAGGCTAGATAAACTATGATGAATATAGTGCTCCAGTGTTATGTCAGACTGTAAGATGTCAGTAGGTGTTTGAGCTGGTTTAGCACCGTCTGGTGGTTTGACTCGTTTGAATGATGAATCCCTCTGACAGAGCCTCACCAAAAAGTTGCCAACTTTCACCCACACTCTGTTACAGGTAACACCGTCACATTATTTGTCTTTGACAATGTGTGAGCCTTTTTCTCATCGCTAATAGCAGCGTCGTCCTCTCCTGATGTCTCCCTCTAAATCCTTTCTAACAGCTGCTTCTCTGTCTCGTCAGGCGGCCACAGACCTGTCCAGGTGATCATCACAGAGGCAGGAAAACAGCCAGACTCCCACCCCATTCAGTGGAACCCCCCTTCATCTGTTCACATCACCCAGTACATCCTCAAATGGAGAATTGTGAGTTGCTCTTTTGGTTCATGTTAGAAATCGCCTTGTAAAGTGCAAGCGCATACGCTCTTTTTTTTCTTCAAAAGGTTGTTTTACATTTGCTGACCGGTAGCATTAGTAAAGGTGAGCAAACAGTCAAGTGCTTTTGGTAATGTTGACTGAAGTTTGAACATGGACAAACATGGTGATCAGAGGGTACATGAACTCGGCTTTACAGTCTGCATACGCAAACACACACAGTTTTTTAGCAGACTCCAAGGAAAATATCCCCCTCCCCGTGATTGTTTTTCTCACACATCTCTTTCTCTTTGAAGACCTCAGAGACTGACAGGCTGTCTGAAATGTTTCTGAGGCTTTAATTGAAGTCAAACAGATTTCCTCTGGAGGCGTTTGTGTATTTTGGATAGAAAAGTCACTCAAAGCCCTCATCTGGCCCTCCTGCTGAGAGAGAATGTAATTTTCCAACAGAGTGCAAAGCCAGTCTAAATACTCCTTAAGCAGGATGTGGCAGTGGACGGGTCTGAGCCAATGTCCAGTCCAAAATATACTACCATAAAAGGTCCTGATTTTCTGAATTACTTAATGATTCCACTAAATTCTCTCAAATTTTCACATATTTTTATTCAATTAATCACATCTGTGCTATCAAATTGTTCATTACTGTACAGAGTTATGCATGCATCAAGAGTTTAGAAATCAGGTTGTCCAGTTGAGTAAACAATCTCACCACAAGGTCCATTGAGTAGCTGTGCTGGAGCTTTTGATCACATAACATGCAATTATAAATGTTCAAACTTCCAGTTTTTCTCAGCACTTAAAGAATTCTTGTCCATGTTCATGTCCACGGGTTTACTCTTGAACTTAGCAAGAGCAGTTGACAAAAAGGTTTCAATCACATCACGATAATAATCAGCAGATTATCCACTCTTCACTCTTTTATTCCCTCTGGTAGAAAAATAGCGGTAGTCCCTGGAGGGAGGTCACCGTCCCTGGCCACCTCAACTCCTACACCATCAGTGGGCTGCGTCCAGGCATCACCTACGAGGGTCAGCTGATCAGCATCCTGCGCTATGGACGCCGCGAGGTCACACGTTTCGATTTCACCACCACCCACGGTTCCTGTGAGTAGACTTGAAACGCAACACTCTCTCAACCCCACAAATCTTAAGTAATTTTTTTAAAGGGAACGTTATATCTCTTTTATCTCTCAAGTGGAAACATCAGAAGGAGAGACGACCCCACCTCCTCCAGTGGTTGACACTTCCGAGTCGGTGACAGAAATCACCTCAAACAGCTTCGTTGTGTCCTGGACATCAGCGTCTTCTACCATCTCTGGCTTCAGGGTGGAGTATGAGCTCAGTGAGGAGGGGGCCAAGCCGAAAGTCCTGGGTGAGAGCCTTTGAGCATCACTGATACGACTAAAATGCCTCCTTAATGTCAGTCCATAATGATTTACTTCAGGTTATATGTGGTCAACAGATTATATTAAACGCTGTGACACTAATGCTATCAGTGTAATGGGTAATATGGGTAAAATGCTCTATCATATTGTATTGTATTGTATCGTATCGTATTGTATCGATTACTTTATATCAAGGTATTGATGAATGTTGTCATATTGCAAATTTTCTGGGCACTAACCTGTGATGTCTGTCTGATTTTTGCTTATCTGGCCAATTAAATACCTGGCAAGCCAAGGTATTTCATCACATTGATTCAAAAATGATATACCAATGCCATAATGCCATTGATTGAGCAGCCCTCCTCATTGATGTGCAACATTGCCTAAAATGGTTTCAGTCACCCAGGAGTACTGACATCATAGCTATCATTGTAGAAATGTATGGAAAAATCATACTTTAATTTTTTAAAATATTTAAAACAGATATACTGGTATGTGTGTTAACTAACTTTTTGTTGGCTTCTCCAGATCTCCCTCGCACAACCACTTCTGTCACCATCGGCGACCTCCTGCCAGGACGCAGATACAATGTCAATGTCTACGAACTCCCAGATCAGGGACAGCCAAACCTTATTCTGACTACCTCCCAGACTACAGGTGGGAGAATCCCTCTCCTGATCAGGACTGTGCAAATTCAGTCAATTTATACACAAAATATGACATGAATCATTTCTGTTTTTTTCCTTTCCCCAGCTCCTGACACCCCTGCTCAGCATGCAGTTGATGAGGTAGGAGAAACCTCCATCCGCGTCAGCTGGTCCAGGCCTCAGGCTCCTATTACTGGTAAGAAATATGTCTGTGTGTGTACATGTGATTTAGTAGTCTGATATCGAGATCCATCTCATTTTGTCTGTGTGTAACTGTGCCTGCCAGGTTACCGTGTGGTGTACACGCCGTCAGTGGAAGGCAGCAGCACTGAGCTGAACCTGCCAGACTCAGAGACCTCAGTGACCCTTGTTGACCTTCACCCCGGTCTCCTTTACAACATCAGCATCTACGCTGTGGAGGAAGACCAGGAGAGCGAGCCTGTTTTTGTACAAGTCAACACCGCCGGATCTCCTCTACCAGGTGCACATTTTTTAACAGATACCATATCTTTCAGTTAACAAAGAAGCAGAAATGAATTGAAACTGCTTCATAACTGAAGCCAGTGGAAGGTTTTTCACTTAATTAAAACATTCACAGTACGCTATTTTATTCTTTAGATGCTAAATTCTTTTTTTTTCTTATCATTCTTTGTCTTTTGGCTGCCAGTAAAAACTGAGAAGATAAAGTTTATACTTGAAGATGAAGATTCCTTATAGGGTCAGGGAGCTTTAGAAAGGGCTCTCAGTGTTTGGGAAAGACTGAGCTTGTCAAAACATTGCTTTGTCAAAATACACTTTTACAGCTTTAGCTATATCACAGGTAAGATCGTCTTATCTTCATTGTAGTCTGGTCGTAGCCCCTGAGTGACCTCTGTTTAAACATGGTGGGTTCAGAAACAGGCACCTGTTCAGGCACTTAAGAGAAGCATGCATGCATGTAGAGCCCACACTCACACAGAGGCACACACACATTCCATAAATCCTCTGTACAGTATATCGTAAATTGGATTTCTGACCCTCTCCTTGTGCCTGGCACGGCAAAATGTATTCTTTATGTAAGCTTGAAAAACAAAACCAGATGCTGTAGAGAGTGTCTGACCTTTACCCACGTCTGGTTTGGCTTTTCTCTCATATTTTCCGCTTTATCTGAGCCATTATTGTTGTTATCTGTAAATTGTTCAAGCCTTTTATTGCACAGATTTTTTGAAGTTGAGGGTGTTTGCAGAGCTGCCTCAGTAAAGACAGATGTTAAGATTGTTTTACTGTACTTACCGACTTGCCCTGTGGATTTTTTTGTAAACAAAGTTACGTTTACGTACAGTTTTTATTCAAAGAAAATTTGGACATCCTATGAAAGTTATGAAAGTTGTAAAATTACCTGGATCTTCCACACTGTGGGCCCCATACAGCATGTGCACTAGAGACTTCGCCAGTTTAGTGGCTAACTGGTTTAGCCCTCTGCTAACTGGAATTGGAATAAAATTATTTAATCATGTGGCTTTTCTAGACTTAGGAAATGTTATTGGACCAAACTGATCAAATCCTGATGGTGCTGGGGGGCCGTGGTAGTGGTCAATGACTCCTTGTCATACCCTTTGTCAATCAATCTACCACTTCCTGTCCACAGAGGAGGTCCCAGCACCCACAGACCTGCAGTTCTACGAGGTCACAGACATGAAGATCACCATCACCTGGACTGGTCCACCCAGCGAGGTGACCGGTTACAGAGTGCACTTCACCCCTGTCGGTCCTGACGGCACTGAGACCAGGCTCCTGCAGCTGCCCATCTCTCCCAACGCATATGCTGATATCACCCACTTGCAGCCTGGCACACCGTACCGATTCTACATCTACGCCATCAACAGTGGAGTGGAAAGCAAGCCGCTTGTGGGCGAAAAGTCTACCAGTAAGTATAACTGGGGACACAGGAGTGAGACGCAGAGGGATTACTACAACACATTAAAAATGTTCTGTCTCACACGTGTTAAATTTTCTAACCCCTCCAGAACCTGATTCACCCACCGATGTGCGATTCACTGACATTGGCCCTGACAGTGCAATGGTCATCTGGGAGGCTCCCCGCGCCATCGTCAGTGGCTACCGTCTCTTCCTGAGCATTGAGGGCTCCAGCCCCATTGAGAAGAGGATCCCCGGCAGGGTCACCCAGTACCCTTTGAGGAATTTACGTCCAGACACCCTGTACACTGCCACCCTGCACTCTGATCTGAACAACGAGCTCAGCGAGGGCGTCACTACATATTTTACCACCAGTCAGTATTAAGAGAAAAACAACATTTACACAGAAAAGAATAAATTGTTGTGATAAATTTAAACTTATTTTCCCCCGTTCTGTCTTTCTCCTAGCTCCCCAGATGGGAAATAATCCTACTTTCAGCACTGAGGTCACTGATACCTCCATCATCATCACCTGGATACCTGTCCGCAGGTTCAGCTACAAGGTAGGCACCTGTGACAACAACAACTTCATATTCAAACAAAATTAAAGCCGCTTTAGTCAATATTCTTATTCTATCAATGTATCAGATCACTCTGATTAATGTGAACAGGGTTACTCATAGTAACAGCTTGTTGCACTGCCCCCAAGTGGCCAAAAAAATCACGTAATGAGGATTTAACGTCGTTGCTGTGGTATACTTGAATTGTATTTTCTAGGTTTCTGATCTCTGCATGTCGGCCTCTTTCTCCACAGCTGTCTGTGCTCCCCAGCCAGGAAGGCGAGTCTCCCAGAGAAGAGACCTCTGACTCTGGACGCATTGATATTCCCGGTCTGATTCCTGGAACTCAGTACACCTACAGCGTTCAGCCCATCTTCAACGGACGTGAACGTGGAAAACCCATCACCCGCAATGTTGTCACTCGTACGTGTCCAGTTTACTTTAACTGCGAGAAAAAGGGACCATAAAATAAAATGTATGACTCATCATCGGACTGATTTATGCTGTGGGCCCACGTTACACTGTTCTAACCATTTGACATGAATTTGTTTAAGAAGTAATGTGCATCGAATCAAGTTTCTCATGCTTGTGTCATAACGTGCTTTCCTCTCCTTGCAGCCCTATCTCCTCCCACTGACCTCAGAGTGGAGTCCAACCCTGTCACAGGAGATCTCACTGTCCACTGGGTAGCTTCCAAAACACCAGGTAAATATTGACTGTGCTTCCCACGCACTGCCAGCACATTTGATCTCGCCAAGTCTAGACCTTGGCCTTCGAATGGTATCTCTCTTTTTTTTTTTTTTTTTTTACAAGCACAAATGTCTCTTCCCGGTATTTCCTTTTGACTCATCCATTGCAAGAACCCCTTGACACTATGTTCTACCTGCTTCACATTTGTCATGGTCGTTCAAGTGGCAGACTCTGGGGCTAAAAAATGAAGCCAACGTGAGAGTGACAAAAGCTGCAGTTCTTTCAATGGTCACTTGAGGCTGGCTCCAAAAGTCTGTCAATTCCCATAGACCTCTGATGTTAACATACCTGACTTTACAGCAGAAATAAACATGTTTATAGCCTGGTACAAAAACAGTTTTTTTCTCTATAGCTAACAACTGTATGGGGGAATGATTTTTATGTAACTCACTCACTTAAACTTTATTAAAGCTTAAAGTTGATGGCCAAAAAGTTGGATCCGCAGCTTTAAAACACGGTCCACAAGCCAATGAGTGACGTCAAGATGGCTACATCCATTATTCTTACACAGTCTGTGTTCCCCCCACCCTCTGCAGGCATCACAGGCTACAGAGTGACGAGCACACCAATGAGCGGACAGCGAGGAGACTCCCTGGAAGAGTTTGTCCGAGCTGATCAGACCTCGTGCATGCTAGAGAGCCTGAATCCAGGGGCTGAGTACAACATCAGTGTCTTCACTACCAAGGGCCATTTGGAAAGTGTGCCGGTGTCCACAACTGTCACACCAGGTAGGAGCCACCAGGAAAGCACTCACACATGTTAATAGGCATCAAACCCACGACTTTGTCCACAGAAACAACCAGTGTGTCGGTGTGAGAAAAAGAAAGATGAATTTGCCATGAAAGGCAGGGTTGAAGTCAAACTGGAGGCAAGATTTCACTTCCTGTCACCCCCCCACCCCCACCCCCCATCCTCAATGTATTCCTCTTTATGCTGGAACCTTTTTCTAAGAATACATTGTTTTTGAAATTGGCGCAGTTTCAAAAAAAAAAAAAGAAGCTTGTTTGCTTTCACGAAGCTGCATGAATGGATTTTTTTGGCCACTAGGGGGCAGAATAACTTCAAAAGAACCTGATACACACAGCTCTGACATTAACACTTTTCAAAGATGTTAGGACTTGCACATTCAGCAAACACAGAGCAACATTATTATCTCAGTGGAAGACTTAAATCAGCACTCATTGTCCTTGTAGCTGTTTTTCAGTCTCCACTAGCTCCACCAAAAATATCTTGGAAGCTAAAAAGCTCCTTGGAGCTGCAGAGTTAGGGGCTGATTCTCTGTGGGTTTCTTTGAGCAACCCCTTTGTACAAACACATTGTTTAATGCAGCTTTAATTATTATAACCTACTACTAACATGATCATTGGTACATGCATGAAGGTCATGTTTATTAGTTGGGATGGTGAACTTAATTTTAATTATTTTTTTGAGCATGCCCAGATCAGTTGTAATAATCACTGCTTTAATTATTAAGTGAATTGTGAATGTGTATTGACTCTAGTAATTTGTAATTATCTCTATCTAGCATGGCTTCTGTGACACTCTGGATCTCTGACTGCTTTTTTGGGAATGGAATTAATGTTTTTGATATAACTCATGTAATTATCATGGCTATTGGGTCTTTCTGTCTCTCTAATGTTGCTTGCGCTTTGCAACTGGCCTAACCCTTTCAGAAATCCCCACACCACGTCACATTGACTTTGTCGACATTACTGACACCACCATCGGCCTGCGCTGGATCCCTCTGAACTATTCAACCATTACTGGTTACCGGATAATGGTGGTAACGTCAGGCGAGAGCTTGCCAATTTTTCAAGAAATGGTGGATGCATCTGCTGGTTATTACACCATTCGTGGTTTGGAGCCGGGCGTGGACTATGACATCAGTATCTTCACTGTTACAGAGGAGGGGGAAAGCGAGCCGACCACACAAACAAAGCAAACACAAGCTGGTGATTTAACTCTTTCACTCCATCAGTGGGAAGGGCTTGGGTTTTGATCTGAGAGAACAGATGAAGGCACACTAACAACCTTTTTAATAACGCACATGATTAACTCAGACACTACAGAACATTTCAGACATGTACCACACCAATGATATTTCTTAAGCCATTTTAAATCTGCTCATTTAATGTACCTCTTTGTTTTTCCTGCTTTAGCTATAACTTTAAATCCCTCATTCTTCCAGCCATTCCAGCTCCTACCAACCTGAGGTTTAGCGGTGTGGGTCCTGACCACATCAGGGTGACATGGACAATCCCCCATGTTGCCAATCCAAGCGACATCTCTCGATTTGTCATCCGTTACCATCCTGTAGCCACAGACGATGACATCAAGGAGGTCAATGTTGGCGGAGCCACTAACACCTTCGTGCTTGGGAGTAAGATGGCAATAAGATTGTGTCTGTTTAAAAGGTTCTCACAGAAAACTGGATTTGTTTTTCTTTGCAATGCTCCAACTCAAGCCATTATCTCTCCACCTCCATATAGACCTGCTGCCCAACACCGAGTACCGCATCAGTGTTATGTGTGTGTACGGTGAACGAGTGAGTGAGCCAGTCACAGGGACTGAGAGGACAAGTGAGTATGACCCAAAGTGGGTGCCTTAAGAAAGGGCCAAGGCCACAAGACTTGTCCATTTTTGTATTGTTCATTTTTAATTATGTTTCATCATTATCTAAAATATATAATAATCTAAATCTTCATCTAAATCTATTATATGATATTGATGCATTTTTTATTTTCTTCATATTTAAAACTTGTTTTTTTCTCACCTTGGAAAAAAAATTTGTGGACTGTAAAAATGAGATTTGTTTTCTTATTTTAATTCTCTTTGCAACATGTACAACTTTCTCTTACCTAAGAGAAGAACAAAATTAGCAAAACATTACTTAATCCCAGAAATTAGTGGGTTCTAACAAAATAAGAACAAATCAGGGATACATGCAAAAATAAGAAAGAATTTGTTCATGTACTTCTTACTGCAGAAGGCCATGGATGGATTACTGAATGCGCCTACGATGCACAGGCCCAGGGGCCCAAAGTGTAATGGCGCCCCCTGGGCTTCACCTGCACAATGTCAATTAACATGTAGTGACCAGAAAGAGACTCAAAGTGACCATGGAAAGATGCAAAGTAGTAAAAGTAAAACCACTCCTGTGTAGGAGAGGTGGTGGGGCCTTTTGCATATCTGTGCCCAGGAGCCCATTATCTCATGACGCGTCCATGCATACGATCCAATATTTTCAGTAACTTTTATGTTTTTAGACGTATCAAAAGAGAGGACAGGGGCAAAAGACATCAATATGGCCATAAATATGCAATTGTCAGAAAAGATTTGTGGCGTGACTGCTGTGCTTTTTAATAGAAAAACAACATTTATGGTGTCCATTTTTAGCTCGGGTTGTATTTATATATTTGTTATTTGTGATGGACATTGGGTGGTGTCATGAAAAAAAAATCACTCTGAAGTGTTTCCATTGTTTAAAAAGGTTTGGGAGCCACTGGATTATGATGCCAGTACAAAAACAGTCTGAGTCAACAACCAACAGATTGTTGAAAAGGGATGATATGTGTTGCCTAGCAATTTTGTAATTTCCATTATCATTGCATGTAATTTAAAATCTTTCCCTGCAGCTCTGGACTCCCCCACTGGCTTGGACTTCTCCGACATCCGCACCACCTCCTTCACCGTTCACTGGCTGGCGCCGACCGCTGCTATCACTGGATACCGCATCCGCTATCAGAAGACGAGTGGCGGGCGGGCCAAGGACGAGAGGCTGCCCCCAACCAGGAACTACTTCACTTTGACCGGACTGACCCCAGAGACCGAGTATCTGATTTATGTGTACGCTGTCAGCAACACCCAGGAGAGTCAGCCTCTGACTGGCACACAGGCCACCAGTGAGTTCTGTCCTGGTTTCTGTTATCACCTCTCTTTTTCTTTTGTCGTAATCACAGTTATTCTTATGTGTTTTTCTAGCATTTTTAAATCATAACACACATCTTTTATCTCCTCCTCTAATCCTCTCCAGTCTCTGATGCCCCTACTGACCTTGAAGTAACATCGTCCACCCCCACCAGCATCACCATTCGCTGGGATGCCCCCTCTGTCACGGTGAAGAACTACAAGATCACCTACGGAAGCACAAGTCAGTACATATATTTGAAGTCATAGTTTCCTCTAAACCTGAACCCTATTTGGAGCATAACACTCGGCTCTTCTTCCCATAGGTGGCGAGACTCCTCAAGAGTTCACAATCCCAGGCTCTCAGACTACTGCCACCATCACCGGACTGAAGCCCGGTACTGACTACACCATCACAGTCTATGCTGTTACAGGAAGAGGGGACAGCCCCGCCTCCAACACCCCGGTCTACATCACGCACAGGACTGGTACAGTAATGTTAAAATTAACAAATCTGAAAAAAAAAAAAAAATGTTGAGGGGTTAAATCTAAAGGTCGTTATATGTCCGTCTCTCCTTCAGATACCGAGCCCCCCACTGACATGCGTCTGACTGATATCAGTGACAACGCCCTCACAGTGCGCTGGACTCCTGCTCAGGGACCAATCAGAGGCTACAGAGTCACTAGCGTTCCCAAGAATGGACTGGGACCCTCCTACTCTGAGGTGTTGGCCCCTGGTAAGAGAGAGGAAAAAAAAATATCCTAAAATCCTAAAATTTATTTTATGCTTTTTTCCAACACAATACCCTGTTCTCATTGGCTCCTTTTCTGGGTGTCTGTTACAGATCAGACTCAGATGACGTTCACAGGTCTGATGCCCACCGTTGAGTACGTTGTGAGTGTCTATGCTCTGGGCAATGATGGACAACCCTCTTCCCCCGTGGTGGAGAATGCTATCACTGGTTAGTTTGCTATCATTTCGGTTTTCAGACAGTTTATGTGCACTTTAACGCATGATGTGCAATTTTCTGTCACCAGTGGTGTCTTAATTAAAACAACAACAAAAGACAGAACAATGCCGTCACTGCAGTCAGTTTCTCCCAGTTAGGATTCCTTCAGTGTTCCTAGTTCAGTAGATTTTTCCCAGGAGCCAAATTATCCCCAAAGGTCTCCAAAACAAACAGGTCAGGTGATTAAAGTCGGCAAAAACACTGAATAAAGCAGTTTCATGTTAAAAATCAGTGTTTCTAAGACACGTTCACTCAGCTTGTTTCTCTGATAACTTAAGATCCAGACGTCTAATGACTAAAATTCCTTCATCCAGTTAAAACATATAGTTAAAAAATTACCAACTGCTGCTAATAATAACTGCTAAGAGCTGAAATAACACCCCCGCTCCTCGCCTCTTCCTCCTGTCCTGCAGCTATGGACCGTCCCAAGGACCTGACCTTCTCTGACATCGACTCCACCTCCATGCGCATCACCTGGGACAGTCCAGACGGTACCGTGACATCATACCGCGTCCTGTACTCCAGCTCAGAGGAGAGCGAGAGGGAGCTGCGTCCAGCACCCAGAGGTGATCAGGACACTGTGGTGCTGAGAAACCTTCGCCCCGGGACAGAGTACACTGTTAAAGTCATCGCCCTCCATGACCGCACACCCAGCAAACCGTTGGTGGGAACCCAGGCGACAGGTACGAATACACAGAAAACATCAACACCTCAATGACCTAATTTATTTGTCAATTGACTCTGATTCTAAATGTGTTTTTCGCTGTGTCAGTGATCCCTGCTCCGACCAGCCTGGCGATCTCAGATGTCGGTCCCTCCACCTTCACCGTGTCATGGCGAGCCCCCAACGCACGCCTGTCAGGCTACCGTGTGGTCGTCAACCCCAAGAACATCAACGGCCCGACCAAAGAGATGAACGTCGCTCCGGACACCACGCGTGTTGTAATACCGGGACTCATGGTAAAAAGAGTTCTTATCTCAGTATTTATTTACACAGATTTACAGTCAGACAGTGAGTAAATATCAACTGTACATCTGTGTGTCGTAGGTGGCAACCACATACCAGATACACATCTACGCTCTGAAGAACTCTGTCACCAGCAGACCACTGGAGGGAGAGGCAACCACACTGGAAGGTAACTGGTTGCATCATAAATGACCACATTTCCAGTCATCACATGGTGTTATCCCCTGCTCTGTTTTATGCCTGGTTTCTTTCCTTCTCAATGCAGATGTAAGTCCTCCTCGGCGTGTGCGCATCTCTGATGTGAAGGACACATCTATGACACTGACCTGGCGCTCCAAAGTGGAAACCATCACTGGTTTCCTCATCGAAGCCACGCCCCTCGATGGCTCACACACCCCCATCAGCAGGACCATCCCAGGACAAACCAACACCTACACTCTCACAGGTACAACACACCCTCCTGCAAAACACACTTTTATTCGCCTTACAGATGTATGTTTCAGAAGTGTGACTTCACTGTATTTTGTTTTCTAAGGTCTGCAGCCAGGCACCACGTACTCTGTTAACCTGTACACGCTGAATGGCAACACAAGGAGCGCCCCCTTCAGTCTCATGATGCAAACAGGTACTATACAGATCTGTGTCTGATGTCTGCTTCATTGTGCATCCATTTCTGATTTTTTTTGTTATCTGTCATGCCCTCCTGCAGAAGCCAAAAAAAGTTAATGCACTGCTAAATGACTAGAGTTGTCTTTAAATTAGGTCCTGAATGACAAATGCAGCTGTAGCATTTGTCATAAATCACACCTGTAACCCGACAGTGCACACACAGACACAAAAACAATAAGATGAACTAACATGATATTTTTCATCACAGCTGAACCAGAGGTCCAGGCTCCCACCAGCCTCCAGTTCACATCTTTGACCCCCACCTCCATCTCCTTCACCTGGCAGCCGCCTGCCACACACATCACAGGATACCACGTCACCTACGAGGAGTCAGGAGGAGCACCACGAGAGCTCACCCCACGACCCCACTCTGGCCAAAACTATGCCACCATATCTGGTATGTGCTTGTCATGCACTGCTCCATTTTTACTACTAACAGAATTATCAATAGAGAGACTGTATTTGTATTTGTCACTAAAATAACACATTTGTTTGCGTATTTAATTTTGATTCAGCTTGTTTTCATTTCATTTCCATTTCGAATTTAAAAAAAGTTTTAGATTTACAAAAAGCTGCAAACAGGCTCCAGTGGTTATGTAATTATCTTGCACACGATCATGAGTCAGGTGCAACCCACTTATTCTGCTAAATGATAATTCTTCTTCTCCTCAGGTCTGAGACCAGCCACAGAGTACATCATCAAGATCATCGCCATCCAGAACACAAAGAGGAGCACACCTCTGGTGGGGAAGATCAGGACTCGTGAGTATATTGAGACCCCTGCTCTGTACAGTGAAAGATATGATGGTAAAGGTGATACATTCAAATAATGTAATGAAGTCCCTCAACTCAAATTTGTTACGGGTAAACATCCTATAAAAGGTTAGTGTTTGAATGGCAGCTTCAATCTGCTCAGCTGAATGAAAATATTTTGCAGCAGCAGCTCAAAGATAAACTGTGCAGTCGATCAGCGTTTGGCTGCTAAAACAATAATACCTTGTTTTATTTTGAATGTCTCAAAAATGTCATTCAAAATATCTGTGTGTTTGTAATGCTGCATTGAGACACACTTTGCCATGAAACATTACCCCAGCGATGCCGCATATTTGCTGCCTCCTGTTGGCTGAGATGCATTACTGCAGCTCTGCACTACTCCCTCCCCCCCTCATCTAACCTGCTTGCTTCCCTAACCCCATCTCTCCCGCGCAGAACCCGACTCCTTGCTTCCTCTGCCTCTGCCCCGCCCTGGAGGTGTGCTGGATGTGCCTGAGACTGACTTGGACAACACAGTTCAGGTAGTGGGCAACAGTGGCCAGGATGGGCATAGTGGTCAGAGCCAGACTGTGGAGTACACAGAGTACAACAACAATGGAGGCAACATCAGATTTGACGGCGACATTGGCAACCCACAGTCGCCCTATGGGCAAGTTCGTGAGCCCTTGGTATTTGTGCCCGTTCCTGATGCAGAGGGCCGCAGACTGCCCATCCTGAAGCTGAACGTACCCGCCGGCACCACATTTGGTAACGAGACAGGAGTGCCGCAGGAGGCCCAGACTCAGACTACCATCTCCTGGAAGCCTTACAAGCACAGCAACGCCTACCTGGTGTCCTGCCAACCCCTCACACACTTAAACGAGAAGATGTTCCAGGTAAGGACCATGGTTTCCATCCAAGCCCATCATGACATTATTAATCAGTCACGTCAGATAAGATCTCTTACTTCATGTGGACAAACCTCGTCTCTCTCTCTCTCCCTGTCCAGGTCAGACTGCCAGGCACAGCCACCACTGCTACCCTGATAGGACTCTCCCCCGGAGCGAACTACAATGTGATGGTGGAGGCTCTGATCGGGGCGCTCAAACACAAGATCCTGGAGCAGGTCATCACAGCTGGAAACACAAGTAAGCATCCTCCATCAACTGCTGTGTCTAAACTGGACTGAAATAAATCCAGTGTAGAGCAACTCAGGCCTTTGTTTACCTCGCTGGCCTTTCTATAGTTGGTCACAGGATTCCTGATTTCTTGGACTCAACTTCCTCCATGTTTACAAATTAACTTACTAATTACTATAGTGTACATGTCAGAACACAAATCCCATCAGTTCAACAACAGTCATGTCATACTCACCTCTCTGCCGCTTGAAGTTACACCCCAACTATCATTTTAACATGGCCATTATTTTAAATTCAGAGCTGTCCTCACTAATAGGAAGTGATAATGCTAAACATCTTCTCTACATTTTGACGAGAGCCTTCTCACAAACGGGCAGACATTAGCTGCAGCTAGTAAAATTTATCATGGGTAAATCTGATGTACTGTAGATTTCTTTTTATTATTATTATTATTATTATTATTATTATTATCTTTTTAAAGATAAACATTTTGCCTTTATTTAATAGTACAGGTGAAGAGTGACAGGACAGGGGGGGAAAGAGGGGATGATATGTAGCAAAGGGTCTGCTGCAGTTAGGACACAGCCTTGGTACACAGGGTGCACACTCTACTAGGTGAGCCGCCGAGCACCCCGTACTAAAGACTTTTCCGTTAGCAGGTAGCAAAAATAGTAATGACTGTTGTCAGTGCTTACTCATTAGCTTACCCTAAATCAAACTTATTAATAAGGGAATAATAGGCAAATATTCTATTAGCCGCAGCTGCATTTAAATAAAGCTGCAACTTCAGGGATTAAAAAACGAAGCCAACATATGAAACTGGTGAGAATGAGAAAATATAAACCATATACCTCAAAGGAAGTTTATTCAGAGGGGAGCAGATGTTACTCTGGCTAATCAATCTTCAAGCAACTAGTGGCTAACACACATCTTTTCCCCCACCAATCTTCATCAGTTCCAGACGGTGTGCCCTCCACTAAGGACTCATGTTATGATGCCTTCACTGCCACCCTACCACGATGTTGGTGGTGAATGGGAGCGGATGTCTGAGACCGGCTTCAAGCTGTGGTGCAAGTGCCTGGGTCTGGGAAGTGGCCACTTCAGATGTGACTCATCTAGTAAGTTTGGGGGGATTTTTCTCCCTGGAGGTACATAAACACATATGGAATCTGATTATATTTGACTTAGTTTCTCTAACTATCATTTTGTCCATCATCAGAGTGGTGCCATGACAACGGCATCAACTATCGCATTGGAGAGAAGTGGGACCGCCGCGCAGAAAATGGTCACTTGATGAGCTGCACTTGTTTGGGAAATGGCAAAGGAGAGTTCAAGTGTGAACCACGTAAGGCCTCTTTAGATTCAATGAAATATTCTACGACAGGTGCGACGGAGTTGCATGTGAATTTTAACGTGTGTATACGCTCACACAGATGATTCCGTGTGCTACGATGATGGCAGAACTTACCAGGTGGGAAACCAGTGGCAGAAGGAGTACATGGGTGCTATCTGCACCTGCACATGCTTTGGAGGACAGCAGGTATGACACATCGGCCTCCCTGACGTTAGGGTCTGATGTTCAGTGTGATACATATATTAACTTGTGATTGACTTGGGATCATTCCGGGTTTTTGCTGTAACTTATCATTATGAAGTAAATGTTGATTGCACAGTGTAATAGCTATAGAATAATGATGCCACCAGTAGACTGGCTCCCTAAAAAGCCTCATTCTCACTATGCAGTTCTTTCTGCAACTGGGTACGATCCCCTGGGAAGATTAAGGCTTAATTCACAGCACAAAGGAAATGCATTATACATTGTGCAACCAAAACAGGAAGAGGATAGCACTTTTGTTGTCCCCTGTAGCTATTGGTAGCTGTCAACGTTCTTTGCAGTTACTACCTGCAGTCGCTGATACGGTGGTAAGAGCCAAAGTAATTGGTAGTTGCTAGGATATGAGAAACACAACAAGTAATTTGGCTGTCTTTATTTGGAGACGCTAAGCGGAGAAATGTTGTCTGTTTCCACTTTAACTACATGGTTGTGCGTGTTTGCTCTCATCAGGGCTGGCGATGTGAGAACTGCCGCAGACCAGGTGGAGATGTCGACGCCAGTCTGCTGCAGCCTGTCAGATATGGAAACACACTACGCGTAAGTGGAATTTATATAAAATACTTTCAGTATTGTTGTTTTTTTTCCATTTTGAGGGGTGGAAATCCCCAGAGGATCCACGATATGATATTGTCACGATACTTAAGTCTTGGTACGATATTATTGTGATTCAAATATGTTGCGATATGCTGAGTAATGCTGTTTATTACTTTTTTAAACTGTAAATTATGTCCCCAAAGGGAGACTTTGAAAACTTTGTCTTATTAGATAAAACAGATGTTGACAGTCTGTTCATCTGACATCAGCCTTTTTTTTTTTGCAGCAAAATGTTTTTAGTGGAGGGAAAAAGCAATTGATTGTTATTCTAGTAGGCTACCTACAGTTTAATTTGTATTCTTAATATTTATAATTTATATAATGAAAAAAAAAAAAAAAAAATTGGTGCTGTCTGATGATGTGACATGGCCACATAAAAATGTGGTGATGCTATGCTGTGGAGTTTTTCCCCCATCCCTAGAGCACAGGGTTTTTCAGCATTTTCTGGCCCTTGACATCATGTGTGATTTCAAATTTAAATGAATACATGTAAGCAACAGGATTATACAAACATTATTTTCCAAAATTATTATTTTTTTATTCTATTTAATATCAATGTATAAGCATTGCTTGCATATCAAATGACATACTTTTGAACCTGATAAGTGTAATCAAATGTCATAAAAACACAGGACTGTTTGTGACCTTACCTCCTCAACTCTTCCTCCAGAATATTCACTGCCCCATTGAGTGCCTCCGACCCGACCTGCTGGCAGACGCAATCGCTCCTCAAAATCCTCGGGAGTAAAAGTATCAGACGTCTGCTTTGCTCCCCTCATCATCCAATCGCTGCACTGTCTCACCCTGTAAAGCCATGCTGTCTGCGACTGAACTAACAGCCTTTATCACTTTCTGACACACGTTTAGCCAAAGATGTTACACTGCCCTGCTGCCTGATCCAAGTGATCCTCCTCTAAAGCCAGTCTTTTCACTGTCGACTGTCAAGTCTCTAAATTCACTCAAATCAGAAAATGAAGGCTCCTGCCGTTTCTTTTTTTTCATGTAACGTTCCCTTCCACATACTTGTGTCTGTACCTCAATGAAAGTTATTCAGGACTTGTCACTTCTCAAATTGGCATTTGTTTTTTTCCATTTAAATATTCAGAAATATTTTCTCACCAAAGACCATAAACTGTCAGAAAGTAAGCACTGTGTTAAAGAATGCAAATGTAGTTATTAACAATGTTGAAATTGTCCATGAAAATGTGCTTTTCTTCTCTGTAGCCCTTCTCCCGTTACTGACTGAGGGGTCGCACTGTGTGTGATTGACACATTCTGATTTCTAAATGTCTTTCTACTAATTTATCCCTTTTAATCAGTGTGTGAATGTGTGAACTGGGATGTGAGAATTTGAACTGTTCTATTTTTGTACTTTGTTGTCCGTGCCAAAGTTGTTTCTACCTTTTGACAAAAAGAAGTCCCTTATTTTAATAAAGCTGGAGAGATCCTGAAACCTAACTGCGATGTGATGTGTATTTATTTTGTAAAATGAAGGTTTAAGGACATTTGCAGAAGACTTAAGACCTCCATTTCTCCACTGTCTGCTCTTAAATAGAAAAGGGAAAAATACTTAAAGAAGACCAACTAGATGAACCAAAGGGTCTTAACAGACTAAGACATGTAGTAAAGGGAATAAAAAAGATAAGTGAACATTTTTGGGATCCAAACTAAGGCCCTTTGGGAGGTCATAAAATCAGTTTCCGGTTTCGCTTTTCAGACCGGGAGGTTGCCTTTTGGTGCTGACCAGAGTGGTGGAACGAAATAAACATCCCTAAAACTACATTGCTAGCATGACTAAAAGCAGACAAAATACTCATGAGCTGTTGTTAACAGTTTATTTCACAGTGAAACATGACTGAACTAGAATTAACATCAGCAGTTACTGCCTCTCTCCCTAAGGTTAGGATCACAAGAAAGGAATGCAGTTTAAATGTTATAAAACAGTGCATCTGTGACCTCTACACTTTCAGCGTGATGAGGGTAGGAATGTTTTGAGTATCAGGAATGTTAGAAAAAGATTTTGACTCTAATGATGCAAAACTGTGAGTTTGGTTTAAAGAACACCTGGAGAAACGCTGAGGCGCTCAGTGGTGGAAGAGCCGCAGGTTGGTGTGCACCAGAGTGATGCCCTGCTCATTACAGGCATTAATCACAACCTCGTCAGCAGCAGAGCCTGCTGGAGCTGCGATGTACTCCACACCACTCTACAGACACACACACACACACACACACACACACACACACACACACACACACACACAGAGGGAAGAAACGTTAGTATTTATGGTTTGAAAGCTCGTCAGTGCACTCATGTTTTCAGAGTCAGTTTCCAAAAGATATGATTTCAGAAGGTGTCAAGCCATTCCCATGCAATTTCTCAATAAAGTGAATACATTATAAACCCATGCCTTTGTATAAAGTGTGGTATATTTACCCGTTTGGCTCGATCTATGTTATCCCTGAAGGGGAAGAAGGCGTCAGAGCTGACAGCCACGGCCTGCAGGGAGCTGATCCAGTTCTTCTTCTCAGTGTCTGACAGACGCTCAGGCACCTCGTCATACATCGACTGCCAAACTGCCAAGTCTGGGCCCTGTCAACACAATATACACACACAATACAGGAGTCTGCATTCATTTTCAGTATCTCAAACTTGACATGACATTAAACATCAGACATTACAGAGAAAACAGGATGAGTGTGCGTTCTTGACGGCAACTGTGGCAACAATTCTAATGGATCTGTCCAAATGAGGTAATGAGGAGAAATCTAATGTAGCCATTGCCAGCTTACTGTACAGGGTGTCTACAGGTGTTTGACACTTAAATGTAATGCTTTTAAGACCTTTTCAAGATACAGTTTACACAAGTTTAAGACTGATTTTTTTGGACAAATTATCTCTTTTTTATTCAACCATTGCAGGTATGTATGAACATGCGTAAGTGCCATGTAGTTCCATGACATTTGAGAGAAGGCAGACATCTTTACGGTTGATTCCTCCAACTTTCGGCAGCTCACACAGAAACAATCTAGACCGATAAAAGGCACTACAGGTAAGAAGAAAATCCCTTTAAAGTTGTCTGTTGTCCATCAAGACCCTCTTACCTCGCCAATGGTGTCGCTGACATACTGGTCAATTGCATTGGCCATCTCCGCTCGCTTCACACCACTGCGAAACTTCATGTTCAGGACACGAGGGTGGTGCCTCAGCCACCAGTTATCAGCTTTGTCACCTGCCAGCCGTGTGCAGTGGATACGAGACTGCTGACCCTGCTCCGATACCAACAACCTGCACAACAAGAGGAAACATTAGAGGAAAACTTCCAGCCCTGTCTAGATTCCCTCTCTTCTTTTTTATCTGCCTGTTTTTACCTGTCCGTTTTTAGCATAGCACACAGAGTTGGACTGAGTGTACTTGACAGCGATGGTGGCCACAGTGAGATCACGCACAGCTTCCTCGGAGAGCTAGTGGACACAAATCAATCATAAGCGTGAACACTTGTCACTACGACAGGTTTGTGTCCATCATGAAGAATGATTTAAATGACAAAGCAATAAGAGGACGTAAATACACCACAGTGACTCACCGAGCCGCTGGAAACGACGTTGTTGAAGAACTCCTTATTGATGAGCGCTCCATTCCTCTTTTGTTTGAGATAGAGACCAAACAACACTCTCACCTCAGTCTCATCAGGCTCGTAGTCTGGATCCATCTGGGATTAACACACACATTGTTAAGCAGAGAGTTTGACCAAACTCTGATTCTGATCACCTTTATTTAAATACAAAAATCATGACTGATAAAAAACTCTCTCACCTGAAGCACACAGTATTTGCCATTCTTCTTTTTGGAGAGAATCTTGAGCGCCTCTTCGTCATAACCAGGAGCAATGATGCCATCTGACACCTGAGAGCAAGCAAATTGGATCATGGTTAAGCAAAACAGTGGCTAAGTTTACATGCTTGCTAATAATATTCCACTTTTATTTATTATATGACAATATTCGGAATTTGATACCTGTCATGTAAACAGTATATTCCGTTGGATATTCCGCATCAGGCCTTTTTCCAAAGTTGCTCTTTCTGATTAAGACATGTAGGACATGCCAATATAATTCGGGTTTTATTAGCATTATATGAACATGTATGCAGCGCAGTTTGCGACACACGGCCTGTTGCCTCTTTAGGGTCAGCTCTTTGCATTGTCATGGATACACTGTACACAAACCAACTTGCCAAAAGTTTGCAAGGCTGGGGATGAGATGCACGCCCAAGATAAAAGCCCACGTTTTTGCTCAGACAGAGAAACACACCTACTTTTAAACATTATAAAAGACTTGGACATCCACAGGTTTTGGGGTATGTGCCAATATCCCAACACCGACCTTTTCAAGAAGGTGTTTGAAAGAATGAAAGAGGGATGCGGTTTTCATGCAGTCGAACATGTCCGCCACAGGTGGAAAACTTTGAAAAAAATCCTACTCTGATGCAAAGAAGCAAAATGACAAGCGACTCAAGCCGTTCCACTTTTCAATAGTTTTGACGAGATACACGACAAACTAGGGCACATATATCAGAGTATGACGGCTGCATGCGGACAGGAATATTTAGAGAATACTCATTTGCTTTAGCCATGTAAACAGCTTAGTGGGAATATTGTCTTTTTAGGAATAAGGGCAAAAAAACAGAATATTTTGTACATGTAATTAGTGTTGTTGTTCTTTGACACATGATTTTACCTCTCTTGATATAATCTTGGCAGTGGGAACGTCACAAACATCCGACACAGCAATGAAGTCTCCAAACGAAGACATTCTGTCTGAGCCCCTTGCCCTGGCGTAGGCCGTGGCCAACGGGGTGAGATCCTTCAGCATGTCGTGCACCATGCACACTTTGGCTTCCTCCTCGGTCAGAGGAACTCCTACTGCAGCTCCTTCAGAAGACACGTAAAAGAGAGTCATTTCAGTTTCACGGCACATAATTCCAAGTTCATATTTGTACTGTAATGAGTGTGTCTGCGTGTCTCTTTGCGTCTTACCAGCAGGGCTGACATGTTTGAAGGAGGTGGCAGCAGCCATGCCGAGGGTGCTCTTTAACTCTCTGACCAGCTGCCAGGCGTTCAGAGCATCACACAGGTTGATGAAGCCGGGGGAACCGTTGACCACTGAGCGGGCGCAAAATAAATGTTTAAGAAAAAAAAAATTGTGGTTTGCAATATTTGTATCTCTATGAAAATTAGAAACATCTTTCCAAAAATATCTTAGATCACTGAATTACCTCCCTCTCCCTCTCCACCTACCAGCCCCTCTAACGCTGACTAACTCTGACTTATTATATATTGTCTGTTTATTCTGCACAAAAACTAAGTGTAGAAACAAACAATTTGTCATTTAAACGATGATAACCTGCTTAAATGATTTTCAGCTCCGAGAGGTTAGCAAGTGTAACCCTCCATGAAATGGTGAACTGTACTTTTTTTACACTTTAGTTTTTGTACACATTAAACAAACAAGATATAACGAGTTCATTAGTTAGCTTCATTAGTGCTGGTAGACTAACTGTTTTCCCTCCTTTCCAGTCTTTGTGCAAAGCTAAGCTAACGGCCGCAGCTCCATATTTAACTGACAGATGTGAGAGTTGCATTAATCTCATCATCCACTTCTATGCCAGTAAGCAAATTCTCAAAATGTTAAACTACGCCTCTACAAGACAAACATTTAAACAATGCACTGACACATTTAGTTCAGCTGAGACAGCCATGATGTGAGGTGGGGTCTACCTTTGAGGGGGAGGGCTGAGCGCAAGGGTGTAGAGTTGGGCAGGTGCTTGGTGAGGGTTCATGCCGTAGCGCAAGGGCAGCTGGGAAACACCACGGCTGTACTGCCCACGAAAGTAATCCGATATGGCCTCGTCATACTGTGCTGTGTGCGTGAAGGCCTAAAGAGCATTTAGAACAAATTTAGAACATGAAACACACTCTGATGACAAAAAAAATACATAAATACATTCTCTAATGTGTACTGAAGCCAGAGGTATAAACCTCAAAGCATTGACAGTTTATCACTCCACAAGTGAGAACGAAAAAGGAGGTTGTGATCATTTTACGACGACTATATCTGCGTAACTTATGTAGGTATCATCCCAAAGCAGCATTCAACGCTCAGTTCAGTCTGACTACAAGGTGAAAGTTTACAAGTCCTCTGGTGTTAAACTCTGTAACCTAAACACACATTCCAACACTGAGCCTACGCTGGACTTTGTCTTGCACTGACCCTAATCTGTACACAAACAACAAAAGAGAGATCAAATGAGGACAACAGTAAAACTGTTGAGCTTGGTTACCATCCTTTTTTTTGACTGACAACATTAACATGACTGGGCTTAAGTTAGTAGAATCATCTAAACTGTGATATGATCAACGCATTTATTATATTAACTGACTTTTGCCTCAGAAACCTTCTGGCATTTCCTTATGTTTCACAAGAATCTAACAGGTTACTATTATGCAACCGTCATTTTAAGACCTGCTCCTTCATTAAGAAAGCCAAAGGCAAGATTCACCTCTTACTATATAACTGAGCCGTTGCTATGACTGAGATTAGACTGGAACAAGTCTGAACAGTGACAGGGCAGGATTGACGGATGTTTGAGGTATATGTGATTAGAAGAACAAGAAAGGCCGAACACAGCATTTAAGTCCTTACAACTTTAAAACGCCACTTTTAAAATGTACAGCTCTGGACTGTAACAAGTCAGGAAACAGTCTGTACTAGTCCTATGAGCACGTCTTGTCATACTTGTTATTGTTGCTATGCTTTAAAAGAGGCATCGATGAGTTTAAGAGAGTTCATTTAAGACTTAAGATTGTATGTGAAGCTGTAGCAGTTGTCTTCATTATTACTTGATCTGCAGATTATTTTCTTGATAATCACTCAATAGGTCTATAAGATGTTAGCAAGCGGTGAAAAAAGCTGATCAAAGCCAAAGTTCAAACATTGAGACAGTTTGTTTTGTCAGACCAACAGTCCAAACCCCAAAGATACTATCACAGAAAACTAATAAAACAAGCCAAAGTTCTAATTTGAGAAGCTAGAACCAGCATAATTTCAATTACAAACTTCAGTAATACTCCTCTCAGCTCTGATGTGCTGCTTTCTGGTCCTGAACTAAAAACCAAATGTTTTTCAGGGAAAGGTTGGTGCCAAAAAAATCTATTACTTGAGATTAAACAGAGTAATTAAAGGCCTGAAATTAAACACAAGCAATGTAAAGAAACACAATGTCTTTGTGTTTCTATTACTTAGTTGGAAAAAGGGGGGTTTTAGAGGCATTCTTTGAGCTCTTAATCTACATTATTACCACCTTAAAGAGACTCCCACATATCCAGAAGTTAAGCTGCTCTAGAGAAGAGTAAAATGTGTCGCTCTTGTGCATGAATGTACTCTAGAAAGTGTGTAGCACTTGTACAAATTCAGACACTTGTGAGTTAAAATGGTGGGAAAAAGAAGTCATGTTACTTTGAGGGCCAGAGTCCTGCGCGTTTCCAAGGCTGTATCTTTGTCTCCTGAACTCTCCATCTCCTTGGCAACCTGCGAATAGTCAGTGGGATCACACACTATGGTCACCCGAGCATGATTCTTGGCTGCTGCTCTCAGCAGAGTGACGCCGCCTGGGAAGACAAAAACAACAACACTTTTAAAGGCACATGAGTTATTTTTTAATGATCAACACTTGATTATTTATCCCAAAAAACAGTTTCTCATGAGCTGCTACAACTTCCAGCTGAGAGAACTGAACATGAGCTGGAGATAAATCAACATTGATCTTCCTGTCCAACATAACAGCTGTATGAATCCTGCCAGCTGAAGGTGTAGGGGGGACGCTTAGTGCCGATCGCTCCCCGAGAACATATAGACAAGGTGTGTAAGGAATATTTTGGCCATGATCTGCCTTATATTTTCACGAAAAGTGCAACATAAAGTCTGTACTTTGGGACATTCTTGTAATAAATGAATACGTGTGGTATTATCATGCCAGCGTAGAATTTTTAATGCATTCTGACACATTCATCTTTGGGCTCACTGCATTACAAGCCTTATCTTACACAGTTATTAGGCACAGTTATTAATAATTAAAAACAGCTAAATATTCTGAATCGGTAAGCACACTATCTTATCTGCACAACTTACCGATATCTATCTGCTCCACAGCGTCCTCCACTGTAACATTCGGGTTAGAGACGGTCTTCACAAATGGGTAGAGGTTGCACACAACCACTCTTAAAAAGAGAAAACACAGAATAAATGTCACGCTCTTCATAAAGATCATCATCATCTGTTTGAAAAAACACAACAATACACATGTATACACACCTAACCACAACACATACATATCATGACCAACAAGATTATTTGGGGTGACTTTTCTAATTTGTACCATGTGATACCAATGTGCAAAAACCTTTACACAGTGCAGCTGCAGAGGACGTCGTAAGACATGTGCTTCTTGTAATTCTAGCTTTCAGCATGTTTTACCTTAAAAAATTAGGGGAAAAAAATGATACATACATGTCCTTAAATAAATCTTAAATATGGGTCGAGCATCCAAGCTTGATCAAGCATTCATGACTCTAACAGAAGTGGGCACAAAGCTTGACATTGCATCCTTGGTCTTGAGTAGAAGCGACCTGTATCTGTGGCCTGAGAGTAAATGACTAGAGCGTGTGTGTGGCATCTGATGCTATTTGTAGTTTCCTCATTTTAGTCCATCTACTGTAGATGTCACTGAGTGATTCTTGATCCAGTCCAAGGACATGTGGCTTTAATTTGCAACTGAACATTTAATCCATTATATAGAAAATACTGAAATGTATACTGTAAAACTTCAATTAAAAGCCTCGTCCCAATTAAACGCCCAGTCTCTTTTACCAGCCCGGTGTAGCTACACACTTTGACAAATAAAGGCCTGTCTTAATTAGATGCCTGGTCTGATTGCAAAGCAGTTCATTTTCATAGAAGTTCATTCCTCGATTACCCGGAAAGTTATTTATATTCCTTTAGTCCCATATGGACGCCTGTCCCTAATATAAGCCTGTTGAGTTCAGTGATTTAAGCAAATAGCCTGGGCCACTAATTGAAGTTTTACGGTATATATATTTATTGCGTATCACCATTCAGCCTTAAAATACCAAGATGTGACTTTTGATTCATGGTGCACAGCCCTACTCTCAGTGTGATCAGCAGCAGCCTTACATTGTGAGCTTCATCCTGATTCCTACACTCTAATCAGACGGCCCAGTCAACCTTTACCTCTTTATCACATGCACACACAGATTAAACTCTCCTCTGAGTTGTGAAGACAAAGAAACAGATATTTCTGCTGTGTCTATTGGATTGTTACTCAAGTGTGTGGTTAAGCTCCCCGAGAACAAACCTTTAAAATCTCTGACCGTATCACATTCTTCCTCTTGTCTTAAACAAACAGGAGTCACGGGATGATCCTTTAGCAGGAGCAGCACTTTCCAAATTAACCAGCTGCTAAATCAATGACACATGCTTCCTAATGGGACAAGACAAGCCTGTACTCTTATACACATCAGCTTGTGATCTGCCTCACGTCCTGCACGCTCTTTGATTTAACTGCTTTGTAGGAATCATTTCTAATTCAGCATTTTACCCCCCTCTACTGTAAATGACTTTCCACTGAGTTTTTATAAACGTCAGACTATTTTAAATTTGAGTTTATGTGTGTTTAAACGGTGTGGGGCTTCCCTCACCTGACCAGGCTGTAGCCCAGCTTCTCCATGTCTGCAGCATCAGTGGGGGTTTTCCTGGCCAGGATGCCTCCATGCACAGCCGGGTGCAGGGTCTTCACTCTGCCCCCCAGCATCTCTGGGTGTCCAGTCAGCTCAGACACATCCCTGACACACAGCAGAGACACCCACAGCTTAGAGAAGGACACCCACAGGCAGCTGCTACATTTTAAAGACAAACACTGGAGTGAAGTCTTATATTAAGGATTACTGCAGCACCCACCTGACAGCCAGCCCAGCATCACGCAGGGCTTTAGCTGTGCCACCTGAGGCCACCAGAGACAGTCCAACATTCACCAGCCTTTTGGCAAAGTCCACCAGTCCAGTTTTGTCTGACACACTCAAAAGTGCTGCGAGGACACACAAAGAGACTCAACACACATCTTTACACAGTTTTACAGACACTAAAGAGAAGTAAGTGTGTGTTTTAGCGAGGCAAACATGACCACGTTGGCTAATGTTAGCTGCATGAGCTAACCTGCATGTCGCACAAAACTTTATAATGACGACATCAATTAAATCTGAATTAAAGGAAGTCTTACCGAGCTCTGAGGACGCCATGTTCACAGTCACAGTGTTAGTCTGCGGTGTGTGTGGGTGTGAAGATGGTTTCTGTTCTGGCTTCACTCTGTTAAACCTGCAAACTCTGCAGAGTTAGATTGTGCAAATCTACAGGCTTTTCATCATGTGCTTCAAAAGTAGAAAGACCCGCCCTGCTGAGGTCGGCCCGCCCCTGTCACACAAACGCACCCAAGGGAGCCACGTGGCGCAACAAAAGCGCATTTAAAAAAAATAAATAATTTTTTTTTAAATAAATAAATAAAGATACAGGACAACAACAATAACAACAACAACAATAATAATAAAAATAATAAATGTTTTAAATAAGGAGTTAATACCACCACTACTACTACTAATGATAATAATAATAATAATAATAATGATATTCACAGTGTTCTCTTTGGTGTTTATGTTCTGTCTACATATCTAAAAAATGTTTTAAATAAAGAGCTACTGCTACTACTACTACAACAACTACAACTAATAATAATAATAATACTAAAAATAATAAATAAAAAAAAAAAAAAAGACAAAAATATTAACTCAATTTAAATTGTGAAAAAAAAAATCTAATTGGTCTCAACGGTGTATAGTTGTAACCCTAATCAGTTCTAATTTAAAATATTACAGCATATTTAAATCTCATTTTTTTAAGCACTATAATATTATATTATGTGAGCATATATTCCATATTATAATATTACCAGTGGTGTGTGGAGTGTAACAAAGTACATTTACTCAAGTACGGTGCTTTAGTACAATCTTGAGGTACTTGTACTCTATTTTTTTGCTACTTTATACGTCTACTATATTACATTTTGGAAGTCAATATTGAACATCTACGTCACTGCATTTATTTTACAACACTAGTTAGGCTACTACTTATTTTTAATAATGTAAACAACAAATTAAATATGCTGGATTATATGGATGAAGACAAAACTTCATTGATCCCTTGGTGAAATTCACAAACTACCCAGCAGTAGGCCTACATGTTGTGCATATGGTACATATGGTATATACACATTACTTCATCAATAAGTATAATTCAATAACACACAAGCCTATATAACAATGTGAAATGGGCCATTATGTATAATGAGTATTTTTACTTCTTGATCTTTGAGTATATTTTGATGCTAATATTTTCCTACTTTTACTTAAGTAAGATTTTGAGTGCATGTAACAAAGTAGGTCTACTTCTATACTGCTGTATCGCTACTTTTAATTAAGTAAATGATCTGAAGATGCTGCTTCTTTCACCACTGAATATAACTATAGACATGGCAAAATTCAACTGTAGATATCTCAAGCTGGAATTATGACTGTGTCTTTTGCAGCAGCTCGACCTATGTTAGTTATTTTATTGTCCATCACAGAAAAAAAAATGTGTCTTTGGTCATTTATATTTTAAGAAACTTCATAACCACGCAGAGGTGACTAAAAAACTGCAGAAACAGCCTGTTTGAGGATACAGACAGATCATTGCTCCTGCAGTAGGACTATTACTTGCACAAGCATCCAATATGACTGCTTATATGACAGAAAGTCAAGAGAGGTGTCTTCTTTTATTTCGCCACAAGATGGCAGACATGGACCTGGACGTTTCCTCTCCTCTCTAAAGGCTGCATTATAACAGTGTTATCTTTTGTATTAATATATTTCCCCCTTCTATATGGGCCTAATCCGGAATTTAACAATTAAAGATTTAATGATAATACAGGAAAAATGTATGTGCAGAGTCACAGAGACTCTGAGCCATCAGGTTGTGCTCCTTATTACTGAGTTTGTGCATGTTTTATTCATTAAATGGTTATCTGATTATCTCTTAGTATCTCTTTTGTGCATTATCTATTTTCAGATTAACTTGATCTACAATAAAAAAAAGCCCTTTTGTTTGATGCAGGTGAAATCTTTTTGCTGAGCAGCAGAACTGAAGGTTACACTGACACATGACGCGCCAAGCGCATCACTATGTCCACGACTGGTGAAACACCTGTAACATACATTTCCTGCAACAATAAATGACGCTCATGAATACACGCCACGCCTTTTCAATAAACTTTATTGGCCAAAAAAACGTGGCGTTTTCCCTGCTTTGAAACAGCGTTTTAAGTCGGACAGATGTGAATTTATTGGGCCCCGTCACTCCCTCCGTCACTCGCCCATTAGTTAAGTGACAGGACAGGCCCCGGTGAAACCTGCACCGATACGTGTGATTACGTTAAAAGATCGCGCAATCTGTTCATATTTACGTAATGAGCCCGACATTTTCCTGATTGATTAAACTACAGGGTGTAAATATCTTTAAGGGCTTCCTGATTTATAATCCCACTAAGCAAAAAAAGAGGCCGATTTATTTGTCTAACTATGAAAATGAGAGTTTCTGGTAACTGCGGTGTGTTAGAGAGGCCGAGCTGACATCTCAGGGGCGAGTTGAGTGATTCAATAGACAGTGAAACATTTTTATAGAAAGACACAGGCTTCACTGTGCATTATTGGCTCAAAAAAAAGAAAAGAAAGAGGCAGGAAGGCCGTCAGCACTTTAGCCGAGCCTGCTGTGGAGAAATCTGACAGCATTATCAGCAGTAATTTACGCGGGGAATTTTTAATCAACATGACTGGTGTATTCAGATTAAATTAGAAGAGAAACGGAATCAATGACCTCCATATATTGCTGCACTGCCTTATCAATTAGCTGTGATTTTTTGTACTGTGTCAGAGGGGCCTGTGTCATAAAACAGGCCAAATGGCGTTTGTCATGCAGCTGACAAGTCACACAACTAAATGAGCTCCTATTGATTCGCATGATTTTTCATCAGCCAAATTAAAAGCTGCAGTTTGATGGAGGTTCAGTCTGCAGCCTTGTTATGTATTCTATTCAGCCCTATTAAATCAAGTCTGAAAAGTTCAGTGGAAACTCCTCGAAGTTTTTTGAGTTAAACATGTAACTGGACGTGTTAACAGTGCCGGACCTAGCACATTTGGTGCCCTATAGCCAAGCACCCCCCCAATTATTATTATAATTATTATTGTTATCCTTTATATTTTTTGTATTTATTATGAACTAGAACAAGAGCTAATAAAAAAATCGACAAAAATAAACATCTCAGTAACAAACACTAATAATAATAATAATAATAATAAACCCATAAAACAGTTTGTACAAATTGGCAGGTGCGGTTCCCTCTTTTTTATCCATCCATCCATTTTCAACTGCTTATCTGAAGCTGGGTTGTGGGGGCACGTCTTATGTATTTATTTATTTATTTCATTAACTTTAATTTTTGTACTACGCCCCGAAAGGGTTTTACCTTTTAATTGTTTTGCTCTATACATACACTCCACTCCACATTTTTTATTTTATTTTTATTTTTATCTTTGGAATAAAAAAAATGTGACAGTTTATTTTGGCTGCAAGTTTTTTGATGCTGCTGCATGGGATTATTCATTCATTGTTCATTCATCATCATTCAATTGTACATTTAGATCGTAGACAAAGTTACTCAAGAGCATTTCTTATTTCTTTCAGTTTCTTTAATCTTTATATTGCTTTACCTTTTTTTTTTTAACCTGTGATAGATGGTGAATGAATCTCATCTGTTTTGCCATTGAAAATGTTTTTATCATACTGCATGCATTATTTGGATAGCTGATACCAATCATGGAGCCCCCATGAGGTCACACATTTAGACAGTTGTTAACCAAATATTGAGGCCTTGTATATTCGGATAAGAAAATCTAATAGCACATGTGTGACACCACAAACTGTAGATGTAGAGCAGTAAACTTGACAATATTTGGTCGATGTTTTGGTCTTTTTTGTATAGCTGATCCTCTTGTGTTTGATGGGTCACAAAAATCAAAGCTATGAAAATTTTGACTGTATCTTAATAAATACTATAAGGTGGC
Source organism: Cephalopholis sonnerati (assembly GCA_019142605.1). Taxonomy (NCBI): domain Eukaryota; kingdom Metazoa; phylum Chordata; class Actinopteri; order Perciformes; family Serranidae; genus Cephalopholis; species Cephalopholis sonnerati. Next base: position 32,594,034 of record JAGQAX010000001.1, on the reverse strand, counting down.
CTTTTGTTAGGTAAAAGCTATCAAAATAAAGCATGCTCTAAAATATGATAAAAACATTTGTGGTGCCAGCATAATTCCCAGGTCAGTGACAACAAGACCTCCGAATTAAACAGCAGGCTTTATTGCCTCCTTTGGGGAAATTCATTGTTTTTATATGTATTTCACACACACACACACACACACACACACACACACACACACACACACACACACACACACACACACACACAGCACAGCACAGGACCGAGCGGTAAGGGGTTTAGTGCTGAAGCTTACTCTTGCTAAAAGGGTACCTCGGCAGTGGCCTGGAAGTGAACTGGAGCCTCACCAGCAACAATAGGTCCACACTCTGTACTTGGTCTGTGCAGGGACTTGAACTGGCAACCCTTCAATTCCCTCATCAAGTTCCCACAGACTACCACCCCCAACTGAAAGGTCAGTTATAGTATAACTGAAACAAGTCATGTTGCGGGGGTTGTGACGCTCATAAAAATGTATCCTCTGATTTACAGACGTCTCTTTCACAAAGTAAGTCTATAGGGAAAAGTCTTTTTGAGCCGAATGGCATCATGTGACAGACCCAGAGGTTCCACTTTTGGCCACTATGTGAACTGACTTCAAAGCCTGGCGTGTTCCCAGGGGCTTGAGCTACATACGGAGTGGGTCCTCTCCACAGAGGCCGCCATGTTGTTTCTACAATAGCCCAGAGGGAACAAATCAAACACTGGCATGAGAAAGCACACACTTAGCACACAGGAGACGTTTCAGCTGGTTGTAGTCTGCAACCTCACAGCTATATGCTGCTAAATCCTGAACACTAGTGTTAACGATTACATGGAGAAAAAAGACAGAAATACAATAATACACATAGATTCATAAATGCAAATGGGTGATTTTTCATGTTAAATTCAAATAAGTTGAGTTTTTAAAGCGTTAGTGGAGGCCATACATAAAGAACAAAGTTTGGACATTTAGCCTTCTGCTGTTGTAGAGACTCAGTTAATTTCTCCCTCACAGATATTTGATGATTGATGACATGATTGCTGATATAAATAAAAAGATAGACACATGATAACCTTGAGACTTTTATCAGCTTCTTATTGTTTTTGAGCAGAACACATGAGAGCTACAACAAACTCAGCGCTAAAAGTCCCATCAGTGTTTGAAGGCACTTCCACTCATTGCACAGCTTTTTTTTTTTCCTTTCACAAGAGGGGTGTGAGTGTGTGTCCGGCCAGTTAAGGATGCATTTAATCACTATATAAACATGTGACTGTGGTCTGAGAAGGGGCTAAATGACACCATATTGCCTGTCCTCCAATCTGCTCTTTAATCACCACCCTTACATGGGTGGCCATTAAAACGCCCCGCCGCAGTTACACACACTCATCATGCTGTTGCTCTTGGAAATTAAAATGGGCCCGTGTGACATCACCATCAGGCTTTTGATTGCTTTACTTCCTCTTCATTAACTTAATTATTTGGCTATCAGTAAACCCCACCGAGTAATTAATATCTGAGAGCCTTTGTAATAAATTAAAACTGTGAACTGCTTTTGCTACCAGAAGCAGTGCAGCAGCTGTGAACCAACAGGGAGGAGTTGAAGGAGATGTGGACAGTCAAAGAACAGAAAAGTTTTATCTGCATTATGTTGGATTGTTGATGAAAACACAGATCATCTCCCTGAGACTGAGATTTAAGAAACCTTTGTGGTATTTCTATCTTTTGTCTCATTGTGATTTTTGATGGAAATTTTCATCTGTCTGCTTGGTCCAGACTGGAAATTTTGTTCAGACATTCGTGTTCCTCAGAGGATGATTCATGGTGTGTTTATTGACCCTCTAGCGCCACAAGCAAATTAACATTTGTGATTTTGACAGAAATGTCTCTATACAACAACTGGACTGCAAAATGACATTCCCATCATTAGCATGCTAATGCACTAAACTAAGATGATTAACATAGTAAACACTGTACCTGCTGAACATTGGCATGCTTACGGGTGAATTCACAAAAAAATGTGCTGCGCCATGACTTGTGCATCACTTGCAACAACTTTCTGCCCCATCTCAAGGTCTGGTTTGGTGTTGCAGTTATGATATTACAGCGCAAACACGCCTATCATCTTTTGCAGCTAAGTGCAATTTGCCCTTTCATTGCATCTGATTCCAACTATCCCTGAGGCAAAGAATAAATGTTGTTTGCGCCAAGAACACAGTAGGCAGAACAATTGCGGAAAAAGAAAACAGAAATTTTCAGAGCACAAGCTATGGACGAGATGTAGAGACATTCCTCAAAACTTTAGACATGAATTTAGATGTGAACAAGAGAAACCATATTTGGGATTTAATATCCCAGTCTGTCAGGGCTGTTGGTGTTTCCAAACATACACCTTCAGACTGTAAAAGAAGATGGACATTACGTAAAATATATACATGCAAATAGCACAATGGGGTGCTAATTGCTTTTCAGTGCAGTTATGGGTGCATTTTAGTCTTTGCAAGTGCTTTGAGAATTGCACATTTTTTTTATTTTTGTGCAGGTTTGTAACCCCTAAAAGCCACGCAAGCCTTTTGTGAGTTCGCTCCTAGGTGTTTGTTTTCTTCTTCTTTTCATCTTGCAGGTACATTTCAAGAAGAGTAAGACAACCTCATTCAACTCTGACTTTGGGGACAGGTGGCAATGATATCATGTTCATTACCAGCTGCACGGTAGCCTATGTGCTGCTCACATAATAAAGTTATCCTTATCACCAGGGGTGTAGCACAAAATCTGTAGACTGCACATGAACATAGGTATTCTCTATCGGCCCCTTCACGTATCCATAGCTATTCAGTCTAGTATCTTCAGCCTTGTTTCCATCAAGCAGTCTGACTCAGTTCAGTTCAGTTTCTTTTTGCATTTCCATTGTCCAAAGTGGTATGGTACCACTAGAACTGCTCCATTTTGTACCATTTATCCGTTACCCCTCTGTTGAGGTACCTAGCACAATGACTAGATTCTAAAAGGTGGAGCTAGAAACACCGCTGTCTATTGATTGGTTAGGAGAGAATGGTCACTCTTGCTTGACAAAGACTCAGTGCACAAACCCACTATTTTTAAAAATCCAATCAATTGCGACAGAGACTCAGTGTATTCTTTTTTGTTATGAAAATGCTGGCATGCAGCCCTGTTGTGTGGACGATGAACAAGATGCAGATGTTCCTCTGCATTGTTGGTGAAGAGGAAATACAATGAGAGCTGGATGGAGCAGTGACGCAGTTATATGTGGGATTGTTACCGGCTACAGAGAACTATCTGTGGTGGAAGCACAAAACAGATCTAGAGTTTAGGTACATGTAAGGACAGGTTATGCACCGGTTCTAAGAGTACAATACCGGAAGCGTTTAGTAGAAATGTGGCTTTTGTGGGACCTCCCCACATGAGAACCCTGTTTAGGCCACGTAGTTCCCTTTTATACCCCAGCTCTACGCCCCTGTTTATCACTAATTATTTTCATCCATGTATTAATTTTTGATGGGACGTACTAATCAGGGACATTGATCAATAATTTATTTTTCAGCTCTTTTTTTAATTTCTTTTTTCCTGTCACTTTTTTATTTCACAGTTACACCACAAACAAGTTTCAGATAAATACACGTATGATTAACCTTTACAATCCTTCAAATAAATTAAGTCTTTTACATGTAGGCTGAGTGATGAGAACAAATCCATAAACATCAGGAACAAAAACAAAAAAATAAACATCAATATTTACATATTAAATGCACAAAAGTAAAAGTATTAATCCCCAGAACATGTGGAGCAGCAGATGTTTTAAGCTTGTATTATTTCTTCAGTCACATCACACAGCTTGTTTGATTTTGTCTTCATGATGCAGCGGAGGCTGCAACTACTGTACATTCACACGCTGTCTGAATGCATGACGGTTCACTTGTCTCACCTCATGTATGAACCCATGTTCTCTGGGTGGAGCTCCAGCTGTCAGTGGATGAGCAACGATGACCAGGAGGTGATTGGCATGAAAACAGCTAAATTCAGGGAGGAAATGAGCACCTTTTTTTTCTCGGCATGCTACAAAATGTACAGTGCTTACAGATGATTCAATTCACAGATAGTTTATACAGTGTATTTGTGTCATTTGTGTGTGTTTGGAATTGTCTTCTCTAGTGCCCTCAAACACAAGTCTCTGTAACACCCAGGAAATCAAACCAGTGCTTCCTGAGTGTCTGTTCACAGTCCTGCCCCGATCTTCCTGTCACCTCCTCCTACTTGCACCCCCTCCAGCTCCTCATCTGAGAAAGGGCTGTGGGGATTAAAGCCAACGTCGGTGCTGCGCTGCAAGAAGTCCGTGGATCGTGGCATCCCAACAGGAAAACCATGCTGGGCTTCCTCCTCCTCTTCTTCTTCCTCCTCCTCCTCCTCTTCCTCCTCCTCTCCATCCTCCAGATCAAGATCTATCCCTCTGTCCTCTGGATCCACAGCTCTTCTGCTCTCTTCTGATTTGTCGGTGGCTGTTTTTCCTCCGCTGCGTAGTCGCTGTGCCTCAGACTGGGCTGAGGCGCTGGCCTGCTCCTTCGCCTTCCTGCTGCGTTTCCACTTCATCCTCCGGTTCTGGAACCAGATCTTAACCTGCGGAGAGATGACGGAGCAAAGAAAATGTGTTCATGAGAGGGTCACGTTCAGGAAATGTTTGAACAGATTTAGGTATTTATTTTTGTTATGACATCTCTCACTTGCAGCTCTTGAACAGAAGCCATTCTAACAGCTGCCATTGTTTTATGATATCTTTAAACTATCTCCTCTTTATGTGTGTCAATTCTGAGAGAGGTTTCTATTTTTTTTCTAGGTTTGCCAAAGCTGTTCTGATTGTAAAACCCTCACTAATATTTCCTATTCTTTTTTCCACTGACAATGAAAAGCAAATAATCAATTTCCTCCTGCAGAACATCAAACAATAGTTAAAATTGATGAGTAATTCATTAAATAATAAATATTTTATTCTCCTGCATCTAGGACATCCAACCGTGAAAGCACCCTACCTTTACACAGTGTATTGAAATATATCACTATTTATGATCAAATCTCAAACATAAAATGCAGAGAAAGCAAACATGCACTTAAATCTTTGCTCACTTATCTGCTAGATAAACTCAGCTCAGACTCCTGAAACATTGACAGATGGTCCACATCACCACAATAATGAAACAACATGAAGTGGTGACGTACAGTAATGTGTCTGTTGTACAATGTGCACCTCTATGTGACTTATTTCTCTGTTATTTCAATATAACTCTGGTAAATCTGTACATTAGGTGACATTTTAGCACATGAGTAACATTTTCTTGAGCAATGAATTACTGTTTTTTAAAAAGAAGGTATATTTTAATGTAACACTTCACAGAACACTCTGTACACTGCTACTAATACTTATCTTCTATGCTTTAAAACAGCTCATAGTTTGTTTTCTTAAGATTCATGAGCGTACATTTTGGGGAGATGCAGGGGACATGTGCATTTGCACCCCCCAGTAAAAACGTGACAAAATTAAAGACATTTACGCAATAAATTGATGCAGAAAAGGCATAAATTGGGAATAAGAAATCAGCTGCATGCAGGAAATTAAGAAGCGATTTTCTGATAAAGGATGCCCCAACCCCCTGATTCATATGTGTGCCCCCACAGATGAAACAAACCCTACACCCTTGTTGTAATGTCATCTTTTACATGACTGTGTTAGAAACATTATTCATGATTTTATAATCACATTAGTGTGTAATTCTGATTTTGTGGTGTATTTTGTGTTATTTGTCTCGTTGTTATTGTGGAGTATTTCAGCCAGGACACTGCTGAAAAAGATATTTTAGTTAGGCTTAACAGTCTGTTACCTACATCCCAGAAAGTGTGCCTGCTTCTAGTTACTTAAATGTAAGTTTGTCAAAGTCCAGTTATCCTGCTGGATAAGTGCTGCGGCTGGCTGTTTTTATTCACTTTGACAAAAGCTGAACACAAATGTTATATTTAATGTTCATTTCTTGTCTCATTCTGGTTTCTGTGAATATAATTTTGGTGTTTTCACCCTGAAATGAAGCTGCTGGCTGATGCAGTGACCGGCCTCTTCTTACCTGTGTCTCAGTCAGCATGAGCGAGGTGGCCACTTCGAAGCGTTTGGGTCTGGACAGGTACTTGTTGAGCTTAAACTGGTTCTCCAGCTCCAGCAGCTGCTGACTAGTGAAAGCGGTGCGGGGCCTCCTGCACTTCCCCAGCAAACCAGACTGAGGGCCTGCTGGAGGAGGAAGAGCAAAGTTATCAGACTGAGGCTTCATGTGAGTGGACAGGTTACATTTATTACTGATTCAATGATTATTCAACTTATTTCTTTTTGATATCAGAGCCTCATGGAGTCACTTAATTTTGATGGACTTTTTTAAGACTCTTAATGCTGAACACACAGTGTCTAAGTATTTGGATTTGTCTAAAAAAAATCTGCACATTTCCTTTGAAGAAGAATCAAGTCTTAAATGAAATATTATGCCAGTAACTGCCTCTATTGTTATTTATATAATACCAAGGACGTAGGAAGTTCAATATAATTTTGTGGGTGGGAACAGGCGCACATATGCCCGCACTCTCCCGCCATCATTAACTATAATAGCTTTACTCCAGTTTATTGTTGACGGGGGGACACGGCAGAAGCGGGCGCAGAGGCCATAAAAACACAGGCATGCCATTAACTTAATGAAAATTCAATGAAGGCTTTTGGGATTTTATTGATGAACTACAGCACGTTTTAGGTGTTTGTTTATAGTTTCTTCGTCACACAAAGACAATTTTCATCGGGTTGGCGTTTATAGAGAAATAAATGGGCCAAAATTAAATCATGACACACAGATAAGCAGTGAACCGAGGCCAGTGTGCTGTAGGGGACAATGCGTGGCTGGTATTACCAATATATATATATATATATATATATGAAGATCTCTGGAATTATCTGGAATATTAGACAAAGCATGCTTTGGAAAACAAAAATAGGTTGTAAATTATAGTCAAATGAAATGGATTTAGGGCAGACTGCTTATTCAGCTTGGAAAAATAAATCCAAATGTTTCTGTGTGATCTTAGACAACATCATTATTATTATAGCCTATTTAATTTGTCCTATTCACATCTCTGCGTCATAGAAAGACAAATAATCTGGAGCAGACTTGCTCATCAGTGATATAATTTAAATATTAAATCAGTTGCTGTGATTATTCTAGAAATTAAAAGAAAAAAAAAACAATAAATAAGCAAAAACAAAGAATTAAGTACAAACAGGCCTGCTCTATTTTTTTTTTTTTTTTTTTTACAATAATTGCACCTATATTATTATTATTATCATTAATAATAATAATAATAATAATAACATAAAGAGAACATAAGTCAAGACTGGTCAAAAATTAACTTTCATTTGACTGTGTTCATGAGTTTACAGCACTTCAGAGGTCAGACCATCTGATTAAAAACTGTAAAACCTGATAACGGAAAACGGTTCATGCGTGACACAGATTTCTGTTTGTGTTTGAGCAATTTAAAACTATATTTTTAAAATAAAAAAGTATGCTATAAATATTTTGGACCTGCAAAATAATCTAATTTGATCATATACTCACTGCTGTAATCTGGCAGTCGCGGCATCATGATCCCGGCGCGGATCCAGTGCTCCAGGGGCAGAGACCCCGCCATGGCAGCCGCCTTCAGGTGCTCCGGGTAGGTCTGTGTTAGCTGCGTGAAACCGCTGTATGCGAAGGCAGGGTGCTGGCCACCCAGCGCGGACAGCGGGTACATGGGTGCGGGATACATGCCGGGGATTGAAGCGAGTCCTGGGTGCGGGAGATTTAGGACACCCGGTTTGTGGATTATTCCTTGAAGTTGTGCGGCCCGCGGAGACGGGGTGTCCGCGCGGCGGCAGGAGACCGGGCTGCCCGCGGGGCTGTCGCTGCTCAGACCGGGGGAGACGTCTCGGCTCACCCTGTTGGTCTCATCAGCGAGCAGGGCGTCAATTCTGAAGTTTTTCGATTTCTCCATGACGGTTCTCCTCGGCAGGACTGCAGAGTCTCTAAGGTACAAACGCGTGGAGCTTGGCGGGTGCGCACCTGTGCCGTGCGTCAGCGCGCAGGAAGCGGATCCTCTTCCAGTCACAAACTCATATAATCTCCTTATGTTTTCCTAAAAGTTATATGCTACTCAAAAACAAGCATTAATAACCTATCAACCTATATCTTAATGACTTAGAAAAACTTTTTGACAGACCCTACATGTGCATCCCTCCATCTACTTCCTTGAATTGTACCTGCACATGTCACTCTGCAACATCGCGCCCGTCCTGGTGTTAAACACTAACTTCACAAAGAGGCATGTGTCTCACTCCATCAGCCGACCTTCTCCACCCCTGCAGGCCGGTGTGAGCTGGGATTGGCTGGAGGCTGAGCTGCTCTGACGGGCCTCTAATCAGCTAATTACTCGCTCGTTTCTCCCCCCAGAAAGCATTCAGAGTGAGGTAATGTCCAACCCTTGTCCCGCCTGCAAACACCTTCAACTGCATCAAAGCGCGGAGGTACATTAGAAGATTAGCCGATTGTATTTTCAGTATCTATCTTACTGCCAGCTCCTCATACTCACCACAGATTGCAACTACCTTGCCATAAACAAAGAATTATATCCACTGATTTGATTGTCCAAACTAATTATTAGTGCTGCAAACATCCTCCACACCTTAGCAACAGATATTGGCTGCAGTCTCGATGTGACTGTAGCTACCTCTGATTGGGTGACGTTAAAAAACACTGCGTCCACTCCAGTATTTAAATCATTAATATTAATGGCTTGCTTCATGCTCATACTCAGGCCATACCAATGCCATTAAATTTTACGATCAGGAATTGCACACAAACCGTATAAAAGTGTAATGACTTGGCAGAAGAGGCTATAAGTTAATTGGCCTTCTGCTTAAGGTGAACTAATGCCATTTTAAGACCTGAGAAAGTGAAGGTGCATCAGCTGGAGTGGAGTCTGACTTATTCTTTTCAACATGCGTGTCTATCAGCTGAATACACTATTCTCTGTCATTTTACTGACAAAACAAAACAAAAACAGAACATATAAGCTACAGCAGGAACACTCAGCCTGCTTTGCTGTGCAGGGGCCACTTTTGCAAAGGCAAGGGGCCAGTTAATAAACAAATATTAATAGTATTAATCAGTGTATGTAATAAGTGCATTGCCTGTTTTCAACATTTCTTTGCTGTCCTCACTCATATTTACCAGGAGACAAATTCCGTCGTAGCAGCCCAGCACATGCCAGAGGTGTTTCTAGAAACTGAGAACAGTCTGGGCTTAGTTAAAAAATAAACAAGCTATATTTTGAGCCTTTTTAGCACCTTACTTACATTCAAAGTGCAAAAAAAGAGAAACTTTATTTTGATTGTGAATAAGAAAATGGTCAGTGGGCCACCTGGCTCTCTATAGCAACCAGATTTGGCCTGTAAGCCATAAGCTGAGTGTCACTGGGCTACAGGATAAAGCCTAAAAACCTTGTCTGTGCGGACACAGTGTCTTATAAATGTGAATTAAGACAATGCTTCTTGTCTGAGATGTTTTTCGAAGCATTTTATAACTGAGAGTCTGCATGTTGATGCAAAAGGGCCAACACTGATGCTCAACATTTGTTATTAGGGCAGATGATTTACTTTCTTCAAAATGTTGCTTCAGAGACTTCTTCTGATATACTGAATCTTTCATTTTGTCCTTACTTACCTGTTTCTAACGTAACTAAAATCTAAGTATGCTGAGCATAAAAACATTTTAATCCAGGAAGCCTATACCCACCAAGTACACAGTTTTTAGTTGTAGACCTATGTCAAGAAGAATAATAAGGTTAAAAAAATAGACAACATGACCTCAGTGTCACCCTGCACGTGTGGGACATCTGCTTTTGCATAGTTTAGTTTGGTTAATTTAACAGGGGCCATGCACAACACAGCTGTTGAGTCAGAGTTAGCTATATTACTAATTTGCATCTGCAGCCCCTGACTACTACAGCAGAGCTGAAGCAATTAATTAATTGATCAACAGAATTAATCTGCAACATTTTGATAATCGATTCATGGTTTAGGATAAATCCTCTTTCAGCTTCTCAAATATGAATATTTTCTAATTTTCTTGGTCTTCATTGAAAGTAAATGGAGTGTCTGTGAGTTGTGGCCTGTCATTCAGACAAAACAAAACATAACATAAAGGCACCACACTGAGCTCTGAGAAATTATGACGGCATTTTTCACCTATTAACTGAGATTTTAGGGACCAAACAATCAACTGACAAATTAATGAAATTAATTGATAATTAAAACAATAATTTGTCGCAGCCCTATTGGACAGTAATTCACAGTGACGATTAAATGAATGCTAGGCAATGATTAACATTAATAAAAAGATGTAAAGACAAAAAAATTGCAAAGGCAACCATGCACTGTCGATCTGCAGTAATTGTTAGCAAATGTAATCATAACCACAGATAAACTGAACAAACTGCCATTATTATAATCACTAGTATTCCTGCAGTTCTGCAAGAGGTTTGTCCAAGTGGTGTTGACGTACCCCAACAGAAGCTGCAGCTACAGTGTCAAACACTGTACTATCTCTATTTTATTACTCTCATGTATTAAAAGGTGGAAAATTAGAGTGTTATGTTGGTTTTATCCCTGTTGACTGTTATAGTGTTCGTTTGTCATAGTAAATGTCAGGAAAAAGGTCAAAATATGTTGTTTATAAAAGTAATTGAAAATGTCATGAAAAAAGTCATAGTGTGTGCACTTTTCCTGCAGCCCCCACTCACATGTTGGCCTTCCTAAAACGGCACTCAGTCATAAAACCTCTGAGGGCCCCTGATCTAAGATTTTTGTTTCGAATTCCGACAAGACCCCCGTGGAGAGTGTGGTCTCACTCCAAAGTCATCTAAATCCGACGCTTGGGCAGTGACATCAGAAACCAATAAAAAAAAGGCATCCTGGGTACATGGCCAGTTGCCGTTATAGTTTAACGGTGCCCGGTGGCGTCAGGAGGAAACACAGCAGGATTAGGATGAAAGTTAGGCAAGTGTGAGGGCTGGTGGATGGGCCCAACAAACACCGACTTTCACCTGAAAGAGCTGGGTGTGTGTCCCGTAAGATTCTAAAGCCAAACCCTTTTTTAAAACTTTTTCTAAACCTAACCACGTGTGTTTGTTGTTGAAGGAAAAGAAAAACTCACTTTGTGGCATTGTACCGCCGTAGTGCATTTATTTTGAAAGAGACTATATATAAACAGTGAAGTTCCTGTGAAAACGGAAGTGTATTTTGAAAGAAGACAGAAGATGCATGTAAGAGGCAGAACTTGACACAGCGTCCCAGCACCCAGGGTACCTTGCATGTCATATGTGGATGTGAAAAGTCCATGACCATATGTTGATATGTGACGAGGTCGAAGTGAGAATGTGTTGCCCTGGAGGGAAGGAAGGTGATTCAAAATGGTCACCCCTCAATGTTAAAGAGATGATTACGGCCCTGAATAAATGTCTGATCCAGAGATAACTGAAGCTGCTGTTTGGTGTTGAAGATGAGTTTCAACATTTATAATTGGCTTCATTAATTCTTCATCACTTCAGATACCATCAATAACAAACATCAGTGCAGATGTCACAATGTTACAGTCTAATCCAGCTGCAGCTCCCACCTCCACCCAAGGCAACTCTACACCCTGTCTGAGGAAATTGAAATCCATTCTGCAGATATGAATAAAACACTATATGGGAGAATCTTTATAAGACCCCCCACTCATGATATGTAATTGGCTGGTGCACGTGCGTGTGTGCGCGCGTGAAGTTGACCTCCAGAAAATTGGAGCGGTCTTTCAGATCCGCCCACCTCTCTCTCTGTCTCCTCCTCACCAGTGTGCCTCTGTGTCTCTCAGCCTCCGCTCTCTATCAGGCAGATTACCGCCTGTCTCTGGTGCTGATATAGAGGTAATTTGCTCCAGGGAAATCAGTGCCGCTTTCTGCCTGTTTCTCTCAACCTCTTCCCCCTCAAAAGCCTCGTTCCCTTGCTTTTATGATTTGAAAGTAATTTAAATAGCCAGGCCACGGGTAAATCCGTCACCCGGGCCTGTTGACAGAGGCGCACAAATTAAATTGAATGGGTGCCTGAAACTGAGCTCCCGCCTCCAGTGTCAGCTGCCCTCTGAGCAGCGCTTTGCACACTGTAGCTCTCCTTGAAGAGATCAAACGGTGCTGTAGCCCAGTGGTTTTCAAACTTTTCGTGCTCAAGGCATAAAACCAAATCTCAACGCACACCTGTATTTATATCTGTGCACAACAGCCTCAATAACATGTGTTATCACTCTTATCATGACATTAATGTTTGTTTTTATCTACTAATTTCAAATAACGATTGACAACCAACTATTTGTCATTAAATATTTAACAAAATGATTCAAGAATTCATTTTAAACTTTTTTAAAAATACATCAAAGCACCAAAAACACATCAATTTAAACAGGAAATATTGTAGGATAATGCAATGTGTCACACACTTATAATTCCCACACACAAACGGCGACAAATAGGTGAAGGCTTTTTAAATTATTCATTAATTCATTCATTTTCCGTAACCACTTATCCCAGCTGACACTGGGCGAGAGGCAGGGTACACCCTGGACAGGTCGCCAGACTATCACAGGGCTGACACATAGAGACAGACAACCATTCACACTCACATTCACACCTACGGCCAATTTAAAGACACCAATTAACCTGCAAGTCCTTGGACTGTGGGAGGGAGCAAGAGTCCCCAGAGAAAACCCACGCTGACACGGGGAGAACACGCAAACTCCACACAGGAGGGCTCTCCCACTCTGGGAACTACAGGGCTGTTGTTGGGCCACCATTTTGGTCTGAAGTGAAATATTTCTACAGTTAGGCTACTGGATGGATTGACATAACATTTCCCTTTTCATCCAGCGCCATCATCAGGTCAATATGACTTAATACCTGCAAAACTAAAGACACTCCCATCAGCCTCTGCTGTACTTTGTGTTCAGTGCTACAGTAGGACTTTGCAAATATTAAACTTAACTAAGATGATCATTGGTAAACACTGAACATGCTGAAAATAAGCATGTTAGCATTGTCATTGTGATCATGTTAACATGTTGATGTTTATCTCCAGTAGAGCTTCACAGAGCTGCTAGCATGGCTTTGGACTCCTAATTTTGGCTTCCTTTAGCTTACACAGAGACAGAGATAGTCATGTGGTGCTGTATTGATCCATCAGGGACAAACGTCTCAGAGGTCAGGGTCAGCCGCAGTGCAGCACAATGGGACTAGTACGATTTACTGTGATGCTCATGGACACTTCAGCAGGTGCGGATGCTGCTCACAACCGAGTCAAAAACAACAACAATAGCAAGATATTATCATCCAATAGATTATTTTTAAGTTTTATTTATCCTGACATTAGCCCCTTTCATAGGCCTGCTCAAGGTGGGAATGTTGCACCATTATTCTTCGTTGTTCTGTTTAAAAGGTACGACTGCAGTCTCGCCTTTAAGCTGGCAGCGGAGGTACTGTGGTAACAATGCTGAATCAACGTCTGTGTAAAAGGGACAGCCAGCACAATGGGTGTAACATTTTGATGAGGTCATAGTGACCCACTGCGTGACCCAGATTTAAAAAGCAGCTAGAGGCAGTTAGCAGCTAACTGAAGGAAGAAGAACAGTACTATAAAATGTCCAGAAACTGGGGAGCCAATGAGGTCCTGGAGTGCATTACCCTCCAAGCAGAGGACTAAATCAACCTCCATATAACAGGTATGGTAAATGACTGTTGTTGCAATGTTATGCCTTATATTGTTTAGAGAGCACTGCCCGACACTTATGTTGTATATGTCTCACTAGAGGCTGATGCTGCTGTGTTACATATCTCGCCTCTTTTGCTTCTGGAACATTGGCATACCGTCTAAAATCACACACTGGGGCTGCATTATGCCTGCATTGTGTAAAAAAAGCAAAGCCAGCACAATGAAGCGTCCTTGTTTCAGCCTTATTGTGGCTGTTGACTCTGATCTGACCAACATAAACTCTCATTACTGTACCTCCTTTTTACTCCGTACACACTTGTCCTCACATGCACATGCCCTCTTGAACCCTTCGCAGAGCTCTCAAAAAGCAGCACACACCCTTCACACCGTGAGAAGACAATTGGTTCAAAGAGACCGCCGGCCCTTAAGTTTATCGACGATTTATGTGTCAGTAAACTTGGAGGCCAACAGGACTTTACTGAAACATTAAAGAGCTTATCAGCAATTACAGGCATATTTTTCAATCATTACCACAGCTCTGAGACAGCCTGCACTGTCCTAAAACTAATCCCTCAATGCTCTTGTGTTCTCTGTGTGCCGGCCTCGTCTGCACATTATTGACTCTCATTGGGTTGCTGATCCTCGCTGGTTTATTTAACTTACTGATAAGACCCTTCACGCCGTTGATAAGTGAGCCTAAAGAAAGTTCAGGAGCTCCTACAGATTGTCAGTCTGATAACATGGATCATATGAAAACATGCAACGGACCATGACAGATTTACTGTTTGATAACTTTCCAGATATGCTGATTCATCCTGTTTCAACTTAACTTGCTTCCTATGCACACGTTCCTGCATACGTCCCTGTATCTGCTCTTTCTTCAGGCTTGTTGTGACACATGTAGCTTTCAGGGACGTTGCCCACCAGCACCAGTTTTCCCACCAGGCCTGGAGTACAACGTCCGGACCGTGGCTATGATTAATGATTCGGGTGCACAATGGACTTTCTGTGCAGTGAAGATCAGCTCTCTGTACCCTTGGTAATTAGACTAATTCCCACAATGTTAAAGGCAGACGATTAATCAGCTCGCTTTCTGCCAGACCTTGAGACCAAAATTAATGTTGTCTCATTAAGGAGATAAAAGTAATTTATTAGAGTTTTACTTCTCTTCTCAGTCTCAGTACCCTGTCCCCTGTCATTTATTAACCAATATTGAGCTTTGCCATATGACATCCAGCCCTCTGGATGTGAATCTCTTTCTGTCTGTCTTTGCTACTTTGGCCTCTCCCCACTCCTCTCATCAGGTGAGTATCAGCACTTTCAGGAGCTGCTGATGGAGACAGAATGCAGTTGTTTGCTGAACCTTGTCGTATTTGCTCTAGTTCAATTTTCTTTTTGTAAAATGGACACGTTTATTTCCCAGCAAGAAGAGCTCCAAGGAAAGGGATGAAAATATGTTTATGCCAGTATTTGTGTTATGTTTGTGTTGTTGGCTCAACATTAAACCGGACTATTTGCATTCACATTGTGTCATTCAGATTGTAATTACTAGAACCCTAATGAGAAAAAACGTTCACATCAGCCAGCTCACATTTGACCCTATGATGCCAGAAGGCAACAAAAGCCTTGTTTCAGCCAAGTCTGGTTCAGTTCAGTTCAGTTCGTCAGAAGTTGCAGATGGTATCAACTGTTTTCTGTCCTGTTTTTTTTGTCACCCTTCTGTTGAGGTACTTAACACACTGATCCGATACTAGAAGGTGAACTCAATATACAATCCCTGCTATTTTTAAATAGCCCATTGATTGTGACAGAGACTGTTAACACTCCAGCCTGTTGTATTGTTCTTAAAGTGTCGGCATGCAGCCTGTTCTGTGGTGAATCAGTAAGATGCAGATGTTCTTTTGCATCGCCCGAGAAGAGGAAATACAGCTAGGGCTGGGTAGAGCAGTGCCATGGCTCTAACTATCCTGTAACAACCCTTCCTACATTTAAGAGTGCTGTCTGTGCTGGAAATGATAAACAGATCTAGAGTTTAGGTTAATGTCCGTACAGGTTACATGCCAGTCCTAAGGGTACTATACCAAAAATTTTATGTGGAAACTTGTCTGAAGTGTACTGAAAACTCAGCCTCAATCAACCTGAATTGGCTGACTAGCTGCAGTATTTATTCAATAAGACATGTAATCCAACTGTGAATCCCAAACAGGTGCTGCTAAAACTACTTTAAAACTCACTGATCTAACTTTCAAAGATGTATGGATAAAAATACGATTATAAGGGTGCTTTCAGGCCTAGAGTTTGCTTGCTTAGGTGTGAATCAGGGACTAATTTTGTTACGAAATTGCCCAATTGCCTAGAGCATTTACAAGCGGACCAATGCACAATAAAGCTGCTCTTGATTGGTCAGAATTTCCATTTGCAGGAAAAATCCAGGAAGTAAACAACACAAAGAAGAGTTCACTTGCAAGATAAATGTGACACTTATTACGCAGGTTGATTTTAGCGCTGCTCATCGTGGACTATATTGCTGTCATTGTTCATTTGAGTCAAAGCATACAGTTTGAAAACGAGGCGCGGCTCCAACTAGAAAACAATGTTTTGATGCGTTGGATGTGCTGAATGTGCATATTAAGGCAGTACAGGAGGAGCCGCACATTAATAATCCTCCAGGACTGTAACATGCTCATGTTTAACCCAAACAATGTGTCATGTGACTGCAGTTGGTTCAGATCAAGGTTGGAACATGTTCTCACCACAAATAAAGCGCACCAGAGTTTGTTTGTAACCAGACTGAGACCACCTCTTCAAGAAGGTCTCGGTCTGGTGCACACCTGAGTGCGATTGCTGTGTTCACACCTGCCCAAATGAACCACACAAACTTGAGTTTGACTGAACCGAACCAAACAGGGCAGGTGTGAAAGCAATCTAAGTTGAAATCAGATCATTTAAAAAGTCATATAGGAACAATTTGTCTCCAAGAAGCTGTAAATAAACAACCACAGGTATTAAATATTACCCTACCTGGCTAAATAAATGCCCAGTGTCCAAATCAAAGGTGTCACTTTGATGTGTTAATTTAATGACAGATTATCTGATCTGAATATCTGCCTCACATCTTTCAGATATGATCTTAGCTAATCACTGGCAGCTTATTAAAGTGGACACATTTGATAAACCACAATAGAGGCAGACCAAATAAAACGGCTAAGGGTCCAGAGTCTGTGTCACATCTAAATCGGGGAATTCCAACCTTGCAACTCTCCAATCTCTTTCCCAGCTCACCTGTTTATTTTTTCCACACTGGAAACAAAAGCTTCCTTTCAACATAATCCAGTCCAGTGTGAGTTTTATGACCATTTAATGGGTCCTTCCATCTAACAGCTCTGTGTTTTACTATCACCCATACAAGGGCCCCATTGTGCATAGACATGGGAGATAGGAGATAAATACACCTTATCAGCCACAACAAGACATCATTACTTTCACCCTGCTATCTCGCTGGCCCTCTCCACCATGCATTATCTGCCCACTTATGAGGATATTCAGAGCCATCAAGTGCTTTGAAGATCTCCGCCAGTTGGCTGTTTGCTCTCTCTGTTTCACTCCTCTACACATCAGCTCAGTTCCAGTAGTACACTGTTAAAAATACACTGTCTTTCAGCCATACTCTGCTCTCTAAAATGACATTTAAATCTGCTTCTAATTGCTACTTTGGGGTTAGAGCTTATTGCTCGTGATAGCATGTCTTCTGTCATGCTTTCCGCTGTGAGGAAATCGTCCACTGCCATTAGCTCTCAGTTAATGTGCTCTTATTGCCCAATTTACCTGTTAACACTAACCAAAGGTTACTGAGGGGAGGACAGAAGAGCGGTGAAAGATAGTGATGACACGACACTGGCAGGTTGTTTTTTCTTTTAAATGTTAGAACAACTCTTTCACTTGAATGCATTAATAAAATAGCAAGAAGTTCCAGGGCCCTGAAACACCAAGCCGTCAGTCAGCTGTCGGTCAATGTCAGGCTGTAGGTGAGTGTCTGTTGGTCTTGTTTTGCAGTGTGTTCTGCACTATTGGCCCCAGTCGGGCCTTGTTGGCATTTTTCAGCCGATTCAGCATGTTGAATTGGTGTAGGAGCCGGTGGTGCCCGTCGGTGAATAAAATCACTCTGATTGGCAATTCACCTCAGTGAAACAGAAGCGAGGAAAGTAAACAAACAGCTAAAGTCAAGAGGGTGTAAGATAAAAACAAACTTGTTAGCTAAGATAATTTCTTCAGACATTGAGTTCTTCAGCAGGAACAGTTTGCAATTGTTTGTGTTATTGTTCGCTAGCACATGGTAAATATTCTTTATTCTTTCAACATCGGGTCATGTTGTTAATGTGCTAACTGGCTAACTAATGAATCCATCAAATCGGTCCTCTGGTTTCTCTTTTTAAAGGCCAAATACAGATTACGACTGCCTGCTGGTACGGAGAGTTACTTCCTCTCATGCAGGCCTGTTGGCTGTAGTCTTTGCAGGTGTGTTCAAGTGCAACCTGTTTGCCTGAGACACAGGAAACGTGAGGCAATAGTCCTTCATCACCACTTCTTCTTTGATGTCGGTTTATTGTGTCTGGGCCTTAAAGTCGTCCGCAGAGCGTTTTATTTTGCATTGCCTGGGTTTGACTGGCACTCCGACTGAATAATACTGCTGCTTTCAAACACGTCATATTGCTGAAAATCATCTTTTTTTACGCATGTGGCAAGACTGTAGAGATGGCATTCAGCCTTTTCAACACATTCTCCCTCCCAACTCGTCAAATACCAACACATGGTGAGTGGCCTTACCGTTAACATAGGACGCACTAGATAGCTCTCTTGCTTCAGTTTTGGATGTTTAGCGACGGCATGTCAATTTAATGCCTCTGTTTGTCGGTGTCTGATGCCAAAGGTCCACTGACCAAGCATCAGTATTTGCTGAGCTGGGAGGGAGACAGGGTTGGTCTTTTGGCTTGCCCTCCACTGAAATATTGCAACAATTGTCGGATGGATTGGCCGGATATTTTTAAGCCTACTGACTTTGGTGATGCCCTGACTTTTCCTCTGTAGCACCACAATGAGGGTCGCCACTATATTTGTTACTCTATTAGGCACTGGTTTTTGCTTTTGCTCCAAGAAAACACTGCTATCTTGTATATTTGTATATTTGTAAAAACAAGTGACTCAGAGTCCAGCAGTGAGACTAAGGCTGCATATTATCTATACATCCTCTGCTGCACTCATGTTGAATTTACACTTTTTTTTCCTGCTTGGCAGCTTTTATCTTGTAAATCCAGTGTTCTTATTTTGTGAAAACTGAATTTCTGTGTCCTCCTGTGCACACATAGCAGCAACTAACCCACTATTGACTTGTGGAAGGAAAGGATATACAAACAAAGGTTCTGCTCAGAGAAAGTACAGACAGCTGCTGATTCTGAGGACAGAAAAAAACATGACACATCATTAACAACACACTGAACAGACACATCTTAAGAATTTTAAGATTTCTCTGTTACTTTAAGTAGTTGTAGAAAACAAATTTAATCACACATCAGGCTAATCTTTTAAGCAAATTAAAGTCTTTGCAATAACAGCACCACCTCCCATCTGGTCATTTCTGTTAGGATGCGGTCAATATTCAAAAAAAATTGAAATGAATTGATCAGTCCCTTGACTTGTCAATAGACTAATGGAGCGCTGCTAAAATCTGTCAATCTATGAAATTGTGGCAGACGTAAATCACAGCATTGTGGTGTATTGTAATGGCTCTCAATTGATCAAAATGTCGGCAGAGGTGTGACAAAGTGTGGTCAGTCCAGCGCATTCGGCAACGGAGCTGATGAAGTGGCAGAACAGTCAAGATACCAACAGTGTACCATCTTACCACATTACACAAGTAACAAGAAAGTAGTCCTATTAAAATTAGATCTGTATAGTTAGTCTTTTTCTAACTAACATAATAACGCTTCTATTTCTAATTTCATGTTTTTGCCTTGATCCACAGCGCAGTCTACGGTACCACTGACTATTAGGAAACAATAAAAGTTTAAATAATATCGTTTCTCGTCTTTTCTGGACACCTTGTTTAATATATTTGCTCTGTTTATGGCTGCAAGGATGGAGAGGTCAGTGAACTCATCCCTCTCTGTCAGTGTGCTAATTGGTTTGAATAAGCTGCCCCTCCTGCCGATAAACTATGTGTGCTCAATCTTTAAGGCAGCCTAAATCATTTTTATGTCACAAATAACTGGAGAAGGACAAATCCTCATTTCGTTAAACAAATGTACTCGCAAGAGTCAAACTGTATGTCCAATCTGTGCTTATTTTGTAGAGAGACAAAGGCTCTGGTTGCGTTGTTATATTCCAAAAAAGGCACCATGTTAATTTTAAGAAATAACAACAGTTATCATAAATAAATAAAAAAAAATCTCAACCTGCTTAAACACTTTCATTTTGCAAAAAAAAAAGAAGAGAAAATCTGAACAGGTGAATCTGATAAGCTGTCCGGGTTATGTCAAAATGGCGAGTCTTTGAAACTACTGCTCAATTTGATTCCAGTTATGCCTCTTGTTGGAGTGCAGTTTGGAAATTAGTTGTTAGTTGTTAGTTAACATAACTTAAACTGGGAATACACCTGTATGATACGAGCCCATTTCTGACCTGAGTTTTGAGCCCACGACTCATTTTAGAGAATTTCAGCTCTGTCAGGCATTGTTGCAGTGTCCACAGGGAGAGCAAGGACAGATCATGGCGTGATCAACTGCTCCCAACTGGCCTTCAATCACATGAATATTTGACATGTCAGAAATGTTGGTCGGCCATCGTCAGGCGCCCGCACAGTTAAAGCAGAGCCACAAGCTCAGTGACTTTTTTCTCAATTATTCGCACAGTGTAGCTCATACCCAGTCTAGAGCCTGTCTCTACATACGTGAACCATACCTCTGCTAGCAAACAAACTTCTACCTTCTAGCCCCGAAGCTTTCAAACATATCCGTATTGACAATTGTCAACAGCCAGAACAGTCCGCAGGGGCCGATGGACCGCTTTTTTGTCTATTTTACACCACAGTGTGAGCACTCAGGTTGTGGATTGACATTGGACCGCACAGTGTGAGCACATAAATTGTGGGCTTTGGCTTTACATCACATATGATTTACTCGTATAAGGGGAGTTAGCAGCATTTCTTAAACTGCCTCAAATTGTACAGTGTATGTTTTAATCCTCCTTGATCAGGACTCAGCTTTCAAAGTCTTTTAAAAACAGCTGAAGGAGCATCTCCCTCTGCAGGTCATTGAACATGTAATATTTGATAAACCTTTTCTTTTAAAAGAGTTGTATAAATATACTGTATTTTCTCTTTTTTGGAGATTTTCTTGACCTTCACAGCTGGTCATAGACACCTTTATTGTCTTTGGTAAGTCAGTCATATGAGGGAATCTCTCAGCTGACCTAAAACTAACTCCAAGAGAGCAGAATAAGTTTGTATGTATTTGTGAGAATACAGAAGAATAAATTTAAAGTTTTACTATTGATATTTAGAGTTTACAGCTGGCTCCCACCTAAATAATTTATTTCTTTATATTTTTATCCCCTATGAACTCAAGTGTCTTCAGGTGTTTGTGTAATTGTATACTTCTTTAATGTTTTTCTTTATCTACTTCTTCCACTGCTGCTTTAATATAATTTAAAGATCCTTACTGATCTTAGTGTTTGATACTCTGGTTTATTGACTTTTGGTGTTTTTTTTGTTGTAACGCACTTTGTTTGGAAAAGTGCTATAGAATTTACATTGTGTATAAATACTGACATCCCCTCTCTATGTGTCCCAAAATGATCTTGGGACACAAAGTTCTACATCTGCCATATTTACACAGTTAAATCTCATGTTTATTGACATTTGGTCTTGTTCAAATATCCTTACGAGATTAGCACTGTTTGTGATATTCTGTTTGCTGTTGGCGCGCTGATGTGTGGAGTTTCAGGAAATGCTGCAGATGTGCCAAGCAGGGACCGGCTCAGAGCGAGCTAACTGAGGAATTAGCAATTCCATAATTGGCCGTTCTGTCAGAGGTTCTGACAAGCCGAGATGATGGAGCGGCCACTTAGTGATTTGTCTCCTGCTCTGTCTCACACTGGGCCCGACTCAAAACTTCAGTCACTAATTAGAACATCCTTATCCTGCTTTTCAGACTGTATTTCCCTCAGATATTTAATGCTCTTATAAAAAAGACCAGACTTTAATTCAAGCATACACATATCTATCACTACACCACACCCATCAGTGATGTATTCCCCTAGACTTTTGACCAAAACAAAACGTAGTTCCTAGTTTGGCCTCCCTGCATTGGCTTCCTGTCTCTTTTAGAATGCGTTTTCAAAGCTCTTTAATCACATACAAGGCTCTCAATGATCTGGCACCAAAGTATATAGCTGAGCTTCTCGCACCGTACTGTCCAAATAGGCCCCTTAGGTCTCACTTGTCTGGGTCATCTAACTGTTCCAGAGTCCAGGTTAAAGACAAAGGGTGATCGAGCCTTTTTAGTTCCTGCTCCTCGGCTTTGGAACAACCTCCCACTGAGCATCAGATGAGCTGACTCTGTTCACGTCTTTAAATCTCGTCTGAACTTTTACAGATTGGCCTCTCCTGACAATTGGTGTGTGTAGGGGAGTGTATGTATTTGCAGCCATGTGTCTGTGTTTAAATGTATATGTTTGGTGAAGGTGTCTGTATAGGCTTATGTTTTATTAGTATCAATTTTGTTTTGTATTTTCTTCTTCTTTTGTGCGTTCAGCTCCAAACGTGCTCTACAAATAACGTTAAAATTATTATAACTTTTCAACCAGTAAAGGAAGTGAAACACTGCTTTCAGCTACTTATTAAATTGCTCCTATCTATGTGATGCTTCATGCTTTGGTCTAACAACGTATTTAAAGCAGCGGTGTTCAATGGGGTATAAATCATCCTGTATATAACATCTGTAGCAGTGAACCTCGGGGTCAGCAGGTGTTTTGCCTGGGCCTGACGAACGTACCCTGTTGTTTGAAAGGTGCTCAGTGCCCCATTGTAAACTCTCTGAAGTTAAAATGTCACTAAAGGTCGGCCTGAGCTGCCATTTAGTGAGTTCAGTGCTGTAATTTGCCATTAGTTGCCACTGGTTTGGTTTATTGTTGTACAGTTGCTGCTGGGATTTTGGATTAATATGGTAAAAGCATAAAAATGAAAACATAACATCCTAGTTCATCTTCATTCTGACTACACGACATTAAATATCACTATGGATGTACCCACTGGTGTTTGAAAACTCACTGAATGTGCCTTTAATGTCCTTCATCGTCCTCTCTGTTTTCTTTCACCAGCTCCCTCGCTCTGCTGTTCCCCCTCCCTGACGCTGTGTGCCTGCCCTGACAATGCAGCATTATGGAAATAAATTGTTCCATTAGGTGCATTGTGTTCTGTCATCAGGCCAACCATACCGGGTTATTAATGGACACGGCCTCTGCTTTGATTAAGACTGAAGATTTATAAAATTTAAAAAAAGCACGCACTAGTGACGTATTACCCAACATACTTTCCTTCACCGAGGTGTGTTACACCACGCAGGAAATGACCTAATGAATGTCACCAGACTGGAGAGCCAGGTCTCACTCTGAAGTCGTCGAAATCCGGCGCTTGGGTAGTGACTTGTGGCGTCAGAAACCAATTAAAAAAAAAAGGAGTCCTTTAACGTTGGCATGATACGCAGCCAGTTGCCGTTATAGTTTAATGGCACTCTGTGGCGTCAGGGGGAAACGCTGCAGGACAAGGACGAAAGTTAAGGCGGCAAATGTCCGAGTGGGGCGGGCGGGAGGGTGGTGGATGGGTCCAACAAACACTGACTTTCACCCGAGAGAGCAGTGTTGGCGTCCCGTAAGATTCTAAAGCTAAACCCTGTTCTTTTTTCCTAAACGCAACCATGTGTGTTTGATGTTGAAGGAAAGACAAACAACTAAATTTGTGGTGTTGTACCGATGTAGTGCTTTTATTTTGAAAGAGTCTGTATGTAAATGTACAATTTCCTGTGAAAACGGAGGTGTATCTTGAAAGAAGACAATACATGTAACAGGCAGGACTTGACACGGTGTCCCAGAACGTCAACAACCAACGCACGCAGGGTACTGTGACATCATATGTGGACGTGGAAAGTCCATGACCAAGCACGTCAATATGTGACGAGGTCGGGGTGAGAGTGTGTTGAACTGTTAGACCCCGAGTGTATTGTTTGACCAAGTGGCATCTCTCTAGAGCTGAAAATGGAGCCGACGTAGAAGTGCTCAAAACTGCAGTTTCTCAAATGACCACTTGAGGCTGGCTCCAAGTGTGTTGATCACCAAAGACACCCACGTGTATATGTACGAGTATGTATGTATTATGTGCATGTATATATGTACTATGTGCAATCATAGTACTGGTGTATATGTATGTGCAAGTGCAGTATTCAATTTTGGCCTAGGCAGGCTTCTCATACTTCGTTACTCCCTCTCTACAACACAGGTGTGTGTGTGTGTGTGTGTGTGTGTACATGTGTGTGTGTGTACAGTTGTGACTGATCCCATTTATCAGGCCAGTTAACCCTTGGCAGCAAGTAGTAATACGGAGCAGGAGACCAGAGGGGGATGTAGGCACTCGCTCTAATTAAATCCCCCCTCCACCTTCCCCACCCACACCTACACAGCCCGCCTCCCCTCCTTCGGCAGGAGAGACTCTGACCTTCCAACCCGGCCTTCACCCCTGCCGCCTGCATCTCCCACCTCAGCTCTGCAAACGGCAAAGTGACACATGGAAACAGTTTTCTGTTCTAATGGGAGTTTACACCGCTCAGTCTTTAATACCAGTCACTTAAGATACCCAGTTTAGAGCATGATTTCAATTAAATTACAAACTTGTCACGTCACACTACGCCTAGTGAAAAAGGTTTTGTCACTCACTGCTCAGTGTGAACACATTTAAAGAGATAATGCCTGCGCTTCACTAAATGAGGCTCCATTATAGTAAGTTCACTGCAAGTGCATCAAAGTTATTACAACAGGAGGGATTTTTATTACTGTATTTAAAATCACTGTGCTGAACAAAACAATAATCTGAAAATTATGAATGTCTAAGATGAGTTTTTGGTTTTCAGCCATGACAGCAGGATGCAGGCCTGTCCAGACTGAAATCTCAAACGAATATTGGATGGATTATCACTATATTATATAACGACAGTGATGATGAAGCCTGCTGACTCTGGTGGTCATCTGACTTTTTTTCTAGCGCCACCAGAAGGCTGATATTTTGAAGCTTTTAGTAAAATATCTCCACAACTATTTAATAGAGTGCCGTGAAATTTTTCCACACACATTCATGTTCCTCAGAGGATGATCTGCAGCAACTTTGGTAAAGTGAGGGGACAAAGCTTTTGCTGTCACGGCCCCGAGGCTCTGCAATGACCTGCCCGAGGAATTACCATCTGAGTCAGAGTCCATATTTAAGTCTCGTCTGAAGACTTATTTTTATTGTAAAGCTTTTCCTGATTTTGTTTAAGACCTGTGTCTTTATTTATATGTTTTATTACTCTTGTTTTATATGCCTTGTTTTGTTTGAATTTTGACTCTGCTTTTATTGTAAAGCACTTTGTACTTTGTTTGAAAGGTGCTATATAAATAAAATGTATTATTATCATTATCATTATTATTATAAACCTTTGTCTGGCGCCATTTTGAGTTCAAAATTTCCATGTGTTTAAAGCTCATTAGCAATAGTTAGCATGCTAAAACATTGATACAGATGATAAGGTTGCACCTCCTAAACATCAGCATATTGAGTGGTGTTGAAATGAGACCTTAAGTGTGGAAATCAGTTAGCATTTTTGCACTCCCGTTTCCCTCATCTTGATGTCAATGTTTTTGTGGTTAAAAGCCTGAAATAAGCTCTGAAGCTTGAGAGTTTTCCACACTTTGTTCTACAACATTAAATACATCAGTAAATACCCCACTCGTGAATTTTAAAGCTTTTATATGTCTTTAAAAAGGCATCATCACGCTGAACATGGCATTACAGACTTGTGGTGGCGATGTTAAGGTTTGTTTACAGTCTAATGTTAGCTCTTTACATCTAGCAATTGCATTTCAAAAATTACAAAAGTGTTAATATGTGAAGATTATCTTGCTGAACATAGCGTGTAAGTATAATTAACTATTGTTTGCAACATAGCTTGTTTTCTCTGTATTAATACAAAATCCAGTGGGAAAATCCCATTGGCTTTTTGTCAAGAGAACCAGGTCAATGATAACTTCCGGGTTGACCTACAAAAAAACATCATCCCAGCACCACTATGTAGCCATTGTCATTGTGGATATGTCAGCATACTAATGTTAGCATTTAGCTCAAGGCACCACTGTGCCCAAGAACAGCCTCACAGAGCTGTAGACTCTAACCTTGTTTGTGTATGTAGAGATTACATTACTACATAAATCATAAACCATAAATCCAGTCTGTTACTGTGAGAGAGTAGCCTACAGCTGGGTTACAATCTGCCTCTCTGTTTCAAACACAAAGCAGCAAATAAACCCATTTGAAATCTTCCCACATTGATTGATTTCAGTTTTTTGTTGTTATAACCGTATTTGCTTTCCCAGGGCTGTTCAGCTAATCGACATATGATGATGATGCTTTTCCCCTTTCAACTGTGTATGCCTTCACTGAGCTGTTGACCTTCTCTAATCCAGCCTGTTTTCAGCGTGAGTGGCACATGATCTTAATGCCGGCTCAAAATAAATGTGTCCTTCCTTCACTTGTGAAGTAATGACAGTGAATAAAGTAGCATTAATGTGAATAAGTGTTTGCACTGGTGCGAAGGCGCACAGCTGGCTTTTGTGTGGCACGCTGGGTTCAAAAGCAGGTTAAGAGCAGGGTAATCTGTCTGGCTGACAGCATCAAAGCGGCTGGCATCATTAATACAGTCCAGGGCTGAGGCGTAGTCACGGCGGCTCCATCCACTGTTTGTGAAGGTTACACATGAACTTGCATGCCCGCATGTACGTACAGGTGCTTGTATTTATGTGTGTAGAAATATGTGCAAATTAGAAAAAGAAATCCAACCTTTACTGTGAAACTATTCACTGTATATATGTGTTAAACTAATAGTGATGCATTTCTGGGCCCGATTTGACTTTAGCACAAAAAAAAGGGTGTTTATTACTAGAATGTTTTGAAGTTTCTGGCAGGTTCTAAGTAAAATTGTATTATCTATAACATAGAAGATCTCCGTAGAGGACTGGGAGAACCGCAGACTATCAGATGTTTTTGTATAAATGGCTGCTAAGGACTTAAACAACATTTAGACGCTCTTTTGAATACAAATATTCCTGACAACTGCATTTAATATCACGTAGACAGGTACTCTGATTTCCAAACTAACATACTGTGATGTGAGTTTCTCATTTAAGCTTCATTGTGTTTTTTACGTCTGTAGCCTAAGGACTAAATGTGACGAAATGCAAACTAACTTCTGTCTGATACAAGACAAACATGTAACTGCATTAAAATGGAAGGATATTCAAATTCTGCTGAAGGCAACAGACATGTCTCGTGTATAGCATCAGAAAAACTGAACCTTAAAGAAGGAGCAGCAGGATGGTTGTGAACAGGGAGGAGAAGAGGACGATAACCAGATTGTACAAGACTTGTACATTTCAATATTTTTATAATTCTTCCATTTTAATTCCTTAAATATAACTCTACATTTTAAACCTTATTTTTCTTCCCCTGTACATGGTATGTATGAATGAAAATGTCTGAGGAACAGAACTAAACTAAGGTCAATAAACATTTTTTAAAGAAAAATGGCAGATAATTAATTTCTTTAATATACTTCAGTGCAGTACCAGCACAACATCGTGTACTGCAGCCATTGCTTGCCCTCAAAAAACTCTCTCTTACTACACTATAACAGTGACTGAGTGATCTGCATTAGCATGGAACATCTTGCAGAGTGTCAAGTGCGTAGAAAAACACGTTTGGAGTGCCTGCAGCAGGTATTATGTTTAATCTCTATCAGCTCAACATCAAACAGAAGCAGGCAGAGTGTCAGAAGGAGTGGTACCAACTATGTGTATTAGCAGAAACACTTATCGGGTAGAACAACCTATTAAAAACTGTTTAAAACTGTTTTGATTTACATGAAACTGTCAGTCAAGTATTTCTGGTTTAAGTTGCAATCAGCTAATACAGCAGTTCACTGACACTATCATGGTGAGCTTTATTTCAGTTGAGAACCACTGTATTAATGTCTCCTCCTGTGGTCCAGTGAACACAGGAACAGTCTCGGGGGTTTGTTGAAAAGTGTTCTGGGAAATGTGGGAAATTATTAATGTTTTAGAGGGGGGATTTAAATGAAGCCAAACATGCCAAAAGTGGCATTTGCACCAACTTTGATTGCATTATGTAGAAGTGTTGGAGTATCTTAAGATAAGTTGTTTTTTAGCTTGAGATAAAGCACAACTCAAAACATCAGGATACGTAGTCTTGTAGGCGATCACAGCTGCTAGATTTTTAAGATAATTTGACAAAAAGAAAACGAGCCAATTCAATTTAGATCTGTCGCTGTTGGACGTTGTGGATGTACAACAACAGAAGTGTTTCTACCAACAGCAAACACGATGGATTCATTTGCTAGATTTGTATTCTATTTACATAAAACTAAAGACAAACCAGTGTGTGTGTGTGTGTGAGTGTGTGTTTCTGCATGCATGCATATAGAGGGTCACGTCAACATCTCATTTATGTAATGGCTCCACATTTATCGCACCCTGACATGACTGACAGGTGGAAATGACATCACTAACATTTAAATTGTTGTCCTTCTCTCTGCAGAGTAATACATCCTGAGTGATGCATATTCAACCAACAAGCTATTTCTGCACTCATCTACACCATCTTTACTCCACCTTTCTTAAACACACACATGCTTTAATCCCCCCTCTCACTTTGGGTGTTTCATTTTACTGTCCCCCACAACCTCACAGTGTCACTGCGCTATCCAATTGGCATAATTGAGCCGGGTCAGATGATAAAGAGACCTATAACAATCAATGCAGGTGAAATAAAAAACAGCTCCCAGTTATTACTTTTGTCCTTTTCCAGCGTCAATCACTGCCCCTCCCCTACATCAGTTTAACAGACTGGGACTGCTGCGTTTATTTTGAGGATAAAGGTTTGACATCTCAGACAGAGGAGTGAAAAGACACGAGGAGGTGAAGACAGAAGAAGAAGAAGAGGAGGAAGCGGAGGAGAAAGAGGAGGAGGAGGTTCAGCAGTATCAGAGCCGAGATAGATGAGATGTGACAGCCTGCCACTCTTCTCAGCACCTTCTCATCAGCATGACACAGCTGTCACAGCCCTATTTCAGGAAAATTAAACGGCCTTACGGTAAACTGGGCTGCCTAGAGGGAGGGGCTGGAGGAGTGTGTGTGTGTGTGAGTGAGTGTGTGTGTGTGAAAATGAATAAGCTTGTAGTATGCAGATGGGCTTTCTGCTTCTCTCCTCCCCCAATCTGTTCCCCTCCTTCAAGCACCATCCTCTCCTTTTGACATGGTAATGGCTCCAAATTGATGAAGACACTTCACTCATTCAGTGACAACTCTACTGGCAAGCGACATACGCCTCCTCATCCATCACTCACCAAGCCCCTCCCTCCTGCCTGCTTGGCATTGGCTGGGCGGGAACTTGTTCAATCAGCTAATTTGCTCTTCTTTGTCCGGCGTTAATGACCGCGCCACCTCTGGATTATCTTGTCGTCCCATCCTCTTAATCAGCGCTGATGAACTGCTCATCAAACTATTAGCCTCTATTTGCCCTTTGTCGTGTTTCGCAAAGGTTACATGCCTGCAATTAAAACTTATCTGTGGGGTCATATTTCTCTCTTTAATTGGCAGAACAGTAGCTTTTATACAGTGACTGAGAGACCTCCACTCAGTTGACACAAGCAAATGAAGAAAACTCACAATTTAAGGATCAGTGCCACAAATACAGAAGCAAATGTTGCACATTTACCTTCTTAACTTGCATCTGTTTATCTTCTTGTAGCAACTGTCCCCAGTTTTTCTGCCCCCACAGTGACATCTTCATCTTTACGTTTATGTGTGAAGAGACACCTTCCTTAGTTACATTTTATTTAAATTCCTATCATTTTAACAATTTTCATGCTAAAATAAAGCTGAGGTGGTGGATGGTATCCTTGGATTTTCTCACTGTTATCAGTATTAGAACCTTACATCCCAGCTTATCATTAAATATGAGCTACTTGCATGTATTCACTGCTATAAGACGTCTTCTTGACTAATACTGCGTTCACATGGAATCAGGTTGACAGTAATGTTTTTAGTAATGTCCAGATTGTCCACGTTGTCGCCTTGTGCAAAGAAGCTATGAAGAATCTGGATGTAAATTCCATCATTTCAACTTCGAAAACAGCACTGCCGTCTACTGTTACTGTAATTTTTTGCAAGCCTCACCTAATTTTACTGTCCTGCTCTTGTCCACTCAAACTATATCTGTTTTTGCCATTTCCATCTCTCTACATAACACATCATATTAAACTATTACATATAAGTGTATATATAAGTGTTCTTAACTATTATATTATAAAAATTATATTATAGTTTTTTCGATCTCAGAGACTCTTTTTTTAGCATTTTACATATTGTGCCATTTAAAGCATGCACAAATAATTAACAGAAACACAGGGATGATGTGTGCAAAAGTCAAGGTTACAAAATGAGATACGCCAGATTGGTATCACTGCCAATAGTGTCCTTATTATGCAGATCACTCATCAGCCATGATGTGGTCTCATGCTACCTTACATAAAATGATCCCAGGGAGTTGCACAAGTTCATATATTAGAATTGGTATCGGGGAGAAAAACTGGCCCTACGTAGCTCATGAGCCTCCATGATGGCCACATGGAATATACTTAAACCTTGGATATATGGCTCATTTTATTTACCAACTTCTTGTGTAATGTTTTGGGATGTCAATTCTTCATTTCAGCGCCATGTCTGGTATCGACCATCATTTTTTAGAGGGCATTCAGATAACATTAGATTACAGAGAATAAAAATCAGCCAAGCTTTGAGTCACAAGCAGCTACCTTAAATGAATACTGCACCCACAAAATGACCATCTGTGTATTTATTAGTCATGTGTGTTACCTTGAATTCACAAAGAAAACTTTTTCCGCATGCCTCCACGGAAAACAGCAACAACATCATGATTTATTGGTTGTTTGGGGACCATGTTAAACAGCAAAACTGAACCAAAATATTCATTTATAAACTCTCACACAACTCCTGCAGAATAATCCAAGTCTATTTTATCCAGTTGTATGCTCAGTACCTCCCAAACACATACATTTAGGTTAACAAAACCTTAGTGCTGGGGTCTGGTTTTGAAGATCAATTCAATTTCAGTTCAGTTTTAAACAAAAATTAAGGTAAAACAGCATGACTGATTGATATACACACTGTTATTTTGTGGCTGAAATGTTCCTTTAAGGATCTGCTAAGCTTTGACTTAACCATTATTTCACCATTTTGGGTTTGATTTAAGAGTTTACTTAAGAGCAGATGCACAGACATGCTCTCTTACAAGAAAGGACAAATGATGAATTTTATCTTTTAAGCTTGAAATTGGTATAAAGCAGCTACTATTGTTCATTTGAAAATACCGTAAAACTTTAAAAATGTTATCTACTGAAGTAGTCTACAGTCCTATTTCAACTTTGCTGTGTGTCCACACTGTTAGGGGATGATGAGGTATCTGCTGTGAAATTCAGCACAGGTTTAAGAGCAGAAATGGAGGAATCCACCTCTGTGAGCTAACTCGTCCCGTCTGTCAGATTTTTGAGCTGAAGATCTTTTCCTAGCTGCCTGTTTAAGCCACTTTTTGCTGCTTCAGCATAGCCATGCAGCACTTTCGCTGTAGGTGAAAGAGTTGTGATGCCTTTTAAAGAATTCATAACATCCAACCTGTACTGACCTTATACGGCAAATAAAAACTATCGATCCCCCCTCCCCACCTCCCACTTTAAAAGACTTATTGTGGAGCTCCATTTCATCTAATCACTTGGCAAAAGAGTCCAGGGTCTAAATAAAGAAAGAATAAATAAAAAAGTCCCCGGGCCAACGTGTTGCTCTCACCTTTGCAGATGAAATTACCCGAAAAGCTGTTACAAATCAATATAATCAATGCAATCAGCTAACTGACACAGGCAATCTCCTGCCAGTAAGTAAAATACCCCCGGCGGAGATCTTTCAATCTCTAGTGCCATAATTGCCCCCAAGGGCGACGTTAGGGTGTAGCATTTTGTACACTTAATTAAATTAGTGAGCTCTGTCGACAGGGTGGGTTGCCGATCTCACAGAGAACGGATAGATCTGGCCCTGAGCCAGTAATTAAGGCAATACCTTTCCTGATTACGCCAATCCCCTTTAATGAACTCATTATGCATTTTAACCCAAACACTCCCATGAATTAATGAGCACAAAGAAAGCCCCTGGACTGAAAGAATGCCTCGATCACGAACACAAGTCATAACTCATCCACTCAACAGGGCAGACGTAATGTCCATATTTCTCCCTCTTTCAGCGGCAGCCAAGGCTAATTTGGACTTGAGTGACAGCAAAAGTTCTGGGTCTGTACACATAAAGCTTTAAAGAAATAGGATCCCTCGTCTGGGAAGTAACAACAGAAACTTTACTGGCCGACTTTACAAGGTCTCGCAGGAATCACGTCTGAATTCTCCGTATTTAGGAAACTTTTGCACAGTGATTTGCACAGATAAGACTCACATGCTCACACCAGCACGAGGTCCAAAACATATGTGTGAAATGATTTAAAGAGACCTAGGAACACTGCAGGATGGGAGCAGCTCTGCACTGACCCATAATGCTTTGCTAATTAAATAATTCACTAATTGATTCATTGCCAAATCAATAAAGCCTGCAGATGGTTTATGGTGTGAGAGCTAAAGTGTGTTTGTGGACTGGGGTTGGGTTAGAAATGAAACACACACACACACACACACCCAGGATCCAAACTGCCAGTGCACCCCCTGACTGAACGATAAGCAAAAGCACATGAAATTGGTGCTAAAATGAATGCAAACATTGAGCTGACCTTGCGCTTGTATTGTATGACATCATTTCAGCCCCTCACAGGCAGATGATAGTAAATATAAAAAGAGTGTGTGCGTGTGAGTGTGTGTGTGGGCAGATGTTGGACCCATAAACACAGCTCTGTCCTAGACCCATTCCCAGGGGAGTCTGGGATTTGTAGGTGGGCCTGAGGAAGAAATCAGCTGGGATATCATTAATTCAAGTGTAATGAATCCTTAGGGTGTTTGTGTATAAAAGGGCATATGCACTGTAAATATGTGGTATGCTATGTGTGCTTTATGACCGGTCATTTGTGTGTGCGTGTTTGCCTTCTAAGGTCGGAATTACCTTTGAAAGTAATTGGGACAGCAGTGAAGTGTGACATCTCACTGATCTGAGTGGACGTAAGGGTTGTAAATCCCTCTACATGAGCCGTTTGATATTTGTTTCCAAGGATGTGTGCACAAACACGCGCACGCAGACACACACCCAGACAGAGAATAGCCACCTGGAGTTCAAAATACTGTCAGACGAAGGTTGTGCTTGTCTGCCACGGGAGGTGATTCATTTAAGACTGAGCCAACTTAATTTAAAAAGTAAAGTATTTCTCATTTAATGTGAAACTGCACTGCACAGATGAAAAACGAGTTCTTTTAAAAGAATGAAATTACTAGCATTACACCTGAGTGATTAACAAATATTACTGTCATTAGCTTACACACACATATATATATATACAATAAAGTGTTTTAAAAGAAGGAATGTCACCTTTAGTAGCACTCTGCTACTCTGCATGGCCAAAATTATGTGCACTGGCTCAGTCAGAATCCCCTTTCACACACGCACTGCAGCCCTGAACTTATCTAGACATGAGGAGCTGTCTGTCCAAATTAGTTGGACCGGACATTAATCTGACTTTACAGTTATATTTTTACAGCGATACAGTGATATGAGGCTAGAAATCGTCTTAGATTTTAGATATCTTAATATCGTGTTGCTTTTCCTTGTTTCAAAAGCTGCTTTACAGTAAAGTGATTTAATTTTCTGAGCTTCCCAGACTGTTATATTATTTGCGTCGACCCACATTACTGATGATTATTTATCAAATATCTCGTTGTTTACATCATATATATCAATATAGAGGTATTTGGTCATATATAATGTAATTTTTTATTTCCTCCACAGTATATCATCTAGGTGTGACTCCATGGTACAGTTTAGTCTGTGTTATGTCCAATTGAGAATGTGTGTGCATAGAGCAGGTCAATTCACAGCCAGCAAATGGACATGTTGATGACATTTCTATCGTGGCGGTGTGTTTTAGGCCAATCGACTGGCACTGTGCGTGGTGAATGTAAGCCTGAGTGTCACTGCTCAGCCATGGAAACACTTGGCATGAAGCTCCAAGGAAGTCTGGAAATTGGGAAGTGAGTATTAAGAAAGTACAAATGATTTTTTTCACGCATCTCAATACTCAGCTGTTTTCTGGCTTATTACTTCACAGCTGACCAGGGCAAATCTATCAGGCAGTGTTGGAATCAAATTAAGTGAGTTCCCCTCCAGACACATTGTAAAGAATCTAAAAATAACCTGCTATGTTGAATATTTTTAACATGGTTTTCCCGCACCGAAAAAAGGATCTATGAAGGCTGTCTAGGATCTATGAAGATGTGAACCTGACTTGTGACAGGTGTAGCCGAGCACTGGCAAGCCATGTACACATGTTCTGGTCTTGTCCTGCATTACGTACTGGAGGGAAATCTTTGGATCACTGTCAAGGGTTACTGGAAAATCTGTTGAACCTAATGCTATGATTGCATTGTTTGGTGTAACTCCACCCACAGTACCACTCTCTTCCCATGAGGAAACCTTTACAGCCTTTGTTACCTTACTAGCCAGATGTTACTCAAGTGGAAGTCCCCAGTACCTCCTTCACACACACTATGGAGAAGGGTAGTCCTTCATTTTGATTAGGGATCCATTTGGACTTTCCAGATATTCCTGAATGAATGATCATCTATTTTACAGACATTAAATTGTGATGTGACAGGCAGTTGTCCGACCAACAACCATTTTGTTGTGTTTTAATATTTAGTGTTATTTTTATCATCATACACATATTTCCATTTTGTTACTATGTTGTTTTATTCTTTGTCTTGCTCAGAGCACTGATTTGGTTTGCAGTATTTGTCTTGTCTTAGTCTTGCCTTGGTTGTTTTTATTTTACTTCCTACTTACTTTTTTCGTTGTGCCCCTATTGAATCGACCAGATATTATTGTGCTTTCTATCTGCTCAGTTTGGAAAATTTCAATATACAGATTTTGGAAAACAAAAACAGAAAAAAAGGATAGCTAGAGTTAGCATTAAAAGCAAAATTGGACACATTCAGCAACACGTTTGAGCCTCAGTGCAACCCAGACTCAGACGGGGAGTCTGTTGTGCACCAAAATTGGCGACTAGCAGACGAATCAGACGTGCTGTTAGCATTTTTTATTTGTTTGTATTGCTTGTTAGCATGTACCTAGCAGTGGCTGACACAGTGTTAGTTACTGAGCTCAGTACAGCCTATTTTATTGCAACTGTTTGTCACTGGAGATTTCAAAGCTATGTGCTTGATTTTATGTAGCTCCAGCATGTAAGTCCGGCCCGGGCCAAGTGTGGCCCGTAGACAGATTTTAAACAGCCCCTGGCTTGTCTTTCAAATAGGTGTCCTGCAACACATCACTGGTTAATCAAGCAAGATCACTCTGCATTTCTTCCATTCAAGATAGCAGGACTATCATACAGTTTACAGACATGAACAAAGAAGAACCTACGCAGGTGGAACTTGTGTGTCTTCATAAACAGACAGTAAGGGCTGCTGCTTTCAGGAGTGATGGAAAGTTGAATACTTTTTCAGTGGAGGATAAACAGTTGCATTTGTCTCATTTGTTTGATTCTTTTATTAACCTAAATGATGCAAGAAGCAGCTGAACCCCAGGTATTTACACACCGATGTAGCTGAACCAACTAATTACAAATGCAGTCCAAACACGTTTCATGATGCTGACCAAGCACTACAGGTAACTGAATATTGATTCAAATACTTTTCTTGACCAACTATCATTTAATGTAGGATGCCATTTTATTTCACAATTATATTAAAAACTGTATACAGAGTGCTACATGTTTAATGTTTATTTATCCTTTACTGTGCAGTGAATAAAACCAAAACAGACTTAACAGAATTTCCCATCATCAAATAACACACTCTTACTTATTAATATTTTTTAACTCCATCAGCACACTTAAAAAAACCCCCTTTGTTTACCATCTTAGTTCACCCTCATCAACAACACAAAAATCCATAGTCAGTATATTTAAACAGTATGCCATTTACCGTTCCAACAATTAACTGAATAAGTTAACAATCAAGGATTTTTTTTTTAGTTCTAATATGGTCCATCATCATCGCAATACAGAGTCACAAAAGCATTAATGGTAACTTAAATGCCCAAAGTATTATTTTTTTAATCTAATAATAATTTTAAAAGGTACCATTTAGGTCTATTATACTTCAGACTGTCAGACCCTTTGAGATGTGGCTGAACCCTGAGAGAACAAAAGTGTGAGACCCCATTCACACGACAGGAAACCTAGAATTTAACACAAGCATAGATGAAATGGAAAATACAGTTTAAAAACACAATACAGTGAAAAGTGAAGGTTAGATTCCATCGGTGTATATGACACTGACTTACTTAATAAAAAGAAGTAATTCCTTAAACTGATTAAAAGTTCATTTTCTGCAGTTAAGTTATGTTACAGTAACACCTGACCCCTTCTCCTTGATGATTTTTTGTTGTGTGTGTGTAAGCAAAGAGCCCATTCACACATTATAAACCGTACAGTCAGAAACATCATGTGAATATGTGGAGCAGGGGACTGTGATGGTGGAGCACCTCTGTGTGTTCAAATGCAGCATTGCAGGTGAGGAGCACTCTGCCTCTTCGCTTCCCCCCGGTAAAGACAAACAGTACGAGTGAAGGTGTGGAGAAAAGCTGAGGGCGAAGTTGTTGAATACAGCACACGTGTGTAACCACAAGATGTTACACACACAAAACTCGAGAATCAAGATAACAAAAATAAAGGGAACTGGACCATATTCCTTCTTGGTAGGGAATGGAAGCTGATATGTGTTGAACTCAGGTGGCTTTCATCCACCGGAAAGTTTGGCAAAGCTTTTATGTTATCCCTTTTCTTGGAAAGAAAAACGCAAGCGGAAAATTTTAAGACAAAGGCGTTCTCTTTTTTTTTTAAATGCACATTTAGAAATGCACTTATTTACCAAGGCTACAGCCAGCGGGTTAGCTTACATTGAAGACTGGAAACAGGGGGAAACAGCTAGTCGGGCTCTGTCCAAAGGTAACGAGAACCATCAGTTGTCATTTTTACATTTTTATTTCCATACAGATTAAACAAACAAGATATAACATGACAGTAAGTGACTTTAAGAACTCTTTCTTTCTTAGAATTTTGTTACTTTAGAACAGAGGCAGGCAAACCCCATTTCCGGTCTTTATGCTACGCTGCTGGCTCCAGTTTCACAATAAATGGGCTGACATGAGAGTGGTATCTATCCTCTCATGTAACTCTTGGAGAAAGCAATGAGTGTATTTTGCAAAATGTTGAACTATCCCTTTAAGATTACAAGATAAAGCCACTTCATCGTTGGAGGCGACAGTTCACCCTTGCCAAAACCATTATATTGTGGGGTGCAATTACATTTAAGGCGTTTTAAAATCTTCTAATCATTTAAGTCTATGAGGAATACAAGAGTCTAAGCAGGTGGGATTAAAAGCGTATGCTATTGCCAAGCTCCCCAAACTGAGTGAAAGTCTGCACCTAGGTTTTTACACTTAAGTCAACAAATAAAATAAACATTTTCAAGCTTAACATAATAGACGTTCAATTTTGTGTGCAAAGGTTTCCAAGACCCCATATCCAGTGCACCGTGCAAGATCAGACCATGTTGGTTTGAGTGTTGGGGCTGCGACTCTGCAGGTCCTGTACCTGGTCAAGAACCCAGCTGATGTTTGGTCTCTCCTGGGGATTTGACACCATTATGGAGCTCAGCAGCATCTGCAGGCCCTCCGAGTAACTGGTCACAAGACAAACAGACATCAAATTAAGGCAACTTCAATTTGATCCATGTTTATACT
Source organism: Cephalopholis sonnerati (assembly GCA_019142605.1). NCBI lineage: Eukaryota > Metazoa > Chordata > Actinopteri > Perciformes > Serranidae > Cephalopholis > Cephalopholis sonnerati. The sequence goes on along the minus strand of JAGQAX010000001.1, from coordinate 32,555,777 downwards.
TTTAAACTTTAGCACAAGCGTGCATCACGAACATCAATCACATGATCATTATGAAGTCTGTTTACTTTGCACAAAATGGCACAACAGGAAGTCAGGTTTCTAGGGCAGAGCTAAATTTATACACAACAAAAACAACCTAACTTAAAAAAATAATTCAACTTGTGTATTCACGTTGCATTTTTGTTCATTTAGAAATTAAACCACATTCACTTGTAGTAGTTTTAGTAGTAGTATTCTGTTCAATTTTCTTTAAATGTCATTCTTATTTATGCACTTACTTTATCTTATTTTATTTTATGTCTATTTTAATACCACCGTGATATGTGAATGAGGGGAAGAGCGGTCATTGTTCTTTGTTTTTATGTTTTTTATGCCTGTGATTTTAAGTCAGACTGCTGTTAACTTAGCTGCAGACTATCAATGGCTATTACTAAATGCAAGAAAATCTTTATTGAGTTCATTTTGTGGGTGCTAGTATACACTATGTCCTTGACATCTGTTACAACCTCTAACAGTTACTTTTGCTTACCGTCTCAATTGAAAAAATGGTGGGATCATTACTAACACTATCCAGGGCAGCAATAGAAACTAACACATTGACAGGAAACTTTATTCAAGCTACACTGTAAGATTATTTTGTAGTTTGACGACTGACCTGCAAGACTGTGGGATGGTCACTGGATTCTGGACAGCCAGGGCAACACTGTCCCCCTTCTGAAATACCATGTCATACGGCCCTTCTAACATCATCATGCAGTAAAGCACACAGCCAAGTGACTGGAGGAGAATGGGAGATGTCAAAGACAAGAAAAAGAAGTAGTCAGTGATTGATCCACAGTAACATTAGTGACTGGTTGATCAAGTGATGTCACAATGAGCACAACACACAAAAGATAAAGAAAACAAGGCTTTACCCAGATGTCAGTGCGCTCATCTATAATGCAGTGGCTCTCTACATTGAAGAGTTCAGGAGCCCTGTAGGAAATGGTGCACCGCTGCGCTGCCCAGTCCTGTATGGTCATGGCTTCTCTGGTTCCTCTAACCTGAAATAGTTTCATTAAATTCATCACATGTAGAGAACCTGATGTCCATAGGACAAGACTTTAACAACATACTCAGGTGAAAATAAAAAGCAGTTGTATAGGATGTTATGTACTTACTCTATGGCAACACTTGAAACTCTGCCTATTGTAATTATTTTAGATGTGTAGAGGGAAAAACCAAAACAGCAGAATGCCAAATGTCCCATAGTTTCAAGGGGCACAGTCACAGTCATCTTTAAGCTCCAACACAGCAAATGTGATAAAATAAACTTGCCTAAATAACATGTAAAAGATCATGACAAACTTATAGAAGCTCTGTGCACTGAGATGAGTCAGAGCAACACGTTTGGAAGCATTCAAGAAACATGAGAAACTTCCCCACAGAAAACAGTGGAATTTATGGTGGTTGTGATAAACTCCAAGTAACATTAACTTGTGCATCTGCTTGTTACATCTATATGCACTGGTAAAACAGAAGTGACAATATCCAGTAGCTGTTATTTTTAAGGATGTGAAGCATGATATTTTAACTCTGTTCATTAGCATTAAAAATGTTACTCTGCCATCTAGTGGTGAAAATCTGAACCTTCCTTCTGTAACAATGTCAGGTATTGGGAGTATTCACTCTAATGATATTATCTGCACAGGTACTTGATGGGTTGCAACTAGGGTTGGGGGATACGACGGTATATATACCATGTGAGGGTAGAAATGTGTCAACCAGAAGAGAGGCAATACTATTTCTACCGTGGGAGCTATTCAGAGCAGGCTATGTATCAAATATGGGCTGGATTCTTGCATGATCTTGCATGCATGGGCTCATGGCTGTCCCACGCTCTAGCCTTCAGCTCAGGGGTGATCGTGTCTTTGCTGTGTCTGCCCCCTCCCAAACACCCACCATTAACTCGTTAAAGTCCAGGCTCAAAACCTACTTTTATCCATTAGCATGTGGGTCCCCCGGATGTGGTCTTCCCTGACGCGTGCCTGTGTGTGTTGTGCCTCTAAATGTGTGAGCTGTGTACCTGACAGTTATGTCGCCTTTTATGTGTGCGATTTTTAGCATTTTGTTCCTTTTGTACAGCCCTTTGGTCAACGTGAGTCGTTTTTTAATGTGCTTTATAAATAAATTTGAGTTGAGTTTGAGTTGATTTGTTCTTGAGATTGTTGCGTGATCTCGCAAATCAAATTGCCTCACAAAATCACATGATTTGGGCTGACATGGAGGAAGAGAGTGAAGTTGTAAATACACTTGAACCTGTTGTTCTCAAGAACCTTAAAGCTTTCATTAAAGAATTTTAGTTTTACTGTTTTTAGTCTTTTGTTTTTAACTCAAGTGTTGTCTCCTGAGGGAGTTGGGGTTTTTTTTGTTTGTTTTTTTGCATGCAAGTTCCAAATAAGAGACAAAAATAATCAAATGCAATCGAGCATACTATGACTATTTTAAAATACTTGATTGAAATAACATATATAGACATAAAAAATGTGGGTCTTATCACCCACAGAGTTGCAACTAAATGTTTTGTGTCCTTACCTCAATCCTGGCACGGTTCATAGAGCCAAGGTCCATCAGAAGAGGCCTGTCATCCTCATCCAGAAGCACATTTGTGGGCTTTAGGTCTCTGTTGAATTGACACATAACATTCAGTGCACATAGTGTTCAGAAGTCTGCAATTGGGTTAGTATAAAAAAACCCACACAAAAGCTATCACTTTGAAAAGTGTGTAAATGATAATACAACTATTAAAAGGATGGTAGTACCAAGTACCCATTTTTTTGCACATTCCACTTACATTTTCTTTTACCCAAAACCATAAAATGGAACAAACTGAATGTAATTCTGCATTATGGTTCACAAAAATTGTAATCATTTAAAAGTTTATCAATAGTTTAGTCCTGACACATCTGTTTCTGCTTTTTGATCATAGCGTAGGATGTGCAAATGCCCAGAAATTTGACAGGACTCCAGACAGACACTAGTGTGGCACTCCAAGCCAGCACAAGACTCTTTACATTGATCCTGTGCATGTTGTATGTGTGTGTGTGTAGACGTATTACCTGTGTGCATAGCCTTTTTCATGAATAGCCTTGAGTCCAGAGCAGATGCCACGGAAGATTTGCAATATCTGTTTTTCAGGCATTAAGCTCCCCTTGTCTCTTAGCTTCTCCAGAACAGACCACAGGCTGCCTTTCTGTTCACACAAACACAGCAAATTCTCACAATCAGATCATTTCTCTCAGGGTTAATCTGGTCATACTAACTGCCGCACCAACTTACTCTAATATAAGGCAGAAGTAACCAGGCTTCGGTCTTGCCTCCACGATCAACAAAGGTGTGTGCAACCAGGCTCAAGACATTGGGGTGATTAAACATCTGATGCATCTCCACCTCTGTCTGAGCCTCCTGTCGGCCTTCGCGATCATGGCATAGGATCCTCTTCAGGGCGTAGAAGCGCCCATCCTTTGCCCCCTCTACCAGATCAACATAACTGAACCCCCTGAAGAGAGGACACAGAGAGAGATTAAAGACTTTAAAGAATAAGGCTGTGATGATATTCCAGATTTCTGATACTGTCAACAAGTCCCACAAAAAAGACCAAAATCAACAATGTATTTGTAAGTCTCTCAATACTTTCTGACCTCTCCTTGCTGGCCTATGACTCTAAGACACAAACCCATTTGTTTAACTGACGACATCAATCTTTGAAAAGATGTCACAGATACAAAGTTATAAGGTTTTTCAAAGGGTATGCTCCCCATAGCAGCCAGGGACTACACCTTTTAGATATGCTTGCACAGACGAATAAACAGTGCATTTTGTGGGGACTGTTTTCACATGAGGTTTGGTGTGCTAGTTTGTATTTACTACTGAAGGACAATATACGTAGGATTTACTCAAAGTAACACACACCGATCAGCCAAAACATTAAAACCATTGGTGGGTGAAGTGCATAACACTGGTCGTCTTGTAACAGTGCAATGTTCTGCTGGGAAAGCTTTGATCCTGGCACTCATGTGAATGATATTTGGCGTGCTCCACCCACCCGAACACCGTTGCAGACAAAATAAACCCCCTCATGGCATCGGTACTGGTCGATGGCAGTGGCCCCCCAGCAAGACAATGCACCATGCCACATCACAAAAACTGCTCAGGCATGACCCTGACGAACGGGACAAAGAGCTCAAGGTGTTTACCTGACCTCCAAATACCCCCGATCCCAACCTGATTGAACATTTGAGGGACGTGCTGGTACCCCCAATCCACGGTGGGTGCCCCTTGGACCGGACTTCGCTCTGACCTGTTAAGGCATGAACACAGGACCTCTGGAGTGTGCCTCTTGGTGTCTGGCACCAGGGCGTTACTTTCAGATCTTCTGAGTCCTGTGAGTTGTGAGCTGGGGTACCAGCATGTCCCACAGATGTTTGATCAGATAGAGATCTGGGTAATTTGGGTGGAGCGTGTCAGGTGGCATCCACATGACTGTCAGTGCCCAAGGTTTCCAAACAGAACATTGCATTGTAACAAGATGATCAATGTTGTTCCCTTCACCTGTCAGTGGTTTTAATGTTCTGTCTGATCAGTGTACACTACCCGCGTTGATGCCGATGAAGGAAGATGTTACCTGCAGCAACAGTGAGGCTGAGCACTGTGGTTTTTGGACAGCAATCATAGCAATATGCTAAATGAGACTTTGGCTTGAATTGATTTTCATCTTTTTAAGGGATTTGTGACAGGCAAATATTAAGTACCACTACACCTTACCTTAAAGGTAAAGTTAAGTGGCGTTTAAAACAAACAATGTCAACACATTTTCTTACCCTTCGTCTAGTTTCTGGACAAAGTAATATTTTTTGTTATCAATGGCGACGGAGCCACGGGAGCAAATGCAAAGGGTCTGCCCCATCCTGACTGGTACATTGTTTAACGCCAATCTTTTAAGGGCCTGAGAGAAATATGACAAAGAAAGTTATTAAAGAGACACAGACAGAGAAATACATAAAATAATGCGACGTCAGCTAAAACAATTATTACTGAAAGCAAACTGCGAGACATCCTTCGAGGACATTGTAGAGAAACATATGGTAAGACAGCTAACTGACAAAGTGTCAACAAACGTTTACTGTTAGCTAACACAGCACATCGACATCTAACGTCAGCTTAGCAACTTCAAGGCTAACAAACAAAATGCGACGCTAACGTAGATTTTACACGTTAGCCACAACCGCAGCCTAATTTTAGTTGAATACTGACACAATAAACAGCTTAACATCACAGACCTAAGCTACAATCGGTAGCTTTACACCTTTATTCTTACCAGCTAGCTGTCTGTTTACCAAATTAGCTTACTGTCATAGTTCTCCATCTTCCTCTTCTTCTTGTGTTTATGCGACGGTTAGCAACAAGCGTATAAAGTGCAACAGCGCCACCCTCGGCCTCTGAGTGTACTTCAGAGATTAAATCCCAACCATTAATCCTGTGTCTGATAAAATCACAAATGTCCCATATACAATCAAAGATAATTACACCGCTTAGTCCACTTGACAGGTTCATTAATGTCTTTATAAATCCTTCCTGTGGTCTTCTTTCACACATTGCCTTTCCTGTTCATACTTACTACAATCAACAGAGTCATCAACCAATGCTCACATAAACCAGTTGGACACTTACCATAAACCTTCAATTAATAGCCTGGGCTATTATTTGCTTAAATCACTGAACTCAACAGGTGCTGTATTAGGGACAGGCTTTTAAAACCTTTTACACACAACTACTGCTCAGTAAAGATGGAAAATATGATCAGATCGTTTATTTGAACCAGTATAAATATTACTTGTATAAAAATTAGGCTTTGAATTCACATATTAATTATGTGTTATATTATGACACCTGTGTCACAGCACCCCAGGATTACAGCACCCAGCAGGTATGGCCACAGCATAAAGTCAACAGTGATGGCTGTTGTTTTCAGGAGCAGTATAAAGTTAAACAGGCCTACATTTTCACTGACAGGTCAAACAGTTGCATTTGTTACATTTGTTTGTGGTTTCCCTTTTTCTTAAATAACCCATTTAATGTGAGAAGCAGCTGACCTCCAGGTTCTACCCCATTACCTGATCTGGCCCCTATTGAAAAAAAGTCTTGCTTATATTAAAAAGTTTCTGGAAATATTAAAACTGCACAGAAATCTTCCACTTATTTTATGGCTTCACTGCTCTTGCCACTGACAATTACACTGCTTTATTTCCTTGACCTCTGATTTGCCTAACAGGACTTGTTAATTTCCCTTAGACCTACATGTGCAGGACCCCCTGATACACAGAACCGATGAATAAGTCTGTACCATAACCTACTTGTAACACTTGACAGCCAGACACTTATTCCAGAGTCGATTTCCTGTTAATTTGGTGTACGCGTTATTCCAATAACTTTTATTTTTGGAGCTGAAAATCAGCCCTAAACTGTCTAATTTTCTCACTCTTTAACCCATTAGTATACATTTGTACATACTTACAGAAAGAGATCTGCCAATATTGATAATTTCAGAAATATAATAACAATAATAATGATAATAATAATCTTCTTCTTCTTCTTCTTCTTCTTCTTCTTCTTCTTCTTCTTCTTCTCTTATAAACAGGTGTGTACGGAGCTTGTTTGGCACACAGCGCCTGAAGAAGACTAGCGGCACGAGCTGGCAGGTTTCAGAGGAGAAATCATGGCGGATTACGGGCACATCAGAAGGGGTGGCACCGACGACGGAGGTGATATTTGTGCTGTTTTAACGTCTAAAATGTCGTTAAAAAAATAAACAGTATGTAGTCATAGCCCGATTTGCTACCTATCCATTAACACCGACCCCGGCTAATGTTACACAGAGGCACGTTCGTAAAACTTCACTGAGCTAACTTAATGTTAGCCACGTATCATTGGCTAGCTAATGCTAATGCTAATGCGAAGAAGCAGTTTACGTTGTATGAACGTTTCCTATTTGGCTATGGAAATGGGGCAGGCTGTAAATACTTGGCTAAAATTACTGCTAAAGCAAACGTCAGTTAGTTTCTAACGCAAAGATTTGCCTGTAGCAGACATGTCTCTTGTTAGCTTGCTAACTTGGCGTTAGCCTAGCTAGTGTGCAAATAGCTAACTTTAACTAGGTAGTGCAGGTTAACACTATGTAAATAGACTGTCTGCGTACAGTACCTATTCATGACTGAACTTAAACCCTGATAACGTAGGTGGTTTCTGCACACAGTCCCCAGTTGGACTTTTTAAGCAGTAAGTTAAATGGTAGTAAGAGTCCAGATTGTATTTGGTTAACTTAAGTTATGGCTAGAAACGTAACGTTAGCCACACAGGTAAAGGTGATAGCTTTTATTATTATTATTCTCCAGTTCCCAGGAAACAGTTGTTCACCTTGGTGAGTTGTCTTGCCTCAAGCAGGGCCGCAGGAGGAGGAAGGCAGAGTGAAAACTAAGCCTGTCTCTTGTAGCAATGTGGGAGGAGAGGGGACCGCAGTCAAACGCACATCCCAGCATCTCACACCTGAAGACGAGGACGAGTCCTCAGCGGATCCACCAGCACCCCGCAAAGTCTCCAAGATAGGCTTTAGCATGAGCGGTCAGATGGGGAAGAAGTCCAACCCCATATCTATCAAACTTGGAGCAACAGTGAGTGTGTAGCAATGTACAATGATAGCTTGAACACAGACTGTTTAAATGTCACTGCTTGTGGTGTTTGAACAATTAGTTATTGATGATGTAATCAATTCATAAATCCTTTAAGTTAAAGCTGCACATCCTCACATTTAAGGGCTTTAACCAGCGTCTCCTTTGCCCTTAATGCATGGTGTGAAGAAGTGTGATACTTTTCCATTTCCTTAAATCTCTTATCTGCAATCTCTTCTAGAAACCCAAAGAGCCTGCACCAATAGTTCCTCCGAAAAAGGCAGGGCTGGCGTCCGTTTTTAACGAAGAAGATGACGTAAGTATTTGTCAGCTCAATGATATCGTAATAGTAAAAATCCCTTAACAACAAATATGAAGAGGCTGACTTAACCTTAATTTTTTCCATGCAGAGTGAACCTGAGGAGATGCCTCCAGAAGCAAAGATGAGGATGAAGAACATTGGCAGGTATGTACACAAATATATATGATGTAATTTATAATTGATTGCTCAGCTCCTGCCTCTACCAAAACATTCTGCTTTTGACTCTTTCAAATCAAAGTGTACATTTGGTTATTTGTGTAATGACTAATGTGCTGTCTTTTTAGGGAGACGCCGACATCTGCGGGACCCAATTCCTTCAACAAGGGCAAGCAGGGTTTCTCTGATCATCAAAAACTTTGGGAGAGGAAGATGAAGGCCCAAGCAGACAAACTGTAAATCACTACCACAGTTTTTGTCACTAATGGATAATTTTACACAGTTCAAACCATGTCAGAGATATCTATCAAGGCTCAAATGATTCCTCACTGCAGCCTTGGTTTTTACAACTTCTCTGCTTTGTAAACATAAATTGAAGAATACTTTAAGCCTAACATGATACTCCGTGACTAAAATCACGTTTAAGTTTCTGACCACTACCGGCTGATGCTAACTAAGAGGAGAGGTACCAGTGTGTCAACACTCTGTGATGAGAGGTGCATAGTGGGGTGATGGAGATATGGGACAAACAAATTAGCCAGAATATTGTTTAAACTGTGTAAATTCTGCAACAGTTGTTTGTGCTGGCTAATGAGCAAATCTAGCGACTTAGAGCCCTCATGCCCCTTTTGTGACATACTTGTTCCTATCTGAAGCTGGTTGGGTTTTGTCCTGAGCAAGCTCTTAGTGTCGCTTGTCAAATCTTTGTGTAAAAATGTACATAGAATTGTGATGTTTTATTTTTTAAATCCACAAATTGGAGTGTGTTTGATTGTTATGTTACTGTGCATGCATGAATGTGTGTGTGTGTGTGTGACTAGATGTATGGATGGGTTGTTTTTCTTTTTTCATGTAGTTTCTCAACATCAATGTACAACCCTTTGTTTTCAACAGCCGTGCCACCTCACAGGTGGTTTATTTTGTTTTATGTTAGTTTGAGGTTTGTGCCAGTAGTTCTGGTTTTGCTTTGTAATTCTGTTTGCTTCACTGAAACTGACAAAAAATGGGGCTGTGATCTTCTTTATGTTCACAGTGGAAGGACTGCTCATGCGTTTTAATTTGACACCTGTGTGAAGACAGTGGTCACATGTATACCAGGGTGCTGGTAACACTCATATAAAATAATCTCCAAGGGGTTAAAATACAGGTTGGCAATGACTAGGTACTCTATGACCTATTTTTATCACCACTTTTACATCAGGAAACCCCACACTGCAGAAATGTCTGTCAATTTCGGATAAATGTGGTACCTCAGTGACTCCCCCGTGCCTGACACTGTTTGGAAACTCCCATTTCATCAGACGTATAAACTCAAGAGTTTTTGTGGGTTGCCTGACCGTTGTGTTTTCCCAAATGAATCATAGTAATATCCACTGCTACGACATGTTTCATCAGACAAGTCTCCCACATATTTTAAGTCTGCCAAATAAAGCTTTTGGATGATTTGTATTGTGTCAAATGTTTATTGCTGACATGTCTGCTGATGAACCACACCTCTGCACAAGTTTGCTGCGCTTAAACTGATATACAAACAGCCACATAAAAGCAAATTGTAATTTTTAATTGTTAATAACACATCTTTTTGGGAATATTTTGTTTATCAATGAACAAGTAGAAATCCTTTATCTGATACAATCATAATTCTTGTAGAGTGAATAGATGTTTCATTATTTTGCACTGTTTTAACAAACAGTTTAATTTTTATACAGATGGGAGTTCAACATCAGAGCACACATTATGCTGGGCCCTGAGTGTGGCAAAAAGTGTGACTCACTTTTCTCCATACAGTTAAAAATGAGACTTAATTTGGCATCACTACCATCATGGAAATCACCTTGACACACTTGTTCATTCACCTCTTACACTCGCCTGCAACAGCTTCAGTGTGCAGAATGCAGTAATCCAAGCTGTATGGTAAAATAAATAAGCTGAAACAAACAGACCAAAGGCCAGCAGCACTCGTGTCGTTCTTCATATATTTAATAAGCACTGGCGTAACACAGACCGGTTTCGACAACAGTCTTCCTCAGTGAAATAAAATAAATAAGCTGTACATATAATTTAGGAAACAGTCCAATTATTGGTCCTGCGTGAGTGAAACCAGCTTCACTCTCTGATCGGGCATGGCCTTCCTCAAAGACCTCCAGAAATTGCTGGTGGCTCCGGCCGGTTTGCCTGTGGTCCAATCCAGACTGGGAAGAACCCTCAAGGCCTTTTGGACCAGTGTCGGCAGCGGGGGTTCTGGTTGGGTGAGGGAGGCTGAGGATCTACTGGTCCATATTAGGAGGAGTTTGAGGGGAGCGTTTTGCAGCAAAGCCTAAAGACAAAGGCCAAGAAGCAAATCAGTAATGAATTGTGTTTTTCTGAGTGAACTGTAAAGATTTTGGTTTAAAAAAAAAACATCTAAAATGTATTTGTCATCAAAGAAAACCATAGACAGATTTTCCTAACATTCAAATACCTACTGGTTTCAGTTCATGTCAGTTAATTGATGAAATGAAACCAATGCGGTTATGTGAGAAGTTCATTCAGGATTTACATCGCTGGGGACTCAAGCCAAGAAGACAATAAACAAAATGGAAAAAAATGTGACTGGCAGGAAAGGAGAACAATAATCGGAAAGGTTTAAGTATTGTCAGGGAAGTGGTTGGCAGTAAAGCAAATGCTAACTGGAAAACTTCTGTTTGTTTGTTTTAACCTGGACCCTTTGAAATAGATTTAGTGTTGAGGGAGAGTGCTGCAGCCACAGTGGCAGAACAGTTTGCAGTGTAACCCCCAGTGTAGGTGTGCACCATCAATTTACTTTCATTTAAAGTGCTTGTAGTTGCTACTGACAGGTGTGTGTGACAACATTACAGAGAGGATCCTACAGAGAATTTTTTTTTTCTTTATCTTTGGCTTGATCCCGTCTGTTTGTTTTTGTGTGTAACCAAGTCTTGTTCTGAAATCTTGAAAGATGTGACTTGTTGGAAACATTAGTGAGAGTTGGAGAGAGAGGTGCCAAGAAGAGTTTGTTGTGCACAGAAAGCGTAGCGTTGTATCTGAAAGATTATTAATGTCATGGCTGAATGTATAGCTGATTTTGACAATGCGAAAACACACTGACGGACTGTATCAGCAAGTGGCGAGGGAAAATTTTACATTTCTCTGTAGGGTCTTTTCTGTACTGATGTCAGGCACTTAACATAATCTGAGCCTGTCAGTGGCAAAAACAAGAACTTTTAGTGGATGTAAATTGATGGTGCACACTGCAGCAGCTTGGTCTCTTTCAATACTGTACCAGTTTCAGAAATTGCCTCCATTAAACACCTAGACACAAAGGCATGGGAAAAATAAGGTCCGAGATAAAATAAAAATACCAAAAATTCTCTTTAATAATTTGGCTAAACATTTAAATCCTTAAATACTGTTTGTTTTGCTAAGGACGTTAAGACAGGCAGGGTATCTGAAGGTCTTTAAAAGACTTTATACAGTTTTCTGGAACATTTGTGACTTCAAGTTTCACATATCAGGTCTTTCAGAAACATTTCCCAGTAGTAATGTGACTTGGAAGTCAGAAGTTGTAGTCTTTAGCTCTTGTTCTAACGTCTGCCTACCTGGACTCCTGACTCCAGCTCAAACACAGCATTGCTGTTGGAGAGGTAGTCAGCTGACAGGAGACAGATGAGCATTTGGCTTCTCTGTATCGCAAGGACCACATCGTTTGTGTATGCTGCAATACAAAGTGGAAACCATTAGGAACAATTTCAGTCAACACATGCACACACACACACACATACACAGCTGATCCTCTGACCTCCCCCGGGAAGCATGTCCCTCTCTGGCAGACAGAGGCGATAGCCCCACTGGTCCTCTAACACTGTGGGCAGCAGCACTTCTAGCGGCCTCTGGCTGGCTTTACCCTCCTCGGTGTTCAGCAGGTCCATGCTGGATAAACATGCTGCCATTAAAAGCAATTGTTAAGTTACTTAAGCGGTGCAGTTCCCTGAGAATTAAATCAGCTGAACATTCTTCTCTACCTTCCTCATCAGCGTCAGGTCCTTTCTGGTAAGAAAAGGTCAAGACTCCCTCCACCGGTTTTGAGGGAGGGCTCCACACATACGACAGAAACACATCAAACCCTTTCTCATCTGATTGGTGGTGTTGGGGAATGCGAAAGACAATTTTGAAAGCAAAATATTAGACATCGAAACTTAGATTATATATGCAGCTGTAGTAACACTTTGATCAAGGCATAAGATTAGTGAGTGATGAGACTGTCATCTCGGTTAAATGCAGTATCATAGTGTCCTAACTACCTACATTTTTCAAATATGTGCACTGGAGTAAGACTATTTAAACGTACTAATATTTCAGTTACTTTATTACTGCAATGCTTTGTATGGTTAAGAAAATATGAAAACAGATGGTATCATCATTTTGTGGTAGAGCTTTATCTAGAAGTTAATCCACATCCTGTGAGGGGAAGCAACGGGTGCGGTCAGGATGCCAGAGTATGCATGCAGTCTAAGGTTGCCTTTGGTGTTTCACTCTATATTGTGTGTAAAGGCATATGTATTCTGACCTCTATCATGTTTTCCATGTTGGAAGTGGGATCTGTAGATAAGCTGTACTTCAAGCCACTTCACATGCAAAACGATTCCCAGTCCAGCTACCAGAAACAGGGAGACAATGGAACACCAAACCAGTGGCAGCAATTTTTCTGAAACCCAGTGAAATAAAATGCACATTAGACTGTCTTATGTTTTAAAATCAGCAATAAATGACTTTGGGGCAGCATAAATGGGCTGTAATTTTACCACCTTAAAAAGCTGATATGGTGAACTTATTCTTAAGCTGTGACTTGGTTACACATCCAACAGAAACAGAGCAACATAGCATTCATTTAGAGTCCTGTTTGAGTTGACACTGATGACTACAAGTCCAGTATTCACTCTCCTTTTAATTCTACTTTTGACTCCATGTCCACCACTTTCCTCATAGCTAGTTTCCAGCTTTGCCTGTCTACTGTTTGTTGTTAGTTAGCTATTGTACAGTCAGTTTTTGAGCTTTTAGTCTGAAAACAATGCTGATGAAAGCAGTGAGAGTGAACCAGTAGTGCTAAATTGCGGGACATGAACCCAAAACAACTGACCCCTCGCTAAGTCCCGCACCCGGACGCAGACTGGCCAATCAAAGCATAGCATCAGGCCAGCTCAGACCAGGGTCCGACAACAACACAGCTGTGCTCCATTGACTCTAATGCAATCGTTTCAGATTTCCTTCATTTTCAGGCTGGTTTTGTGGATTTGGAGCTAAATGTTGTGCCTGGGGCACGTCATGTATTAATGATACTCGTTACCTGGAGAGGCTGGAAAAAGATATACGTTTCTTCCCTGTTCCAAAACCAAAATCAAACCCTGAAAAGTGTAGGGTTAGCTAGCTAGCTACTGAAGATATAGCCTACTGAATGTATACACATGCTGCTTTTGCTTTGTAATGATTATAACAGTGAAACAAAGACCGACCCTGCTGTACAGGAACCAGTGAAGGGAAGCAGGGGAACTTTGCTGATATTGAACCAGCTGTGTGTCATCGCATTGTGCGCTGATGAATGTTGTTTGACTTCTCTTAGAGATCCCTGCCCGTCCAATTGTGGAGGTCTGGGTGCCAAACACCGTCCATCTGCACACACTGTGATGCCGCACAGCTGGTTCAATATTAGTGAAGTTTCCCTTTATATTCATTGTCTTCTGTGTCGATCAGCAGTGATGTGGTGGTTCACTTTTACACTGTGATCTGTAGCCTATAGTTGGGCTTTAGCGTCTAACTATCTTTGTCTTTTTAACCTGTTGTTGCTGCTGAGTCAGTTTGACATCCTGGATATATCCTTCAAACACAGACTGTAGACCCCTCTGTCTGCTTCTCTCTGGAGTCACTGTTTCATTTTTCCAAAAATATGATAATATTTCTTCAGTTAGTTACAGTGTGGGCTCCATGCTTACTCCAACAGCTTATCCGAGCATCACAAAAGGGCGGGGCTTAGTAAAAGGTCAAGTTCCTGAGACACTGATGCGCTCTTGAAAATGGCTACAGTAATATATTGCCTTATGGATGTGTTACCACTAAGTTCACTGGATTGGTTACATTTTTGACCTATTGGATGGAACATTTTTTAGTTTGAGCAATGACGTTTATTTGAGCTGGAACATGACAAATGTTATGACAAAATATATTATGAACACAACAAAGACATGAAGGTGACAATATGAACAACGGTACCTTTAATTTTCTCCTCGAGCTTGATAGTGATGCTGATGTTTCCGACAGCATTGCTGGCAACGCAGGTGTATGTGTTGTTCAAGTGTTCTCGTTCCACCACATTTATGATGGCTCTTCCTGTGACTTCAATTTCATATCTTTTGTTTTCCTGTCTGAATAGGGGAAAGAATTTCAGCTCCCTTGCATCCTAATGAACACTTATCATGCAAGCCAAGGTGAATAATCATGTTTATAATTTTACAAAATCTAACAAGGAAATGTTGGTGCTGCATAATAAAAGACCTGATAAGAGCAAACAGTGACAATTGGACTGCAGTGACTCACTCTTGCTTCTCCATGGGCAGTAGAGTCATATTCTCCATGTTGCCACCATAATTCATGTACCACAGCACCTCCCGCGAAAATGCCCTCTCAAAAGGAAAATATACAATACACACAAGAGTATGTCTCTGACCTACAACAAAAACAAAAATATGGCCATTATAACAGAACCTTTAGGATGTTTGGTAAAAGTGTTGACCTCTTGTGACAACCGTCTAAAACATCTGAACAAGCTGTTAACTCTGATAGCCACGGGATTAGCACATCTGGACACACATACCGAGCTCCACTGCCTCTGTCCTGTTGCCACTGGGAATCCTGGGAGGGTCACTTGGTGGGTCAGCTATATGGGTATGGGGGAAAAAAAAGGTCATACAGTTCTGTGAATGTTTGAATCTGTCTACTGTACTGTGTGTCTGAGAAACAGACATTCTGTATAAGTCAGATCTGAGCTCTACTTTGACACACGCCAACATCCACTTTATATGATGAGAAGAATCAAGACAGCCATCGAAACAGCCTGGCAAGTTCAGTATGAAAGATTTGAAACATCTAAATGAAAATAAGTCAAAGAAATACAGTGAAATACAACACACATTTTATGTGTGTGTTTACGGAATCGTAATTAAATAAAAAAACATAAAAGGAGTGAGAAGGCCAACAGCTCAGTTAGGCTGCACCTGGGGACAGCAGAGCTTCGAGATAAATGCTAATGTCATGCTAACATTAACAATGCTAGCATGCTGATGCTAAGACAGTATAAAGTTTACTATATTCAGTATCTTAGTTTAGCATTTTAGCATGCTAGCATGAGGACTGCCCATTGTTCGGAAACTTCTGAAACCCCAATAGTCTGAAGAATGTCCCACTGGACTGAAAGCCCATTTGTGTGACAGCCTGTTATCCCCAAAACAAAGGTCCATTGACCCTGAGGATCATTGCTCTGAAAAAATACACTCCGACATTGATCATCAAACCTTCCCAGGTGCCATTTTTTTCCCCCCTGGCATGCTCTGCCCTACTCTGCGTCTGATTGGATACTTGTTGCTTTTGCTGGATGCTTTGGTTTGGTTTATGCTTGAGGATTGAGACTGGTATCAGGGTTAGGATAAGAATATCAGCATGAGCTAATTAGAGTAATAGAAGGGCCGACTGTCTACGGGTCATGATTCATTCTACAATAGGATGCTGTGTAAAACCTCAATAAAAACAGAATGCAGTTATTTGCAAACCATTTTTGACCTGCATTCAACAGAAGACAATCCAAAGATGAGATACTGAATATTCAGACTAATAAACTATATCGTTTTTGTAAATCTACACTTCCTTAATGCCTGCAACACATTCCAAAGAAGTAGGGACATAATCTGTTAATTGGTAGCAGATTTCGGTGTCATTTTGGGGTATGAAAGGGGCATCCTCGAAAGGCTCAGCTGTTTATAAGCAAGGATGGTCGTTTTGTGAAAAACTGCATGGGCAAACAGTCAAACAGTTCAATAAAAACGTTTTTCAACACACAATTGCGAAGACTTTAATGATTTAAATATCTACAATCCAGAATATCATCAAAAGATTCAGAGGATGTGGAGAAATCCCTGCACATAATCCCTGCAAGCCTGAAAACCTCCTTGTAAATACAAGGAGAATGTTTCAATGGACCTTTGGAGCAGTAGGCTCTGGATAATGGGCTGTCGGAAATAGGCTTTTGGTCCAATGGGACATTTGGGATTTCAGAATAATGGGCCGTTGGAACAATGGTATGACACCCCAAACATTTCCTAATCAGGACTAATCACAAAGTACAGCTGAGGCTGATAAGTTTGCAGGTATTTGCTTATAAACCAATGGGGGATTAACTGCAATTTTGACCTGAGATCAAAAGTTAAAAAGAAAGTTAAATGATCACCAAAGTATATGGTTGTATATATTTGTTGTTTTTTTCCTACTATGCTGTTTAGGAAAGCAGCACTTTCTTTTGTAAAAGTGGTTACAAATGGTGGTAATGTTAAGGGAGACAGCCTAGTGATGAAAACTGTGTGCAAGGTCGCTAAAGAAGAACTTCTCTTGTGATACCATTTGATATGTCTTTTAGTAGTCCTTCCTCTCAGGAAATACCTGATTTGAAGGGTTTGCCTCCATAACCTGCTTTGCTGCACAGTTTAGAAATTCAATTTTATTTATAAAGCCCAATATCACAAATCACAGTTTTCCTCAGAGGGCTTTACAGCATACAACACCCCTCTGTCCTTGGACCCTCACAGTGGATAAGGAAAAACTCCCCCCAAAAACTTTAGCTAGGAAAAACAAATGGTAGAAACCACTGGAAGAGCAACTCCCTCTTCCAGGATGAGCAAACATGTAGTAGATTTTGTGTGAACAGAACGGATCAACATAACACATTTACGGTGACCACACAGCTAGATAACCACCTGCTGTGCAGACAGCCTTGTGGTTCTTTGGTTTAGATATGATAGATATGAAACAGTTTCGATGTAGAGTGTTACGAGTTTTCTCACAGTGAAGAATATGTGAGATTATGATTATGTGAACATGTGAAAAAACATTTCTCAGAGGTACGTGGTATTTTGAATTTCTCTGCAAAAGCTTATTTCTTTGGGGTTTTTTGTTCTCTGTAATGCTGCACCACCGTGCCACCAACCATGTTTGAAATGAAAATTCAAATGGTGGATTATACTCTATTATAGGGTATGCTGTAGGTTGAGGTGTAGACATCCCTGATTGTATTTATATATTTCCTGCAAGCATTACTTTGATGAATAAAAATAGTTTTGCCTTGAATTCCAAGGAAAGTTCAAGTGTGTTTAAAAGGTTTAAATACTGGTGAAATAACAAACATAGGAATCTTCTTCTTACCATAATAATACACGCATCTTTTTTCTTGGTCTATAGCTAGCTAACTGGAGGCTAAATAAAATATGCCAAGGTTTTTTGCTTTATTTGTGATGCATTTGCAAAGAAAAATGACAAGCCACAACTTAACTGTGCATGTGCACTCATGCATGTGTGTCATAGATGTGCTCCGGTACTTAAACAAATAGCACCACACAGCCTCACACAGGGTGCAGAATAAATGTTCAATTCCCTTTTTTCTCTCTCTCTTTGGATAAATGCAGCCATCCTAAAAAAAGTGCATCAAAGAATTAGGTGGAAGTGTTACGAGTTGCATTAGGTGGGGTGTCAAACACTATTTTCTAAGTGTTGGCTGTAGTGCCACACATTTGTAGCTTCACCAAACACCATCCCTGCACCAACCCCTATGTTAGATGAAGTGCAAGTTAAGCAGGCAAGTACGTGCTTCAGGTACTGGTGTGCATGTGTTTTGTTTTTTTCCACCCCCCATATGCTTAAGCTCTACCACCCACACACACACACACACACACACACACACACACACACACACACACACACACACACACACAGCACTTACGTTCAACCGTGACGTCAACAGCCCTCCTGAATATCCGTGTGATTCCTTGCTCAACTATTTTTCTATCACAGAAATATACACCTCTATCCAGGAATCTGACTTCACAGAGATGTAACTGTCCATTCTCCTGGCAGGAGGCTCTGCTCTGCTGAGACACAGGTTTATCACCCTGTAAGGAAACACACTTGTTGTGAGTCTTCACTGTAATTTATATTTCCATCATGAGATGGATAGTCCTGCTTGTGTGTGCACTTTACCTTGTACCAGATGACATCTGCGTTGTCACTACAGTTGAGACCTGGGCAGGAGATCACCCCACCTGCACTCGGGTTCAGCGTTTCACTCCTCTCCTCAGGCTGGTAGCATCTCAGACTATGTGGCTCCACTACCTGTAGACTGAAAAACTCGCTGCCACTGGACAGCAAAGACCTGAAGTTCAATCACATGCGGTATACACAGATTGGATTTTTGGATTTTTAAAGCTGCTACTAATAACTTTAGGGCAAGGCAAGTTTATTTTATGTTTCAACATGTGTATTTCTGCTGTAAATTTGGGCATTTTAACATGAGGGTTCACAGGGACTAACTCACTTTTGGATCCAGCCTCAAGTGGCCATTGGAGGAACTGCAGTTTTTGGCGCTTGGACATTGGCTTTATTTTTCAGCCTCTGTAGTTGCCACTTGGGACCCATTCATAAAGTCATCGCTCCATAATGCTACTAGTGGTTAAAAACGGCACAGCGTGAAAAGCCACGCAACTTGATTTTGACAATAACTTGTGAGTTAACTTAGGGTCCGTCCCAATACTCACACTTCCCCTCATAATTGGCCCTAGCCTTTGTTTTTGCACGTTCCCGCAAAGGGCTAGGGTGTCCCAAACTTTAAGATGAGTACAGGAAGTGCTTTTCAGCCCTTAAAATCCCCACTTAATTTGAAGGGCCATGCGATACACACTATGAACTGAGGTGAGTGTATTTACGTTGCACTAGTGCGCTGGTAATAGGCTAAAAGTTGTCCAGATTCGTTTTAATTGCAGGCAAGAGAGAATTTCTTGCAATTGCAACCGGACCAGTTGGAGTCGTTGTGAGCTTGTTTTTGTTTGCTTTATTTTGTATACCTTTCGTACAAGCCCAACATAGATTAGCCTACAAATTACTAGGCTATCATATCAAAATAGTTCTAGCATGTGTTACATTATCTAACAATACGATCTTAATGAGTGGGTCGTCATTTTAGCGACACAAACAACAGCTGCGACATGGCGTGAAATTTTTTATTTTTTATTTAATCGACATAACTTGAAACAAATCAAGCAGGAGAAGAAGGCAGTAAAGGCATCTTCTAATTGCTGTGTTTCTTTTCCGTTGATTTGTTAAACGAAGAGGGATGAAGACAGACAACGAAATAGGCAATACAACCACTGGAGCCGTAGGTAAAATTCCCTACCCCTCAACACTACCCCTTTGGTGTTGAGAGGTATCTATCTGGCGAGTGCACTTGGAAACCAAAGGGTAAGGTTAAGGGAAGAGAATTCGGATTAGCCTTTAGGCTGTGGCCTTGTATGTAGCCTTTGTTAATAATAAAAGATGTGCAGCAAATCATCAGTTCATTTTCCTGGCAACAGAGAAGTGCGTACTTTAAATCATTCCAAAAACAGCCAGTCCCTTTACTGAAGGGAAAGCTGCATTTTGGCATTGAAGAGTACACAGTAACACATGTGTGACAAGCAAACCAAACCACGGCATACCTGATCATTTTACTTTTAAATGTTAACTGTTTAATTAAAAGTAATAAATGCACATTTTAAAAAGTGGCCTCACAGTTGATGTTGACTTATTATGAGTTATTTAGGAGTAGAAACACAAATTTGTAGATAAAAACATGATTATTTACCTGTATGTGTAGTTTCCAGTATGTTTTGCTTCAGCAGTAAACTTTTTTCCACAGACGAAGGACAGGCCCTCATTTCCTTCTTTGCCCTCTCCAGTACTTGCAGTTATGTTCTGGTTCACAGACTTTATGCACGGTATCATAAAGAGTTCACCCTTCACAGCTTTGTAGTGCCGGTGTGAAGTAACCTGCTTAAGAACTACAGAGAGTTGTGGTCTGGTTTCATTTTCTGTCTACAAGGTCTGGGACACATCAGTGTTTACATGCATGCATTCGTTGAAACACAAATCAAAAAGCAGAGTTTTTCTGCTGTAGAATTGAAATACAATTTGTCTTTGAATGAAATACCTGTTTGTGCCGTTCGATGGTTTTCCACACAACATCCTTCCAAGAAAATAGGAAAGATTAAAAAACCCAGAATGTATCCAGTTTGCATCCTGTGTCTCAAAATCTGCCAATGCTGCCTGTTGATACCAGCAATGCAGTGTATGACCACAGCCAAAATACCAAGAACCTGAAGTTCTTGGTATGTTATTTTCCAGTGTTCACACCTCGTAACCGCTGTCAACAGTTGGTTGCAGAGGACACATGCGTGACATCAAACATTTCCTGTAGTGTTTCAACATGACGAAACTGTGTGTTTTCCTGTAGGTTGTGAACCCTAGAGGAGCTATTAGTTGTGTCATATTTACTATTTCCATGATTTTCTAAGTGTAAAAAATTTCAAATTGCTAAACTAGTGGCCTACACTGACAACTGGAGACAGAAAAGGTTTATAATACAGTTCTTTAAAAAAACAAATGTATAGACATATGCAAGGCACACTTTTTGATATAACATTCAGATGAGAAAACTAAAGTGAAATACAAACACAGTTTTTAAAGACTAAATTTAGAGACCGAAAGAACGGTGCATATGCTTGCTGCTTTAAACTGTGGTAAGTGGTTAAAAACCACGATTTTCTGGGCCATGCCTGTACGTTCACTGACCTGGTTTCCAATCCCAGCATACATTCTGGCTTACATCTCCTTCTCTGCTGTAACTGCTCTCTCCCCCTTTGCCTCTAATGAAGTAAGATTTTACTGTTTGTTTGAACTGTTTTTACCAGTGATATCTCAATAACATTTTTCTAATTCAAAAGAAATTTTTGAGAGTGACAAGCTTTGCTAAAAACTGCAAATCATCTGTTTCTCTCTTGAGAAGACTCAATACAATACAGACTGTGCATCTCACTCACGACTTGCCGAGCGTTTTCCAGAACTTTTTGAAGTCTTCCTCAGACATTCACTCATATTCCACAAGACACTCTGAGGACCTTTATCTTCCATATTGTCTGACTTCTCTTTATCAATATTCACTGAAATACGGAGAACCATCTCTTTGGAACAACCTTTTTCCATCGCTACATCATCATCTACATTATCGTTATTCCAAAAACATCTGAAAAGGACTCCAATTTGCAAAGACTCTTCTTTGATTCATTTGTGATGCATTTCAGATTGTAAATACCTTTTTTGTAAATTGTACATCTCTTACAATTACTTCTCAGTCTGGAACTCTTGGTCAGTTATGCAATCTTTGCTTTTTGTATGATTGTTATTATTTATTAGGGGAGGTATCTTCGTACGCTGTTTTGGCGTAACCTCTACTGCACAATGTTTTTACTTTACTATTTCTTTTCTCCTGTCTTTTCTATGCATGTATCTGCAAATAAATACATGCTGCACTACACACACACACACACACACACACACATATATATATATATATGTATGTATATGAATATATACATATATATAAGAGACTCAACAGACTGATAAAGAAGGCCAGCGCTGTCCTGAGATACTCTCTCGACCCGCTGGAGGTGGTGTGAGAAAGGATAATAATAATAATAATAATAACAAAGTGCTTTACAATAATGACAGTATAATTTAATTGATTGCTTCACATGAAAATAGACATGATGGACATAAAACAAACAAGGCAATTCAATATAAAATTACACTTAAAACAGTTTAAAACATGGATTAACTGATTCATAAAATGATACAGTTGTAAAACTATAAATCATAAAATCAAGTAAGATTTTAAGAGTTGCAGCAGCGTGAAGCGTAAAAAGAAAGTATTTCAGACCTGTATCAGGAAAGTCAGAGTTAGTTAAAGGTTAAAGAGAACAGATATGTTTTAAGCTTTCTTTTAAAAATATCTAGCGAGCTAGCTTCCCTGATATCTATAGGTAGTGTGTTCCATAGTTTTGGGGCGTAATTGACAAAGGCTGCACCCCCAGTCTTCTTCCAGCTGTTGCTGGGAACCTCCAATAAACCAGCAGCAGATGATCACAGTGTTCTTTGAGGCTAATAGTTGACAAGGGAGTTAGCGATGTAGCTTGGTCCCAGCTCATGTAGGGCTTTGTATACAAGGAGGAGGACCTTAAGATCAATTCTAAATGCAACAGGAAGTCAGTGCAGAGCAGCTCAGACGGGCCTGATGTGCTCTCTCCTCTTGGTTCTGGTTAAAAGCCGAGCTGCAGAGTTTTGAATGAGCTGAAGTTTCTCAGTGGTGATTTTTGGGAGGCCAATAAAAAGTGCGTTACAGTTGTAGAGTCAACTTGAAGTAAAGGCACTAATCAATTTCACTGCATCTTTTTCATTTAGAGATGGTCGTACCTTAGCTATGTTTCTGAGGTAGAAAATTATGTTTTCATCACCTTGTTAATGTGGGACTTGAAGCTTAGGTCTGAATTAAGGATCACATCAAGACTTGTAATCTCAGATTTAATCCAGGGAGTTAAATTCCTCAGATTATTAAGCAGCACTTCTCTTTTTGTTTTAGGGCTGATGAGCAGGATTTCAGTTTTGCCTTCATTTGACTAAAGAGATCATTGCTCATCCATTTATTTATTGCCAAAAGACAGGCAGTAATGGAGTTTATGGCTGCAGCATTGTTTGGTTCAACAGAGATGTACAGTTGCAAGGAAACAGACATTGTGTTCTCGAATGATGTCACCAAATGGCAGCATGTACAATGAGAATAATAATGAACTGAGGCACCTCCCTTGTGCAACCTCAAAACAGAGGTCATGTTTCCCTGACACATGATCTCCAAGACTGATGATAGCCAAGCTACCATCCCTTATGGACAACATGTCCCACCCCTTGCAGGACACTTTGTCAGCACAGGGCAGCTCCTTCAATGACAGGCTACTTACCTGTGGTGTTTGAGGGAGAGATACTGCAGGTCCTTCCTTCCTGCTGCTGTCAGACAATACAACCAACACTGCTCCCAGTAGACCACACATAAGAAAAACGTGGACAATCAATCATCACTCATGTGCAATATCTGTATCTGAATATACCAGCTGATGTAAGCGCCTTCTTTTAAGGTGCTGAATTGGTTTAAATATCCTGATGGTTTGATGTCAAAATTCTGTTGTTTAGCCGTTCTGTTTTGGTCCTTCTAAGTTTGTTTAGAGAGTGAATTTAAGACTCCATGTACATGTCTTGTACATTCTCAGCCTTGTATTGCTGCTATAGCCAAAGGAAGTTTGATTGTCCTTCAGGCTATACGTTTGAAGATATTGCATGAACAATATGACATTCAAACTAAAGACCACTTGCTTTATTAACTACATAACATAAAAACTTCATATTTGTACTTTAACTTTCAATACTTGAGTACATTTTGAAATAGACTACTTTTAATACTTAAGTACAAAAAATATTGAATACTTTAATACTTCTACTTGAGTGTGGTGCGTAAAGGAGACTTCAACTTCTACTTATTCAAGTCTGGGTATCTGGTACTTTAGTCATCTCTGCTCAGGTGCAATATCAGTATATGTGTAACTGTGCAATATACTATACTACTACAATAATGTAAAATCAGCCAATCTGTCTCTTTGCATCGCACAGTATGGTTGCAGTCTCAATGATAAAGTATAGTATGTGTATTATTGTGCTGAAAGTACAGCTAGTAAAAACAAAACAGAAAGTATGGTCATATTTCTGAGTAGATTTTATTTAAAAGAATATTGATGAATGAAGGTATAAAATACAATTTATTTTGATTTTGACACATCATTTTATGGTACAGATTACATGCAGTGATTGAGGAAATGAATGAGGATGAAGAGCAGCATGATGGTGACAGTGCAGATATTTAAACAAATGTATGAAAACTTGCATACACAAAGTGTTATGGCGGGAAATGTATTATAATCAAGTAAGGGGATCCAGTTACACCACTGAAATTAGTGAGCAGTAACAGTGTATAGGCTGTATGATGTAATAACAAGGAGCAATTTTACATTTTCACATTGCATATATAATTACATGTCTCTGCAGCTGACAGGAAAAGTTGCTTGCGTCAGCTGTCATACTAAAAAGAAAACTCATTGAGGGTAATTCAACAATACAAGATGTTACATAAAATATTGGAACACTAACGTTAAATGTTATAAATTCATTATGACTTATTTTGACATGTCAGTAAATGTCTCTGCCTAAAATGTATTCTTTTATAGAACTGTATTTGTAGTCGACATTTACTAAGTCATTATGGAGATGGATCAACAAACTGCAAACAGATCTGCACAGTACAGAATGCATTTAATTAATTCACTAATAAATGACAAGCAATAAATGTAAATATCTTTTTTTGAACAGATATTTGTGAATTCAGTTTTTATGTGTAAATTTCAGTTCTGCACTTGTGGTGATGATTTATTTATTCATTTATTTTTATTTTCTGGAATTTGTTTGTGTATTTCCAAATTGGTTTCACACCCGCAAAATAGTTTTCCAGTTTACAAATCTTTTTATATTTGTGGAATTTTTTTTTACACATTTAAACTCAGTCATATACTGAAAATGGATATAAGCTATTAATTCTGACATGGCTAAACACTTTAAACTGAGTTAACATCCTAGATCGTTTGAGGTAAAAGGCATATTCTTGGTGCGCGCTGTGGGGCAGGTAGGTAATAACGTAGCTGCTTCCAGAAGGAGGAGGAGGACCGCATGGAGCTTTCGTCTTTCCACGAGACACAGTCTCCAGCTTCACTAAGAAGCTGCAAGGCCTCTGATAACGAACCAGATTTTGGCACTTCTGTTGCCTCAGTTTTGATGAAAACCAGGTGAGTCTGCCGCTCCACAAGGGCTGCATGGATGGCACTCAGCAGGCCAGAGCCTGGACCGGGATCTGGAGAGGTGGGAATCAAAACCATGGTGCGACTCTGCTCTATACTGTCCAACACTGCCTCCGCTACAGCTGCAACCAACCAGAGTTCAGATTAAAAATAAGTTCTTTAAGATTGTACATTTTCTTTCAGGTTTGTCTTAAATACATACCTTTCCCTGGCAAGACGTCACGATCATAAAGACAGAGACTGTAACCAAACTTTTCCTCCAAAACACTCTCCAGCCATTTCCTGTCATGGGCATTCAGTCCTGCATCCGTGTCGCTCTTGTAACACATCAAAAAGGCGTCATAGCTCTTTCCATCTAAGCAGACAGCAAAAAACAAGAGCTTTGTCACAGTTATGTCCTTCCTAAAAGAAGAGCCAGGTCTCACTCCGAAGTCGTCAAAATCAGATGCTTGGGCAGTGACTTGTGGCACCAGAAACCAACGAAAAAAGCCATCCTTTAACAATGACATAATATGCGGCCGGCTGCCATTATAGTTTAACAGTGCCTGACGACATCAGGGCGAAACACGACAGGACAAGGGCAAAAGTTAAGGCCGCGAAAGTCCAAGTGAGGTGGGCAGATGGGTCCAACAAACACTGAATTTCACCCGATTAAGCGTAAACCATGTGTTTTTGTTGCCTAAACCCAACCATGAGCCTTTGTTGTTGAAGGGGGAAAAAAAAAGTCAATTTACAGTGTTGTACCGATGTGGTGTGTTTATTTTGAAAGAGATTGTATGTAAACGTTTAATTTCCTGTAAAAAAAAAAAGGAAGTATATCTTGAAGGAAAACAATGCAAGTAACAGAAAGAACTTGACACGGTGTCCCAGAACGTCAACAGCCAGCGCACCCAGGGTACCTTGCACGTTGTGTGTTGACATGGAAAGTCTATGACCAAAACGTCAATATGTGACGAGGTCGGAGTGAGAATATGTTGAAAAGAAAACTTCACCTGCAAAATGAGCATTTGTGCATCAGTTACTCACTGTGTGTTATGTTGAATTCATGAGGAAAACTTTGTTTTTCTCACATGCCTCCATGGTGAACGGAGAATCCAAAAAAGGTGACCATTCTTCATGAATTGAAATAAATGGAGACCACACTTAACAAAAGCAAACATAGAGACTCATATTCACACCTACGGCCAGTTTAGGGTCACCAATTAACCTCCATGTCTTTGGACTGTGGGAGGAAGTTGGAGTACCCGGAGAGAACCCACACTGATGTGCGGAGAACATGTAAACTCCACACAGAAAGGTTCCCCTACCCTTGGTTTGAACCAGGAACCCTCTTGCTGTGAGGCGACAATGCTAACCACTGCACCACCGCACTGCCTAGTTTTGCAGTGGTTGACTTCAGTCCCTGAAGAATGTTTGCCTTTTTTGGATTCTCTGTTCACCATCGAGGCATGCAAGAAAATCTGAGTTTTCCTTCTGAATTTGAGGTAACACACAGTGAGTAATTGATACACAAGTGGTCATTCTTTGGGTGGAGTATTATCTTAAACATAAGTCGTCAGTGAACCAAAAACATGATTCCCACCTGAGGTACTGCTATGGCAGCCAAGAGTGTCTCTTAGGAACAAGGTGATGTCGATTTTGAACCTCACGTAGATAAGTACTGTCAAACTCATCGCCACCACAATGATGGTAATGGCAACAGCCAGGAACACGTAAGAAGGGCCGAGCTGTGGGAAAATGTAGGGAGAAAATAAATGTATTACTAATTAAAACACTTATTAAGGGGCATAGACATAAAAATTACACTTTTCCAATTCATTACCCCAAAAATGATAAAAATGATAGTTGTCCAATAATGATTAGTTGCAGCCCCACTCAAAAAGTAAAAATTAACTGAACAGGTTTGAATTTAAGGAAATGTTCCAAACACTCGTTGGATCTATCCATTCATCTTGCATTGTCACGGATGTGACAAATGCAGCACTCTGAGGCAGGTAGACAGTTGATAATGACTTATTTAAAACAAGAACAGGAACAGGAACATGAACAGACAGACCGTGTGGTCAGGACAAAGACAAAGAAAAAGAAGCGGGAACTTTGAGCCGCCTGTTTGGGTGTAGCTCTGTTGTAAGCCAATTTGTAAATGAGTCTATGTGAATGCGATTTGTGTTGCAAAGGGTCTGGATTAGTGCAGAAGATGTTTAGTTGCTTGCAGGACGTCTGTGAACAGCAAATCATCTGTGGTCCAGTGAATCCAAACACTGGGATCAACAGTTGAACTGGTTTGAGCTTTAGTTTAGTAAAATGTACACAACACCTCTGAAAAAAGACAAATACAAATACAAACACATTAGCAATTCTATCCATCGTACATACTTTTTTGGGCCAAAGTGATGGTGACGGAGCTTGAGTGTCCAGACACAGTTTGAAGTTGACAGGTGTAATTTTTTGATAAATCCTCCTCTGACACTTTTTTGAACACTAGAGATGCTGTCATCTTTATTTCTCCAGCATTGTTTTCCCCTGCAAAGAAAAAGAGAAAGAAAAATCCAGAAGGACAACTGTTAGCTATAATCTGTACACGTGTAAATGTGGTCATGTTTAACATTTGCACTTCCAAACCTTTTTTTTCTGTACAAAATCTTTACCAAGTTGTATTGTAGAAAACTGGATAGCTGTTGTTTGTTTCCACAAATGACTCCCCGCTAAACCAGAACACGTCATCAAAGTCTGAATACACGACAGCTTCACAATCAATCACCTTTGGTGACCCTAGAAACACAGAATTTTACTTGAGATTTATAAAGTGGTAATTTAGAAAGACAGTAAATGCTTGTTTGTATATCCTAGTGTGTGTCTTGATGATTCATTGAAGCTCACCCAAATCTACAGGAAATTGATCACCCTCATTTGGTTTAGTGATGCTCGCATGTTTCGGTTTTTCTGTGCAAAAAAAGGAGAAAACACTTAACATCTTTTTTTCAACACATGAAGACAAACATATAAAGAAATGTTCTTTCTCACCCTTTGGTTTGACATCAAGCAGCAATGTAAAGGTCATGTTATATAGTTGACTATTATACAGGTAAGATCTGGTACAGGTGTAGGCACCCTGGTCATTTTCTTTCACACGTGAGAAGTAACCAGGTTTTGACTTGCCCTCCTACAAGATGGAATATTAAGTTCAATTGTAAAGCATGAAATAAAGGGAAACTAGCCTCAAATGCAGGGAGAACAACCCACACCCAAATTCTTCCAAAACTATGGAAAGCTTTGGAAAAAAAATTAAATATTGAGAGATTTGTAAATCAGATTGGTTAAACATACAATCAGAAGGACCACCTGACCACACCTCTGGAGCTTCTTATTACATAACCTAATGGACATAAGTACATAATATCTCTTTAACATTCAAAATTCTGCCATGTTTACATACCTTGAGCCATTTAATGCCATTGCTGGTGATATTTAGAATACTTCTAGCAGGGACATTAACTTCAGGGCAACACAATGTGCAGGCCTCTTGTGCGTAACAGGTTTGAGGGTACGAGGACACTTTTTCATACTCTGTGTAAACTGTCAGCCTGAACCAGGACTGGCTGCCAGCATTCCTGTCATGTCATTGAAGAAAAAGTTAATTTGAATGTTTAATTTTTACGTTTAAATCACAACCACTCACTATGAATGTAAAAGTAGGCTTTAAAGGAAAACTTCACTCACAAAATGACTCATCTGTATATGAATGAATTATGTCGTGACACCTTGAATTCATCTTTGTTTATCTCACCTGCTTCCACAGAAAATGGCAAAAATATTAATATATCGCTAACAACAGCAACTTTATCAAAACATCTGTTTACAAACTCTCATGCAACTCATGCAGTGCTATCTAAGTCTCATTCATCCAGTCGTATGCTCAGTACTGCCCAAACACATGTATTTTAGCTTAAAAAATAAGTAGAGCACAGGCTTATACTGGTGGGTATACAGGCAAGAACAGAGATCCAGCAAGACTGTGTAAACAAGTGGATGTGTGTGTGTGTGTGTGCATGTGTGTTGGTGTGTGTGTGTGTGCGATCGGGATGATGAGTGTTTTTAGAGTGTGAGTGAGGTAAGGTGGTTTTAAAATGCATATATATTATCTACACAGAAACTCATACATACTGTACACACATGCACACACAAATGTTTTCTTTACAGATTCAAGGTAACACAGCATGACTAATTGATACACAAATGTTCATTTTGTGGATGAAGTATTCCTTTAAAAACGTGCACAGACAGTTGTGCCACATCTATATAGGAAAGCCTACACAGTGTAAATGCATTTTAGGAGACATAATCTCAAGATATCAGGATATAAAACAAAGTTAGGATTGATTGAACTTTACCCCTGAGAGCATGAGTAGTTCCCCTGATGCTTTGCAGAAGCATTGAGAATCACGAGACTCCTCCATGAACCAACAGGCCCATCTGCGTCTGCTCAGCTGATGACATGGTGGTCAAATTTACCTCCTGGGTATTGTAACTTCTCCAGATCACTTCAGCATCACCATGATTATTCCCTCTGTCACCACAGCAGTACAGCGCCACCATCTCACCAGCCGTGACATTTACGTCTGTCTGAGGACACGCACCTGCAAATAAGTGTCGCAAATTTTGGTGTATTTTGTAAAACTGACATGAACTTGTTTGTGGATATTGAGGAAAAAAGTCTCAAAAATATCATTATTGTCGGCTCTGGTAACACCTCGTACTGGATCATTTGTGAAACAGCATGTGCTTGTCAGCTGCGACGGATATGAAAGTGGGGGTTCTTTACCACATCCTAATTTCTTGGTATCTTGTGATTTCAGAGTGATGGAAAATTAGTCGTTTGTGGGAGTCAGCACATATCGAGTGAATTAAAGGAATCAGGCGGAGATGTGCCAATGCATTAAAAATACATTTTATTTATGCAATATTTGCATAATGTTTAATATTCTGCATGTCAGAATGTAACCCAGAAACAGTTTGTGCTGTCAGGGCCACTATCAAAATAGGTCATTATCACTTTCACTGGTTTTGCTGTTGAACTACATTTGCACTAGTACTCTATTTAAGTACATTTTTGAGGTAAGTACTTCCTTTTTCTGCTACTTTATACTTCTACTCCAATAAACCTCAGAGGCAAATCTTGTACTTTTTCCTCCACTAAATGTATTTGATAACTTTAATGACTGGTTATTTTGCAGATTCACATTAATAATAACAGAATGTAATCACAAAATAATGTATGCACTATTAGTATGGGTTTAGATAAGAGTTTATTGCTCCCTGGGGCAGAATTCACAAACTACCCAGCAGTATAGAAGGTAAAATAAGCTCTGTCAGTCTGTCTATCTATCTATCTATCGGTCTATCGGTCTATCTATCTATCTATCTATCTATCTATCCAATGAAACCAAATGATACGTAACACTGAATGTTTACCCTCTGACACCTATTCCCCTTCTCTTACCTGTTAGTGATGCAAAGAAGAAACACAGAGGGAGCAGAAGTAATTTCATCATTATGACAACCTGCAGTGTTGCACACCAAACACTCAGGAGCGTCATCAAACTCTTGCTGTGGTCACGCAGCCTTCACACGCAGTTCTGCAGAGTTGAACATTTCCCCAGTCATGTTAAACCACAATGGGTGGGGATGAAAAAAGCAACTTAAGGAAGAGCGTCACATTGTCACCACAGTGCAAACGCACACATTTCAAACTGACAGCACAGAAGATCTATATGTCAGCAAAGTTTCAAGATGGGAACCCAGCGTTAGTGTCACCACTTCAGTATATGACCGAACGTCTTCCCTTTACTTTATCATACTGGACATTTGTGTGAAATTTTGTCATGACTAACGTACAAATTCTAGAGTTATGGTCAAAACCATGTTTGTGTGGTCACAGTGACCTCTGACCTTTTGACCACAAAAAAATCTAATCAGTTCATCGTTGAGTCCAAGTTTTAAGAAATTCTTTGAAGGGGTTCCCAAGACATTGCATTCACGAGAGAGACGTATGGGCATATGGACAACCTGGAAACACAATGCTTGAGTCTACGACTGTTGCCAGGTACATAGGCATAAAAATGCTTTTTGGTTAAACTTGTAACAACCAAGAGACCCTTTAGACACTGCTTTATTTTAAGGTGTGACAAGCCAAAACCTCAAAGCTTTAAAGGAGTCTGGCGATGTAGTGCTGCACTTCCATAAAGTCAGGGGATTCACAAGAGCCAGGTAGCAGCAGAGATATCTTTAATTTTAGTCCCTCGCTCTGGTCAAGCAGCTATAAAAAACAAACAAAAAAAACCCCACTGGATTCTATACGCTTCCCATTATGCAACTGAGAGAATCTTTTCACTGACTAAATCACTGAGTTATCTTTAGAGACTTGACAAAGCTTCTCCACAGCCACCAACTGCTTTCACAGACTGAGTGGTACTCTCCATGATAACATGACCTTTATGTGGGAAATTAGTTAAGTTTCCATTTGAAAACAACACGGTGGCTCACATATTTCCACTCAATACTCAGAAGGTGAGAGTGGAGTCAGTTGGGACACTTCTGTATCGACACATAATAACCTTCCATTTCACACAGACTACTTGAACAGTGATAAAAATAATTTGATCTCTGAACAGATCAACATGTGTCTGCAGTTTTTGAGGGCCCGACCCAAACGTGAAAAGGCACAGTTTTGCTCAAGAAGAATGAATCGTTTCTTTCTAAACACATTATACATGCCAGAAAATATTTGTTGAAAACACGTGAAAAGGCTGTGAACTGTGTACTTTTGCATTGTTGAGATTCTGTGCCCAGGATTTTTTGGGCGGGCCTGAAATCATGACTCAATGACACACAGACGCCACCCTAACAGAACCCACCTCAGACCAGTGTCATTTAGCTCACCCCATGTGTGAGTGTGTTTTCACTACGATGGGACTACTTCGTCAATTAAATGCACCAATATTCCTATTTGTCCAAATGAACTAGTTCCTACTTCCTCACAGAGGTAAATGGGAAGCCAGTGTGTTTGGTGTGCTCACAGCACCTTTCAGTGCATAAGAAATATTGTATTTAGCACCACTATCAAACTTATTATAGCAAAAAACTACTTGCAAGGACAACTAAGAGCATCCATCCATCCATCCACTTTCGTAACTGTTTATCCTCTTGAGGGTTGCGGGGGGCTGGAGCCTATCCCAGCTGACACTGGGTGAGAGTCAGGGTACACCCTGGACAGGTCACCAGACTATCACAGGGCTGACACATAGAGACAGACAACCATTCACACTCACATTCACACCTACGGACAATTTAGAGTCACCAATTAACCTGCATGTCTTTGGACTGTGGGAGGAAGCTGGAGTACCCGGAAAAGACACACGCTGACACGAGGAGAACATGCAAACTCCGCACAGAAGGGCTCCCTACTGGGATTGAATCAGGAACTCTCTTGCTGTGAGGTAACAGTGCTAACCACTGCACCACCATGCTTCCCCAACTAAGAACAGAAAAAACACATTTAATTGTTGGCAGGTTTGAGGAAACAAGTTTGGTTTGACACTTATTTTTTTGTCATCTTTTAGGTTTTATCTCAGGCTGTTCATCATTTGATTTGTTAATGCATTATTTATTAACTGTCAGTGTTTTCAGGATGTAAGCTACCTGTAACGTTACTTCATTACACTAAAAGAGGGGGACCAATTTGACACTTGAGATCAAATTGCACTGTATGTGGCCCATGAACTAAAATGAGTTTGACACCCCTGGTCTAATACATACATGAGTAAATAACTGTTAAATGCCACAATCATATAACCCCAAGCAAAACAACTGTCACTGATTTACCTTTTAGTCTTTTCCAGACAGAATGGACAGTTACTGCTCACTGCTGTGGGTGTGTGCTCTGAGTTAATATTAGCTGCTGAACGAGAGGCTATCGCCTTGGAGTGGCTCTTGTTCTTTGATTCACAGTGTGTGTGTGCTGTGTCACTCCAATCTGTGTGTGTTACTGGGTTAGCTGTAGTTGTGTCGAGGCTCATTCATTTGCTCAGCTTCATCAGCGGCTGCACACCCAGCGTCTCAGAGCAGAGAATACTGCTTTGAAACCTAATTTTATTTACTTGCCTTTATTTTAATAACTCAAGTTTGGGTGGGTGGTTGTGCATTTTTTTCTGTGGTGTAACAGACTCAGAACACCTATTTTACTTTACCCAACCTTTTAATGTACAAGGAGCTGAAAAAAACCCATCACAAACAAATGGGAAAAAAGCAGTCTGAAATGAAACAGTTTGTAAAATGAGCATCTTAAATAAATACATAAATAACTGAGGTATGGTCAGTAGCAACTTGAGTGTTAAAAAATAAAATACTTGACCTGTGCACATTCAAAATGTGCTCAGGGGTTGAAATGTAAGCTTATATGAGGTCAAGTCAAAATGTGTGCTGTAAAAAGAGGCTATTCCCTCAATGAGATGTGTCCAACCACTCATGAGCTCATGATCAGATGGAAGATCTGCAGTGCTGGGGCTCACCAGGAGGGGGCACCACGACACTAAGGCATTGTATTTTATGACAAACTGAGTGGTAGGGGAAAAAAGTTACAGGGGTGAAAGGATGGAGAACATATGACAACAGTGAGGAAGAGGATCTTAAAAAATAGTTTTGAGGTAAATTACAAATCCCAACAAAGCTTTAAAATATTAAAACGTAAAAAAATATTACTTTGATTAAAAAATCTGTTATATATACTATCATATCAGCTCTTTCAGTGTGATCTAAATATAAAGATACATTTTTATTTTAATTGTGACTCAGTTTTGATGAGGACCAAGCAAGTCTGCCGCTCCACAAAGGCTGCATGGATGGCACTCAGCAGGCCAGATCTTGGACCCGGATAGCTTCACATAAACAACAACTGTTACAACAATCACCACCACAACACACAGAATGCTGAGAGCCAGGAAGGAGGAGGAACGAGATTCTGTAGGGATATAAAGGACAAATAACTCTTTAAATTTATTTAAAGTAGCAGACACCAGGTGAAGAGATGTGTTAACAAATACAATTAAGTGGATCCTGGCATCATCAGTTGAACTGCTTCGAGCTTTAGTTTATTAAATTGTACACAACACCTCTGAAAAAAAGACAAATACATTAGCAATTCTATCCATCTTACACACTTTTTTGGGCCAAAGTGATGGTGACAGAGCTGGAGTGTCCAGACACAGTTTGAAGTTGACAGGTGTAATTTTTTGATAAATCCTCCACTGACACTTTTTTGAACACCAGAGATGCTGTCATCTTTATTTCTCCAGCATTGTTTTCCCTGTGAATAAAGAAAAAAATCAAGAAAGAAACTGTTAGCTATAATCTGTACGTGTGTAAATGTGGTCACGCTTAACATTTGCACTTCCAAACCTTTTTTTTCTAGTACAAAATCTTTACCATGTTGTATTGTAGAAAACTGGATAGCTGTTGTTTGTTTCCACAAATGACTCCCCGCTAAACCAGAACACGTCATCAAAGTCTGAATACATGACAGCTTCACAATCAATCACCTTTGTTGAGCCTAGAAAAAGCAGAGTTAACACACTTTACACACAGGTTTTTTTTTTTTTTTTAAAGCTATAGCCTGTGATACAAATGGAGGTTAAGAAAAATTGCGCGATAAATTATTAAGTGATTTGATTAATTCAAAGCCTACTTGATTAAAACAGTTGTGTTATGATAAAAACAGAGCCACGTTTTATCATTTTCCCCATCTGTCATTCATCAGTCACAACCATGGCTGCATTACTGAGCAGGACTACCAGAGGCCCAAGGTGACCCCTGGCCTTCACTTGCAAAATGTCACGCATATTAACCAGTCCAAATCTGAGGCCATGGTTCTCTGCCAGAAACTGGTGGATTGCCTCCTCTGGGTTGGGGGAGAGTTACTGCCTTAGGCGAGGGACTTCAAGTATCTCGGGGTCTTGTTCACGAGTGAGGGTAGAATGGAACGTAAGATGGATCGGTAGTTTGGTACAGCTTCTGCCGTGATGCGGGTGCTGCACCGGACCGTTGTGGTGAAGAGGGAGCTGAGCTGGAAGGCTTGATTTACTGATCCATCTACGTCCAAACCCTCCCCTATGGTCATGAGGTCTGGGTCGTGACCAAAAGAATGAGACCGCGGGCACAAGTGGCTGAAATGAGTTTCCTCCGTAGGATGGCTGGGCTCAGCCTTAGAGATAGGGTAAGGAGCTCAGACGTCCGCAGGGAGCTTGGAGTACAGCCGCTGCTCGTTTGCATCAAAGGGGTTAGTTGAGGTGGTTCAGGCATCTGATCAGGATGCCTCCTGGGCGCCTCCTGCTGGAGAGACACGTCTCACTGGTAGGAGGCCCCGGGGCAGACCCAAAACACAGTGGAGGGATTACATATCTCATCTGGCCTGGGAACGCCTCGGGGTCCCCAAACAGGAGCTGGAGAACACTGTTGGGGAGAGGGACATCTGGGGTGCTTTGCGTAGCCTGCTGCCTCTGTGACCCAGGCCTCGGATAAGCGGATGAAAATGGATGTATGGACATTACCAAAGAGACACAAAATGACTTCAAAGAGACACAAAACCACCACAAGGAGACACAAAGTGACCACATAGAGATGCAAAACCATAACATGATGCATAACCACAAAGAGACCCAAACCACTACATAGTCTGAGTGTCTTGCTCCTATGCAGAAGAGGTGGTGGGGCCCTTTGCATATCTGTGCCTAGGGGCCTATTGTCTCATAACCTTAGTGGATGAGCTGGGAGCTCTGGTGAGGAAAGAAACACCGTTCATCTGCACACACTGCAGTGACACAGAGCCACAACCTTCATCAGTGAGTCAGGGTTTACGACAAATGCGACTTGGATGTTGAGGATGATGAATGGTAGAGAAATTAATCAAATCACTTGATAATTTATCACTGTCTTCCATTTCATCACTTCTATTATTAATTTATAAGCATGATCATCACTTCTATTTCTTTTCAGTTATCTCGTTACTTCCAACTTTGAGGTCACTTTCTTTAAATGAATAATGGCAACTTTGCGTTCTGAATGATAAATAATGAATGTAAGACGCAGAAAATGATGAAACATGGCTCTGTTTAAATCATATCACAACTGTTTTCATTCATTCATTCAATTTCCGTAACCACTTATCCTCTAGAGGGTTACAGGGGGGCTGGAGCCTATACTAAATGACACTGGGTGAGAGGCAGGGTACACCCTGGACAGGTTGCCAGACTATCACAGGGCTGATACATTGAGGCAGACAACCATTCACACCTACGGCCAATTTAGATTCACCAGTTAACCTGCATGTCTTTGGATTGTGGGAGGAAGCCGGAGTACCCAGAGAAAACCCACAGCTGACACAGGGTTCCCCTACCCTGGGTTTGAACCAGTAACCCTCTTGCTGTGAGGTGACAGTGCTAACCACTACGCCATGTTTTAATGCAGTTGGCTTGAAATCAATCAAATCACATAATTATTTACCACTCTATTTTTTTAACATCAATGTTTACATCTTAGTTTTTGATTTCACATGCATTTTCATTACCTCCATTTTTCAAAATAATTTTCTTTGCTTTCAGCTGTCATAATAGCCTTTGTGTATACATGTGAATGCATCGACAAAATAGGACATAAAACTCACCTAAATCTACACGAAAGAAATCACCGTCGTGTGGTAAAAGTATTACTGGAATTCCAGATTTTCCTGTGCCACAAAAACAGGAAAAATGTAACACAAGAAAACATATTAAAGTCTATGAACATAAACATGTATATAAAGAAATGTTCTTTCTCACCTTTTGGTTTGACGTCAAGCAGCAATGTAAAGGTCATGTTATATAGTTGACCATTATACAGGTAAGATCTGGTACAGGTGTAGGCACCCTGGTCATTTTCTTTCACACGTGAGAAGTAATCGTCTTTTGGCGTTGACTCGCCCTCCTACAACATGAAATACAAAGCATGAAATGAATGCAGGAAAAATGTCATTCCCACTCAAAATTCTGCCATGTTTACATACCTTGTGCCATATAATGCCATTGCTGGTAATATTTAGAATACTTCTAGCAGGGACATTAACATCAGGGCAATACAATGTGCAGGCCTCTTGTGCGTAACAGGTTTGAGGGTACGAGGACACTTTTTCATACTCCATGTAAACTGTCAGCCTGAACCAGGACCAGCTGCCAGCATTCCTGTCATGTCAGTAAAGAAAAAGTTCATATAAAGGTTTCACATTCAGATTTTAAACATTTTGCAGTGGCTCTTCATGTGAAAGTAGAGACAGCTTCAAATATTACTGTGTATGATTTAAGGGGATTAAGTGGCATCAAGCGGTGAGGACTGCAGTTTGCAGCCAGCTGTAGCTTCTCCAGGTTAGGATTCCTACAGTGTTCATTGTTCAGGAGGTTTTCACCATGAGCCAAATTATTCAGAGAGGTCTCTTCCTCTCCACAACAAATGATTAAACCAGTAAGAACACTGAATAAAGCAGTTTCACGTTACAAATCAGTGTTTCTCCATCTTAATGACCATAAAGTGTAGATGTTTTATGTAAATGATATATTCATGAGTTGCGTTTTGGCTGATCGTTTCCAATTTTTTGGAAACAGCACCGTCTCCGTTGTCATGAAAACTTGCAATGTGCAGTTCCTCTGAAAAGTGAGACTTTTTGCACATGTGCATTACGGCTCCAGTCACTTGGCATGTGTGAGAAAGTTGACCATCACAACAACACTGAATGGCGGGCTTCTCCAGCAAAGTGTAGGTTTACTATAGCAACTCCACCTCATCGTCTGTCCAGACAAACGTTCGTGCAGTTGCCATTTTGTTTGTTTATACATCACTGCTCTGTGGAAGGAAGTGCATGTGCGCAGGCGTGTGTTATTTCATTACAAAGTCACACCGCCAACTACTGGCCTGGCATGTATACTACAGTGTTTTTGGTCATTTTTGCGGATCTGTGTGCACGGCGATTGCTATCAAAACACTGTCGTCTGAACGCGGAACTTTTTTCAAAACAAAAATGAGAAACGATTCCGTTCTCAGCGGGTCGTTTTCATGTAAACACGGCCCCAGTGTCGAAGATGGGCTGCTAACCCAACACCTGCTAATGTGTCCTCACCTATTTATACCTCTGATGACTTAAGATCCAGACGTTTAGGAGGTTTCTACCAAGAGCCGGATTATCCGCGGTGGTTACCTCCTCTCCAAAACAAAGAGACCCGCTAATTTAAAACACTCAATAAAAAAACATCAGTGTTTTTCCAACGCTCTTGTCGCCAAGGGGCTGTTGACTATAATAGGTGATTAAAAAAACCTCAAATGGTCCTCTCTGGAGCCAGTGTTTGTCTGTCCATTCTGGGCTACTGTAGAAACGTAGCAGTGCAACATGGTGATCTCTGCGAACGACAACCTACCGCCTATATAGATATAAACTGCTCATTCCAAGGTTACAGAAACACAACACTTCTTATTTTCAGATGATCATACACTATAGAAAACATACTTATCATATTATATTTAATTTCTGCCAATATAGCCCCCTAAATCCTACAAACTGGACCTTTAAGAATCAGTTTCCAAATTTTATCTCTTAGCCAGTGTGCCATTTCTACATCCAAATGGTTCTGGTATCATTTGTTAAGATCTATAGACGTCTGCTATGATCACATTACACCACACCTTTAATGGCATTTGGTTTTGTGCTTCAAAGAACAAAATCACACCAAAACTGTTTGGATGGAGGGACAAATCTCAGAGTAAGAACTCCTTTTAAGGGATGGCACTGTCAGCTTGGGTAGAGACAAACTGGATGGATTGCTGAGAAAAGAAATACTGCACGGACATTCAGCGTTCCCAGAAAGTCAGGATTCATCCTTATGACTCTGGTGATTCTCTGACTTTCAATCTTGTGGTTTTGAGTGAAATGTCTTTGGGATTGGAAACTTTTAGATGGACTGCCATGAAATTTGGTTCAGATAATCATGCTGCTAGAGCCGCTAGTGCAGCGACAGACTCTAGTTTATTCTTTAAAAGGGGAACACCACCTAAAGTCAGAAAGCCAGATGCCACAGAAGTAAGTCTCAAACTTCTGATGTCATCAAGTATAAAGTCTGGAGCTGTTCCATACACGAATGATGACATGAAATGAGCTTTATGCCATTGCAATGTTCCCTGTTCTGAAACAGAAAATGTC
Organism: Cephalopholis sonnerati; assembly: GCA_019142605.1. Classification (NCBI taxonomy): domain Eukaryota; kingdom Metazoa; phylum Chordata; class Actinopteri; order Perciformes; family Serranidae; genus Cephalopholis; species Cephalopholis sonnerati. Next base: position 32,516,261 of record JAGQAX010000001.1, on the reverse strand, counting down.
TCCATATACGAACATTCCCCTGGGTGCTCTCAGTGTCATATGACACCTCTCCTGGTCTACTGTCTATGGAGCATCTCCAAACTTCATACTGGATGACATCACAGATTTGACTTTTAGCACTCTAGTTTGGGGATTTTGGAGAGAGTTGGTCATGTTTACTAATATTTTTGGACTGTCTTAGACCGTAGGAATAACATACAAATTTGGAAAATGGCCCTAACATGCATAGCTCTTTACAATGGCAAGCAACAAGTTCAGTGGCTCAGTGCGGGTATAAAAACTGCTGTTGTTGAAAGCAAGACAAACCTTGCTTTATGAATATGAGCAATATTATTTTCTAATACATCATTTACATAAAACATCTGCACTTTATGTTCATTAAGATGGAGCTACTAATAGAAATTACTGGAGTAAAATGTGTTTACATGAGCTATTTATGGCACGTTTACAGTCTTGTTCAGTGTCAGTCCCAGGAATGAAAAACAGTTTAAATGTGGTGTCAGGGAATTTTGCTTCCTTGTAGCAGAGGAATGTTGTTTATCAGTTTTGTTGAACTTTACCCCTGAGAGCATGAGTAGTTCCCCTGATGCTTTGCAGAAGCACTGAGAATCACGAGACTCCTCCCATGAACCAACAGGCCCATCTGCGTCTGCTCAGCTGATGACATGGTGGTCAAATTCATCTCCTGGGTGGTGTAACTTCTCCAGATCACTCCAGCATCACTATGATTATTCCCTCTGTCACGACGGCAGTACAGCGCCACCATCTCACCTGCCCTGACATTTACGTCTCTGGGTGTCTGAGGACACACACCTGTGAACAAGTGTCGCAAATTTTAGTGTATTTCGTAAAATTAACATGAACTTGTTTGTGGATATTGAGGAAAAGTCTTAAAAATATAGTTATTGTTGGCTCACAAACTTTCTGAAGTGCTGCTGGTTAGTCTTACAAATTGAAATATCTGTTCATGGACATTTTACTGCTGTCAACCAATTCAGAGCATTGCTTGGATCATAAATGTACAAGGTGCTATTATAGGAATATTTAGACATTTATGACTTATGTGTTTACCTGCAGAGAGTTACAAATGAAGATTGACACCCTCTCGTGTCTCTATACGAAAAACATAAAGCTGCAGCCGGTTACCTTATCTTAGCACAAAAACTCGAAACCAGGAAAAACACAACGTTGTGTGCAAGATTTATTAATTCAATGATAATAATAATCAACTCTGAAGTCTTGTTGTCATTGTGAAGTTGCCAAAGAAACTCAAAGAAGTCCCTGGACCTAACCAACGAATAATCCCGCACATAACCTCCTGTTGAATTGAATGAATTGTAATTTTTGCATTTTGATATTTGTATTTTTTTTAATGAGATAAATAGTACGGTGTTAGTCAGTGAGCTTTAGAGATGCTGGTAGGTGGATTTTGTTATATTCGGACAGAGCTGGGCTCGTGTTTCCCCTTGTTTCCAGTCTTTATTACTAAGCTCACCATGTCCTGACTGCAGCTTCATATTTACTGTACGCATGTATCTAGATTTTTATAATACAACAATAATAATAATAATAATACTACACTGGATTTATATAGCGCTTTTCAAGATACTCAAAGACGCTTTGCAGAGAGCAACAACAGCCATAAAAAAAAAAAAAATCCATAGGGAGGTGAGGAGGGAAATAGTGTGGGTGAAGTACGCAGATTTTAGAAGTTATAGGCAGTTTTGAAAAGGTGTGTTTTGAGAGTTTCTTGAAGGTGAAGAGTGAGGAGGAGTCTCTGATGTCTTTAGGGAGTGAGTTCCAGAGGTTGGAAGCAGCAATGGAAGAGGCCCTGTCCCCCCAGGTGCGGTGGTTAGTCCTGGTGGTGGCCGGGAGGGAGTGTGCCAGTGGAGGAGCTCAGACAGGTAGTGGGGATCCAGGTTGTGGAGGGCTTTGAAAGTGAGGAGTTTGGAGTGGATACGCTGGGGGATGAGGAGCCAGTGGAGGTTATAAAGGACAGGGGTCATGGGGTGGTCACAGGTGCGAGAGCGTGTGAGAAGACGAGTAGCTGAATTCTATATATATTGTAGTTTGTCGAGAGTGTTGGATGATCAGCTGTAGAGGAGACTTCCTCAATAGTCCAGTCTGGAAGTTACAAATGCATGAATGAGAGTGTCTGCAGCTAAAAAAGAGAGGGGTGGACGGAGGCGGGCAATGTTCCTGAGGTGGAAGAAGGCTGTTTTGGTGATGTGTTTGATGTGTGGTCAAAGGAGAGGGTTTGAGATGACACCAAGGTGACAGACATGGAGGGAGGAGAGCACAGTTACGGGTGGATTTGGGGCAGATTATGATGACTTTTGATTTGTCACACCATTACCACCATTTACTCACATCTGAGCAGCACTGACAGCGTTAACAGAGTACCACAGTACACAGATACCCTTTGTGAAACAATACAGTGCTGTAGGGATGACATTTTTTGCAGGCCGACACGTCTTATTCAACAAGATAATCCTCACAAATGAACACGACTTTTGTGATTTCTGAAGCTTAAATTCAATCGCATGACTTCAATGTCGCCACCGCAGCGATGCTGTAAAGCCGAGTTCACTGTGGTGACGTTCTGTAGTCTCATCTAGCCACTTGTTAGCATCCGCCTTTTCTTAGGACATGTAAAAGCTTCAAATTTCATGAGTGGGGTATTAACTCGCGTATTTTATGTTGTAGAACAAAACATGAAAGTCTCAGACCTTATTTCAGGCATCTAACTGAAACCCATTCAAAAATATCCACTGACTTTGAGATGATGTAACCAGAAGTGCTAAAATAATCACTCATTTTCAAGCCATTCCTGTGTCACTCTGTGCCGTGAGCTGTGACACATCTTCAATATTATGTCACAAACTGACCACATCCCATTTTCCTAGTTCCTTGGTTACTGTATTGGCCTTGGGAAAGAGAAGTTTCTGCAGAAGTACTGTGATGATTAATGCTCTGTTCGTGCTATTTGGCACATCTCATAATCACATGGATATTTTATAATGTAGTATTGATAAAAGCTAAACTATATATACACTGGAACATTTCTTATTCAACGTGTCAGCTTTTCTTATTTTAGGAATATGCACATTGTTGCTGGCCTCGGACAATCTTTGGAAACTGAGGCTCTGTTCCTTGAGATGATTCATTGCCTGTTCTTTTATTATCTTGTGTCTGTCACATAACACTGACATTATTGTCATTCATCTTGTTATTATAACCCAGAGAAGAAGTACTCAGATCCTAAACGAAAGTAAACAGGGTGTCTGCAGTGTCCACCAAATTCAATTTTCGATATTAAATTAAGACTTTTTAATATCAGATGGAATGTGATGTAATCTCTGTTTTGCAACCAAACCAGTTGGGACGATAAGGCCTAAGATTATTTATTTAATACATGAGCTTATTAAGATTGTTATCATATTTTTATCAGTACATCACAGCACTATAGAAGAAAAATAACTAGCAATATAATAATTAACATGATCTGGATCCAGATTAGTGGCATATGAGTAAACATGAATTAAGTCACATTTTCGCTAAAACTGACACCCATTATGAGACGATGATCTACTGGGTTTAGCAGCAGTTTCGGTGCTTGCTACAGATTTGATATAACTGACTGAAACTCTGCCCAGTGCATGGAAAACTTATATATGGAGTTGTAAAAAAAAAAACAGCCCACTGCCACATCCAAAAATACAATAACTATGTCACGATCCTGGGTTTGTTTATATTCTGTTATCCTGTTGACTTTGTTTTGGAGGTTTCTGTTTGTGTTCCTTGTTTCATGTTCATTCATGTTTAATCTGCTTCGTGTTTTATTTTGTAGAACCTCTCCTCGTGTCGTGTCTGTTCGTGTTGTGTCACACCTGTCTCGTTAGTCCTTCCCTGTTCCCAGAGTCTTCCCGTCACACCTGCTCTGCATTGGTCTTCTTTACTCCTCCCTACTGTTCCGCTTCACACCCTTGTTGTTAGCCAATCTCCATTTCCTTCCTTTCGCCCGTGTTGTCCTAACCCAGCTGTGTCTCGTTCCTGTGATTAGAGTGTTTTCCTTTGATCTTTATCAGTTCGTCTGTTCCTCCTGCACTCATTCCTGCGATCTTAATGTGGTCCGTGCTCCGTATCCTGTCTGATATCTTGTGTTTGTATTTTTTGCCTGAGTTCATTGTGTTTTTCCTGGTTGGTTTTTGTTCAGCTTTCATTTGGACTTTCAGTCACCTCCTGTATCTGGATGTTTTTTGTCGTCTGTCTTAAAGCTCGCTTTTTGTTAAAACCTCATCCTGCCTGTTAGTCTGCATTTAATATCCGAGCCTACTTTGTATAAGGTTTGGTAGCTGTAGTCCAGTGGTTGCCAACCATCAGGCCCCCTACAAAGGGGTCACAGGATAACTCTGCGGGTTCACTAATGAAGGTTTGAAAAAATAAAAACAAAGTTCCACTAAAAGAAAAATCTGTTATTGGCATTTTTGTGAAATATTGAATATTGTCTCTCTGTATCTGGGTAATTTATTGGCAATCTGAGAAGATCAGAGCAGAAATGACAGTTTGATGGAAATGCTAACAACTCACAGATATCTAAAACATGACAAGGGGCCCAAGTAGGGACGCTGGTAACCACTAGTTTAATCAGTAACAGTGTGTTATAAACGTATGTTTTTAACTCATGTTTAGGGGCAACTGTGGCTCAGAGGTAGAGTAGTTTGATCCCCGGCTCTTCCATTTCGCATTGCGTCTAAGTATCCTCAGGCAAGACACTGAACCCCAAATTGATCCCGATGGCTGCTCCATTGGTGTGTGAGCGCATGTGAATGGTAATTTAGCAGCAGGTGGACTCGGCCACCAGTGTGTAACTGTGTGTGTGAATCGGTGAATGTGAAATGTAGTGTAAAAAGCGCTTTGAGTGGTCAGACAACTAGAAAAGCGCGATACAAGTGCAGTCCATTTACCAAAATCTCAATCTAAAAGTTTAAAATAGAAATACTGGAGGACAGTATTTAGTTACTTACCAACGCGGACTACTTGTTATAACTGTATTCTTGCAGGACTGTTAATTTAATAACACTAGATGTTATCCACTTTGAAAGCTGAAAGTTTAGCACCACAGTCTGAATGTTATTTTTGTAGTAGGTTACACATTACTAATCTGTAACCAGTTAGAAACGTAATAAGTAATTTTTTAATTATATCATTGAACTGATGTAACATTACATTTGACTACTTTTTGATGTCTTTTCTAACAAATGTTGGGCAACAAAGATAAAACAAATGTCCAGAAAAACATTTTTTTAACCAAAAAGAAAAGATTAGTTTATAACCATAGTGTAATTACAAACATTTTGATTAGTAACTGTAATTTAATCTCTTTTTTCCCCATTATTGTGTGAAATTTAATTACACGTAGCTGGTTAATTACCTGTTACATCTTGGTCTTACCTGTCAATAAGGTGAGCAGGAGAATCGGAAGTAAGCCTATTCTCGCCGTCATTGTGATGAGCACTTGACGTCCAGACGTGTCACCGGTGTCTTCTCAGAAATTCCTCAGCCTTTTTATTCAGCTGGTTGAGTTGTGCAGAATTTCAGAGAAAAGCTTTGGTGGCAGTGGTGAAAAGTGAAACAGAACTTCCTGGAAACCCCCCCCCCTAAGCTGCGACAGCCCATTTAAACACCATTTGTCTGGGCTGTGATTACACACACTCAGCCTAACTTACACTTACACAGCCTAACAGAAAGTAACGCTAAAAAGATACAGATATGCCTGTGTTTCATTTCATTACAAGTGAATTTAGGCCTCTTATTTTAATATTAATTAATATTATTAATATAGACAAGAGGATGTGTGGGTCTTATCAGTGCTTAAGTTGGACTATCTCCAGTTCACCCTCCTGAACATGACATTTTGTCATGACATTACAGCCTACTGATGGTAACTACAATAATGAAACCTGAACTCTGAAACCTTTGTTGTAGTTTTGCGTCAGCTCCACTGGAAACCCGGATCGCTGCGTGCCCTGCAGGGGTGCATTGCTTCAGTCTATGATTGCTACGGGCAACCGCGGCGCCTCAGAGAAGACATGACTGCAGAGAAACGTCTTTAAAAGCTGCATCCAGTGAGGACTTTTCCGACGGAGATGACTGACATACTGCAGGCAGGTGTCAGAAGCAGACAGACGGATCTTCCCAGCTCTCTCCCAGCTCTCTCAAAACGGTCTGACTCAAAGTTTTATTTCAACCAGTGACTCAGTGATGGACTGTTGATACAGCTGCTGGGAGTTTATATTCTGTGTATACACTGCTGATCAAGTGCGTCAAAGTTAATGGTTTTTTTTTTTGTTTTTTTTTTCAGATATTAACTGTATTTGGGCTGATGTATCCTCCTACACTGGACGTCAGATGGCCTTGCAGAGGGTTAGCCTAACAACAACCTAACACATTGTAGTTTGAGACTGTTTGAGATTATTATTTTGTTTTATTCTAACAACATGCTCTGCTATAAATACACAGTTATTGTTTTTTCCCAGAACTTGCCTGTCTTCTCAGTTGTACTGAGAAGTGGTGGAGGCATTTCTTACAAGGGTGGGGTTAATTTAAACAAGCAGAGGGCTGGCTGTAACACTTGCTGGAAAAGTCTGTTTAACCAACACATTCTCAGTCCTCCAACCTCATCACATATTGACGTGCTTGGACATGGGCTTTCCATGTCCATATCCGGCGCGCAAGGTACCCTTGGTGCATTGGTTGTTGATGTTCTGGGACATCGTGTCAAGTTCTGCCTGTGATGTGCATTGTCCGCTTTCAAAATATACTTCTGTTTTCACAGGAAATACAGGAAGTACAGTTTACATACAGTCTCTTTCAAAATAAACGCACTACGTCAGTACAACACTGCAAATTTATGTTTTTATAACTTTAACGCATGTGGTAGGGTTTAGGAAAAAAGAACAGGGTTTGGCTTTAGAATCTTACGGGACGCCAACACCGCTCTCTCGGGTGAAAGTCAGTGTTTGTTGGACCCATCCACCACCCCTCCCACTCGCCACACTCAGTCATTCGTCGCCTTAACTTTCGTCCTTGTCCCGTTGCGTTTCCCCCTGACACTGCCGAGTGCCATTAATCTACAACGGCAACTGGCTGCGTATCATGCCAGTATTAAAGGACACCTTTTTTCATTGGTTTCTGACACCACAAGTCATTGCCGATTTTTATGGCGGAACATCAACGAACACCACTGACCACTCGGCGAGTTTCATGGCTTTGAAAACCAACGTTTAAGGTGGTTTTAGGACAGATTTACACATGGCCATAGACAGCATTGTTAAGCCAGGCAAGGGAAAGCCAAATTCTCTCAAATTGTCAGAGAAGGCGCAATCGTCAAGATTTTGGTCTTAACCACTCTATTTCTTCAGAAACAACCAGGAATGGGGCTCAAAGTGCAAAATACTGGACTTCTCCTTTAACTTTTGTCCTTGTCCCACCACATTTCTCCCTGACTCCGCTGGGTGCCGATAAACTATAACGCCAGCCAGCCACATATCATGCCAGGTGTTAAAGGATGCCCTTCTCGTTGGTTTCTGACGCCGCAAGTCACTGCCTAAGTGCTGGATTTTGACGACTTCAGAGTGAGATCAAGCTCGTTTAGCACAGTTTATTACACACAATTCTATCCATACACTATAGGTCTCCATCTACATCAGGGTAAGGATAGGTATCCGTACAGGTATCCATCCATCTGCTAGTCTATCATCGATACTCAATGGTTGGACCCATAGATGTTCACAGATTGGGTAACCTAGATCCACATGCCAAAATATGAGTTTTGAATGTATGAATATTGACATGCTGTGAAACTGTGTGTCAATGAGATACCTGACAAATTAGAAATACAAAGTGTATCGCATTTAATTAAGGACATTAGTTCAAACTGATAAGTTTTAAGTGCAAAAATAGAGAATGTGTGTTATAGGAGGCTTAGTTGTAACACCGCGTTACAAGTAACCCTGCCAGATGGAAATCTTATCAAGCCTAGCTAACACCTGCACAGACAGCTCAGTAATCGAAAGACAAGTATGACAAAGAAAATTACTCATGTCGGCTGACAACACTCTTTGTTAGTGAACTCCGCTGAAACATGTCTAATCTCTGGAATTTTGTGGTTAGGTTGTGCCCTGCACTCCCCTGTCTATCAATCTATCTGTCTGTCTGTCTTTAATTGAATGTTCCATTGTAACAGGGGGTCCACCTGGCAGGACTGGGGACCTTCACCTTCTCTCAGCAGAAGCTGGACATAGGAAACAAGTTCATAATGATCCAAAGACCCATCTTTCTCCTGGCAGGGAAACTAGTCCAGTCTCTGGGGTTAAAGCAGGTCAGGCCCCTGGCTGCAGGTGAGGACATGTTTTGAAGAGGAGCCTGAGGGTTTATTTCACCACACACTCATCTGGAAAACCAAAAAGGAGTACCACCATTTGGGTATAATATACATCAATCAGGAAAATGAGAGGCCCTGAAAACTTTAGTTTATTTTCAGTACTGAATATTTAACAAGCATTAGAATTTAGGCAAATAAAGAGACTGTGGTTGGGTTAAAGAAAAGAAACATGGTGAGAATGTACTTTAAAATAATTCAAAATTTGCTCAAAGTTCACATAAATCTAAACACCGGTGACCCAACCAACCTGCCTCCTAACTATGGATGTACAAAGAGAACTGGATGCAGTGTCGGAGGTGGGGCCCTGTTCATTCTTATGAAAGTTGCTCAGTGGGGCATGAAGCCTGATTTACAGACACAAGATAGAAAGACACAAGTCTTTTTGGTTGTTAATACATTCTTTGGCCACTACGATAATTGACCTTAACCCCCAGCGCACTTCTTGGGGGCCTGCTCCTAACGCAACCTCATCCTTCTTTATTCTTTAGTCCTGTCAGCGCATTTATCACGTGATCGCAGCTTTCCCAAACTCGTGGGTCATACACAAATTCCTGGGTCATGATTACATAGGATATGCGAACATTTCCGTGCATTACTTTTTGTTGGAAAATGTACAAACAGTGCATGAGAACAGTGTGAGCAGGTGTAGGTGCTGCACAAATACTGTGAAAGTATCAAAACATTCAATCCACAGAGAAATACACACAGCTCATATTCAGAGCGCCTTGCATTTAAAACGCACTGTCAGAACTTCCGTGAAGTTGTGATGTTACAACAACTTTAATATGATATTAAAATAAAGATAGTGTGTGTGTTTCCCTTGTAGCAACACACTTACCAGTGGTGCAACTCAACTTTGCAGCTGTGTCACAAGAGACTCCTTTCAGTCGAGATGTAGTGGAGGGCTGCATCAGAGAAACTCTTCGTTTCCTCTTCAGAGCTTTGGCCGCTGAACAAAACGTGTTCCTCACCTTCCAGGGAATTGGAGTTTTGTCCTTTAAGAACAACAAGGTGGCTCTACCTGCTCATTCTGTATTTCCTAGTTGTGGACTATGACCACTAGTTTTCTGTTAAATCTAACCCCATGTGATGTTGTTCAAAGGTGCGGATGAAGTTCAACAGAGATTTTATTAATGCCATGGATGGAACTGGTCGACTGCTGTTGGCCTTTAACAATGTGAGTATAAAGAAGTGTGTGTGTTTGCATGTTACAGTATATAAAGAATGCACAGTACATGTATTCATGCAGATCATCTGTACATTTACCCCTGCAGAGACCTGGGAGCAGTGTCTCTTTGCTCTCTGGTGGCCTGTCCAGGCTTCAGAGGCCACAGACTGCTGTCACCCTGCCAACTGTCTGCTCTCCTCAGCCAGACAACAAAGCTGGTGACAAAGATCTATGGTGCTTGTCACCAACTCCAGACCAGAGGAATGCAGGAGGTGAAAGAGCTTTTTGCACAAGGCTGACAATTTGGGGTTTGATAGCACTTTAATGAATCTAAATTAAGTACTGAATCAAATCCAAATCCTTTCAAATATCTTAGCAACTTGCTACATTGGAAAAAGACCTTTGTTCTTTACTGTGAGGCTGAGCAGGGGCCACAATAGCTGTTGGAGCTGAAATAAACAAGATGTGGCAGAAATTATGTTAATTCTTATTAATCATATGAGCGGTGTGTGCTAATCGCCTTAGCTGTTTGGAGGAGTGGTTATCATCATTTCGGGAAGTGAAGCTTATTTGGTTTCTTACCGAAATGTTAATTGACTATCCATTAAATATGAAGCTACAGCCAACAGCCAACTCACTGACGTGTCATATCTTGTTTGTTTAATCCGTTAAAAAAAAGCTACGTATACAAATTATAGTGTCTGGTTTAACAAAGGGTAACATGCGTAAGTATTTCATGGTGGGAGATGTGACTTCTTGGAGTTTCAGCTGGTTGCCTTGGCAACCACACATGAATGACAGGACTCAAAAGGGTTTTTGTTGATACAAGCTAGCTGTTTTCCAGTGCTTCAGGTTCTTATGCTCAGCTAAGTCAGCTGTAGCTTCATATTTATAACATGCAAGGGAATTTTTCCTTTTTAGGATCTTACTCCTGCAGACAGAAAGTAACACGACACAGCTGTTTGTCAAGCTGCCCTGATAAGAGGAGCTGGCTGCCTCTGTCTCCACAGCAACTACTGTTAGGGTGAGATAGGTTGTGACATGCCTCAGACTTTAGCAGACTTACTGTCTCTGCTTAGAGAGCACTGTGTGTAACCTCAGGGACACAAAGCATGAGTAAGGTTAAGTAAGACTAGCTTCTTGTGGCCCTGTTTTAAGGACACGTCCTGAATCCTGGGATGGCAACAAGGTGTTTCACTGTGCTGCCTGACGGTGATTCTCCTCAGTTGGGCTTCATTACATGCATCCAAGTCTCCTGAAACTTCCTTAGTGAAGAATTAACCAGCTCTCCAAATTTTGATCACATTGCACAGACCCGAGAGTGGTATCAACCTTCTCGTCTTGCTTTTATCAGGGATGACGATCAAGTATGTCTCAAGGTGTCAAACTATTTCTTTGAACTCTCATTGCACTTGAGGATGAGTGTTGGAGATATTGGCCGCGGATCCTCCACAGCTCCACCTGCCAACCAAAAATGGCCACTTCTAGCTCTGATAATACAAGATGGCGATGGCCAAAACACTAAACTCAAACCTGCATCCAGTATTTTATACAGTCTATGGCAACTGTACGCTTCCCTCTGCGCAGTGATAAAAAAAAAGTTCCTACAGGAAACTGCTTATAACAAGGTCTGTGGAGTATCATGATTTCTGGAAAGAGACATTGCATTTGAGTTCTTCAAATGTATTGTTTGACACTTTGAGCACCACAAGCCGAGTGCCATCTAGTTCCATTATATTCAAGGCTTGGCAGACATCTCTATAACCGATATCTCCAACACTGGGCAGCTCACACCAAAACAATACACACTGATACATAGCACTACAGGTAAGAGCAAAAGTATGAATTTTGTATTTTGGGGTGAACTGTCTCTTTAAGAATGGACAACTCTAATAAACAGCTAATTATAAAAGACTGGATTTGTTAGAGCTTAACGAGTCCAGGCATTTTACCAAATTGGAACTGGCTGTTGAAAGCCATCCCGATGAAAAACAGAATTAATTGGGTGCAACAGAGGTTGAAATACAGCAAAGAAAGAACAGCTATTGAATCCAGAATGACAGAACAAGTAATGATAGATTTGAAGCTGCCTTATGAAGAGCGAGATAAGTGCAGCTACTCAGAGTGTTGTGTGTCTCCACAGAAGTTCCCCAACTGAGGGAATCTAAATCCCATCAGCCACTGCAGCCGGTCAAGATGAAAGCTGTCAGCCTGTCCGAAGAACTAAATCCAAACCCCCCCATGGAGGCCACAGACAAGTACGACACACACAAAGACACAAAAACACACAGGCAGACAAGCACACAGTCTCTATGGAGAGGTTCAGTTTGCAGTGCACACAGCTGTTGTTTGCAGGTAGATGAGTCAGCGAGAGCTGAGAGCTCAGTGGTGGTCTTATATTGTTACCGCCCCGAGGCAGCTTCCAGCTCCATCAATGATGCACAACTACCTGTGGGACAGATTCCTCTTCTGTCAGCACCTCCCTGCATTGTCAGTATACACACACACACACCTGCAAATGATCATGATAAACAAAAAAATCTGCTGCAAAAAATTAGAAAATTTGTTAAAGCGACTGAGCATGACCACAAGAAAGAAGATCCTCTCTATAGTTTCAAATGATTCCTGTCATTTTTCATCTTATTGCAAGTCCACCAACACCCTCTGTGCACCTGCTGCTGATTTTCAGTGTCATTACAGATGACAATAACCCTCATTGGGTTTGGGCAACAGCTGACAGCGACATTAGCTCTGTTAGCTTAATTTAAAACTTAATGAACATCTTAATTTCAACCGGGTCATGTAAACTGCACATATTCTGAATTCACCGGAAGAAAAACAAAAGTGTCATGGAGCGTTCGTTCCTGTGGGCTCCGGCATCACTAAAACCATGAGCTTGCCTGAGAAGGACTAAATGCACAAACCTGCTATTTTAAATATCCCATTGAGACAGACTCTCACTGCAGCCTGTTCTGGTTTGTTGTGAAAATGTCTGCATGCAGCCTCGTTCTGTGGACGATAAACGAGGTGCAGGCTTCCCTCTGTGTCACCGATAATGAGGAAATACAGTGAGTGCTGGACGGAGCAGTGAGTGACAACAACCCTGCCCACATTTAAGAGTGCTGTTTGCGGTGGAAACGCTAAGCACACCTAAGGTCTAGGTACCATGTCTGAAGGGTTACTTTTGGTTCCAAAGGTACCGTACTGACAGTGTTTGATGGAAGTGGGGCTAAAGCAGCAGCGGGCACCAAACAGGTGCCCCCTTGCTATGTAACATCATAGGCTACTCAGACATAAAGGTATAGAAAATTAATGGGGATATCTGTAAAGCATACAAACTTCTCCTGGAGTACATTCAGTTGTGTGGTGTTGGAATTTAAAGCCTGCAGTGCACCATGGAAGCGTCAATTGACATGCGGCAAATGAGGCACATCAATTTTGGACCTGTCTGGGTGTGTTTGGGCCTTTAAAGCCCCCCTCACTCCTCAGACACATGTCTATGATGCAAAAATGCCCCATGTGAAAACTATGCAAATACAACAGCTGTTCACAAGAATTATTTTGTTATTAACCTATTGTGAGGTCAGATTTTAATTTTGAATTCAAAAGACAAATGACGTGCAGATTTATACAATGTTCATGTCAGCCCTAATGTAATAGTCTATGAACAGTTTAACATTTAATTAGAAATTCTTAGGCAATCACTGGTTAGATAATACGCTTTACCGTAATAACACCAAACCGCTCTAGGAGGTCGTTCTCTTTGATAAAGAATTTGTTTGTACTCCCAGGCCTACCACCTCCATCACACCACCAGAGGCCACTCCCAAACTGGTGGAACCTCATGTGAACGCCAGCTGCTCTGGTCACACCCGTGCTGGACAAGTGAGTGCCTGCATGTGTGGATGCGCTCATGCATTTGTGTACTGTAGGTGTGTAAGAGTAAATCTAATCTGGCTTTTATAGTGATCTCTAAAATTCCAGGTGAGGGATCAAAGTGGATTCACTTCCTTGGTGGAGTCACTGGGAAGCTAAGACTAATATTTGATGTAACATAAAACCCAAACAATATATTATCTAAAAAAAGATTTGCATCGGAAAGCCTGTAAAGAAAAAGATTATATGTTTTTATTGCTAACTAATTCCAGTGTGTAATGTTGCAACTGTCATGTCATCGCAGGAGCTGTGCTACCTGTGTATGCAGCGGGCCCAAAGAAACGTTCCAGTCTACCTGAGGGAGCAGCAGCAGGCAGAGGAGAAGGCTCAGGAGAAACTCTTACTGCTTAAAGAGCAACTGAGAGACAAGCAGTACATAGACAAAGAACAGGTGAGTGCATGTGTTTGTTTGTGCGTTTGAGGATGGCGAAGGCATGACCCGCCCCACTCTGCCTCTGATTGGCTTACCCTGACATTCTTACTCTAAGGACACATTCGTCTGCATAAATGCGCAAAATTAACATTGGCAATTGTCACTTCCTGTTCACTTCCATTTAGTGTGAACAAAAGCAAATTGCATTGAGTTTAACTTTGGTGGACCTTGACCAGTGAAATCTCAGCCTCAACTAAGAGCAAAGAAGTATGTGTAGAGAAGACTCTGATTGTTGGTGTGTCTAACCAGCCAATAAAACTGGCTATTAAAAATGTAAACTGCCCTACGTGGGAGATGGTGCCTGGCTGGCAGTGAGTCAGGAGACAGGCATGGAGCGTAAGAAAATCGAAAATGTACCATTAACATGATATTTCGCTGTGTTTCTCGCTTACATTAGCTGACAAGTTGGCTCTCTGTGTATGTCAAATTCGGCACTGCCCAGATGTCATCTCCGCAGGCGATGGTCACTCACCTGCAGTCGCTTATGCGTGACCTAACCCTAACAATCTCACTCCATGCTTAAACCTAACCAATCCAACCAACGAAGGCAACAAGTACTAGCCAGTCAGAGCCAGAGTAGGGTGGGTCATGCCTTCACCATCACAGGAAACAATATATATTTGGCTTCCTTGAGGCAAATTTGTGAATCCTAGAATAGCAAAGAAATGCCCCACCTTACTCTCCCTCTGACTGGCTAGTTGAATGAATGCCTTCACTGGTTGGACTGGTTAGGTTTAGGGATGCTGTGAGATTGGAGAGAGTTAGGGTAAGAATGTCAGGTTAAGTCAGTCAGAGGCAGAGTAAGTCAGAGTAGGGCGGGACATGATGTCGCTATTCTAGGAAACACACATTAGCGCCCCAAACACCAAATTTATCCGCTGTATGTTAGCTCTAAGCTTACTAGAAATGGGCACACCAACTGTGTCCTTGGGAATGTGTCGTCTCTGTGTGTGTTTTTTCTTTTTCAGCTCAGCCTCCAACTGTCAGAACTCAACCATCTTACCTGATCTTTTAGTCATTTCCGTCCAGTCTTTCAATCTGTTCCTCTTGTCTCTGCATGTTTATGAAGCTGACTCATAAAGCCCCTTAATAAGCACTTAAGTCGACAGACTTTCAGTTTGCACAGACACATCTTCACCTCAGTCAGCTGGCACTAAAGTCTTTGCATTTACTTTGTATACAAAGTAAATGCAAAGAGATCCTCCTCACTGCTGTCTGAACATGCACTACTGGCACGTATCCAGAGGGGTCACGCCTCTTCCCAGCATTGGATGTTTGATGTGCGTGCCGTGCCACTGGGTCTGTCAGCTGGTTGCTCCCAGATAACAACCTAGATCAAAAGAGTTGCTCATTTGGAAACTTTATCCTTCTGTTTCTGAAGTCATCCGAGGCGGTGATAGGCCATGCAGTTTCTGAATCTGTCATCATTTCACATCAACAACAGTTGATGAATCTGTATGCCGACTACCAGCATACTTATGTGTGAGCATTAAGCAAAAAATTGAAAATAGCTATGCTGTCCATTCATAAAACATGTTTTTATTGTCTGTACCGAGGGTACATACAGAGTTTGGCAGCGAGCATTTATGTATGAGGCTCCTTATGTGTGGAATCTTCTGTACACTTTTGTACACAATCTTCTATATGCCAATGTCGTGGTGTGTTTCAGCTGGTCTTTCTAATCATGCGTAGTTGCCGTTTTTTGCATTTTTATTAGGGCTGTCAAAGTTAACGCATTAATTTCCGCGTTACAGAAAATTAACGCAATCAACGTGGGTGCTCCGACATTATGTTCCATGCATTTTTAGCGATGGTATGGAGGTCAGTTTTTAAGCTAGAATGATGGCCAGGGTATCAAAATAAACTAGAACATCTAACACACACGCGTTGGTGTCAGTCCTGACATCATAACATGACGGGAATGTGATGAAAAAATGCTTCAGAAAGTATTGACATTTTTAGGACAACAAAACTGGTATGATCCTCTTCTCTCTCTCTCTATCTCTCTTACTTGCCCACACACGCTCAATCTCCCTTTTGTCCCAGCGTGGAAATGAGGAATCCTGTGGGCACATACTGTAAGCGTCCACAGCCACACCTCACAACGCCTACATACAGTACGCTCATGCCAGCATGGCAGTTTCCTTGTAACGACAACACTAGCAGACTGATGTTTAGCAGGTGTGAAGGTTACCATAGTCACTACATTAATTCAGGGTGCATACATTTGGTAACTAACTCAAACACAGCTGTTTTGTACAGCTGAGGCAGAGAGAGATGTGATTCGCTCTGCACGTATTTGGTAATAAACCAAAGTATTGAATAAAAGAACATTTTGACCTGACGGTGGCGCTAGTTGTTAAGTTGAGGGATCACCAAAGTTATTACAGCTGATCCTGAGGGGAACACGACTGTTGGAAACAAATAGCAATTCATGCAATATCTGTTAAGATATTGCAGACCTGGACCAAACCACAGACTGACTGCCCAACGGACATTCCCAGAGCCACGCTGCGAACGTGGTTAAAGACTATAAGAGGTCAAGTGGGAAAGGGCTTTAATACTGTTTTAAAAAAAATTAAAATATGTCTGCTTTAGGTTACTGGGGTGATTTATGAGTGCTCTGGTGAGAGAAAACAACAACGTAACACACAGGCTGAGGATGTAGAAACAGTTAGATAAAACTCAAACCATTATGCCGAGAGAAAGTAAAAACCGCCATAAAAACATGAACAATAAAACCATCTGAACAATTGGGGAGTAAAGGGTGGTTCCAGACTGGTTGGGGCCAGAGAGCTGAGAAAACAGCTTCATCCTCTTCACAGCACTGGAAAAGAGGTGTGGGACATGTGGGATATTAAAATTCAAAACGAAACAACTTTAAGTGCTTTGCAAGTTGTTTTTGCCAACACTATTTCACAGTTCAGTAAAAAGTTCATTTTTTTCCCTGGTGAGTCTATGTCATGCTCTCTTTTGATTTGTTTTTTTGAGTCAATATTATGATAAAAAGGTGTGCGTTTTTGTGTGTTCATCTGGCAGGAGAAGCTGAATCACCAGCGTGAGCATGCAAAGCAAGTTGCTACCTACAACATGCAAATGTCAGAGAAGAAAGAGAAGACTACCTGCCCTCTCTTTCCCGTGAGTAGAACTTGACATTAAAGTTGTAAGATTTCAGTCCTGTGTTTCCAGTGCAGCCAAACAAACCCACAATATTTAATGAAGAAATCAGTCAATAATTGGCCCACATGGCACTACAAGTTTTTCGCACAACAACAGGGCAAAGTAAAAGTGGTTAAAATGATCAGCGCTAACCTCTGAGACAGCTACACTGCCTGTGACTGCGTCATCTTAAAAAGCCATTCCATGTTTTGTTAGTTCAATCAGGAGACACAGAAGAAAGAAGTAAAGATAATATTTAATACAGAATATGAGTGCACAGATTAAAATGTGATTTGTGCTGATTAAGATTTAACAGAAGTCTTCGGAGCTTGGACACCAGAGTGAGATAGCAGCTGGATAAACTCCCCCCAATGGAGTCAAGAAACTAGTGATGGTGGCTGATGACTCTAAGGCAGCTGACTGCTGAGGCAGATGAGGATGATGAATCTGTAAAGGCTATGTGGTGATAGGGAGGTGGAGGGCACGACGACTGTAGCAAGAACTACTGCAGAGGAAGAACCATATTTAAAATGAGGAACAGTAAGATGATGATAGGGTGTGCCACTGGTTGATTGTGAATCAGCTGATGACTCAATTGACAGACTCAGACAATGACACCTAGAGATAGTGAGTGAGCATGTGTGCAAGGAGTGAATGGCAGGGTGAGAAAGAAACGTCCGGCCTGAGCATGATAAGTATTGTCTTCCTGTCTAAACTTTCGCTAGAGCTTCATTTAAACACCTTTAATGTGAAGCGTCAACATCAAACTCAAAGTGTTTTCTGGGATGCTTGTGTTTAGACTTCATTCGTCTTCCCGGCTCGGCCCCTCACTCCTGCCAGGAGAATCCAACAGCATTGTTACATGAATGAGCTTCAGAGCCAGATAGAGACCCGCCGACGATACGAGGCTCAAGACCAGCAGAACCGTCTACTCATGGAGCGTCTAGACCAGGTCCAGCTGGTCCAGGAGTGAGTCCTTAACGGCTCAGGCATGTCAAATCATCATGTGTTGTGATAACTACTGTGTCACCTGGTGTGTATGTGTTTGTGTTTTAGGATAGCTTTGCAGAGAGCTCAGCAGCTCCAGCAGAAACAGGAGAAAACCACAAATTACAAGAAGGCTCTGGACACGCAGGTAAGAAAATGCTTCAGAAAATTAATTCTGACTTTTGCAAAACATGGTGCTGTAAATAATTTTTGTAGTCGTCTGTTTGTAGCACAAGTGCAAACAAAGCGGCGTGAGCAACTAAGTACACACAAACAAAGATCTGAGTTCATGAGATGAACATAAGGTTATAAATGTTCTCAAAGTTCAACTTTTTACCGACATTGTCAGCCAGTTATGGAGAATACGTGGTCACTAGTTTTCATTGTAAGGTTGTTTTTTTCTGGTCAACTAAATAGCTGTGGTGTTAACAGGATATAAAAAATATAATTTAGGTGAACTGAGATCTTTTACAGAAACACTTTTGTCCCTTTCTGTATTCCTCTCTGATTTCTGAAAAATCTCAGCTTTAACACAAGATTACGGATGTCCAGCTGTTGTTGTGTTTCTCATACTGAGGAATGTTGTAGGTCAAAGGATGGCAGCAGAGTAAAGATGCCGCCCATCCTGCCAGTCAAGGGCACCAGTGCAGGCAGGCTGCACAGACAAACTACTTAATGCATTAAAAACATGTTAAACTGGACATTGTTACATGGTGTATGGAACCACGAGAAGGCGTCAGAGTTATATTGTGTTGTTAAACTTAAACAAACTCCGGACGACAGTAACCGCAAAAAAAGTAATCATTGGATTTATGTAACAAGAGTTATGTAACAAGTGTAGCTGGCTTATCAGACTTTTAACAGAGAGAATTTTCTTTCCAACTCTGCAGTTCAAGGAAATGTTTTTTGTCAACAAAGAAGCACACATTACATCATTTCGTTAAAGGGGAAGTCCACAGATTTTATACAATAAAGACTGTTTACAGGCTTTTGGGAGTACCACTGCATATCTGAAAATGGTGTATAAAGCCTTTTGTGGCTCCTGAGGGAGCTGCATGAAGTCTGATAACTTGCCTGAAGTACAGGACAGGCTAATGCCCAATGAGGTGTCTATTATCAGGAATTTAGTGGACAATGACGGAGGCCAGAACCATTTATTTATATTTTCATGTGTTTTGCAATGAAAATTAAAAGTTTTCACAAGTCATAACTCAGCTTCCCAGGTAACACCCGAGGGTTTGACTAATCATGACCATCCCGTCAGGTTCTCAAGCAATGGAAATGTTCACAACTCCAGTAATAGGACGAACCTTTGATACGACTTTGCAATGGGAGATATTTCTAATCCGCTCAGCTCAAAGAACCCTTTGGCTCAGCTACTAGCCAGAAAGCTAACGTTATTAGCAAGATTCAAAGTCAATAACATTGCGTACAGTTGACTAAGAGTAAATATAATTTGACAGTAGGTTTAAATACAAGGCAAGCTATCCAGTCACGTCATTATCCCCAAATTTATATCAAGATTTTCATGAACAAATTATGTGCCATGTGTAACCTCACTATCAGCCGCAAATTGATTAGTGAATGGGATATGAGATAATCACTGATGGTCACGGTTCACTTTGGCTTCAAAACAAAAGTAAATAATTTCACGGGGAACCTGGTCAACAGAATTTTTGGGATATCAATGAAGGAGGCCAGCAACAGTATTTTCATTTGGCTTTGTATTGACCTTGTGGGCCAGAGAGCACCCATCACCAGACTACATCGTGCCCAGTGGGATGTATTATCTGCTTTATGGTAACCTTAAAATTGAAACTGTAGTCAGTCAGGTCTATTCTGTCCTTTCAGGTGGGAGATAAGAAGTGTTCACACCCTCCAGAGTGCCAGGCTGACAACTGCGGGTTCAACCGCTGTGAGACAGCAGCCAGCAATGCAGAGAGCCGAGAGAGGGCACAGAAGGTCACCTGTTTCTTATTGCAGCCATTAACGTTGCTTTTCACTTGTGGCTTCATGCAAATGGAAAAAATAACCAGTCAGAGTTGTTTAATTATATAAAAGTCTCTGCACTGTTTTTTGTAATTTGCAGTGTAAGCTGTACTCAGATCCTTTTCTTATGTAACAGTAGTGTAAAAAATAATGTTCTACTATTATGTGTGATTGGATTAATACTATTGATGCATTAACATGTAAGCAGCAGTGTCATGTTGCAGCTGGTTGAGGTGAACAATAGATAATTATATTTTATATACTGCAGCATAACTTTAAAAATGCATCTGATTTTATTTGTTGATCAGATGTTTTATGCGTAAAATTTTAGTCTGCAAAATTACTACTGACTGCATTTGTTAGATAAATGTCGTGAAGTTAGAAGTACACAAAAGTCGCCTAAAATTTAAAGTCTAACCCGTGGCATAAGGTAGTTATGATGGGCCCTAGTGTGCCCTAGTTACTAGTTATGAAGCACACACATGCAGACACAGTTTTAGGCGTATATATATATTACCAACAGTGTGTCTTACTGCCGCTTTTATGTTACATCCACTTGCAGATGTGCCCAGCTCATCAGTCTTGAGAGATTTTGCACCTAAACTAGCTACTGCAAATAATTTCG
The DNA here is from genome assembly GCA_019142605.1 of Cephalopholis sonnerati. Classification (NCBI taxonomy): domain Eukaryota; kingdom Metazoa; phylum Chordata; class Actinopteri; order Perciformes; family Serranidae; genus Cephalopholis; species Cephalopholis sonnerati. The sequence goes on along the minus strand of JAGQAX010000001.1, from coordinate 32,495,518 downwards.
TCTCGTTACATGATTAAACAGAGACTTGATATTGGACATCAACATACATACTACCCAGCAATCATCGTTACATCTATATATGACAAAAACTACAAAAGATAATAGGAAATTATTAGTTTGACTTGTACTTTTTTGTAGATTTCTTTGAGCACAGGCTGTATTCCCAGGTGGCAACAGGGCCCCTCCACTCCACAGGGCCCCAGTGCAACGCACCGCTTGCACTGTCTATATTTACGCCCCTTTTTCTTTTTATTTGGTCTGCTAAATTACTGAAGTTGATGTGATGTTATTTTACACACTGGCAGCTCTTCCAGGTAAATTTCAGTGCTGCCACTCAGAGAAAGAAGGAAGAACTGCAGAACAGGCAACAGCAGCTGGAGAAAGAGAGGGAAATTCTCAAACACAACAAAATGGAGTGAGTAAAGGAAGACGGGGAAATGAAAGACCTGGAAAATAATGAGGATGTGGAAACTATGGCGGGTTGTCCATCTCTCTGGTATGTTTCCTGTCCAGGCTGATACTGGACCGCATCAATCGCTTTGAGAAGAGGCGGGACATCAGTAAGTCACTAGAGGATGAGTGGAGTCGCAGTGCGAAGCTCAAACATCAACGAGAGGAAGAGGAGAGACACTTCCTGAGGTGTGTGGATGTAGGATCACTTCGAGCCTCCATCAGCATTCATCCTGTTCACTTACATATATTCATACATTTATACACTGGTTAACCACTCACACACTCACTCTAATAATTTGGCACTTACTGACTGACCTAAAAGACACATAACGGCCAACATCATACATGTAGGACGACATGTTTTCCTGATCATTCATTCTGTCTTTCTGTGGTTTGTTCTGCCTCCTTGTGGTCAGGTCTGCTGGTCAGCTCCTGGTAGATAAGCTTGCACAGTACAGGCGCTGCTGCCAGTGTAAGAGGAGGACCACCAACTGTGGAGAGACCAACATCTGGAAAGACTCTCATTACCTCTCTGGCTCACAGTTCATGATCTGATGAACAGTGTAGCCTGCAGCAGCACTTGAACATCAATACCTCACAGCCTAAACAAGACCTCAACCCTTATAACTCATCATGTGACGGTCACTAAAGATTGAGCTAAGGATATGTGAAGCTACTGATACTTGTGTGTTTTCTTGTGCAGCATGCACTCTCCTCTGTTTTAATGTGAGATGTATTACTGTTATGTTCTTAAATCAGTCTTCAGAGTTTGTTGTACTTTTATTTTCCCTAGAATATAGTTGTGTTTGATAATTATATGTCCCAAGACTTTGTGTTACAATATTAACCCATAACATATTCAGTCAATAAAATAACTGTGATCTTCGCTCACTTTATTAGCCGTCTTACACAGTCAAATACACACACGGGTGTTTCTTGATGATGAAGAGCCTGGAATCACAGTATTTCCTCACCTCACTCCTCGTGTGGTGGTGAAAGGTTTAGAAATACTGTTAGAAATAGTGTTAGAAGCAAAACATGTTTACTAGAATTGAGCAACCCCGAATGGTTTCACTCTCGGGAGAAGTCTTAGAATAAGGTGACCTGGCAAACATTGTGATGGTGAAACATTGTGATGGGGAAATAGATGTCGTTGGCAGAACAAGTTGTGGTAAACGCCAAGTATTAAGATGAAGATAAGCACAAGTTCTGGAAGATGGCATTTTACCACAACTTGTGAGACCAGAGTGAGACCATTCAGGGTTGCTCAATTTTAGTAAACATGTTTTGCTTCTAACTTGACCTTAAAGGTAAAGTATTTCTAGGCGTTTTCACCACCACACCTGTCGCTAGACAGACCCCCAGTCAGTGACCGCAGCCTCTTGGATCCAACCAGCACAAACCCCAGTACCAGGGGACCGGCCAGTCGCGACTTACCACCAGATCAGCGAACTTTCTGTTGCTGCTGTTAAACAGATTAGACCCAGAGCTGCTGCTGGCCACCAGGCTGCTGTGACACCTGGCACTGGGGGGTTTGCACTGGGCAAATTTTAGCCACTACAGTCGGCAACTGAAGGTCTGTCTGCAGAGCTGCTGCCTGCTCTCCTCCCGGGCAAGTAGTCCACAGCAGCGGGGAGTGAGGTGGAGAGTGGTGGGGTGGCTAACATTATTTAATTCTTGTGTCATTTAGAAACAGAGAGAATGGGGCTAGAAGGGGCTGAGTGAATTTGCTGAGTGCAACTGTACATTGAAATCCTGTGGTCGTTTGTCAAAGAGGCTTAGGACAGAGTGGGGAGAGCTGCAGGACGAGGGTGTACTTTCAAAGTTATTTTCAGACTCTGAAATGGTTACACTTTAAAAATGTAAGCTTTTCATCAAGGAGCAAACAAAGTAAACAGAGTTTCTGTGGTGTATGTCCTTGTCCTTGGACATGACATACTTTGAAGGGCAGCTGTCCCATATCTGACCCGCACAAGTGATGAGGGAAGCCGTTTATGCTACAGTACATACAGAGAAGTACATTACTTCCAGACAGATGAAAAGCAAGAGGGCCCCAACAGGGCCTCAAGTTTGTGTGGACTGTGAGGACCGAAGGAGTGAAACACAAAAACACAAATCATTATGAATCACTGTGTGTCCCTCCACAAGTCATCGTAGGCTGAAAACAAATTGGAGCAAAGACAGAAAACAAAACAAGATGAGGATGAAAGAAGGTATGTGGCTTTGATATGGGAGGACGGGTTCATGCAGTGGGGGAGTTTCTATAGATGATAAATGTGTTGCAGGATCATGACAATATTCCTCTGGCTGCAGTCCCAGATCCCTGTGAAAGCAGAACTCTTTTATAATGAGCTCATGGAGGCATTTTGAAGGTCTTTGTGCCGAAACAGATGCACAATTAACTGCTCCACACACTCTGGCTGATTCATTTACGAACTGACAGATTATATGTGTGGACAAAGACATGCGTGTGTGTGTGTGTACATGTTGTGTGGTAGTACAGAACCTCTTGGACAAGCTTTATTTATAGGAAAGAGACATGCGATCCAGAACAGGATCCGCCCTGAAATACATCTACAAACCCACACAAGAGACTCAGATCTTCCATTAAACTAGTTAATGCACAATAAATTACTGCTGCAGACCCAGTGCAGGTCACAGAGGTATTTGAAAAACCCTACTTTTCTTTTGGGTGTGCAGGTGTACATCATTTTATAAGCTTGTAAAAAATTACCAGATGAGTTATGCACGGGCACAGAGTCCGAGATAAAGTAATATCTGTGCCAAACTGCAGATTTAAACTGAATTCAGGAAGTGAGACATTCCTCAAAACTGTCTTGTCTCTTTTGAGTGTTTGTATGAGTCTGTGTTTGACCCTCCCATCTCCTGCAAAGTATTGTGGTGTGTTTTATGAGGGATTTAACAAGCCTTGGTTGATTTGCCCTGAAGTCATGTTCCAGTACTCTGAAAACCCAAGTGGATTTGAGAGGGATCAGACCTCGATGAACTTAGGGAGTAAACATGTTGGCATGCTGACGTTAGGGCTTGTGCTTTTCCCACAAACTATAACCAAGCCCTCAAGTACTAGCTAAAATGTAACAAAAGCTCTTTATGCTTTTATCCTATTTCTAGCACAGATAGCTTTCTGTCTGGGTGGTTTCTTGGACTGAAATGTTAAATTAAACATCCATAGCGCAGGATCTAGGAGGATCTATTGGCAGCAATGGAAATTAATAAGTATGTTTTCTTTAGTGTATAATCACCTGAAAATAAGAACCTGTGTTTTAGTTAGCTTGGAATGAGCCATTAATGTCTACATAGGGAGTCGGGTCCTTGTCCACAGCATCCACCATGTTTCTACAGTAGCCCAGAAGGGACAAACCAAAAGTTCCAGATAGGGCTATTCGTGTTTTCGTTTTCAGAATTACACTGGTTTGTAACGTGAAACTGCTTTACTCAGTGTTTTTGCTGTTTTGATTGGCGGGTCTGTTTGTTTTGGAGAGGACCAGTGGGCACTTTTCATCCTCCATACATGCCATCTTCCCAGCTCATTCAGTAATTTTCCATTCACCCTGTCTCATCACCACACCTACCTGCAAGCCTATCGCCTGTCCACACATTTCCGCCTTCTGCTGGTCCACCACGCCCACCTCGTCAGGCTAACGTCGCCCCACCTGTGGATCATTACCCCTTGTCAACAAGTCTTTCCAGATTGCTCTTCGCCTCATGCAAGACTTTCCAGTGTTTCAGGGCTGCTTCCTTGGTATTTACCCCGCCGGTCTCTGACTCTCCTGCTTCGTCTGCTCCCCGGTAAACCACTCTGCTTTGTTTTCCATGACAAGCTCTGCTTCTGCCCCCGTGATTCCGGTTTGCCTGCTTCCTGCGGCTGTCTGGAAAGACCATCACCCAGCTTTCCAAAGTGAGTTCACCGATACAGTCACCTGTGATCTTCTGAGCTGTGTATTGCTTCATTGTGCAGCAGTACACCTCGTCTTTGAGTGTGCGCTGCAGATTCCACATTTCATCGCTGCTGTCAAGCTCTCCTCTGTCCATGGCCTCCTTTACACTCTCAGTGAGTGCTCCTGGTGTTGGAATCTCAGCTCTTCTGACATCGCTCTCTGCCTGCCCCCTCTAGTTACCAGCGCACGCTATTGAAATGTCTGCATGTGCGCCCGGCGGACACCAACATCTCATCTGTGTGGTGCTACAGCATTCCACACAGAGAACTGCCAACAGATCCTGTTCCCCCGGGGACTGTGAAACTGAACATTGGCTCTCTCTGCTGCCTCACCAGTCTGCACTCCCTGTATTTATTGAAGAGATGTATTAAAACTCAGTATCCGCCTGTCCCTGGTGTTGCTTTTGGGTCCAACCTCCCCCCGTTACGCGCAATAAAAACCTCCTGAATGCCTGGATCAGAAAAAGGTGAGAAAAAAGATGAGCACACACTGGCATGATGCTAAGCAAGACACTAAACAGCATCGAAGATACGTGGATTTGTGGTGTGCAGCTGCTTTATTCAGTGTTTTCACCGTTTTAATCACCTTGTGTGTTTGTTCTGGAGAGGAAGAGACCTCTGCGGATAATTCGGCTCACAGTAAAAACCTCCTGAACAATGACTACTAAAGGAATTATAGCCTGGAACAAGTTTTAGCTGGTTGCAATCTGCAGCTCACTGTGAGACGCCACCAAATCCCCCTAAATCTCACACACTGTTCCTTTAAATGTAACAAAAGCTCTTTATGCTCTTTTGCTAATCTTACTACCAGCATGGTTTACTTTCTCTCTGGTTTCTTGGACTTGAATGCTGCATTAAATACTGAGGATTTAGGACTTGGAATCAATGTCTGGTGACTAAACTACAACACTAGATGTGTTTGGACTCATCATTGTCACTGATTAGGTTCACTGAGGTGATGTCGTTTAAGCTGAGTCATTGGAGAGCATTGTGGGGTTATTACATGGGTGGAGGGCACTGCCTCATGGGGTATCAATGCTCCCCTGTGAGAAGCAGACAGGCAGCAGGAGACCAATGACAACATACTTTATACTGTTTGTCATGCACATGATGACTGATAACCAATGGAGGGGGTTATGTGAGGTTGAACTAATTTGCTTTGCAACAGCACAAAAGTGTCCTCACATATTTGGCCGAAATGTGAATTTATTTCCTCTGGAGGAAATCTGTAAAATTAAGGAAACTTGTGAAACATAGTGAACACCCTCTATTTCCCTCTCTCTTCCCCCAGCCTTTCTCTTTTGTGTTTATGTGTGTGTGTGTGTTTCCCAGAGTTAGTAGATCTAATGAATATCCATCCTAGTTTTACTGGCAGGCAGATTGTGGTTGGCTTTTTGACAGTTAGTGTCCAAGCTTCATTTCAGTTCCAGATGTTCCCACCCTGCCCACACGCCATCCCACAGTGACCAGAGCACAATCCCCATGAACCAAACCAAATCGTGAGAGCAGGCGGGCTGCGTCTTTGAATGACAACCAGCACATGATCAGCTGTTTACTCTCTGAGAGAAGCTAATGGAGAACGACACTGTGTGTATGTCCACTGTAAAAAAAAAAAACCTGTTATGTAGAAAGTATTATTACAGTTCAAATGAAACAAGCAGGGGAACAAAAAGCCTCTTGTACATTCATGTAGTTCAGACACAATTACCCTGAATACTGTGTCATGCTCTGGGTCAAAATGAAGATACATGAAAGCTGCACTCGTCAATATTTTTATATTCAAGATATAATATTAAACATGTCCGCATTAAAATGTCAAAACATGACTAGACATATATAATTTGTTGACTTATGTACTTACACTATACCATATGTTTCCAACAATGTTTAAACCCAGAGATGTCTCTGGGTTTCATTTGGGCGCCTGTATTACCCCAGTAACAGTAATACAGTTTTCTGTCACACAGCACTTTTTTCCTGACTTTTATGCCATTTTTTAACACAGTAATACAGTAGAGAACTAATTTATTGATTTATTTATCGAGGTTGACATATTTGGACGAGAGGGTGGAGCTGTGGAGGAACGAGGGGTGGACTGTTGGACTCAAAGACTGTAGTGTTGCCTCACAGACAGCCTGTGACTCAAAGCGGCCCCGCTCTTAATAATGCATAACTTAAAGCCTTGAAATTAAAACAGGTGAGTTATGAAAACTTCCCCCACTTGTACAGTTGTCATGTATGGGGAAAAAAATCTTTACATCTCTTTTGATAACGCTGTAGTTATAGATTTGGGCACAAAACAACTTGGCTAAGGTCAGGAAACAGGTCATATTTTGGCCTAAAAAGACCTGTTTTTACCACAGTTTGTGACACACAGCCTCTTGCCTGTTTACAGGTCATCTCTGTGCCTCATTGATACGTTGAAGGCCTACACAAACCAACTCCAAAACAGTCTGCAAGGCTGATGTAGAGATGCATGCCCGAAAGAAAAGCCCACATTTCTGGTCGGAAAAAGAAACACACTTACTTTTAAACATCATGAAGCTCTAAGATATCAACAGGTTTTTTGATACGCAAAAATATCACAGTGCTAACTTTTCATGAAGGTGGTTGAAGGACAGAAAGAGGGAAGCTGTGTTTGCACTGTTAAACAAGTCTGCCGTCGGTGGAAAACCTCTACAGAGTGCCCCAGGAATGAGTCCAAAAACCTGGAAATGCATTTAAGCACTCCCTCGCCTCAAAGTCAATGGGTTTTTCGAATGGGTTTTTGGTTGGATGCCTGAAATAAGGTTTGTGGTTAACACAAGCTTAAGGGGTTTTCACAGTTTGGTCTACAACATAAAATACATCAGTTAATGCCCCCCTTTTGCATTCTGAAGCTTAACGTGTCTTAAATTGAGACTATAGGACCGTCATCATGCTGAAACCGACTTCACAGCCTTATTGGGGCAGCAACTTTAAGACATGCGACAATGGTGCAGTTTGTTCGTAGCCTAATGTTAGCTTTTTTCTTCAGTGCACATATTATAAAAGTGATGTTCATTTATAAAGATTATCTTGCTGAGCAAAACGTGTAAGTATCATCGTTTGTTTTCTGCAATAGTCCAAATCCCAAAGCCTTTCTAACAAGAGAACCAAGGTGATGCTTCTGCACCAGCCTACAGAAAAACGTCATCCTTAAGACAACACTATTTTGATACAAAAAGAAAAATGGCACAAGGTGCTCCAGCTGTTCCACTTTTCCATATTTTAACATGATAAACATCATGTTTGGGGAATTTAATTGGAGTATGCCGGCTGCATGTAAACAGGAATTTTAGAGGATTATTCATTTTCATTAGCCATGTAAACAGCTTTAGTAGGGATACTGCCTCATTTGAAATATGGGCAAAAACCAGAACATTTTGTGCATGCAAAAAATAAAATAAAATCAAAATAACAAAGATATCACAAAAAACTGATGATGATGAAAGCGAGCTCTGTTATTGATTAGAGTAATTTTAAGCACATCTGAGAACCAAATGAAGCCAGTGCAGTACAGAGCACAGAAACAACCACGCCTGCTCCCTCAAGCCCATAACAGCATGTCCTACATATGTACACGTGAGGGAACACACACACACACACACACACACACACACACACACACACACACACACACACACACACACACACACACACACACACACACACATGCAGTGTCTAACTGTCTCACACAAGCTGACGATATTTCATGTTCACACACTCTACATGTCAAAAAATGTCATTTCCTGACAAAAATAAATTTGCACTGTTCTGTTGAAGCCTCCTCCTTTCCTGTTCCTCTTCCGATCATAAAAACACCCCAATGGTTCACACATGAATAACCTTCACACATGTGCACACACACACACACACACACACAGAAAATGATCTGTTGCTCCTTTTTTCCCATCTAATCTTCACCTCTTTGCCTTTCATCCACATTTTGCTTTTTCGCTGACCATATAAGATCGTCTTTCCTCCCCCTCCTCTTCACTTGTGTTTCTTTTTGACTTTGATTAATTTCCTTCTAGATGACTTCCTCTCCTCTTCCACCACCTCTCCACATATTTATCCCATCTTACTTTCATCTTTCCCTCTGTGTTTGCCCGTCCCCAGTGCATTATCTGAGGTTTCCTAACACAACACACATGTCTTCAGTTACAGGCATGAAAACACAGCTGCTGCAGAGAGCCCATGTTGGCAGAAACACAGGGAGGTCAGCATGGATGTGCCAAAGTGTGCGTGTGCGCTGTGGTTTGTGGTACAACACCATGACATTATGAAGCACGCAGTACAATGTGTCATTAGAAATTACTTCTGAAGCTGACAGTCGCTGCGCAGCACTTTAAACTGCTCAGGCAGTGAGCTGCAAATTACACTTAACATAATGACTTCCATATTAAATAAAGGATAAATGAGCTCAAAAGCTTCTCAAACAGCGTCTGAGCTGCCTGTGAAGCATGTCGTAGCACACCTGCAGCTGGAGTTTGCATTTCATACTTCACTGGACTGAAACTAGTTTCAGTTTTTGTTGTGTCTTTGTGTGTGTAGGCCTCTTCACATACATGTACACAACGGCCTCTATATATACACATACGCATGTGTGCATCTACATGTTGTGTTTGTGTGTTTCTCAGAATTCAGCCTCTCTCATGCCTGTTTATGGTCAAACTATGCTACCAGGGTCACTCAGAGTAGAGCCAGTGGACGTGGGAAGAAGCAGAGAGAGTGATTGAGTGATGGAGAGAAACAGAGGGGGAGGAAGAGAAAACACAACTTGTCGTATAGTTGGCCCGTGTCACTTAATCATAATTCCCCCAGATTTGTGATCTTTCTAATATTCATTGATTTATTTATTCCTTTTATATATGAGTTTATTGTTATTATTTTATTATTAATTTGTTTTATTTTTGTGAAGCACCTTGTCAAGGAATGTTCTGTTCTGTTAAAGATGGAATATATATATATGCATATATATACTGTATAGATAGATATATATATATATTTTTTTGTTTGTTTTTGTTTTTGTGTGTGTGTGTGTGTGTGTGTGTGTGTGTGTGTGTGTGTGTGTGTGTGTGTGTGTCCTGGCATGAGTTCAATTCACTTCTCACTACACATGTAAATAAAAAGCATGCAACAGTGGTGGTAAATGCTTGAAAAATGTAATCAAGTACTAAAAACAGTAATCCTATTACCTGACTAATTACGCAAAAGCAAAAGTGTTTAGTTACAATACTCATCACATTATGCCCAAAAGATGCCATTAAACATGACACATTGTGGTTTAACAAGCAGTTTGGAGGTATATGACCATTGATGGTGGAGGAAGTACTCAGATTCTTTACTAAAGTAAAAGTACCAGAAAATACTCCATTACAAGCACATGCCCTGTATTTAGAATCTTACTTAAGTAAAAGTACAACAGAAGTATTATCAGCTAAACGTACTTAAAATACAAAAAATAAAAGTACTCACTCTTTAAAATTTTCCCAATGTGATTGATGTATTATTATACTGTATATCATTATTGGAGTATTTATACTTTTTTATCAGTGCATAAGGAGATTTTTACTTTTGATGCTGGTTGGGAGTTAGTTTTAACTTTAACTACAGTCAGGTAGTTTAATCCAGTCATCCCCAACCTCATCAGGCCCCATCCACAGGAATATATCTTCTTTTTATATATACATATAATTCAAGTTCTTATTGGTTTGAAAGGCTCATTACATGGCATACATTTATTATTTTCTGGGCATACAAGAATACAAGTTACATATTGTTTATAATATGGAGGTGGACTCGAGTGCATAAAGAAAAATTAATTAAGTCTAAAAGGAAGAGAAGAAAACAAACTAACAAACAAAAACATGTCACACACATGCCCTCATACATCACTCTACAGGGTCATAATTATATAGGCTTATCTTTCATTTTGATATGATCCCATAACTGGTCCCAAGGAGATACTTATTTCTCCTGATTGCTATTTATTTTACTGAGCCTACATTCATAAGATGTTATTTCCACCATTGCATTCACCCATTGTTTCAACTCCAGAGCCTTTGGTGTCTTCCAGTGTCTTAGAATAACTCGACAGACAGTTATCAGACCCACAATAACAACTGACCCCCCAGTAAACACAACATCTAATACTTTAATCCAGAGTGGTCCGACCAAACTGCATTCCCATTCACAGTGCAGGAAACTCTCTATTTCAGTTTTACATTTCCAGCAGCTGTTGTTTTTTAACAACTTCACTCTGTAGAGCCATAACAGTTTGTGATAATATCTAAGCAGTATGTTGTGTAAGCTTCCCCCTCACGTCTTTCAGCATGTTTACCACATCCTGACACTATTTAAGAACATCTGTCACCATCAGTTTCTTCCCCGAGGTCCCTTTGCCAAATCAATTTCACATTAAGAGACATATCACACAGGAGGGAAGTGGTTACATTATAAAACTGTGATGCCTTGTGGTTTTCCACTGGTAGTTTGAGACAGTTTATAATTATGTTAACAGCTATATTGTAGGACTTAAATCACTTAATCAGATTACTGTATGAAGAATCTTCTTACGGATGAGGAACTAATAACTACAGTGGTCTGTAGTTTCAAACAAAGTACAAATTTTACCTCAGTATTTCAGTTCATCTACTTAGCTCCTTTCCAACACTGCTGACTATCCAGACCTGTATCAGACATGGCTGCCTTTTAAAACAATAAGTCTTCATGGAAAACAGTCAAATCGTGACAATGAGGTTTGTAAGCAAAGCTTAGAAAGCTCTTGGACATGTGCACACACTTGGAAATACACAAACACACACATCCACACTATGTGAGTCACAGCAACAGTAAATTGCATGCAGGCTGGCCCCTTGTGTCATCACTTGTTAATCAACTTCAGTTCATTCTCTCCGATCCCTCTGCACTTGTTCTGTGTTCTTTAATAACTGAGACAGAGGGTGTCTCCTGAATGTTATGAAGAAACTGGCCCCAGTGAGCTGTAGTTTCAGGTCCAGTTTGACAGGACAAGGTGGAAAGACTCTTTCTCCCCAATGCAACGGTTTGGCAGATAACAAAGGGAGGAGCCTCGAGAGATTTCAGTTTGATCCAGCTGCAAGCAGATCATGGTGGAGATATTGCAGCAGCCGCAAGACTGATTATACTGCTGCTCTCCCTGAACATAAACACTGTGCGTGTGTGTTCAGGACAGTACCTCCATTCCAGCCCTTTAATTACCTGCTGCTAATGAGTGGAGTCTTGATGGATGTGTACAGCTGGTGATAGAGAAACTAAAGAAAGATGGAAATCATGTTGATAAACTGCCAAAACCAAGAAGCCAGGCCACTGTGTGTGTGTGTGTGTGTGTGTGTGTGTGTGTGTGTGTGTGTGTGTGTGTGTGTGTGTGTGTGTGTGTGTGTGTGTGTGGTGTGGTGTGTGTGTGTACTTTTGACAAGCTGCTGAAGATGTTTCAGGTCCTGATGACATTTTGGTCTTTCCTCACAGCATGTAAAATGTAATTAAAGATGGCTGATTAAAGCTGCAATAATCCTTGTTGTTATGTATTTCACGTGACAGTTGTCGCTTGTAGAAAAAAAAAAGAGGATCCAGGAAGTCTTGCTTGACATAAAGTGGTGCAGAAACTATGCAGAAATGAATCAGGGCCTTACGACTTTATTAGGTACACCTGTTCAGCTGCTCGTCAACACAACTCAATGCATTCAGGCATGTAGACATGGTCAAGACCTGCTGAAGTTCAAACTGAGCATCAGAGCGGGGAAGAAAGGTGATTTAAGTGACTACAGGGATTTTCACACACAACCATCTCTAGGGTTTACAGAGGACGGTCTGAAAAAGAGAAAATATCCAGTGAGCAGGCAGTTCTCTGGGTGAAAATGTCTTGTTGATGCCAGAGGTCAGAGGTCAGAGGAGAATGGCCAGACTGGTTCAAGATGATAGAAAGGCAACAGTAACTCAAATAACCACTGGTTACAACCAAGGTCTGCAGAAGACCATCTCTGAACCAACAACACGTCCAACCTTGAAGCAGATGGGCTACAGCAGCAGAAGACCACACCAGGTGCCACTCCTGTCAGCTAACAACAGGAAACTGAGGCTACAATTCACACAGGCTCACCAAAACTGGACGTTAGAAGATTGGAAAAACGTTGCCTGGTCTGATGAGTCTGGATTTCTGCTGCAACATTCAGATGGTAGGGTCAGAATTTGGTGTCATGGATCCACCCTGCCTTGTATCAACGGTTCAGGCTGCTGGTGGTGGTGTAATGGTGTGGGGGATATTTTCTTAGTACCAACTGAGCATGGTTTAAACACCACAGCCTACCTGAGTATTGTTGCTGACCGTGTCCATCCCTTTATGACCACAGTGTACCCATCTTCTGATGGCTACTTCCAGCAGGATAACACACCATGTCACAAAGCTCAAATCATCTCATACTGGTTTCTTGAACATGACAATAAGCCCACTGTACTCCAATGGCCTCCACAGTCACCAGATCTCAATCCAGTAGAGCACCTTTGGGATGTGGTGGAAAGGGATATTAGCATAATGGATGTGCAGCCGACAAATCTGCAGCAGCTGTGTGATGCTATCATGTCAATATGGACCAAAATCTCTGAGGAATAATCTGAGTTCTGAAGGCTGCTAGCTCTCTTTGTTGTCGCTGGATGGCTTTTAAGATACATGTTTGCACACAGAGCTGTTACTAGATCTCTTCCAGGAGCATATAGCTGCAATATTTGTTTTACAAAACTCTCTATTTCCACTGCCCAGTGTGCTCTCTGTTATTACAACATCCACTGATATCCTTTGTTTGAGGTTTGACTGGTGCTCTTTTAATACGTCGTCTCATTGCAGCCTCCTCTACAGTGGCACCTGAATGGAGAATTAGCCCCACCTGCTGCTTATCTTGATGAACCAACTCCCAGTATATGCATAACAGTAATGGAAAAGCACGTACATTTGCATTTTCTTTTGCTGCTTTTCTGAAAATCTGGTTAAAATTTGTGCTGCATTTGAAAGAAAACCCAACTACTTGTAGTCACAAACCCACAGAGGACTCTGTAGAGTTTTCTGCTCAAGTTTTTTTGTGTCTTTCAGCTCATTGTTTTGATTTTAAAACACACAGATTTACTGTTTTAGTGCTTTCTGCTCTCATCAGCGCTGCTTCTGGCCATAGTTGTATAAAGAAATAAAAAAGAGAGCTTCAGAAAACGAGCTCAGTTGAATCTTTGATTTTGAAAAGTTACAGAAATTGTCGATCTCCAGTCTCACTTCAGCCTTAACATTCGTCCAGTGGCCAGAAGCACAACTCCATATGAATGCTACTGTAGTTTTTAAGACGATAATATTGTCGAGTTCACAGCTTGTTCTGCTTCACGCAAGTGTCCAAAAAAATCAAGATAGGAGTTAGGCAGGTAGCGGTTATATAACTCCACAAGGACTAAGTTTGAAGATACTTCATCCTCACACCTGTAGTGAAGCCAAGCTGTGTGTGTGTGTGTGTTTGTGTGTGTTATCTGTGTGTGTTTGTGGACAGCAGCTCAGGTCCAAGATCAGCACGTAACGTAACATAATTACTCACTGACCTGAAGTCGAGCCAAACTGGCTGCAAGCCATTTCCTGCCGCAGTCCCTGATCGAGACTGTATGTATTCAATATTACAACACTACAGCCTCAGTTTGATAGATTACAGGGGGAAAACTGCTATCAGGAAATGTTGGATTACATCAGTATCCTACTGAGACACAAACTGTTGTGCGTGCATCCATCATAGTCAAAAACTGTCAATTCAGCTTTGTTTTTGTTTTTTTTCTTACAGCGATTGAGTGAGTTTTGCCAATTGGAAAGCTCTTCTTGTTTCCACTGCAGTTGCACTTCATCAGAAATTCTCAAGAAGTGTCAAAAACCAAAAATGAAACTGTATCAGAGAGGTCAGTTTTTAAACAAAATGAGGAAACAAGTGAAATAATCGCAAAATCAAGTATATTTTTCCAGCTTTGTGAAGAAAATAACAGACTGAAAGAGGCAAACTTCCACATCTTATTAAGACAAACTTAAGTATGCAGAAATATATTAAAGGTATCACATACAATAAGACTGTAAAAACTATAAAGAGTTCAGACAGGAAAAAAGAGCCAGGGACACTGGAACAATATTCCCACTGTCATAAAAACATGGAAAACCCCCTTTGTGTGAATGACGCAGAGGTCTCCCTCCTGCTGTGAACACACCCCTTCCCACACGGAAGCTCTCATTAACCCGAAATGCTCCACACTTCCTGCTGGTCAGTGATTGTGTCCTGGTTAAAGGGTTACTATGGCAACAGTTGTTTTGTGGGAGCAAGAGAGGTCAAATGATGGCTACAGAGAACTGTTTGTCCGGTGTGAGCACAGGAGCAGACTGCACAGTGACGCACAGTGACGAGTGCTGTGTTGGTTGCTCAGCCTCATGTAAGCATCATGCAGCTTTACAGCCAGTGGTAGAAAGTCATTTACTCAGGTGCTGTACTTAAGCAGAATATTGAGGTACTTGTACTTGAGTATGTCCATTTTCTGCTACTTTATACTTTGAATCCACCACATTAGAAGCATACTGTACTTTTAACTCCATGACTTTATTTAGCAGATTCAGATTAATAATGCAAAATATAATCAATAAAAAATAACTGTGTCATTTTAGGTTAAGACAAAGTAAAGCTTTTCTGGTCTCTGGGGGGGAAGTCCTCCAGATGTATATTAAGAAAATAAAATTAGCTTCACCTTTACCAGTGTTAAAGTGATGTACACATAAATGGATTCATTATATTCTAATAATATAAAATACATTACACAGAGGCAGGCATTATTTAATTATGGGTACTTTTACTGCTATACTTTTGCTCTTTTATCCAAGTAAAATGTTGAATGCAGTACCTTTAGATATAATCTAGTATTTAAACGCTCTCTCCAACCTAAACAACAGACATCTATTAGCTGTCTAAGGCCCTGATCACACAAAATATGTTTGACAGGTAGCAAAACACAAGGCACACCTCACTGCCTTTTTTTTTTTAATTGAATGCCATTAGTAAAAAAAAAACTTGCTGTGCCTTTTTACTGTTGCTAGGCAACCCCATGTAATGAATCTACCGTTTTTGTTTTGTTTTGTTTCACAGTGATTAGTATCTAGTGTCTAAAATGTTCAGGCAGAGGGTACTTGCTGTAGCTCTGGTTGAGGGTGAGAGACTGTCAGCAAACAGTTTGTTGGGCACAGATAAACAGAGATCTGTGTGGGTACATGAGACCCTAAAAAAGATCATAGGTCATGGGGAGTACCACCAGTTGGTCCAGGAGCTTCGCCTCCATGAAGGCTGTTCCCAGGCATATTTTAGGATGACTCAGAGGCAGTTTGGTCAGGCCATACACCTCTGAGTATCCAGCAACTGCTACCACCAGTTTCTCCTCCATTGTTTACCAACTGTAAACTTGTTGTCGTGACCACAACAGAAGGCCTGCCAATCAAATCATCCAATTAGACAATGGGAAAAAAGATGACTGTGGGTGTTTCAGAGCACGCCAGCAAAACTGCCAGGCACCCAGAGTGCAGAAACAGAAGGCGCGTCACAATGCCAAAACCACGAGCAAAAAGCTTCACTCTCATTAAAAACTATTTCAAAAAGCCGCCTCCAGCTGCTAAAACACTTTCTGTGTGATCAGGGCCTAACAGGTTACAGGTTTAAACACGTCCTTAACATCATGAAACGGTCGCAGCTCTGCTCCAAAAGTACGTGATCAGGTTTGACAAAAACATGGTTTTGAATTAAATAAGTATTTTTGTCACTATCGTGACATGACATATGTCATGTGACATACGTCACACACAACATATTCAGTACGTCACCAGTGTTTTATGCCACACATTCTAGCATACTAGGATACGTTATTATTAAAAGAAGTCAACAAATTTGATGACTTTAGACTCGTCAAAATCAAAAAAGGCTTGCAACTTTACCAGGACTTAAACACCAATGACTTCACTTGCACTTGAGCATTTTTTACTTGAAAATACTTGATACCTTCCCCCAAGCCCAAAGATGAAAAAGTATGTCAATTAAAAAGTGTGCCACTTGTTAATTTATTTCCTTTCATTTCCTAAATCCAGTAATGCTAACCCGACTAATTCCCAGCAAGTTGACCCTGATACCAAAGATAATCTTGTTCACTCACTAAGCGTGGGTCAACAAGGAAACAAGATGGGTGTGGGTCAGAAATTACAGACGAAGCTGCAACAACCTCTGCCTGCATTCGACATTTGAAGCAGCAGAAAGAAAGTGAAGTCAAGGCTAATATTACCGTAGTTACTGAGCTAATGCTTCGCCACTTTAGTTTATCAGCTTTGTAACTTTTTAACAAACGTTTTTTATAACAGATTAATACAAATTTTAAAAAGCATTCATGTTTTTTATAAACTTAATATATCACTACTATGTTGTTAAAATGGCATTACGTTTGGCGAAGAGCACATTATAACTTGTTCAGGACTTGAAACTCAAGGTTTAGGACTTGAGACCTGGCTGGGAACTTGTCAGTCTTGACTTGCAAATAGTTGAGACTTGCAAAACACCTCTGCTATGTACTACAGAAAGAAAATCAGAGACAGAAAACAGAGATTATATTCCATCATGTAATATATGAGAGCATAACAGGAAACCCTCTGCTGAATAACAGGCTATTGTTCTGATGATGTTTTGGGGTGTTTGAGTCACTCAGATAGTTTCAGAGGACCAACATGTAGACCAGGATACAATCACAGCATGTCTCATGTAGAGCTGATGTTCATGTGGGCTTCAGTCCAATGTTTGTCTCTTTCCACCTCCTCAGACTGTGACATTACAACATTAAACTCCATGAAGTTTCCCTCCTGCCAAACACCAGCTGAGTTAATAGTGTTTATAACTGTGAAAATGGCCATTATCATGTTCTGATTCATGAGACAAACATCTCAGCTCTTCCAAGGACTTCTGGAAGCTCTGCAGCACTTCTGTTTCTTCTCAGACCAAATTCAAAACAAACACATCATCAAAGAAACATTATCTTTGGGGGGCTGGGAGAACAGCAGCCCTCTGCTGCGGGCTGCCTACTGGATGCTTGAAATGCTTGAAATGTGAGAATTCAGGCTCATCCTACCATTGTGCTGTACTGACGTTGCTCTGGGTGAGACTGAGCACTACATTACAGGAAAAAGGCACCAAATGGCCACTCAGTCCACCAGACATTCATGTTCCCATCAGGATTGATTGTAATGACTTTGGTGATCCTCCCACTTTTTGTCCATTCCATTAGTTTAAATACTTTTCAGACACCAAAACACTGCACAGAGGTTTGTCATACTCACAGGCAGGGTAAACAGCATGTCTGTTCACTTCAACTGTCAGTGGTCATAATGTTATGCCTGATCTGTGTATATATATATATATATATATATATATATATATATATATATATATATATACATATACACATATATATATCTGAGCCCCTGCATTGGCACCATTGAAAGTAGAGAGAACATTTAACGGTTTGCTGTGGTCATTTCACTAGTACAAAAGAAAATGGCGAAAATCAAAACCTATATGACTGGACCATGTGGGATTTAATTTGAAAGGACAGACACAGGAAGAGGCCACGCTCAGCAGTCAGACAGGAGTCACGTTACAAACCAATCTCAGCCAACAAATTAATTTCCCTTCTTCTGTAAATATTCAGTCTGATAAATACGGCAAAGTTGATCATGTTAGTGCAGGGCTACCCAGAGCTTTACATCTGTCCCACAGACGATAGGCCTACACACTTATAAACAGCTCCTGGAAGAAGATCAGCTCTGCACTCAGGATTTCAGGTACATAGGCTATTCAGTGTTTGTCTTGAAAGCTGGCACACAAAGGCACAAGAGTAGCACCCAGCGTCCGACCTCATGTTTTCCAAGCAGTTAAAGACGCTGCATGTGTACGGCCTCAAATTAACAGGGCTGGTACCTGTGGTTGTTACACAGACTAATTAATAACATGTCGGGCAAGAAATCCAAAGTGTGGAATCATTTTGAGAAGGTGAAGGACCAACCCAAGGTGATATGTAAACTCTGCAGGCAAACATTTGCCTATCATTCATCGACTACAAACATGACGAATACAAACATGACTAACGGCCCTAAATTACGACTACTGTGTGGAACGGGTCACCAGCTTTAAGTTTCTTGGCCTGCACATCTCGGAGGACCTGGGCTGGACTGTGAACACCACCCACATCATCAAAAAGGCCCAGCAGCGTCTCTTCTTTCTGAGAACACTGAGGAGGAACAAACTCCCTTCACCTCTGCTGAGAAACTTCTACCACTGCACAATAGAGAGTGTCCTCACCTATGGCTGTACGGTGTGGTACGCCAGCTGCACTGCATCTGAAAAGAAACAACTGCAGCGGGTCATCAAGACGGCTCAGTGGATCATCGGCTCCCCACTTCCACGCCTAGATCTATTCCAGCCGTCTCCTCCGACGGGCCACAAAGATTCAGAATGACCCCGCCCACCCAGGACACTCTCTATTCACCAGCCTTCCCTCTGGCAGACTCAGAGTCATGAGAGCCCGCACCAACAGACTGAAACACAGCTTCTTCCCCATGGCTGTGAAGAGACTGCTACAGGAACCATGACCCCCCCCCCCCCCAGTTTATTTTATGACAAGGACATTGTAGCTGCTATAAGAGAGCACCATATGAAATTTCACTGTATTTATTACAGTGACAATAAAGCTTCTTCTACTGGTTGACTAGGAATATTCTTAGTCAGGGGCAGCCCTAGTGATAACACACGTCAGTGGGGTCATAGCGTATGTCAAGTTTAAGAACTCCTTTTTGGTCCACTATAATTAAGTCATATTTTCAAATAAGCAATATGTTATTTGTAAAATATTACCCTAATCTCTGGTTTCTTTTGCTACCATTAATTGCATGTTTGTTAGATGTATCATTTGTGTAGCTGCCTCTGAAGAGTGAATGAGAGCTAGTGATTGTTCTAACAGTGGAAACCAGATGACTAATTTGGTCAGAATCATGTCAGACCATCTAGCTGAAGTCACGTCAGGCCATTTACACAATAAGAGGTTATGTCAGGTCATCTGGCTGAAGTCATGTCAGGTCATCTAAACTATACAAGACTGACTGAGATGGTTTTGGTGTTTAATGGTTTCTGTCTAAGTTAAAGGGAATGTGTTTTGACTTCAGGCAATTAAGCTGAAGTTAGTCTTAGTTTGGTGAAAGAGAGAAAAGTGGTGTACAGTTGTGTTTTCATTTTTAATAAGGAAAATAGGTGTAAGAATATTTCCTTTACTTATGTGAGTTTGTTTTATTCATTAATGTTCGATTTGTACAAAGGTACTCTCTGTTCTGCTTGAACACATCTCCCCGCTGAGACCACGAGGGGTGAAGCAAAACTACTCGAACGAGTTTCTTTTCTCAGTAAAACAACTGTAACATAAATCCAAAAATCCTTAATTCCTCTCTAGCAGCAAGACAACAAAGATAATGAAACAGATTATACCTTTCTACGCTTCGTACCACTCCACTGCTCGTTTGGTCGTTACTGCGAGCCTGATCTCACTCCGAAGTTGTCAAAATCGGGCGCTTAGGCAGTGACTTGACGCGTCGGCAACCAATGAAAAAAGGCATCCTTTAACACTGGCATGATATGTGGCCAGTTGCCATTATAGTTTGACTGGCGCCCTGGCCGCATCAGGAGGAAACACGGTGGGCCAAGGGCAAAAGGCAGAAGGGGTGGTGGATCGGTCTAGCAAACCATGACTTTCACCCTGAGAGAGCGATGTTCATGTCCCGTAAGAATTCTATTTTGAAAGAGACTGTATGTAACCGTTACATTTCCTGTGAAAAAGGAAGTGTATCTTGAAAGAAGACAATGCACGTAACAGGCAGAACTTGACACGGTGTCCCAGAACGTCAACAACCAATGTACCCAGAGTACCTTGCAGGTCATATGTACTGCAAGTTGGTTTGCTTAAATGAAAGTTAGCCTGCTACAGCGGTTGCCATGGCAACGATACACACAAAAATGTGTGCTCTGACCATCCTGCTCTGTTGGTTTGATGTCCGGTTGAAACCCTCTTTGCCCCACCAGACTGGCAGCATTCAGTTTAATAAATGGACAGTTTGTTTTTCCAATCACAGCTAAAGTCGGACTGAATGCAGCCTTAGACTTGTTTACTCCGTGAGTGCTGCCTTTTCCTGACTTTGTCTTCGGAGAAACAAACACATGGCAGTGCGCTCGGTTTTGAAGCAGAGCACCCGACTGAAATTCACTGTAGGAGACAAACTCATGTCTCCTCTTGTGAACCCAGCTAAATGTAGAGTATTTGTAAAATGCAGAATATTAATAATAAAAAACCCACACATATAAGAAAAAGACAAAGATATACAAAGATTGGAAACAGCATTTCAGTGCTGTCTAAACCATTTGAGAAGAAGTGACTCACAAAATCCCAACCGCTGTCATTAACATCCCCCACACATCCCACACACACACACACACACACACACAAGTCCCCTGCAGTACACTGGAGTTAATTGGGTCTGGACCAGAGAAATGGAGATCATTTCATCATCAGAAGAACATAGAGGGACGATTGTGGTCTGCTGGGTGCTTATTATGGTCAGAAGTGATCTTACTGGTATTCTGATAGACGCCATGTTCAAGCTTGTGTAGTGTGGTCGGACCACCCCTGCCTGGCTGGAAGAGTTTAACCCCCGACCTCTGAGCTGTGATATCATCACAAATGCAGAGGTTTAACTGAGAGAGACAAAGACAGAGATCGTGTTCTTTGCGATCAGAAGTGTGAGCATAACAGGAAACCTGCAGCTAAATCACAGTCATTGTGTTGGTGATGTTTTGGGTTATCTGAGTCACACAGATAGGTTAAACAGGCACCGTCCCTGCAGGTCTGGAAGGAACATTAGAGGGATGAATACAGTGTCTCCTGTGCAGCAGATGCTAACTTTGTACCACACACTGAACCACTTGTTGCTTTCTAAAAAGTCCACATGTAAACACAAACACATCCTCCATCGCTGTGGGGCAGGATATCATCTCAAGATGTTCTCTGACTGTGAGAAATTAGTCTCTCAGTGACACAACTGATACAGACTCGAGGAGGAATATCTTGCTGTGAGAATGACACAATCGCTGGCTGACAGCCCTGAAAAATCCTTTGTTAAGACCCGCAGGGTTTAAAGATGGTTTGGATTCACAGGAATTCCTGATATCTGGGGTCTCTCTGTGGCTGACAGACTGCCACTTTCCTCAGTGTGTGGTTGCTCTCTCAGGGTTGGGTGGATGCTCGCAGTGACTCAACTTGGATCAGCATGGGAGCAACCTCAAGCAAATAGGGTACTTGTTTGAGTCACAGCGTCCTTTGGCAGCCTGCGCAGCTGAATTATAAAAGCATGTTGCTGGTATGCTTTAAAAAAACTCATGTGAACTGTATAATAAATAAGAATGTGGACAGGATTTACTGCTGTGCTTGTTGTGGGGTATATTTGATATTAAGTTCAGTGCTGTCTTTATCTCTGTGATACACAGAGTCCATCTTTGACAGATTAGTTGTTAGTTGTCTCAAAGAATAATTCAGCATTTTGGGAAAACCCGAGCTGCAACCTCCAGGGCTGGAAAATGGAGCCAACAAGGAAGTGCCAGAAACTGCAGCTCCTGAAATGGCCACTTGACGCTGGCTTCAGGAGCGAGTCGATCGCCTGCTCTATCCACTAAGCCACTGACGCCACGAACATTCACCATGGAGTCCAGTGATATAAACTTGATTCACGAAGACTTTAGTGCAGTTAAGACACAGCAGAGTTGGCCGATCTAAAAGTTTTCAGACATTAAATGTGAAGTTGTTCAGCCGTGATGTGCTAATCTGAGGCACAGACTTTTTTAAAAGCACATACATATATTTATTTAATCACTCACACCTTGAACATGGCCTTTTATACTGAATATTTCAATTCACAGGATCAGCGTGTCAATAAGAGTCCCTGATTTTTCACCACAAAAATCAGCTGCCTGCCTGATACAGTGTCACCACTATTACTCAGGCTCACCACACTCAGACTACATGATTCATCATTTAGATGGAAGTTTTCTCATTATATCAATCATCCCATTGTTCAGTAAAACATAACCAGTATGAGGCAACCCAAACATATTTCAAATGATGATGTATGACAAAGAAAAACACAGTTAAATAATTTCCCATTTCTCGTAACCTCACATCACATTGCAGTGACTTTCAGGAACACATCACCAGCGGTCCATGACCCAGCCAAAGCTGTCAAAGAAAATGCCACAAAAAAAAACCTCAGAGAGCAAAGCAAAGCAAAGAAGGAAAAGAGAGTCGGGGGTAAGAAAAGAAATCACAAAAAAATGCACAAAAGTTTTTTAACAGCAGAGCGGCTCCTTCTCATCAGCCCCTCTGCATCTGTGGCGTCAGATCATGTGTCTATTGGAAATGAATTGCACCCATGACCAGCATTCCCATTACTGAAGGGTAAATACCACAGAACTCTGTATAATGAAAGACTGTTTTGATTGAATTACCCTTTGATCAAATTACATGTGCTGGACTTATGAGTGAAAAATGACTTCAGAGGAGAGGGGAGTTCAAGTAAACGTTACCTTCCAAATGAAGCAAATTACATTTGTAAGGACATCAAATTACATCAAATTGCAAACCAAAAAACGAGCAACACAAAACCACTAACTCCTGCTGGATGTCATAAGTGTTTTGTCGTATCTTTCACAAGGATGTGAGTCATTTTCCAAAGAGCCACAGTATCACATGCCAAGTCAAGGGGTTTACCCATAGTCACAGGGCAAACTCTTCTCCTGTAGACGAGAACTGGTCAGAAAAGCTCAGTCATCGAAAGCCAGAGAGCAGGAAATACTATGACTTTAGAGCATGAACTTTGTGAGCACTTTCACATTATCTTTTACTTCCTCTTTTTGAGCTGCATGTCACACAATATGAAGTCCACGTGACTTCATGTAAAGATGTAAACATACTAGAAAATCCTACACGGCCCTCTCTGGTTGAGGGTTTTAACACTTCTGACTTCATGAAGCATCACCGATGGGTGTGGACAGGGTTTGTAAATTTCAAGTGAATTTTAAGAAAATGTCCAGAAAGGTTCCAAGGGATGTTACTATAAAACAGTGAATTTCTTTTGGGGGGGGGGGGGGGGGGTAGAGGATATCAAGGCTTGTGAGGAAAACTGTTCTTTGGAAAGAAGTCTTTCATTTTGGGAGGTTGGTGGTGGTTATTTCACTAAAGGTTCAGTGTGTAGGATTTAGGGGACTGTATGGTATTTGTAACAATGTTTTTATTAGTGTATAATCACCTGAAAATGAGAATCGTGTCTTTGTTATCTTTGAATGAGCCATTTATATCCATATATGGAGCTGGACCTCTTCAATGGAGTCTGTCATGTTGTTCTATAGTTGCCTGGTCTCACTCTGAAGTTGCTGAAATCCAGTGTGACTTGTGGTGTCAGACATAGACGAAAATGGTGTCCTTTAACGTCAGCACGGTACGCAGCTGGTTGCCATTATAGTTCCAAAGCGCCCGACGGTGTATGTGGGAAACAAAGCGGGACAAGGAAGAAAGTTAAGGCGTTGAATGTCCTTGTGGGGCAGGTGGGAGGGATGGTGGAAGGGTCCAACAAACACCGGCTTTAACCCAGGAGAATGGTGTTCGTGTCCCACAAGACACGAAAGTCAAACAGTGTTCTTTTTTTCCTAAACCCATCCACACGCATTTGTTGTTGAAGGAAAAAAAACGGCAAGTCATGGTGTTGTACTGACGTAGTGTGTTTATTTTGAGAGAGACTGTGTGTAGACATTTAATTTCCTGTGAAAACAGAAGTGTATCTTGAAAGAAGACAATGCATGTAACAGGCAGAACTTGACACGGTGTCCCAGAACGTCAATAAGTAACGCACCCAGGGTACCTTGCAGGTCGTATGTGGACTTGGAAAGTCCATGACCAAACGTCGATATGTGACGAGGTCGGAGTGAGAATGTGTTAGACCAAACAAACACTGACTTTAGATGGGGCCATTTGTGATTTCACATTGACCAACATAGTTCTCTCTCATGCTTGGCACATGGGACAAGTTTTAGTTGGTTGCAATCTGCCATCTAACTACTAGATGGCACTAAATGCAGGAATTTTCCAAGGGAAGTTTAGATCAGGAATTTTTGAGGGGAAAAAAAATGGGGGGGGTACACCTATTAATAAGTCTTATGGCATGTTTTGGTTAAAGGTCTGCCTGGTAAAGTTTGTAGAATTTCAGCTCAGGCAGTTAAGCTGGGGAATTTTGGAAAAACAAAAATTTTCTTTTTTTTTTAATATAAACGTCATACCTTTCAATAGTGAACTTATCTGGGGTAAATATACACATAAATTCAGATAAATTCAGATTGTGACTCAGAGGAAATCCAGGGAGAGGACTTTATTTTGGAGGGTGGTTCATAGAAAATGTTTTTCTTTTTCTTATGTCTTTGTTCTTTCTTTTTTATTGGGAGACATTCATTAGCGTATAATCTATGAAACCTGAAAATGAGAGTCATTGTGTTTTTGTTACCATAGAATGAGCTGTTTATGTCTACATACACTGGAGTTCACCATTTTTCTACAGTAGCCCAGAATGGTCAAACCAAACACTGGTTTTAGACAGGGCCATTTGCATTTTCATGTTGGCCATCGCAGTTCACCAACACACTTAGCACACAGCAGATTTAATTACCTGCAATCTGCCTCCTCACCACTAGATGGCACTAAATCCTGCACACTAGGCCAGTGACTGCTAGTTTGCATTACCTAGGGACAACTTTTGCAAAATGACTGGAGGCTAGGGACGACTTCCCTAGGATCTGAGGACATGTAGGGCTTGGGGAGGATTCAGGGGATCCTCCCCTGGCACTTTATTTTTAAATAAATAAGCTCTAATTTGATGCTTTTAATGCACTCAGGCACCTTATTTATGTTGAAAGTACAAAAAAAATTCCAATGTGTATCAATTTATTTTCACTGTGAGTTAGATAAAGGGTTGGTGGGCCACCCGGCACCCTTTTGTGGGGTCCACAGGAAGTAATACAAGTATCACTGAACTAGATCTTCAGAGTTCAACTCAACTAAATTGTTGTTCTTTTCATTTCTGTTAGAAGTGTTTACAATCATGTCTGCTTGTAATAGAGTTAAAGGTTTGTTTCTATCTGTGTATGACAGGGTAAATACAGCCTGAGTAAATGACCCCTAAATTTCGATGTAATTTTTATTTAATTTATTTAAATAATATTATTATTAGGAAATAGTAGTTAATTTCCTGTTAATAACCATAAATTCTCGTCGATTCCCATGGAAAAGTTTCCACTTTGAACTCATTAGTGTGCTCTGTTGCTACTGAAACCACACCCAAAAGTGATGTCACACTGTATTGACCACACCTTGGAGTACATTTCTACATCACCACAGCAAGGTGGAAAGGTTACACCACTGGAGGTCAGCAGTGGGTAGCGGTGACATCTCACCGACCAAAGCCAACTCCCAACGACTTCCCTTCTCCCCCCCAAACAAGTGTGTGTGTTGCAAGACTCCACCCACCTCTGTCTGGAGGAAACCAGAGAGAAAGATGTTTTTAAAAGACTCTCAGTACTTTTGTAGCTTCTAACTGAGTCTCTGTGGTTTGGAGTTTAGTTTTGCTCCTGCGTCCCATTTTTACTTTAAATATCTGCTTTATTTACTGTTTATGTTCTTTATCAGTTGTATTAGAAGTTGTGTGACATTGCTGCTCGAAAACTCAACATTTCCATATTTTGGTGCTTCACAATAAAAGCTTACATTACAAATTAATAAGGGACTTTTATTGTGAAGAATCTATAGGAATTTAAAAGTGTTATCACTGAATTACTTTGTTAGGCTTTTCTTCAATAAAGGCAAGTCTAATCAAGTCCACTGCTTTAAAATGTCATCACTCAAGCCATCACCAGTTTAAGACACACCTTCAAGTGAGTAGCCCTGTTGTAATGGAAATGCAAATCCCTGCTGTGCTGGGCTGATGGCCCAAGCCAAGCCAAGCCAGCCCATGCCTGTTGAAAAGGGCTAATAGTGTGAATATTAAACTATTATCAGGCAGGGCAGACAACACAGCTGTCGACATTCCAGCGTATGTGACCATGGCATTGAGTTCACATAGTCTGAATACAATATGTACCATGAGGTCATTGTTGGGGCAAAAGGCTGAAACCAGTTAAAGTATAAAGTTCTCCTTTGGTGTGACTATGCAATTATCATTATTACTGTGGGCTTTTCTTGTAAAAGGAGACAAAATGACATATGAGTAAATAGCTTATGGATGCAAGGTAAGGGAAAGTGAATAATCAAACTGTAATCTAGAAGACTTCATCACTAAATAACTCCCAGAATGCACTGAGCATCAAATGTCCTCTAACTGCAGCTGAGCGAGGCAGTGTTTACAATCTTTTATAAGGCACATTAAAAGTTATACATCAAATGTGCCTGCCAACAGTTGCACTCTCTTCCTTTTGGCTCTGCCCTGAGCTTTAAACTTGGCTAAAGTTCCCCCCCAAGATTTCACAGCAAATAACTTCTCAAGGAGAAAGACGTCTGTGGTTATCTTGTTTTGCCAAACAGCTGTTTCATGGTCTCCAGGGACGAGCGAGCGAAGAGGTCCAGGATGAGGGAGATGATTCAAACAAGAAACTGAGAGGCACAGAGACGGGAAAACACAGAGAAGGAACAGAGACAGACAGAGACGGAGACAGACGGAGGGACATAAAGAGAGAGGATTCAAACATGTGAGGTCGTCCACACTTGCTTGATTGTGTCCGTGGCCAGAAGCGAGAGGAGGAGAGTGGGAGGAATAAGACAATTAACATGAACAGTACTCCGGGGAATGTGGGTTTCCTTGACAACAGCAGGCATAGCCAAACAAACGGGCCCTTTCATAACAATTCAAAACAAACAGAAATGTCTCCATTATTAGCACCCAGGCATTGGCATAAAGGGAAGGAAGGGCATCTCTTCCTGTTGTCCAAGAAGATTAAAAAAAAATCATATATCCTCTCAAAATTCTTATTTTATATAAACCTTAGCTCATTTTAAATGAGTCAAAGGTGCACAAATCTAAACTGTTTTTTTTATCAAACAGCAAAACCTGATCTGTTGGAATGGTGAGAAAATACCTACAGACAGTTTGGTTATAAAACCTCAGGTAACTCTTGTGTGAGAAACCAGATCAGAGGTAATGGGACGAGAGGAGGACGAGACGCTGGCAGGCCCTCCTGACCCAGATACTGCTCCAGAGAGAGAGAGGTATGTGTGTGCGTGTGTGTTAATTGTAAATTTGTGTTGTGGGATGGGTGGGGTTTTGAGTTATTCAGAGCAGTGTTTGATGAGCCAGCAGGTCCACCCTGTGTCCTGGCAAAGGTGCTGATGTATAATCACTTGCAGGAGATCTTGAACTGGATTTTTAAAGCAATAGTTCAGCATTTATTAGTTTTTCTTGCAAAGAGTTTGGTTGATAAAAAGATTGATATCATCCAGAGAACATACAAAGACACTAATAGATGTAAATTCACGCTGGGCAATGCAAACAGTGTGATGCCAATGACAAAGCCGGAAAGCTGCACTGTTCACATATTAGGGCAAGGTGAAACTTTTAAACTTAAGCCAGAAATTTGCATGATGCCGTGTTGAGTGCTGAGATCTAGATTCCTCTGACTTTACTGAAATTCAGGAATGGAGAACAAACAATGTCACCATCCGTGGGCAGCCAGAGCTCTACGACTTGACATCGGTACTGTACCAAAATAAAAGGAGAGGGCTCTGAGATTAGTGAGTGAAGCCATAGGACTAGGCCTACATGGTGAGTTCTGAGAAATAAATATCTGTGACTTGTGTAAGATATTTGCATTGCTACTTAGCAAAATCCTATAACTAATTTAATTTGTTTTTTTATCGTGGAAAGTAAACAACAGGAGGAGTAGAGGGGTAACGTGCTGCCTTGACAGTATGAAAAATAAGAGGGTGTTGCTGTCTTGGTTCATGCTGGTTCAGAGCTCAGAGCCTCCGTGTTAATGTCACTTTATTCCAGCTATCTGTTGTACTCTACTGTCAACTAAGTTAGCCGTTAGCTCCCTTCCCCAGTTAGTTAGCTAGTACCACCATAAATAGGGCTATTAAGGGCAAATATTCGCAAGCTGCAAAACACTCCAAAAATAAATAAATAAATAAACTGCGAACATTTGTTTTGTATTTGGTTTGAACACAGTCAACCCCGTCTCAATCCGAAGTCGTTGAAATCCGGCGCTTGGACAGTGACTTGTGGCATAAGACACAGATGAAAAAAGCCATCATTTAACGTCAGCATGATACACTGCTGTTATAGCTATAGTTTAACAGCACTTGGCAGCATCAGGGGGAAATGTGGCGGGACAAGAACAAAAGTTAAGGTGGCGAAAGTCCAAGTATGGCAGGCAGGACAGGTGGTGGATGACAACAAACATGGACTTTCACCTGGGAGAGCAGTGTTTGTGTCCCGTAAGATTATAAAGCCCAACCCTGTTCTTATTTCCTAAACCAAACCATGTGCATTTGTTGTTGGAGGAAAAAAACGTCAATTTGCGTTGTTGTACTCACGTTGTGCGTTTATTTTGAAAGAGACTGTATGTAAACCTGTGAAAACGTAAGGGTATTTTGAAAGAAGACAATGCATGTAACAGGCAGAACGTGACACTACTGTGAGAGGGTATTTCTCGTAATGAAAATGCCAACACCCTAGCTGGCTAACCGCCAGCACCAACCTTTTAAATAAAAAACACCACCTACCACTTTGCTGGTAGGTGGATTTTGTGACCTACAGACAGAGCCAGGCTTGCTGTTTCTTTGTTTCCAGTCTTTATGCTAAGCTAAGCTAAGCTAACTAGCTGCTAGCTCCAGCTACAAATCTCATGTCGTGCAGATATGAGAGTGGTCTTGATCTTCTCATCTGACTCTCCACCAGAAATATATTTACCAAAATGTCTGACTACTGCTTTAATTTTGCGGTAAAAAAACATAAACATGTAAATTCTGCACATGCTTCACAAGAATCCAGTGATGATTGCTGGCATTACATAGACCCCATTTGAACAAATTTCTGCTGGGCATGGAGAGATGGGTGGAGGTTGGCTAACTGTTCAGCCATGCATGAGTCCCCATTCACCACCCCGCCCCTCTTGTTCTGTCTTTCTTTCTCCCTGTCTTTTTGGTGGCAGTAATGAAATCATTACATAGCATATTATCTACCAACAGCGCGCACATTTTCCGCATGGGTGGGTTGAGTGGAAATCAAACTTCCAACATTGGCATCAGAGCCACACTCTGCCCACTGAGCGGAGTTCGCCTCTGAATTTAAATGTCATATTTCAGAGGGAATAATCGCAGCCGTATGATGTGAAGTGAGTGAGGTTTCTGTTGTGAAATAAAAAGCTGAGAAGTCTTTTGTGATTAATTAACCCAGAGAATCAACAGTGTGAAAGTGTGTTTGGGCTAAACGTTGATGTATGTGTGCTACATAATTATTTAATGAGAAGTCTGACGGCCTTTGTGGACATGTCTGTGTGACACAGGGAGGGAGAAGGAGGGGGAATCAGGCCGTGTCGCCTGATCTGGGTCAGTGTTTTTGTAGAGAGTGAGCAGCATCTCAATTTTTCTCTCAAACACAATCATATACACAAACAGCTACACACCACTCGAGTTCCTTTTCCATCATCCTCTCTGCACTCTCACATTTCCTCTCTTCCTCTCTCAGTTTTGGACAGGCAGCTCACGCCTCCGTCCAGCTGTGTTGGCCTGTCCATATCAAAACATCAACTGACTGTAAACTCCACGCAGCCAGTCAAAACCTCATTTTATAAAACTAACACAATAACATTATGAAGAGGCCACTTTATCCTGAACTGAGCATAACTTATACAATGGTATCACACATTAATAAATAAGCCTTAATAAAGGGTTTGTATGTTGATGTAATGGTAATGTAATTACATTAAAGGTAACTGTAATGGTTGATACATAATTTACTTAATCTTTATTGTTTAGAAGAAGACTTTTGGGTTGTCGAACGAGGCGCGGCTCCAACTAGAAAACAATGTTTTGATGCATTGGATGTGCTGAATGTGCATATTAAGCCAGTACAGGAGGAGCCGCACATTAATGATCCTCCAGGACTGTAACATGCTCATGTTTAACCCCAACAATGTGTCATGTGACTGCAGTTGGTTCAGATCCAGGTCAGAACACGTTCTCACCACAAGTGAACCGCACCAGAGTTCGTTTGTAACCGGACTGAGACCACCTCTTCAAGAAGGTCTCAGTCCGGTTCTTTTCGTGCACACCTGAGTGCGATTGCTGTGTTCACACCTGCCCAAATGAACCGCACTAAGGGGGCAAACAATCATGAACCAAACCAAACAGGGCAGGTGTGAAGGCACCCTTAGAGAGTATGTAACCCATAGGCATTAGCAACAGTAATTTGGGTGTGCTGAACACAGGAGCTGCTGGCCTGACACTGCCTCCATCAGTTAGCTAGTTATTGTTATTTTGTGACTTCCATGAATCCAAACGAACCTTTTCAAACACCAAAGTCGATGTCAAATCACTGATTTTCTCAATGTAGTTTGGTTTTAAAGAGAGCAATATAATGGCTTCATTTCCACATCAGAAATCGCTGTATGACAGCAAGGTAAAGCAGGAAAATATTAGCGTGTAGTTAAATTGATATTGTTTTTAAAGGTTGGCCTTTTTTCAGGTGGCCAAAAATACATGTTGTTGATTTTGTTTTGCAGTATATCGCTTAGCTTCTGTGGTGTACTCCTGTCTGCTTCTCCACACTGGAGACGAGCCAGCTGAGATCTACTATAGGTAGACAAGTGTCCATGAATGAGGACAACAGGTCTAAATTAAGCAGAATGAAATATAAGGTGCAGTAAACCCAAAACGTGATGTCCCCATATGAGGACACAGGGTCTCAGGAGCACTTTGGTTTAGAAAAGCACTATAGAAACAAAGTTTTTTTTATTGTTATCATTATTATTATTATTATTATTATTATCATTATTATTATTATTATTATCATTATTATTATTTTTCAGAAATAATTAGATGCAGCCCGAATGAAAATATGATTGTTGTGCATTTGAAGTGCACTGAAACTTGTCACAAAGTGCCAAACCTGCTAATGCAAAGCAAAACAACACAGATCTGATTTAGCCTCATTATTACCTTTACTTCCTATTAACCGGAGAGAAGGATGGATGAAAAGGAGTGAGTTGTTAACCAGCAGCAGTGATGTGATGCGTCACATGACCGTATCGGGGTCGGATATCTCACTCTGTATCCTCGTCTGCAGATGTGACACTGTGAGCGCACACAGTCAGGAGAGCGCCTCCTGCAGCAGCGCACAATGATCCATCTCCTCCGCTCTCCACCCGGCTGCTGCTCTCGGAAAACTCCAGACTGTCAAGGATTAAATAAAGTCGTCAGTTCCTGAAAGAAGCGCCGAGAAGCCTCCTTTTTTTTTGTTTGCAACAGCAGCAGTGTTCACAAGTTTAACTCCCATCGCGGGCTCCGCCTGCCTCCGTGTTCAACCACCGGCTCACCTGCAGAGGACAAACCATGCGCTCCCGGGCTGCGCTCCCCCGGTAAGTCACCTCTGTGTCCGGCTCATCTGTGTGTGTGTGTGTGACTGGGAGATTTACAGAAGTCAGAGGACTCTGTATGCAGGGGACCATGCTAAGTAATAAATAAAATTATAAAGTTAACTGCTCTGTCAACATTTTAATGATTCACTTTTCAGAAATGAATTCCCCCGAAAATAAATAATCTAAATATGGCTTTCACTTATTTACTGTTCTGAGCTGATGCAGCTGTCATGCTAGTTTTCATTTACATCTCTTCACCATTTCTCTAATAACAGCACTGTATATTGTAGTCCCGTGTCACATAACTGTCTCTATCACCTTTAACCCATTTACAAAAAAAATAGCGTCTATATTCAGTGCAAAAAAAAAAAGTTATTCATCCACTTTTGCAGGCTTAAGACCAATCCCTCAGGCCACTGTAGGAATTTTCCATCAGAGCCTAGTAAGGCCTAATCTTTGCCCTGTCTGTCATATTTGCAGCATTAAAAACAGTGGAAGTTCACAGCTGCCAAATTCCAACGCAGATAAAAAAAAAAAATTCTTCAAGCTGAAATGCTCCTCCTCAACTCCCATGGTTGTAATTATAAATCTATGATGCTTGTTTTAGGAATGAGAATGTTTTGTCATGCAGAGCGCCTCAGACATCCGGTCACGTTTAACAGCATCACCGTGCAGAAATGCTGACAGTGAACAGGAAGGAGTTTATCTAATACGTCCTCCTGTCCATCCACAGGTTTACCTCCCTCCTATTTCTCCTCTTCCTTCCCCCTGTTTTTTCCTCCTCCTCCTCCTCTCGTCCCCAGTGGGTTATCCAGCGTGTCCCTGTGGTCCTCCCACAGCAGACGGAGGCTCGATCACCCCCTCACTTCCTTTCTCCGGCCCGCTTGGATGTCAGCTCCCCCTGTGACCCAGAATGCCACAAGAGGGCCCCTCGCCCGAGCTACTGGGACCTGCGGCGTCTTCTCGCTTATGAGACACTCCACTCTGACGGTCAACTCACTGAGACCGCTGTTGGGATCTATGGCTATGACCCCAATTCCAACACCAGTCCAGCCTACTCCTCAGGGTCATCTGGGAAGGCTGAGCGGTCACATGTCAGAAGGAAGCGACAGATCTTTGGCCACGATGGGCGTTTTAGCATTGCTGGGCAGAACTTCCTGCTTAAATATCCATTCTCAGTGGCTGTCAAGCTGTCCACTGGGTGCTCCGGTACACTGGTGGGGGACCGTCATGTTCTCACAGCTGCTCATTGTGTTCACGATGGTAAAAACTATGTGAAAGGAGCCCAGAGGCTCCGGGTTGGGTTCCTAAAAACCAAGCAACGAGATGCACAAGCTTCTTCCTTTTACCCTCCTTCAAACTTCACCAACCATGTTGAAGGTGGCTACGCTCCTTACGCCCCACCAACCAACGACAAGATGAAGTTCCAGTGGATCAGAGCCAAACGCACCCACGTGCCCAAAGGATGGATTAAAGGAAACGCCAATGACATTGGCATGGACTACGACTACGCTTTGCTTGAACTCAAGAAACCCCACAAACGCCGCCACATGAAGTTAGGAGTCAGCCCCCCGGCTCAGAGGCTGCCCGGTCGACGAGTTCACTTCTCGGGATTTGATAACGACCGTCCTGGCAAGCTGGTGTATCGGTTCTGTCGGGCTGGCGAGGAGACGTCAGACCTGCTGTACCAGCACTGTGACGCTCAGCCAGGTGCCAGCGGGTCAGGAGTCTACGCCCGGATGTGGGATGGGCGGCGCCGGCGCTGGGAGCGGAAGGTGATAGGTGTGTTTTCTGGGCATCAGTGGGTGGAGAGACAAGGGGCGTCTCAGGAATTTAACGTAGCAGTGAGAATCACGCCGCTCAAATACGCTCAGATCTGCTACTGGATAAAAGGAAACTTTGTGGACTGCCGAGAGGGGTGAGCGGTGTAGCTACAAAACCACGGGCCCACCACATCCTCATGCATCATACTGGAATATCTGGGGCCACAAGAATCCATGCTTTCCACCCCACTACTTGTAGCACTGATGTAACATCAATGTTAACACTTTTATAAACTAAGTTTTTTATTGACCCTGCTCTAATGCTGCGTTTAAATGGAATCAGGCAGATGGTAGACGACACCTTCTGGATGGCACAGGACAAACAAACAGTGTGACAGTACGGCAGGACGGTATGTTGCAATAGGGAAGAAATAAAATATACTTCACAGAATTATTATGCGTTTATTATTTCATGTCATTTTGCTACTTCTGTCCAGTAATTGTCCATTGTTTTCACCTTGTGTGAAGGAGCTTCATAACATCCGGTTGTCAATTCTGTTGTGGAAGATGGCAAAAAATATTTTAACTTTGCATAGCAATGCCATTTACCGTTACCATTGCCATTATTTTCCACTGGTGTTTTATCGAAATGTGTTCCTCCATCCATATGTGTTTCACTTCCCTCAGTGGTAAGGGTTAGGGCCAAGTGTTAGGGTCAGGTTTAGGGACGGGAAAACTGTCTTCCTCACAACACCGGCCTCACCTATTTTTACTGTCCTGCTCTCATCCTTGATGATACTTTCCAGTTTGCCATCTGCCATCTCCCTGATTCTATGTGAACGCAGCATAAAAAGCAAATGTCAATAATGTAAATACAGACCTGATCCAGTAATGACACTAAGTTATGTAAAGAGGGCGTGTTCATTTAATCTGTGCGTAGTTTTGCATCTTTACTCACATCTCTAAAAAATGAAAAAACGTTACCTACATTCATGCTAAACATCTAAGTCATGTGGTTTTGCAAAACAGAAGCAGGTTTATCTGCTTCCTGGAACATTAACCTGGAAGATCCTCAGATCTGGAGCACAAACTGATGTGTGACAACAGCGGGCCCTCAGATGACAAGGAGCAGGACTGGGAAAACCGTTTCCGTTTATGCATTGTAGCCTTTTTATTGTGCTAATACTAAAGATTGCACTGTTGAAACTCTTGAAGAAGTTTTTCTACTGTAAATGAGTATTTTTGTGGATGAATGTACGAGTCAGCAACCAAAGGTGCCAACAGTTTGTCTCCAAACTATCATGTATCTCCTCTCAGTGGACACAACAGTTATCTACAAGCAGTGTACTCTGTCAGCTAAATAACTGTGTTTCTGAAGAACGTTCAATATGTTACACAGAATGATATTAAATGACTTCGGATGAGTCTTCCCAGGGCTGCAGATGACGTTATATGAAGCACATCTTGTTGAGTGTTGTACTTTAATGCTTAGCTCCCTCTTGTGGCAAAGATAAAACATTGCAGGTGTCCAACATCATGCAGACTTGGCAAATTTAATGAAATATATGCTTTGAAATCAGCAACTGTGTCACATATTTCTTCATGCAACACATCCATGACACGACACAATCTTTGTTTTAAACACCATTTGTTTTATTTTGGATGTCAAAAGGCATTTTCAGAAATGCTGTGGGGAAACTGAACAGTGTAAAAAGCCGAAATGTGAGGACCAGCTCCAATGACTTCTCCAGCAGCGACACATTCAACAACAGGTTCCACCAGGACTCTGAAACTGCATCCTGGGATATGTATGGCACATAGCAAACAAACTCTGCGACTCAATTTGACAACTTTTATGAAGACTCTGATGGACATCATGAGAACAAGTTTTACTTAAAACCTGTCTCCAAATTTCGTGTAGGCTAGAGAGGGATCAAGTACACTTAAGGGCAATGTGGTTGAGAGGTTATATGACATATAATCTTTCTGAATCTCATTCCTCTTCTACACCAAAACAAAGACAGCAGACAGAAGGTGTCACTTGAGCAAGGGCTTAACATTCAAGTAAGAACTGACAGAAGCAAGATTTAAAGCAAACTTAAACATGTCTTCTTTCTGTTACTGAGATATGTTGGAGGTGACGTAAAAGTATACCCCTTAAAAAAAAAAAGAAAATTTCAGCGACTGAAGGCTACCAACTTAAAAAAAAAACATGCCAATTCAAGTCAACAGCAACATTCAGTTGAAAAATAGCTACATTCAAGTGGAAAACAACCACAAACAAAGCAGGAGCACCATGGAGAGCTGATTTAAGGGTCAAGTTTGCAGACAGAGCAGAACAATGGGTACGTGTATGGCCTTTGTGTGAAATCAAAACGATTTTTTCTGAGGCACAGAGCAGCACCGGTGATCCAGATGTGAACATACTGGCTCATCTCAAAAGTAGTTTCCTCTGCCTCATTTACACTCAACCTGAAACTTGACTGAAGCGGGTAACGTGAAATTCAAAATCCTTAGATTTTCTGAATCTGATAACTCCTGATAAAAAGGCTTTTTCTGTTGATGTTTATTAGGGCTGGGTGTCTGTACACGATACCTTGAGGGCGTTGACCAAAAAAACCCAGTACCAAGTAGTATCAAAACGTTTCCAGTCAAACGATAGCTGCGTTCGATCGTTTTAGTACCCAGATCTAGAAAAAAAAAGATGTATGGTTGTGCTTGCAGCCAATTACCTCAAGCATTCTTGGCCCACCACAGCAGCTACAACCCATACAGTCTGTGTTAGAGTGAGGTCGAGCGCCTTGTATTTGTCGGAGTTGGCAGATCAACCTGCTGAGATGCCACCGAAACAATTTCAAGTATGGCTTTACTACCTGTCTTAGCTGTCTGGTGGCATTTTATTCAACTGAAAGCCTCCATTCACATGATGGGTATCATTTGTAGGAAAAAAGGTATCAAATGAAGTACTCTATCGGTATCGGCTTCACTTTAAGGGTACTGGTATTGTAGTTTTTAAAAGATACCCAGCCCTAATGTCTGTTGGATTCGTGAATACTCAATCAGGCCCTGACGCTAATCTTCAGTAAGTTACGCACCAACTACAGGCTGGTGCCGGTGAAGGAGAGGAGGCTACTCAAGAGGAACCCACTTCAGAGTAAGAAGATGTTTAGCAGGCGAGTATTAACAGAAAGGCAACAACATGCAAGGCAACCGGTTTGTAACACCATTCTGGTAACTGAAAATACATGAACTGGTAATGAGGTGACGCATTCAGTCCTCCAGCCTTTTGAGTTTGCATTCATCACCGATGGAAATGTCACAATCAAAACATCCCCTGCTGTCAAATCCACATGTGAGCGTGATGACAATACGACCTATGTGCAGTGGGAGATGTGTCAGGTCCTGGGCCATACCGACAGAAATCTTTATTATTAGCCACATTCGTTCTGTTATCTACATCCAGTCCGCAAAGAGATGGACCTGATATGGTGTGGTCCTCAATACCGTTATGGTTTAAGCTCTCAGGCACCAAAATCGAAGAAAATAAACATTGACTGGATCACTTTTAAGAATACAAATGGGTCATATGCTATATCATAGCAAGAAGTATTTCAGCATGTCAGAGTGTGGTCAGACATCAGTAAGTTGACTTTAATCATCACCTGGTTACAGCAGCAGCCCTTCAAACTCTACATGTTTAGAGTCATAACAACCAGGGCAGGCAGGGCTGTATGACAAGATAATATCAGCCAGGGTCAAGCTGGTTTTGTTTTTTAACATTTTGCTGTGTGCTTTGAGTTTAAAGATCCCAATAATATCTCAGTCCCCTCTCCTTTGTTGACACCCTGGCGTGAGTTTGTAAAGACTGGTGCTGTAACCGCCCTCCAAACAGCCAATGACGTGAAACAAGCAGATAGTAAAAACACAGTAACAAAAGTGAATGAGGAAGAATACAGCATTCTCTGCAGAGGCAGTGGACAAGAGGGTACCTAAGGAGTTTTTCCTACAGACTGATCTCAAGTCAGTTTGTAGGAAAGTTTTATTCCACGTGGTGGTAAAAAGCCACACTGAGGCTCTGCTTAAAGCAAAAGTCTGACAGTTTGATGGGAACATCTAGACCGCTCTCTTATCTGCCCACTAAATATGAAGCTACTGCTGGAAGCTGGGTTAGCTTAGCTTAGCACAGACTGGAAACAGAGGTAAACAGCTGGCCTGGCTCTGACCAACAGTTACAAACGAATACACGCGTCACCGAACACACCGAAATGTGTGAAAACGATAATTTTACTGTTTTACAGGAGGTTATATGTTGAACCATTTCTTGACCAGGAACAGCAGCTTAATGCAGTCTCCATGGATGCCTGGCAACTGCACAGAGCCAAAAAAAAATCCAGCGCATAACCCCCTGTAAAACAGTACTGTGACATTTTAACACTTTGATTTTTGTTCTAATCAGACAAAGTTGGCAGAACGTGTTAATTAGTGCGTTTAACTCATCACTGGACAGAGCAAAGCTCACTATTTCCTCTTTTCTAGTCTTCATGCTAACGTTGAGCTAACTGTCTGCATGCTGCTGCCTGACATTTGATGGACAGATTCAGCAGACTTCCCAAAATGTCAAACTTCCGCTTTAAAAGTCACAGTTGAAAACATGCTGAGGATAGTAAGGGCAGTGACGGTGTGTGTACCCTGCTACTCTAAAGAGCTGCATCAGTTTCACTGCTTCTAGATTTACGCTTTAAGAGCCTCTCAGAATCAGCATCTCAGGCACAACTCCTTCCACTGCTCTGAATCGCACATCTGGTTTAACCGACTGCCAGAGGCCAACTCTGCTCTGTGATTGGCCACCTGCACTTAAAATATCTTTGGTGAAAGTCACCTCCTGGCATTCCCTGACTTCCTTGTCGCCTAGCAACAACATAACACAACATGCTAATGTCGTCAGCGTGGTAATGCCCGGCGTAACTCGAAATAGTATACAAAATAAAAATATTCTTTTAAATAGGTATATATAAACATTGCATTAAAAATAGAACCGTATCAAAACACCATTATGAGTTCACAGTCTGTCCCTTAGCCTCCAAGGATGAACGCTCTGATCAACCTTTCCGGTCCTCCACTTTACCAGACCTCCACCCGGCTCGCCTCCACGTCCAGAGTTCATAGGTGAAGTCTCACTGTGCTGAGCACTTTACTGCGACTTGAGCCCCAAACTGTTGGAGGACAGGGGGTAGGAGTAGGCTTTGCCCAGCACAATGCGGTCTCGGAGCAGTTTAAAAAGGACATAGTAGTTGCAGAAGAGAATAAGGCCCAGAGACAATGTGTGGTTCCAGCGCTCGGAGCGCAGCAGAGAGTATAACTGGTACAAAACCACGCTGGACTCGATCCAGATCAGCAGGTTCAGGATCCGCAATGGCTTGTGGAACAGGAACTGGAAGACCAACAGACAGGAAGAGAAGATCAGAAAATAAATGACAGTGTGTGTAGAAGGCCAAAGATAGACTTATGTAACGTGCAGGGACACACTGTACACTTGCAAAACATAATAAAATACAGAGTTACACAGAGTTATACAAGCAGACCAGACCTGTAAATTGTCTCTGTGAAACATGGATTCAACTACAGAGTGTTTTGGAGGAGCAGACAGACAGGCAGAACTTCAAAATTACTCCAGTCAGAGTCACTGATGCAATCAACACAGACCTACTGACATCACAAGCTCAGATGGTTCTGTAAAGTAAAAAGAAACCTAAATACCAGTTCTAGAAATATATATTATCTTTATGACAATTGAGTTTGTACACTGGCCCGCCACATCAGATCTGACCCCTCTGCTGAGTCGTTCAAAGCACAGCTCGAGGCCCACCTTTATTTTTTGGCTTTTAAATGTACTTAAATCGCCAACACTAATTACCCTCTCAATATAACTGTTTACTTGTTTTATGCACTGATGCGCATGATTATAGTCAATGACAATGAACGACTGAAACATTTGCTGCTGTTTTTATTCACTTTTTTAATCATTTTTGCACTTTGAGCACCCTTCTTTTTGTGCACGGTTGTCCTAAATAAAATGACTTTTTTATTTTGATCTCAGCCTGTAAGCCTTTTTGAGGCTGTCCAGCCCAGTTGCATTGGTGTGCAGGTATCTCCTCTGCCGTCCTTTCTTGGTTTTCCATTGTACAGACACAGCCAAGATACACTTTTTTGTTGCCCTAAGTAGGCGCAGTAGACTTTGTTTTTGCACTACTCATCAATTTCATTTTGGTTTCTCCTTGGTATATGCATGATTTTGTTGTCTGCTTTGTTGACCTGTTTTATAATTTTTCGTTTCATATATTTGTAAATCACAGCTCAAATTGTTTTAAATGTGCTACAGAAATAAATTTGACTTGACTTTAATAAAGGCCATGAGATGCAGCTAAAAGCCCAGGTTAGCAGACCTTGTTTTAAGATTTTCTTTATCAAAAAAAAAACAAAACTATTTTTGTGAAATTTTAAGCCAAGTATAGACATGAGAAAGATGACAGGAGAGAAAACTACAGACCAAGAGAGAGAAGATAACCGGACACAAATTGTCTGCATGGTGTCATTATATTCCTTCACAGTAACTGTGTTTACTTTTTTGTTGATGTTGCAGGGAACCAATTCTAAAGCTGTGTAGTTTGTTGTATTGTGCTGTAAAGTTATCTTTATTCAACCCCTCCAGGAATGCCAATTCAGCCAATCACTGTGTATTTTTTCCCCAAATCTCTGCAACTTTACAGCAAATTCGACAATATAAAAAAAATCTCATTGCATTGTGGAGCTGCGTGCAGTGTACTGATTTGCTCAACCCCTCCTTGCCCCACTCTCACTCTCTGTTTATCATGAGACTAGTGCTGGGGGAGTGTGAGCTTCATGCGTGGGACAGAGTCACTGTTAGTATGATATAAATTAAGTATACTCACATAAAACCTTGCATGAGAAACATCAGAGGGCAGAGCGACATTATAGGGTCCAACTGCCTTATACAGAGAACGACTGTGTCGTACCAACACCCCCTGAGGCCAAATGGTACTTTCTGACCACCTGCAAAATACAACGACACCACAGTTACACAAAAACCTCTGACAAAGTCATATTTAAACCTGTGTGTGTGTGTGTGTGTGTACTGATGTGGGTACAAAGCGCCACTCACACATGCTGAGGTGCGTTGCTGTATGAGCCGTGCTCCAGTTTTTGCCAGCGGCCCAGGTGAGCTGCCGAGCGATGAAGCAGGTCACAGTAGCTGGGGGGCAGCAGCTGACTCATCAGCATGACAAACGCATTGATCCACACCATAATCAGGTGTTCACATGACCAGCGCATGTCATAGTACTGGGTGCTCTGTTGGAGTAGAGTGAAAGGAGAGGTTAATTTACCTTAAAATAAACAAGACACCAGGCAACGAGAAGGAAAATAAAGTAATGGAAGAGGGAGGGAGGCATGAAAACGGAGTGGAAAAAACATGAGTGAACAAAAACATAAAAATGAGATGACAGATACCAACCTTTACGAAGCAGAGAGGCAGGAAGGCTACGTAGTAAGCACTGAACAGCGAGTTGAACAGCACCTCCTTAATGCGCCGGTTGAAGTCGCTCTTCAGCTCCTCCACCTCTGTTCGAATCAACTCCGGTGTGTGTGAGTGTGTGTGTGGTGGGCAGGTGTGCGTAGGCATGTGCGGAGGGCTGGAAAACTGCTCTCTGAGGTTCTCTCGCAACAGGAAGAGGAAGTCACGTGGCCGAAAGAACGGTGTCTCTGTTAGGTCGGTCTGCTGGTGGTCGGCGGGGTAATCGCAGTCAGCCGGTGCCGTTTGGCTTTTTCCTCCCTCCTGATGGAAACAGCAAAGCGGGACGTACACGCCAAATCTGACATGGAAGGAGGGCGGTGAGCGAGTGAGGATAAAAGAACAGAGCAGCAAGTTTTAGTTTCAAATGATGGCAGAATGAAGAGGAAGATGTCTCATGTGAAAACATCATGCATATTTAAAATGAGACACATTAAGGGGAGGGTGTGTCCCTTCCACTTCCACTTCCATTAACACCCACATAAAACAAAAACACACTACACAGCAACATGCTCACTCTAACACCAACTCTGTGTTACTGAGAATGACCTGAATTATTTGTGTGGAAGAAGGGTTAATATCTGTGAAGAGATGTGGTGGCCTGAAGGTAAAAACCTCATTAGTAAGGTATTTTTTTTTTCATGCTGACAAGTTTCATAACATGTTTGCACCACGACAACAATGTCTCAGTTGTTTGTTTGTTTTACATCGATTCATTTCTTGACCTTTTTCTCGCACACACAGAATCAAAACAAACAAATCACATTAAACCTTATTTTTAGGAGACTTTCACATCAGGGACCCGAGCCTGGATCAGAGTACACTTAACCCCAAAGTCCAATTCATTTGATTAGTGTGAACACTGTGTACCTTACCCAGGGACTGATCTGTACTTGAGTCCACTTCCACCTAAAGAAGTGGTCTCGAGTACGGTTCATGAGTACTCTGCTACGGTACACGTCAGGTGTGAACACAGACACAGAAGTATACTGCTATTTAATGGGATTTCAAACAGTCTTAATTTAATACTGATGCTTCCACATCAGACGGCAGTGCAGCCCAGCATCTTTGGGGAGGTCTTCTGTGCAGTTTGCTTTTTCTCTGGGTACTCCAGCTTCCTCCCACAGTCCAAAGACATGCAGGTTAACTGGTGACTCTAAATTGTCCGTAGGTGTGAATGTGAGTGTCAATGGTTGTCTGTCTCTATGCGTCAGCCCTGCAATAGTCTGGCAACCTGTCCAGGATGTACACCGCCTCTCACCCAGTGTCAGCTGGGATAGGCTCCAGCACACCCATGACCCCTGACAGGATAAGCGGTTACAGAAATAAACAGTGAATGAATGGTGGCAAACTAGATTCCAACCAGCCACCACTCTGGCTCGACCCCATGTGTGTGTGTGCAGGGGGAGTGAGTTAAAGCATCACTTTGCTTCAAACACAGTGCTTATCAGAAACAGCCCTTTATTCTCACACCTACGACACTGGAATCAGAGGCTGCATCCAACAGTTTCTGCATCTTTTTAAAAAAAGACAATTCAACATTTACACCTCCTTCGCAAAATGAAGTGTGCAGAGGTGACAAAGTAAGCAGGGTTTGAAGTTCTTTCTCAAACTCTTTTTTTTCATTCCTAACACAACTACTTGAGTTGTTGTGCGAACAACCGAGTGAAACATTATGAATGA
The DNA here is from genome assembly GCA_019142605.1 of Cephalopholis sonnerati. Classification (NCBI taxonomy): domain Eukaryota; kingdom Metazoa; phylum Chordata; class Actinopteri; order Perciformes; family Serranidae; genus Cephalopholis; species Cephalopholis sonnerati. Next base: position 32,452,228 of record JAGQAX010000001.1, on the reverse strand, counting down.
CTATTAGGAGATAGAGTGTGCACTGTTATCCCTATTTGTACGGCCATCACGTTTCCCAAAAAGGTATAAACACTTTCAACTGGCACATGCAAATCCTGGCCTTTGAAAGGTGGGGGTCAGGGGTATCAAAGACTTACGGGTATCCCAGGAAGAGGAGGTTGAGCACAGAGTGGTTCTTGCAGAGGTTGACCAACGTCCAGCAGAGCACCCAGCCACACATGGTCAGCAGGCTGAGCCGAGCCGCAATCAGAACCACGTAACGGAGCAGAGATCCGCCACTGCTCTGAGACACCTGGACGAGACAGAATCGCTCACAGTTATCAGAGGGCCATCAGTGGGGTTTGATTCCTGCAGGGGCAGTGTGTACTAAAATGTGTTTGCTCTTTGCGTGTACACGTCTGAGTGTTTACCTCTGAAACTATCGTCCAAACAAGCCTCCTGGCCAACATGACTGTGATGAAGATCGCCAGGTGATAGTCCATTAGATGAAAGTTCTGTTCAGAATGAGAGGATACAGACGCTACCTTTAGTCTTCCATGGAGACATTTTGTAATTGTACATATTAAGTAGACCTGAACCTAGCCAATAAAAACATGTTACATAAGAGCTCTAAATAGACAAATCAGCATTGGTGTGTGCAGTAGGTGAACAAAGAGATCCATCACCAAACCAGAGTTGCCGCCTCATGGTTGTAAGACTCTGCCAGTTACAGTTTACGTCCGTGTCTGTCCAGACTCATATGTAGCCATGACAGCAGACAATGCTTCAAACATGGACGTTTCTACAAAATAAGCTATAAATGTGGATGCTTCACACACATCTTCTACCTGGCGACACAGGAAATCTATACAGTCAGAACAGTTTCAAAGTGGACACCCAATATTACCGATTCAGTATCTGAGCAAATGTCTCCCCCTCTGTTCCTGATAGGGATGCCCTAATCTGATCTGAAAGATTGTTATCAGGGTGGATCGTAGCATTTTAATTCATCAGGATCGGCTGTACGGAGCTATATAGAGCCCGATCTGATCCTTTATTTTACGTCAGCAGTCACTCAGGTGATTTTACTCGCAAAGCTTTTTATGCACAGCATTTCAATGAATGCAGCCATCGTCATCTCTTTAACTCGCTGCTGTCTGTCCATCTCTCCGCACCATGTGTGTGTAAGAGCAGGGGCTGAGCCACACCATAAACAACAGCAAAGTACAGTATGATACTGTTTACTTGGGTTTTAATTACCTAAATAATGTGTTTTGCTTGTTATCTGTGGTGCATGGTGTTTGACCGCAGACACTCACTTCGCCACTGTAAATGCAACAGCTACTGCACAAGCAAACAAGTGTAATTTATTCATGTAATCAGCCCAAAAGATGAAAAAAAAAAAACAACTAAATTTAATTCTGTTCCTCCAGGTAACTCAGGCAATGGTTGCACCAAAGCAACAAACACTGGAGAATACTCTCTTGGGACTTCGTATCGGCAGATACTCAATACTGAGTGACTAAGCTCAGGACTGGGGACAAAGACACTCGATTGGGACATCCCTACTTCCTGAGTTATGGTGTTACATAATGGCCTGGAAAGTGTTTTTGCATAACATCATGATGTCACAGTGAAGCTGACCTTTGACCTATTGGATATTAAATGTCATCACTTAACCAAATAATCATATTTTTGTCATAATTAGTGAATAATTCTTAAGTTATTACCAAAAACGTGTTTTGTGAGGTCACGCTTACATTGACCTCTAACCACCAAAATTCCTGTGAGGCATTTCTGAGACATTGTGTATTCAAATGGGATGGACGGACAGACAAATAGACAATCTGAAAACACAATGACTCTGGCCAAGGCTGGTGGCCGCCAGTGCAGAGGCATAGAAAGAAAAATAAAGTGCTTATACTCTCGCTGGAATTTTTATTTTTTAATATTCCAAATACTAACAATAAATTCACATTTTAAAAGCCCTGTTTCAGATATCAAGAGCTCAGTGTAGGAATCAACAGAGCTGATGGTGTGTGTTAAGTGTGTGTGAGTTCTTACAAGCGAGGTAGAGGCAGCAGGATGACTGTACGGATACCACCACACTGTCCTGTAGATGTTTATGTACTGGACAAACAAGGCCACCAGCAAATAAAGAAAGAGCAGGAACTCAAACAGCAGGCTGCTGTCCAACGGCAGCTCGGGGATCCTCGAGTGACGGACCGGCTCCGGGGTAATGAGGGCCGAGAGAGGGGGCGCAGACAGACCCACCGAGTTACTGCTCCTGAAAGAAGACACACAAACATAAATAGAAAAACTGTGATGCAGAATGTTTGTGTCACATCACACCTACTACTACTACTTTGCAAATGTTGACTGTAGTGGTCAATCCCCACTGAAGGCCTTTTTAGGAGCGGTTTTGATGTCCGACACTCACTGCGTCTCACTTAACAGATGTGCTCCCATTTTACTAAAAGTTTCAATCCACTTTTTGAGAGGCACATCTCACGGAAACCCCGCCGCATTTTGTACCCTTCAATTCTATTTTTGTCACATTTAGTAAAGCATAATCTGCACAGACAGCTGTTTAATCACACAAATATCCCGCTGTATATTTGTTTTACATTAATTAAAGGGGAATTCCGGTGTGAAATGGATTTAGAATATATTGTACATGATAACGAGTTCGAATCTTGTGTTGGGTACAAAACCGCGCTGATGCGATGCATTCTAAACTAGGCTGTTTTTAGGTTTTTAGCACTCAGGGCATGTCTCCAGGGGAAACGAAATAGCTGCCATTAAACCAATTAACAAGGCTCAAAGTAGCCCCACAGTTCATTGGTAGTATAACGAGGGTCCTACCATTTAGTGCAAAGATAGTTTATTAAAAAATGACTGTTTACAAAGACAGTACCTCAAGGTAGTTTTCATGTCGCCGCCAGTCAAAACAAGTCGATTACTGACTCCTCTTCTCGTCTTCTCCTCTCCTCAAAAGCTGTCGTCCAAGCTTGTGCACTACCCACATCCTGGTCATCCCTTGTTCACGTGTACAGCCCATGGTCAGCCAACAACACCTGAGATTCACGTTCAGCAATCAACTTGTTTTGACTTAAATTCAAAATGGCGGTGACCAGAAAACTACCTTGAGGTACCGTCTTTGTAAACAGTCATTTTAATAAACTATCTGTGCACTTACAAAGTTGTGAATGCCTCGTTTTAAATGGTAGGACCCTCGTTATACTACCAACAAAGTGTGGGGCTACTTTGAGCCTTGTAAGTGGTTTAATGGCAGCTATTTCATTTCACCTGGAGACATGCCCTGAGTGCTAGCGGCATTAGCCTTTTGGAGGAATCGGCTAAAAACAGCCTAGTTTAGAATGCATCACATCAGCGCGGTTTTGTACCCAACACAAGATTCAAACACGTGATCATGTACAATATATTCCAAATCCATGTCACACCGGAATTCCCCTTTAACTGTACCTACATTGAGTGATCAGCTCCCAGTCTGTCCGTGAGCCTGCCTGTTTCACAACAGGTAGATTCCCCTCACTCGCTGTGGTGGGCAGGAAAATAAAATTAATGAGTCAATAGATTGTTATCTTAATTTCACATTCATTTCATTTTCCCGCCCACTTACTTTCATCCCATGGAGTAGACATTAAAACTATTTTGGTTCAATATATTTCTGCAGTCAGTCGGCAGGTTAAGGAAGGTTAGCAATGTCCATTCAGCTTCCTGGGAGCTGCTGACAGACAGCAGTGACACTTATGGAAGAGTCAGTGTAGACTGGATGACAGGAAGCTTACACGCCGCTAACATCTTGCCCTTCAATGGGGATTTCCAGTAAGAGCTCAAAAAGCACCTACATGGCTTGGGATGAATCTCTTTTCAGAGAACGCTGATAAATATATTGCGCTCACCTGTTCCTGAGGCCTGTACCATTGCCGAGATTGCCTCCAACCAGAGTCTGCAGGGACGGCAGAGCAGAGCGACTTAGCTGCTGTCTGCTGGGCCCCCTGCGACCTCCTGGCATGGTCGCCAGTTACGGTGGCAACCGCGGACGCCGCCCACCAACCAACAGCCGCCGGGACTCCTCCCCTTCTCCTCAATGAGCCACCATGTACAGCCAGGCCACTGCGGAGGAAACAAACCAGACGAGACCGGGTCAGAACGAGTAAAGCAAACAGAAAAAAAAACAAGTGTGGTCAAGAGTTTAAAAAAAAGTAAAAACCAACAAACCTGAGGCCGTATCAACAGCACTACAGCTCCCTGGAGTCAAATTGAGTATAATTAGAGTATAGCTCTGTCCCAAGGTGTTTACTTTACCTTACACGTGTGATAAGTAAACAGTAGGGAAGTTAATTAAGGGAAGATTATTAGAGCACTGCACAGATGCTCCAGTTTTTCAATAAGCTGTTTTTTTTACTGTCTCCATCAAGTTTATTTGCCAATTAACATCATTACAAACTGTGTGCTGTCATTAGCAATCTGAGAGGGGAAATTAGTCATGATTTGATACGCCCCAAGGGCATTTTTTCCCTCAGGGTATCTTTGAAAACTGATGTGTTTGACTGTTCTATACAAGGGGTGTGATTCACCTGTGTTTTTGGAAGACCTTGTAATGTCCCTGCTACGTACAACAAACCTAACATACTGAGTGTCAGGTTAGACATCTGCCTGAAGCACCAAATATATTCGATCGTCACTGTTGTTAATGAATGAGCCAAAAAGAGATGTCAGTGGTGACGTACTCAGTGCCAAACCATCAGCCTGTTGGGCACTGCTTTGATCAGCCTGTATCGAACCCACTTCAGGTAAAAGAAATGACATGTCATCATGACATAAACTGTGTCAGCGGCACATTTCAACCCTCACAAACCTGCCAAGGTTTTCCCCAGGAAATTATTCAGCGGAGGTAGAGAGCCACTCATATCCTGACACATTTTGTTTTATGATAAGTTTACTTTAAAGATGAGATCCTAAAAACACACATGCACTCATTTTAATAATAATTAATAATTAATAATAATTTTTGGCATTTTTTCTTTTAATGAGATTAAGATTAAGATAAACTTTATTGTCCCACATGTGGGAAATTTGTCTTGGGCTGTAAGAGGTGACCGTCACTGCTCACATGAAGACTTGACAAAACAAACAAACAACAAAAACAAAAAATCAACAGTTGACAGTGAGAGGGCCGACAGGAAAAAGGGGTGAAGTGAGAGAGTGTAGGTGTGACGTGCAAGACGGGCAACACTGTGGTTATGTGGCATGCAGCCTAAGCATTAAGCTACAAAGGCTCTCTGAATTTTTTGAATGTTTTATTTCTTTTTTTAATGCTGTAAAAGTGAATTAATTTGTGATTTTAGCAGAGGTTGTCAATATTTTAACACACAGGTGTCTACAGGTACCAGACACTTGAATGTAATGCTTTTTAAGACCTTTCAAAATCATTTAAACCAAATTTGAGACTGATGTTTGGGCAAGTCATCTTTGTCTCATTTAAGCATTGCAAGAGGTAAAGAGCACATGTGTGCTTCAGTGCAGCAATATGGAAGGTTTAGATATTAGTAACATCAGAAATGTGGACTTTCAAGCAGAGAAGCTTGACTCATTTTGACAAAAAGAAAGTAAAGGATGAGCAAATGTGGTCAGATTTAATACTATTTAATGAGTATCAACACCTAATATTCAGTAACAATTGCAAATATTTTCTAGTTTTCTTGGCCACCAATGACAGTAAGCCAAATTTATTTGGGTTTTGAACTGTTGGTTGCATAAAACAAGTTTTTGTTGGCACGGTTTTAATGTGGTTTGACATTTATGGCCGTTTTTAGGTTACGGTTTGTAGTGCTGTTGAACTGTTCTACATTACATTGAGAGGTGTTTTTGACATTTGGCCTTGCATTGTTATAAATGGGGTGGACAAAGTAGAGAGACACACCTCTCAGTGTAAGTAATACAGCAAACCGACAGCCTCTAAACTTGAATTAACCCCTGTTTGAAACAGCTAAAACCTGAACTAAACATCATAACATTCATGAAGGTAGGATTCACTGCAGCACTGGTGAATTCGACTGCACTGGTTTAACTAGGTTCACTTGATAAACTGACTCAGAGTGCGTTGGTATTCCCCCCGCAGGTTTCACTTCATAGAAACAGCTCCACTTTTCACCACTGCTACCAGATCAGAAAACCATCCCAAACCAAGTCTTTCTGGTGGCAACACAGAGCCGTCACTTTACTACCCCAAGTATCAGAGCTGTTGATATACAGCCTGCCTGCTTTAAACTAACGTTGGGAAACTATCTCCTGGAGGTGTTTGCAGAGTCAATGACAAAGTCTATGCTTGTGTCTACATGAAATAACTGATGAGGAGTATTTATTCGATTGCTATCATTTCTTTTGAGGCATTTACATCATTGCTAGAGCTGTCAGCAGACATTTAATAATTTCACTGTGCTCAATGCAACTGTCAAATACTGAAACTGACACCCTGCCAGCCAAAACACTACCTGAAGAAGACACCTGAACCTCATCTCAGCTCCCAGCTACAAGTACAAATGTATCACTGCTTGTATAATTCATAAATGCTGCTAATAATAGACTTTTTCACAGCCCACATTTTAACTCATCATAGCAGGTGTAACCAATGACAATAACATTAACTATGCTCGTCTCCACTGACGTATGCCAGTGAGCCAGCATGCACAGTACTGTTGACACACCAAACTGGAATGCAGCCATTAATTATGTTGTTATATTGATTACACCTGAACGTCTCCTGCTACGACATGTCAAACCAGCTGTTGAGACAAAGATCATTGAGTTCTTGTTTTGACTATGTTTGCATCACAAGCAAACGTGGCCCAAATCTGTTTGTTGCTCTTGTGTAGCACAGATCTGATTTTTTCTGACTTTTTTTTGGTCCTAAATTCTGCCGTGAGAATGCTCATATCTGAATTCATGAGTGCTTTACTCATACATTCATGTTTTTTTCCACGTCAGACTTCACTGCACAAGAGCAGGTCATTGAATGTGCAGTGTCGGAGCAGTCTGTTGAAACTACAGAGGGCGGTCATAGCTGCACCGCTGCTACAGCAGGCTTCTGTGGTCGCCAGACTGCCAGATGCTCGCCTAAATTTTAAGTGCTGCCGTGACAGCGTTGTTATGAGGCACAGACAGAGGTATTGCAATGTGGCCCTGAACATCCTAAGGTTTTTGAGGAAGTGTTCCTCTGTGAAACCCTCACATCGCTGTCCCACCACTCATGACTCCTCTTCAGGCCATTCCCACACCATACCTGCTTAAAGACCTAGTGGACTAAAATCCCTTTTGTACGACGGCCTGTTATATTGAAAACAAGCCTCCATTGCTCCAAAAGTACCCTACACATTCTCCAAAACAGGAACACACGGCTAATTATTACACTGAAAGACGTCATGGGACCTTTCTACTATGCCAAAGGCATGACCCACCATACTCTGCCTCTGTCACCCTGATAGTCTCACCCCAACCCTAACCAATATCACAGTGGAAATGTCCGATGATGTCATTCTGCATAATAATTAGCCATGTGCTCCTATTGGGGAGATGAAGCTTGCACCACCATGTCATTCATTTATCCACAAATGCTTGTTTCATAAGTAAGACATTTTTTGTTGCTGTTTCACCCTGCATGTGTGTGACGTTATTGGTTACATGTATGGCATTTCAGGGAAGATATGACAGATATGTGTCACTTCAAACATGGATGGGATCTGGGAAAATGATCAGAAATGAACATTAAGTCCTGCGATATTAACGTAGGCTTTGTGTCACTCTCAAACCATTTTCATTTCATACTCATGAACATGTTAAATCAAACACTCCGGATGTGGAAGGTTATGAATAATTAATTGAAAAGATGAAGTGCTTTGTGATTTTTTTTCTTCTCTCAGCATTTTTACATTTATGTGTTGTTTAACTAGGACAATGTATGTTCATTTATTTGTTAAAAGTTAACATGTCATGGCAAATCGATTTCACTGCACGGTGACACGTTTTAAAGCTACAAGCTTAGAGAATGACAGCTGTAATTAATGGTCACTGTCATCATAAATGAATCTGCCGACTTTTTTCTCTGTTCGTCAATGAATTGTTTTATCTCTAAAATGTTTAGGAATAGTTAAAATGTCCATTATAGCCCAACATGACTTCTTCAAATTACTTGTTTTATCTGAGCAAACGTCTAAAACTTACAGAAATATTCAGTTTACTTTAATATGTGACAAAGGAAAGCAACCAATTCTCACATCCTCAACAAAAATTGACATTTTCTGGCAACTGATTTATCTAGAAGAGAACAAACACATCAGAAATTTATTTTGGATAGATAGTCGCTCACCAGAATTTTAACTCGTTGGCTACAAAAGTTGAATCAAGTACTCAATAAACATAAAAATTTCTAGTTCCTGCTTCTTAGATATGAGTATACGCATGTGTTCTTTTTCTTATTTGACAGTAAACTGGATTTTTTTTACTTCTGGACCTTTGGTCAGGCAAAACAAACAATTTAAAGATGTCACCTGGACTCAGGGAAACTACGATGGACATTTGTCTATCATTTCTGAAATTTAACAGAGAAAATAACAAATTATTTCCAGAAAATAAATGTCAGATAGATCTATAAAGAAAATATTTGCAAAGTCAATTGATGGAGTCCAATTTGTGGTAGTGTGGCTGTAACTAAACTCTACAAAATACTGTATCATTTATCTTATCATCACTGCTCAGTGGGTTAAGAAAAAAAATCGTAGTAACGCCCCACATCATCAGCCCGTGATAGGCTCCTAAAAGGAAACACAAACCAGAGTCAGATAACATCCAACCTCTGTGTGTGTCAACACTTCCTTTACGCTGATATGAAACATGTTGGAGATGATACTACGGCACGCTCTGAGTCCGGTGTATAGCTTCAACATTAAACAATATTAAAGCTTAATCTTCAACAGGAAGCAGCCGTTACACACAGACACACGTGCTCGCAAAGGACCAAAAATTACAGTTGAAAGTCAAAAGTGAAAACAGGAACTGTGAACTAGAGAAATTGACTAGAGTGGAGGGATTGCAGGACGGTGTTTTGTCATTTTGTGGAAGTGCAACATGTTTCTAGTTTTCCCCTAAACACAAGTCCTTTCAAAAAAGAGCTGAAAAACTGTGGTGGAAGTTCATTTACTCAAGTACTGTGCTTACGTACAAATTCAAGGTACTAGTGCTTGAGTATTTCCACTTTATGCTCCTCTATACTTTTACTACACCACATATCAGGGGCAAATAATCTGCTTTTGACTGCACTACATTCATCTGACAACTCTAGTTACTTTTCAGATTACAGTTTCTCCTCCCCTTCCTGTCAAGTGAAAACCGTGTAGCACCAGATGTGCTGATGTTGAACGTTTGAGATAAACTGTGTTGAGAAAACTTCCACAGCTTGGGTTGCAGCAATACACCCTAACACCACACACTGTGGTGTAAAAGAAATTGATGGTTTTTATACCATGTAGATTTGAATGAATGAATGCTTGTCAGACTTTTTACACATACGTCCATTAAAAAAAATGTATATTTCAAATTATGACCACATTTGTTAAACCAACACCACCCTCTGTTTTCATTCTTTTAAGAGTATATATGATGTTTAAGGATTAATATAACAGCTTCATTCAATGTGTATGTTGCATTTTACTGCTGTAGATGTTTATTTTAACCAATCTATTTACCGTTGGGTAGTTTAATCACCAGCAATGCTATATGTTTGTAGCATCGCTGTTCTGTGAGAACCCCTCATCTGTAAAAAGTCAACTTTTAATGGTGTCAGAAAAACATCCATGTTTTTCAGCTGATTTTGATTTCATTTTTTTTTTATGAATGTCTTTTAACTAGCGGATTTCTAATGAACGAAATGACCAATGTAGCTCCTTTTTTTTTTTGAACAAAGTGATGCAGTGTACACGTAATTTACTTCACTTTCTACTCATATTAGGAACAACTCATCATACACAAAGTGATATAGTGCTATAGGTTTGGTCACGTGTTGATAGGGAGATACTTAAGGACGCATTCACACTGGTGCTATTTGGTCCGCTTTAAATGAACCCTGGTCCACTTCCATGGATAGTTCAGTTCGTTTGGAGTGGTGTGAACGCTCATTCGAAGTCTGGTGCAGACCAAACAGGGCAAACCCTGGTCCGCTTCACTTGCAAGTGAACCCTGGTGCGGTTCGCTTACAGTGGGGAATGCAAACGGACTATCCAGTGGACCAAAGAGAGGAAGTGACGTAGAGCACAGTGCATTTTGGCTAGAAAAAAGACAAAGCCAACAGCACAAACCAAGAGAAGCAGAGGTAAAAAAAAAAAAGGAAAAGTGGAAACAGAAGACTGCATAAATTTGGTGTTACTCCATTGTTTTTGTGGTGACCAAGCCGGCTGAAGGGGATGGATTTCCGTTTTCGGTCCTGGCCAATCGATGAGCCGAGTTTTCTTCTTCCTCGTGCTTTTTTTCTTCCTGGTCAGTGGTTGTTTCGGGCAATGCCGCCCCCAAACGAGCAGCTGTTGTAACTGCGTGACGTTGTCCAGGCGGATTGGTCCGCTTTAAGAGTGCAGTGTGAAAGTGAACCAAAACAAATGAAGGTGTGAAAATTTTTGGCATTCCCCGCCCAATTGAACCAAGACCCCCCGGACAAAGCACATTTTATTTCGTGACTGGGATACTTTTTAAAAGTCAAATGGAATATTTACAAACAAAAAACATACCACAATCTCTTAAGGCTGACTGATGTTGTCAAGACAACTCAGAGTGACATCATAAACAAGAGAAAGTTGCTCTTCCTGAGGTTTCTACAATTTTTTTCCCCTTTAAAGGATTTTTTGAGGAGTTTCTCCCTTATCTGCTGTGCGAGTCCAAGGACAGAGGGATGTTGTGTGCTGTAAAACCCTCTGAGGCAAATTGTGATTTGTGTTATTGGGCTTTACAAATAAAACTGAACTGAAATAAAACCTATCTTCAGCAAAATAAACTCTTAAGAAACTCTTGCATCGTCACAAAGCTGAAAACAGGGATGTTTTTCTGACACCACGATAAGTTGACTTTTAACATATGAGTGGTTTTGACAGGAAAACAATGCTACAAACATATAATGATCTTACATTACATAATGCATTGCTGCAGATTTAAATGCCCAACAGTAAATAAAGGGGTTAAAATAAACATTTACAGCTGCAAAATGCAGCATACACATTGAATGCAGCTGTCATATGGATCCATACACATCATATATAACAGTGAATCAGTGAATACTTTTACTTTTGATACTGTACTTTTACTGAAGTAGAGGTTTTGCAGTGTAGTATTGTTGCAGTGGTAGTTTACTTAGTACGTCAAAGTCTGTGAGTACTTGTTCCACGGTTGTTAAAAAGTGACTAAGAAGCGAGAGAAGTGTTTTTAAAAATTAATAGATGTTGAGGAGAAGTGTTAAGTGTTGGCTTTTCTTTGCAGCACACTTTGTTAGGAAGGTTTTTTTTTGCAGAGACTTGCTAAGACATGCACTCAAGCTGCCTGTCTGAACCATGACACCAGGCAGCAGCAGCAGCAGCGTTGTCATTTTGTACACGGCGGAAACTTGTGAGCACACTTTGACAAAGACGTTAAGATACACATATGAAGACGTTAGCTTGTTGCTAGCGGTTAGCCTGGAGATTTAAAGCTAAAATAGTTCTTTAAGAAAAAAAAAGAGCAGCTCCGTTACTCACACGACACACGGGGGGGTGAAGTGAGCGAGGATGCATCAGTCAGTTGTGTGGCTACGAGTCCAGACAGCACCGAGCATTTCTCCGCCTTCCAGCTTCAATATCCGCGGCTGCACTGCTGTGGCGACGAGCTACGACGGCACCGGCGATGCTGGGGGGTCGCTTTCTCCCCGGGTGGACACATAAAAACGGCTTTAAAAGTTAGCCCCCAGGCTTCAGGAGCAACAGTGTAAATGCGTTGCACAGACACCGACGTGGCAAACCCGCACCTCCTCTCCGTGCAACGTCATCAGAGCGCGACTCAAACAAGACTCTACTGCACAGTCGCAGTTGGACCAAACACACGGCTGGTCTGGAGTCAGCGCTGCTGTCATGCTTTCAACTTTTATTAATGTTTTTATTGTTTATTAATCGCTTTTATTGATGTAGTTTAACTATCACGTTTCTAATTAACCAAATGACCAATTTAAATCTTATTTTTACCAATGTACTGCAGCATCAGAAGCTTTTAATTACACATAATTTTACTACTGTTAGGAACAACACACACCGTTGCCATTTAATTTATGTATTTATTTATTAGATAAAGAAAATAAAGATGAAATGTTTTATGGATTTTACTCAACACCCCCATCCCAAGAGTTCCTTAGATGCACTTGTGTCAAGCTAAACATTAGCTCCCATTTTTCATCATCCAAACTGTGACAGCTGGAAATATTTTATTTTTCAAAGACAGTCCTCTCCCAGTTCTTCCTTTAAATCGGTTTTCTCTTGTACTTTTGAGAACCCTGTGCAAAGCAAGAATGCATGTGTATAAATCAGATTTTCTGGAGGTATTCTCATCACATGATATTGCTGTTTGCACTTTGTCTTGCATATTTGTGAACATTTACTTAAACTAATGCAGTCTAATTACATATTAATGGGTTTTGTTTGTGTCTTTTAACTAGCAGATTTATAATTAACTCAATGACAAATATGTTATCTTCTTTTCACTGAAGTAGCCTAGCAACTCCTGTAAGGAACAACACATCAGTTGCCAGTTTATTAGGTACACCTCTCTAAAACTGATGCAGTCAGTATCATTAAATATTAAATATGACTGACTTTATTAAAGTCTTTTAACTATCAGGTTTCTAATTAACCAAATGACCAATGTAATTCTTCTTTTTACCAAAGTACTGCAGCATTAGAATCTTTTAATTACACATAATGTTACTAATTTAAGGAACAACACATACTGTTGCCATTTTATTTATATAATTTATTTATTAGGTAAAGAAAATACATGTGAAATGTTTTACAGATTTTACTAAACACCTGCCTTTGTGTCAGGCTAAACATTACTTCCCACTTCTCATCCTCCAAACTGTGACAGCTGGAAATACTTTGCCATGCCATGTTTTCAAAAACAGTCTTCTAACGCAGTGTACACATAACTTACTCCACTTTCTACCCATATTAGGAACGACTCATTATACACAAAGTGGCCACTTTATTAGATAGACCCACATCTACCTAAACCTGATGTAGTCTAATATAAGTAAATATGGTCAGGTATAATTAGATATTAAATACATTTGACTTTTAATATTTTAACTAGCAGATTTCTAATTGACCAAATGACCAATGTAATTCTTCTTGTTTACCAAAGCACTGCAGTTTTAGAAGCTTTTAATTACACAAAATTCTACTCCTTTAAAGAACAACATATGCAGTTGGAAATGTATTAGATAAAGAAAATAAATGTGTAATGTTTTATGGATTTCACTCAACTCCCCGCCCCCACAGGTCCTGTGATGATGCCTTTGTGTCAAGCTACACTTGAGTTCCCACCTCTATTTCTCCTTTTTTTTAGTGCCATTTAACTTGCAGATTTATAATTAACTCAATGACCACTGTCATCTTCTTTTCACTGAAGGAGCCTAGCTAGTCCTACAAGGAACAACACATCAGTTGCCAGTTTATTAGGTACACCTACTTAAAACTAAAGCAGTCTAATATAATTAAATATTAGATATGACTGATTTTATTAAAAGTCTTCTCTTTATTAAAAGCTCTCGTTTTCACTAAAGTAGCGCAGTGTACAACTAATTTACTCCACTTTCTACTCATATTAGGAACAGCACATTATTCACAAAGTTGCCACTTTATTAGGTAGGCCCTTCATCAACCTAAACCTGATGTGGTCAGGTATAATTAAATATTAAATACATTTGACTTTTAATATTTTAACCAGCAGATTTCTAATTAACCAGATGACCATTGTAATTCTTCTTTTCGCCGACAGCAGTATTTGAAACCTTTTAAATACACATACTAGTAATTTTACTCTTATATACTCTTACAAATAACACATTATACCCTCTGTTGCCAATTTATTAGGTACAACCAGTGGTGAAATGTAACATGCTAAGTCTACATTTAGGCTTCCTCAATACTGCAGACCTACTTAATTAGGCTACACATTTTAAGGTACTTGTACTTTACTTTAGTTACTTCATACTTCTACTCCACTACGTTTCAGAGACAAATACTGCACTTTTTACTTCACAAACAGAGGCTACTTTTGAGTCTAAGCCAAAGCACATACTGTTTAGCGACTGGGATACTTTTTAAAAGTACAAAAAAAATTATCATAATCTATTAAGGCTGATTGATGTTGTCAAAAAAATCAGAGTGGCAACATAAACCACAGAAAGTTGCTCTTCCTGAGGTTTCTACCATTTTTTCCCTGTTAAAGGGTTTTTGGGGAGTTTTTCCTTATCTGCTGTGAGGGTCAAAGGACACAGGGACATCCCATGCTGTGAAGCCCTCTGAGTCAAATTGTGATTTGTGTTATTGGGCTTTATAAATAAAACCTTCACTTTCCTGGCTCAAAGTCTCAGAAAATACGTTACTCTGCATGTGCATTGATGACATTTTGTATATTGTAAATTTCACATGCAACTTCTGTGCCAACACAGACCAACAGTGTTTGGACTTCAAAAACTATCGTTAAAGTCAAAGTTAAATGGAAATTAGAACAATAAACGGTTTTGTAGTACCCAAAAAGGTTTATTATCAATATAATTAATAAACACAAACTGACTGTACAGTTTAAAGTAAAAAGAGGAATAAAAATACTTAAAAAACATCAATATCAGAGTCATCAACTTAAAACGTAAGTGTTTGTTTTTTTTGTCTTAGTTCAGTGTGTATTTCTCAAATATAACAGGATACATGTGAAAGGGTTGAAAAAGAAACAAGGCAAGTTTACAGAGCTGTACACTAGAGAAAAAGTAAATGATATCTTCATCTGCTGACAACCGTAATTTAAAAAGAAAAACAAGTTTTGGGCGTTATTGATATTAGTTTGTTTCCTATGTCAACAGCACCCTGTAAATTTATTTACACACTGTTTACAGTTATTTATAAGCACTAAGTGTTCATGATACTCCAGAAGCTAATGGCACACACCTTTAAAATCATTAGTAAAAACAAATGAACTAAAGTTACTTCAAGATATCCAGGTGATATGAACCAACTATTTACAAAAATAACAAAAAGCTAAAAGCTAATTCCAGCATTCACAAGAGTCTTTTCATATTTATGTGGGTCTAACAATAATAATCAATATATTTATCAGCCCTGAGAGTTATTTCTTCTGCACTTAACGCTTATGGCTTTATCATTTCTAAGAATTGACTGTGTTACTGTCAAACAAATAGAGTGTTAAGAGGAGAAACATTCATTAAAGCCACAAATAAGAGTAATGTAACAGGTGGCTTTTAGTCCGAGTTGACTCAGAACCAGCAGAGGGGGGGGTATATCTAAAAAAAAATCTGTTCAGCAGAAGACTTGCATAGTTTTCTTACATCACTATCTAAAAAAACAAAACCACTTTTAGGCTACCAAATAGGTGTTGCTGTTGACATCAAACATTTGCATCACCACCTGCACATTTTGAGGGTTATGCCAAATTTCTGAATCTTTCAATCTCACATTTCATTCTTCTCTCTACCCAACTCTTCTCCGAGCTTTTCACTTATCAAAAAGATGCTAACACAGTTGGTTTATGATTCATTTCAATACATAAAAGTGTTGGCATATTTAAGTTTACCAGCAGCCAGACAACAAGGCACCCAGTTCTAGTGAGGCGTGCATGTTCTTTGAAACAGGTCACAGAGCGTTTTGCAGCCGGAGGGTTCAGATGACGACACTGGTGCCACTGCGAGGCTGGAGAGACACACTTACTTTAGTGACTCAGACTTTTTTTTTTAATAATGACTTTATGTTTGATTATTTGTGCGTTTGTCCTGATGTAAGTGCATCAGTGTGTGTCAACTAAAGAAGTGTGTGTCTTACAGAGTAGCGTTCATTCCTCCGTCCTCCTGGTTTCTGTCCAGGCTCGTACTCGGTGTAACTGGGAGGTTTGTCAACCCAGCCTCCACCTCCTCTCCTCCCTCCTCCTCCTCCTCTCCTGCTGCTGCTGCCTTCATCATCTGAGCTCCAGGACCCTCCCCTGGAGCGCCGTGTTGCTGGAGGGGAGTAGTTTCCTCTGGACCTGCTGTCAAACAGGTCATCCCTGGAGCGAGAGCGGGGGCGGTCCATGCCTCCACGTTGCCGGCTGCGCCCCTGTCCGTCTAGTGACTCCTCGCTGTAGCTCCTGGGAATACCTCTGGACCGGGTGGGTGAAGGGTAACGCCTGCCTGCTGCTCCTCGCTCGTCACGACGGCCAAAGCCGCTGCGGCTGCTCTCGCTGGAGCTCGGGGGGCGAGTCTTGGGTGCAGGAGGTGGGATTCTGCCCTGCTCTCTGATTGGCGGAAGTGTGATGATGCGGCGCTGTGCTGGGCCATCATCAAGGGCAGAGATCATGCTGGGAGGGCCGGGGGAAAATGGGACAGTGTGGGGCATGTGCTGGGGAGGAGGTGGCATCTGCTGCATGTGCTGGGGTGGAGGTGGCTGGGACTGATGGGAAGATGACAGCAGAAGAAGGAAATACAAATTAAAACCACCACTCGTACTCGACACTGCAGGTGCAGTACATAACCTTTTACAATTTGTAACATAAGAAATACTGCACTTTACCAGCGCTCTGATCGATGGCAATCAAATCGAAAAACTTTTGATAATATCAAACAATAGCTACTGTGTAGTGGAGGCGTACCTCGCCTGAAACAAAGACCACGCTCTGCTAATGAAATAAAACATGGAACATTACAGAAAAAGATAAAAGGCCCTGCTTCATACAGGAGATGACACACACATAATTAACTGAGGCTGCTGTTTCAGTCATCATCTAGTCATTAAATTGATCATGAGACAAACTGCGTCTGGATCTGCTGGCTTACCACCTCAGCTAAACAACTTCCTGGTAAAACCCTGCATAAACAGTTTAAAAATGTTTACGGTATTTTTTAACATCCACACAGTTGTTAGTTGCATTGTTAATGGGCCTGTTCACATCTTGCTGTTGGAACAATTATGAACACAACTGATTTCCGATTTGGTTGGTTAAAAGGTCTTACAAACTAATTCCTAACTCAACCATGACTTCTACGTGATCAGCCAAAGCATTAAACCCACTGACAAGTGAAGTAAATATCATTTATCATCTCGTTACAATGCAATGTTCTGCTGGGAAACTTTGGTCCTGGCATTCATGTGGATGCCACTTTACGTACTCCACCCATCTAAACGTTATTATAGTCCAAGTACCCTCACTCATTGTAACAGTACCCCTGATGGCAGTAGTCATGCCACACTGCAAACACTGCTCAGGAATTGCCAAAGGAACGTGACAAAGAGCTTTAGGCATCGATCTAGCTTTCAAATTCCCCAGATCCCAATCTGATCAAGCATCTGTGGGACAAACTGGTACCCCAGAGGTCCGTCTCCATGCCTCGACAGGTCAAAGCCAAGTCTGAATTATGGTGGAGCCTCTGACCTGTCGAGGCATGGACACAGGACCTCTGGGGGTTGACAGTTGTCCTGTGTTATCTGGCACCAAGGTGTTGTTGACGGATCCTTCAGTGTGAGGAAAGGCACCGGCATGCCCAATGGATGTTCTATTGGATTGGGATCTGGGAAATCTGAAGGCCAGGTTGACACCTTGAGCTCTTGGTCACATACCCCAGGCCATTCCTGAGCAGATTTTGTGGTGTGGCATGGTGCACTGTCCTGCCTGGGGGCGCACTTCCATCAGAGAGTGTCGTTGCCTTGAGGGGGGGTATTGGTATGTAATGGTGTTTGGGAGGGTGGTGTGTGTCAAGTGACATCTACATGAATGCCATGACCAAAGGTGTCCCTGCAGAACTTTGCATTGTAATGAAATGATCAATGTTATTGAAGGCAGAAACAAGGTGCCAGAACACCAAAATGCCAAAACACAAATATAGCGAGGCCAAACGCCAAACAAGATTGCATCTGGTGTTGGCTTTTACTTTCTCTTTCGCTGATAAGCATGTTCACAAACAGTAATGACATGTAAAGTATACTGGTACCTTTAAATCACATTAAAAAAAATCCAAAAATGCATTCTCAGCACTCTGCATCAATTTAAACAATATAAATATATACTTTAAATTACATTACAAAAACTCAGAATATACTTTCTGTCTAGCCTCCAAAAAGATAGTAAAGTACTGCAATAAAGTCAACAGCAAATGTTCACATATAAACAGTTGTACATGATAATATGACAAAAACAATCTGATGCTCTTCTGTTCACGGAAACAGATTTGAGAACGTGGGCAGTTACGTACCTGCAGCAGGGGACTGTTCATGTCCATCCCCCTCACCTGGCTCTCCAGGTAATCAAGCATGTGATTGGTGTTGGCAGGGGTGTGGTTGCCGCTGGGAGGGGGCATGCTGTAAGCTGAGGACTGGGGAGGAGGAAGCGGCATGGGCTTCAGAGGGATGCTCTTCCCTGATACAGATCCTGTACGGATAAAAACAAAATAAAGTTATTGATTTAAAGACATGTGTGGATGCTGCAGTGTGCTCATGATGTGTGTGTGTGTGTGTGTGTTTTTTTTTGTGTGTGTGTACCTGGGTAGAGCAGTGGGTTCATCTGGGAGGATTGGGTCATTGGTGCATATACAGGCTGTCCTCCTACCCAAGGGGCCATGGCCCTCTGAGCCTCCTTCATCATACGATGCTGCATCACCGCTGAAAGAGGAGCACGGCACATTATTTCATATTTATCAATACAGAAAGGTTTCTCTTCTACGGGTACCCTGGCTGTTTACCTGCTCTGTGGCTGACATGGTTTTAAGGACCTGTGATATACTTTACGCCAAGAGATTTCCAAAGCATCACAGTGATTTTCTACCTACCAGCTAACGCTGATTTTGATTTCTATCACAACTAGTTTTTAATTAATATTATTCAAATATTTCAGTAATATTTTCCAGACATTTTATTAATACTTTCTGGACATTTTACAAATATATTCCCGACATTTATTTTTAATGTTTTGCAGATACATTACTAATATTCACAAATTTGGGGGGGACTTTTTACAATTATTTTTTTGTCTGACACTTTACTTAAATATTTCGAACATTTAACTAATATTTTTTGGACACTTTTCTGTCATTTTACAAATATTTTTTCAAACCTTT
Organism: Cephalopholis sonnerati; assembly: GCA_019142605.1. Taxonomy (NCBI): domain Eukaryota; kingdom Metazoa; phylum Chordata; class Actinopteri; order Perciformes; family Serranidae; genus Cephalopholis; species Cephalopholis sonnerati. The sequence goes on along the minus strand of JAGQAX010000001.1, from coordinate 32,432,850 downwards.
TACTAATATTTTATATACATATACATACATTTATATACATTTTATTAAATTTGGGGACATTTTACTTTTTTTTTTACATTGTTCTGACACTAATATTTTAAAACTTTTGCTAATATTTTTTCATTTTTATCATTTGTCATTTTATGAATAATTTCAGACATTTACTAATATTTTTGTGCAACTTTATTTCCCTTAAAAAATGAAACTATGAAGTTCAAAATATGTGTTTTTTCTCTCCCAAGTTGTTTGTCTTCCACATATTTCTGACAACATTTGGTTGTGAATTTTTTACTTTTCTGCATCTGACTTCCAGGTCTTGGATGTCAGAGCATTCTTTAAGCTCCAACAAGGACAGTTTTCTAAATGCTTTACTCTCTACCTTTCTCTGGACAGCAGCATTGCTGCGGGCAGCAGGGACAGCGAACATAGCAGCAGCATCTCTGAGGGCAGCACTGGCAGCAGCAGACACAGAAGAGGATGATCAGAAGGATGGCTCCGATGATGATGAACAACACCACTAACCAGTCTGAGAGAGGAGAGGAAGAAGCATGCTTATTGTGGTGTGTGTTAAAGCACAGACAGCTTCTAAGTATAAATTTCTGTCCCTGATTTTTTTACAGCTCATAATAGCAAACATTAATGCTACACACGTTTAGGTTTAAACATTCACTTTTGGGGCATCAATAAGATCAGTGAGTGTGAGTTTGACCATGTTTTTCTTTTTGTTTCTTACGGTACACGATGAGTTTGACTTCTTTGTCGGAGTCTCCAGAGGTGTCTCCGGCAGCTTCGACAGAGCAAAAGTACACCCCATTATCCCACCACATCACCTCATTGATCACCAGGTCTGCCTCTGTACACACACACACACACACACACACACACAAAAGATACCTCCAATTAAACAGCGGTCTAGTTACTGTTGTTACCTTCCTTGCGCTAAGACAGAGTTACACATTATCTTGATTCCAACTAATTATTTTCATCAGCAATTAATTAATCTGTGGATTATTTTCTTGATTATTAATGAAATGTTTAGTGTATAAAATGTCAGAAAATGCTGTAAATTTGCACATCATCACTTCCCAGAGAAAGTGACAGAATGTCTTGTTTCTCTGACCAACAACGCCAAACACAAAACATGTTCACTTCACTAGAGGCCCGAGAAAACCACCAAGTATTGGCAGTAAAGCAGCCACAACCAGCAATTTAAAAATACCTCAAATGAGTAATCGATTATCAAAACTGTTACAGATTCATTTTGCCAATCTACTGATTGATTAATTGACTACAGCTCTATTATCGAGTGTAAACTGGCATAAAAAAAGGTGAACCAAATAATTTATACTGAGGAAAATATGAGTTCTCTGGTTCTTTAAACCACATTTAGTCTCAAGACACTGACACAGTTTCATCTTATTTCAATTCAGTTTAACTTCTAAAGCCCTCTGTTCTCGGACACTCACAGCAAACGAGGAAAATCTCCCCAAAATGTATTATTAAAAATGATTCTTGTCACTTCTGAGTTGAACCTGAGGCAAACAGCGTCTGCATGAACTCACTGTTTTGGATGGTGATCCTGCGTTCACGGTACTCTGACCCCAGCGTCGGCTCGCTGGTTCCTCTCTTCTGGATCACTGTGCGCACCGTCCGCTGACGGTCTGGACAGTCATTCGATGGGTCCTGTCCCAACTGTAGTGCAGACTGGTATGCTGCAAAACCAAAGCTTCCATTACAACAAAAGAAATGACACTCATGCCAGACATTAGGTAACCACATCTGCTCCTTATTCTTTTTAGACCTCGATGCTTGGTCGATCCATTAGTTGATCGAGACTGAAATATCTCAACAAATATTCATTCATTCATTCATTCACCTTTATTTAACCAGGCAGGTCATTAAGAACAAATTCTTATTTACAATGGCGGCCTGGCAAGCGACAAGGGTCACTTGAGGGAAGGGGGAGGTGGGCTAGGGAGCAAAACACAGTAAAGATCATAAAACTACAACAACAGTAACAACAATAATAATAAAATAATAAATATAGGGTGCACTGAGTTTGTTCAGGGATTCATGATATCCAGAGGATGAATCCTAGACTGACTCTGACTCTGTCGTGCCATCATCAGGTCAAAATCTGAATGAATAGCGCTAATTAGCAAATGTCAGCGTGCTAACATGTTTGTGTTATTCAAAGATTTAATAGTTTTATTTGTATCTTTTAAAAAAGCTTTTATTATTGTGAGGACATAATTTTACCATATTTCCAACACGTCTTTTTAATATTATTGCTTTTTTTTACTTTTGGGTATTGTATCTCCATTTTCATGTTGTAACTGTTATTTCATTACAGTCCTAAAATGTTTTTGTTCCACTACTTGCTTTACATGGTTGAACCAACCAAACTTTGATTTGAAAAGTGCTGTATATTATTTTATTATTGTCATTATTTATTAGAACAACCCTGATTCTAAGAAACACTGGAACTCTTGTAAAACGTACACAGAGCACAAAGATTGGCAAATCCATTTCGGCACACAGTGGAGGAAATAGGTATTCAACATGTCAACGTTTTTTTTCATTACACATATTTCCAATGCAGCTATTTGCATGAAATTTAGTCCAGACACTGATATTAACTCAACAAACCTACACAGATAAAGAAATAATCTCAATCCAATCCATAAAAATTATGAGCAACAAAATGGAATGACTATTTTACTGTATTTATTTCTATTTTATTTTATTTATTGCTTTATAATTACACGCTTTTATTTCAAACCCTTATTCTTACTTCTAATAATTCTCTATTCTTTACATCGGAGCGTCTGTAATGTGTCATAATTTTCCCGTGGGCATCAATTAAGTATTTCTGATTCTAAAAAATGTCCTGAACACGCTCACTGAACTTTATTAATACCTGGAGAAGTCTTTGTTTGCAATGTCAGCCTGAAGATGCTTTCTGTATGAAGCTGCTCATTTTGACCTATTCTCCCAAACAGACAGTCTTTAAATCTTGAAGATTTGGGGGGACCCACTTGTGAAACTTGAGAAATAATTTCATTTTCAAAACTTTAGCTACAGCTGATGTGCTGGTGTCCTCTGTTCCCAAACGTTAACTAAGTGTTGCAGACATCAAATTCAGGATGAGTGTGTATCTTCAGTGATAATAAAAATAATACATTTTCTTAATAGAGCGCTTTGCGAGGTACTCAAACACACTTTACATCAGTTAAAAACAATCACAAAATAGACTACAATAAAATACACACAACATCATTCACACATTAAAAGCCATTTTGAAAAGATGTGTTTTGAGTAGTGATTTGACCTGTCACAGGGTCAGCGCAGTCTCGAGTGTGTCTGGGGAGAGACAAATACTACAGAGCAAAAAACAATTAAGTTCTTCAATTTGAATCTTTGTATTGTATCTTTGCAGTATATTGTCTTTGTGCTATATTCAACTGAATGTAGGTCAAAAAGGATGTGCAAATAATTGCGCTCTGTTTAACTGTTTACCCAGCGTCTCAGCCTTTTAGGTTAAACTGTGCACACGTCACAACTGCAGCTATGTAATAAATAGTGTAAATGTGCGGGGCAGTATGCAGCGATGGATTCACAGGGGACAATATGTTTATTATAGATAAGAGAACAGTTGGAGCTTACGGCTAAAACACCACCTTAATTAGGCTGACGAGTTTTGGTGCTGGCATTGATGAATATTTGGAGTGAACATGAGACCGTTCATATAAGCATGATGCCTCTGTTTCATATCAGCAGTGCAGCTCAGTGAGAAGTGACAGTAACAGTATACAGTTGTTTGTTACCTGTGGAGTAGCACTCCAGCACGGGGTCCTTGCAGAACATTCTTGTAAACATACAGAGACATGTTGTCGGCAGTGTGTACAGCTCTTGATGAGACTGTAACGAATGCAGGAGGGTGGATGTGGCGATGGCGCAGCCGAGGGAAATATTTATATGGACACTATTTTGATTTTGTTATATTGATTAATCTCACTTTGTTGTTGTTTATCATTTATTTGCTTCTAATTTATCTATTAGTTTAAGTCAGTCCTTAATTATTTTATTTATTCATCTTTCTTTCTGTCTTCCGTCTGGTGTTGTTTGGGGATCTTCTCTCTTTTTGTCCTTTTAAGGTGGTTGGTGTTGTTGAAATATTTGAAATTCAATAAACTTTAAGTCATAAAAAATGAAGTGATGAATGGACTTTTGATCTTTATTGATAGGCCTGTGACAGTTTTAGTACAATTCTTGTTATACCTAATTATAAATAAACTTTTTGACTATAAAAAGCAGGAGTTTTGGAGTGTGTGTGTTATTACCTGTGGAGTAGTACTCCAGCACGGGGTCCTTGCAGAAGGACTTGAACCTCCAGGTAAGCAGAACATCTTGTATGTTTGCAGAGGTGGAGTAGTCACAGCGGAGGGTCACTGAGGCAAACAGAGCTGTGCTGCGCTCCTGCTGAGGAACAATCACCTGAATACACACCGACACTGCAGGAAGAGAAAACAAACACTGTCACATACAGTAGTGTGTGTGTGTGTGTGTGTGTGTGTGTGTGTGTGTGTGTGTGTGTGTGTGTGTCCACCAAGACATTAACCTTCCTCACGTGCTGGAGAAGGAGCTGGCAATTTAGAGCAACTTTTATGTTGCCAGAAAAGCCATGCAGGAAGAGTGTGGTCAGCCTAAAAAAAATGTGTGTGAGGGTTTCTCTCAAGCGAGGAGTTCATTACAAAGTGGCAGAACCAGAAAAACAGGTGACACAAAGACAGGAAATAGTTTACTGTGAAACTACCAGCCAAACATTCAGAAGCTGGGATGAAACCTGTGGAGATAATCTGACCCTCAGTGTGGACAGTGAGTCTTAAAACTGAGCTGGAGGGGCTTTAAAATCATAGGCTACAGATTTTAAAACAAACAGACATCAGTTTAGGCCCCAAATTGTTCATATATGTTAGGTTCATCCTCTAAACTACACACAGTGCAATGGGCCGACTATCATGGTGTCACACACACATGTGACCGATACCTCCTGTTCGCTTAGTTTTAATCGAAATTTCGACAAACTTTCAGCTCATAAACAAGTTTAGTTGAATTATATTAAAGCAACACGAAGCCAATATGTAAAGAAATGTGAATTACCTTTGAGAAGCGACAGCAGGAGAGACGCCGCAGCTAATCTCCGCATGATGACACAGATAAAAATAAAAAACAAACTCCGAAAAGATGGAGGCAAAACTCCTCGGACGAAAAGATGAAAAATGTACAAAATGAAGAAACAGCAGGCCTTATCTAACCTTAACGTTGGACACCGCCGTTCATTGTGTCGTCCTGAGCCGTGTGTTTGAGGTTAACACCTGTCTTCGCCCGCAGTCATCTCTGACCACACCCCGAAACACAGGTGAATTCAGAACTGTGACGTCAGCACGTACACAGAAATCCCCCCCTCAAACAGGAGTGAGTGTTTACACAGGTAAACAAGTGATGATGATGAGGTTTAGGACACATATGTGCCCTTTGTGATTCAGCTGCTTTATTTGCTCTTTTATTCACATTTATGTTGGACGGTATGCTGCAGTTTATAAACAGGAAAATGGACTAATGCACAAGTTAATGTTATATTTTGTGTTCAGTGGGATGGATGGCAATGTTACCTGTTTTATTCAGCTCATAAACATGCTTGGAAATGAAAGCAAGAAGAGTTTTAGTCTAATAAATGAAGACAGGACCAGGACCAGGGCTACTCTGCTCATAAACAAGTTCAGCTCAGCTCTGAAAATAGAGTGTGAATAGGATTTAGGCCTCACATCTGAAGAAGATGAGTGGGATAAAATTATTGGGGTTACAAAGGAGGTTTCCACAGATATCACACTAAGGTTGAATAATGAATAATATTTTTTGTTTTGTTGTTGTTGTTGCAATCTAACATATTTTGTTATAAATAGTTTGTTATCACTCTTATTATTTTATGTATTGTTCCTTATCTTAATGTACCTTTGAGTTTTAATAACTTTGTCAACATTTTTATTAGGTGAAGGCTTCAAATGAGCCCTCTGGGTTTTTTGCATTATTCTTTTTGTCCTTGCTTTTTTGTGTTTAATTGTGCAAAAAATAAACTATAAACTATAATAATTTTATTTCGGTCACATACACATTTTTCCCCCTGTTAAAGGGTTTTTTTGGGGGGGAGCTTTTCCTTATCCGCTGTGAGGGTCCAAAGGCTCTCTGAGGCAAATTGTGATTTGTGATACTGGGCTTTATAAATAAAATTGAATTGAACTGAATACACCTGGGGAACTGATGATTATTTCACATAAATTTTCTCACAGTCAATAACCAAAAAAGGAATAGACTGAAGCCCCAGGCTTATTTTTGCCTGTCCTATATCAACCAAAGGATAACCCAAAATATCAATTATACCAAAGAATGGAAATAATTGAATTAATAATAAATACTCTAAATTAAATACTCTAAATTATAATCCACAATTCCTTTACATTTTGACCATTTTACATCAGAATCCGTAATCATTTTACATGTTAAGGCTTTTTAAAAACTCTACAGAGAGCTACACATTTTCAAATCAGCACTGAGTCCAGTCCATAAGTTGACTCGCAAAACTGAAACACATCTGTATTTTACACTGCTTCTCATTTTACATGTTTCATAAATAAACAACCCTCTTAAATTATGATTTACTTCCTTTAATTAAAAAAATCAAAACAGACAGGAATGTTTCTGTTGACAGCTTGAAAAAGTGTTTCCAAAGTTTTTAAATACACAATGTCTGGATATTTTAAGGTGTAGGATAGCAGGTTCTCGATAACCAGCTTCATGTATTAGGCCTCTTTTCTGATGTTTAATTACAGGGTCTATATTTGCTTTATATGCATCTCCCCAGATCTAAGAACAATAGGACATGTATGTCTTATAGAACAGCAATAGATCTAGACAGTTTCCATTTAATATGTTCTATGTGTTGCTTCTGAAATAGTTTCTGATCTATAATCACGCCCACATTTTTCATATACTCTGTTTATTTTTAAAATCTAAAACACATGATACAAAACAAGAGAAAATAATTACAGCCATCAGTTAAGAAAAATCCACTGAAGACGCTGAGACCAGTGAAGCAAAACTTGCAATCTGCCAAAATCTAATTATATTTATCCTAATTATTATTTAATATATATGTGTTATAATAAGCAAAATACGCTTTTAATTATGTTCCTTTGTTAATATTAGACTCAACAGACAGTGTAAGTTTGGTTTCATCATGCATCCATTCAACACAAGGGTGTAGCTCTAAAGTATGACCACTAGGTGTCAGCCTAAACTCGTTTTTAATCTGCGATTTATTATTATGTGCTTTCAATTTGAAATTTCTCCACAGTTTACACTATAAACCCGGGTTGTTTATTCCCTACAGGAAAGGAGCATTTTAAACTTATCTTCCTTTATTAAACTGGGTCCATCTGCACATGAATGAGACTACTGCGTGTGTTGTTCTGAAGTGTCCTCAGACTGTTTCCCTCTGAGCACTCCCACTCTGCACCTGCAGCCCTTCAGAGCTTTTTTACTTTCCTGGAAACTCCTGCCAAGATCCACTCTGTGTTTCCTACTCATTCTCCCTGATATCCTGTCCTCCTGCTGAGGCCTTACAGCGCAGACACCAGTGCACCATTGTTATACATTTTATACAGTAGAAATGTAAACTTGTGATCACTTTTACTGAGAAGATGTTAGTATGGAATTTGGCTCTTCATTTAATCACTTCATTTCCAAGTTCATTTAATCCACGTCTACTGCAGCTGCTTTATCTGCCTGGAGCCATATCAGGAGCAGGGAAAGGACATTTCAGACTAAAAACAACTGTCACTAAAACACCAACACAATAGAGAAGTTAGTTTTAACATTCATAACTCTACTTTTATTTCATAAAACGTATCTAATAAAACTAAATGTCTCTACGTTGCACAGGTTAATATATAATGAAGTACAGTGAAATGGCTGCTCTGATTTAAACAGTGGTAAAAGAACATTAAGTCAACTGCTGCACTTTCTATACAACTTTTAGGCGCTTGCACTTGAGTAATTCTGTTTTGTGCTTCCTTTTATTTCTAGTCAAATAATATGCTATTTACTCCACAATTCTGTGACAGCTATAGTTACAAATCACTTTATAGAGTCAGATTACTAACACAAAATACAAGCAACTAATACATTTTGGTGTATAATTGTAGAGTAATATATAAAATAAAGACTGGCCCCACCTTCTCCAGCTGCAACACTAAAGTGATGCTGACACATTAAAGCATCAGTGATCCAGTTATATATATGGTTCATTCTTAACAATGAGCATCTTAACTTATTGTACTTAAAGAATATTTTGATGCTAATACCACTTTTACCTTACAAAAATGTGGTACTCATAGCAGTAACATGTATACATCATAGTGTTGCAACTGACTTACTTACTTCACCTCAAAATCAAAAATACATATTTTCCCTCTCACCTGTAGTGCTGTTTATCAATCTGTAGTGTTTTGGTGTGAGCTGGAGTGTTGGAGACATCAGCTGTAGAGACGTCTGCCTTCTCTCTAATATAATGGAACTAGATGGCACTCAGCGTGTGGTGCTCAAAGCGCCAAAAATATATATATATGTATGTACATTTGAAAAACTCAGCAGCAACGTCTCCAGAAATCATGACCTGAGGCCTGTACTACGAAGCAGGATTGGGAGCTAGCGAGGTAACTTAAGGGTTTCAAGTGCTATGAAGCTGGTTCTCTTTTTATCAGGATAAATCACCATGGCAACTGAACAGTTAAGCTACGCTGGGGTAGGCTATGTTTAGAGTATCAGATCACAGGCTATCAACACACGACCTCTGACCAGTCAGATCACTGAAGAAGAAAGTATCCAGAGACAAAAGTCGGAGTCTCAGCTAAAAAAGAGGAGGAGGAGCCTATACTATATACTCTTATAGGTCATTAGAGTGATTTCATTGTTCCAGGGCTCTGTTTCCACTGGTTTTAAAACAGAGCTTCTAACTAACAGATCATTTACAACACTAAACACATGATTTTAGCAGGATTTTAACTCATGCAAAGTGTATTTTAGTGATAGTGACACTCTGATTCACTGCAGCTCAAAATAACACGAGACACCTGTGTGATGAGAACTAGGACAAAAAAAGAGAATATTTTATGAGTAAAATAATCCACACACTGTTCATTGGTTGCTGTTATTATAAATGCCACATTTGGGTCAGACAGATCTCATCAGTCGTGAACTGGGCTACTTTTCCACCCTTTACTTCAGTGGCAGAAACAGTCTGTTGTTACTTTAAAGTGTTTTATGTGACATATTCAGAGTAGTTTTGTCATCTTCCAACTAAACAGCAAAAATACATAACGTGTAGTGATACTACACGTTATGTAAATCTTAGCCTGACAGCTTATTTTTTTATAATTTTGGTACCGTTTCATCTCATATGATATGAAGCAGCCTACTTCATTCATGGGTCTGATGATGTCAATAGTATGAATGTGCTCGTGGCTGGATAGGAGAACCCAGAGCTGACTGAACTAGTTGATAACCTGCCTTGTAGTACAAGTATCCAGACGGCCAATGTTAGGGTTAGTCTAGCCAGAAAATGAAAAGATATCTGGGTAAGGTGAACTGGCTTCATAGTACAGGCCTCTGATTACTCAAGATAGTCCACTGTCCATGTTGTGAGCAGTTTCATGTAGGAACTATTTTCTTTCTCAAAACTACATCTGCAACCGTATCATCACACAGAAAGAAAGAAAGTACTTCCTTGTTAATGTATGACTAAAATAATGAACATCATGAGGTGTTACTTATTGGAAGTCTTACACTTGAAGCTTCAGCTAATCTGCTTCTTCAGTAGTGTGTGTGGTTTGATCAGATTTGACTAACAATAAGCAGTTCTGTGCACAAAATGAGCCCCATCCACTTTGAACCAGTGAGGGAATCATACGAACACAAACCTTTTATTCCATGGTACATGGTGATGTCACATTTCCCTGCTGATGCCTCTGTGAAGCCCTGGAGGGAGTTGCTCCACAACATTCCTGACATGCTCTCAAGCTGAGTGGTCACTGTCTTAACCGATCCCTCCCATCACAAACATACAGTGCACCAGCTCAGATGACAGACAGGAAAACACACAACACCAAAACAACAAGACGGTCACTGTGAAGGTTATAAAAATAACTTGTGTTTCATCCTCTAATCCTCCCTGAAGCAATACCACAAAGTAAAAGTACCCAGTTACAAGTAAATCCTGCATTCAAGTTCTTTCTCAAGTAGAAGACTCAAGCACAAAAGTATCATCAGTGAATAAATATAAAACACAAGTCTCCTTCAAAAACAATCCAAGGCACACAACATTAAAATGCCTTTATTTCACGTGGCAATACTGATGAAACAGACCGACGTGTTGCGGCTCACAGGTCTCCCTCAGGGTCATTGTCTGCTGTAGCTTTCACACCTGTGTTAGGTTACCCTAATGAGCTGAATGAGAGGATGACTCTACTTCAATGTGCAAGCCTATTGGTCAGAAAACAAGGAAGTTATACACCAATAGAAAGGAGGGAGAGGACTGCACCTGTACGTGACTACTACTGAGACCCAGCAGCACCTCTACTCCTTTGTCTTCACTATCATCAGTGAATGTCGTCAGGTAAAAATCACGTCAGCTCCCATTTTGTTTGTTTGGGATTTATATAATGACAAACTGGTGCAGTGGTTAGCACTGTCACCTCGCAGCAAGGGGGTCCAGGGTGGGGGAGCCCTTCTGTGCGGGGTCTGCATGTTCTCGTGTAAGCATGGGTTCTCTCTGGGTACTCCAGCTTCCTCCCACAGTCCAAAGACATGCAGGGCAACTCTATTGCCCATAGGTGTGAATGTGAGTGTGAATGGTTGTCTGTCTCTATGTGTCAGCCCTGTGATAGTCTGACGACCTGTCCAGGGTGTACCCTGCCTCTCGCCCAATGTCAGCTGGGATAGCAATTATATGCCTCTAAATCCTACACACTGGACCTTTAACTAGTTTATATACTGTTGGGGAGTTACATTTAAATAATGTGTTATGTGTGTAAAATCTCCATCTACAAAGTAACTAGTAAAGAAAACTCTCGAAAAAGTATAAACTTTAGTTGAATTATACTCAAGTGCAGTAGTTGAATAAATATCTTGAGCCGAATCACTTGAAAACATCCTTAAAATAAAGACCAATAAGCTGAAATACAACCCGTGTTTCATCGTTTCTGCTCAGTGTATTTGCTGAGACGATGCAGGGATGAACACTTTGGTCTCTATATTTGTGTCATGCAGATAAATAAATACTTTATGGACAGAAGTGTTGTAACAAATATTTTATGTGGATGGCAAAACAACAGCGACGCAGATATCTGTGGTCGGGCTGGCAGAACTGACATGTGAGTTTTGACACAGCTGTGTCGTAAAGACAGGCAGTCTGTGATTACAACAATGAACAAAGACATGAGTCATACTCAGCTACACATTGTCTCCTTTACAGAAAAGTAACGAGTCATCTCACACACACACACACACACACACACACACACACACACACACACACACACACAGACAAAGTTGTCAGTACCAGACAGCAAAACACAATGGAAGAAAACTATAACACTGATATTAGGATTTTTTAAAGACGAGCCTTCCCAACATGCAATAATGAAACACTGTGTGGTGTAGTGTTAGAGCAAAATAATTAATATATCAGTCGTCTAATGTGTGCTTTGTATATGTGTGTGTGTTCGTGTTGATAACATATGAAGATGTTGGTTTAGCCGTTGACACAGCAGTGATTAGAAAAGGCTTAACTGCAGTTATCAGCTTATGTACACACTCACACTGGAGAGCTTAAACAAACATTTACAAATTACATCGATCATATCACACCACGCACATAAATAAATCCAGTTTACATATCACATGTCTTCATCCTGTAGTAAAAAAATCTTTTAAAGGCAAGTGGCAGTTCAATACATTAACAGTTTACAGAAAAAATACATTTCATCAGGTTTTAGTCCCTTGGAAAATTAATTAAACCATTCATTTGTGCAAACTAATGTGTTTTAATAAAAGATGAACAGACACACAGACAGGAGACCAAAATAATTGCTTCATGGATAAGTAGTGTAACAAATGTGGGTCATATTAGGTCAGAGGCCAGTCTGCAGTATTACTGCATACCCTCGTTAGTTTAGTAGTTTGTCAATGTAGCTCTCTGTGTTTGGTAGATATTGTATGTTGCCATGCACTTTCAATGACTGACCAATAGACATTTCGGACAGGCACTCCTGCAGTGTGGACACACATAATTTGGTTTCTGTTTTCATCTGAAGTTGCCTTAAAAACCTTTCAAATATACACTAACAAAAAATCTAACTTCTCGTCTACCTGATAAATGTTGCTGCGTGGCATTTAACCAGTATTTGCATGTAAGACTAAGTTACAGTTCATTTTCTGGCCACATGGGGGCAGTAGAAGACGCTGTAAACACATTGGGATATAATCACCTTATAAAGCTGGTATGATGAACATTTTAGGAAACAGTTGTTTATTTAGATATCCAGGAGATACAGAGCAACATAAGCATTCATTGTGAGTCATGTTTGTGTCCATCCGATGAATATTAGTCCAATATTCACTCTCATTTTAGCTCTGATTTGCTCTCACAACAACTCCTGACAGAAATATCTGCTCCACTATGTCCACCAGCTAGTCTCTAACTGTGTCTGTCTGCTGTTTGGTGCTGAGCAGGTGGTGTACAGCCAGTTTCTAGACCTTTATTAAACTAAAAACAGCTGCTGCTGAATACAGAGCTGATGAGAGCATTGGGAGCAAACCAAAGCAGTAAAGTAAACCAAAACAATGAGCTGAAAGACGCTACAATGCTCACTATAGTTTAGAGGAACTGCAGGGTTGAGTGATAATGTGTCACTATAGGCAGCACCTTTCACATTATTGATCCATTGTCAATACAATACTAGTTCAAACCTAGCATACAGCTGTAGTGTGTATGGTCAATGTGCTAAATTGTGGCCAAATTGTTAGATGGATAGTCAGTGGTGTCTGTAATGTTCATCTGTAATTTTCTGTAGTGGTGAAAGGAATTTTCTTTTAAAATGAAATGAAATTCTTTTTGAAACCAACCCAGTCACCAGAAAAAATGTTGCCATTGTAAGTTTACGCAAATCACAGATACCTTACATATGCATATTGTTATGTTGCAAATACTGTGAAACTTGACCTTTCAGCAACACTGGCTAACGTGGTTATGTTTAGGCACAAAAACCACTTGGTTTTGGTTAGGAAAACATCACACTTTGGCTTATAATGGGGGCACAGTCCTGTCAGCAGTGATGTCTCTGTAAAAAACAACCACTTTTTGTAGCACTATCACCATCAACAGGTTGCGACAAAACACCCACATTTGGTGGCTAAAAAGCAGCTGGAAACACAGCGATGACTCACTAAAACACAACCAGTTTTGTTGTTTGTAGGTCTCAAACAGTGGGCTGCAGCTCAACAGGTGTCTCGCCTGGGTGTCACGCCACCCACCATCCGCTCCACCTCCTAATGACCAAGTCAGCTCGTATATTACTTTAGACATGTTGATATAATACACATGAAACATGCAAATGTAACATACTCATGGTCTGCAGAAATGTACTATGCCAACATTTACTTTTGACAGCTGGGCTGATATCTTTCTGAACTGCTGCCATCAGGCAAATACCGCAACGTCATGTCTAGGACCGGGTAGACTGCTTAACAGCTTCCTCCCACAGGCTGTCTGGATGCTAGACAGTTAAACTGGACTCTCCATTCCATGCACTTTATACATACGTGTGAGTGTCATACTGGACTTTTAGTTGTGATTCTTGCTGGATAGTTAGGGGTTTATTGTATTTTATTGATGCCTATTTTATGGTATTAGTATTTATTAATTTAGTGCTGGAACAACCCTCCACAAACACTGTTTCGTTTCACCTGCATTACTGTTTTATGTAAGGCCAGCCCCGCTTTAGTCCTTATCCATGAGGTGTTTACATTATTTTGTCCACCCCTTCTGTAAATACACATCATATCATCATTTGTTACTGGTGGTTACTACCTCAAGCTTTAGTTAACATTAAAATCTCGTAGAAGCCGTCTGCATTAGGTGCTTTAGTCCCTGAATGTGTTACTGAATGACACAGTGTGTGTGTCATTCAGCTGAAGCTACAGTCTGTCCTGTACAATAATGCTCTTGTTACATACGTCCTTTTCTACAACTGTGCTTATTTAAAGCAGATACCTCATCAAATGGAAATGAATGCGCTCATTGTGCTGGAAGCGTAAGGCGAGTCTTTTCTGAGAGGGATGAGGGGGAAGACGAACAGCGTCCTGCTGGGAGGGACAGTCCAGGTCATACACCCAGCCCACATTAGTTCAGTGTTAGTCCAGCTGAGATATATATGAGGCAGCCGGAGACAGAAACGGAAAAGTGATGACTTCATCGTTCAACGACGTCACAGGCAGAAACCCCAGTGACAGTCTCCGTAGTAAAAAAGTGTGTCTGTCGTCCGTTTCGTCATTCGTCCGTGCTGATTCAGCTTTCCTTTGCGCTCAGTTGCATATTTTTGCAATTAAAGTCACTTCTCATCTTTGATCGGCGGACACGCGGCTCCTGTAGAGTGTACGGCTTTCAGTCCCTCAGACGACGAGGGAGTCCCGGCTGAGAAGAGTGCCCTGGTGAGAATAAAAAAGTGTAAGTGATCGAAACGACAGCAGAGAGTTTATGACTACATATGAACGCGTCTTTTTCAGTAGAATTAGAGAGTAAAGAGATATTAAGCATTAGACAAACATGGTTATTGTTGAGAACCTGGGACAAACTGCATTTCAACATTTTCAAAATTTGATTGAAGCCCCTGAGAGCTCCTTCTGGCGTCTGAATCCATCATGTGAATAAAGTCTTTGATGTTGAATACATTATTGACCCAGGTTTGTCAGGGAGGAGACAACCAGTTATGATTGTTACGGAGAGTAGTTGAACAGAACAGAGTAATCTACCTAGTTTTCATTGTAGTAGCGTCTGAACCTGACCTGTCAAAGGTACAACAACAACACTTACTGTAGTCCTACATTATTTTTTTTACACTGTAAGGCAGAGTTTCTCAACCATAGAGCTAGGACCCCATGTGGGGAAGATGATGTGACATACTGTGACAATTTCCCAGGGTTTAAAATATATAATATTTTCTGTATATGTTCCTAAACCATCAGAGTTCTACCTCCAACACCAGGACTTTTTACCACCTGGAACTACTGTACAGAAACTAAATTTAATCCCTGCTTCCTTAAAAAAAATGGAAAAAGTTCTGAGTTCCTTCGGTGGAAACGCACGAGTAGACTCCCTAAAAGCAGGAAAATACAACACTGAGTGTTAAAAACTTTGCCGTTAGCCTAGGGTTAACATTTTCATCCATTACACACCAGTATCTAGTTTTCAGTAACTATAGGAGATGCAGTATTAGCTCTACTCACTGCTGTTGATCTGCAATGCCAGCATTCAATCCTACCAATAATGCATAGGCTTAAATGTAACGTACCACTTTCCGCGTCTTGTCTCTGGGCTCCTCTCTGCGCCCCGGCAGGGAATGGACAGGAGGTTGAGAGGTGCGAGTGTTTGCTGGAAGCGTCCGTGGAGACGGCCTATCAGTTCTGCTTCGCTCTGTGTCTGAGTAAGGAGGCAGTGAATCAGCCTCAGGCCTGTTACTGGGCGAGCGGCTGCAGTGCCGACTAGATTCCCCGCTGCTCTTTTTTGAGCTGCCCTTTGAGGGTGTGTCTGAGTCCTCCTCACCCCGGGCCCCAGTCTTCCCCTGGCTGACCCCTCGCAACTTAGCCTTGCGCTCCAGCAGGCTGTTCAGGAATGTGCCATCGTAGTCCTTCTCTTGAGAAGAGGATGATGGTGGGCCGACTCTGGGAGGAGGTGGCGCGGGGCGCTCGCTGTCCCACGTGCCCCTCCTTTTTTTGGGTGACTGAAGTGGGCTTATGTCACGTTCGTTTTTCTTGTTTCGTCTGGGATGATCATCGCGGTCGCTGTGGTCTCCCAGCTCAGTTTCATCATTGTAATAATGCTGAGGTGGACCATTACGGTAGGAGGGATATCGACTGAACTCCAGAAGCTCCAGCTCATAGTCTCCCCTGTCTTCTTCCCTTTTCACTTGCCCTCTGCCTCCTCTCTGTTTGTAAGAAGCAGCGAACTCCTCCAACTCATCCAGTGAGCCGGTTCGTCCGGCAGTGCGGTATGTCTTTCTGTGCAGATGCTCTGAACGAGGGTTCCACCTGCAAAACACAACAGGAGGCCGAGAGGACGAACAGGAAGAAGAAGGTGTCACAAGATTATGAGGTCAACATTATGAGTATTGTGTATTTTGAATGGATTCATAAGTCGCTGTGTTTAAACACACTTATGTAAATGGATTACAGTTGGCTTTGTTGGGTAAGCTGATTGCTTAAACATCATGTGCTGTATTTGGGGAAACCCGTTTCAGGTAGGGGATTAGAGAAACAGGATTTTCCCTGCTAGATTTCTCCTAGAGAATTTCTTGGCCACATACACAGGTAACCTGGTTACTAATCGTCTTTTATGCAGAATAAAGGCTTCACTCAAAATACTTCCACCCAAAGTCCAATTCAAAACTGACTCTTAAAGTCTAAAATTGTTGTTTGTCACTACTGAACATTTGCCAGTTTAGAAGTGCGTGTAAAAACTGTGCTTTATCTGTCTGTCCTCTCACTGCACCGTCAGAGGCAGCGTCTTCTACAGCAGTTAAATGAAGTAAGCCCTGCTTCTAACACGCAGACGAGTATCTGTACCTGCTGTGGTTGTCCTCGTCGCTGTGATTCTGTTGCCGTTGACTTCGACCAGGCCTGCGCGACGGTGAGGAGGATGGAGGGTCGTCACTGTACCGCCGCGGAGGAAGGGGCTCTTCCTGGCAGCGGCGGGGCTCTGAGTCGGTGTCATCGCGATATCGTTGGGGCGAAGGGGGATTGTCACGGTAACGCTGCGGCTCTGGGCTGCGGTTGTCCCGGGAGCGTTGGGGCTCAGCCTGAGGGTCGTGGTCAGGGATGGCGGGCAGAGCTTTCTTCTGGACGTTTCTGTATGTTTGGCGGAAGCCGGATTCTCCCTCGTGGAGGGAGCTCAGCTCGGACAGGCTACAGGCTGGACAGGTCAAAATGAAGGAATGGATGAATGAAGAATGACTGAACAGATAAACAATTAAACAGAAAACTCCTCGTCAAGGAAGCACAGAATTTAAGAGAGCAAAGCCACTGCAGAAAGAGAAAGAGTCGACGTCTGCAAGAGATTACACAAAGTGTTTGAGTGAGAATTGTTAAAACATTTTCGTTCAGGTGAGTGGGCATGCACACCTGCTTCTGTGCACATCTGAACTACAGGTAATTCAATATGCAGAATGCCTGTGCAGAGAAGCAGCCGAGACAAGCTCAAGAGGATAAAAAGCCAAAAAGACCCTACTGACAGTAGAGATAGTGAAGCATGCATTGTCTATTGAGTGCATTAACATGCTACAGAAGATCCTGACAGAGAGTGAATCCACAGGAGGATTTTACGGAGCTTACACTGGTGGCTGTTGGACCTTGCAGGGTTGAAGTGAGCCAGCTGTTTCTCTACATACTGTAGCACCCTGAGAGAGTCCTGATCCTGAGGTGACGGCACGCGGTAGGGAACCCCTACAGAATGCATCGGCACTGCGGATACACACCTGACCCGTCAGCATGGACAACTAGTGTTTGTCTTTGTGTGTTTGCTTGTTGTATAGTTCAATATTTTATTTTATTGATATTGTTTATGGCCGAAATTTCAGAATAAGATAGTTAACATACAGTCACATGAGAACAAACACATCAACTTACAACATTCACAATATAAAAAAAGGAATCAAAAGGAACAATGGCGCTCCTCATCAGACTTTTTTTTGCATCCAGTACGTTAATGCCTAAAACAAAGACTTCAGTTTTAAAATGAAGTTAATCTTGTAGATTATGAAAAGGCAATATTTCAAAGTTCAGATTAAATTTTAGGGATGATTTTACAGGGCTAAAAGAAAACAAAAAAGCCCACTGATATCATCTTTCAATATTCTAAAAACAGATTCACTCGCTTATTAAGACCTCACCTGCTGTGAGTATACTGCCATCCGAAGGGGGGACAGATGACATCTTGTCCACCAGGGATGGTGGAGCAATGGGGACCATCGTTGGGACACCAGTCACAAAGTATGGAGGGTAGGCAGGCGTTTGAGGGGTGGAGGAGCCTGTCTTTATACCCTTACCTGCCTCATACACTACAAAAACAACACACAATCCAGTCAGACTTTTCAGAAAAACATACTTTAATAATCAGTCTGTGTTCTGAGCGCTAATTTTATACCTCTGTGTGTGTGTGTGTGTGTGTGTGTGTGTGTGTGTGAGTGTGTGTGTTTGTTTATACTCACAGTGTCTTGGGCAGCAGCATGTGTCCGGGCAGCACCAGCAGCTGACGTAGCAGCAGCAGGAGTGAGGACAACACTGGCACCAACAAATCCCAACCAGCAGCAGGAATAAGACACTGCCCAGCGCCACGGCTGCCACAAACACCCACTCTGGAAGTACACACAATAGAGAATACTGTATTTAAATAAGTGCAAACACATACTGACATAGCATCATTTCATTTGATCAGATCACTCTGTGTTCTACGATACTAAAATTTGATGGTTGCTATTGAGTAATCTACTTATTCAGCACTGCACCCCTAACAAGGTCGTAGTCACAATAGACAGTTCAAAAAAAGGATCAAAACTGAAGCAGCAGAACTGGAGATATCGTCGTTTTTCTTCTTTCCTCTACATTGTAACCCCAAGTTGTTAGCCTCAAGCTGAGATGACGAGCAGGCTGCAGAGTTCTGGTAAGCTCCCTTCTTTCACTCCACTTCCTTTTTTCATGTTTAAACTTAAAGTCTTAAGCCACAACTGACGCTGACTCAAGTGCCACCACTTCAGGTATTTGTCAGATCTCATGCAGCTCCCTCTGGAGCCAGAAAAGGCTATTTACACCTCTATTCACATATGCAGTAATACTCCCAAAGACCTAATGACTAGAAGCGTAAAAGCAAATAATAGCAATAACAGTCTGGTAAGTTAAGAAAATTACATCACTTTACTGTAATGCTGCATTTAAAACAAAAAAAAAAAAACAGCACTAATGATATTATGATATCCAAAATCTAGATCACAATATAGAAATAATATTGACATATTGCCCAATCCTAGTTTGAACCAAGTGGCAGCCTCCAGAGCTGAAAAATGAAGCCCACACAACAGTGCCAAAAACTGCAGTTCTCTGAATGGCCACTTGAGGTGGGTTACAAAGTAAGTCAATCCTTTACTCACACTTTACAGCAGAAATAAACATGTTTAAAGCCTGGTACAAAATTCCGTTTTGGTCTCTATAGCTAATTTTGCCCCTTCATGACAACTGTAGGGGGATGAATTTTTTTTATAACTTACCCATTTATATTTTCTCAATGCTTTAAGTTATGCATTATTAAGGGCAGGCCACTTTGAACAACAGGCTGCTAATAGTGTGTTTGACCTCTCAGTCAGATCCACCCCTTTCTTCTGCGCAGCTCCAGCCTCTCACCTAAATATGGTCACCTCTGGCTCCAAAAAACTTAGATGGCGACAGCTGAAGTGCCAGACTCAAGGCTTCGAAACAGGAGTCAACAAACCAATGGGTGACTTCACGGTATCTACGTCCATTATTTTTACATGCAGTGTTTCAAACCTCTTTTTTAATAAATGAACGTAAGTTGCTCGAAGGCCTGATGACGTTGTATGACTTCTTCCTTAATGTGATGTATTGAGTGTTAGGATGGGCCATAACACAGCGAGGAAGCCTTCCTGTGAAGCTGTGTGACACCAGCTGAGGTAGAGGAGGCTGGATTGTTGAAAAGGGAGTCTTTTTTTGTTTTTCCTGTTTTCCAGGGTATGATTGTTTTTCTCAGAAAAACTAAAAAAAAAATCAAAACAAATTAAATCTTAATCAAAAATATGAAGTACCAAAATTTAAAAAAATCTTAAGATTTTACACACAGTGTTGGAGTATTAGAGCGCTGAAGTGAGTGATAAACATAACAGATGAACTACATGTATCTGTCTACAGGGACGAAGCAAAGGAAAAGGAAGGAGAGGGCAGATAGGCTAACATTGAACAATGTAAAACCAACGACAACATTGTCTCCACAGACACACACACACACACACACACACATACACAAACACACAGGAAACCAGATTTTGCTACAGGAAGGAAAGGGACAGTTTACGCTGCTCTGGAAGATACTGAAAATCTGGCTGTGACAACACATTAGCTTGTAATGGGATCTCATTTGCAACCATTATGGCACACACACCCCCCCACACACACACACACACACACGCACACAAAGATTGTAGCTAACAAAGTACATGTTAGACATTGCAGAGCACTGTGGGAGTCGACATGGACAACACGTACTAATGCAACACTAACACCAGAGATAAGCCGTCAGTAACCATTCTGGCTGAGTCAATCAGACCATGTCTCTTTGGGAGTTACTTACACACAATTCATCCATTCATCTATCACCTCGCCACAAGCTCTGTGATAATTAAATATGAATTACAGGAATTTTATGTGACATAAACAATCTTCCCTACCTCTTCATCAGTGTGTTTTTTTACTGGGTAGTGTCCAAATGATGTGTGATGACATGCTAACCACAGCCATAAATAACTATAATGACCATAATGGCTGTTTTCCATCTTAGAGGGAGTGATGACCAGGTCATTATCTGACGGGCGTGGATCAGTCTGCCGCGCTAAATACGGCTCTGGGACTAACTCTGTCAAAGCCTCATTACTGCTGAAACACAAACACTTGTTGTTTTATTTACTGGTGTGAGAGGAAAATAGGTTAACTGTGTCAGAGCTGTTAGCATAGGAACCATCAAACATGGTGGAAAAGATCTTTTTCTAAATTTCTTCTCCCAGTGACAACCACCATCCAAATGGTTCCTACACCCATGGTTAGAGCAGTGAGTAGGGTTAGTATGAATGGAAGCAACCAGGTGAGGGGGAGAATACACTATGCCCCTACCTGGCATAATCTTCAAATCAAAGTCTGGCAGGAGATCTTCAGGCACACCTGAGAAACCTGGAGAGAGACAGAGCAGAGGTGACAACAGGAGAGGAGGAGAGGAGGGGGGATGGGGTTGATATAAATGATTTATTCAAGGAAAGTTGCAGCAGCATGCATGACGAGAGAAGGAAGACAAAACCAGAAAGAGGTGCAGAGAAAGATAAAGAGTTGGCAGGTCAACAGCGGCATGCACCAGAGGTCATTCTGGTCTTGTTCCAGAAAGTCTCCCTATCAGATAAACAGACTGATCATCTGATTTCTGACATCACAAGCTGTGAGGTTATCTGTCTGGTAAGAAGACCGACTGGAACATGAATCATTCTCATGAAGACAACATGACAAACAGGCAGGAGCTGTGAGTAATGTTACATGCAGAGCTGCAAAAATCACAGGTGGGAACATTCCTCACGTCCAGAGTCAGCAAACAGACTGCAGAGAAACATTTTGTTCCTAAGACTGTTTCTTTGTATTTGTCTCTCTGCTGTCTGTGAGATGAAGAGAGTAGTTGCTCTTGGATGAGGCCTGGAGCACCACGAGGTTATTATTCCTCGGGATAATAAGCTCTCTCCAATTTCACAAATCATCCTACTTATTCATTTCAGAAAAGTTGGAAGTAACAGCTGAAATCGCACACCACCCTGCTAAATGTGTTCTTTCACCATGCTGAAACATGTACCTTTTCTGTCGACATTCTGAAATATACTCACTACAGAAACTGCCACCTAAAAATGAAGAACAAATCATTTCAACAAAGATTTAAAAATTTCAAGTTGCAGTTATACAAAAGGCTTTGAGTGGGACTATTTCTTGGCTGGGAACAGTGACTTCCACTGTTGCTATTCCTTTAAAGTAGCCTTATATGACATTCAGTGTCTTTAGCCCTGTTTCCACCAAACACTTTCAGTATGGTACCTTTGAAACCAAAAGTAACACTTCAGACATGGTACCTCGTTCCTAGCGTTTCCACTGCAAATAGTACCCTTAAATGTTGTCACTCACTGCTCTGTCCAGCACTCACTGTATTTTCTCATCACCGGTGACACAAAGGGAAGTCTGCACCTCGTTTATCGTCCACAGAACGAGGCTGCGCGCAGACATTTTCAGAACAAAATAAAACAGACTGCAGTGAGAGTCTCTCTCCATGGGATATTTAAAAATAGCAGGTTTGTGTATGTAGTCCTTCTCAGGCAAGCGCAGGGGTTTAGTGTTCCCGTACTCCACAAGAACGACACTCTTCTTCACATAATCCGGTCAGAATTAAAACATATAAACGCTTGAAGATCCACTCATTACTAAAGTGTATGTCTTATAAAAACTAAAATGATGGTCAAAGTTGTCACGGTGAAATTTAAGGTGTGTTGATTGAGTCACGTCGTCAGCTCGTGCAGCGAGTAACATCACAAGTTAATGTTCCACCTTAAAAGTCGCCGGCAGTCGCCCCATTGAATTATATATTTTTTTCTCCGACTCAAGCTGCTCTGAGAGGCAGCAAAACATCTTTTCATTTTATAGTTACGGTCTACTGATAAAACTCTCAGCGGTTACACAAGCCTAAAACCAGCCACAACTCAGCCCTGAGCAGAGAGACCGTCTGCTACTGACCAATCAACAGACTGCAGTGTTCACAGCTCCACCTTTTTAGTACCAGATCTGTGTGCTAGGTACCCCAACAGAGGAGGTAACAAAAATGGGGACGGTACAGAACGGTTCAATTGGTACCATCCACAACTTTTCACAGTGGAAACAGGGAAAAAAAGCTGAACTGAACTGTACTGTACTGCTTGGTGAAAATAGGGCTTTTGATTCAGAGTCTGATTCAGGCTGACTGTACATGGCTCTTATCATGGAGGTGGCTAAGGCTATGGACAGCAGCTAACAGAACTAACAGTGCAAAACAGTGCTAACAATGGCAACAGTTATGACAGAGCTAATGGTGATAACCACAGCGGGAAATGAAAGGTGGGTGCTACGCTTCTGTGACGCTGTCATCCCAATATTAGCAGTAACCACCATATGAGCGCAGTGCAGAGCAGCAGTGATTAGCTTGCCAGTGAGATACACACGCAGGAACTCACATGCTGCATACCATAACACACAACAGAGAAGCTTGAATTCCAACACACACAGAAGTAGTGTGGCTTCATTCTCCTCTAGGGACACCATTACTCCACTATATCTTTACAAAGCAAAGTTATTGCTGCCATATTAACTGAATGCCATATAAAGACCTTTTAACTACAGCTACATACATTTTCAAGGAGGGTGAGATTGATTACTTCTACACATAAATATGTGTTTCAGGGAAAGAGAGGAGAAACCTGACCACCAGAAATAACCCACGCCCTTGAAAACCATCACCACCTGCCAGCTGTTGTTCTGGTTATCTTGCTTCATGTCTTACTCCTTTCATTTTTCTGTTAACACAGCTTTAAGGGACTCTACACAAGGTCAGCAGATGTCTACATGAAACATGAACATCACGGATAAGGGGGCAGCGTGTCACACAAACTGGTACTAAAATGTATGAGTGTGTTTTGTTTAGGTGCACACTGTACACCCATGTGAGCATGTAAGTTGAAGCTTTTTGAAAAGTGAGTAGGAGAAAGTGATGTGAACAGATACTGGTGTTTTACTGTTGATTGTGTGATTATCGCAGAGAGGAGGAGTGCTGGGCACGAGAAAGAAGATCTGAAGAAACAGAAAGCAGGCTGGACTGTCTTGGCCTCTGGCTGACAGAGCACATACCTCAGTATCTTTCTGGGAGGCTAAACGTGTTCTTTTCTGGATTTCAAAACAAAGAGAAACCTTAAGTTTATTGAAGAGCAGCTGAAGCACCATGTTAATAAACTAGGTGCTGGACTTTGCATTATGTGCATTTCAGGCACCTCCAGTTCTGTATCTATCTGTTGTTTTGTCTTCTGCCTCCCTCCTGCTCAAGCAGTTGAGGCCAGTTCCTACTCACACATGAATTTGCCTGCAGGCTGGTGATTCAGGAAGATTTACTTCCACATACTTTGCTTGTTTTGCCCTACATGGCTATCCATCCAGGCGGGTGGTACGTTTGTACAATGCCACATATTCTCCCCCTATAGAGATTAACTGTAAAACACACCCACACACACATATTAAAAAAATCTATTTTCAAGTATCCATAATTGTTCAAAACAACACTAAAATCTCTTTCCAGGTATCACATGACTTCACAAATGCTTACCATTTTTCATACGACATCTGGAGCCCAGCAATTGATTTACTTTAATCTTTACTATCATCCATCATATTTCATTAAACCCCATCATGAAAATCTGTTTCTGTTTGCCCTCAAAGGTCAGGAGACATCATGAGCTACAGAGGCTTTCTTCATACCTCAATGACTCTATGCCAGGGGCCAGCAACCTTTACTATCAAAAGAGACTTTTTTGGCCAAAATATCTGGAGCTGCAATACATATTTGTGCCTTATAGAGACGGCAACACAGCCTATTAGCCTATAAACATTCCTAATAGGTCTTAGTGAACACTTGTAAATATGTTTTACAACAAAGTAGCTATTCTGCAGTGGGCTATTAATGATTATTTGGTACTTAAACTTTGCAGCGTTATTGGTGAAAGCAAACAAATCTGTCCACTCACTATGAAATTCTCTATTTTCCTCTGAGACGTTTTCTTTTTTGGATTTGGAATCAACAGCTAGCCTCATTAAGGAGACTAAAGCTTAGCCATCGCTATTGAGGTTCCACTAATTTTAGGACAAGGCACCAAGCTGTAAATGTATGACGCACATAGTTGATGAGATGTTAAAACTTTTTTTTATTCAGTGTATAGGCTACACATTTATAGAATTGGAAAATGTAGGAATCACCTTAGAACCACAATGATGATAAATGGAAATTAAAATGTTAGAAAATAACTAATTTATTTCTGTAAAACTTTTTGTCTACAGGGAGCTTACCCCTGCTCTGGGCCAGAAAATTAAAAAATATATAAATAAATGTGTGTGTTTTGTTCATTACTTAACTAATTAATTAATTCATGGATGAACAGATCACACAATACTCATTCTTGGGTCACAACATTTCATAATTCAGTCATTGGTTATCCATTTTCATGTTCATTCACTCATACTCACCATCAGGAATTTAATTAAAGCTAATCTGATATATCGGACAAAATTACGGTTAGTGCAGATATATTGGTAGCAGTGTATATGTCGGCTAATAAATATCAAGAACTTGATTTAAAGAAATGTCGAACGAGAGTTGAGGTAATGTCACCACTACATAATTTGTCCACCAGAGAGTGCTGAGAGGTTAATTTTAAAACTGTTAAACATCTCACGATTACCCTTTTTTCCACCACCAATATGTGCATGTATGCAGGTTTTTAAAATGCATGAAAACCAAACAATGTTCAAGTGCTGCTTGGACAGAGACGGACGGCTTGTCACTGCATTTCGCTTGCAAAGGGGCTAAAATTAGCATGTCCATCCAGGCGTCGAATTTCCAATGCACTCTTGTATTGAGGAACACTTTGGACATGGCAAATTTTCTGCCTCGTGCACATTTCAATATTTTGTCAAAGGTTTATATCATAAGCAAATAGCTTATGGACTATAAAGAGGACAATGAAAGTCAAAGGGGAGAACAGAGAGAAGATTCTTCCTTCTTTTTAGCAGCCACTGAGTTCTCAGTCGATCGGTCGAGTGTCTCACATGGTGTCACCCTCCATCTTTTGTATCACCGTGCTCTGCTGTCCCCCCTCCGCGTCATTAAATCTTACCCTCTCTTCTTTGCTGTGAAGCCGTTTTCTAAAAAGACAAAAGACCCCCTGAGCCAGTCGCGGTGGCCCCAACTGTTGTTATGGAGACACAACAAGTGCCTCACATGCCATATTAGCTACACCAAAACCAGGAAGTACAGTGTTTTTTTGCACTGTGGTAGATGTAGGGTGTCTCAGGCCAGGGTAAAGACAGCAAAGGGCAACTCATGTGGGAACATCACATCATCTTCATTTGTCTGTAGTATTTTCAGTAACATATTATCATGGGGCTGTACCCAACATGTCACTGGACTCAGAGTGCACTCAAGTCTTTGCAAACTGTAAAAGCTTATTGTCCAGTACTTGTGTGTGTGTGTGTGTGTGTGTGTGTCTTCTGTGCATACACATAAGTCTCTGAGTGCCAGCCAAACAAAAGTTCAGCCGAGGAGTATTTAGAGCACCAGGAGCCACGCAGCCTCTCAGCCGTCGCTATGGTAACATTTGTGACTGAACACAGACAAGTACATTGTCATTGTAAAGATACAACACACTGCAGATAATTTAACTACATGGGACACACTGATCACACACACACACACACACACACACACACAGAATTATGAAGCATAACAAGCACTCAAACAAGCACTAACTAAGTTTCAAAACCTTCCTGTCAACGTACAGTATCAGTGAATGCAGTTGCTATGGGTACAGATTAGGCAAGACTGCCCAAGAAGTGCCACTGCTTGTTATAAATCCGCTCATTAATGAGCCTGTGTTGTGCTGTCTGTGATGAATAGGTCAGCTTATAAGGCCGTGTTATGTAACAGCAGCTCGTAGAAAAATTCAATTTATTTTGTGATTAATTACACACAGTCTACACTGTACACTCCTGGTCAGAGATACTGCAGCGTGAAGTCTGCCACTCAAATTACGTCTTCAAGGTGACAGGACACCATTAGAATCAATGACTTCATAACAATAAATGTTTCAATTGATGCACCATGTAAATTTGCAGGTCAAAATTCAACAATTATGAACCTGCCAGAGCTCAAACCAAACTGGAAGTAAGTATTTCTTCACAGCAGGCATGTTGGGAAAGTAGTGTCACCTTACCCAGAACCAGCAGCTCCACAGAGGCTTCGTTCTGCCCCTCTAGATCGTCAGATATGACCACTTTACAGATGTAAACTCCACTGTCGCCCCACTGGACCTCTCCTATGCGCAAGTCCGCCTCTGCATGAGAAAAAAAGACAAACATTAAGGATGTGAAACAAAAATCTTTCCAAATGACCTTTCTGTGGTATAAATGCTGTGTGTGTAATGTGAAATCTTTCATGTTAAAAAGAAATGCAATAATTATTGCATAATAATTAATCAATAATTATTACTGCTTGTATTCTCTTGATTAATTTTGTCTGTGCCCCTATAAATTAAAGTTACCATAGAGACATGACCTCACTGTGTCACTGCTGGGGCTGAAAAGAAACCATTAAGGACAACAGGGTAAATGAAGGTGGTAAGGTGGTCTTCTTTCTCCTTTCACTAAATGGCAAAGAGTACGTGGAAACCCAAGTATGTCATTCTTCATCTCATTTCACAAACACTGGCATTAATCTGCTGCTTTAACAGCCTCCACTCTCCTCATCTGGGAAGATTTTCCACATGATTTTGGAACCTGGCTGCAGGGATTTGCTCCTACCTAACCTAGCGTTATTGAGGGCAAACATTGGTGCTCAATTATAACGAGTTATTTGATGCTATAAAAAGCAGGTTCAACGTCATGATTGACAGCTGTGTGTGCCAATTGGTGTGCTTGCGATTAACGGGTGCTGCAACTGGTCAGACAGTGGGTACTCTATACCATAGGTGTCGCTACTGCACAGACTCCAGCTCAAAATGACCTTAAGTGCTATGCCATAGGCAACTGAACTTGCATGAGTTTCTTGAAGATGTTTTACCTCTCATCCAAGAGGCTTCTTTAGTTCTTACGGACTGGTACGGAGTCGCAGGCTTTAAACCGTGTGTCGGTGTGTGCGCCCTTACAGAGTCAGACTCTGTAAGGATGTCTTCAAGAAACTCAAGCAGATCCAGTTGCCTATGATATAGCACTTAAAATTACCATGACTTGGGTGACTGAGAATCTTCACCAACAAGCTCCAAATGACATCACCAGCACAAGATGGCAGCAGCCATTTCCAGGACATTTTGGCTTCCTTTTTGTACAGTGGGAAGAAGTGGAGATGTGTTGTCCATCTTTATATACAGTCACAGGTCATTTGGTTTGATGGGGATCTGAGCAGGCCAGTCAAGTTCTTTTACACCAAACTCAGAAAACCAGACTAGCAATGAAAAACTGCACAACAGTGCCCACATACTTTTGGCCACAAAGTGTATTTGTGATCGCTCGGTCAGGATAATGCATGGAACACTGCATTAGTCATTTTCATATGGAAGCAAAGATTCCAACGAAATGTCATTTAATTTCTCGAAAAAGCCTTAAAAAAGTTCAAATATATCTTTGCCTGAGAATCCGATACACTGTATAACACAATACTGGGCTGCTGACTCCATTGTGAGGCGGTCAGACATGAAAATACAGCAGACAGGAAATAGGGTTGTATAATTCACTTCCTTTTCCTGTTAGCCAAGGAAGGGAGAGGAGAGACGGGCTGACCAGCCTGCACCACTGTTATTGTCTCTATTTTAACACAGTAACAGCTCCACTCATTCAGCACACAATTTTACAGTGTGTGGCTCACACACTAGAGAGACATGCAGGTCAGATGGACTGCCAACATTTAAAGGACCATGAGTGCAAATCAGTGTGTTGATTTGTCTGTGTTAGCCATGTGATTAGCAGGACCCCCCACCCCACCTCTGCCCAGTGCATGCTGGGACAGACTTGCTGTGACCCTGAATAGGATTACATGAGTCTGGGTGACTGAGCGTCTCCAAAGGCAACATAGTTCAAGCTCTCACTTTTTTTGCAACCTGTTTCGGGACAGGAGGTGGAGTGGGACAGAAAAAGAGAAAGAAAAGTCTTACACCAAGAGAAATGCGTGTGTGGTTGGTGGGATGTGGAGAGATCCAGAGAGTGGAAATAAAAGCGGGACATTGAAGTACATCAGAGGGACAGAGTTAGAGGTCAGGATGAATGAGAGGACAGCATGAAAACCCTTTCTTTTGTCTGTGTTCCTGGCTGGTGAAGAGAAGGTTGATTCTTCAGCTAGAGTTAGAGCTCCATAAATCTGAGGCCTGCAAACAAGGCTACCTCTCTGTCTTCAACAGGCACACACACAACCATGAATGCACAGTAGTGTCCCTAAGATGATCCTTAAATGACATGATAGTAAGATAATAATGTAGGACTGAGGACAAGGGCAATAATGCGTACATAAGCATGAACTCCTGTGGTTAATCTGCTGTAAACTCGTGTGATATTTTCTTACACTATTGCCTTTATTAGCAGGAGAGATTTGATTGTGCTTACTTGAGCTAACAGTCTTTTTTTAAGGGCAGCAACAGTCATCAATGCAGCTGATTATAGTGATACTTAATATACTCATGACCATGTGAGGAAGCAGGAGCTCCCTCTCTGCTGCCAAGAAACAGGAAACATGGAGATTAAACATCAAGGCATTCAACAGGTTGCCGTCAATATTGAATTTGTGAGGCCAGGGCTTGAAATACCATGTACACGAAAAATTTTAGCTGTGCTCTACATGCAGTTTTTCATCCAGTTGCTTTTTTTTTCAATATTAAAGATAAGAAAACATACTCAGTATAATAGCTGCAAACTTCTATGTCACCATATACCTTCAATCCTCTACATCACTGCAACAATACCAACATATCTACGATGGTACGGTGTTAGAAAATTATACCTACACATATGTAAGGAGTTCAATTTTACAATCTAAATGCTTTTATTGAGCCTAAATGTGTAATTCCATTTTAGGATTGTTATTGAGATACATTTGGCAATGGTAATCTATTACACCTTTCTCACATGCCTTAACTGCACTGCACTTTCTACTTAGGTACATGCCAGACTTCACACTTGGTTGATTGGTCATTTCTGACTGGATGGGTGGTGAGATTTGCCTTTTTTATCCCTCAGATTCAACCTCCCCGTCTCTAACATCTAATATCAAACTCTTTTCTTCTCATGCCAAACTGTAGAGCTGGCAAACAACCGTTGCTGGTGGTCATGTACTTATTATTTCTGTGTTATGTAACCTGATTGTTCTGAAAGCTTTAAAGGTTTTCAGTAAGGCCTCTCTCACCTCTCAACCTCAACTATATGTGTGCAGAATCTCACTGACTTCATGCTGGGCATTTAATCAGGAATCTGTGGTCAGGTTGGGCCAGTGCTCCGATTTATGGCCTGCATAAAACTTGCCAGGCTTGGCAGCAGAAGAAATAAGAACATTAGTTTGGATCAATATGTTACAAAAGAACCAGAGAGGCTGCTTTTTTCTTTTATGCACCGAGTAACCTGGACACCACAAAAACAGACCATTAAACTTAAACTTGTTGTTTTTTTCTCATGTATATTTCAGTACATTTTCTGCTTCTGTAAAAAGCACATTGTGATACACTGAATGAAAAACGGATCCTATCTGGCGGGCCTTTTCACCATCACATGTCTACAGTATTTGGCCTCAATAATTCTCCAGCACAACCTGCAAACTACAAGCAGATGAAGTGAAATTCCATCTAAAGCTGGTGAGCTAAAATTCAGCCTACTGCTCTAAAAGAAATGTGTTGACTTTGCTACACAGCTGCTGTGTGATCTGAAAAGAAAAGACTTGAGACAATTATTAACATGGACATCAGAGAAACTAGAGGTGCAAGTAGTGCCACATAAATCTTACTGTTGATGATGGAGATGTCTCTGCTCTTGTAGTACTCCGACAGTGTGATCGAGGAGCCAGAGATGGACGCCACGGTTCGGACCGTCCGGCTGCTGTCAGCGCAGTCGAGGTAGCTCGCCGTCATCCCCGTCTCGTACCCTCCGACGACTCCTCTGGATCCACCTGTGAGCCCACCTCCTCCCTGGCCTCCGCTCAGGCTGTCGGCGAAGTTGAAGGAATCCCTCGTGCGGTCCCTACAGTATGACTTGTAGACCCACTGCACCACGGGGGTCTGGGTTGACACACTGTTGTACTGGCATGGCAGAACCACTGACTGGAACAGCACAGCATACCTCTTCTCGTCCCTCACAAACACATGGACCCCCGAGCAACGGAGGGGGAGGACATCTGTGGGAGGATGAGGAGATAATGAAGAAACAGTGTATGTTAAAACATTGCTATTTTTCTTCTCAGAGAAATAACTCAGACAGATAAAAGTCCATAAATCTGTATAAAGAATCACAGAAACAATACTTATTACTTCAGAACGTCCCTGAGACTCATTTTGTTTTTCTTCAGTATTAAAGTACTCCAGTGATTGTTGTCTGGATGTCCATGGGGACACTGCAAACAGGAAGTACTAATAGATAAATCGGCATACTTTTAATGGTGCCAATCAGTTGCTGGGGGACGCAGTGACTATCTATGAAAACCTCCGACTTACACAAACACCACAGATCTGCCAGCTAAAACAGGTTTCAGTAATATCTGGGAATGTGTAATGAGGGGGATTTGAGGACTACGTCAGCAGACAGCAACACACAATGATTCAGATGCTAAGTCGAGGCTTAAGGAGACACCTGTATCCGTTTGCTCACTTTAAAAATAAAAATACCTGACAAATCACAGGCACCCCCAACTGAATCATTGACAGCATCACCTCCCTTTTCCAAGAAGTAATAACGTGTCAGGATGAACATGAAAACAAAAAATAGCTTCCTACTTATTTTCTATTTTCCTTTTAGCTGGAATGAAGTGAATCATCGTGCAGTTTGGCCAGATAAGTGCACAAAAACAAGGCTGTGTTGAAACAGTTTGACTTGCTGCTGCTTGGTGAAACCCGACTGTGAGCAGAGTTGAATCTGGGTCACATGACGACCAGGAGCTCGAGCTCGGCAGTTCAACAGCAACACACACCAGAGAGGTGACCATGTGAGAAAACACACCCCCACACACCCAGAAACATCTGTGCATGCTGCTGTGTGTGTGTGTGTTTCTCAGGCTAAGCAGTGGGAGGTGTTACTGAACTGGACCAGTGAACAGGGTTGAGGTGAGGGATGAGAGGGGGGCGGCTTCACTTTATCCAGACCAGGCCTGTTGGAGGAGATTTGTTTTCTTTTTATTACTGAGAGTGAATCCGACTGAACGCCCTCACCTGGTGTCAGAGAACTGACAGATTTCATTACAAACATCAACAAGCTACACCTAGCACGATGTTATGTTCTCTTTTGCTCTTTTCTGCATTATTGTAATTAATATCTTTGACTTTTAGTCTCTTGATCAGACAAAACAAGCAATTATGGATCTGAGATATTTTGAAGGGCTTTTTCACTATTTTTGACACTTTAAAGACTGAAAGATTTATCAATTATTATAATTATCAACGACATTGTATACCGTAGAGAAGAAATAGATAGTGGTTTCATGATAAACCACGGTAAAATGCCCGGGAGTTAGTAGCTAAATTTATTAAAACTGTGTTTGGCAGCAGATGCAGCATGCAATGTGGATTTGTTTTGCTATTGCCTTGTTTACAGAGTGTGTGTGCAGCAGCAAACCCAGTGATGCCACTGGTCCCTTGTCCTCATCTACGGTGACCACAGGGTTTTTAAGATGGAAAACATCAAAGTGCAGCTGATAAAACGCCAGTCAGATTTTTAAGCAAATCAGAAACAGCATGAATCTCCTCTTTAAATTGTTTCCTAATTCTGTAGGCAACTGTAAGGTCACTTTACACTTTGTGAATTTAAAAAATAAAACTGTAAAATGTTATGTTTTGGTAGTTAAAGCCTCTAGATACTTTTGTTTACACACTGCATGGTAATTTTGCGCTTTTATTTTTCTTAGCAATGAATCCGAATTCTGTGAGTCATCTGATTCTGCAGCCACATTGTTTTACAGAAACAGTTTGGCTGGACTGTTGTGAATTCTGGGAGTAAAAACAGCAACTCAGACCAAGACAAATCAAGCTGACTAAAACATAAACTCCTCAGGGAGAACATTTCTCTGACTTCTGAGAACTGCAACAAAAAAAGCAAGGAGGTTGGTCCTCCTGAGATCACAGGCTGAAGGGCGATCCAAGCTTTATTGGTTTTCAGAGGCAGCCACCTCCAGAGGAGAAAATGAAAGCAGAAGGAAGAGGAGGAGGAGGAGGAGGGGAAAGATAGTTACTGTTGTAATATTGGACAGAGGAGCCTTGCTGAGAATGTTTGAGAGATTTGAGTGGTAGTAATACATTTTGCTGTCTTGATTTATCTGCGTGGGGAGAATGATTTCCTAAAAACATGTACAGATAAAAATCTATATCTATATCTATATATCATCTAATAATGTTTTGCATTTTCAAACTGACAGTCCAAAACCAAAAAATGTGTAGTTTACTATCATTTAAGACCAAGAGAAGCAGATCTGAGAAGCAGGACTCCCTAAATTTGAGCCACTTTTGCTTAAAAAACACTTAAAGGATTGACAACTATCAAAAAAGTTCCAGACCTAGTTTGTTGATTAGTCGACAAATGTTTCAGCTACAGTATGATGCAGGACATCAGGAAGCTCCACAATGGGTATATGTATAAATATATATGTATAATTGATTTAGAATTAATTTAATTATCTGTATTATATTCCTGCCTGGTCTGTTTCTCGTGCTGCTGTGATGATTTCTTGGAATTTTAATCGACAAGAACTCACTTGGAAAGATCACATCAGTTCTGTCTGCGATAAGGTCACAAAATCTCTCAGAATTATTAGAAAAAATCTTCCTTTTTCGTTACATTCATCTTGTTTCTAAACATTATCTAATATATACATATCTTACTTACTGTGATATTATCTGGGCAAGCACTTACCCCACCTACCTTCGTAAAATTTTTATGCTGCAAAAATGTTTTATTAGAATAGCAACTTGCTCCAAGATATGTGCTGCAACCTCTCCTCTGTTGACTATTTCTGATATTAACATTCTTCAAAAATGTTCTTTTATTTTTAAAGTGAAGTATATGAACACAGACTTACCAGAAAGCAATAATGTTTTTTTTAATCTATAATTCTAAGGTTAATTTTTATCCAACTAGACAAACCAATAACCTTTACCCACTGGAGCTGACTTTATGTTCTTGTCCCAATACAAAAAGAAACTTAAAGGTGGGTTAATGACAAAAAGATTTGGCACTTTATAAATCATCACTGTGCTGTGTGGCTGCTGTGTGATTAATTTGATGTTCAGATTATTTCTCCTCAGTAGTGTTAATTGTGTGGAAGACGTCTTACTTTGCATCATGTATTTTTAAATCTCTGCATATTTTATTCTTCCCTTTAGATGAGGTACCATGAAAAGCCCTGTCTGGGTTTCTACCTTACCTGCACATGTAACTGTCTTTATTTTTTACTTTTCTCTGTTCTTTACACCTAAATGTGCAAACAATCTTAAACTTAATCTTAAATTTCCCTCCTGGGTATCATCAAGTTGTATCCAGCCTTATCCATGATCATCTCTGGATCCAAACCATCCATTGTTTCACATGGATCTACAAACTCGGCCTACATTAAGTGATAAACTGCCATTTCACTGAAGGATCCAGTTAAATCTGTCAGAAGTTAGACCTCCTGATCCACAACCCCCAAATCTTCTGGTGGGATCATTAACACATGACTGCCGCTGATTAACAGTACAGCAGCACTGCTAGCATACCACAGAGCACCGAGCTGGAACTTAGCATCAGTTACTTTAATACGTTTCTGTTTAAAATACTGCAGCTCCGGCAAACAGAAGGAAACTTGGTGTATTAAGAAAGACTACACGACGTTCATCTTTCAAAACATAACTATAAATATGAGACAGAAAGTCTGAATGCTCAGTGTATGAGTACAGGCTCAGTCTTGACGCTACCTTACTGTTTCTCCCAACATCTGAGTTTACCAACCTGTTACACCACTAACTAACACAGAGGACTCCATCTTCTTTATCCTTCTCTTACCTGTCAGACAAACGATAAAAATCCACCATCTCGGCAACAAAAACATTGTCCAGGTCCTGCAGGTGAACTCCCTGAAAGTTTTCTGGTGACCGTCGTCTTGTTTTCTCCTCCGTCTCATCCCTGGACGGTGTTTCCAGCTAACTGGCACATAACGGGACCGCGGCGCGCGCTCAGCGGCACCAGAGCGGACCAGCGTCAAGCTCGTCAAAATAAAACTCAATACTTCCGGTAAGGGCTTTCCAAATAAAAGCTTCGTTGACAGGAAGTAAATAAGAAAATTAGTGTTTTGAGGTTTTTAGCGATATAAAAAATTACGATAATGATTAATTAAAATTACTATAATAATAATTACAATAATAACAAATATTCTTCTTATTATTATTATTATTATCAGTGTTGTTGTTGTTGTTTCAATAATTAATTTTTAATTATTTGTGTAGCACTTATCCAAACAACAATTAATAATAATAATAATTTTATTAATAACTGTTTAATTATCTGTATAGCACTTATCTAAACAAGGTTACAAAGTGCATGAACATAAGACAACAATAACAATATAATATTTTTTAAAAAGTTAAGAGCTGAGAAAAATTGTGTGTACAGAGGCAAAATCAGAATAAAAGGAAATAAAACAAATCAAAAAGTACAAATCAGGCATTAAAAGGGAAAGGTTTCCTATAAAAAAATATGTTTTAAGCAATGATTAAAAAATTTGTAATGTGATATCAAGTCTAATCTCCTCAGGCAGAGAATTCCAGAGTCATCTTTAGTTACCAGCCTCAATCTGATGAGGGTAGGCTGGTGGATCTCAGGTCAGGACTTGGAGCATATAGGTAGTCAGAGGCTCAGCGATACATGGTGAACCATGTTGAAGATTTTGGCATAGGTCTACTAACATCATTTCACCTTAGCTCACTGGACAATATTTTACTGTTACTGCAATGGTACCTGCAAGAGAGCATTTTTTAAATACCTGCCAAATTCTTTTAATTTTGTTAAAAGAATTTTATTCAATATTTGAATAAAAGTTGAAAAACTGAAATATTCAACAATTCAAGATACTCTCAGATGAGGCCAACATTCTTAACGAGTAGTAGTAGCTTTTGAAGGCCGGGGTATGAGTAAAGTTAAAGTAATACGTCAGTATGACTGCTTTCACTAAAGAGAATAAGGCACATTGATGGTTCGTCATATTTTTTTTTAACACATGGCAAGTTTATTTATCTAAGCAACACTGCAGGTCACATGTTTTACATAGGCCTAAAAAATGCAGAAGAAACACACTATAAAAGGACGTTTAAATACAATTAAAAAGAGCCATTAACAAGTCAAGGGAAACAAAACAAGCTAAAAAAGAATCTGACAGGGAGAAAATACAACAATAATGATGTAAGAAATGATCAATCATTTGATTTAACAAAAAAGGCAAACAGACAAATCTTCAGCCTTGATTTTAAGACTTGCAGTGGACCTGTAGTTTTCTGGGCGTGTGTTTTGGATATTTGATGCATAAAAACTGAACGCTG
Organism: Cephalopholis sonnerati; assembly: GCA_019142605.1. Taxonomy (NCBI): domain Eukaryota; kingdom Metazoa; phylum Chordata; class Actinopteri; order Perciformes; family Serranidae; genus Cephalopholis; species Cephalopholis sonnerati. Next base: position 32,396,128 of record JAGQAX010000001.1, on the reverse strand, counting down.
CTTCTCCATGTTTAGTTCTGACTCCGGTAACAGAAAGCAGACTTATCTCAGATGACCTGAGAGGTCCAGATAGCTCATACTGCAGCAGAGGACCAGACATATTTTGGGCATTTTTAAAATATTATTTTACTTTGAAGTTCAAATGACCACATATCCGGTACTAGTTGCCTAGTTGTGTAACTTTACACAGCAGGGTGGGGGGGGCGCCTGGGACGCTATTTCCAGAGACAATGAGACAATGGATGGTGGAGGTGATGGAGGGGAAAGTTGAAGATGTGAATGAATCCCCCCAAAACAATATTCAATACTTCAACTGGTGCTTCTACAAATAGAAATATATTTCCGTTTATACTCCACATGCAGGCCTGGGACTAATTATGATCATATGAAATACAGTTATTTGAGAGGTGTAATGTTGCCATCTAGTGTTCAGGATTTATACAGTTACAAGAAGCAGTTTTGTTCACTTTATTTCAGCCTTATTTTTACAGCACATTTCATTAATGGAATGTATCACACAATATTTCAACAACATAAATCCCACTCTAAAGCTTTTAACATTACAATTGCTAAGATTAAAAAAAAAGCATTTGTTTTTGCATATTTCATTTAGACAGAAATCTCTCTTTAAAACAATTTAACGTAATTAAAAACAGATTTATCGTATGCCACACTAGGCCTGCGGGACGTTAGCTGAGTATCACTGGCCTACTGCATTCAAAGTTTAGAAGTATTAAAATTGTTAATTTCATTTGAGATTTTTTAAAACAATCAGATTTGTGGTGACATTTTCAATCAGAGGAAGTTTTAGTTCTACTTTCTAGAAAATCATGCTGCAAAAAAATGAAAGCACCAAATAGATAAGACATTAAAACTGGTTTAACATAGATGTTTCTGTACAAAGATAGACAGTATATAAACAAAAAAATGATACTATTAAGCATAAAGAATGACGCAAAACTGAAGCCCTTTCTCTAGTGTGGAGGTAGCTTCCTAAAACAACAACCAGCAGTTTCACCCAACAGCAGAAGTCATCTCAATGAAGACACACACAGACAGAAATAATAAGGCCTTGCATTCTTATGTAATTATGCCAACATATCAAATTTAAAGATAAAATATCACCTAATTTCTGGATTCATTTCTAACTGTTAACCTCCCCAACCTACTCCCCAGCATTGTTTCCACCGAGCAGTACGGTACAGTCCAGTTCGCTTTTTTTCCATCTCCACTGTGAAAAGTTGTGGATGGTACCAATTGAACTGTTCTGTACCGTCCCCATTTTTGCCCCCCCCTCCTCTGTTGGAGTGCCTAGCACACAGATCTGGTACTAAAAGGTGGAGCTGTGAACACTGCAGTCTGTTGATTGGTCAGTAGCAGACGGTCACTCTGCTCAGGGCTGAGTTGTGGCTGGTTTGAGGCTCATGTAACCACTGTTCATACTGTGGAGAGTTTTATTAGTAAACTGTAACTATAAAATGAAAGGATGTTTTGCTGCCTCTTGCAGCAGCTGGAGTCTGAGAGAAAAAAAAATTCACTGGGCTGTCTGCCGGCAACTTTTAAGGTGGAACATTTACTTGTAATGTTACTTGCTGCATGAGCTGACGACGTGAATAAATCAGCACACCTTAAATTTCACTGTAACAACTTTGACCATCACTTTAGTTTTTGTAAGACACACACTTTTAGTAATGAGTGGATCTTCAAGTGTTCATATATATTAATTTCAACTGGGTTATGTGAACTGCATATATTCTAATCCTCAGTAGAAGAAAAAAAAGCACAGCAGAGCATTGTTCCTGTGGGCTCCAGCAACACTAAACCCCTGAGCTTGCCTGAGAAAGACTAAATGCACGCTATTTTTAAATTTCCCATGGAGAGAGACTCTCACTGCAGCCTGTCGGCATGCAGCCTCGTTCTGTGGACGATAAACAAAGAACAGACTGATAAAGGTGGAAATACAGTGAGTGACAACAACCACGCCCACATTTAAGAGTACTGTTTGCAGTGGAAATGCTAGGGTCTAGGTACCATGTCTGAAGTTTTACTTTAGGTCCCAAAGGTAACATACCGAAAGTGTTTGGTGGAAACTGGGCTCCTGTTTAAAACACATAAGGGGATAGGTTTCATTTCAACATTTGGAAGAGGGGGGTATGACATGGGGGGATTAGGGGTAGGACATTTTGGCACAAATGACTTAACTTCCTGCATCCTGGTGATATTTTTCTACACCAATTTGTGCTATATTACTTTAATGTTTTTATTTGGAGGGGGACAAATGCATATTCTAAATATTGCAGGTGGCGTGTCCCCTACACCCCCACCCCCACCCCACCCAAAAAATCTGCACCTATAAAAACAGATCAAGCTTTGTGGGCTTTCTTCACCGTTTTGAGTTCCCCAACCTTCCTTAACTAATCCTCCCACAAACAACTCAAAGTTGTTCTACATCTCAAACCTAAAATGACACATGCTGCTTCGTCTTGGATCTGGTAGAGTTGTGGTGTTTGAGCCAATTATGTCAAAACAACATCCATGGAGGCAAAAATGTTGTTTGAGCCAATCAGGTCACACCTTGAGTGTGACGTAACTGGCTACTACTGGGGTAAAGTCAATGGAGTCAAAACAGGAGACAGAAGAGAGTGGCTGATACAGGTTGGAGACTTTAGACGTCGTAATCTTTCCTTGGAGGCTTATTGGCTGGCACGGGTGGTCTGTCACGGTCGCGATCATCATAGGGCTCATCATAACGATCGTCATCATCATTACGGCGGTCCCTGGGGTCATTATTGCGGCCTTCATCATCATAGCGGCGGTCATCATCATAGCGGCGGTCATCTTCATAGCGGCGGTCATCTTCATAGCGGCGTTCGTCATCATAGCGGCGTTCGTCATCATAGCGGCGCTCATCCTCATAGCGGCGCTCATCCTCATAGCGGCGCTCATCACGGCGGTCAGCGTAGTCGCTGCGGCGATCGTTGTAGTCGCTGCGCCGATCATCGTAGTCGCTGCGCCGATCGTCATAGTCGCTGCGCCGATCGTCGTAATCCCTGCGGCGGTCATCAACGTCCCTGCGGTTCTCGTCGTCACGCTCATTCTGTCCCTCATAGTGGTCACTGCGATCACCAGGGCTCCTCACGCTGTCATCATAACCATGATTGTCCTCTTGCCCATCAGCACGGCCGTTTCTGAGCGGCTCTTTGTCAATGTGCTCTTTCTCTCGAACTCTAGAAAGAGAACACATAACAGTCAGATGTTGGTGTGTGAGAGCGGTTTCAGTTGACAGTGAGGCTGGTATTGTTTTCACCTAGTGAGTCCTTGTGTGTGTAAGGGCGCATTCACACCAGGATAGTCCGGGGGACTTGGTTCGATTGGGCGGGGAATGTTGAAAAATTTCACACCTTCATTTTGTTCGGTTCACTTTCACACCGCACTTTTTAAAGTGGACCAAACCGTTTGGATAACGTTACACAGTACAACAGCTGCTCATTTGGGGGCGGTATTGCCCGAAACGACCACTGACCAGGAAGAAAAAAAGCATGAGGAATAAGAAAACCCGGCTCATGTATTGGCCAGGACTGAAAATGGATATCCATCCCCTTCAGTCGGCTTGGTCACCACAAAAACACCAAACACCAAAATGCACTGTGCTCTACATCATGTTCCGGTATATAATGATTTCACTGCAGCTTTTCTAAAAAAAATTGCCATGCATGTTGTGATATTTTTAGGTGTTTTTTGCAGTAAAATTGCAGGGGCATGTGATAATTGCAAAAATAGATGCAATGCTGTCTCAGACTCTGAGCCTGTTTTCACAACCATTCAGTGTTTCCCACTCAATTAGAATCTAAAGGTGACAGTACTGTCAGGATTCTTGCTCCTGTGGTGCATGTATATATGTCTTGCTTCCTAGCCCTGCCCCCAGCCTTGCCTCGCCCAGCCCCGCTGTGTTGTCTTCCCTCACCTGGACTCCTTCATCTGCCCTGGATCCCTGTCGTTGTCTTCGTTTGTTTTTGTCTCTTCACTGTATATTTTAGAGCACGCACTTTTTGTAAATAAAGCACTTTTTCACTGATCTGCATTGTGGGTCTCGTCTCGTTTGTTCTGGTATTAAAGTCCTGACAAGTAGGGGTTTATTTGGGAGGGGGAAAGCGAGAGCTGACTGCCAACAATCAGCTGTTGCTGCTGTTCGATGCAGCGCTGAGGTCTGAAGGCTATAAACAGTCCCAGCAATCTCACACAGACACCAAAATGGCTCGACTCTGACATTAAACCTGTTAATAATTGTTGGGTAACGTTAGCCGTGTGATGCTAACATGTAGCTCTGTCAGTGTGTGTGACTCAGTCCTGGGCGCAGCAGTAGTCTCATGATAAAAGACAGAGGAGCAGGGAGGAGCTGAGCATGACTCGACAATGAAATGAGACTTCGCCCGTTCTAAATAGTCAAATTTCGCTGTAAAGTTGTGGTGATTGGGCAAAATTGGAAGGTCACACAGAATTTATGGGGCTTGACTAAATCTGCGTGAACTGTTGCCATCGCACCATCCTGGAGGGACTGGGCTGTTCACATCACAGCATCTTGCTCATCAGTCAGCGTGAGTGTGTCTTTAAGGGAGGAAAACTTTACCCCATGGCGTATTCCTCCTCTTTGTTCTTCTTACGGCAGCAGCAGCAATAGATGATGATAATGAGTGCGATCAAAGCGGCGACGACTCCACCGATGATTCCTGCAGTGGAGCCAATGTTCATGGAAGCTGCAGGATTGAAGGACGACGAGTTGAGAGAAGAGAAAGAAGACAACAAAGATATTATAATGCACTGCTAAAGATGTGTTCAATGGGAATACCAATTTGCCAGACTGTTAATGAAAGCTGCTATAAAAAATAAAGGCTTCTCTCACGTGGCATGACCGCAAGGGTGAGGTTGCAGGTAGCAGAGCGGATCTTGTTAGATGAGGTGCAGATGTAGTATCCTGATGCCTCTTTGGAGATGTTGTATAGAGACAGGATGCCGCCCTCTGAAAAAGAGAGAGAGACAGTCACAAACACAGTTCTTCAGCGCTGCTGCTTTTTAATAGAATCTAATCAGTAATCAATGCTTTTTATTGTTGCAACTGAGAAATTTATTGTATTCAGATTTTAGCTGATCACAGACATATTGGTATGGACCTGGTTGTTTGCCAATAAGTGACAACAAACTGCAGTACAGAAATACCATTTATGGTATGTGTTATTTAAGGTCATTTTACAATAGTGTTGCCACAAAAGAATACAACTAGATCACGTTTCTTTAAACACCAAACTTAAAGGATCAAAAATGTTTCTATTATGTTTTTCAAAAAATAAATGCAGTGTATGGGATTTGTTTTTAAGTTAAAGGTCTACTGTCTAAGACAGGGGTGTCAAACATATAGCCTGGGGGCCAGAAAGGGTCCAATCCGGCCTGCTAGATGACTTTAGACACTTAGGCTATATCCACACGAAGACTTGTCTTTTTGAAACCGCCAAATAAAATGATCGGATTGCAATTGTGTTCTGTAAACATGGCGGCGACTTCAAGAATGCAGGCGTCAAAATGAAGCCGGTTCAAGCCACTGAAACCGCATAAAAAGGCTGCAGTATATATGCCAGCCAAGAGATGGTGCGCCACTAAAAAACTGCGCATGCGCAAAAAGCTTGTTGCTCTCCATGGTGGATCCAAGAGCATCCATCCATTTTCTAACCGCTTATCCTCTTGAGGGTCGCGCGGGGGCTGGAGCCCTGGAGCCTATCCCAGCTGACATTGGGCAAGAGGCAGGGTACACCCTGGACAGGTCACCTCTATCGTAGGGCTGACACATAGAGACAGACAACCATTCACACTCACATTCACACCTACGGGCAATTTAGAGTGATTAGAGTGATTTAGAGTGACCAATTAACCTATCCCCAATCTGCTTCCCCAGTGTTTTTGGACTGTGGGAGGAAGCCGGAGTACCGGGAGAAAACCCACGCTGACACAGAGAACATGCAAACACTGCACAGAAGGGTTCCCGCAGCCAGGATCAAACCAGGAACCCTCTTGCTGTGAGGCGACAGTGCTAACCACCACACCACCGTGCCACCGGATCCAAGGGCATGTAGTGTAAATAGTTGTAGTCTGCTGCTTGTTGTAGTGAAGGAGGAGGAGAAGATTTTGCTGTAGAAGCCCCAATAGGCTCAGCAGGTTCTGTAGCAGGAACACGAGTCTGTAATCTGCCGTTTTTGCTGAGAGGTTAGAGTTAGCCAAAAGTTGCGCATTGGCTGCACACACGAAGACACAGAGGCGGCATCTTCAGATTTGTGCACTCTGGAACCCTGCTTCAAAAAGATGCAGTTTCGACCTCCGAAAACATCTGTTTTGTATGGATGAAAGGCCAAACCACTTAAAAACTTTGGCAAATTCACCCTGACAAGACTTCGTGTGGATGGGCCCTTAATATCGATGCACTTGTGAAGGCTAAGAGGTGCCAGGTTTCAGGAGCAGATTAAACAGTGAGTAGATACTTCATGTAAAATGCTGCTTCAGAGGCTTTTCCACCCTGACCAGAATACAGCTCTCTGAAATAACAATGAATACTTCCTGTGGTCATATTTAAAGATATTGAATATTGTGCAAAATATTGTCAATCAGCAGCTTCAGTACAAAATAATCTGTATCAGACTTCTATCTTTAAACAATATGGGTGAAATCCTGCTGCTGAGGCACCGACAAAACTTTTTATAAATGGTTTGTTAAGCAGGAGATGATTTAACCTGCTTCCTCAATAGCATTCACTTTTATGTGAGTGGAATATTATGAAAAAAAGCACATATAATGAAAGTAAATAGTTGACTGACTTATATAGGTTTATTGATTTATAGGTTATTATGCAGTGGTTTTACTAGTCTGGCCTACTTGAGATCAAACTGGGCTGTGTGTGGCCCATGACCTACAATGCCTTTGACACCTCTGGTCCAGAATTTAGCGGCATCTAGAAGTGAGGTTGCACACTGCAACCAAATGAAACTTCTCCTGTGTGCCAAGCGTGCTGGAGAACTATGAAGGGTCCCTTCGAAGATGTGAAAATGGGAATGGCTCTAAACAGAACCAGCGTTTGGTTTGTCCGTTCTGGGCTACCGTAGAAACAACATGGTGGACTCTGGAAGAGGACCCGCTCTGGATGTAGATATAAATGGCTCATTCTACAGTGACAAAAACCCATGGTTCTTAATTTCATCTGATTATAAACTAATGAAAAGATAGTTATTAAAATGACTAAATTATTCATTCATTCATTTTCCGTAACTGCTTATCCTGTTGGGTGTCACGGGGGGACATGGGCCTTGGGTGAGAGGCAGGGTTCACCCTGGACAGGTCGTCAGACTATCTGACACATAGAGACAACCATTCACACTCACATTCACACCTACGGCCAATTTAGAGTCACCAATTAACCTGCATGTCCCTCTTGTTGTGAGGCGACAATACTGACCACTGCACCACCGCACCGTAATATTATATTACTTGTAAAAATCTAGTTTTGGTTCTTCATTAGAGATACCCGTGGATCTTCTACAGAGGTAAGTAGACCTTTGTGAGTGACAGTTGACTTGTATGTTCTTGTCAGACACCATGTCACTGATACTTACTGTCGGTGGTTCTTGGGAGTGGCATACGAGGTGTGTTCCTGACATCTCGACTTTCCCACTTATAAGTGGGTGGCGGGGAGCCTTCCTCAGACTCACAGGTCAGGTTGATGTTTTGGCCGTACTCTGCCTTCCCCTGGATGTTACAGATGGGTGTAGATGGAGCCACTAGGAAGAAAAAGTGATTTGTCCTTCAACATAACAATAAAGCAAGTCTAGTGTAATTCTGTCAGTTCATACAGTCAATGGAGATAATAAAAATGACACACAAGTAAAGAATGCTCACACAGTGTTTTTCATTTTAGGACACTAATATGGAGAATAAGTGTTGCAACACAAAGATGCCAACTGAAGACTTTTGTTTTCAGGTCTTGTACCTGGTTAGGGTCTACAACAGTTTCTTGGCTCTTCTACAGCATACATTTTTTAGCCGTGACCAAACAAAAATTTCCACCTTGCTTTTGTATGCTTCACACACCTCTTCTCATATTTTAAAGATTGGCACCCAAGATTAGTGTCACCAGTTCAGTACCTGACCAAATGTTTATCCTTCTGTTACTGAGTCATGATGTTGAATAATGTCCAGAAGACATTATGATGTCACAGTGAGGTTCATCTTTGAGATTTAGGGTATAAAATGTCATTACTTCATTATTTTATCCTACTAGACACTGTTGTGAAATTTTTTCATAATTAGTGAATGGATTCTTGAGTTATGGCCAAAAACATGTTTTGTGAGGTCACAGTGACCTCTGACCACCACATTCTAATTAGTTCATCTTTGAGTCCACGTTTGTGCCCAATTCGAAGATACTCCCTTAAGGCTTTCCTGAGATATCACGTTCACAACAATGGGACAAACATACGTAAAGATGGGTGAACTGACAACCCGAAAATGATGCCTCCAGCCACTCCTATCGCTGACTCTGTGGTTAAGTCAAGTCCACTAGCAGACTGTTTTAAAGCTGTAGTTGGTAACTGTTTGTCATCATTGCTGAAACTGCTGAAACTTAAAAAAAAAAAAACATGCTCTCTTGTGTTTGCTGGGCAATGCTTGATTTTCGCTCAACTGTTTCCAACATGGTGGCTGGGTCACAAACTTCTCATTTTACAGCTAAACAGTACACTTAAATATGTGTCTGAAAACACTTGAGGTGAAAAACAGGCAACACGGTAACAGAGTCTTAATTCTTATTTGATCAGTGCTGCCCAGTTTGACAGTCTGAATGCAAATAACCAGCCGTGGCTGACATGATTGACAGCTGCGTTAAAGACTCCTCTGCAAGGAGGAATGTGATTTTTTTTTTTCTGAGATTATCTGTCTCATGTACTACTGTGTGGACGTAGTGACAGTTTTAGCGAATTCAATAGACAAAAAGTTATTTTTTCTAAAAGTTTCCAACTGTAGCTTTAACTCGGTACATGCAATTTTGGTGATGAAAGAATTAATAGTTGTTTTCAAACTAAAGACAGACATATTTTAGACATGCTGGAGAGGATGGATTGAGTTTGTCGACCCAAATAGAGCAGATTTCAGATAAGAGAGTGCTGATTGCCTTCTATGCTGCACACGGACTCTGTTTTTGTTTGCCTTCCCTTTTTTGTTTGACTTTTTACTCAAAATAAAAAGAAAATACAAAATAAAAAAGACACCAACTAGGGCACGGTGTGCACCATTTTGCTACAGGTTTCAGAATTTGAAACAGTGTGCAACAGGCTTTGAGGTACGTTTTTTCTGAAGTGGTGGGTGTGTCAGAGGTGTTACCCCATTAGCAGCAATGTGTATATAAATAAATGAAATTAATATCTAGGAGATCTTGACTTATTTTACGTATATTTTTTTCTGAATTTCACACTTGCTTTGGCAACATAAACACATTTTTTATATGCCCTCTTTGAATTTAATTAAATTACACTCTAGTGTGCCTGCATAAAACAGCAGGGTGTTTAGTGACCACCTTTTCTTTTTAAATAAATGTTTTGCTGCATTTTGTCAGGACTGAACGCAGCCCTGGGGCACTTTCAATCTGAAAACGGTGTGCATACTTTTAAGGCTGTTTCCAGATTTTGTGTTGAGATATAATTTGTTCTCTTTCTCAAATTGGTCTCTGACTGTGAAAGTTAATTTCTCCATTTGAAGAATCTGTTCTTTTGTTGTTATCTATGAATTTAGTTTGGGTGTGACTGGATTTTTCCATGTCTTTGACACCTGCTTCATGGCTGCCACACGCAGTACGTTAAAAAGATTCACTTCATTCTGTTGTATCTGTCCACATAATGTAATTCCAAGTATGTTTTCTATCTGTAAGGGTTATTTAACATCAAATATGAATTGTATTGTTTTCTTAACCTCCTCCCAAAAGGGCTCTAACAGTGGGCAGAGGAAAAAGGTGTGAGTATAGTTTGCTGTTAGTTCTCCACATCCTCTCCAGCAGGTAGTTCTCGCTGAGAGGTAACATTTCCCATACTTATTCGGGGATAGGTAATATCTCATATTCTCTTTCCATGCAAAAGTGGATGCTAGCCTCTACGCACAAAGCTTTACACAAAAGCACAAAAATATGCAATGGACTTAGTAATGATATACACAAATTATTTGTAGGATATGGAAAGAAACACTGCAATAAAGTATTAAATGACATGTTTCCTCAGAATGATTCAAAACTGTGAAACAGGGCTGCGTTTAGCCCTGACAAAATGAAGCAGGCGCGCTGCCTTTTTGGAAAACGCACATTTATATTGCCAAAGCAAGAGTAAAATAAACCAAAAACTGTATGTGCAGTGTGTGAAGACCTACCAGAATGTGGTTTTTATACACATCACTGCTGATTGGGGTACACGTCTGACACACCCACTGAACGAGAGAAGACATACTTCAAAGTCTCTTGCACACTGTTTCCCGCCATTTTGAGGAAATATGTCGCTCAGCCTGGAAGCCGTAGTAAAACGATGCACGTCATTTTGAGATTGAATGTGCCCCAGGCTTTGAGTTACATTTTCTCTTGTTCGATGGCTGTGTCAGAGGTGTTACTCAATCATTAGCAACATGTATATAAACCAAATCCTGGTAGATCTTTACTTATTGTACATAAAATTTTGTCTTTATTTCACACTTTGGCAATGTAATCGTATGTTTCCCATGCAGATAAAGTGTACTGTAACACAACAGGAAGTCACACCCACCACCTGTTAAAACCAATGTTTTCCCGCAAGTGAACCAGACAGTAAAGTGATTACCAGAGGAAGTTTCTTTTTGATTACCTATTTGCATGTCATGTTTTTCTTTTGCTATAAGCATGATGTGTTGCAATCGCTTTCATTAGAGAACATTTAAATGCTTAACATGACATTCACTAAGCTTTAGCATCTCCAATACTTACAGTACAATACCTGGCATTACGCTGAATGAAGAGCCAGAAACAACATGCAACACACAACTCTTTTCACACACAGAATATTTCTTAAAAAACAAAATGTTACCTAGAACCACCACACGCGCTTTGTCGCTCGTCTTGCCCTCATCGTCACCTGGAATCATGAGACGACACCTAAAGATTTTGTTGTCTGCTAGTGTGATGGAGGACAGCTTCAGGTTGGCCTTTCCCTTGGGAACATCTACGTCCAGGGCCACCCGGCCTTCATACAGCGATTTGATGTCAGTGCGTTTAGTGTTAGAATAAAAAGTGACGATCGTGGTCTGTTAAACAATGAGAGCATGGGAGTAACATTAAAAGCAGAGAAAAACAAAGTGCTCTTGATTGACAGACAGAGAATCACACATATATGTACATAGAAACACACTGTAGGAGTCTGACCTCTTGAGCGTTGACTTTTAAAGCCACAGCATACCATGTGACGATGACCAGACCTGGGGGGGGGGTAGTAACCTTGGGTTTAAAGGTGCAGGGCAGTGTGATGTTGTCACCCCTGGCATACTCATACTCGTCCTTAGGAATGTCCACATTGAGGGCGCCAACACCTGACAACACTGGAATACATTTTAAAACAGAGAATATTGATTATTACCATGTGGCTGCAGGTGCCTGTCATTTATAGCATTCTGTGGTGAAGTATATCGTGTCAATCTGACTGCACAGCAGGCTTTAATGCAGATGATACAGCAGCGGAAACTGAGATGTGCACAGATAACTTCCTACATGTTTAAAACTTACACAATCAGAAAAGAAAATCAACTATGACTGTTTTTTAAGCAAAAAAACTACAGAAATTCACAGTGAAGTGAATATTGTTGCTTTTTCTTAACCTTCTAAGGCAAGCTAAATATATTTACATTTCTTTGGATTTTGTACCATGTGTTGAAAAAACCTTCTATATCATTTCAAAGCGTCACCATGAGCTATGGGAACATTTTATAGACCAAATTCTTTAATCAGGAAAATAGTTTATAGTTTCACACTGAAATTAATTGTTAGGTTTAAATCTTTTTTTGATACTTGATCTTTGAACATACTTTTAAAACACAGAGAACAAAAATCAAGTGAACAAACAAATCACACACAGCTGCCAAACATCTTGTAAATAATATGTCTCTGATGAGAGGAGGTCGTGATGAGAATCAGTCTCATGAGTCCACATATCTCGTACTGTCTTTTGTTCCTTTGTATTAATCTGTAAAAGTATTACTTATGTCCGAGAGTGAAATTAAATCGGTTAGGCTATACAATTATTGGGAGACAAGTCAGTTTAAGGCTTCTACAGTCACATGTAAAGTCTATTTTTCCCATTTCTTTTTCAAACTTTACTTTTTGTAACCTCAGACAGGAAGTGGCCTTTTCCATTTCATATATTTCCAAGATGATATTAGTCCAATCATCTACAGATGGGGGATCCATCTGCAGCCATTTCCTTGTTATGGCCTTCTTAGCTGCTACAGTGAATATTGTCAGAGGGTGTTTGTCACTTCCTCATGTCAGTTGGGAGATCTCCGATAGTACAGAGCATGTTCTGGGTGTTAGCAGATTCAAAATGTGTTGTATGTTTTTCCAGGCATCATTTTTAAAAATCTGGATACGTGAACAATTCCAGAAGACATGATAATGAGCCACATCTTTTTCACTACAGTTTCTCCAACACAATTGGGTTGTCTTCAGTTGTTTAGCTTTAATTCTCAGCGTTATAAAGAATTAAGTAATACTTTTCCAACCCGATACCCGCCAGATATTGGAGCTTGTTGCTGTGTGTTGTGTTTTCATTTTCATTCATTTCTTTTTCCCATTTTTCTTTAATATATTCTGTAGTATGAACTCTGGAGTTTGAAATACTCTGGTGTAATTTCGATACCACTTTCTTTGTCCCCTATTCTATATGCCTGTTCAAACAGCAGAATAAGCTGATTTGAATGTTAGGTGTAAGTCTTTGGTTGATTATCACCATCACCATTAATGTTGAAACAAGTCCCATATGCCTTTTGGAAACCACTCTTGCGTGAGAGAGGACACCTAGAATACAGGTCGAGCCAAAAACATCAAAATTGGATTATGTTAATTTCAAGACCATCCATGACTTCTAAAAATGTGTTAAATTAAAATTGACTTTTGAAAAAAAAAAAACAACTAGAATTTTACAGTAAACCTGTGAGAAGGCCATTTGCATTAGCAGGTTGTTTGGGCCTGTTCCGTTTCAGAATACCTGGAGGTGCGTAAACAGGTGTGGCAGCTCGGTAAGGCGCAAAGAACAACAATTCTATCTCTTGCAGAAATACTCACCCAGACAGAGCAGAGCCAGGGTAGAAATCCTCCGCTCCATTGCCGACACTTGTATTTTCTCAGTCTAACTCACTGACTCTTCTGCGTGCAGCCGTTTTCCCTCAAGATAAAACAGTGAACCAGGGCCGCCCGGTGCGTATTTGCATCGAAACCCGACAGCAACCTGAGAGAGATGCGCCCGATGGGTGCGCCCGCGTCGCTTCAAGATGATTGACAGCGCTCTCAACCAATCACTGCAGCTCCTGTGGTTCAGGTAACATTCTTGATCCGCCCACCTGGCGTGTGTCGGCTTGTCCTCTATTCCACTCCACCTGAGTTTTCAGGGATCCTCATTCTCTTAATGAGACCAGATTTCTCACGGTGGTTTGAACATTAAGAGTTTCCAAATCTAACCAAACTGTCGCAATCTAAAATGTTCTGCAGCTCTAGCTATAGGTCACAGTATCTACAACACATGATACCTCTAACTACTGATAGAAAACTCCACAGTATAATTTTTCTGTAGGCTATTTATTATCTTCTAACAGTGACCCTTATGGTGCAAGAGAGAGAAGGACAAGGGGCGTTTAGGTTTTGACAAAACCAATATGCTTGCAGTGTGTGGGTGGTGCCACCAAAAACAGATGTGTGCTGTGGGAACAGGAGAAGCGGTTGCCCTGTCAGACTGGTTTGACAAGAACTTATCACCCTGAGGCACAAACACACAAACAGCCAAACAGAAAAAGAGAACCAGTGACTGGGCATAAAGTTTCAGGAACTAACTTTGGGTTTATATCATCCCCCAATGACTAGAGTTTAAAATATTTGCTGGTTTATTTTCGATGACTACACTCACTATCATAACTTTAAACCTCATGGATTGGCTCAGCTTTGAGATATGCTGTGTTTCTGTGTTGCATCACAGCACCACTCAGTGGAGGTGACTGAAACCAACAGCGTCCCACATGAGTGATACTCCATCTATCCATTTTCGTCCACTTATCCAGGGGGAGGACTCCACAATAGATGTAAAAAATCCTAGAAACGCCCAGAGATCTAAAGTAACACAGTAGGACTACTTCACTACCATAAAGGCTGTATCTGTACTTTACTGGGGTCTTATTTTTTCTCCTACTTCCACTTTTACTTCACTACATATTTTTGATGAGTCGGACCATTACAGTATCACTGGCAGAGCGGTAGATGGCTCTGCCACTGACTACAAGCAGGTTTGGTGGAGCTGTCTTGTCATTGGCAGTGATCAAACTGCCTTATCACAACATGGCGTTCAGTTTGCTCCCGCTCTGCCTCTCAGTTTGGTGCGACGACAGAACGCTTCTGACAAAGAGTTCTCTTCTACAAAGAGTTAAGCTCCGTGTTTTAAGGTGTTCTGATCACTTGCTTTGTTTTGACAACAGAAATACTCGTACGTGGGCTTTGAGAGCTCGAGTTGGTCTAACAAGTGATGTAAGCACCTTCTTTTAAGGTGCTGAATTGGTTTAAATATCCTCTGTTTTGGGCCTTCTAAGTTTGTTTAGAGAGTGAATTTTAGACTCCGTGTACATGTCTTGTACATTCCCAGCTTTGTATTGCTGCTATAGCCAAAGGAAGTTTGAGTGTCCTTCAGGCTAAATGTTTGAAGATATTGCATGAACAATATGACATTCAAACTTTGGACTGCTTTCTTTATTAACAACATAACATATTAAAACTTCATACTTGTACTTTCACTTTCAATACTTGACTACATTTTGAAATAGACTACTTTTAATACTTAAGTACAAAAAATATTGAATACTTTAATACTTCTACTTGAGTGTGGTGCTTAAAGAAGACTTCAACTTCTACTCGAGTCATTTTTTTGGTAGAGTATCTGTACTTTTACTCAAGTCTGGGTCTCTGGTACTTTATACATCTCTGGAAACGCCCATGCGCACAGCTGACCTGTGAGGGGCCGCTGTGACTGTATTTGCCTTTTGGCAAAGATGTGTGAGGAAAGACAATGTCGAAAACAGGAAATTAAGTGACAAATAATCATGTGAATTTGCCTTTATTTTTAATGTTTATTAATTGTATCTGATAAATGAATCCACCATGCATATTGACTGACCCAATGAACCATTTGTCAGTCAAATCAATCATCATTCATCAGTACCTGTTACACCTGTTACCTGTGGACAACAAATTCTGAACTTTAAAATCTGGACTGTGTCTGTGTTTGCCTATAAGTGAAGCCAGTGAGTAGGATTCAAGTCACCCAGCCAGAGCAAATTGTTTTCATCACTGATTGTTTATTAAGGTGGCCCCTGGCCTACTGTCATTTTGCAAAGGTGGCAAAAGCTGAGTATCCCTGTCCTACATCCCTCTGGACTCAATGGACACAAATCGACCAATGATTAGATACCCGCACTAGCTCAGGTGTGTGGTAAAGGCATAGTGTGGCATTTTGGGAAACAGGCCTATGCTCACTTGCCTTCTGGAGGGAGGTTAGATGAGCAGATCAATACTATTCTTATATCTGTAATATAAAGCCGGATTTATACTCGTGCCGCAGACCCTACGTGGTAGCATACGCACGTGGCCCACACCGTTATGAGCATTTATACTTGTGCGGTGGTGTGTCTGTGTCACTCTGCAGTTACACCTCCAAAACACCTGTCGGCATCAGGGTTTCTGTAAAGTGCTATAAAGTTAAGTTGATTCAAAACACACATTAAACACACATTAAACATGGGTTAACAGAGACAGTTTCAGACACAACTACACAAATCAGCTTCACTATAACTCGCAGCATTCACAGACAAACACTTGTCTTTATCTGGACACATTTTCCTCACAAATACAACATGCTAACGTTATTAGCACAAGCCTATGGCATTTTACATTGTATAAATTAGCCTAGCAGCTAGCAATCTTTTCCTCTTCTCATATAAAACCAGGGACAACAGCAACATTTAACAAAGGTAACGGCACATAATTCGGCTCCATTACAACTCACAAGGTTCACTGACAAAACAACTGTCTTATACTAAACACATTTTCCAAACAAATACAACATGCTAACGTTATTAGCACAAGTCTATGGCATTTGACATTGTATAAATTAGCCTAGCTACGAGCGGAGATTTCCTCTGCTCATATGAAGCCAGGATAAATCACACACAAGACTTAAGATGCTATTTTTGTGGAGGCTTTATTGTCTTCACAATATATTGTTTCTTATCTTGGAAATAAAAGTAAATAAAAGCTTTGTTTCCACTGAGGGAAATGGTTTCAGCTTACAAAAATAGACAGGAGGTGTAACGTGTAGTTACATTTCTGGTGAGGTGCACGTCAGGCTACGGTGTAGGCTTTATGTCGACGCAGAGCCTACGCCGTAGCTACGCCGTCGATTCAACGCAGAAGTATAAATTATAATTACTACAGACAGCAGCATGTTAGCTTAGCTTAGCACAAAGACTGAAAACAGGGGGAGACAGCTAGCCTGGTTATAACCAAAGGTAACAAAAACAGCACCTTTAAACTCATTGATTAACACAGTATCTGGTTTGTATGATCATACAAAAAAACACATTTGGCTACTTACACCAGGACTGCTTTATAACTCCTTCATTAGAAAATGTGAGAATTTAACACTGCATCAACCACGCCCCAGTTGTTGTTTGTTGGTGTGAGTTCTTTCTGTCTTAATGGGAATATTCCTAACATCATCTGAAGCTGCGTTGCATGAAAAGTTGATTTGTCTTGCAAAATGGCCTGCTGTAACCCACGGCAACCCATTTAAGAAGAGGATGACCTCATTTGCGCAGTATCAGAGCAGGTGAAGGATTTCAAAAGAATTAGATCATGTTCCTACTCAACTTGTTGACAATATTAAGTAATAACACAACAACTTTTGTATATTTATTATTATGTAAACATGCAAAATACTTAAACTGCTGTTTGTGTATGCAGTTCTATAAAAATGCTCAGAGGAGGCATGTTTGCAATAGGTCTTTTTCATGTAAGATATTTTGTTATAGGAAAAACCTAGGTGATGATATTGTCGGCTCACTGTCACACTGTCGGTTCCTTTTCGGACAACATAAGTTTATTTCTGTATTAGCTGTGTGGTTTGAAAGGGTTGGTGTTGCTGATTAGGTTGTAGTTTGCTGCACAACAAGGATGTGGTAAAAGTTAATGGTTTCACTTTCTCAGACAGTTTCTATATAAACATCCACAATCAGCTTACACCATGTTAAAAACTCACACAGTAGGGATGGGAATTAAAACTAATGTTCCTGTTTTCAGGTTTCAGAAATAAACTATGATTTTGACACACAAATGAGTGTCATATTGCACATGAGAAACTCTCAAATAAGCTTCTTTGTAACCTGCTGCCTCAATAGTCTGTTCAGTTCTTCTATAATGTGCAGCATTTTGTGCAACCCTGTGCAAGATGTTCAATGTGATATTTTGTGGCGTAGCAAATTATACGCGGGGGATTTCAGCAAAAGATAACTGAACTTTACATTTCTGCTGTAAAATTAAACATCATAGTGAGAGCGTCATAAAATCTTTTGCTTGTGTGACATTTTGTGCTTCAAGAGAAACCTTTTCCTTGTAGAGTTTTTATTTTTACCTCACCAACCAGAGACCCTTTTTATAAAGGATGACAAATAATCGAGAGAGCTTTTTTTCTGTACAACACACAGCTACATACATGTTTATATATGTGAATATACAGTTTTTATTCCACCGAGACCACCCTCTCAGGTGTCTTTTTCTGTCTCTCATCCCCTTTGTCTCCCTTGCGATAACTTTTTGTGCTCCTAACAGTCTTAACTCACCTCATAAAATGACTCCAGGCCCCAAAACACCTTTTACTGTCTATCTCATACAAATAAAGCACGTAAAAACTGCCTGACTCTTGATATACCACAAAGATGAACAGGCATTAGAGATGTTCTCTCTCTGTTGCACATTAGACCCTGCTGGATTCATGGATGGATTACTGAACAGGCCTACCAGACACAGGCCCAGGGACCCACAGTTTCAGGCCCCTCCTGGCCTTCATTTGCAAAATGTCTAGAGCTGTAATGCTTAATCGATTAGATGTCAACCATTAAATTGATTGTCAACTAATCAGATCGTTGATTAATCAGTTTAAGTTATTTTTAAAGAAAAAAAAGTCAAACTTCTCTGATTACAGCTTCTTAAATGTGAATATTTTCTGGTTTCCTTACTCCTCTGTGACAGGAAACTGAATATGCTAACTATGTTAACTGAATATGTGGATTTTGGACAACGCAATATATTGGAGGATGTCGTCTTGGGCTTTGGGAAACACAGGATAACAGTTTTCTTCATTTTCTGATTTCTTTATAGACCAAACAACTTTTCAATTAATCATTAAAATAACTGCAATTAATACGCAGTTAAATAATCGGTGGTTGCAACTGTAAAAATGCCATTAAAATTAACAGGTACCAACCAGGAAGAGACTCGAAAACAACCAGAAATGGATGAATGTGCGCAGATAGATAGATAGATAGATAGATAGATAGATAGATAGATAGATAGATATGTCTAGCGCTAGATTTGTAAAGATGGCGCTTTTATTGTGAAAAAGCTTCGATACCGGAAGTACGTCTCCTTCTGGCGGAAGTAAAGAAGAAAACAGCAATGGCAGCGACCTTGTACAGAGCATGGTGTTCATAACAGTTTTATGAGTAAACCTGTTGAAAATGCTCGTATATGGACCAGACGAAGTGACAGCTCGGTGTTTATAGTGTCTAATTTAACGTTTACATCATGTTTTCCTTAATGAAGGCTGCTGTCGGTGGACTGACCGGTATCTGCAGAGCCTACGGTCACCAGCAAGGTAACGAAATTGAGCTAACGTTATTCCCTGTGAGGTGTGTATATTTATTTATTGCTTTCTTTTACAGGGGCCATAAGTACACTTAAATTAGCATTGCTGTATATGTATTCTTAGTACTTTACTAATCCTCTGGGCAAGTGTTAACTTCATCCCCAAAGAAAATGAAAACTATCATAGAAGTAGAATATCTGCATGCAGAACAATAATGTCAAGCCAGCTGAGATACTACCAGCATCTGATATTAGATGTTCTAAAGGCAGCTTTATTTGTAAAGCACATTTCATACAACAGGACAATTCAAAGTGCTTTACAGAGCAGTAAAATATAAAACATAATAAAGGATATAAATTCACAATGGAAGAGGGTTTCGAAAAATATATTTAAAAAGGTCTAATTAGTTACTCAATGGTTTAAATTTTTTAGAAATCGCCATTAAAAGTAGTAAAAGCGCAGACAAGAGGTGCAAAGATAAAAGATCATTTAAAATTATTTAAAATTGAGTTTAAAAGTAAGTTAGCAGTCATTACATGGTGGAGTAGGCAGTGTAAAAAAGTAATATTTTTAGCTTTGACGAGCATGTTTACTCACAGTAACTTACAATTCCCTCATGCCATGCTTTTTAACTGAGCAATACAATGTTAGCTCCAAGATGACAGTTTTGTGTTCTGCTTTGTGTTCCACAGGTCTTTTACACAGCCATTTGAAAATCCTAGCTGCTGGCCTGAAGACGCATGACATTCCTCCAGACTACAGTGGTAAGCATTCATTTTCTTGTCATTTAGTTGTCAGAATTTTTTGCCATTATAGTTATGAATTAATTAAGTGCATAACACTGTAGAAAGTTGTACAGGCCACTGTAATTAATCCAGTCTCTGTACTGTTTTGTCTTTGTTCAAGCAGACATGTTTGCCTGGTGCTGTATATGAATGTTGTCCATGATTCCTCACTCTTGTTTTTAAGGTGTGGTCCTGCCAGAGAAGCCCAAACTTAAGTTTTTAGACAAGGTGCCTAACGTTGTGAAGGCCAAGAAAGAGATGAAGAGGCTACGGGATATCCAAGGCCCAGAGACAGTAGCAACTTCATTTTCATCAGGACAATACGCTATCGTGGTGAGTTTATTAATGTTCTGTGAACACTGCTGTTCATCTGTGAGCTGCATGAAGTGGTGAAATCTATAAGGATTCTACCACCTGCAGTATTTTATAACTTGCCTTTTAATATTCAACCTTCTGTAACTGTATATTAGCAGACTTGTAATGCCAACTGTCAAATATTTCTCAACGCTTACAGGACATAATTATAAAGTGTTCAGACATGTCTTATTTCCTGTCCAGGATTACACCGCAACTTTTCACATCAGGTTTAAATTCATGCAGAATAGGAGATGACTTACTCTGCATGAGAACTGGGATTTAACGTATTTTATAACTGAAAATTATATTCGGTCTTCAACAACCTAGCTTTCCCTCCCACACACATCCTCTAACTTAATTCTCGTTGCCAAGTAACAACAAAATAGAAAGTGGTTAGGCAGAGCGTGACATTTTAAACTTGCCTCTTTCTGTCTCTCCCTCTGATGTGCAGGCCTTGGGAGGGGGCTACCTTCATTGGGGTCACATGGAGATGATGCGTCTAACCATCAACCGCAAGATGGATTCCCAGACTACATTTGCCCGCTGGCGCATCCGTGCCCCCTACAAGCCCATCACACGTAAAGGCCTGGGTCAGCGCATGGGTGGGGGCAAAGGAGCCATCGACCATTATGTGACACCTGTCCGTTACGGTCGTCTTATTGTGGAAGTGGGAGGAAAAGTGGAGCTGGGCGAGGTTGAGCACATCTTGACTGAAGTGGCGAAGAAGCTACCCTTCCGTGCCAAGGTGAGATGACAGATACTGTGTATAATGTTCTTTACCTATCGGTGTTACATCTTTAGAGGGCTACATACCTCAGTATAACCCAGTCATTCCTTGCATTGTGTTGTTCTATAGGTGGTGACCAGAGAGAGCCTGGCAGCCATGAAAAACAAGCAGCTTGAAAGGGAGCAAAACAACCAGAATCCCTGGACCTTTAAGGAGATAGTGCAAGGAAACATGCTGGGTATCAGGAAGGTGCTCAGCCCCCTCGAGCTTCATCAACACGGACGCTTCAACGGCAAATTTCACAACAAGTGGAGGGTGTGACAGACATTAGGGACAGATCAATGCAGTGTCATTCTGTAACACCATCCAGACCACACCAGTGAAGAAGCAACCAAATTATTCAGTCATATTTGGGAACCTTGTTTCATTTTTGTTTTTTTTACACAAACGTATCAGTGAGTTGGACAGTTTGTTGTTGTTCTGCTCAAAAAGTGAATAAACTAGACTGTGTATTTCAGTTTCATATGTGGGCTCATGTATTTTGACAGTATTGAGTTTGAAGTTTTGAGCAGCTGCAAAAAGATGGAAAAGAGAAGTGAAAACAAATATCTATAGGTTTCACTAAATTAAGAGCAAATCAAAAACTTAAACTTCCCTGCTGACATCCGCAATGCCTCATCCACAGACTATTTCAAAATACTCCTTAAACACCACCTGTTCACTGCAGCTTACCTCTCTTAGCCTCACCCATCCAACATAGTCTCTGTTGTCTTTTCCTGTTGTTTGCCGTGTCTGATATTTCTGTGACTATCAGTGTAAAGTGTAAGTCCTTGGATTTTCTGGAAGGCGCTGTATAAATTGAAGTTATTATTATTATTTAAAATAGATGATTGCAGAGTATTTATGTGTTTTATTGTTAGTTGTATAATATGTAGAATTGAGATC
Organism: Cephalopholis sonnerati; assembly: GCA_019142605.1. Taxonomy (NCBI): domain Eukaryota; kingdom Metazoa; phylum Chordata; class Actinopteri; order Perciformes; family Serranidae; genus Cephalopholis; species Cephalopholis sonnerati. The sequence goes on along the minus strand of JAGQAX010000001.1, from coordinate 32,374,109 downwards.
ACGTCTTATTTACAAGGACAGTTCACCCCAAAATTAAAAATACATAGTTTTCCTTTTACCTGTGGTGCTATTCATTAGTCTAGACTGTTTTAGTGTGAGTTGCAGAGTGTTGGACATGCTGACATTAGAGATGTCTTTCTTCTCTCAAATGTAATGGAACTAGAGGGCACTCAGCTTGTGGTGCTCTAAGTGCCAAAAATACATTTGAAAAACTGAAGAGCAATGTCTCTTTCCAGAAATCATGACTCAGTCACTTAAAATAATCCACAGATCTTGTTGTGAGCAGTTTCATGTAGGAACTATTTTCTTTCTGCCCAACTACACCTGCAAACTGTTTCACTGCAAATAAGGAAGCATGCATCTACTGCCAGCACCTCAGAGCTAGCTAATGTCACAGCTCAGCCGAGCAGGACGCCATGAATGTTTACATTTTGCGCTGTCACAAGTATGAGCCTCTTGTCCATGAGGAGATGCAACATGTGTGCACTTACTGTACTTTATATTCAGAGATGGTATAGATGTACATATTAACCTTAAACAGAATCAGAATAAGACTTCTTGCCAAGGTGTGTCCTGATCCCCCCCCACAATAAAAGAATGGACAGATATAGTTAATGAAATATGCACAATGGATAAAAATACCCCCTCACTTTGCCCACTGATGAACATATTTAGGAAGTTATGGTCAAACTGGATCTCATATGTACGACAGTCACGGCCACATTTTTTTGTACTGACAAATGAATAGACCCCCCCAAAGGATGCCTGGTCTCCTAATGTACTGGACTGTCTCCCAATTTGATAATGTATACCTTTTGTTACACATCCCTTTCTCTAATTTAAAATAGTTTAAAACTGTATAAGAAAGGATAATGAGGAAAGAAGGGTCATGATGTTTAACTGCTGTAAAGCCACAATACTCTTTGTATCTGCAAGTATATATTCTTTTTTTTTGGTAACTGGTTGTCTGCTTGCAATAACCTTTAAAAAAAGTAGGTTTCCAGTTACAAGAAAGTGGCTTTGGATGGTGCTTAGGTAAATCACACGATAAACATATTAAGAGGAAATCAAAATAAGGCAAAGTACTAGAAACATTACTGTCAAAATATGACAGTTTTATAGTTTTAAAAAAGTATATATAACATTAAAAATATGTACAATATAGCTGTTTTAAAATATCGTAAAGCTCTACAGTTGTGTGCAGGATGTGCAAAAATAATAATCAGGGGGTGTGCAAAAGTTTACAGGAGAGCAGATGGCTGTAAAATACCTGTTAAATTAAAAAAGGCATTTACCATTAGCTTTTGACAGCACCTCTACATGCACCTGCTGTCTAAGAAACTGTAGCACAACAAATATTTCCAGAAAGGCTGATGAAAACATAAATCTGCTGGAAAATAAATGTTTTTTAAAGAAGTCACAATCATAGTTCCCAAAATGGTTTCAATCCTCGAACGTGTAGTAGGCTATTTTTGCCCTGGATTGAACCTTACAGGTAACATTTTCGTCTTTCGTTGTGATATTTGTTTTGTTTTTTTTTAAGGAAGACTGCTGTGTCTGCTAATACGGTGATGACTTAATACGTTTAATTTGAGTTTTGTACACGAAGCATCGCTACATTGCGTCCGGCCCTGGTGATGTGAAGTTAGCCTGAGAGGAGTTGCTGCCTGTCAGACGTTACTCCGGGTGAAGTCATTAGTGAAATCGCGCATGCGCGTTGTGCTCTCAACTTCGAAAACAGCAGCGCGAAAGAGTCGCCTCCCTGTTTACAAAAAGTGTCCGACGCGGTGACGACTTTATTTACAAAGATGTGTACGACATTTGCGTCTTAACGCTGTGTAACCTGTTTTAGGTCTTTATTCTTACAACAAAGAATCTTCTGTTTATTGTTGCTTCACGAGCGTTGGCTTATTTAACTGACATTAGCTTAGCCGGAAGTTAAAATATTGAGCTACTGTAACGTTACATTTGCTTATTATTTAGCAGTTATCGTTAGCTGAGCTAGCTAAAGTTAGCAGATATGAAGCCCGTACGAGGCTCAAACCGAGCCGCTTCAAAAACACCTAATGTTAATGTGAAAAACAAGAAAAAAACAGACAAGAAGAAGCAAGAACAGGCGACAGAGCATCAGGTAAGATCAAGTTAACACTCCATGTCTGTGTTGCTCTGTCATCTGTTAGCTTGGGCCCTAACGATGCTTTAATAATGTTTTATAGGAGCCGGGGCCCAGTAAAAATAACCATGGCAAGAGCACCCACACAAAACCAGCAAAGAAGAGGAAAGGTTAGCTCCTTTAGCACATTGTCTTGACTTCTCAGATGTATAAGTGTTAAATCATGCAGGCACAATAACACTGCATACTGTTAGAGGTGGACCTCAAAGCAAACCAGCCCTGTTGTTACTCTCTGTTTTCATGTGTTGCTCCTGTTTGTGTCCTGACAAAGCTGAAGGCTCAGCTTCAGTCCCTAAAAAAGTCAAAGGTCAGGAGAAGTGGGAGCTGATGCCACGATCCTCCATCATTGCTCTGGAGAACATAATGGACCTGTCAATACTGTGAGTTTCATGTGTTAATGTACACTTTTTGATTGACTCTGCCAAAGTGGTATTAGTACAACTAAGTACATGTTTATTACTGAAATTGTAGTTTGCAGTGTATTTATAGGTGTTTCTAATGTTCTGCCCACCCCATTTACAAACAACAGGGTGTAAACTATTAGAAACACATTTAATAATAATGCAGTACAGTGTAACACCAGCATTAACTATGACCCCGGTAATAAATATGCAGTTGAACTGACAACTCTTGCCATTATAAGCTTTGGAAAGGTATCATATGTGGCAGAGATGTTAAACGGGGTTACATTATATTGTTTAGGTGTACCTAGGGCTTAGCAATATACCAACATTATATTGATATCCTGAAATGACACTTGGTATTGTCTTGGATGTTTGGTTTTTATATTGTAAGTTGCATTTTCCTGTTTTTAAAGGCTGCATTACCTAAAAGTGAAGTGTTTTTCTGAACTTACCAAACGGTTCTTGCTGTATTATCATTAGCCTTTACCTACTTAAGCAGGATTTATAATTGTGCAGTGGTGTGTCTGTGACACTCTGCAGTTACACCTCCAGATCACTAGTCGGCAGTGGAGTTTTAGTTTCAGTTACAATGTCAAAGACAAGTACTCAGATCGACTTCACTGTAACTCGCAGCATTCACAGACAAACACTTGTCTTTATCTGGACACATTTTCCCACAAATATAACATGCTAACATTATTAGCACAAGCCTATGGCATTTGACATCGCATAAATTAGCCTAGCGACGAACTGAGATTTCCTCTGCTCATATGAAGCCAGGATAAATCCCAGAGTATAAATCCCTGAAGGATAAATTACACACAAGACTTGAAATACTATTTTGTGGCAGCTTTATTGTTTTCACAATTTATTGTTTCTTATCTCTGGAATAAGAATAAATTAAAGCTTCGTTTCCACTGAGGGAAATGGTTTCAGTTTACAAAAATAGACAGGAGGTCTGCGTCGCCGAGACGTGTAGTTACATTTCTGTGGAGGTGCCGGTCAGGCTACGGCGCAGTCTCCATGTCGACGCAGAGTCTATGCCATAGCTATGGCGTCAATTCAACGCAGAAGTATAAATTCCGCCTTAGTCATTATATCCACATTACTACTATTAATTTATTAAAAAGCTCATTTTGTAAATATTTCCTGAAAGCACCAATGGTCAACTCTACACTGTATTTGCAATATTGATATTTGGTCAGAAATGTTGTGATATTTGTTTTCCTCCATATCACCCAACCCGAGGTGTGCCTAATAAAGCGCCCAGGGAGAGTTTGTTCTGACATGTGTACTGTATGTATTGAAACTATAGCTAGATCAGTAAACCGGCCAGCTCATTGCAGACATATCAGTATTAGTGTATATGTCGATTGATAAGTAAAAAGAGTTTACAGTACAGAAATGTCTAATAGTTTTGAGGTAACTGTGAAAAAATGTCTTTACATAGTTTGTCCATTAAAGAGCACTGACAAGTTAATGTACCATTATAAGATTTTTAAACTTTAAAATGTTGTTGTAGGTATTGGCCTTTAAAATCCAGTAAGGCCTGGACTATAATTGTACCCATTTAAGCCAGCCATCGATTTTCCCTTGACAAAACTAGGAGGCACTTCAATTACTTCTGATGAATAGTGGTCAAAATCAACTTTGTAAGGACACTTGTTCTGTTTCCCCAGAGCAACTCTTGCTTTGAGGCGGAAAGAGAAGAAAGAGAGCCAGGAACATCTGAACATAATGAAAAACAGGTGAGCAAGATTGGTCAGAGATTAAGATGTAACTAAATGGCATGAGCCTGCTGTCTTATGGTTACATATTTACTTACCCCTGCAGTTACATATTTAATGAGTAACAGCAAGTAAAAAGATGACTCGATGTGTAATCATACCATCATGATAGGATTCCAGTGAAAGCTGATGGATGAACATCAACCCCAACAATGAACTTGATCTAATCATATTGATTCGAACATCATTATTTCTGAAAGGAAAATAACATTGACTGTAAAGGATCATGTCTTAGATGCATTTGTTAATTTTTTTGCTGACATATTTCCCAAACTATTTTAGGTTCCTTGCTCAATGTGCAGAGCTCAAAGTTCCAGTGCAGAAACAGAAAGGTTTCGAGCAATCATCTCAGCGCCACCAGGAGGAGGCCAAGAAGTCAGTGGTTGGAAAAACAACTTTGAACGCTCTGGAGGTGAGAAACACTGTGGTCTGTGTGGGCTTGTACAGCTAGACTGATTCTCACGAGTATGATATTGTGACAACACAAGTTATTTAGGGCAGTAGCTCGGGCCATAGGGACTTGGCCTGGGAGCCGGAGAGTTGCTGGTTTATGTCCCAGTATGGACCAAGTATGGGGTGTGGACTGGTAGCTGGTGAGGTCATATCTGGGGAACTGCTAACGCCACCCCCAAACGCTCCATTTAATGCATGAGTACAGGTCTTGCTTGTGTGTGTGTGTGTGTGTGTATGTGTGTGTGTGTGTGTGTGTATTATGAGCCTGTGTGTATGTAATTAGGCTCCGGGCTACTAAGCAGCTAAGGACCCTATTGTAATCGCAAGAATTCTTTCTTTCTTTCTTCTTCTGAGGAAATCATACTTCCCATGGGCAAAAACTCACCAAACTTTACAGAAATGTCTGACCCCATGCCAGATTTCCAGACAATTAGCTCAGTGAGTTAGGAGCTGGATCACAGTGCCAAGGACTCTGGGTTCAAGACCCAACAAGGGGGAAGAGTATGACACATCAAAACTACAAAGAGTCTTTGAGAAACAAATGTATAAAATTTTAGTCATGGTAGATGATGTTTGACGAATACATATCAGAATCAATGCAAGAATGGTATTTTAAACAACAGTTATTTACTTATGAAGCAAATCAATCATTCTTAAAAACAAAACATGGAGGCGGTGTTTAGCTCAGTTGGTAGAGCAGCCGCTCCATAAAAGAAAATACAGCCCTCAATGCAGGCGGCTGCGGATTGAATCCTGCGTTGAAAGGCCCTTTCCTCACTTTCCTCACGCTCACTTTCCATTAAAGGCAAAAAAGCCCCAAAAATAAAAAAAATTTACCAGCATCTCAATGCTGCCTAGATGCAATATGTATATTTTCAGAACAACTGCAGTCACTTTAAGAGTGGTATTTTAAAATCAGATTTTCTCTTGTGAAGCAAAGCACTTATTGTTAAAAACAAATCACCAACATTTATTTATTTATTTATTATTGTGTATTGATTTCCACTGATACAAAAGTGTACTTTGGAAATGTATTCCAATATTCAACCACTTTTACTTTTCAATTGCTGCAATACAATTTCCAGATGATGCAACCTGCAAAATGACTCAGCTGATGCTAAATGCAGCTTGTAATATCAACTTCCTTGATGTCTTCCTATTCTTCTGCTTGTTGCTCAGAATTGCCTAAAAATGCCCGGACCCGACCCATCGCTGCGCAGTAGCTATAATTTGTAAATAACTTTCTCCTTCTGGATTCATAAATAATGTCCTAATCTTGTTATTTGGACAAAATGTTGTAGCATTTTATAGACAAAATGATTCTATTCAATTTTTTTTTCAATTTTATTTATAAAGCCCAGTATCACAAATCACAATTTGCCTCAGAGGGCTTTACAGCATACGACATCCCTCTGTCCTTTGTACCCTCACAGCGGATGAAAGTGAATTGATAATGTGATTAAAAAAGAAAGAAATTAACAGCTGAATCAATGATGAAATTAATTTTTGGCCGCAAACCTAAATGCAATAAACAGCACAATGATCCAGTAAGTGATAACAGCTTAACAACTTTGAAAAGGCATACTGTATGTGTAGTGGGGCAGCTAGGGTGAAATGTTCCTAACTGTGCTTTTGTGATACGCCCAACACGTTTGGTCCAGATGTATGTTCATATGTTTTGAAAAGATACAGATATCAGGTTGCTGCAAATTAACCCTTTAGGGCCATAGCAGTCAGTTTTTAAAAACGGCCTCCAAGCAGTCACTAAATATGCCTGAATGATGTAGTAAACTGATTTTATGATTCTTGCTGATTTCCGAGGTGTGTTAAGTTGATAAGATAAGCTTTCACAAGACCATATACTTGTTTTTTTCCACCTGCATTTCCTTCACTAACCAGCTGGGGTTGGACCAAATGAGGGTGTGTATGAACCTCACTGGAATACTCTTACAAAGGCATCAAAAGCCTGCTATGAGCATGCAGCATGCAAGGGCATCAAGTGTTGTGTTAAGTGCTGCAAGTGCAAAGTGGCAACACTTGCTGGCACGCATCTGTGTCAGTGTGAAAAAGTGTAAACATTGTGCCAACATCTGGCATGGTTTTGTTTATATGACCCTGAAGCACGTACCCAAACTGAAAAGTTCTCATGCAAGCTGTGGTTAGAGGTTACTGACAACCCTGAAAGTTATCATGTCAGGTGGTACTGCTGATTGAAAGACAAATCCAATGATGGACAACTGGACATCTTGTCATTCTATAGGTGTATTGAAGCATCTTTAAAAATGAAAAGTGAAAAAACATGTCTGTGCTCTTCTAACATCTGATCTAATCAGCTTGAGCACACCTTGGCAAAAACAAAACAGTCTTTTGCAACATTCAGGCATACTTAGTGCCTGTTTGGGAGCCATTTTGAAAAAGGCCCTAGGGATCCAAATTTGCAGCATCTTGTTATCTATATCTCTTCATAACATATGAACCTACATGTGTGCCAGATGTGTTGCTTTAATCACAAAATGCACAACTGTTACACATCACTGCCCCACCAGTGCGTCAATGGAATCAAGCAAATGGCATCTGTAATCGCGTTACATGACGTCTTGTTGTGGTATCTGGTTCTACAGAAAGACTTGCAGGCTGTGATCCGTGCTCTGGAGAGGACAGACGAGCAGACCGTCTCTTTACAGCACACTTGCAGCACGCTGAGAGACCAAGTGGAGGAGGAGGAGGAGAAAGCTGAAGAGGTGCAAAACACTCACACATGCCTACATGCAGAGTTAAAAAGAAATGTCTCTGTGTCCCCATCTTTAAATATAGTGTGTTATTGTTATGTCTCATTATTCCTTTATTCTGTTACTGACTTTTGCTTAGTTTAAACTAGGTATAAGTTACTTTGCCTGCTTGAGGCATGCTTGTGAGGGGCTAGTTAATGTTAAGTTTTTATTTGCATGCAGGAAACACAAATGTCTTTGTAAAACTACTGGTCTGGATTTCTCTTTATCCATCCTTCTCTATCCTTCTACTGGTCTATACTTTCCAACAGACCATCTTTTAATCTCTCTATGCTCAAACATGCAGACATCATGGATAAAGTGTTGTTTTTAATATGTTTGATCTGTTTGAAAAAGGGCATTCTTGTTGTTGTAGGGTTTTTAATAGTTTCCAAATATCTATTAACTCTGACAAAAGTCACTTTCAAATGAAACTACATTAAAAAGGCTGTCATATTAACGTAGACAACAGAATTGAGGTGACCCAGAAAAAAAGTGGTAGAGTGCATTTTTCCACACAAATATCAGCTTGCTTGTCTAGACTAAGTTAGTGCATTTCTTGTTGATTCAGTTGAACAGCATGTTGACATTTGTCTGTTTTGTGCATCTGACGAAAGGGGTTTATTCTTGAGAAAAGGTCTGAGCAGTAACTACAGGAAATGTCTTCTAAAAACAAGACATTTCCTGTAGTATGTATGAAATACTTGAACCATATCAAAGCAGATTTCAAGCAGTCTCTTGTTTTACATTTATTTTATGTGTTCGATAAAGAGATGAAGATATAAAACTGTACTCATGCAGTTTTGTTCTTCCTGTGTGTGTGTGTGTGTGTGTGTGTGTGTGTGTGTGTGTGTGTGTGTGTGTGTGTGTGTGTGTGTGTGTGTGTGTGTTCACACGCAGATCTTACAGATAGCCCAACAAGCAGATCTCAACCTTCCTCCTCTGCCTCCACAAAAAGATGAAACAACATTAGAGGTGAGCATGGGTGGTGCACGAAATACACTTTCACAAAGTGTAGTATCAGTTTGACTTGTCTGTGTTTCACAATCAGACAAGCATTCATATTTTTTTGTGAATAAGTTGTGGTCAAATTGTCTGAGTGGGCACTTCCTCTACAGTGAAACAGGAAAGTCTCAGCATGTTCCCTCTGTTGTGCAACTTCTTTGTAATATTGTGAAAAATATATGAAATCTGTCTTACGAAAGGCACAGAGGAGATGTGACATCTGGGGTTCTGTGTTGTCTTTGTTCTTTGTTGACTTTGTTGTTGTTCTTGTTACAGAGAACATTTTCCACAACACTGTCATAATTCTCTATATTTACCAGAAACACAAAATCACGCAGCAGTGCCTAATACTTTTGTTTTCCTCAGGCTCGATTGAGAAAAATTATACCAGACAGTGACTCTGAGACCACTGCCCGAAAACTGGGAGAAATCCTGCAGAGATCAGAGGTCAACCACGACGCACAGGCGCTGCTTCTGCAGGCACAAAATCATGCCGATCAGCTCTTCAACCCCGGCTACACCGCGATCAGTGATGCAACATCTCTGCTTTCACAAGTCTGAGATCTTTTTTTTCTTTTAAAGGACATTTAAGAAGATTGAAAGTGTGCATACATTGTTAGGAACTTTGATGTACGGGGAAATATTACTAGGTCATAATATTACTCAGTTCCACTACACCTGTAGTAATTCAACCCAAAACAAAAAAATACAGCCGCTATGTGTAGAATAAATACATTTCAAACTTTGGCAGCACCTGTAGAAGCACTAAAAAAGGAAAGACACTGGGGCAGACAGTAATTTAAGCAGCAGTTATTAAAGTAAAGTTTAAACCGTGAAGTTTCTTTTAAGGTTAGGAAAAGCCCCTTTGATAAAATAAAAGGACATCATGCACATAGATAGACAGAAATATTTTTCTTGGCATTTCATCTTTATTCCAAAGCTAATAATATAGATACAGACGGGAAATGAAGGTAGAGATCGAGCAGAATTGACTCATTTATGGACGTTGTGGTCAACTCTTATCTTCTGCCCTCAGTTTTTTTACAGTATTCAGTTTCATATGAAAATTATAATTAGATTTACTGGTGCACTTGCATTTGTGTGTTTGTGGGTTTTTGTTTTTTTGATGAAAAGTTCAGATATCCAACTTCTCTGTCATCGTTTGAGCCGAAAAACAGAAACGGTAAGTTAATGCTTCATTTGTAATACTGTACTTACAAATAAAAACCAAGTGGTTGTTCATAATTGAAATCATTCCCTTGAAGACAGGAGTGCATGCACGTATAGGCTGATTGACTTATCAGATATAAATAAAGAGCGGGTCCATCTGCGTTCTTTTCTCCATCCATTTTTATTCGCTTATCCGAGCAAAGCACCCCAGACAACCCTCTCTCCAGCAACGCTTTCCAGCTCCTCCTGGGGGACCCCAAGGTGTTCCTAACTAACCAACTGAAGCAGTGGTAGACCAGCTGGGGGAACCCCAAGGCGTTCCCAGGCCAGATGAGATAGTTAATCCCTCCAGCATGTTCTGGATCTGCCCTGGAGCCTCCTACCAGTGGTATGTGCCTGGAACACCTCCAGTGGGAGGCGCCAAGGAGATCAGATGCCAGAAACCACCTCAACTGACGCCTTTCGACACAATGGAGCAGCGGCTTTACTCCGAGCTGCCTCTGGTGGTCCTTACCCTATCTCTAAGGCTGAGCCCAGCCACCCCATGGAGGAAACTCATTTTGTTCTTTCAGAGATGAAGGTAATAACTGAAAGGGTTAGTTTGAATTTTTTTAAGTGGGCTTGTATGAGGTACTTATCTGTAGTCAGTGTTACATTTCCACTGCGTTACCTTGCCGTCAAACAGCCCTCTCTGACAGGGAAATAAAGTTATTGCATCGCTCTCTTAAAAGCCAGCAGACTCTACCGCTGGTCTACCGCTGCCTCAATCACTTAGTTTGTTATCATGTGACTACTGGAGCTGGAATAATGTGGTGTCCACAGCAGTATACTGCTTAGCCTCTGCGCCTTTGAGGTTTATAGGAATATAGTTTATTTGCATGTTCAGTAAGACACATTTCTCAAAGAAGGCTTTACAAGAGTTACAAGAGAGACGTAGTAACATCATCGTGTAGAAACCTACATCAGGTTACGTGAGAATGTCTTTAGAAGGGCTTGGGAACATAGTATTTTGATGCTAAAGCATACATACTTAGACCACATTTCCAGTGTTTGGATTTGAATACATGAAATATACAAAAACCTAAAAAAGAAGTAGACCTGCCCTTTAATCAGATGCTATTTAAAGCTTTTGTTTATTCATGTTTTAATGCAGAAAGAAATACATGTAAAGTGCTACCATTATGTACGGTTTTATCCCGTTTGTCAATAACAGAAAACGTTTGCTTATATAAACAACAAATAATAAAGCTATCTGTGTATAAATGAAGCCAAGTCAGACATGGGTGTTTTACATTCACATACTCATCATGTTGTGCTTCATTCCTCTAAGACATAAAAGATGTACATACATTCATTGGTTTATTTGGTACAGCTAGTACCAGATGTATAGGCGAGGACCTGTTCTAGTGCGGACATCTTCAGATTGATAGTTCTGAGTCACTGTTGATACTGATAAGATAAATTCAGTATCATATTCCTTGGACCACACTAAGACAGTACATGCTTAAGGGTGTGTTATCTTGGAGGAATCCACATGACAAAGGTTGCCCTGGGGCCAGGAAATTGGCAATGAAATAATGCTGTGTTCACTTTGGCTTGTTGTTTACCATCAAGGTGTTCCCTGCCCACGGACTAACAGACAAGATGATTCATGAATTCATTTTTATGCCAAATTATGACCCTGCCTTCAGCGTGCTGCAACAGAAGCAGCATTTCTGGAGCCTGCAGTCATGTACTTTTACTGACGTCCATATATCTTCTTGTTCTTAGCCGACAGTAGGGAAACCTTGCGTGGTTCAGTGCTCGATGAGAGATGTGTTCTTTTTGCACTTCACTGTTGTGTGGCAATTTCACTTGTCTTTCTCTGAAATGCTAAAATCACAGTTTCTGACACCACTGATCCAATCAGTCTTTTTCATACCTAAGATCCCTTGTCGGAGGAATTCTCCTGTCAGAAAGAGTTTGTTTCAAGGAGAAATGAAAGAAGTGGTTGTAGTCGAACTGTGATCCGACATAGATCTGCCAACATTTTATCTCTAAATACAGGAAATACCCTCATAATGATACTACTTGTTTCTCCATTTGCTGTGGCTTTCAGACCCTTTCCTAAAACACCTAAAGCATGCATAAACCTTTTGGTTTTATTTACACAGCTCACATTTTGGGAATGGCTATGAGCACATTGCACAAAAATTGAGAAACTAACCAGCTAAAAGTGATATTTAAGACACTCCTCTTCTCTGTTCAAAACTCAAAGGCATAATGATGTCAACATAAAACTAATCAAAATGTAAAAACATTAAAGCATTGTTGACCTCTCTGCTACATCTGTGAGTTTTTAAGGGAGTTCTTGAGGGACTTCCTTCGTATGGACTCCATGGAGTCTTCATTGAAAAGTCTTTCAATAGTGGAGACAAGTGAAGCTTTGATCGCATGGCCTAAGCCTCGGGCAGCGAACACGTACAGCACGGGGTTCAGAGCACACTTGAGGTACACCAGGAACAGAGATATGTATGTGCCTTTCCTTGCTCTTTGATACAATATGATCCGGTCAGCTCGTCCCTCAGCCAAGGCCCGCAGAAACCGACAAACAAAATATGGCACCCAGCAGGTGAGGAAGAGGAGCATGGTGAAAAACAGCACGTGGTACATCCGGATCATCCTGCGGGCAGTTGAAGGGGTGGAGGTGGTGGGTGTTAAGGGCACTGCTTGGTGAATGGTGAGCAGTACAGCCATGTTACTGCCCAAGAACACCAGCAGAGGCAAGATAAAACCTGCCGTTGTTTCTGTGACAAACAGCGCCATGTTAAACACCCCACTCTCCACGCAATGGTATGTCCCGTTTAAGTCCATCACAACGGCACTGTGGAGGTAGGGGGCAGACAAGATGAAGGCCATCAGCCATAAGATGCCACAGGCCAAAGGAACGGCCCAGGAGGGGCGTCGCAGTCGAGCCCACACGGGCCTCAGCAGACACAAGCATCGCTCCAGGGCCACAGCACAGAGGAGGAAAGCGGAGGCGTATAACCCCAGGCCTCGCAGGAACATGATCAGGCGGCAGAAGTGAAGGCCAAATGGCCAGCTGTAGTTGCAAGCAATGAAGCCCAACATGAGCGGAGTACGCAGGATCAGCAACAGGTCAGCCACGGCCAGGTGCAGGACATAAATACGGAAACTGCTGGCAGCACGCGTCTCCTCTCTACTGCCCCGGCGCACCAGGTGACGATTTCTCCGCATTCCCAGTGCCCAGACCACCAGCCCGTTGAGAGACACGCCCACCTTAAGAAACCAAGAAAACCAATTACATTCATGATGACAGACTTTGAATAACAGTTTGACATTTAGAGAAAAGCACTGATTTGCTTTACTGCAGAAAGTTGAATGGGAAAATCAACACCGCTCTCATGTCCAATATGATTACGACGCTACAGCCAGCGGCCAATTAGCTTAGCTAAGCATGAAGGAAAAAATCAAGAAAATGGTTAGCTCTGTCCAGAGGTAAAAACGCCCACCTTCCAGGACTATTTATTGGAAAGACTTGCGAAAATCACTGCTCTCGGCCCAGAAATAGTCGTAATCCCCCGTAAAAACAATAACCTTGTTTCACACGTTTTTGTAAAAGAAAAAAAGGTATGACGTCTAAAAAAAAAGGTATGACGTCTTAACTAGTGAACTTTGGGGCCTGGGTCTTCAACAGGGGGACTGCAATCTCTCAGGGACCCTCAGAATTTGTTTGTTTTTTTCTTCCAGAATTAAGAATATATCTAAAACACACATTAACAAGAATCCAACATATTAGCAAAGAAAATTCAGTCTTTTCATAAAAAAACAACATTTATTTACAGTACACAACATTGATGATAGGCTAACTGCTATTGCCAACTTCTTATGCAATCATGTTGGCTAGCTAACGCTTAATCACTGTGCAACAACTGTCCATAAACTGAGGTGAACTAGTTAGCTAACAGTTACATACTACTGAAACATATTGGCCAGTTAGCTGTATTATTATTTTAAGCATACAGACTTTCTTGTGAGCCACAGTGGATCGTTATGTAATTTTTCAAGACTCTGACATACCGTCCACTAAGCTTAAGCTGTTTCCACCAAACACTTTCAGTACGGTACCTTTGGAACCGAAAGTAACCCTTCAGACATGGTACCTACACCCTAGTGTTTCCACTGCAAACGGTACTCTTAACGTGGGCGGGGTTGTTATCACTCACTGTTCCGTCAAGCACTCACTGTATTTCCTCATTACCGGTGACACAGAGGGAAGTCTGCGCCTCGTTTATCGTCCACAGAACGAGGCTGCACGCTGACATTTTCAGAACAAAATAAAACATATAGTGGGTTTGTGCACTTAGTCCTTCTCGGGCAAGCTCGGGGGTTTCGTGTTGCCTTAGCCTGACGCTACGCAAGGCTTTTCTGAGGAGGATTAGAGTATATGCAGTTCACATAACCTTGCCGAAATTAATACATATATAAACACTTGAAGATCCACTCATTACTAAAGTGTATGACATAGAAAAACTAAAGTAACAGTTAAAGTTGTCATATGGAATATTTAAGGTGTATTGAATGAGTCACGTCGTCAGCTTGTGCATTGAGTAACATTACGAGTTAAGTAATGTCTAGTAAATGGAAGTTATTTATTTTATAGTTACAGTCTACGAATAAAACCCTCCACAATATGAACAGTGGCTTCTGTCTCGAAACCAGCCACAACTCAGCCCTGAGCAGAGTGACCGTCCTCTATTGACCAATCAACAGACTGCAGTGTTCACAGCTCCACCTTTTAGTACCAGATCTGTGTGCTAGGTACCCCAACAGAGGGGGGACGGTACCATCCACAACTTTTCACAGTGGAATCGGAAAAAAAAGCTGAACTGAACCGTATCATACCTCTCAGTGGAAAAGGGGCCATAGCTGCCTGGCTGCTGGCTCCAGTTTCATATTTAGTGATATGAGAGTGATATCGATATCCGATATGCCTATATGTAACAACTCAGTTGACCGATATGGATATATCCACTTGTTCCCCCTCCTAATTTTAGTGATCATCACGTCTCTTCTGTAGTGGAATTAACTTAATAGTATGCATGGATACTCTTTTTAGTGTATGTAATATTCATTCATTCATTTTAAAGGCGATATTGGTCGATACTAATGGCGTGCCGATATTATCATGCATCCCTACTCATGATCCCAACAATTATGCCTTTACACAACTCCTTAGTCAATGCTTCTGCCTCGTGTGCAGTAGGGCACAATATTTATGGCACATTCTGGAGCCAAAGAGGATGCTCACCAGGAAGATGAGCACAGTAGCAACAATTTGGACTCCCCGCACTGCCTCGTCCTGCCAAGAGCTGCTGGAGCCGCTGGAGCTGCTGCTGGTGTTGGCTGGAATTCGGTCCACTGCAGGGGCAAAAAACCGGGTCCCATTCACGGCAGCCATTGTGATGATGACCTGAAATAGTACAGTAGACATTGATCTGATGTCACCAGGTTCGTAGATGCTTTTGGCTATAAAAATAAAATGTCACAAAAATAAATGCAGTCCATTTAAACCGCTGACAAGGATGAAAACATGCATGATTGCACATGAATTTCACGTCAGTTGCCTAAAATGCAGACAGGGCTGATGTCCACATCAGACACCAACATGACACCACAGACTTCCTTCCTTGCTTTTGTTTCATTTCTGAGAACCTGGTCTGTGGTGTTGCAGCCAACATTAAAAGATGAAATATCAACTGCGTACTTTAGTTTCTACGTTTATGCACGAGTGCCCTGTGAAGTCTGTGTCATATCTCTTCAGCTCTGCCAAACACTTGTTTACATCATTAAAAAAGGACACTACACCAACTTACATTTATTAGCTGCAGACTTACCTCAAACAAAACCACCACATTTACCCCCAACCCTTCTTTAAACTCAGAAAATCGAGTGGTTAACACACAAGAACCAGCTGTTTGTCCGCAAATAGGAGCTGAGTCCCCACGATGTGACAACAATTTTGTCTCCACAACTCGAATACTACAGGCACACACTTACACCCACACTTAAAGGACTCGTGTCAGGTGTTGTAATAATGATTACAGTAGAAAGGAATCTGTTATTTTTTCCTGCAGCCACCGCGGCCCCGGGGCCCTACCTCAATGTACATCTAGACCAGGCCTGTTTGTGTGCAGCTGGAATGAGAAAAGCATGCACGCAAACACTCGGCTGAATTAATGAACACACATCCTCCGGTCTACACACAGTAGCAGTGCCGCTCACCTGTGCCAAAGTTACTGATAGCACGAGGTTACCTGATCTAAAACTCATAAAGGTCAGCTATCTAGAATCTACAGAAACCAAAGAGTTTAGGATTTAGGATCTATCTGTGTTTTTAAAGTCAGCATTAAAAAGTTGCTATACATCATTTGGATGTTAATTTAAAGTGTTTGTTTCTTACCTGCTTTATTTGCCTTGTGTGTGGGAGAACTGGAGCGGGAGATAAAGAACGAAGGAGTGCCCGCCTGCTGTTATAAGAACAATCTTTCTCTCTCTCTGTCTCTCTCTCACTCTCTCTCTCTCTTTCCTGTGTGATTGCAACACACACACACACTCCTTCCTATGAACATATCTATGAAATCTGTGAACATTCAAAACATTCGTTTCGATCATCTTATAACCTTTCAAATGTCATTTCCTCTGTTTCCTCTGTTCATCTTAGAGGCACACAGTTGAACAAAGTTACAGGTTAAACTTTCAGCTGGAAAATAAAAAGGTAGAGAACATTTAAAATATTATTTTCTTTTTCGGTATCTATGATTTTAGGCAATTATCTCATAGGTGAGGAGACTAATAAGTGTGCCTTAAATAGTATTCATGCAGGTTAGGATGACAGGGACAGAGCACATTAATAAACATGTCTGTAAAGGTTTCATTTGCCTAGTTTGCCAAATGTTGACTGTAGTCTGCTGGCAGGTGTGATGACAACCACAAAAAATACAACACATTTCACATCCTTTCAGAAAGGAACTTTATTTAAATTTTCAAACTATTTTTTAGCCACTTTTTTTTTTTTTACTTAAAGGTCCGTTGTGTAGGATTTAGGGGCATCTATAGACCCTTTTACTGTGGGCGGGGCTTAGCTGGAGGCAAAACAGCTCTCCACAGACATTAGCTAGCAAGTTCTGTTGGCTTGTTAAAGACAATGAGGAAGATGACACAAGTGGTGCATTCAAAAATACTCATTTCGAGTGTTAGTAAATTTGTAATGCTGTTGAAATGTACTGTTCGGTTATCCAGAGCACCGCACTCTCGGGGTGGCAGAGCGCTGTCTCGGTACTCTGTCTGGGGAGACAAAGCAGAAGGGGCGCCGAGTGGGGTGAATATGTCATTAACTGTTTGTTTATTTATATAGATATAAAGCTCAGTTTCTTCGCTTAACAGGGCTCTCATTTTAGTGTAGAGCGTCAGACTGAATTTACGAACGCAGCATGTCAGGTCACTCACTCTCACGTGAGTGTTACTCGAATAAGTAAACACTGACCAGCAGGACCAGACTGGCCGACCCGTATGCTTAATGGTTAGCGTTAAGGAGAAATCCGATATTCCTCTTAATACCTCCCCAGTTTCTGATGAGGTGGACATGACCCTTAATACACATAACATTATTGATCCCTACAGCAGTAAATACTTTTCCCCTTACCTGATATGAAGTGTGCACATGTGAGCATTTTTCATGATGGCCTCCATCGAGTCCTTTTGTCTTATTGCATTTAAAGATAGTTGTCTTTGATGTGTATTGACATTTAAGTTTTGAGGCATGACTCCTATTCTGACACCCACCAACACAACAAGATGACATTTTAAGACTCCCACAGCCCTGTGCTGGCAAGTCATGTTTTGCCTACAACTAACGTCATTGTGACGTTGGCCCTAAAAGTGTCTATTGGCAGAAATGGTATATAATATTCACAACTATGTTTTCATTAGTTTATAATCACCTGAAAATAAGAGTCATGTTTTCGTTACCTTAGAAAGAGCTGTTTATATCCACAAACGGAGCGGGTCCTCTTCCATGAAGTCTGCCGTGTTGTGTTTCGAGTGCCATTCGAGTTTTTGCACCAGCCATTGTAGTTCTCCTGCACGCTTGTGACATGGTAGAAGTCCAGCTCTGCAATCTCAGCACTAGATGCCACCAAATCCTAAAAATACTGGACCTTTAATTAGATGGTAGATGGTGAGAGATGTGACAGGAAATGAGCAGAAAGAGCGGCGACATGTTCAGTCTCAAAAGTGTTTTCACTGTTTCTTGTTTGCTTGGTGTGTCAGAGGTGTTACCCCATCAGCAGGGACATGTATGCAAATTAATGTCCAGTAGATCTTTAGTTATTGTAAGCATTTTTTGTTCTTAGATCACCAGGACGCACAATCTGCTTTAATTTTTGAGATATTCAATATACACTTCTTGTCTGTCTATGTTTCGCTCCGTGGAGGCTTAGAGTGACGGATGCCATTGTCAAAGTGAGAAACTGTGGTTTTTAACACCAGGAAAAAAAAAAAAAAAACCACTGTGGGTTGCTAATGACACTGCAGTCACTGACTGAGCTTTACCCTGACATAGACTGGATCTGATTAAGTACAGATTTTGAGGCTCTTTTAAAGGCACTAAAGCATTGTTTTCAGCTAAAATGAATACTCAAAATTATGCCTAATGTAGCTGTAATTTCTGAACAGAAGGCTGGCAATATTGTTTATTTTTATTTATTTTATTTTATTTATTTTTTTATAATTTTATATACTTTATTAATCCCGCAAGGGGAAAGTCAAAGTTTATTTTAATTATTGTCAACAGATCCCAAAGAACAGACCCAAACTAACAGTGAAATAATTGTCCATCTCCCAACAAATATTTATGTACATTTATAAAGAGGATGATTTTCTAACAAAGTTGGGCACTGTAGTTGTGAACAACTGATACTCAAAAAGAAGTAAATATTGCCCTTGTTGGAGACCTTTTTCAAACACGGTTTTAATGCCTCAGTACAGTGGTGTCAAACTAGTTTTAGTTCAGGGGCCACATACAGTCCAATTTGATCTCAAGTGGGCCGGACCAGTGAAACCATTACATAATAACCTGAAGGTAATTCTGAAAACATTCATCCGTTTACAAAACAAATGACGCACAGCCTGCAATATACTTAGAAAAAATATGTGCAAATTCAACAGAATGTTTCAGTTTTTCCACTTTCAGTCAGTCAACTACTCTCTTTCATTACATGTGACTTTTGTTTCATAATTTTCCACTAAAATCGAAGCTGTTGAAGCAGCAGGTTAAGTCATCCCCCGCCTTACAATCTGAAGTTTTGTCAGTGCTCAGCAGCAGGGTTCCACCCATTGTGTTTCAAGATAAAAATCTGATACAGATTCTTTTGTGCTGAAGCTGCTGGTTGATAATATTGCACAATGTTCAGTATCTTTGAATGTGACCACAGTAAGAGCTGTATTCTGGTCAGAGTGGTAAAGCCTACGTGAAGTATCTACTCACTGTAAAAAAACCTCTCAGCGTTCACATGTGCATCAATATCAGGTGTGCAAAGTCATCTAGAGGCCAGATTGGACCCTTTGACGGCCAGTTCTGTTCATGTGTTTGACACCCCTGCCATAGTCAGTTTGTACGGCAGCAGGGCTGTGAGTGTGGGCATCTAAATAAACTACAGTTCCCATGAGTTTACATGAGAGCAAAGGTAACAAAGGAACATGTGTTTTCAGTAGTTTT
This sequence comes from Cephalopholis sonnerati, assembly GCA_019142605.1. Taxonomy (NCBI): domain Eukaryota; kingdom Metazoa; phylum Chordata; class Actinopteri; order Perciformes; family Serranidae; genus Cephalopholis; species Cephalopholis sonnerati. The sequence goes on along the minus strand of JAGQAX010000001.1, from coordinate 32,354,571 downwards.
TGGACAGACAAAACTTGTTGGTTTTGGTCTTGACAACAAGAATCTGTATCACCACACTTATCCTGTAACGCTAAGCAGGATTGTTCGTCTGTTTGTGGGCTTAAACACACTCGCCAACACAGCCCTGACCTCACCTGAACGCTGTTGGGGTACACGCCCATAAACACCTGAACACAGAAAAGAAAATAAATAAATACAGGCAGAGTCAGATACACACACTGCCAACACACTTCTAGTGGGTCATAAGTGATGATTTAGAGGGATTACTTCTATACGCTTTATTCCAGGACTGGTTGGCCTTCTTTGGCCTTTCACAGGCTCAGTCACTGGTATTTGCTCATCTCTAAAGCTATACTGGGTAAACTCCCTTCGTGCATTTGTACTTTGATTAAACAGAGATCTGACTGTGGCTACAGTCCCTCACTTGGAATAACCTTTACAGATATTTGAAACTATGTGAATCAGTCTCCCCGTCTGATTTTAAAGCTCTCATAAGCACAAGGATGAATGAGTCAGTTGGGTCTAGTCACTGTGTGTAGGTGTTGTAATATCTCTACAGTTACTGTATTTATTTTGTGTTTTCATTGTGTGGTTTCTGTTCTCTGAGTTGACCCCATCTAGTGGCTGTGGATGGATGGAGACAAAGCAGGGGGAGGCTGCCTAGAGGGTGTGACTGGAGCAGGAGGACAGGTTTTGACCTCACATCCTCAAGGCCCTGTTTTTACAGAATCCTTATTTAGACTTAAATTTACATCTTCTGAGCATTATATTATTTTTTTGTTTATTATAAATACTGATTCATTTTTGGGAAAAGTTTCTGTGGACACTGGATTTTTGGGTGTGTCGAGTCAGACGCCACAGTGGTTATGTAGGATCAAGAATGACCACTACAGACAGCTGATCTCAACAGGACTTACCTGGTTAAATATGGGCTATGCCCTCAACATATTTGTTGTTTGATAAAAAGTGAGCCTTTATATCAGTGTTTGCTTTGATGTCAACTCACTGTTGTGATCTGAGGCCACAAAATTTATGAGCTCTCTATTTATTAGGGGGCTGTGGCTCAGGACATTCGATCCCTGGCTCCTCCAAAGCATCCTTGGGCAAGCAAAGAAAGCAAAATGCTCCCTCCATGTGTGAGTGGGTTGAATGGTTAAAATCTAAATAACAGGTAGCACCCCTTGCTTCAATCCCGGATGTATGAATGTGTGTCTGAGTGGTGAAACAATCAGAGAGGCACTGAGTCCATTATGAAGCTGCAATAGTCAACCTCTACCAGTAGATGGCAGTGCTGCTCATTTGGTAAACAATGAAGCACTAATGAGTCATTTCTGTCTGAAATGTGGCTTTTGGAGGATTTAGAGCAATGACACTCAACCTGTGGCTTGTGGGCCAAATCTGTCTCACAGTAGGGTGCCGGGTGGCCCTCAGACCGTTTTCTAATTCACAGTGACAATAGGTTAATTTACACTGCATTTTTTTGTACTTTGACTGTTAATAAGGTACCAGAGTGAATTTAAAACAACATTAAATTGAGCTTTTTATCCAAAGAAAAGTGTCAGAGGAGGATTCCCCCGGACCCCCCAGTAGAGGTCCTGGCTATGCACCCCTGCGTACACCTGACCTGTGTGGGACTGCTGCAACTGGATTTCCCCCTTGGCAAAGATGAACAGGCAATCATTTATTATATATACTTGTAAATAGTATTTATCATGGTGTAAATTTAAAAAGACTGTATATATTGTGTATTGTGTGCTATTTCTATATTTTATACTTACACATGTTCCTCTTTTTAAATTTTTCATACTTTTTATATATTTTATTGTCTCTTTACAGATGTTCTCTGTTTTTTTTTTTGCTATCCACTTTGCTGCTGTAACACTAGAAAGAAATATCTTATCTTATCTTATCTTATCTTATCTTATCTTATCTTATCTTATCTTATCTTATCTTGAGTTTTTCTTGTGTCTCCTGTCATTTTGCAAAAAGTGGCACCTGGGCAAATCAAGTTGAGTACTCCTGATCTAGAGTTTTTTGTGAAAGACTCTAAATACATCAGCAGCTTTACAGGACTCACATCTAGAGTGAAGACACCGATGACAGTTGGTTCGGTCATTTTAAGGAATGTTATTGTTACAACTGACACATTTATGACATTTAATGAATTACATATATCTTTTTTAAATGTCTGTCTACTGTGTCCTGAAAAAGGAACTTTAAAGCCACTTTTCTGAGGGAGATTTTGTAAGTCACTATAAAGCTAATTCAATATATATATAAAATACAAACAGAATCTAGATGATTAAAAATGTATTTAATCTTTATTAAATTAAAACATTACAGCGTGTTTTTGTTACAGTAATCAGCTTGTCTTTGCTCATTAAACATGACTGCAATTTCAGTGTTTATTTCTATCTGTTCTGCATTCAGTACCACCGTCGATCCATGGACACAACTTTTAATCAGTTTATTACAAAACACTGGACCAGGATTGGACGTATGAGACTGTTTCATACAGAGCATAATTTCACAGACGCAGACATCGACTAAAAACAATTGTTTAGAACTTAGAGGATTGGTTTAATGTGGAGATATGACATGTTACAGCTGCTTGTCACCAAAAGTGTGGGTGAAGTCAGATGATCTGAATTAAAGGTTTATAGGCTACATGTGTTCATGTAGCTCAGTGGTTGTTGAACATACTTCATGATGCTTTTCCTTTTCTGTATATACAGACAAAAACCAACAACACAAAAACAATTAAAAAAGTGTTTTGATTACAGATTGTTTCTACCATTTTTTTCCACCGTTAAAGGGTTTTTTTGGGGAGTTTTTCCTTATCCGCTGTGAGGGTCCAAAGGACAGAGGGATGTCGTATGCTGTAAAGCCCTTTGAGGCAAATTGTGATTTGTGATATTGGGCTTTATAAATAAAATTGATTGATTGATAAATGACACTCAACATTTCTGATCGATTAAGCGTTCATTTATTATAATTACATAGGTTGTGAAATGCATGTTTTTTTAAATGCTTTTTCATTTGTGTACAGTGTGGACGGTACTTCATTCTGTCCTCTCAGTCTTTCTTAGCATCTGGTTTGATTAATAAACATATTGTAATGGCTGACGACCACTGAAAGACAAACATAAGATCAACAGGCTGCACTTGTTTTGAACTAGTCTGATATATTTCATGTATATATGTATGTATGTGTGTGTGTGTGTGTGTGTGTGTGTGTGTGTGTGTGTGTATGAATGTGTGTGTGTGTGTGTGTGTGTGTGTGTATAGTGTGTACATAGTATGTATGTATGTAAGTGTGTTTGTTTGTGTGTGTGTGTGTGTGTGTGTGTGTGTGTGTGTGTGTGTGTGTGTACATAGTATGTATGTATGTATGTATGTGTGTGTGTGTGTGTTTGTGTGTGTATATAGTGTGTACATAGTATGTATGTAAGTATGTATATGTGTATATATGTATGCACGTAAATACGTATGTATGTATATATGTATGTGAGTATGTTTGTATATAGTGTGTATATAGTATGTAAGTAAGTATGTGTTTTTATAATTATATATATAAATATATTAAAAAATATATATATATATATATTTTTTTTTTAAATATATATATATATATATATACTGTATGTGTGTGTGTGTGTATATATATATGTATAGACAGATAGATAGATAGATAGATAGATACAGATATAGATATATAAATATATATATAGATATATGTATTTTTTTTTCCTCCTCAGTTTCTGAAGACAGTGGAGGCATATTATAATAGAGACCTGTTATGTGTAACATTTATAATACATTGAGTGGCATTTAAAAAGCAAACACTTCATACATGAAGTTTTGATACAAGTGACATTTGTTATGCAAATATTTAAGATCAGATTATAAACAGTGGATCTTATATTGATTTTCTTGGAATTAGTCAGTTCCAATAACCCCAAATTTGAGAGGCGTACGTATATTTAAATTAGTTTGTGGAATTTAATCGTAACCAGCCTTGGTCTTTCCACCTCTGAAGCTTCACCCACACTTCCTTTAAACCTGCTATTTTTAGCCGCAGGGGTTTTGGTCGGGGAAATCAAGCGCTCATATGTCATTGTGAGAGAACAGGAATAAAAAGATAGCTCTGTGCTCTGTGTTTCTTGTGGGGTTTTTAAGTTGTTTGATTTTGTTTTGGGGTAAAAACAATAGCTGCCTTTCAGTCTGAAACAAATGTTGGTAATGATGTGAAAATAAACTATATGTCTGTGTGAGAAATTTCCCCCTGTGGTGGCACACATGTCACACTTTGAAGACACACAGACCAAGACAAGATGACGGCATAGAGAGCTGGAAATATTATCAGATCATATCAGCTGAGTGTCTGTCGGGCCTCTCATGCGTAGACCATATATGACAGGAAAACAGAGTGAAATCAGGCCCTCAGGTTGCCCACGTGGAAATGCTGAAACACAGCTCCGTGCTTCAGAAACAGAGAGAAAAAGAAAGTATCTCCCCTCCCGTGTTTGACGAGACATAAATACAACACAAAAAATCCATTTGCACTAATTAACAAACTTTCACACTGGCTTTCATTTCTGGTTTCTACAGCGGTGGCTCAAAAAAGAAACGAAAGGAGACGTAGTTATGAGTGAAGGTGATAAAGGTCTTCTTGTCAACATTTTATGTTTAGTCCCTTCACTTTGACTTCAGAGGAAGATTAGGATCTGCTTTCCCCTTAACATCTACATATGATGTCAGTTCCTCTTTGAGTCGACGCCGTCCCTCAACACATATTGCAACGATATAATGTTTTCTGATGACCCAGACAACACACAACCTCTTATTAAAGTGAAAATGGAAACTTATAAAGTGACTTCCTCCCTGAGTTTGTAATCTTTGAGAGATGTAGGAGACAGAGAGCCAGACAGAAAAAGTGAGGAGTGCGTTTGAAGCCTCCTCAGCTGGCATATTACACATTGTGAATTTCCAGTACATGAAGGGGAGGGTCCCTGCCGCATCTCTGCTTCTTCCCCCGCCTCCTCATGTACTTTCAACCTTTTCCCTTTAACTATGACACTGCCGATGTGTCTGTTCTAACGTGTTTCCTCTTTAACACGCACACAGGGATGCGATGTACACGACACGAGTCCAGTGAATGAGAGTAAGAGAAGAGGTTTGCATGAAGCCAAAGTGTGCAGCCAGAGAGTCAGAAAAAGAAAGGAGATGAGAGGGGGGGAGGGGAGGGGAGGGGAGGGATAGAGAGTGAGAATGGATGGGGAGGCACCTTGTCTTCTCAGAAACGGAGCAGTATGACTTGGTTACTGGGTTACCACAAGCAAACACTGCGGGCAGCGAGATTCTGGGCCAGTTTAAAGGCGGCATCTGAGATATGTAACGAGGATATGGTGCAGGATCACAGTCATTTAGTGGAAAGGGGTCTCTGTCAAAATCCCCGCAGGTGGCACTCCCATAACTGTCGCACAGAAATCCAATTCATTTCACGACCCTGCACAGTCATAACGTGCACTGATCGTACAGGTGGCTTGATAAGAAATGGATGTGTAATATCTGTGTGAGTAAAGATGTAAATATGAAAATAATGTGAGACCGTTTTTAGCATCACTGTGAATGAAGTGATCCCAGACAGAAAACCTATTAAAATGTTCAAAAGTTTTAAAGGGATAGTTTGGTTGTTTTGAAGTGGGGTTGTATGTATCTATAGACAGTAAATTACATACAGTAGATGTCAGTCGGCACGCCCCCAGTTTGGAGAGGCAGGCTGGAGTCCGACATGGAAGCCAAGCAATGTACTGCTGTGAAGGGGTCAGTGACAAAACATATTTCAGCCACCTAAATCAATATCAGCTAAGTGTACGCTATATTGAGAGTATTTTCACTGTTTTACTTTAATACCACTGCCATGTTCAGTTATTTTTTTTAGGTTTTTTTATGTTATTGTGTGACTTTGGCATTAAAAAGGATCAGTTTGGATTCACCAAAGTCACACTATAAGACAAACCTTTCAACAATAGGACAAGATGGCGGCCGTGAGGCTTGCCACAGTACATGCAGTGTTCCTGTCTGTCATTTTCGTGTCTGCGTTACTTGTCTGTAAAGTGTCGTGCTTAATACAGTACACCCGATCTGAGCTTTTAAACCTCAGATCCATCTCTCACACTGATCTTGGTCCATCTACATCCCTGCTGGAGGAGAAATTGCGGGACTTAAACTTCTCAAGCCACTCAACACCATGGCTGCCGACCAAAAAGGGCCAGCGCTCGGGCACCTTTGCCAGGTCCAGGAGACGCCCTCACCGGCCACCGCTCCCAGCCCTCCTGCTGTCAAACAGTCAGATCCCTCCGGCACAAAATGGATGAACTCCAACTTATGATTCAAACCAACAAAGACTACAATGACTGCTCTGCCATCTGCCTGACAGAGACCCTGCTGGATCCATCAGTACCTGACCAAGCAGTAACACCTCCAGGTTTCACGTTACACCGTGCCGATAGATCACCCAAACTATCGCGCAAGACCAAAGGCGGCGGTATTTGCATAATGATCGATAAAAAACGCTGCACATCTGTCAGGAAACAAAGAACTGAGATCTGCAATAAGAAGAGCCACATCCAACTACGCCACTAAACTAGAAGAACAAATCACCACTAATGACACACGCTTCATCTGGAAAAAACTGCAAAACATGACAAACTATAAAAAGAAACCCACCCCCACACCTGACACCACCACCACCACCAACATCTTCAACACCTCCCTCTGTCAAAACTCAGCACCCAAGTGCTTCAAAGAATCCATTATCATCTCGGTTCCCAAGACTAAGACCATCTCCTGCCTCACTGACTACAGACCCATTGCCTTGACATCAGCAGTCATGAAATCATGTGAGCGCATCATACCCAATCACCTGAAAACTGTCACCACCCCCCTCATGGACCCAAACCAATTTGCATACAGAGCCAACAGGTCAGTTGAGGACACCGTCAACTTAGCAATTCATCATTTACTGAACCACCTGGAGTCCGCAAACACATATGCCGGCATCCTGTTCATGGATTTCAGTTCTGCTTTTAATACTATAAACCCGGCCAAACTGCTCAGTAAATTTCTGGACATGAACATTGACCCATGCATCTGTCACTGGATTCACAGCTTTCTCTGGAACCGGCAACAGAAGGTGAAGATCAACAATCACACATCCTCCCCTCTGTTCCTCAGTACAGGCGCACCCCAAGGCTGTGTTCTCTCACCCTGGCTATTCTCCCTTTACACAAACCAGCTCACATCTCACCACAGCTCTGTAAACCTGTACAAGTACGCGGACGATTCAACCATCATAGGACTCATCACCAACAACCAAGAAGCTGAATGCCGTGCACAGATCAACCAAACAGTGACCTGGTGCACAGACCATGATCTCCTACTCTACACATCAAAAACAAAAGAACTCATCGCCGACCTAAGACGCCAGCCATCCCCCAAAACTCCTGTGTTCATTGAAGGTGACACTTTTAAACTCCTTGGGACCCACATCAGCAATAACCTCAAATGGAAAACAAACACAGACCACATCTACAAAAAAGCCTAGCAAAGACTCTTCCAGCTCCGACAGCTCAAAAAGTTCAGGGTAAGGTCTCATCTCCTGCTCCGCTTCTACACAGCTATCGTTGAAAGCATTCTCACTTCATCAATTACAGTCTGGTTTGGCAGTCTCGACACCTTCTCCCGTAAGAAACTACAGCGCATCATCAACAGAGCATCCAGAATCATTGGCACACCCCTACCATCCCTTGAATCACTCTACCACAGACAGACACTACGCAGAGCCCGCAAGATAACCTCTGATCTCACCCACCCTGCACACTATGCTGTCCAGCTGCTGCCCTCTGGGAGGCGTTACAGGACAATTGCCACCAGAACAACCCACTTCAAAAACAGTGTATGTTGGTAATGTTGGAACCTGTACCAGCTGTACGGAAAACAAATTCCACCAGCCTGGCTGTGTGGTCATTAAATCAATCAATCAATCAGTCAAACTAACTACCTAATTGAAGCAGCGGTAGACCAGCAGCTCCTGTGTTCAGTGTGCTAAAATGGCTGTTTTTGTCAATGGAGTCTGGTGGCTTTGACGAGAGCACAGCTGAGGGACTCAGGCTGGTAACAGCGTTCCCATCAGAACAGGCTGTCTGATGGCAAGGTAAAGCAGTGGAAATACTCTCAATACGGCGTACAATTAAACCTGATATTGATGTTTTTAGGAGGGACTTTTTTTAGGTGGCTAAAATAATTTTGTTGCTGACTCCTCCATAGCAATACATTGCTTATCTTCCATGTCAGACTCCAGCCTGCTTCTCCAAACTGGGGACATGTCTAACATCTACATCTGTAAGCGCCACATACAACCCCACGCACATAAAATCCGAACTACCCCTTCAGTCCTAATCCATGGATAACATGAGTGTATCCACTACACACTGATTTTTCTTCAAGCGCCACCATGAGGTTGTCATTTATGATTTCTATTGACGTATCTCAACAACCTTTCAAAAGATTACCATGACGTTTTATGGTTCTCAGTTGATGAATTCTTTGGTCATCCTCTGACTTTAATCTGTCGCCGCCATCAAAATGTCAACATGTCTTGGTTTGACTGGCACAAACTTTAATACAGACATGACTGTAGAGATCTTCTGACGTCTCCTGTGGCACCGCTATGAGGTTAATTTTTGTGGTTTTGACAGATAATTTCAGACAATCATTGAAAGGATTACCTTCAAAACTGACACACACACACATGTATATTCCCCTCAGGATGAACTGAGAACATGTTAATGAACTTTTAGTCCCGTCATCAAGTCAAAACTTATAATGTGTCCATTTCTTTTTGGTTTTTAAGCAACAAAATACCAGTAAAAGTATTGACAGTGTACAGGAACAGTGTGTAAATTAAATGGCATCTATAGACCCGCTTAAACTTCTCCCAGTTAGGATTCCCTCAGTGTTTATTGTTCGGCCTAATTATCCACAGAGGTCTCCTCATCTCCAAAACAGATGGACCTGGTGATTTGAACCAGTCAAACTCTGAATAAAACAGTTTCAACTTACAAATCAGTGATTCTCCAGCGCTGTTTGGCTCGTCAGAGACCAGCACCTGCTAATATGTGCTCACCTTTTTTTTCAACAACTTAAGATCCAGATGTTCCGGAGGTTTTTAGCAGGAGCTGAATTATCTGCAGAGATCTCTTCCTCTTTGAAACAAACAGATCTGCTGATTCAAACCTGTAAAACACTGAATAAAGCAGTTTCACTTTTAAAAAAATCAATGTTTTTCAGTGCTTGTCATACGCAAATGGCCCCACCCAGAGTCAGTGTTTGGTTTGTCTGTTCTGGGCTATGGTAGAAACATGGCGGCGCAACATGGCAGACTCTGTGGACAAGGATCCGCTCCCTATTTAGATATAAACGTCTCATTCTCAAGTAACAAAAGCACAACTGATCTTATTTTCAGGTGATTAGACACTAAATAAAACACTTATTACAGGATTTTTCATTCTTGCTAGTATATCCCCCTACATCCTAAACACTGGACCTTTAATTAGCTAATGCTATCATGCTAACAAACTGAGTTGCATGTTATCGCACTGATGTTAATATTTCGCTCAAACCACCACTGTGTCTAAAGTACAGCCTTGAAGAGATGCTGTACAGCTTTAGACTCGTGTCTCAAATCCACATTGCGCACTCAGTCTGCCCAGATTTTTAGTACACACTGTGTCCACACTGGAAAAGTGACTAAATGAAACCTGACCAATGCAAACCCAGTGCAGTGCACAGAGGAAATGAAGGAGCTGGAAAAAATTGAAGATACATGTGGGTGGAGGTGAGACACCCACGACTTATCTCCAGAAAGATCTTAAAGGACCAGAAATACGTATCGTGACTGACGTTGCACATATTATGTCATTTCCTATGAGTTTAGAGCTGTTAACTATGTTGATTTATTTTTGTATACTAATTAGGGACACAGCTTAAGTCGTATTTCTCAAAGGAAAGTGAGGAAACTGTTGTGTTTAAGTCATCCTCCATCACTGATCCACTGTCTTTATTGAAGCAGCCAGCAGGGTTGGGTCCAACAGACAGAGCTCAAACTATCATATACATCAAATCTGGAATTATTTATTTAATGTGTGACGATAACGGCTGCCTCTCTGGCTCATTTTTGTTTAATTTTACTTTTAATTGTCTCCTGTTTTATCACATTTCTATGACTATCACATTAAAAACACTTGGTTGAGTTTTTACACATGTTGCTTCAACGCAGTGATGCATGTCTTCTATTTTCCTTGAATGTATAAATGTGTTAAAATTCATGATGTCAAACTGCCATCATCTCTGTAACATAACTGTAAATAACCTGTTTAAGCTTGAGAAATGAATCGATTTCTCTTCTGTAGGCAGCATTTACATAAAAGATAAATGGCATCTTACTGCAAATTTGTTGCGTGATTTTCTTTTTCTTTTTGATCGTCATTCTGTCAGACGGGGATTTCACATGAGTCACACGCAAGTGTATAAAAGACATGTAAACCCACATTTTGGTTTACTGCTCAATGGGAGTGAGAGAGAGAGAGATACAGAGGGTGGAGAGCACGCATAAGAGAGAGGAAGAGGCGCTCGGCAGAGAAGAAGAAGGAGACAGACACCAGTTGCTGAAAGAGGAAGTTAAGGCAGGTCAGTAACTACATAACTACCATTACAACACACACACACACACACACAGGCTCACTTCCTGACAGCAACAGCTCAGATTAGTATCTTAGTCCTCAACCAGAGTCGGCATACAGCAGCACCTGTTGCATCCTGTTGTAACTCACAGCAGCTCAGGAGAGCGATTACAGAAACAAAACTTTACTGAGGGTTTCAGCTGCCTCACACCTGGGCTGTTTCAGCCTGTTAAAATGTGGTGAACACATGTCCAGGTACTTGATTTCCTTTAGAGGGTCACAGATTTCATGAAGATGCTAAACACGTCAGGCTGGATGAAACGGGACGGTGTATAAAAAGAGCAGCAGTAAGAGCTTCTTATCAAACTGAAGCTTGAGTTGTTTAAGGGAAAACATGAGGAAGGTAAAAGAGGTTTGATGTATACAGAGCTGTATTTTTTCTGTCTAACTGGGGCAAATCTGTCGGTAAAGTTTAAAGAGAAATTAAAGAAGTCTCCCCTCAAGGCCTTTGTAAAGTAGGCTAACCAGAGCACATCTGATTTTATGTCCACTTAAAGTGTATAATTCAACTACATGACAGGCCAGTTTCTCATCATGCTTTGTCCCAGTATCTTTGCTGTTGTAACTGTAAGCTAGGTCGCCACAAAGCCACACCACGCCACTTGTTGGCCTCATGTAGTGAATGAAACATTTGCTATTCAAATGTATAAAAGATCTCTCAAAGCCAACCACTGATGAGTGCATCTGTCACCCCCTGCAGGACACTGTCAACAGCCTGAACACCAGCTCTGAGGTAAGCACGTGGATGATGGAGCAGCCGTCAAGTCTCGTCCCAGGTTGAGGTTAATGCTAATCGTGATAGGGGTTGTTCATTAACAGACACCTAACATGTTAGCATTAGCTTCACTTTGGGAGATCTCACGTGACCACCAACACTGGTGCTTCTCTGGAGCAAGAAGTCATGTGCAGATGATGGAATATGATGCAGGAACAGACACAAAGTGTATGGACTAACACACACACAAGACTGTGAAGATGTCAGGGTGGAGTTTCTTTAGAGGAGGGGACCAAGTGTGCAGGCCGAAAAGTACTTTATAGGGGGTCTGCACACGGTAGAGAAAATTGTTCTCTCTCTCACACTTGCCTGAGGAAGATCTTTAAGAGAAAAAGAGAAATAAACAGCGTATTCGGAGCCCACAGTGTGCAGACCTCCTCAGTGCACTACACTTAAACTTCTTTGAGCATATCTTTGAGTCTTATTTGGTGCGACATGATTAAAAATGCAAACCCACGTAGGTACAGCAGTTACTTTGGCTGATTAGACCTCCTCTTAGGCGTGTGCAGATGGACTTTTCCCTGCCTCCTTTATGATTTAATTGAGAATATATATCAACTTTTCAGCAGCTCAAAAGAGGTCTGATAACCCAGTCTGGCTTTGAAATAATACATCCATGCCTTTTTTTTGTACATATATCATGGCATAAAGGGACATTTTATGATGTTACACCATGTGCCATATGCCCATAAAGATGGAGTCCATGCAGCCTCACATATATTGTGTTACTTCATATTCTGAGTAACCATGATGTGACATAAACGCATCATCACAACAAGGTTGAGACCTTTTCAATAACTTTTGGAGATATGCGGCTCTCACAGATGTATTTTGAGTTAAAGGGGATTTTCATTGTAATATCTGGTGATTCAGATTGTGTAACTGATCATAATCTGCCCTCTTTTAGTGCTTAATTTGTCTATTATGAATAATTGGCTCCAGCAGAGATAACCGTATCTGCAACTACAGCGATTACAAAACAAAAATGTCAATCACAGTTCAACAAGTGAAAAAAAAAAACAATTTTTATTGTTGTCATGAGAACATGCTGAGCTTTGTTTTGTGATTCGATTCACTTTGTTTCACCTTTTGCTTTTGGTTTGTTCAGAAATCCCTCAGACAAAAGGTGAATTTATGCCGTTCCACTGACACCTGAATTTGTTTTGTTTGGACTCTGCCTTGTAAATGTACGCCGGCTGCTGAATGCATGACGAGAAAATAAAATCAAAAATAAACATCTGAAGTTTGTTTTGGTCTGACCTGTATAATTTTGTGTTTACATGAGAAAAAAAAAAAAAAAACATCTCTGCATCTGTTTTCTTCTGTGTACTCGACGTCAAGATGTCAGGTTTAAATGAATTATACATATGAAAAGATGTTGCCAGCACTTTGAACACAGTCAGTTTCCAACAGGGACGCAGACGTTTCTGTGCAGTTTAGGCTCTTTAGTCTTGTGACAGACGTCCTGTAGTCTTTTAAACCACTTTGTCATTAGCTCAGATTCTCTGCAAAGGAGGGGAGCACAGCTTCGCCTCCTTTAATGCAGAATACGCAGAATTTAAAAGAAAATCCACTCACCCCACCCCTCCATCTAATGATGATCCACGAGATAACATAACAGGAGGATTTCCCAAATTGCATGGTCACTCTTTTCTTTATGTGAGGGGTTACTCACTGTTTGGAGGCAGATGAACGTCTTTATGTCCTCATATAAAGTCTGTCTTTATTCAAGGCAGAGTGGGTTCATTTAAGGTGATCACTGAGTCAAAGCTCTTCTTTCTGTTTGGCACCACATCAATGTTTCCTCCCAAACAGGGGAAAACCACAAAATGCACCATCAATCACAGCTGTGCTCTCTTGTCCTGAGCTTCCTCATGGGCCATGACACTGAGAGAAATTAAAACTCTGAGCTGAAAATAAAAGTAATATGACACTTGCCCCAAATGTAATTGTGTGTGTAAACAGTATCAATTCAGCTCAATAGAATTTTATTTATCCCAAAGGAAACTCTAGTGCCAGAGAATGCTTCAAATTACAGCAACACTAAGAAACCAGAAACAACCAGTGGGTTCTCCGTGTCATGGTCACTCACTGGGCCCAGTTTTAGAACAATAAAGCATTAAATATCTGGCAAAATATACAAATATACAAGATAGAAGTGTTTTCAAGGAGCAGAAGCAAAACCCAGTGCCTAACAGAGTGACAATAGGAGTACATGACCCCACTGCTGAGGTCACTACACTGGCTACCTGTATCTTTTACAATTGATTTTGAAGTTGTTTTACTTGTACCTCGCCTCTCCGTACATCAGAGAGTTTCTATCATTTTATGTTCCAGCCAGATCACTGAGGTCCTCCACTGCTTTACTTTAATGTTCCTCATGTGTCTAATTCAAGCACTGGTGAGAGCACTTTCTGTTTTTACGCCCTAAACTCTGGATCCATTAACTTTTGATATTAGAGTGGCTAAGGCTCTCTCTGTATTTTTAAATGTAGATTAAAGGCCTACCTTATTAATCTGGCTTTGAATGTGCAGTAACATTACAGTCTTGATTTTTAAGTTTTAACCATTGATTTTTACATTTTACCTATTTCTCCTGTTCATTTTTATTCTATTTTATTTATTTATTGACTCTCTTTTTATTCTATGGAGTTTAAATCATCTTTTTTTTGTTAGTTTGTTTTGTTTTGGTCGGTTTGCTTTTTTAATATTTCATTAGCCCCTTTTCCACCAACATTCCCTGGAACTTTTATTACCTGGAACTTATTTACCTGGGTAAAAGAGTTCCTGGTAATCTGCGTGGTTTGCGTTTCCACCGCACCTCAAAGTTCCTGAAAATGTATTCAAATCAGGCTGATGACGTAGATGATTCAGCGTGTGTCCTCCGCCAGCTTGTTGCCTGGTAACATAACATTAGTGCTGGTAGAGAGAGGACGGGCTGCTTGTCTCAGCCAGCAGCTCAGTTTAAAAGTATTTTAAGATAAGAGTCAAACTAAGTTAGTCTACATACAGACAGCTGTCATTGGAGCTTATTAGTAACAATTCGCTGTTAGCCGAACTAGCGTGCTGTCTAAATCAGCGTGTAAGACACAACGTTAGTGTCGGTGGATGAGAGACTGTGGGCGGAGCATATTGAATATCACTGTCTTCATGTTTACATGTTCATGTTGCTGAACACATGTATTGATAAGTTATTGGCTCTTACTCGCTAAGATTTAATTCCACTTACAGTAACGACTGTAGCTGCCGTCAGCTCGAGCCATTTTTGAGTTTGTTGCGGCCGCCGCTCGGCTGCTCACTGCTTACCGTAGCGTGTAGCCGTGTGTGTGTGTGTGTTCAGCGCCGGCACAGAGCGCAGAGGAGAGGCTGCAGGATGATAATGAATTAAACCAAAATGTGTTAAAGTGCCGTTAAAAGAACCGATACTGTTAGCGCTTATCAATACTACAGTAGAAATGTTTATTTGTAGAAAGTCTGCAGCCACACTGGCACTGAAGTGCGGAATGCTGCAAGTGTGTGTCCCACCAATCAGCGTTCTTCAGCACACAGCCCCGCCCCTCAAAGTTCCAGGGTAATCTGAAAAGTCCTACCCCGCTACTAGGTACTTTTTTCAGGGGAATTTGGGGGTAGGGGGAAATTTATTTACCGTGATAATTTCAGTGGAAACACTTGGAGGCTTTTCAATTACCCAGTAAATGAAAAAGTTCCTGCAGTGGAAAAGGGGCTATAGTTTTGTGTCTGTGTCATTCCAGTTTTGCCATGTGAAGCACTTTGAGCTGCATGTTTGTATGAAAGGTGCTGTATAAATAAAGTTGAGTCTAGTTACTAAAACAGTGTTATATTGTACATTATATAACAATGAGAAGCAGTGTTGCACATGACCGAGAAAATAATATTACACTACACTGACATGTGAACATGATATTATAGAATAACACTGCACATGATGTTGAAAAGCAGTCATGTATCCAAACATATGTGTCAGGTCAGGCCTTAATGCTTCAGAAAACATTACAAAAATGGTATCATTAAGTCATCGCCTGGGAAACACCACAAACAAAGGCAAACAAATGTAGGTTTCACCAAAAATCCCCTATCATATCATCATTCAGTCATGAGAACACTATTTGACCTCTATAAATCATTAGTTTGCCTCGAAGGCTTTTACAGTGTTTAATTCAGATGAGGGAAAAATCATATAAATTCTTTTAACAAGAAAAAAAGAAAGCTGTTTACCTGCATATAAAATAATTGATGTGATAAATTGAATATTAGACACATCATCCATCCTATCACTTTCCCCACCAGAGTATTATTTTTAAGTTTCCAGCCACCGCCAGCATTTTTGATCATATTCACTGATCTTTCAAGACCCACAGAATAATTTGTTTTATGAATATGTAAACAGTATACACATGAAACTAAAGAAGATAGACCTTCTGTTTTTATACACAAAAACATTTATTCTATCTTATTCCATTTTGTTTTTATCAACCCTTAAATTTGTGCATTTATCAGGAAAAAAAATCAATTTTTGTCAAAGAATGTCATTTTCAAGTATAAAATTGATTTCAAATTTATATTTTTTTGTTTTTCCTTATTTCCTTGAATAAGTTTGAATTGTATGATTGAAAATAATAATACTGAAAATTAAAATAATATTCTACTTGAGGTATAGAAGAACATGTTGCCACATTCAGTGTTCTGTTGTCTTTCTGTCCTCTGTGGTCGTCTTGTCCGTGTGTCACTGTCTCCATCATGGAGATCACATTTTCATCCAACCAAACAAAATAGGAATTATCAGAGTCTGAGTCCATCAACATCTTTCCGTCGGCGCCAGCATTTTCATGCAGTTTACAAGCTGCTACATTTTCTATAAACATCTTCTTCTTCATTTGCTTTTGGACACAGCAGTGATGTGTAACAGCACCCTCTATCTTATAACAGTGAAAACACAGATTGCCAGAATATCTTATTAATGGCGGGGAAAGAGTTAATGTATTTATTGTATGTTTAATGTATGCACTAGAGGCCAAAGTAAATTCTTTGTAAGTGAAAACCTGCTTTGTAATAAATCTTGAAAACTGAGTGCTTTTTGGGAAAAGTGGGAAAAAATAACTTGTGATTTTTAATGATTTTTTTTCTAAAAGGTATTTCTAAAAGGTGTTGAGGGGGTAAAATAAACCTATTATCATTTCCACCAAAGAAATAAAACGTTTGATGGATATTTATATTTATCTCAGTATCTTATGTGAAAGAAAGACAGCGTGCCAACCAGCCCCGGTCTCCCCTACGCATGAGCCAGTGTATGGGCGGACCGGTCAGTCAGCTGATGACTGAAATACTCCTCACAATCTCTGTCCTCAATACATGGATTTCGTCACACGGATGATTTTCTAGCCAATTACGCACAATGTGGAAAATCTCAGTGAACCGCAGGAGGAAGAGTCGCAACTTGGTGTTGGGGTTTCAGTCAGGGATGTGTCCTGTGCGCGCACCTGGAGCCGCCGGAGACATGCAGAGGCAACACATTTTAGCCTGTTTCCACTCTGTTTTATGATACTGAGCCGCTGTGGACCTGAGATTTATTCCTGTGATGGGGAGAATCACATGGAGCTGCGGTGCCGTGACCCTGCTGGCCATCATTAGCTCATGTCGTGCCGTCACTCTGGAGTCCATCCACTGGAGCAGCTCCAACACAAAGTAAGTGGAAGGAGCAGTTTCACACTTGAGAGGTGGTGCAACTTTTCTGCTGCTGCTGCTGCTGCTGCTTTGTCCTTTGTAGTGTGACCTAATTGATTAAGTTGAGATCATGCCATCACAGCTTTGATACTGTGTATGAGCAGCTAACAATATAAATGGATTAATCACAGACAATTAATCGCCAGCAGTTTTGATAACAGAGTAATAGGTTTAACTCATGTATAAAGCAAAAATGCCAAATATTCTCTAGCTCCAGCTCCTCCAGTCTGAGGTTTTATCTCATGACTAAATTGAATATGGCATCACAGATTCCTCAAGCACAACATGTTGTCTTCAAATCACTTATTTTGTTTGACAAACACTCCATAACCTACATTTATTTAGTTTGCTGTCAAGACAAAAGCTAAATTGAGAGGATTTGGGGAAATCTTGCTTTAAAAAAATCACTCAAATTATTAACATTTTTTTCTGTTGATTGACTGACCAGTTAATCAACTAATCATTTCAGTTTTGAAGCTGAATATCTTTGGATTTTGGCCTGTTTATTAAACATGTAAAGATGTCACCTGCTGTTTTAAAGGAGGTTTTAGAGCATTCACACCCTAAGGATCTGGTTGCAGAGCTCATACACTCCCATAGCTGTAGATTTTGGGGCAACACATTCTCACTCCAACCTCGTCACATATTGACGTTTGGTCATGGACTTTCCACGTCCACATACGACGTGCAAGGTACCCTGGGTGTGTTGACGTTCTGGGACAACCGTGCCAACTTCTGCCTGTTACATGAATTGTCTTCTTTCAAAATACACTTCCGTTTTCACAGGAAGGTTAACGTTTACAGACAGCCTCTTTCAAAATAAACGCACTACGTCGGTACAACACTGGGAACTGACTGCGTTTTTTTCTCCATCAACAACAGAAACACGTGGTTAGGTTTAGGAAAAAGAACAGGATTGGGCTTTCATGACGTGAACGCCGCTCTTACGGGTGAAAGTCAGTGTTTGCTGGACCCATTCACCACCTCTCCTGCCTGCCCCAGTTGGACTTTCACCGCCTTAAATTTCGTCCTTGTCCCACCGCGTTTCCCCTGGCACCATCAAACCATAATGGCAACAGGCTGCATATCATGCTGACGTTACAGGCTGCCTTTTTTCGTCTGGTTTCTGACACCGCAAGTCACTGCCCAAGCACCAGATTTCGAGGACTTCAGAGTGAGTGAGATGGGGCTCACGCTTGCGCCCCCAATAAAAACATGACAGTAGCCAAGGACTTTTATTTTGACGAAATTAGAGACATTTCCTTCTTAAACGGATGCAGAAAAGGCACAAAATGGTGCACTAGAATGCAGGACGTTAAGTGTTTGATGCTCAAAATGTTCAGGCGGAGAACCCCCCTGTGTCATATGTTCCCCCCAATGTGGAAAGGAAAGTTACGCCCCTGTATGCTCCTGTTGATTAGACATTTTTTTGTTTGCGATTTATATCATAACTTTGCCACTTTGTGCTCCAAACGAGAATCAAACTGATGCTTTACTCTGTATCGTTTCTTTTAGATTCAGTCCAGGTCAGGGTCTGATCCTGTATCCTCAGATCGGAGACAAGATGGACATCGTGTGTCCCCGTGCAGATGCTTCCTCGAGGGAGAAGGAGGAGTTCTACCGAGTGTACCTGGTCTCCAGAAGTCAGATGGAGACCTGCACCATCGACAAGACGGACACGCCCCTGCTGAACTGTGACAAGCCCCACCGGGACGTAAAGTTCACCTTCAAGTTCCAGGAGTTCAGCCCCAACCTGTGGGGTCTGGAGTTCCTCAAGGGGAGGGACTATTACATCACCTGTGAGTCACTGCGCGCAACCACACGGCTCGTGTTCAGCTCAGACGTGATAATCGGGAGCGTGTCTCGGTGCATATGAGCACTTTAAAATCAGTAGAACAGAGACACAAGCTGCTGGTCCCTACAGGTGGATGTGAATCAATGCTAGCAACTGTTTCTTTCTTCTCATGGGAGAGGAGGAAGCCGTCACCCATGGCTCCCTCTCTATTTGTCAGTTTGCGTGAGACTCAAAAAAACGTGGCCTCGTTATTGGGCCGCTGTCGGTTGAACCAGCATCTTAGTGGCAAGCGATGCATGAGATAGAGAGCAAGTCTGACCATGTAGCCTCATCCACCTCGCCACGCTCTGACAGCACACTTCGCTCTGGCAGGCCAGTGTGATTCCAAGGGCTTACATGCCCCAAATCACACAAGGCTTTTACAGCATCAGGCAGATTTGATGGGAGCTTTCATGGCAACGTGGCTTGTAGACTGTGAGATGTTGTTATCTGACCTAAATGCTGCTAACAAGTCTGTGTGTGTGTGTGTGTGTGTGTGTGTGTGTGTGTGAGTGACGGGGTGAACAAGAGTTCTTGGTGTGTGTGTTTGTGCATGAATATATTAGTAATTTCTATGTTAGTTAAGATAAAAACGTATTTATTCACTTTGTCCGCCACTTCCTGCATCTCGAGCCGAGACGACGCGTCAGCAGCTAAAAAATAATTAACTATTCTGATAATTGATTTATAGTTTAAGTCATTTATCACGGAAAAGTGTGAAACATTTTCTGCTTCCAGCTTCTTGAATATGAGGATTTGCTGCTCTTGTTTATGTGATAACAAACCAAAATATGTTTTTTTTAATTTTTATTTTGGACTGTTGATTAGACAAAACAAGCAAAATGAAAATGTCACTTAGAGAAGTGTGATGTGATTTCCGACATTTTATCCAGTCCGAATTTATTTATAAAGCACATTTAAAAACAGGAACTCTCTTGCTGTGCCAACCACTGCACCACCTGTGCCGTCAAAGGGTTCCTGGTTCAAACCCTTCTGTGTGGAGTCTGCATGCTCTCCTCATGTCAGTGTGGGTTTTCTCCGGGTGCTCCGGTTTCCTCCCACAGTCCAAAGACATGCACACTAGATTAATGGGTGCTCTGGTCTACTGGTAATGGGAAGGGAGTCTGTCACCTATTTTTAGCGGGTTTTTCTGCGTTTAAAAAACACACATACACACACTAATTTTGGCAGAGAAGAGGTACATCTTTTTGCTTTTTTTTTTTCTGCATTGTGTCTCTTGGGCGGCACAGCGGTACAGTGGTTAGCTTTGTCGCCTCACAACAGGAGGGTGGGCGGTCCAAACTCCAGGACGGGGGAGCCCTTCTGTGGAGTGTTTGCCTGTGCTCCCCGTCTCAGCGTGGGTTTTCTCTGGGTACTCGGCTTCCTCCCACAGTCCAAAGACATGCAGGCTAACTGGTGACTCTAAACTGGCCGTAGGTGTCTTCGTTCAGCGTTGGCAGTATAAAAACAAAATCGGGGAGTGCAGCGAAATGCCGCCTGCCTACTTTTGTTCATACAGAATGTGCCTTTTTCGGGGCAATGGGGGGCATGAGCAAGTAACAAAACGTGTAGCTCAGCGTGTGACGTTTACAGTGACGTCGTGCGCCTTGCTCTGAGGGAAGCTGTGGCTGGTCAATCCTTCAGCGATTCTCTCATAAGTTGGTCCGTCCTTCACCGTTCCCTGTCATTTGACGGTTAATGGCCTCTTCGTTTGCGAGGGCAAGGAGGGTGCGCAATTCCTTGTCTCCCGAGTTGCTCATCTTTACAGTTTCCTTCAGGTTGGTGTCGACGTTGTTTGCGTTTCCCTCTTGCTACTAGCTGCTCATTCCTGCTATCAGCTGTTTCCTGTTTTTAAGTCCACAGCCAGTGGGTCGCACAGTGCGGTGTCATCAACAGCCCCTCCCGTGGCGGAACTCACCTTGTTCTTTTTAAACCGAAAAGGTTCCGCCAATATGTTTGCCCCTACGCGGCGGAAAATCGGGCACCTTGGATCAACTCGCCAATCCGGCCCTGTGTGTCTAAACGGTTGCAGCTTGCCTGCAAAATGGCCCAACATTCGCCGAAAAATCTGGCAGTGTAAAAGGGGCTAGTGTGTCAGCCCTGTGATAGTCTGGCGACCTGTCCAGGGTGTACCCTGCCTCTCGCCCATTGTCAGCTGGGATAGGCTCCAGCCTCCCCGCGACACCTTACAGGATAAGCGGTTACAGAAAATGAATGAATGAATGAATGAATGAATGAATTTAAAAACAACCACAGCTGACCAAAGTGCTGTACGATCAAAAAATAAGCAACACAGGAAAACACAAAGACGACAGATAACAAGATTTCACTTCATTATCAGAAAAATATCTAAAATTTGTCACGCGTCACAGGACGTTAACTGTTTCACATAAATAAACCTACATAAAAAACACAAAACAACATCAACCAAACAGAAGACGATGCTACGAACGCTTCAAGTCCCTTCAGGCGTTACAAAAAGTGAACGCAGTGCAACAGATGAATCATCCTGTAACATTCACACACCAAACAAATGTGTACGCATTTGGTGCAGCCCCAGTTGCACCTCATGGGTTTGTGGGTTTTATACTTGTGATCATCTATATACTAAATGCAACATCACAGTGTGTCTGCATTTTATTTCCTATGTGATGCAACATTCAGCAACTGGCTCAACCGTCTGCGAAGAAGTCGTAACGTATAATTGCATCGTTTGATAATCTTGTAATATGATGATCTAATGAAATATAAATGTTAAACAATACTCGTTAAATAATATTCGCCTCCTCTTTCTGTGTGTGTGTGTGTGTGTGTGTGTGTGTGTGTGTGTGTGTATGTCAGCCACCTCTGCAGGCTCTCTGCAGGGTCTGGATAACACTAATGGAGGGGTGTGTAAAACCAAATCCATGAAGCTGGTGTTGAGAGTCGGCCAAAGTAAGTACTTTGTGTGTGTGTGCCAGCATGTGTGTGAAGCTGAGTGTGTGTCAGAAACACACAGATATCTGACAAACAATGCTAAAGTGGCAAAAACAGTTGTTTCACTCTGGGTATCATAACATCACCTCCTCTCTGGAGTTATTAAGTGGTCAGATAATCGTGATCATCTGTTCATTCTCTCACCATCATGAAATATCTCAAGTCCCTAATTCAAACCGCTGGCAGCTTAAGGCCGTCAGTATTATCCTGCATGTGATCACTCGGAGCGGCTGTGGCAGTCAGTAATCTTTTCTCCACCCTGTATTAACATCAGAATAGCCGATGGTTCTTTTGTGCTCTCGTAATATACATTAAAATTTAATAAAGCAGATTCTGAACATATTCACTGCCATTACTTTAAATGTCCTGAGGATAAATCACTCTGTAATACAATACCCACACAGAAACACATTGTTTTTGCATATCTTTGCGTATCAGTATAATATTACAGTGGTGTAATTCATCTTTTTATTAGGCAATTAAATGTATATGTGGAGAAACATTACAGTGAGCTTGTTTATACATATGTTGCCGTGCTGTGATGTCGTGTTTCTGTGTGTGCTGCTTAAAACTTTAAAAGCCAAATCTGTGAAAGCCCTAAATTTTATTTTTTGACCCCAGGAATGTGAAGTATTATTCATATAAATTATTCAAGAATACAAGATGAAAAATAAGCATTTTGTGTGTTTCTCAACTGATCATAACTGAAAATATGGAGGCTGTTTTCCTGCTGTGTTTACAAACTGCCACTGATGTAAACAAACCTTTTAAACAGCGACGGGAGACATTAATAACTCAGATTTAGTTGTAATCTCATGTTAATCTCTACGTATATTAAAATTCATGCGGTTTCCAGTCTTGTGTTTAGATCTTTGTTGGTGTCGCGACCCATCTGTTTAGATTTGGATTGAAGGATTTCGCCTTTTAAAACTAAAACAAGTCTAATCATGTTGGTGTGAGTTAAATGAATCAACACTGAGGATTAGTGAATGCACTAAAACAGAATTTGAACTTTAAAGAGTGCAGCTGAAAGTAAGATGGCTGGCTGACTAACACTTTGACTGATAATCAATAAATTAAATGAAACAAAAACCCTGAAAGAAATCCTAGGAGATAGAAACTGATTTTATTTTATCCATAGTACACTTAAAGGCCACTCAGTGAGTATTTGTGTACTGCAAAGTGCTGCTCTGTTTTTGCAGGCGTCTGTGTTTTCCATCGAAACTCCTACCTCACTCTGCATTTAAATATCGCACTTCCTTAAATATTAGGGGCTTGTGAAAGTCACGTTTGTGAAAGAAGAATTCAAGTCGTTTACCAAGTAAAAGTACCAATAAAGCAATGTAAAAATACTAAAGTCTTGAAGTCAAAGTCCTGCTTTAAAATATTCTGCTTAAGTAAAAGTACAGAAGTATCAACAAAATATGAATGGGCTACTTTTGTTCCAGTGACTGACATGTTATCGTCACGTTATTCAGTCCCTCCAGAAAATCGCGACCTTGCAATTCCAATAATTAACGCAATTTCAAGGAAAGTCCACAATATTTACAGAGGCTTCCAATTTTTCAAAAGTCCTGTGATTTTTCCCGCATTTCCCAACTGACTGGAAGTCATCGCGCATACAACGTCATTTGAAATGTCATCAGACGCATCATCAAATCGCGCTAATGTCATTGCAGTATGGAGAAACGCTCTATATTGACATAAGAATTGTCACGTTGTTTAAATGCATACAATATGTGTTGAATTGATTCAAATGTTATGTTTACATGTTGTTTCACATTGTCTGGTTTGAGAGCTACAGTGTTCACTCAGGATGTTTTTGCGTCTGTGTTTTGAAACTAATTAAATAAAACTAAAGAAGAGAACTGAAACATTTGCAGCTGTTTTTGTAATATGCACTATGATTATTATAGCAAGTGATTACATGACTTATTTTTTGGAGGCAGTAGTTTAAAACAATCACATTTTTTTTCTCCTGGCTTGCAATTTTTCTCATTTGCCGCAATAACCCGCCAAAAGGTCACATAAAAATGCCGCAGTTTTTGAGAAAATTAGCCACAAATTCAAGGGTTTTTGCCGCGAGATCCTGGAGGGACTGATTATTAGATTGTTAAAGGTATACTATGCTTGATTTCCCTAAAAAAAATAACATACAGACTCATACAGAAGTAATGAGGGAACTACTCGGACAAGCACATACTGACCTTCTCCAGTTTCTATTAACTGCAGCTATCAAATTTATCACTACTCGCTGGCTGGATCCAGACCCCCCCCGTACTCATGTAGTGTGGTTACAAAACTATGGGAATTGTACTGTTGGAAAAGATCACTTTCACTTGCAGAAGGTAACATTTCATAAATGATGGAGACCTGTTAGGGTATAGTTATACCTGATCCTGTGTAATTATTGATCTGTATATCCTGTTCCATCTGCAATTTTAGTTTCCCTGTTGTTGAGAATGACAGTGCGCGTTTGTATGTTTTAATATGTGGTCCTGAATTTTGAAAATAAAAAATGAGTCTAAAAATCCATCTTATTTTCTGTGTTTGGGACGTTTGTGGGCGTGTACACCCACAGCACGCAAGTGAGGTCAGGGCTTTGGCGACCAGGTACCAGACTGTAAGCACTAGGCAACCAAGAGACACAGTGCAGAAAAAATACAAAGCACACAGGCTCTGCAGCAGATAAACCTGCTTTTCTGCGTGTGTGGGTGTATTTTGGTGTTTACTGTTTGACGTCATGGCGGGCCACAGAACAGGTTAGCAAACAGTAACAGTCTCTAACTTATTCGGTCTCTCTTTCAAACTCGGTTCAAACTTATTTGGGATGATGTCTGAGCGCTGCTTGGGTGGAGACAGATGACATTTTGTGGTGGCAAGTCGCTGCATCTTGTCGGTGAAGGAGCTGAGATTTGCGGCTTCACCAAGGTGTTATATTTCCATCAATGACGATCATAGTCAGAGCCCATAAATACCCGTAACTACTGCAGAGTCATTGTACGCGGGTGTGAATGCAGGTTGTAATCTTTGTCGTGACATTAAAGAACCAGATGTTAGTAGGTGTTAGTGTTTTTTGTGTGTGCGGTGGGAAAGGGGCTAAAGTGAGGTGCGATGCCAAGTGAGTGAATCTCAGGTTAGCTTTTACTTTCACTTCCACTGCTTTCACAGTTTACAACAGTAACTGACAGCCCTGCGTCATACAGGCCCGACCTTTAACGCTGAATGTGTTAGTAGCATCTTACTGTTGTAGCTGGCAGGGAGTTAGTTTTAACTACTTTATACAGTTCATTTTGTCCAACAGTTCCCAACCTGAGGGTCAGGCCCCTACAAAGGGTCACAAGATAAATCTGAGAGGGTCAGGGTTGTGAGATGGTTAATGGGGAAAGGGAAGGAACACCATTTTGAATTAATTATTTGGACTTTATTATATTGAATCATTTGACCTCTTTTGATGCTTAACCGTTAAATAAATGGAACAATGTGGGAAGTTTAGGGTGGAAATGTCTCTTTGGTGTAACTGCCTACTCGCTCATTAACTCACAGACGTCTGAAATACCAACCTAGTCTCACTCTGAAGTCGTCGAAATCCGGTGCTTGGTCAGCGACTTCCAGCGTCCGATACCAATGAAAAAAGACGTCCATTGATGTCAGCATGATACATGGCCAGTCGCCATTATTGTTTAACGACACCCAGCTGCATCAGGGGGGAAACATCAATCCACATTGTTGTTCTGATATAGTGAGTTTATTTTGAGGAAAATCCCTGACCACAAATCAATATGTGACGAAGTCTGAGTGAGAATGTGTTGGAAATGCAATAAGGCGGCTCAAACAGATACTGTTTTGTTTCTCTCTTTGTTTTTTTGTTTGTTGTTAGTGGTCACAAGCCACAAAGGTTGGAAACCACTTATTTAATCTTAAACTAAGTGTTTTAGAAGCTTAGCACATTTTTCATTATGCAAAAACATTATTAATGTGAAAAGTAATAGCTTTTAAATGCATGTAGTGGAGTAAAAATGATGACGTTTTCCTCTGGTATAAAGTATAAATTGGCGTAAAATGGAAATGCTCAAGTAAAGTACACATATCTGAAGTGCTGTTCATTCGATCTATTTCTCTCCAGAGTGACAGGGGACATTATACAACTGTCAGTTTGGCGAGTTTCCCTCTACGCTTGTGATTCCCTTAATTTCCCAAAATTCCTTTCGGGAAAATCCCCAGAGGAGAATTTGAATCGGCTGAATTCAGTTAGTGATGTGTGGGTGGAGAGAGTGAAAGCGTTAGTGATAGTTTTTCCCGACAGAAACGAGAGTCCCAGCGGTGACTCAGAACGCAGCTTCTTGTGGTCTGATTAGGTCAGAAAATGGTTTCTCTCCTTCTTCTGCAATTTGTTTTTAGATGACTGTCGGTGCAAAATAATCAGTTGAAGAAGAAAACCTCTTCCTGCTTTGATTCTGACACCAAACACTAATGATTCAACAGTCAAAATGAGGAACATTTGACATGACGTAACCTCGCCTACACAGAAACGCAAAAACACATGCAGGGAAAATGAGAAGATGTAAAGTTTGGTGCTAATAACTACATGTTTTGATTATTTTTAGCTGTACTTTTTTATTCTCCAGGCTCTTCAGATCCACCTTCAACCCTCCAGGAGTCCCCCACCAGATTCCCACCCACACGGCCAAAGTCCAAGGACTCCTCTGCAAAGGAAAAGGATACAACAAGCAAAACTGGTACGAAGACAAAGCCAAAATATTGTCTGGAGAATATGTAAAGATGTACTGCTCATGTTTTCACACATATGATCTTTGCTGTGCTTTGATTTAAGGGGCCATAATTATAAATTTGTGTGCTTTAGCCTAGTTAGCTACAAAGTATATTTTTGACAGATGATGCTGGTGATGTTCTCGTTACAAAAAAACAGTCTGTTAGTTTGTCTTCAGTGTCCAGTGGTTCCAACCAAAGATATAAATCTTGAAAAACAGGTCACAAAGAGATGCTCTCCTTTTTAAAATAATGAGGCACTGTAGTTTTTAGTAACTGTTACTCAAACAGGAGTAAATATTGTATCTGATAGGAACTATTTTCAGCCGAAAATTTGGCACTGAGTGAGTATTTCCTGTGTATATGGGATCGACTCCAACTAAATACAGTGCCAATGAAATCATGTGCAACAGAGTGGCTCATTGATATGTTTTAAATACTTTTGGACAGCAGTAAATCTCTTTAAGTCTATATCCGACTGGGATACTCAGACGATACTTGTCAGCAGGTTCAATTCATTGTTGGTTTTCGTCTTTTCATGGGATTTGTTGATAATAAGAAAAAACAGACTATCACCAGATGTATCGTTTAGCTCTACTGATAAACTTTTCTGATAGGTTGTATTTTAATTTTCTGCACTGGAGAAAGTATGCTTTGAAAAGTGATTTAACATGTATGTAATTTGAGGTAAACAGGCACACACATTTAAAAACACCAGAATAGTCCTTTACAGTTGGATTTATTTGAATTTAGCTCACGAAAGATTTTCACCTGTCTCTTACGTCAAGGCACTGCATTTGAAAGGAATGATACAAATTAATATAAATTGTAATAACGAAAATAATAACAATAATAATAATAATAATGATAATAATAATAATAATGATGATGATGATGATACATTGGATTCATATAGCGGTCTTCAGGATACTCAAAGACGCTTTACAGAGAGCAACAACAGCAATAAAAAAAAAAGATGAAATATTCCATGGGGAGGTAGAGAGGGAAATAATGCAGAAAGGCAGTCGTAGGTAGTTTTGAAAAGGTGTGTTTTGAGGGTTTTCTTGGAGGTGGAGAATGAGGAGGAGTCTCTGATGTTTTAAGGGAGTGAGTTTCAGAAGGTGGGAGTGGCATTGGAAAGGCCCTGCCCCCCAGTGCGGTGGTTAGTCCTGGTGGCAGGGGGACAGGAGGTTTGCATCAGCAGACCTAAGAGTGTACCACACTGACACACCAGGGACGGCAGTAGGACTAGGGGTGGTAGTAGCTCAGTCAGTAGGGACTTGGGTAAGGAACTGGAGGGTTGCTTGTTTAAGTCCCCGTCAGGACCAAATATGGGTGTGGACCGAACTCCTGACTGCTCAGGGTGCCCGTCCATGAGCAGCCCCCTCACCCTGACATCACTCCATTTAATGCATGTATAGGTCCTGTTTGTGCATGTGTTTGTATTGAATTTTCCCTCAGAGAAAAATGAAGTACATATTCCTCTTCACTGTGTCCTAAATCTATTCTACAGCCTGATTTTAAGCGGATTGTTACTACGCAGTGTGTTAAATAGTGTGTAGTGTGTGTTAGAAAAGTGACAAAATAAAGTACACTCCAACCAGACAGCATGCAGACTTAATTGCAATTCACAAAGGAAACTGAGGAGCAGCTCTGGGGGAAAAATGTGTATTTGTGAAGTGTGATTGGCATCTATTTATTTCTGCAAATTTGCAGTTCAATTAACAGTATAGAATAAAAAGATCAAGTTGATTTTGTTATACACTAGCTGCTAAAACAATAAACTATAATGCTGGTTAGAAGTAGAATTTTGGGACACAGAGCTTGTCTCCTTTTATTTTTTTGTTTCCGTATTCAGACTTGTACCCAAACCTTCCCTAATCATGAATAATCAGTCCATCCGGAGAGAAGACAACAGGCTGTTTACCAGTAAGACACTAAAGATTAGAGCATATTCTCCAGTGTGCAGCTTTGACTGGAGTTCTTCATGTTAGCACACACTGATCAGGCTGCACCAGGGCACAAACTGGGAGAAATGTTATTAAATCTCTGTGTCTCGTGCCCCAGTTCACTCTTTCATCTCAGTTTCTCCTTCCTTTTTTCTGTCACTTCTGTGTTTCTCATGACAGACTCGGGCTCAGAAACAGGACAAACAAACCCCAGTGGCAGCGGTGGCGGCTCGGAGCCAGGACTGTTCATGTGGGTTGTCTCTGGCGGTGCGATCCTCCTTCTGGTCATCATAATTCTGCTGGTCGTGCTGTGGAGGAACCGTCACCGACGCTGTGTCCCAGATAGCCAGCAGTCCGCCTCCGTGTCCCTCAACACTTTGGCCGTGGCGAAGCGGGACAGCATTGGCAGCGACAACAACGGCTCGGACCGCAGCGATGTCGTCTTTCCTCTGCGGCCTTCTGACAGCATGATGTGCCGTCATTATGAGCGTGTGAGCAGCGACTACGGGCCCCCTGTGTACATAGTTCAGGAGATAACGCCCCAGAGTCCCACCAACATCTACTACAAAGTCTAATGTTTGCTGCTCTAATGCCAGGCTTTGGTGGATAATCCTAAACTGTCGGAGACACACACAGCACTATCACTGCTTTAGTTTTTGACTTCTTGGTGGGTGTAAGGAAAACTCTCACGAGGGATCATACATAGGCCTGATCTGAGAGAACCACACTGCACTAACCACAAACTTTCTCTTGTTTCTGTGCCACAAGTGCACAAATTGCTGTTTTCTCCTGAAGAGACAATCAGAGAGGAAACTGATGTGTCTGCGCACATCATTCAGCTGTGTTCAGTTTGTTTTGTGAGATATGTTTTGAAGTGTGCAACAAATGCCAGTGGTGGGATGTGTATTTACTCAAGTACTGAAGTACAACTTTGAGATACTCTACTGAAGTATTACCATTTCATGACACTTCATACTTCCACTCTGCTCCATTTCAGAGGGAAATATTGTGATTTTTCCTCCACTACATTTATACAGCAGCCACAGTTTAGACTCTACGTACAAAACTTAAACAATATGATGCACAACTTGAACAAATCTGAGTTTAAACAATAACTAGGGCTGCCCCCGACCAAGAATTTTTCGAGTCGACCAATAGTCGTCATTTAGGGCCATTAGTCGACTAGTCCCCCGCATGTTTATGATGTTAATTTAATTATTAAATGATATATTTTGGGCAGGGGCAACACAATGGTTTGAGTTGAAGGTGTGAGAAAGAATAGTATCAGTAACATTGTTAACACTGTGCTACATCACAGAGAAATACAAACCGTACTAATGAACCTTCATTAATATAGGCCTATATTTTATCTACAAGTGCACGTCACACACTGAGCGAGCCGCCTGTTAATGACGCTGTGGGCTAATGGGCATGTAGCTACTGACATGTTTCCCATGATTCGTCATGTTTGTAGTCGACCAATGAAGATGAGTTTACATATCACCTTGGGTTGGTCCTTCACCTTCTCAAAATGATCCCACACTTTGGATTTCCTGCTTGACATGTTATTAACTAGCCTGTGGAATAACCACAGGTACCAGCCCTGGAAATTAACCTGACTCCTGTCTGACTGCTGGGCGTGGCCACTTCCTGTGTCTGTCCTTTCAAATTAAATTCCCACATGGTCCAGTCGTATAGATTTTGATTTATTTTGACAAGGTGCAGCTCTAATAGAGTGGTGACAAATGAAATCTTGCCTGACTAATGACCTCTCTGGTCGACTAACATTTGGTGGACTGTTTGGGAGCAGCCCTGACAATCAGTCGATCAATCAGTTATTGTTTTGATACCTGATTGTTTGAGTATTTTTTCATGCACGAATGTCGAACATTTCATAATTTCTGCCTCTCAAATTTGCTGCTTTGCTGAATCATTTTGAGGTTTGTTTGAACTTATGAACGGACAAAATAAGACATTTGAATTTGCCCCTTGGCGCTCTAATTGTGATGCATTCCTCACAATTTTATTGCATTTTACAAACCAAACAATAAATGGATTCAAGAAAATAGCTGAGGGAGAATAATTATACGCACATCACGTAGGCTTTAAAAAAAACAGCATACATTGAGGAAAGAAGTAACAACTGCATAATGACTCCGTGCCACAAAACTTTAATGGCAACGTTTCGATTTAACGTGTATCATCGTCAGGTAAATTGACCTTTTGCTAAGCCCCTGCCCCTTTGTGATGGTCCGACAAGCTGTCAGAGTAAGCATGGAGCCCACACTGTAACTAACTGAAGAAATATCATCAGAT
Source organism: Cephalopholis sonnerati (assembly GCA_019142605.1). Taxonomy (NCBI): domain Eukaryota; kingdom Metazoa; phylum Chordata; class Actinopteri; order Perciformes; family Serranidae; genus Cephalopholis; species Cephalopholis sonnerati. The sequence goes on along the minus strand of JAGQAX010000001.1, from coordinate 32,323,404 downwards.
TTTTGGAGAAATGAAACAGTGATTCCAGAGAGAAGCAGACAGAGGGGTCTACAGTCTGTGTTTGAAGGATATATCCAGGATGTCAAACTGACTCAGCAGCAACAACAGGTTAAAAAGACAAAGATAGTTAGAAGCTAAAGCCCAACTATAGGCTACAGATCACAGTGTAAAAGTGAACCACCACATCACTGCTGATCGCCACAGAAGACAATGAATATAAAGGGAAACTTTGCTGATATTGAACCATCTGCGGGGGAATTCAAACACTGTTCATCTGCGCACACTGTGATGACACACAGCTGGTTGAGTATCAGCAAAGTTTCCCTGCTTCCCTTCACTGGTTCCTGTACAGCAGGGTCGGTCTTTGTTTCACTGTTATAATCATTACAAAGCAAAAGCAGCATGTGTATACATTCAGTAGGCTATATCTTCAGTAGCTAGCTAGCTAACCCTACACTTTTCAGGGTTTGATTTTGGTTTTGGAACAGGGAAGAAACGTATATCTTTTTCCAACCTCTCCAGGTAACGAGTATCATTAATACACGACGTGCCCCAGGCACAACATTTAGCTCCAAATCCACAAAACCAGCCTGAAAATGAAGGAAATCTGAAACATTAGAGTCAATGGAGCACAGCTGCGTTGTTGTTGGACCTTGGTCTGATTGGCCAGTCTGCATCTGGGGGCGGGACTTCGGGAAAGGTCAACTTGACCTGATAAAGTTCAAGACAACATTTCGATTTGAGTTGGATCGAAACAGTTGTCTTGATTAAACTTTTGTGAGTTAGTTTGAGGTGTTACTTCTTTTCTGATTAAGTTCTTGCACTAGACGCACTATACACACTAATGTTTCTTTGTGTTGAGCTCCTTTATTTTGTACTTTTGAAACTGAAAGTACATTTCCCTCGACAATACGTTTAATTAACATTTTGAATACAGACCTTTATTAGTAACAGTAATAGTTTAACCCTACTTCTACTTAAGTAAAGGATCTGGATACTTACCACAGGCAAATGCCATTTTGTTAATGTTTGTGTATTTCAAAGAAATCTGTTATTTCTCACTGCCACTGCACACAGCAGCTTAATTTGTACAGTAAATGTGTTTTATCTAATTTATTGATAAATCTAAAAAAAGAAAAAAGAGTGCAAACTAACATTTTTAAGTATTGTGAATTTCTCACAATTGAATTGTGTAAACTTTGTTTAAAATGCTGTTCAGTGACATCAATCTTTCTGCTCCAGGCTGCTTTCATGTACACAGTATTGGTTCTGTTTAAACATAATTATTTTGTTTAATTATGTGTGTAGTTATGTTCACTGTACAACCAGGAGGCTGTGCTTTAAGAAATGTAATTACTTAAAATGGGAGATGGTTTTGTTTCTTGTTAAAGGTGTGAAAGTTTAAAAAAACTGGACGTCTTGTCAGTCGTCTCTTCTTCAGCGTGTTTTTCTCTCTGCTTTCAAACCAACCAGGGCGCCAGTGAAAGTGACGGACACACACAGGAAGAAAATGAACAGAATTTGAAGGAGAAATGAAAGTTTGAATTCAAGCAGACTGATAAATCACAACTTTCCTCGCAGGTGACAAAATGACTAAGCAGCGCAGTGTGTGCCACATCAGCAGCGCTGCTATTTACATACTGTTAAGACCCCTGTTGTCTCATTCAGCGATTAAAGCCTGGTATATTTAAAAGATTTTTTTGTTGGTACATTTCTTAGCTGTGGTCGATGTGAAACTAACTTTAAACTCAAAACAGTTTTCTGAATGATTTTTGAGGCGCCGCTCAAGGGAGCATGTCTCGTAATGATGCTCATGGGACAGTGACTGTCTGTCTGCAGTGAACAGCACCATGATGAGTTTTTCTACATGTCTTAGTAGGTTAAAGGGAAAAAACGCCACAAAATATAAACAGGCTATGCATAAAAATCTCAGACTCTTTCTCTGAACGCTCATGTAGATGTTTAACAGCTGCAGCCTCATCATTGCAGGTTCAGTTAACGTGTGAAATCTGCCTGTAGCTACACCAAACTAAGTGTAAAGGTGATGCAAACCTTCTTTTTTTACAATAAAAACTCTCAGCGTTTAATTGTCTGGCAGTGTCTCCTGTGGCTCTGTGCACGGCATCCATGGGTGAACATGTTTCATGCTCTTTCAGCCACATCATGCCGCACATTTTCAACCTGTCAGCCTCCATGAGCTTCCCCTCCACCAGGGACACTGTTGCCTCTGAAAGCCAGACTGGAGGATCTTCAGGACATGTGCTCTGTGCATCAAACAAGGAAACTGCTCAGCTAAAATTAAACCTATACAGAGAGTGTGTTTTTTTTTTTCTACACAACTCTCTTTCAGGAGAACATTGTGGTGAGTTAGTCTCCACAATGCACTACTTTTCTTTTTTGGCCTGTAGCCTGATACATAGGTTTATAATAAAGAGCTGCAGATGACAGGAGGCGTGGATGGCCTCATTCTTAACCTGCAGCAAAATGCAATTTCCCCTCAGGCGAGTGATGTATTTAATATCTGAGGGAAGAATTAGAAAATGTGTCAAAGATAACTTCATTACTACTTTCTATAATTGACTTTTTTAATAGACCGGCGTGTCTCGGCCAATTTAAACAGGATGCGTTCAACGGGGGAAACCATCCTGACTATACAATAAGCTGTACTCTGATAAACCACGGCGAAATTCAATTTTTGATCACGTTGTGTTCCCTCTGCGTGGCTCTCGTGTCTCGCTACATGGTGAAAAAAAAACCACAATATAACACAAATGGGCTCCTGACTCCGAAACGCTGCAGAGCGTGTTCGTTGTCCATGTGTGCATGCGTGTGTGTGTGTGTGTGTGTGTCTTCCCACCCCCTCGCTTGAAGTGCTCTTGTGAGATGTTTTTGTCCTATGTGAAGCTTCACAGCTGAATGGGCCGTGGTCGGGCGAGGTGAGTTCAGTTGACCCCGGGGTCACGAGGAGACAATGGTGGCCTGGCTTCTATAGGACGAACAAAACAGAGACCCCCAGGCTCATGGCCCCTGTCGTGGGAGGGGCTTGGATACGGTAGGCCATTTTAGAAAATAGGGGCAGAAGTGTTGCTGCATTTTGGGTTGCTTTAATATCACGAGTGCTCCCAGCTCGGTGTTTAAAGTCGCCTGTCTTACCTGTGGAGTTCTCTGCTCAGTTTTAAAGTGCAGAAAAATAGTTTCAGGCCTGTTTTTGTTGCTGTGTCGTCCATCTTTATTTTTAAATAATAACCCATCATATGCAAAGTGTCCAGCAACGCTTCTGCAGCTGATACCTTCACAGATCTTTAACTATCATTTGTGCAGAGAGCACAAGAGGCGAGGGGGGGGGAGGTCTAATAAGGGGAGCCATAAGCTTTTATCTGACCCCATGGGACGATGTGAAGTCTACAACCTCCCTGCGTCCACCCACCCCCACCTCACTTCCATATGCACAGGAACTAGCCCCACCACTGGCTTTGTGTGGGGGGTTGGGGGTCATGACTGAGCGCTCCCGCTCCCGCTGTGTGCGAGAGATGTGGGAGAACAGATAGGCCTTTCTCAAATCAGGGTGAAAAGTTTCATATTTGCCGGTCAGTTAGAGGAGTGAGCGCTGAAGCTCAGCTCAAACACACCTTTTCTATAAGTGGACTTGCACCATCCCGGCCCGAGGGCGACTCTGTGTGACTTACAGCAACAGCAGAATCGAGAGATTTCACTTTTAACTAATTAAATATGTTATCAGTAAGCAGCTGGGAGCAAAAACTGCTATCTCCTCTGTGAAACTGAGCATGTTGCATAAAGCTGATTTCTCTTTTAACAACAGGAACTCCAAGGATGGGGAAGTTGTGGTGAGAGCTTCCTCTTACAGTAGAAAAGCACTCCTGTCTTTACAGTACAGTCTTTAGTTTGATAGTTCCCTCTGCTGGCCAGCTACCATACTGTATCACCCTCAAACAGTACGCTCATGACAACCCACAGGATTCAACATATTTCAAAACATGATTGAAAAAATCTGAAGGTCAGCAGCATATTGTACGCTCTTCAAAAGATGAGTCCTTTTCAGCACATCTGCCTTAAAGCACATTTGTCTGGCTTCTCGACACGACAATGACTTGTTGTAATTCCAGTGCTTTGTATTGACAGGTAAAAAAAAAAACCCTGACTGCATTTCATCAAACCTCCATTATACTCTTAACTACCCGAGGGTTGCATTTAATGGAGGGGGAAGGTGCTGAGCTTCCAAGGTTGAAGGGATCATCCCTTGTTTTTCTTTGTCATTAAACTCCAGTGAAAATGCAGCGATGTGTTCCTTTATTATTTATTTAACTGCATTTACATTTTTGTGCTGTGAAGAAAAACACACAGCTTAAATCTGCAGGTGGCAGTCGTACCATAGCTTTAAGTGGTGGACAAAGTACTCAAAACCTTTACTCAAGTAAAAGCACAAATAAAACAATGTTAAAAATGACTTCTGTATGGCTTTGAACAATTATTTAATTGAAACCATGTGAGACGTTTAAAGGGGAAACGTCTCTATGGTGGGACTAAGACATTTAAAATGTGATGAGGTAAAAGTAATTCATAAGATGTCCATGTGTTTTTAAATGTAAAATCTTCATTTAAACAGTAACTACTTGCTCTCAAATAAATGTAGAACAAATTTCCTCTCTTAAAGTATGTAAATATCTGATTTAAGTACCTCAAAATTGTACTTAAAGGAATACTTCATCCACACAATAACCATTTGTATATCAGTTAGTCGAGCTGTGTTGCCTTAAATTTGTGAAGAAAATTTTGCTTTTCTCACATGCCTCCACGAGAAACAGCAAAGCAAAGTATTGGTTTATTGATTAGGGACCATGTTTAGAAAATTAGCAAAACTATATTAAAATGTCTGTTTACAACCTCCCACACAACTCCTGCAGTATAATCCAAGTCTCATTTATCCAGTCGTGTGCTCAGTTCTTCCCAAACACATGCATTTTTGCTAAAAATATTAATATTAGAGTCTGGCTTTGAAGCGAGAATAGTTAAGTTTCACTTCAGTTTAGATTCAAATCATCAGGTTTTAGCTAAAAATGCATGTGTTTAGGAAGTACTGAGCATATGACTGGATAAATGAGACTTGGATTATACTACTGGAGTTGGGCGATAGTTTGTAAACTGATGTTTTTATATAGTTTTGCTGTTGTTAAATTTGGCCCCCAATAAATCAGCAAATCAATGTGGAGTCATGCAAGAAAGACAAAGTTTTCTTAATGAATTCAAGGTAACACAGCTCGACGAACTGATATACAAATGGTCATTTTGTAAGTGAAGTATTTTCCTTTAAGTTCAATTTTGAGGTACACGTACTTTTCTTGGGTATTTCCATACATTAAACTTCTACTTCACCACATGTCAGAGGGAAACTTTGTTCTTTTCATTCCACTACATTTATTTGAGAACAAGTAGTTACTTTTCAAATTAAGATCTTACATAAACACATTCAAAATAAAAACACGAAAATCTTATAAATGTTCTTTACCTCGTCAGTCCCATCAAAGAGACATTTCCCCTCTAAACTTCTTGTACTGAACATACGACTGGATAAATAAGACTTGGATTATACTGCACGAGTTGGGCGATAGTTTGTAAACTGATGTTTTTATATAGTTTTGCAAGTTTTCTTCATGAATTTAAGGTACCACAGAATGACTAATTAATATACAAATGGTCATTTTGTGGGTGAAGTATTCCTTTAAGTACAGTTAAGTAAATCTTTATTCCACCGCTGGTAGCTTTATACGATTTCCAGCTGAAAGTGGCGCAAAAATAAAGAGGAAGTTAAAAGATAATGCTTAAATATGTCATCTTTTAAAATGATCTTTAATTTTTTTTTTCTCATAATTAATTTCTTTAACTCTCTCCAATCAAAAATTTAAAATCTGTTCATCCCCATCGTAAAAAATGTAGAAAACACAAAACACTATGAGGGTATTGTGATTTCTATACATGCAGAAAGGTTAATTCTTGAGTTCAGGAAGCATCTGAAACATCTGTTGGAGGCTTGCATTGATCCATGCTTTATATCTGACTGTAATGTATTTAAACAATTCTTTAATTTCACACATTCAAATGAAACTACTGTCAAAGTGCTCAGAGAGGTTTTACTTTTAAAACGTGTTGAGCGTGGGCCGCACATCCTGTCTGAGGGCCCACAGTTGTGTTGTAGTACTCTACTGCTCTTCTGTTGTGGTTTGATGGCTTCTGCCTTTTGGTTGTGAGGTCTCCACAACGTCCAAACATTTAGTTTAAACACGAGAAGAAAACAAGACCAAGGCACGAGCGCACTGTGGGCTCGAAATGTTACAAATGCCATTGTGTATTTCAGGGGTGAAACTCAGTCACAAAAGGCAGTCATGACTGTAAACATTTTATAATCCTAATAAGTCTGAATTACAGCAACTTTTCATGCTGCACAAACTAGGTTTGTGTGGTTTAAATCATTTCAGGTTTAATGTGTGTTTTACTTTGAAGGGAAAATGCAAAAATATTACTAACAGACTAACGTTAAACAATGTTAAATTAACTTAAAACAATTGTTTAAACACGTTTTAAAAACTTGTTCATCAGTTTCATTTTTGTATTTCACTCATTTGGTCCTAAGATTATTTTAACTATAATTATTTCAGGTCTAATTCATTTGATTTATTTGGTGAAGCTCATTTTTGTCAAACTGTACCAACTTTTTTTGTACATTTACCGTGAAAGTGTCACTTTAAACTAATTTAGTAAATTTAACCTTCTCCCCCAAAACATTTAATTTAGATTCAAACCATTAAGCCACTGTTGTCTCTCTGTAAATAACTTTTAAATTAAAATAAACAGCTTTCCAAAAGCCTGAGAATCAACTGTAAGCTGACATCAATTTTAATTTAATTTGACTGAATAAAGAACATCTGAACATTTAGATAACTTACAGCTAACTAACTTTTTACTATATAGTTTGTTGTTGTCTTTATAAGATATTTTTACTGACACTGGCACTGAGGAGGTTGGATTTAATTTCACTGTACATGTACAATGACAATAAAGATATTAGTTTATTCTATTCTGAAAAGAAAATGTTCATGATTCCCGAAAAACAACAACAGAAAACACTTATACAGTTTAAAACCCACAAACTCTTGGTTAATGATGGGTACTTGATGAATTCAGGCCTATTGTTTTTTAATATAATCTTAATTTTATTTAGGAATTACACATATTTAATGTCTGCTAGAGCAAACAGAAAATATACCAGTATAACGGACCGGTTGTTTTGTAACTGTACTGTAAAGCTGGCCAATGTGTAAAACTTGTAATGAATATATTAAATAAACATGATTTTTCCTTGTTTTCTCTTTGTATAAAGGCTGACAAAAATTAAACAGATTTATATTTTTGAGCTACATGTTGATACGGGGCTGTTTTTAATGTGCTGTGTGGCAGCAACAGGTTAATTAGTAGTTTAATTTTTAATTAAATGAACATAAAGTGCACCTGAAGAACAAACTGTGATCAATATGTTTAGTTTTATTACTCTGCATTATTATTTTGTTTTTTTTTTAAAAAAAGGATGTTTTGAAATTATTTATATTTTTCTTACAATGCAAACTTTAATGGGTGTAAAATCACATGCATGAGCAGGCTGCTTTCGTTATGCATGCATATATATGTATATGTTCAGTATTAAAGGATCCCGCAGTGATCCCTGTCTGTTTCCCTCTCCTTCCTTAGCAGAGGTGGAGGCTGTTTGGTTGGAGATGTGGGTCGGAAGTACCGTAGTTTATGTATGCTAATAGGGAGAGTTGGGGGTTGTAGCTAGATATTTACGTTCAGTGGGAGCCGCCCTTCATTCACCCACATGGTTACCAACTGGTCGCCTTCGCGCCACTTTCCTAACCCCGCAATCATTTTTAAGCAGCGTATCTGGGCTATAAATTGCCTCGCGATCGCCTCGGACTTCACTTTATGTTCCGTTTTTGTCCGCCGGTAGAAAAGTTTTCGGAATAGTTGCGTATTTATTTCTCTCTTTTGTCGGTAAGAGACTACACGGCAGCCCAAGCAAGTGAGCGAAGATGGTGGATTTCGGCTGGTGAGTGTCTACCGAGCGCATGTTTATCGGCAAGGAAGTCGGGTTTGGGGTTATGTTTTTGAATCTGCTCTGCTGAATGAAATCTCAAACGGCGTGTTTTACGCCTGTTTTAACGCCTCTTATTATCACATCGGGGAGGGAGGGGGGGTTAATATCCAAACATTAAAACATAAATGATATGCTGGCGATGAAAACAGTGTAACGTGAGGCGCATGGCAGCCCCCTCTGCTCCACCATTGAGGGAATGAGGGAGATTTGAAAAGCTGTCCGGAGCTTTCTCCGCTGCGCTTTAGCAACTAGTTGAAAAAAATCCGGCCTCCTGGTAACAAAACACGAGTTTGTATAAACACACGGGTCCGATATTTAAAAAGTAAAGTTATAAATCTGGTTAATTTGTTGCTCAGTCTCGAGTGCAGTGGTGTGTGAGTTAAAGTGCCCCCCAGAACAAAGCAGCAGCACATGGGGCAGTTTTAGGCCGCGCGATTTAGCTTAGCTAGCTTAGCCTAGCTGCATAAACTTAACACAGTTGTATTGTTGGGAAACAGCGAATATTACATGATAAAGGCGGCTGGCACATTAAATTAAAGACAGGAGTAGGTAAATAGAGGCAGTACTTCAGGATAGATGTGCCGTTGGGGTATTTTAAAAACGTGTGCTCGTTTGTTGTTGGCTAATCAGTGTCGTCAAACTCTTAATTTTATTAGCTAGCTAGCCACAGCTAAAAATGAGCCAACTGTTTGGCTGGAAACACTCAAAATCCTCCCGTGCCAGCTCACAAGTGGTAGTTAATGTAACTGTAGTACTGTTATCACGGTTTGCCATGTTTTCATAAAGCTAACAGCAAGCTAAGCTACCCCACCAAACCAGCGCACGGCTGCTGTTTGCTGCTAGCTGCTAGCCTCTGCTCCTACATGGACGGTAGCCGTGTTTTCTAGGAGGTCCGAAACCGCAAGCCACGGTGTTTCCTCTAAACAAAACAACACGCGGTTGCTAAATTTCAGTGTGCAGTGCTACGTTGGCGTTTAGCTTGGTTGGTTTAGAGGCATTTGTGCTAAGGTTGGCGCACTTCGAGGCGCCATGTTAAAGACGGTGGGGGAGGGGTGAACAACACCGCTCCCTGCGCAGGCGCGCCCGTGTCGCAGGGAACGCGGGCCGCAGGCTGCGCTGCTCATTCATGTTTTCAGTGACCTCGTGCTGCTGCGATATATCATAACATCTTGTGTCTCAACAGCTAACTCCTTTAATCGGCCCGGTGGTAGTGGTGCATATTTCAGATGGCGATACACACAGCCTCCACGTTTTGAGATTGGTTTACTCACAATAAACTGGCTACACGTGCGCACACACACCAACCTGCCTGTGTAACTTGTTGCAATGCCTAAAAGTCGTCTCCAGTGCCATAATAAACTCTCATATGTCATTTTTTAAATTTCCAGATCCACCACGAAGTGCAGGACCTCAAACCAGACTGCAGCCTGGAGCAGAGTGACCATCTTCCCCATGGGGCCGGAGGGCAGCGATGCTGTTATCAGTCTGTGTATTGTCAAAGTGCTTACAGTGCAGGTAGTACTATGTCATACCTACTGCAGTGGAGGCACTTACAGCAATACCCTGACACTGATGTGCAGAATCTTTTGATGTTACATGTCATGTGACGTACTGTCTTTGTGCTAAGGTGCATCTAGTGCAGATAGTGAAATAGACTAGCACCTACTGCCCTAAGTGCTCCTTCTGGCATAAGGGGCTGTGATATGCGCCACCAGACCATTCTCTTAATTTCTAATTGGGCTAAATTATCTTGCAGTTCTCTGCTAGTTTTGCATAGTTGCACTACAAGAATAGATGAGTTGTGCAAATCTATGCAAAACTGATGGTGGCCTGCTTGCTCTCCACCTGTTTAGACTTTTGGTTTTGGGGGTGTCGCATCAAACACAATCTGTTTGCATAATACCACATGTAACGCTGTTTAAGAAACCAGGAGTATTTGCCAGTTCTCGTCAAGTGACTCAGTTTCAGCAGTACTAAAGTGCTTATAGTGCAGGTAGTGTTTTTCTCCTATCTACTGCAATGTAAGCACTTGAAGTACTTCTAACTAACTGCATCTTTGAAGTTAGAGGGTTTGTAATCATGGACAATCTGTTAATCATCACTCGGTCAGTTTTGCTGGTTTGCATTCAGCTTTAACTGATGTTCGCTGTGCAAATCCATGCAAAACTGACTGGGTTGATGAGCTGTTCTGCCAGGTGGGATTGCTTTTCACCAAGATTGTCATTTACCGTATGGTGGGTATTTTCACATGCGTGGATGTGTGTAATGTTTTGGATATTTGGAGATGTCCCTTCCTGTGTAGGTGGGGATTAGTTGCAATGCTGTGTACATCGAGGTATTGCACTTGTCCCGGCCTGTATAGGAACGAGGAGATGGAGCTGACCTGGATGATGACCAGAGTGATCATTTAAAATATGCTGCACTCAGCCACATGTGCTGTAATGTTCTGACCAGTTTGGTTTGTTAATGTGTGAGAAGTTTGTGTTTTAAATTGGTTGATTGTAATGTTGCTTAAAATATATTAAATTATATGTTTATTTCTCTGGATGGTTTCAATGTGAATTTCATTTAATGGTTTACAGGTGTTAACATAAGTGTTTACAGTAGTTTTCCCCCTGAAGTTGACCTGTGTCTTAGTTGGATTTTAAGTGAAAGCTTTTGAAAGGTTTTAAATCATGTTATTTGTACTTTGATGACACGTCTATGACACACTGGTTAAAATAAGTGGGTGGGAAAAGGGAACAACAGGTGATGGTTAACTGTACTTTGGTCAACAAGGGTGTTTGACAGCCAGTAATTTTATTAAGCAACCTGAATAAACAACTTACTAATATTATGGGTGTCATGTTGAGCACCTTTACCACCTCTCTGAATTCATGTTTCCCCACTGGGTTCATTTTGTACATTTGAACAGCAGTGTTGTATGTAGTCTGCAGTGAACAATAGGAGACACATCAGAAGTCCTAATTCAAGAGCAGTGTGGTTAGAGGGAAACTGTAGCAGTCAAGTGTTTATTGTGCATATTTTAATTTACATGCTAGACAAAAAAATATAAAAATGAAACTTTTGAAAAACCTAAAACCTGTAATTAGGTGACTGTTTGAGCTTGATGCTGTTTTTTCCCCCCCTAATTGGGTGTATAAATCACAATACCTCTTATTGTATTTTTAGGAGTCAATGAAATTAGGGTTGCTGTTAAACAGTTAAAACCATATCCTCCATACACTGAACCTCACACTTAAAATAGACACAAGTGTAAGAGGTAAAAAAAAAAAAAAAATAACCACATAGTACAACTGTGAATATTGCACATAAACTGTATTTAAAAAAAAAAAAAAGGTTTATTCTGAGTATTTGAATTTGTGTAAGGTCCTTATTGCTGTGGGGAAAAAGCTGTGTTTAAGTGTCTGTATAAAGTCAAATCAACTCAAACTATTTCAATCTTGGTGCAAACTCTTAAAATTTGCTGGGATTAACTGAAGGAGAATAACAATTAGTTCATATATTTTTAGATCTAAGCATGAGACACCACTAACTTTGAACCATCTTTCTAATTTAATTAAATAATATGATACATGGACATGCTGTAAACGGCTTGCACTTGTCATTCAGCAAATGAAAAAAATGAAGATAAAGGAATCCATAGGACTATAGAGAGTATTATTGAAAATAAGCCTAATAAGATGATTAAATAAAAAATAACTCTAAATATAGAATTATTAAAAAATGGGTTATATTAAATGTGATGTAACAGAATAGAAATAATTTATTCCTGAGGAGAAATTCAACAATACAGTTAAAATAGCTATAATACTATATTATCATACAACATAAAAGGAAAAAAAAAGTTAAACAAAATGTCAGAGAGTCAGTCAAGTGGCGTTTAATTTTCTTATTTTTCAAAAAAAAAAAAAAAAAATTGGCTCACTTTTGCATAAAGGACATTGAAATACCTCAGTCACTTATGCCAAACCACCCCGTGAATAAATCTATTAAAAATACACAATACTAACATTATTAATGTAACTAAATCATTATTTTTATCATTATTATTATTACTGATATAAATAATTGAATTCTAAATAAAAATAAAATAATTCATGTTTTTGCTTACAGAATAATCTCAGTCTAATTGTTCAAAATAAATAAATAAATAAATAAATAAAATCAGGTCATAAACTGAGGTCAGGTCTGGTCCACTAGATGGCGCTGTCGGGCCGCAGCTGGGCCGTGCACCCAGCAGTGGTGTTCAGGTAACGTTACGGTACCGCCTCTGCCGCCGGTCCAGCCAACTTGGACAACATGCCGCTTTCAACCAGAGTCGTCACACCGCTGCAACTTTCCCCCCGCGTGCGTGGCCCGAGATGATCTGAAGCGTTTCCTCGACACACACACACACACACACACACGCCACATGACCGACGCTGAATCCTAAGACCCTGAGATGTGGACGAGACTCACCTGAGTGGACTAAAGGTTCAGAAGAAACCTCAACTTGTAAACGAGCTTCTTTTTATATGTGGAGTATTATCAGCCCGGGAGGTTATTAAAATGGGAGAGCTGTGGACGAGCTACGTTTTCTTCCTGGCGTGTTGTTCTGGAGTCACATTTGGGAGCCCGAACAGATGCGACGAAGTGCGCAAAGTTTTCCAACTCAGGCAGATTGGACCAAATCAATTATTGCCTCTGAGCCCCAGACCAGGTATGTGGGGGTTAAACTTCAGCAGCAGTGTGTCTGTGTGTGTGTGACTGTCTATTTAGTTTCATACAGTTAAATCCTCATAAATCAGAGTTATATATTATTTATTTAAAGCATTTACACATTTCTATCTTCACCACAAGCAAAGCATCAACATGCCGACATCACCTTCCTGTTGATCTCTCTCACTGCACTGTGGCCTTTCAACCTGTCATTTTCTGGCTTCTTGAAGCTCTCTTTGTAGTCACAGAACACACCTTTTTAAACACATTTCAGAGGCGTGTGTGCAGTCATGATAATAACACAGGCAGCAGAACATGAGAGCTTTAATCTGTTTAAATGTGCATCTCTGTGTGGGACTTTAAAATCAGCATGTTTGGAGGAAATGCTGCACAAGTTCTTTATTCTTTGGACACATTTATCCACTTTAATCTAAGTTCAGCAGTGTATCAGGTCCATAAAACATATTAAAATATTTAAAATAATCTTAATAATGGTCAGCCCAGTCTTCAGGCACTTAATGCTTAGCAACAGGAGTGTGTTTGGGGGTAGATTTACCAAGTGTTTGCACAACAAAACAGCCACTTAAAGGTATCACTTACTGTTTACTTCACTGTATTATACAGGCTAGTTTTAAATATGCTGCATTATAGAGTGTAGCTGCTGAGATTACTCAACAAAAAGAAACTAAACACTGCTTTTTTCCGTCTGTCTAAAGCAGATAAGTGGCACGCAGAGATAAACAGGAACTATTTTGTGTAAAGTTAAGTAAACTAGGTTTTCCTTAACTTTCTGGACACCACCCACTGAAAGATTTTGGGGTGAATCATGGGTGTGGATATTTCATGTTGGCTTTCACTGACTGGACTGTTTCCTGCTGCTCTCTCTTGGAAAAGTAAATCTGACTGGTGTTGACGACCATGCTGCCACAAACTGCTTCCTGCAAACTGCACCACTGTGAGGAATCTGATTACATTGACAGAAAACCCTTAAATGCCTCCTAAACCTCTAAATAACCCTCATAATGCCATCGCCACTCCTGAGCCCCTTAAATGAGCCTGCGTGGTTTTAAATCGCTGCTCTGTTTCTTAGCCGAAAAGCACTTTCTCTGAGATAAATTGTGTGCAGTGGGTGACGATAAGCTCCTGATTCAGTCACCCTGTAAAAACACCTGCTACTGTTTAGAACTGCACCTCTGCTGACCTCTGTGGCAGCCTCTCCGTAACCTCCAAGTCCTGACGCGCGTTGAAACTGGAGGGACGTAAATATTTTCCTTGATGGATTCAGATTAATTCACATAAAAACATCAGATAGAGCTGCTCCTGGTTAGAAGTTATCTATAATTGAATGTGGGCTTTTTGAAAACAGCTCTGAGAAATTCCAGGAATTTGAGAGAAAGCTGTTTCCATGTTTTCTAATAAGAGTTGCCAAACAGGCTTCAGTGTGGGTCAGAAGTCTATCACCTCGCTCTACAAAAGCTGCTTTTTGTGGAAATAGCTCTGGAAAACATTTAGGTTTAAAAAAAAAAAAAAGAAGTAAGACCTCGGGCTCTTTCAAGTTGTCTTATCTGGGAGAGTTTAAATTCCTCCACGTGTGCCATCGCCTGCTCTGCTCCCTCCTCACTCTTCTTGAACCTCGCAGGGAGCTGATAGCGTCTCTGGCAACAGCTCCGCTCACTCTGCCTGGGCATGTCAGGGAGGCTTTTTAGCAGAGTTTTGGGTCTCTTTTTAAGATGTTTTGATTGTCCCCCATGGGTGCAGATTGCTTACATTTGTTCATAGTGGAAAACCTGAGACATCACTTGGTGAGGCGATAACGCTTTTGAGTCCAATCTCCTTTGAGGATCTGTGTGTTTTGGTTTTCTTGCTCCACTAAAGCATTTGCTTCAAATACACAACCATTGTATGTGCCCTTACCTTATATTTAAGGCTATCACTATGGGTTTAAAGTGATTTAATCACCTTATTCCTGAAGGGCACTACTGTAGAAATGATTATGGGAGCAACTTCCTGTGAGATAGAGGAAGTAGCAGTAAGCTAGTTAGTCCCATAGCCTGTCTGTGGTCAGTCCCAGTGGCTACTCTTGGTTGCGCTGGTTCTTTTCCAAAGTAATTTGCCTTCAGTGTAGCAATACTAATTTATTTTTTAACACATATTTAACTAATGGTAACTTAGCATTTTCTAAAATGTCTTTGCGGAGCTCTGGTACCTGTTGCACTGTCCGTGTCTGTGACACCTAACAACCAGTCTACGCTACATTTTTGTCTTCAGCAACTGTGTGTTGAACATAAGGGAACAATAAGGGATTGTTCCTGTTGCCATGGTTACCATTGATATGAGAAATAAAGCCAACAGTTTCACAAGACATAGACAAAAAGTATAAAAGTACAATTGCTAGCATGCTCTGTTGAAAAGAAAAACAAACAGTGCTTTGAGGTGGCTGTCAGAGATGGCAGAGATATGATCACATAATCCTGTTTGAGCTATAACAGGTGGTGTGTTCCACGTTTTACTTCCCAATTGCGGTTGGAAAGAAGAATAGAGTACTGTAAACAAACTGCTACCACTGGAAATTGTCGGAAGTTGCACCCATAATTCACCCAAGGTATCATAGGGGCTAGGAATAAGGTGGATATGATCAGAACCAACTGCCGATGTTTCACACAACCACGATCAATGTTTTGATCATCTAATATTTTAAGAGAGTAGGCCTCGGATTTGCCATCGTGGGCGTAGTTTGAGATATATCGTCTAAGATTTTGGATATCGTTGTATCGTGATATGGCATAAATGGTGTTTTTTTCCTTTCTTTTAAAGGCTGCATTACAGTTAAGCGATATAAATTTATCAACTTAGCAGACTTTTCTAATCGTTTTAACACTTGCCGTAACCCACTTAGTCGTTATATCCACATTAACAATACTAATGATAATAATACTGTATATTTGATTTATGGGCACTTTTCACGACACTCAAGGTCACCTTACAGGAAAAGATAGAGAAAATCACAGCAGGTTAAAAAGTCAACGAGGTAATAAAGTAACATAAAAATAAGCAAATAAATGATAAAGTAAAATTGGTGATAAAGTAACATTATTGATGATTATTGACCAAAAATCTCATTGTTTTAATTTTGTTTGAAAAACAAAGCAACAACAAAAAAAAGAATAGCCATCCCCACAACTGCTATACTCGATTTAGTCTCCCAGCCCTAGCATTGATGAAGTGCTTTTCTGGAGTTTTAAAATATCGCAATATGTATCGTGTATCGAGATACAGCCTATAGATATTGTGATTTAATTTCCAGGAGATATCGCCCAGCCCTACCCCAGACTGTTACGATGATTAGGGCTGGTTATCGGTCAGGCCTGGGCGGTATAACGGTGTTAGGTAGTGCCGCACACTAATACAGTCATATGCTGTTTTCCCCGGAAAAGATCAGGATGGTATGAAGGTATGACATACTAGATAACGCTTATCGTTACTCAGTACCTTTTAAGGTATCAACGGAAATAACCCAGTACGAAGTAGTATCAAACTTTGTCCAGTCAATCAATAACTGCATTCGATCCTTTTTGTACTCAGGTCTAGAAAACGCAACTATTTCTAAGGTTTCTCTTGCAGCCAATCACCACAAGCGTTCTTTGATTTAATATGTTTAACGTGAATGGTCCACTACCAGTTACAACCCACACAGTCTGTCGTTCAACCTGCCGAGATGCAACCAAAACATTTGACAGTACGGCCGTACTATATGCCCTCTGTTCACATGAAGGGTGTCAAATGAAAGCTGAAGTAAAAGGTATCCAATGAAGTACTCTGTTGGTATTGGTATCACTTTAAGGATACTGGTATCATAATTTTTTAAATGATATATTCCCAGCCCTAATGATAATCCCCTGACTTGTCGTCTTGCGGCACCAGCAGGTTGGCTTTCATGGTCCTAAGTGAAATATCTTTACAGGACACACTGCATGACTTCAGACTCTTAGTCTTGTTCTGTTGCTGATGAATGCTGCTAAAGGAAGCAGCTTGTCACTCAGTTTATCACACACAAGATAGTTAGACGCACTCACTTATTCATACTCCCCTTCGGGCAGTTTAAGGTGTCAGATCCACCTGACTTGCCTGTGCTGTGGAATGTGTAAACGAAAGTGGAGCACCCAAAAGAGAGCATGCAAATCCCCAGCCCCAGTTTATGCCTGCCACGTATTACATTCAGGTCACAGAGGTAAGCATTCCTTCTTCTGAAAAATAAATACCTGGTGATGTTTGGAGGGAAAAAATTTGGTCTTGTAACACCATGTGCTTGTTCTCAAAGTATTTCCAAAATCCAAAAGACTTGGACTATTATGTTTGCTGCACAACATAATTTTTAAGTGATTTCCCAGGTTTCCATATCTAACAAAGATGTTAGCTGTAGACAATACTGTAGGTGTCTTTCCTTAAAGGGGAAATACGCCCATTTTCAAAATTTGTACATGCTCTTTCTATGGTCTGAGACAGTCCAAAAATTTAAGTGAGAATGGAGAGCTCCAAAAAATCCAAAACATAGAATGCTAAAGTCATATTGCAGCTCAGTAGACAATGAATTTGAAAAGATATTATAGAGCAGCGGTTCCTAACTGGTCCAGATTCCTCCTTAGTCATTAGTTTGAGACCCCACAGTTTAATACATTCAGTGTCATACTTGTGTTGTAGCAGTCTGTCAGTCAGTAAATGGCACTTGAAAGTGAAAGCCCTGTGCTGGAAATTCACTGTACTTAAAAACAAAGTTTGTTTTTTACAAACTTGACATGTTTGTGAGTCACTTGTGGTCCATTCAGAATGTGCCCGCAATGCACCAGTTGGGAACCCCCTGTTACAGATGACATTTAGAGCACCCAGGGGAATGCTCTGAGTATATGGGTACATTTTTGTTTAACAACTAGGAACACGACAGCAGAATAAAGCTCATTTTGGGTATTAAAAACAGCAAAACAGACATTCTGTGGGTCCACAAAATTAGTCGCACATTCATTGTCCACGGAGCAGCTCCAGACTTTATACTTGATGACATCATAAGTTTGAGACTCACTTCTTTGGTTTCTGGCCTTTAGAGAAAGTAGCTCATTTCACATTTAACTTTTTTAGGCCATATTAAACATATTGGAATTCTAGTTTAGGTGTCGGTCCCCTTTGATTTATACAAGTTAAACCAAACTTTTATTCTCAATTACACTTGACTACATTGATGCAACAGTATTCATTCATTAATTCATTTTCCATAACCGCTTATCCTGTTAGGAGTCACGGGGGGGCTGGAGCCTATCCCAGGTGACATTGGGTGAGAGGCGGGGTACACCCTGGACAGGTCACCAGACTATCACAGGGCTGACACAAAGAGACAGACAACACTCACATTCACACCTACGGACAATTTCGAGTCACCAATTAACCTGCATGTCTTTGGACTGTGGGGGGAAGTCAGAGAACATGCAAACTCAGCACATAAGGGTTCCCACCTCTCGGGGTTTGAACCCCAGGCAATATGGTTCAAACCAGGAACACTCTTGCTATGAGGGGACAATGCTAACCACTGCACCACCTTGTTTTATTCTATTTTCTAATAATATTGTTGATCAATATTTCTCTTGTGTTGAACAAAATGAGAAACGACAGGTGTGTCCTTTCCGTCCAATCGGATTAGCAATTCAGAGCTTGGACCATTAATCAATGAATTGAACAGATGTCAGCTATTAAATTAGTGGCTAACTAATAAACAATTAATTGGTTAAAATATTTTTTTTTAGGAAAAAAACAACAAAATTCTCTGATTCCAGCCAATTGAATTTAAATATTTTCTGGTTTCTTTACTCCTCTGACAGTAAACTGAATATTTTTGGTTGTGGATAAAACAAGACAATTGAGGACATCATCCTGGGAGACACTGTCCAACATTTTTCACAATTTCCTGACATTTTTCTGACCAAACTAATCGATTTGACAAGAAAACAATCAACAACTGTTACACCTTTAGAAACCATTTAAATCCTGGCACCTTGTCTGTTATGTTTAAGATTCTAACATTGAATCTCATTGACTCTCAGGTTCAGACCTTCAGGTGTGCATGTCCAAGAACCTGACCTGCTGCACCAAAAAGATGGAGGAGAAGTACCAGGTGGCGGCCCGGAGAGACATCCAGAACCTCCTCCAGACGTCCAGCTCCAGCCTCAAGTTCCTCATCTCGCGCAATGTGGCTGCTTTTCAAGGTAAGAGTTAACTGGCGTTGTGTGTTGTAAAGGTTAAACTTCATGAACGCGTTCTGAGATTAGAGCGCAAATGTTTACGTGGATAATTGTATGTGTGTAGATGTTTGTGTGTGTTTCAGAGTCAAGAGTACACATTTAGGAGTTAGGGTTTGTGTGGGTGTTGTAAAAACAGTGGATGAGTCACTGTGTGTGTGTGTGCGTGCAGTGAGGCTCCACTTCAGAGCAAACAGAGGAGGGTCTGTCCTCCTTCCAGATCCACCGCTACACTCTGATCTTGAGATTAGATAGGTTGGCTGTTCCTGTTGGAGACTCAGGAGGCCGTCTGTAAGGGTGAATGTCTGTCAGGGATGTGTACTGGGGCTCTTACTAATAGTTTCTCTTCCTGTGCAAGGTGTCCTGCTAGTCAGTATCCTGATGAGAATATCAGATCCTCATATTTAGAGCACTGGAAAGCAGTTATCCCATCATAGACACATCGGAAACAGCCTGTTTTCAGCCTTTTCTGTCATTCGTTTCCCATTCCTCTCCGTCCTTTCATTCACCAGTGACTGACAGCTAACTTACAGGCAACAACTTGCCTCTGTCTCCCTGCCCAGCGTGGGATGCATCTCCCACTCCAGCTGATGGCTGTCATATGACGGCTGAAATGAGTGGGCAACAAATACAGAGCTTATGACTTGAATGTACAGTCTCAGACATATCATTAAGCCAATTCTCTTTAACGATGTCTCTGGGTTTAAAGACGTGCTGTTATCCTCCCCCTAAACTCAAATGATTTATAGGAGAGTCTCAGCGTGATCACAGTGTTTTAGCTGAGGTTTGCAGGGGCAATGCCCTGTTTGTGTTTGTCAGATGTTTGTGTCTACTGGGGCTCTGAAGGTGAACTAAAATACCCAGCGTTTATGATGACGTTTATGAAGCATGCCATCTTAAAATACTGTTGGCTTAAAACAAAGTTGCAAACAGCCTTATTAAAGATGTTGAAGGGCAGGGTTTCTCTTGAATGATAAGGCTCATGTTTCTTATCGTTAAATGTCACGAAAAACCAACAAAAAGTGAATTTCTCAATACTGTTTCACTTCTCTACCCTGTCTGTGGCCCCAAACTGAAGGTGTAAATATGTAAAATGGTCACAAATATACAGTAACTTTTCAGAGCTTTTGGATTTCAGCAAATGCTACTTTGAACAGGAGTACAGATTATATTAGTTAGGGACTATTTCCAGCAGCGGATTAACACACATTTAATGCTATGGTGAGTATTTACAGCAGCATGACAGTGTATGTGGTAGTTACTCAGAGTAACACGTCATCCAGTGAAACAATGTAGACCACTGAAGTGTTTTTATATAGTTTTTTGGACAACACAGGAGGACTGTGGTCAGTGGCGTCCTCAAGGGGTGGTCATGACCACCCTAATAAAATTGCTCCCAATAGAGGCAAACTTTGCTGTATTTAAGAGGCTGTGGTGGAATAATTTTTTAAGCTACCGCAAAGGTAGTTGTATGTTGTGAAACTAGACAACCTAAGGCATGCAGTGTTACCAACCACGTCAGCATAGCTTGTTGGGAAAGGGGCTGAATAATGCAGCAAAGTTGAGCTAATTTTTGGCAAGGGACATACTGACATGGTCATTTTCAGAGGGGTCCCTGGAACACTCACCTCAAGATATCTAAATGAAAATGAGTTCTATGGGTCCCCTCGAGTCTCTGCTAAACTTTAAAGGGCTTGCTCCCAGTAAAAGTTTCCTTACAATCAAATTACTTCTTCAAATTAAAGGCAATATTTGCCAGTCTGTTTGAAGAAATGTGAATTGCCCAACATAGTGGTTACCAACTGGTGAGTCGCAAGTCCATCCTGAATGGACCGTAGGTGACTCACCAGTGTGTCAAATTTGGAAAGAATACACTTTATTTTAAAGTACAGTGAATTTCCAGCTCAGAGCATTTATTTTTAAGTGCTGTTTCCTGCTGTAGAGTGAGTGACTAACAGACAGCTCCTTGACAGAGACAGCAAACTAGCTTGATGACATGACCTAACCCAAGTATGACGCTGAATGTATTTAAGTGTGTGGACCCTTGACTAAGGAGAAATCTGGACCCTGTGGCTGGACCAGATGGAAACCACTGGCCTAACATGTGTAGATACATCTATCCATCCATTGTCATCTGCTTATCCGGGGCCTGGTTGCGGGGGCAGCAGGCCAAGACCTCTCTCTCCCCAGCAACTCTTTTAAGCCCCTCCTGGGGTTACCCGCAGCGTTCCTAGGCCAGATGAGATATATAATCCCTCCAGCATGTTCTGGGTCTGCCCCAGGGCCTCCTACTGGAGGCACCCAGGAGGCATCCTCATCAGATGCCTGAACCACCTCAACTGACCCCTTTTGCCGCGAAGGAGCAGCGGCTCTATTCCGAGCTCCCTCCAAATGTCCGAGCTCCGTACCCACCCACGGAGGAAACTCATTTCGGCTGCTTATATCTGCAATATCATTCTTTTGGTCACTAAAACAGGATTGTTGTGGAGCTCAAAATGTTTCCTGTGCCAGTCTATGCATATCGGATAATCAGTAATATAACTGTAAAATAAGAAACCAAAGTATATCAGTATGTGATACCTTAACTCTCCGAATACTTTTCAGCTAGCCTATATACTTCAACAACATAATCAAACATCTGAAATTCAGTTATGACTTTTGATTTTCGTGTGCCACCCTGAGATTTTCAGTGGCCCCTATTGGCCACCCCTTTAAAAAGTTTCTAGGGGCACCACTGAGCTGACGACTGAACTCGTTAAAAGGCCACAAATATTTAGTAACGTCTTCAAACATTTAGCTTTTAACACATGTTACTTTAAACAGGAGTAAGGAGTGTATTTGTCAGGTGACAATTTCCAGCAGTGGAATCACACGCATTTTGTGCCCATGTGAGTATTTAGAGCAGCACGATGGCAATATGTGGGATTGACTCAAATGAAGAAACATGTTGTCAAGCATCCTGCAACAGTGTGCAGACCACTGATGTTGTTTTATGTAGTTTTTGAACTACATTGGAAGAATACAGCACAGAAAAGTAACCAAAATCAGGTTTGGGCTACACAGGCAGTATTTATTGTCTTCTCAGTTAAAGTTGTCATTTCTTAAAGTATCTAAAAGTTCTTGTCAGAGTCTTGAGCTGGCTGGTTTTGTTCACACAGGTCAAGTCAGAGGAGGCTGCAGGAGCTGATAGTCATTTTCAAAATGAGCCACACTCACATGGTTTCCTCTGTGGAATGGCAGCCAGTGTGCTCCCCTGCCAAACCAAACAGAGTTCCCTGTCAACATCGGCTCTCATCAGTCAACAAACATTGGCGGCTGCTTCCAACATCCAGGCTGCGTAACACAAGTGGCAACAGACGCTCAGCAATTTAAGTCTCATATTGGAGTCACAGCAGCAGCATAACTGCTCTGAATGTTACATCTATTAAGTCATTATGTAGTGTTCCTAAGGCATTTTGTACTTTATTTAATTGCAGTCCAAACTCTGTAGACAGCTGCAAACTATTAGTTTCATTATTGAATAAAGTGATGATTATTCTTTTGATTTAATGAATAATTTGGTCTTTAAAAGCTCAGAAAATAGAGAAAAGGCTTTTAACAATTTACCAAAGTCCAGGCTGGCTTTTACAGGTTGCTTTTTTGGTCCAACCAACGATTCAAAACTCTCACCAACATTTTAGAAGTTGACTTAAACAATTACTTGTTACTAAAAAATATTAATTTTATGTCGATTGGCAGATTGTTTAAAGGTCCTCTGTGATTTTTTCTTGTAAACATTTCCCAGCAAAACCCCCCTGTGTGTACAAATGGGGTCTAATAAATAAGATGAGCACATTTTCTCCCTCATAAAACATTTGCAAAGCCGATTTTAAATTCTGTGTTGTTTACACTCATGTTTGCTTGCTAGCAGATTTCTTCTTCACTGACTTTGTTGGCGCATTATTTTGTTTGTTGACACATTACCACCACCAGCTGTCGATCAGGGGAACAGTGTATCCAAACAAATCCTCCCATGAAAGTTATGGGATCACATATATAATCATTATGACATAGTTAGTAAAAAGTGGTTTATATTCATCATAACTTAAATCAAATTACACATAACAAAAATGCGTACTACACACGTAACTTTTCCTCTCCACCTGCTGGGTGTTGTTTGTCTTGTTATTGAGGTAAATCTGGGCTGGTGAAAGCTAATGCTTGTTCAAATGTTGATGCAGACTTTTTGACTCACAGTCTACAATATCTGTTTACACACACACACACACACACACACACACACACACACACACACACACACACACAACCAGAGGCAGAGAGAGCCACCCACGTGGCATTGTTCTATTTGGCCGTGGAGGTTTTTAAGAGCCTTTGTCACATGGAGAAAAACTAACTGTGGCACCATATGTATGGGAAGCACGGAGGGACAGAAATGTCTGGCAGATTCTTAGATCTTAACAGAGTTGGGGGGGAAAAAAAGAGCTCTTTTGCTGCTCATGTGCAGACATAAAAGAAACACAAGTCAAGCATTTAATCCGTCTTTCCTATCCAGGGAGTGCTCAATGATGCTGAATTAATATGAGTGAATTGTTTGTTATTCATCTTGTGTGCCTGCGAGTTTTGTTTTGGGTGTTTTCAGATTATAATGGAAGTGGAAACGGGCCAACAACTTCACGGATCGTTTTGAAATTGAAATAAAATTTTTACGTTGACTGGCTGCCCCAGCAGCATTGCTGTTCAGCTTCATCATAAACACTTGTGTGGAGCACGGGGAGAAATATCTCTCTCTGAGGAGCTGGGTGGGTCGGGGTTCGACAGAAAAACAAGGCCCTTAGTTTTATTCCCTGAATGATTGGCAGCCTGCGCTGTAATTTGAGAGACAACAGAGAACAAGCAGAGTGTATAATGCATTACAACCACAGACAGGAAGAAGGACGAGTTAAAAGGGGGCAGGCTAATGTGGTCATTTGTTTTGTGCAAAGCCTTCAATTAGGCGTCTTTATATGATGCAGCTGAAGGCAGAGAGGGGATGAAGAAATTAGAGGAATGTAGATGGATAACGGTCTGAAACACTCAGGAGACACTGAGAAATAACACGAACCAATAAAATGCTATTTAAAATGTTTTTTTCCTGGGAGACCCGATGTTTTTCTGCTCGTAATGGGCCACGGTTATAAAAAGTCTTCAAGGGCATATTTAGAAAAAGCGCTCAATACTTGAACATAATGAGTAACACAAATAAAGTGAAAACAAGCGCTTGAGCTGTTAATTATGAGTAGAGCTTCAAAGCTCAGTAATGGCTCATTACATTTTTCTCTTTTCTTCAGAGAAATGTGCCTCAGCATTTGAATATCTCGTCCTGAAATGAACCTGACCGCTGCCTTTCAAGTCATTTCACAGCCAAAAGATAGCTGAGCAACCCGGGAGACAAAAAATAGAAAGAATAAAGACGAAGTTGATGGCATACCGTCAAGCAGACGGCCTTTGAGCTTTCCAGCACATAACTTTTTTTCTCCCCCGTCTTGCTCCCGGTCTGTCAGTAAGTCTCTCAGGACTGCATGTTTTCATTCACCGGTTGTGCGGTTTCTGCACGTCGTCTGCACAATGCACAAATATGCAGCCTGCTGAGCGGGGCTTCGGGGGAGATCTTTTTTCGCCCTGTGCAGGTTTGTCTTACATCCATGGCAACCAACCTGTGCAATCCCAGCGCCCCGTGGGGCAGGAGTCAATAAAAACTCAGAAACAGAGCCCACTATGAATCAGCTGTTGAGATGCCTGAGAGACCGTCTGAGGAGGGGCGCTCAAATCTAGCAAAATGGTCTGAGATCACCACATCAAAGGAATGCCCTCCTCTGAGACCAGCTTGATTTGAGGAACGATTAAAGCAGTGTATTGCCTTGTGCTGACTGCACAACTGAAGGATACTCCAGCCTCTGTAAATAATAAAATAAGTGTCCTCCCATGTGTGGTGTAAAAAGGGAAGGGTTTTGTTGTAGAAGCAGAGTGGGGGTGTTTGGATTTCGTTGTAACATGGTCCCTGCTGGTGTGGTAGTCAGTCACCAGCCAACTCAACCAGAGTTCAGTATCAACTTTGAAACATTACATGGATGATTTTACATTTGCATTTGTGCACCCGAACTCAGTTAGGCCTCGCTGTAACTGCTGGTAAGCAACCCTTGGAATCTGTGTTGTGTTGGCAATAATGAGGACGCTCGCCGTCCTTTTTCCATCGCCATTTATTCTCTGAATAGGAGCAGATTATGTACCGGTCAGTCATACAGTTGGCTCGTTACAGGCAGCTCACACACAGCACGCTACTGAAGAACAGCACATGTTTTAGCATGGAGGCTGGCTAGCTATTTCATGAAGTTATTTGCCGTTATTTGAACATTTTATCACTTAAAAAGTACAGCAACCCACTCATAACTCTTTCCAGTTACATTCTCATACCTCACAGTGCATATATGTTCATATGGCGGACATACTGACGTAATACACAATATTTGTACACAGTGCTGCACAGTGCTGCATTTACCTACTTCCTGTGACACATTATAGCAATAATAGCAAGTGGAATTACATACAATACAAACTCTGTTACATTTGCAGTTACATCGTATAAAGCTGAGTGTTAACCTGAAAAAGATAATTTAAAAACATTTTGGCCCCTTAAAGAATTGGTTTATTTTGGGAAACCTGTTAACTTTCTTGCAGAGAGTTAGATGAGAAGTGAAACCACTGTCATACCTGTCCGTTAAACATGGCTACATGGCTACTTCTCAAAATAAAATCCATAGCACAAAACACCTTTAAGTCTTTAGATTTCCTTAAAATGTTCACTTGAGTATTTATGTTTTCTCCTTATCTTGGTTGTATACTCAAGGAATCCCTAGACTTTGGCAAAAAGACCTCAACAACGAAAGCAAGGCAAAAAAAATGTAAGGTACCTCTGACTCTATCGTAACTGCAACATGACCGAGTTTATGATGATGAATACATAAAACTAACACTACCCGAGAAGAGTGTTCTGCAGCCAGGAGAACCCGATGGATACAGATTTCCAATTCCATCCTTTCTTCCTGTAATTGTTTTCTGTTTTCAGTTATTTGGGGATCAATATTACTTTGTAGTATTTGCTTTCTATAATTGTATTCCTCTAGAATATAATCTTTTCCTCCTCTGATCAGTATGGTTTTCTTGTCTTCTTTGCCATTTTTTCACTGCCTAACTATGAGCCAACTTTGTGAGACAATAACAGGCATCACAAGTGTGAGTCCAAGAAAACAAACAATCTCCATGGAAACTTCCACTGGGTTTGACAGGAAGTTAAGTGCTGTAACTGTTTCTCTCTGTGTGCAGTGAATTCCTGTAGTCTTTCAGAGAGGGAACTAGCTGCTGTCATTTTTACATTTCTGTTTGTTTACAGAATAAAAACATGAGATACAATAGGTTGATGGCAATATTTAAAAGGTGTTCAAGAGTATATTTTGTTTTATCTTCGGGTTGAGCCAGTCTGACTGTTTCCACCTGCCTTTAGTCTTTATGCTAAGTTAAGATATCCATCTCCTGATTAGCTCCATGCATGCATTTATACTTTGGGATTTATCTTGGCGTCATATGAGCAGAGGAAATCTCAGCTTGTCGCTAGGCTAATTTATACCATTGAAAATGCCATAGGCTTGTGCTAATAATGTTAGCATGTTATATTTGTTTGGAAAACGTGTTTAGTATAAGACAGTTGTTGTTTTCTGAAAATGTTGAACTTTTCCTTTACACTTGTAGCCCTTTTTACACAGAGATCGCACTATAGTGTCGCTATGAAGTCCCTTCTTTATGCCTCCTTTGCATTTTTACACAGAACCAAACTGTTCCAGTGTGTGATTATACACTACATCGCGGCTTTGTGGAATCAAAAGAGGCGAGACGGGCATGACATATAGCACAACAGCATTGGCCTCTAGTGTGAAATAAAACATAGTGTCGGCAACAACATCAATGGCATTAATGTATCAATAACAATCATTTACTGTCCCTGTTATATGGCGGCTGATCTTGTCATCTGCTCGGACCGTAAAGAGCTCCCGGATCTCATTGTTCTCACAGTTTTTGTGGATATTTATAACTGCTGCTCTTCTGCTTTGACTAAGCTGCTAACTACTAACAGCTACTTTTAAAATCTCCTGTGGTGGGTCACACGCATAACATGTTGTCAAAATGTCACACCAGTGCTGTCCATGATCCTGTCTTGCAGACTGTCCTATATATCAAGATGGCACGATATTCCTACCTTGAACAGGCGGTGTAAAAGGGGCTAGTAATGCCTCCTGTGCTACATGCAGCATTGCTTTGTTTGTCATTGTTTCATAAGAACAAAGGTAAACATGTTGAGGAAATAAAATGATAGACAGGAGATGGTAGTCTAAAATGTGTTTTTAGTAGCCCATAATTCATTTTAAAGCCTCCACCATTATTACATGACCACTCAATGAGTTGTGCTGTTATAAATTTTAATGCCGCTGTTAGTTGAATGTCTGTGGCACGAAGCTGTTAGGACCATTAACACTCTGTGGGTTGTGGTCTTCATTCCAGTCAACGTGTCATTTTGGTTTCTAGCCTTGGAATTAAAGAGGAAGTTGTAGTCAACACGAGACACAGGAATCCAGCAGACACAGTTGGTCAGCCTTTGCTTTTATATTTGCTCTGCTTCTAATTGTGTGCTACTGTTTTGTCAGGAACACAAGTGGTGCAGATGAATGTAAGATCAAACAGTCGGGGCTGAGTGCTGGCGTCGTTGAAGTGGAAAGCTAGCCCGTTGTGCTCAGGACTTGCTATTTGCACTCATAAATGCTAATTGTGTTTCTGTTTACCAGCTTTTAAAGGATCCACTGCCCATCTTTTGCTCTTTGAATTGAAAAAGGAACATAGTTGAATGGCAGTGGCCCCACAGCTTGACTGAGTGGAGACCACAATCAGCCGTCAAATTACAGCAACACACTCTGTGCCAAACAAGAAGGTCTCAGTAGGAGGGGAGTAAAGTTGTTTTGATTGCTGCTGATTAGACAGATGATGTTTTAAAGGTTTTTTTTGTGGCAGAGTTTCTATTTTCACTGCATAAATTGTGGTTGTTTCACTCAGTTGGCTAACGCCCGTACCATGTAACCACAACATCCTGGGCTTGAATCCTATAAAGAATATTTTTAATTTCATTGAAAAAAAAAAAAGGAGAAATCGTGCAGCAGACAGTCTATAAGTTAAACTAAACTTCAACTCTGACCTCCGTCGTTAAAGGAGCAGTGTGAAGGATTTGGTGGCAACTAGTGAGGGGATTGCAGATTACAACCAGCTGAAACTTCTCCCATGTGCCAAAGGTGAACTCCCAGTTAGGATACATTCAGTGTTCATTGTTCAGGACGTTTTTACTGGGAGATGAATTATCCACAGAGGTCTCTTCCTCTCCAAAACAAACAGACCAGGTGATTAACCCAGTAAAAACACACTATTGGAGCAGTTAAACATTAAAAATCAGCTGTTTTCTGACACTCTGATGCAAAACCATGAATGGCCCTCTCTGGAGCTAGTGCCTGGTTCGTCTGTTCTGCGCTGCTGTAGAAACATGGCGGCGCAACATGGTGAACTCCATGGATGAGTGTGCTGGTGTCGGATGGTGGGTCGCTGGATGTGCCTATGCCCACCGCCCACGCACACATTCTCATTGACTGATAAATTGATGCTGGTTTTTAATATTATTGTGACGTATGAATACAGTCCATCTGATGCTCGTTTTCTTTCTGCTTTTCACTGTTTGATCACTACTACAAATGCAACTGTGGCCAGTATCTCACAGTCACTATCCTCAATCATATTTTAAGAAGTTAGAAATTACATTCAGCCACAAAATAAGCTTGAAAAACTGGAAATCAGAACAGAAGTACAGAGAGTTGTTGCACTGAGATGATGCAATGTCCCATCAAGTTGCATCAAGTTGGTGGTGTAGAGCAAAGAAGCCCTCAAGATGGCGGCGCGCAGCAGTGCAGCTTCTCAGCTACTGGCGTCCTTACGAACTTGGGAAAGTGTGTGGTGACGTACAGTTCGACTGAGCTTCTTCAACTTGCTGTTCTCAGCATAGTGATCGAACCAAAGCTAAAAGTAGTGTTAAATGTTATTTAGACTGAACACTTCTTGACCTGGGTAACGACTTCTGTTCCCTCGTGTTCTGTAACATGTTTGGATGACAATAAACTGAACCTTGAACCTTGTGAAGATGTGAGTCTCCTCTTCCTCCTTATGGTCAGACTTTGGGATGATCTCAATATCTAGGGTGTTACTATCGTAAAGCAACCTCTCAGGCTTCACCAGGTTCTCTAACCATGCGTTGATCTTTCTCATAATGGCACTGAAAAATTCAAAATCACCAAATTTGTAGGTGCATGTCCTTTGGACAGTAACTCATTCTTTGTTTACATATTTCACATTAAAATCTGAATGAATCCTGAATAGCTGCCTGTAGCTGAGCATTAAAGATGTACTGTTTGATTGTGAAGCATTAATATGGTGCATTATTTATGTTACTAGTGAATCCTTATTTATTATTAACTTTCTGATGTGACTTTCTGATGTAATGTGCTTTTGTTCACACTCCACCTCACGCATGTTGTGTGTTGTTGAAACACTAATTATGAGTCTATAAGCCCCGCTGGTCGCCCCTAGAGGCAAAGCCGCATTACCAGCTGGGTAAAGCGGGTAACTGCAGGCCCTTTGAGGGCTCCCAGGGCCATTAATTGCAAATTTGTTTAGGCCTTAAAGCAGGTCCTGTATTATTACCTGTGTTGTAGAAAGCCCTGTGTCAACTATACTATTAAATACATTTTTGTTTGAATTTAACAACTGATCTTGGCGTCTTTAGAGCCTCAAGCTCTTGTTCGTAGTGAAAGACATAAAAACAATGAAAACAGAACTTATGTTTGTTATCAAAGGGTCAGTTAAAGCTGAAATCCAGAATAGTTCTTCGTAAAATATCCTTATTATTGCAGTCTGTTTTGTCGATTAGGTGAAACCACTTCACCTTCACGAGTGAGGGTAGAATGGAGCGTGAGATGGATTGGCGATTTGGTGCGGCTTCTGCAGTGATGTGGGTGTTGCCCCAGAACGTCGAGGTGAAGAGGGAGCTGAGCCAGAAGGCGAAGCTTTTGATTTACTGGTCCATCTACGTGCCAACCCTCACATATGGTCATGAGCTCTGGGTAGTGACCGAAAGAATGAGGTCGCAGATACAAGCGGCAGAAATGAGTTTCCTCTGTGTGGTGGCTGGGCTCAGCCTTAGAGATAGGGTAAGGAGCTCCAATCCGGAGGGAGCTCGGAGTAGAGCCGCTGCTCCTTTGCGTCATCAGTTGAAGTGGTTCGGGCATCTGATCAGGATGGCTCCTTGGCGCCTCCTGCTGGAGGTGTTTCGGGCACATCCCACTGGTAGGAGGCCCTGAGGCAGACCCAGAACACGGTGGAGAGATTACATATCTCATCTGGCCTGGGAACGCCTTGGGGTCCACCAGGAGGAGCTGGAAAGCGTTGCTGGGGAGAGGGACGTCTGGGGTGCTTTGCTCGGCCTGCTGCCCCTGCGACCCGGATCAAAATGGATGGATGGATGCTGAAATTAATGGGTGACACTGATGGCAGTGCAGTTGTTGTGGTTGGAGATGCTCTCTGTAATCTGATATGTAAAATCTAAAATCAAATTTGTAAGGTTGTGCTCGTCTAGTTAACAACGGCATTATCATCTAACTGCATCAGTGAAAATGTAAATGAATTATTTGTATGCTAAATGGTTCTTTGTGTAATGTGCCTAGTGGGAGCTCTGGCCTATTAACTCATGATATGAAAGATATTTTGGATTGTCTCATTTGACTAATTTCCGCTGTTGACTAGTTGCCTCAGAAGTCTAAACACACTCCTTCTGTACATTTGTTATTCCAGTGTGATTACCAGGCTGCTCTTCAGAGGATACTGTGCACAGAGTTGTTCTAAAAGGAGACCAGCAGCAGCCACCACACTTACCTAACTGCTCCTTTACAATCCACAACTCTCCAAGAATTTCAAGTTCAAAACAGTAATTTCTTACCAAGGACAGATATTGTGCTGTGACCAGCCCTGAGCAGCACTGCATCACTGACTACAGTAACACAGTGTTCCCTTCCAGTAAAGTTTCTATGTTGGTCACAAATTGGCTGCTCGCCTCAGTCAGGGAAAATATGCTGCTTTTTATAGGACTCTGCATTTTAGGATCTTTTGTCTTGAAAATGAGCATTCCTTGTGTTACATTTCCCCTCCAGAAACACCAGGCTGTCACACAGAAGCTGCTTTTTGTTTTATCATGTCCGAAATTATGTTACTGGTTATGGAAAAAAACATGACGCCACCGTGCAGGAGGTGTGAGATAAAATCAGTTTTACATTTTGAATGGTTGTGAGCAGCATAGTAAGCATACAGTTTAACAGTTGCTGTAAAGCTACAGTTGATGTTTCTTTCTGTAGAGCTCCACAGAGCGGCGTGTTAGTGACATATTTGTAGGTCTTTTAAAGCTTTTTTAGCCACGCTAACAGCAGGGTTGTAGAGACGCCAATGTCTGTCTGTCAGTGAGTCATTTAGTCCACCAGTTAAATATCCTAACAACTACTGGATGTACTGCCATGAAAATTAGTACATACTAGTGTTGTATCATGAAAAATATTGATGCTCTATACCAAAAATGGGGAAAAATTGAAATTCAGGACTTAAAATTTAAAGTTTTGACTAAAATAATGTATAGTGTATCAAGGCTATAACATGACAACAATGGGTTTTCTTGGTTAGTAGCAGAGAACAGCAGTGACTGGAGTAAACTTTGACAAAAAACTTTTACAGTAATGAAAACAAGATACTCCTTGTGGTAGTGCACATGTTCAAAAGCCTCTTAGTTTGCCACACGTTCAAAAGGCCATAAAGTTAAAAGAAGCAAAACAAAAACATGCTGCCAAAGCCTATATTCAAACCGTAGCAAAGGAGACGTGTGACGAGAGGACAGCACTGTGAGTGAGTGACAGGAGGCGGGGCTATGGGGGCACTGCAGCTGTGTGTGTGGGTCAACTCGCTGTTGGAGAGAAGAGAGAGAAGTAGTAGTGATAGCATCAATACAGCAGGAAATGAGAATTTCAGATATTTAAAATAGCTCACACAGTTATGGTCCCCAGAGGATGAATCCGAGTGATCCCCTGACTTTTCCATGGTGCTGCTAGCAGGTCAAAGTTGACATGTGTCCTGTGAAATAACTCAACATCTACTGGATGGATTTGTACAAAATTTCTGCAGACATTTATAGCCTTTAGACCAGTGGTTCCCAACTGGTGGGTCGCGGTCTAAAAGTGAGTCGTGGGTCCATTCTGAATGGACCATAAGTGACTCGCAAACATGTCAAGTTTGTTAAAAACACAGTTTATTTGGAGACACAGTGACTGTAATGACTAAGGTTTACATTTAGACCTCATGGCTGGACCAGTTGGGAACCACTGTTCTAGATGACAAATTACTTTGTTCATCCTCTGACTGTTCCTCTAGCGCCACCATGAGGCTGACATTTGTGGGTTTGGGTGAAATGTCTCATGGTGTTTTCAGTGGATTGCCTTGACATTTATGTTCCCCTGTGGATGAATTGAAGTGACTTAGGTGATCCCTTAAATTTTAACATAGCACCAATATTTTAGTTTTTCCAATACTTCAGTTTATATAAGCATGTTAGCATTTTTTACTGCGAGCATCAAAGCAGATTTTGTCATTTAGCCCTATGCATAAATTCAGCCTCACAGAGCAATGTATCATCATAGAACGGTTGGTGTGGTATCCTATGAATTAGCATCCCACGACTGACGTTACGTCATGTTAAGTTACGTAATCAACTTAAAGTGGTTAGGTTAAGGAAAAGAAACACGGTGAGGACGCACCGTAAAATGACTCAAAGTTTACTCGCACAGTTCCATAAATGCATCTCCTGGAGAAAGTACGGGGGGAAACTCTGTGGTTTAGCGACACATCTACCACCCTAACCTTCCTCCTTACAAGACCGCTTAGGACCGTTTCCTTGTTTACTCCCACAAATGGAACGTGATCTCAGCCTTCCAAAATATGTATATGTAGGTTATGCATAAATTACTGGTTCATTACATGGGATATGTATGAACATACATTTCATAGGAAAACTTATGTCAAGTTTATGAGAACAGCCTGGACAGGGTCACTAGCACGGCTGCAGACTCTAAGCCTTGTTTTTCATAACACTAGCAAACTATTGGTCCCTCCATAAAGAATACTCTTAGTAGTTTTTGTGAGTGT
The DNA here is from genome assembly GCA_019142605.1 of Cephalopholis sonnerati. Taxonomy (NCBI): domain Eukaryota; kingdom Metazoa; phylum Chordata; class Actinopteri; order Perciformes; family Serranidae; genus Cephalopholis; species Cephalopholis sonnerati. The sequence continues at coordinate 32,289,903 of JAGQAX010000001.1, read as the reverse complement.
ATCTTGTGTATGGGAAGAATGAAGGATGGGAATGACTGACTTGAAGTAAAAACACTGATTCCAATAGCGAGATGAATGTGTGATGAATATGTGCATAAAGTGAATATAGTGAGTGGTGGCTGGATCTGTTTGAAGATTTCATATGTTGATTCCCACAGCTGGTCTTTAAAATCCTTTCTAACCTGCTCTCTGCTCCTTTGTGTGAGACCTTTCATTTAGCAGACTCTTTGTCCACCGGGTCTACAGCCGTGCCTTCTTTGTGTCCACTCGTACTAGAGGAGTGAGTGTGTGTGTGTGTGTGTATGCTGGCCAGCGCAGGGGCCTCTCCTCGAGATTTCCACAGAATTTGGGGCTTGGCTTTGTGATTCAAGGCTGGACAGTTGATCCAGGGGAGGACAGAGAGTGAAAAAGAATGCGAAGAAGAAGAAGAATGAGCGACTGATGGAGAGAAAGTTGGGAGGATGCCAGATTCTATTGAAAGTCTTTGCACAGTGTTTGAAGTCAGAGGATGAGGATTTAGAGGGAAGCAGGATTATTCAGAGTCAATACCCTTCAACAATCCAAGCGTTTGGGCTGCTGCAAAGAAACGACGTAGTCCAACTAACCACGGCTGTTTTTCCCTCCGTCTCCTGTTGCAGCTCCTGTGTCAGACACGCTGGTTATCGTAGCACTTTTCTAATCTTATCAAACCTTTACCATTTTCTGTGCACTTACAGAGATGATTTAGCATTTTGGGGAATATGCTCATTTGTTTTCAGGCAGAGAGTTAGATGAGAAGAGTGATGCCACTTTTAATCAGCCAGTTAAATATGAAGCTACTAGTTTAGCTGAGCACAAAGACTGGAAACAGTTGGAAACAGCTAGTCTGGCTTTGTCAAAGGTGAGGACTACTAGTGCCTCTAAAGCTCTCTAATTAACACGCTGTATCTTCTTTGTTTAATCCATACAAAAACTGAAGTGTAAAAACAACAATATGCAATTTTTTAGGAGTTATGTGCCGTACTCTTTCTTTACTGGAAGCAGAGGCTTGCTGGAGTCTCCACTGGTTTTCTGGCCACTGTTCCCAGCCAAGAAATACTCTGGTACATAACCTTCTGTTTGTCTTTTTTATGGATTAAACAACATATACAGTATATTGTGTTTTAAAGGGTTACTAACCAGAACCTGGTTAACCTGCCAGCCAAAATCTGGTGGATGATGTGAAATGATGTGTTTATGCCATGGGTATAGTCAGTTGATAAACACTGTTCATCTGCACACACTCCTCAATCTGTGATGACACAGACCATGTTGAAAATCAACATCCCAGGCACGCTTGCCCATCAACTATGGCTCTACTCCTTCTGGTTGCTTATATTTGATTATATAAATCAAAGGTTTATGGTAAAAGAAATACTGGCAGACCCTTGCCTCGCCTTATATGGGTTACCTGTGACTCTGTCATTGATAATCATACTGCTCAGTCTCTCTCTTTTTGCACTCTGCTAGCAAAACGCCTAATTTTACAACACTGGGAGTCAGAGTCCAGCCCTTCTTTTCACCAGTGGCTGAGGGAGCTTAGTGATGTGATTCATGAGAAAGGCCTTTGATACAAACTTTCCGACAAGGAAAACATCTTCCTGAAAATCTGGAAACTATTTCTTGACAAATGGTCTGCAACCCAGCAGAAGTGAATTGACTCATAGCTTATGTTGTTACGTTGGGTGACTAGGGCCTATCCATGGTGCATTTATGTGACATTCTGAATGCCAAGGTGTGTTTTTTTTTTCCATTTTACCCCTTGTATACTAATTACAACTTGTTTTGTTTCCACATGTACTTTTTTCCACTTTATTTTTTATTTTTTTGCATTGTTTGTTACGTTCTTGTTCTCTATAATTGTCACAACCGGACATTACTTTATCTAGCCTTTGTGTGGCATTCAGATTGCTGCCTTTTCAATGTATATGTTATCTGTCCCAATAAAGAGACTTGAAAATCAACATCCCATTAAAAGGCGAAGTTCAGCATTTTTTAACCTGGACCTTATTTTTCCATGTTTTTCTCAGTGACTAATGGGAACAACAGTTTCTGAAACTAGTGTAGTATTATACAAGACAGCTGCAGCCAGCTGTGGCGAAACAGCCTGCAGTGTAATCATTCAGGGCGCGTTTGCCCCTCAGTGCACGTCCACTGACAGTGCTTGTTTTTGCCACTGACATGCTCAGATTATTATTATAAGTGACCGACAGAATTATGGAAATGATCCCTACACAGATAGACCTTTTTGTCAAAGAGTAAGATCCTTTTTGTTCAACCAGAAACAATCTTAAAATCACAATCGCCATATCCACCAGACTCTATTTAAATAAACAGTAATTTTACCATCATGAAACACACTTCATTCACAGTCAACAGAGACAAATTAAAACTCACAAAAACTGTCTTGCTTCTTCTTTCCAGTGTTCCAACAATCAGCAGCTCTGGTTTGGTTAATGAACCTTTAATCCACCCTGTTAGATGAGACAATATGCTGGCTCTATTCACGCTAATATTAATGTTTATTTAGATGGAGTCTGGTGAGTTTGGCGATGCTGATTTCCGGCTGTTTCTGGTGAAACAAAAATGATCTTACTCTTTAACAAAATGGTCAACCTCTGTAGGGATCCTTTCCATACGTTGTCAATTACTAAAAATAATCATCTAAGCCCGTCAGTGGCAAAACCAAACACTTTTAATTGATGTTAATTGACAATGAAGATGTCGTGAGTGGTTACAGTGCAAACTGTCCCTCCATACTGGACCAGTTTTAAAAATGACTGTTCCTATTAGTCACAGAGACACAAAAACATGGGTAGAAAGAGTCACAGTTACAAAATACCAAACTTATCCTCTAATTAGTGAGCTTTAAAAGTACTGGTAGGGGGATATTTGTTACCTTACACAGAGCTAAGCTAGCTGTTTCCCCCTGTTCTCAGTCTTTCTGCTAAGATAAGCTAACAGGCTGTAGCTTCATATCCAACAGACACCCACGAGAGTGGTATCAATCTTCTTGTCTACGTCTCAGACCAGAAAGCAAATAACTGTAACTTCCCAAAGAGTTTAACTTTCTTTAATGACCATGTTTTCATGAACAGCTGGAAGCAGCTGGAAGCTTTAGGTCTCACTCTTCTCTTTCAGATTGTTATTTTAGTTTGAGTCTCTTGAACCACAGAAACCTGAGGCGTGCAGACTGCAGTTTAATATTGTTTTTTTCTATAAATAACTTTTTAATACCCAGCATCCTCATCTGACATTCCAAGAGAAACCCTTGAGTGCTTTTAAAGAGTCAGACGTGAAGCTAATTGCTGACTCTCCATCATTGTGCGAGTGTGTGTGTGTATGTGTATCTACGTGTGTGTGTTTGCTGCTGCTCATGAGATCCAGTTCAGTTGACACACTTCTTCAAACCCTGCTGTGTCCCGAGGCGGACATCAGCAGTCACACACACTTGCCAACATGAATACACACATGCACACTGACTCTCTCAGTGTCACATTTTGTCTCTGTCTCTTTCAGACACACTCACTGCACTGTAGCCACTCACTGCATAGAGATGAGCCCTAAAAATACACACACCAGTCAGCACTTTACATTGTTTGTCTCCTGTGTGCCCGTTTGAAATGGAGATTTATGGCTGCTGGCTGTTGTCTTAAGGCCATTTTCTAGATTAGATGATACAGCACACACTGCTAAACAGGAACTGTATCTTTATGACAGATTTACACAGTGTTCTTTCTCCTTTTAGAGGTTTACAAAGTGTTGAGTTGTGTGGAGACCAGCAGAGTAATATTCCAGTGTGATGTTTGTGCAGGAGAGCTGACAGTGCAGCTAAGAAAATTTACAACTGTTCACAGTGTACAGCGAAGACTGAGCTGACACTCACAGCTCTCCACACAAACCATGTTACTTTGATTCGGTGGTATGTTAAGTGAACGGTTCAGGCCATAATGGGCTCTTTTTCTGGAAGTAGCCCTCAAGTTAAACCAAAATACTTTAAATAATTGAGATGTCCGACTTCAACCAGACACAAATTAGGGCTGTACTCTGGTAACATCTGACTGAGAAAAATGACTTTCTATAACTGATACTAAGAGGAAGCTGCTCGGATTTCACCACAAACACACTGCAGTTTCTGTGAAAACATCAGTGCGATGTGTTTTTTCAGCTCTGTGGCACTCTTGGCCTGTTTCTTAGGGTTGTGCTTCTCTGTTTCACTGTAGTTGTTTGACAGAGGAGAAATCACTTTTTCTGTCAGTGTGACGGAAGGAAGCATTTCCTAAGTAAGGACGGAGCCTCCAGGGATTAGTCTGTAGTCGTCTGGGCGATGAAATCCTAAACATGGCAACTCACAGCAACACACCAAGCCTACTGTCTGCTCCCACTCACCCCTCTTCTTCTCTTCCCCCCTCATCCTGTCCCTCGTCCCTACGATGCAGATAGAATGGCATAATTGTCCTGCTTATCACTAGTATCCTGGCATGAGTGACAAATGAATGTTGTTTTTACTGCAGGGAGTCCAGTGTCTGATGGCCTGCTCAGCACCGCTGATGAGACTGATATAAACTTGGAAATATGTGTTTTCTCAACATATTTCAGAGGGACACAGGGGACACGTCCCCCCCAGTATTTAGAACTTGTGCATTTGCCCCCCCAAATAAAAACATGAAAGCTGCAGAGGACTTTTATTTACAAAATGAACACACACACCCCATATAGGATGACTCCAAAGCAGCAGCTTGGGTACGATTCTGACCAGCGCCCTTTAACTGCATGTCATCCCCCAGCTCGTCCCCCCTTTTTTGTCTATTCTAGACCAGTGGTTCCCAACTGGTCCAGCCACAGGGTCCAAATATCTCCTTAGTTATAAGTTCAAGGTCCGCACAACTTAACACATTGAGCGTCATACTTCCATTTGGCCATGTCGTCGAGCTAATATGCTGTCTCTGTCAAGTAGCTGTCTGTCAGTCACTCACTCTACAGCAGGAAACAGCACTTCAAAATAGAAACTCTGTGCTGGAAATTCACTGTACTTAGAAATTATGTGTCATTTCTGCAAACATGACATGTTTGCCGGTCACTCACGGTCCATTCAGAATGGACTGGTCACCCACTTTTGGACCGTGACCCACCAGTTGGGAACCACTGCTCAAGACCATCTAATGAAGGTAAAAAAGCCAAAAACATGAAAAAATACTAATTTATTTGGTTTTATTTTGTCATAAAACAGCACATATCAGATATACTTTCAAGCATACAATACACACAAGTCCAGGCTTTGACGCTGTCTATTGCTTCACACCTTCCTGAAATTTCACTGAGGTGTGTGACAGTATCAGTGTGTGACGCAAGGAAAAGTCCTAGCCATGGTTGGATGGATGGATGGATGGATGGTTGGATGCATGGATGGATATCTTTTGAGTGTGGACTGTTGGTCGGACAAAACGTTTCAAGATAACATTTGATGTCGTCACCAAGGCCTCTGGGAAATTATGATGTGTGTCTTTTCATGATTTTTCAGGCATTTTATCTTTTTCTACATTTTTATTTTGGCATTTTATTTGAAAGTGAGTGAGAGAGAGAGAGAGAATGAAAAGACAGGGAAGACAGAGGGAAGGACACACAGCAAGGGGCTTGGGCTGGACTCAAACCCAGGCAGCTGCATGTACCATCAGCTTTGATCTTTTAATCAAATAAGACATTCAGGATGTTAATAGATGATGGATGTAGCAGTAATTGTTAATTGCATCCTTGTCGGTCCAGGTTCATGTGAACAACTGTTCTGTTTTCTATCTGTCACATAAAGGTGCAGCACTTTGAGCTGCATTTGGTGTTTGAACAGTGCTATCTAAATTAAGTTTATTACTTGTACTTTTGTCTGTAAGGCAACAGGAAAACAAAAAGAAGCCCCCTGCTATTGCTGAATTAAATGGTAAATGAAGTTTAGTTTTACATGATCAGAGCTTAAAATCTGCAACCTCACCTGCACTGGAAACCACGTATTTTATAAAACTTACTAAAACAGGAATATAATAATCATTTGTTAGAATCAATCCAAATGAATGAATGTCAAATGCCAAATGCTAAAGAACAATATAAGCTTTAATAGATGTTGCTTAAAGAGTATTTCACTGCTGAAAAGATGGTCTTTTCATAAAACTAGGCTGTCTATGCTGTAGAAAGACACAAATACTTTTAATATTGGTGCTACATGACCAGAAAAAACAGAGATAAAAGGCTGAGGCTTCTGCTTAAGAGGTAGAAAACCTACAACTACCAGAATGCACTGGGCTGCACTGGACCAATAAACACTCCCCACTGGTAGGCGATGTAATGCAAGCTTGGCTGCTTTGACACAGGAAACAATATGGTGGCCAACTGGCTACAAATGAAAAGAATTTGAGCTGGGAGATAAGCAGGGAGCTCTGGCTGCTGGTAGTGCGGGATTTATACTTAACTACATATTGCGGCGACGCAGACCTCCTGTCTATTCTTGTAAGCTGAAACCATTTCCCTCAGGGGAAACAAAGCTTTTATTTACTTTAATTTCACAGATAAGAAACAATAAATTGTGAAGACAATAAAGCCTCCACAAAAATAGCACTTCAAGTCTTGTGTGTGATTTATCCTGGCTTCATATGAGTACAGCAAATCTCCGCTAGTTGCTAGGCTAATTTATACAATGTTAAAATGCCATAGGCTTGTGCTAATAATGTTAGCATGTTGTATTTGTTTGGAAAACGTGTTTAGTATAAGACAGTTATTTTGTCGGTGAACCTTGTGAGTTGTAATGGAGCCAAATGAGAAGAGGAAAACTCCACTAGTTGCTAGGCTAATTTATACAATGTAAAATGCCATAGGCTTGTGCTAAAAACATTAGCATGGTGTATTTGTGGGGAAAATGTGTCCAGATAAAGACAAGTGTTTGTCTGTGAATGCTGCGAGTTATAGTGAAGCTGATTTGTGTACTTGTGTTTGAAATTGTCTCTATAAAGCCATGTTTAATGTGTGTTTAATGTGTGTTTTGGGTGTGTTTTAACAACTAAACTTTACAGAAACCCTGCCGCCGACTTGCGTTTTGATGGTGTAACTGTGACACAGACACACCACAGCACAATTATAAATGCTCACAATGGTGCAAATTGAAAATTGGCAGAGTGTCCCTTTAACTGTGGATAATTGTCTCTGACCTCACTGTCTCAGACGTACCTTTTTAACAGGTTAGTATTGCAGGAGTGTCAGCGTGCAGTATGCTTTAGTACAAGTCATTCACTTAGTTAAGGTCTGTTATAATGAAAAGTTCATCAACAACATAATGGCTCCTCCAGTCAACGAGGTGAAATTACTCAGCCTACCACTCTCAGATCCTTGAACCTAATGTTCCATATCATCTTTTTATAAATCTAATGTAATTATCCAGTTCAACAGAGTAATCAGTGGCGTGCTGTGTGCATTAGGCCCTCTATTCAGGCTCATGACAGCCCTGTTGGCTCCTTCACTGGCATCTAACAGCTCCCAAAGGCCAGCCACAGGAAACCCTCCACAGCCTCACACAGAGCCACCTTTGAAAGCTAATGAAAGCTTTATTATGATATTATTATTTTCACTCTGGCTCTTAAAACTGTGGCAGCTCGCTCCCTTTCTGTCTGGGTTTCTATGTGTCTGTGTAAGTGTGTTCTCTTTACAAGTCAACGTGTGCTAAACCTGACCTGTGTTTCCACATGTGCAGCTCGTATGAAAGGGAACTAGACCTATATATACGATATACACACAGCGCACACACTTCCCGACAAGAAGTACTTGTGCCCCACTTCATTGACCCTCTCTGCTTCTTTTCCTGAACGGCATATTAAAGGCCATGTTCACAGCGGAGCTCTGTGCTCTTTGAAGTGTTCAAGAGCTGCAACAGATCCTCAAATATTGACTTTTAAGCCTTGTGAAGGAAAGAGGGAGCAGCGGAGAGAGAGATGGAGAGGGAAAAGGTAAATGCACAGTCAGACAGACAGAGGGAAGAGGCTTTTGTTGGAGTTCAGGTGGGTGTTGTCAGATTTATTGCAGGACGGCTGAATTTGCTCTGGCTAAATATGTGTTTGTCAACCGTTAATGTACGCAGGGAGGAGCGTGTTTATTGATGTGGAGGAGGAAGTACACAGAGATAAGGGCTGATGGTAAGCCGAGCCTGACTCCGGGTAAAATAGATTTAAAATGACTTACAGTCTTAATGTGCCTCCTCCTCTCCTCCTCTTTCTTTTACTCTTTGTTCCTCCCCTCCTTGCCTTTATTTCCTTGTTTTTTTCCTTTCCTCTCATTTCCTTTCTTCTCCTTTCCTCCTTCTTCCCTTCATTACTCTATCTTTCCCTTCTCTTCCTCTCCTCTATTCCCTTCCTTTCATCTCCTTTCCTCACCTACTTCCCTTCACTCCTTCTTCTCTTTCTTTCTGTCCTTCCCTTTTCTTTCTCTCCTCTCCTCTCCTCTCCTCTCCTCTCCTCTCCTCTCCTCTCCTCTCTTCTCTTCTCTTCTCTTCTCTTCTCTTCTCTTCTCTTCTCTTCTCTTCTCTTCTCTTCTCTTCTCCTCCTTTCCTTTCCTTTCCTTTCCAGTTTACTTTATTTTCCTTTTCTTCTCTCCTTACCTTTAATTTATGTTCCATTTCCCCTCTCCTCACCTCCCTTCCTTTCCTTTCCTTTCCTTTCCTTTCCTTTCCTTTCCTTTCCTTTCCTTTCCAATTTCCTTTATTTTTCTTTTCTGTCCTCCTTTCCCTTCCTTTCCTCCTCTCCTTACCTTTCCTCTCTCCTCTCCTTTTCTCTCTTTCTTTCTTTTTGACCTCTTTCCTCCCCTCTTTCCTTTCCTTTTTTCTTTTCCCTTTCCCTCCCTTCCTCTATTCCTATCCCATCCTTATCTTTCTTCACCACCTTTCGTCTCCTTTCCTCCCGTCCTTCCCTCTCCTTCATTCCCTCTTTGCTTTCCTTTCCTAACCTATCCTCTCCTTTATTTTCCGTCCCTCTCCCCCTTTCCCTCATTTCTAGTATCTCTTCTGTCATTTCCTTACCTTATTTCCCTTCTCTTCCTCTCCTCTTTTCCTTTCCTGTCTTCTCATTTCCTCTTCTTTCCTTCCCTCCTCTCCTTCCCTTCCCTCCTTCACCTTCCTCCCTCCCTTCGTCCTTCTCAGTAAAAACCCTGAGCCAGAGCACACTCCTGTAACACCTCTGAGCAGGCGACTGTGTTCACTTTTTAAACAATGCCCCCTTTATTGAAACTGAAGAGGGAAAGAAAAAGAAAACATCCCGGGGCTTTTTAAACTTTTCTCGGGAACCTTTCTCTCCGCCATCTGCAGGTCAGCGTGGTCAGTCCGTCCGTGTTTGCTGTGCCGCTGCTGCCAAGTTGAAAAAGAGGCAGAGTGTTGAAATATATATGGAGAAACATTTTGAGATGGGACAGTTTGATACTGTCTGTCTCTCTTTACGTGTTTCTCCCCTTCCCCCTGCAAACATGCTCGCACATGTCCCCACACACACAAACACACACACATGCATAAAAGGCCCAGTTTCACTCTGTGGTTTGTTTGTAGATCAGAGCCGGGCAGGTACACTGAGCTCACTCACGCACACTGAATAACACTTTGTGCTTCACCTCAATCTCCTGCTGAATCGAAGCAGCCTGTGTTTGTTTGTACGATGATGCAAAGTCTGATTCATTCGCCTTATCTGTTTTCTAGTCACTCTGCCATCTTCTCATACGTTCATTTGCTCTCTGAGCAGCAAGATGGAGCCAGGTGTTGTTGTCAGACATATTCTCAGCTCAGACCTGGAGAGCTCTGTGTCGTGTCGAGTGATAACGGAGCTGCTAGCTCTTCATTACAAACTTACATGCTTCCTTGTGTTGCGAATTTGTCATGCCGGAAAAGCTAAAATAAGATTATTTAAAACTCTTATCAAAACCCTGACAGTGCTGCATTCTGTGGATTTTAGGGAATAAGTGCTTTAACGTTGTGAACGTGTTCTGCCGCCTCTCGCAGAGATTACAGGAAGGTTTATTTTTATGTTCTATATCCGGCTGCAGCTTAAGAGTCTGTTAGTTTGTTAGGATAACTCGGTCAGAGCCAGACCAGCTTCACGTTTACAGCCCGAGAGCGAGACATGTCATGTGTTAAAATAGACCTGATTTATTTGCAGGTAAAGCAGCTTTGCACACAGTTTTTTGGACAGGTGATTTATAGAGAGGCAGAATGAAAATAAATTCTCTGATGTTAGGCCAAATAAAGTGGTCGTTAAAGAAGCTTGGCAGACATGTAAGGGATAATGTAGAGCGAGCCGGTCACTATAGAGAAATAAACCCCGACAGGGTGATGTAGGACCCCGACGCGAAGCGGAGGGGTCCTACATCACCCTGAAGGGGTTTATTTCTCTATAGTGACCGGCTCGCTCTACATTATCCCGCTTATTACACGGCTACTCACTAAAGAAATCAAAAGTTTGACATCAAATGTTTATCTAAAATTAACGATTTCTTGCCGCAGGTATAAACGTCTTTCTGCGGATTGATATGACAGGACGTGATTCGCCCGAGTCGATCAGAAGCGTCCTTAACAACGGTCTGCTATTCATAGCAACGGTCTGCTATTCAGAAATAACAGACCGTAGAATGTTGTTATTGACCAATCAGGATCGAGCATTTGACAGTGCCGTGTAATAAAATCAGGTAGAAGTGCACGTTTTTTTTTGGTGCTTTTTATTTCTGTAGGGCTGCAGTTAACAGTTATTTTCACTGATTAATTTGCTCAGTTTTTTCTTGATTAATAATCCAAAGTGACGCCCTTAAATGGTTTGTTTTATCTGACCATCAGTCCAAAAATCCAAAGCTTTTCAGTTTGTTATCATTTTTTATCAAAAAAGCATCAAATTCTCACATTTTAGACTCATGAAACCAGCAAATATTTGGCTTTTTGACTTAGAAAAATTACTAAAAACATTATTTGATCATCAAAATAGTAATTTCCAATAAGCTTTCTAGAGGTAGAGCCATCTAAGTAAGGGATAATGTAGAGCGAGCCGGTCACTATAGAGAAATAAACCCCGACAGGGTGATGTAGGACCCCGACGCGAAGCGGAGGGGTCCTACATCACCCTGAAGGGGTTTATTTCTCTATAGTGACCGGCTCGCTCTACATTATCCCGCTTATTACACGGCTACTCACTAAAGAAATCAAAAGTTTGAGCAACAGAAAACAACAGAAAATTAACGATTTCTTGCCGCAGGTATAAACGTCTTTCTGCGGATTGATATGACAGGACGTGATTCGCCCGAGTCGATCAGAAGCGTCCTTAACAACGGTCTGCTATTCATAGCAACGGTCTGCTATTCAGAAATAACAGACCGTAGAATGTTGTAATTGACCAATCAGGATCGAGCATTTGACAATGCCGTGTAATAATATGGTATAAATGTAAGGGAAAATAGAGACAGTGTTCAATTTGAACACTTCCAGGTAATGACACGCATAATCTAGAGCTGTGGTTCCCACACAGTTTAATATATTCAGCATCATACTTGCGTTGAGCCATGTCATCGAGCTAGTTTGCTGTCTCTGTCAAGTAGCTGTCTGTTAGTCACTCACTCTACAGCAGGAAACAGCACTTCTAAGTAAAAGCTTTTTGCTGGAAATTCACTGTACTTAAACATAAAGTTTGTTTTTTACAATCTTGACTCATTTGTGAGTCACTTGCAGTCCATTCAGAATGGATCTACAACCCATTTTTTGTTGCGACCCACCAGTTTGGAACCACTTATCTAGATAGTTTTTTCGTGAGTGTACAGCAGCTCAGCTGAACATGTGAAAATGCGTCCATAGACAAACACACAATTTAACTTATATGTGAACTTTCATGTCTAAATACGATGCAGTTGGTACCCTCCTGCATCTGTTGTTGACATTCAGGGATGGCATGTCAGGTTTGACCTTGTTACATGCATTGTGTCTTTTCAAAATACACCTTGCTTTTACTTTTTTATGAGAGCACGTGGTTAATATTAGAAAAAAAACATCATAAAATAAGCCTAAAATAATTATGGTTATTACTGACGTAATGTAACTACTGTAGTATGCTACACATACTAGCACACTACGCTGTTAATAAAATAACACCATTGACTTTTGGTTTCACGCAGGAAATAAACAGCGGGTGCCCTGATGAAAGTCTGGTGTTCGTTGGCCCCATCAACCTCACATCCTGCCCACCTTACAGGGACTTTGTCACTCTTCATACTACAGTAGTTGCTGCCAGCATTAAAAACTGCCACCAGCTGGTGTTTTTCATAATGCCGCAAAATAAGGATGCACAATATTGGATTTTTTTGCAGATATCTAATATGCTAATATATAACGATCTTTTTAGCCTATACTGATATTGATGTCGATATAGCCACGTTTTTCCCCAGCTAATGTTAGTGATCATCAAGTCTCCTCTGTAGTGGAATTAACATCATATTATGTATTCTCTTATCATGATGGCCCACCAGCAGATGGAGACATGAAATACAATCATTTTATTTTATGTAATATTTATTCATTGTACAAAATACGAAAAAGCACATTGGCCGATTCTGATAGTTCATATTAAAGCCGACATACCGATATCATACCGATATCACTGAGCATCCCTACCACAAAAGGTGCCTTTGTGTATCGTTATGTAACACCCACGTCCCTGACTAAGCAGCAGTATTTGACAAGTAGAGAATGAGACAGGTTGGTTTAATAAAAGAAATTTACTTAAGTAAATTGTTTCTTCCAAGGGATAGGTAAAAAAAATAGACAGCATAATACTGTGATATTTTGCATGGCAATATTGTATCGATAAAGGACGGCAAGTATCAATTTTCTTTTTAGTGTAATAATTCTGTATATCGTAAATACTAATTAAACTTTTGTTAGCCTACTAGATGAATTAAATCAACCGCTTCTTCAGTCCACTAGATGAGTTTTGCTGCAATAAAAATGACTGATGTAAGATGAACGGTCTGAAAAGTTGATCTTTTTTGGGCCATAAGTAGCAGTTGAAAAAAGGTAATACATCCAGTATATTTTAGCATAATACTCAGCATATCACAAAACATTTAAAATCACAACAATCATGACTCAGGTATTGTAATAATAACCTGTCATGGGGCCTCTGGTGATTCCCACCCCTATCGTTTACCTATAATCAGATCTAAGTCACACAACTCTACCTGGGAAACTTCTGAGGAAATTACCAAGAAGTTTTTTGTAAAAATTCTGATCAGTAAAACAAAGTCGCTCTGCAGCGTATAGGGAGATGATTAAAGTCGGTGTTTTGAGTTTTACAGCTATCAGTGTCAGACCTTTTTTTCCTTTTTTGAGCAACCACAAACATTTGTGCTGAAAACATTGTCATCAATCTCCATCCTGGAACAACAAAGCGTGCGGGTGCTTCTTTCATCCTCTAATAAGCCACAATGAAGACATAGTTTTCTGTTGACTGTACTGACTGTGCCACCCTGTAAGTCATTGACTTTCATTGTGTGTCTTCTGCTCTGGATGAGCTGAACCCACAGAGCCACTGACTCATCCTCTCTAGATGGAGAATGGCCTTTTCTGCAGCCTATCAGATGTCACTGGGCTCCTCTGTTGTGGTCGCAGCCATTCACAGAGGATGAATCACATTAATAAAAGCCATCTTTGCGTTGCTCAACAGCTCAGCTGAGGTCGCCCGGTGGCATTTGAGTGCTCGGAAACCTGGAAACACGGGGAGCTTCAAACGGAGCAGCTGATATTGATGTGATCTGTTTACACGCATTATGGTGCACATTCAGGGATGCATTGCAATACAGTACATTTACTGTGTCAGCAATGCTTCTTCTTACTCTGTGTGTGTTTGTGTGTGAGCGACAGAGGGAGAGCAGGAGCTTCTGGTCTTTTGTCTGTTTTAAAAAGGATCTTCAACTACAAAGGCTCATCTTATTTTTCATCCGGCTGACTGATCCTTTGCCTGAATGACGTGTCTGTAAATACAAACACACACCTACGCACAGAAACCCGCGCTGATGCAGTGTGTTAACAATGCCTGCTAAGCCATCAGCTAATCTTTTTGTTGAAAGTGTAACAGCTTTTAGATTTGGAGTTGTAGATAGTTCAGCAAAACTAGTGTAAGTTGTAAACCACACCTGATGGCCACGTTTCACTTCCTTAATGATAATTAAAGACTCGATTGCTCACTGTTTTTACATTAGTTTTTAGCAGGGGCCATGCTCAGCACAGCTGTTGAGCTATATAACAAATTTGTATCTGTGGTCCCAGGCTGTGAAATGGCACAATGCATCAGAATTTTAATTTCTATATGTGATGTATTTTTCTCATTTTTCTCTGTGTTTTAAAACATAGTGTACTGTATTTGTAGTGGTACATACGGTAAAGTAGTTAACTGTTAACTATTTTAATTAATAAATCAATTGATTTGAAAGCACGGTCTGTATGGAAATAATGAAATAAGGGGGATGTGGCATGCTCCACTGTGTTGTTTTTAACATCTCCAGCAGTGCAGAGAGGTCTCTCTGCTCCACCTTCAGCTCCAGGAAAAACCAAGAGGTTGAGCGAATTAAGCACAGGGCTTTTGAGGTGAAACAGACTGAGAAGAGGATTATCTTCTGCCTCACAGAGGTGTTTTAGGTTGTTTAATGCTGTAGTTTGTGCTGGTCAGTTGGTCTTGTTTGTTAACAGTATGGCTAATCGCTGCTCCTCTCCGATAACATTCATCTCTGGGTCATGGCTTAAAAAGTATTTACAATATACTTCATGTTTGCCTCGCAAATGTAAATTAAAACTAGCTTGCAACTGCTGACAAATTATGTCTGGTGTGTGCTGCAATGCCCTTGTGGTTGAGCTCTGCCTCTCTCGTTCATGTTATTAATGAACAATTAGATAATCTGTTTGTGACATTTGTGAACTGATGCTAAATCATCCGCATCTGCATCACGATGCATTTAAGAATTCCCTGGTGATTACATGATTGGATTGTCTTCAGCCATGCTTTAAGTTTTTTTTTTAAATACTTAAACTTGTGCATTCTCTAATATGAGTGGGAACTAAATTAGATTTTTCTGCCACTGTGACTGAAAATACTGATTGTCTGAACACAGTTTTTATAGACCATGAATTAATTCATCAGGCACATATCTGCAAAACAAAGAAAACTGTCAACATACATTAAGTTATACTTTTGAATGACAATGCAACAATGAAAGCTGCTTGTTTTTTTAATCAAGAATTTTCACAGATTGTTTGCAAAGAGTGTGTAATGATTTTAGTGCAGTCACACTTGCCTGGGATCAGCTTGTAGCACACTGAGATAAAGACTGACGCTCATGAAAAATCAAAGAAGGTAAATTACTCCCACTGCCAGCACAGAATGATGCATCTGTGGCCCGTTTTCATGGTGAAATCAAATAACACTTTATTTGTTTGAGTGGATCGTGGTTAGAATTACATTCATGCTATTTGTTGACGTGCAGAACAAATCAGGGTGACTAACAGTGTCTTCATTTTATAATTACAGTCACTGGGTAACATCCTCTGCACTATGTTCGACTAATCAAGTGATGTGAGTACTTGGGGAATGTGTGCAAATCTGCCACTGTGGAGCTGTTTCCTTTTTATATTTTGTATCAGAGACCTCAAGGTTTCACCAGAGTGCAAGCTAAATTCAGGATTAGCTCTCTGTGTTTGTTTTCAGATGGTGTTGTTGGAGGGAGTAGCAACACATGTTTAGTCAGTCGCTGATCTGATTTCCTGTGTGTGCACATTAAAATGAAAAATGTCTCCCTCTGGTGGTGAAAGCAACACTCTGCATTCTCTTATCAGTTCACATCTTCAGCTGTCTTATCTATACTATTTGTGGTACTCTTGCTGTGCATTATGGTTTCCATGGTGATAAATAACTGCCTTATATCTGCATCTGATGTCTTATCTGCCTGCTTCATGTCACTGTTACCTCCCAAACCACCCAGAAACAAAGGAGCATAAAGAGGGAGAGAGAGGTGACATGATGAAGTGAAATAAAAACCCTTTATTTCTCATTTAGTGCCAACTGCCAGAAGCCCTGACCTTAAGTGTAACTCATCACTTGGTTAGCTACCCCTGTCACAGTTAACCAGATCATCCTACATTAAAGAAAATGAGAAATGCAGCAATTATGGGAGAAAGGAAGAAAATGGGATCAAATTTAAAAGCCTTTTAGACATGGAGAAAAGCTCAGCTACTGAGGAATTCAACTGAAGGGGCTTTGCGATTGGTGTATAATGGCCAATATATCTGGATGATAGGCGGCGATACCCGAGCTTTCAAACATTAATTGTTCATATATATCAGAATTTGTTTGCCATGCCAGCAGGCACAGAGGACGCCCGTGCAGGTTTGATGGGTGGCACGCTGTAATGGCTTCGTGTAGTGACTTTAAATGATGGATTGCACATTTTTTACTTTTCATTTCTGTCACATTCATCAGAAATGGATATCATTCAAAGCAGTTAAATGTTCAGAAAATCAAAATGAAATGTGCTGAATACACATGCAAAGTGTGAAACTGAAACCTTCACGCATATCCTTTTATAAACACACACTCCTTTTTACAATTCAAACATTTATACAGGCGTTTAAAGAAGCAGTGTGCAGGATTTAGTGGTGTCTAGTGAGGACTGCATGGTCTCGCTCTGAAGGTAACGAATTCCGGCACTTGGGCAGTGACTTGCGGCGTCAGAAACGAACGCGAAAAGGCACTCTTTAATGTCGGCATGAGATGCGGCTGGTTGCCATTATAGTTTAATGGCACACCGACTTCCACCCGAGAGAGCGGTGTTCGCAATTCTAAAGCCACACCCTGTTCTTTTTTTCCCAAACCTAACCAAGTGTTTTTGTTGCCTAAACCCAACATGTGTGTTTGTTGTTGAAGGAAAAAAAATTCAATATGCAGTGTTGTACCAACATAGTACGTTTATTTTGAAAGAGACTGTATGTAAACCTTAAATTTCCTGTGAAAACGGAAGCGTATCTTGAAAGAAGAGAACTTGATACGATGTCCCAGAATGTCAACAACCAACACACCCAGGGTACCTTGCATATGGACGTGGAAAGTCCATGACCAAAACGTCAATATGTGATGAAGTTGGAGTGAGAATGTGCTGGCAGATTGCAACCAGCTGAAATTTCTCCCATGTGCTAAGCATGAATGAATGAATGAATGATCTTTATTGTCATTGCACGAGCATGAGCTCCCAGTTGGAATTCCTTCAGTGTTAATTGTCCAGTAGGTTTTTACCAGGAGCCGAACTATCTGCAGAGGCCTACAGGCCTACAGAGTGATCTCGCCTTTAATCGGCTGATGAAGATATTATATTGTTATCGTGATATATCGATATATCATCTTGGATTTTGGATATCGTATCATGATGTGGCATAGATAGTGTTTTTTCCTTCGTTTTGAAGGCTGCATTACAGTGAAGTGATGTAAATTTATCAGCTTACCAAACTTTTAACACACTCACACATCTATGGAAGCATTATTGGAAGCAATTAGGGGTGCTGTATCTTGCTCAAGGATACTTTGACATGCGGACTGGAGAAGCCGAGGATTGAACCGCTGATCTTATGGTTGTTAAAGCTGTGATGCAGCGTATAATCACACACTGGAGCAGCATGATGCTGCCATTGTTTGATTCTGTGTAAAAATATAAAGGAGGCATAATAAAGGGACTTCGTAGTCCTAAATCCTACACACTGGACCTTTAAATCTGAATCAATATTGTAGCCATCAACAAATCTTTCAACAACCAATCTCTCTTTTATCACTTGACACTGTGTAACCTGTCTTTGAGTACATTTTGTTCTTTGGCTTTTTGGTGTCAAAGTGTGTATGCCAACTTGTCAGTTTTGTTGTTCTCTGCTTGTCGTGTCTTTATGCTATTTTCTCGCATCAGGTCAGCAGCTGCTAATGTCTTTTATTGCCCTGCTGTTTTTCCTGCTAAAAATTAGATAAATGAAAACACACACACACACACTCCACCCCTTCAACTCTTCACCTCACATTAAGCGTGATGCCCACCATGTGTCCAGCTGCTAGTTAACTGAAGCAGACCAGATCCTCAGCAACGGTGTAGGAAGAAGTCACTCCACAGTATGAGAGTGTTTTCTATCACGCTGGCTCGGCCTCCTCTCCGTGTTCCTCCCGCTGCCAGAAATGCAAACATGTCTGCTCTGCTCTTATCAGCCAGGTCATTGACACTCGGAACACACAGAGAACAAAACAGGCATCCTCATTAGGGCTGTTTTTAACAGACAGAAACACGACCGGTGGTCCTCTCAGAAGTCTATAAATAATATTAATATCTTATATCAATATAAAAGAAATATGAAGCATGTGGCCTTTAAATAAGTAAGGATAGATGTTCGAATCAGAATTTCACAGAATGGATTTTTTTTGGTGATTATCAGCTTTATTAGATCACAATATTTACATGTTGTTTAATAAAGTTGATATGGATAACTTTAGCATTAGTGACATAATTTCTTGTAATGTTTGTGTCCACCTGATGAATGTAAGTCCAATATTCACCTTATTTTACCTCTTTTTTATCTCCACCAATTCCTAAGAGAAATATTTTTAAAAAATATATATATTTTCTATTTATTTGATTATTATATAATAAATTATTTCTACAATATGTACATATTTTATTTTATTTTATTTTTTATTCGCTTCCACTGTACACTTTTTATAACTGACAAAAACTGACAAAACAACACCATGCAGACAGATAAATAGACAAAAAAATGTGCAGACATATAAAAAATTAAACACGACCATTTAAAAAAAAAGACAAAATGAATAAATAAATTAATAAATAAATAAATGAGTAAATGCTAGTAATCAAAAGAAAGGACCCTAAGGTCCAAGTGTAGCAGGTCACCAGGTGTAGTTACTGTAGTGCTGAGTCATATGATCAAATAATTGCATCCCGACATTTTGCCTTTTTTTTTCATTAAGAAATGACTCAAAAGGATAAATTGATCATCAAATTAGATGACGATTAATTTAGTAGGTGACTAGCTAATTGATTAATCATTGCAGCTCTGCTTACAATATTACAAAATCCAAAATCTAAGACGATACCTAGTCTCGTATCATGATATTAATATAATATTGATATACTGCCCAGCCCTGTTACTAGCAGAGCACGCTGTCACTAAGTTTAACTGGTGCGACGCAGGAGTTCTGCATCGCAACTTTGCGATTGGATGGTGAAATGATGGACCTCCATTTCTCGTGCTTCCTTGTTGGAAGGCCAGGTTACCAGTGTAGCTGCGGAGTTACTGACGCCTACGTTGTTCCCACAGCAGCCCATGCAGATGGACATGGACACAAATCTGATCTGATTACTTGCAAATAAGAGTGCGGACAGTCTGTCTTAAAGATCTAATTTGAGAGACAAATCTGATTTGCCTGCAGTCTGAATGTAGCCACATTGATCTGATTCATTGTTGATATAGAAATATTGATTACAACACCTTAAAAACAACACACTTGTTTCAAAATGCACATGAGACAGGTTCAAATAGTTCTGTCTGGAAAAGTTAAGAGATATACCTTCTTTTCATCCTCCTTCTTCAAACTCTGCTACTTTACTCTTCCTCTTTTTCATCTTCTTCTCCCCTCGTGTTATCCGTGTCCTCAGGCTTGCCCCGGAGCCTGGCCGCTGGTTTAGGCCTCCAAGTGAGAGACGCTGCTTCACACACTCTCTTTGGTGAAACATAATGTCATTAACACAGCCAGGACAGCCAGCTACCTCTGCGTGGGGGTTCTTTTAGCACAGCAGACAGCAGAATTACTGATCAGCTTATTATCCATGCCTTTTTAAGTTTGTCTTTATGTACCCATGGCGGGGAAATGACTGACTTGATGACAAGAATTACGTCCATGGGAAGCACAAGGAGAAACCGGTGAGATAAAACCGAGACAAATTTGTTTATTCCACAGATATTCGTTATGTGGTTTGACAGGTGGGATTCATTAACTCCACAATCTAATGTGGTAAAGCCCTCCTGAAGCACACGCTGTAATCCCTGTGGGACTCTTCATAACTCTGCCTGCTCTGCTTCGCACACCCCAGGGCTGTAATAATCTCTAACTGTACTCCTAGAGCACATATTTCTTTCTCTGCTTGTCTGCTCGACTGTCTTCAGTCTATTTCTATTTCATTCACACAGTCGCAGCGTCTACGCTGCTCTCTCACAGCTGCCACTCTTGTCTTTATTCATTCTTTACACATTTTCGCTCTGTTTTTCATGCTGCTCTCTGACCAGAGTACTCGCTGTGTAGGAGGCGCAGCTTCTTTTCTCATCCACACATAAACACATCTTTCTAGTCTTGGATGTTGTAAGACCTGTCACGTCCGTGCGAGATCACAGAGGACCTGCGATCAGGTCCAGTTCAAGGTACCTCGGTGTTTAATGCTGCCTGCGCCTGTAGGCATGCCAGACCCCTCTCTGTTCCCCCTCCCAGTCGCCCTCTCCAGGGGGCTTTCGGTCAATCTTTCCACGTCGGTGCATATTGTACAGCACTCGACCGTCTAAGCCCTCATCGGAGTAGTTACCCCCTCCTCAGACTCTCAGCCCCCTAGGCAGCTCCAGGCCTTCACCCTGACCATTGCCTCACAACTCATGACAAGCACATGATGTGAGAATGGCCATGGCTCAGGTATTAGCTGAGACAAAAGCTGGAAAAAGAGACAAAAGGATAAAGGCGAGCTTGTTGCACTGGTGAAACATTTGCGGTTATTCCTCTTGGAGCTTTGCTTCTGGGCCCAACCCGACCCGCCAGGTTCAGGCCAAGCTGGGCTGTAATTCCTCATAATTCCCCAGAGCTTGATTTCCTGGTCTGTGTCCTCTTTTAATGCAGACCTTATAGTGTGTGTGTAATGTCATGAATAATGCATGAGAATGTATCTCCCCCATCCCAAATCTTGCCTCTCATTAATGAGGAGAAATGTTACACAATCTCTATTTTATATATATGGCATATGAGTTTTTGGGCGCAGTAGAAGGAGGCGCATGCCAGAGATTGTTTCATAAATATGTTACAGCACTGAAAAGTTGACTTCAGCTTGTAATAAATGTTTTAAAGATCCAGTGTGTAAGATTGAGGGGAGTTCAGTTACAGCTAGAAGTGAGGATTGCAGAGTGCAACCAGCTGAAACTCCTCCTGATTAGGATTCCTTCAGTGTTTGTAAGAGCCAAACATGTCATTCACTCAGCAGACATTAATTGTATTTACCATATATGCACACTGGGTGGCACTCTATTGGCATTAGAACATCAGAGTACAAACGTAGGAACAACATTGTTGCCGTCAGGTGTTGCACCTCAGAAGGGAAAGAGGTTTTGTGTGTGTCTGTGTGTTCGATGATCTGAATGAAAGATGAAGAAATGGACATTTATTCAACCTGTGTTTGGTGGTGTGAATAAATATAATTATTATTCTGCAACTGGAAACTTCATTGTTCATTGTCCGAACTCAACACAGCCAAGAAAGCTGTGGCATCAACCGTGCAAAGTGCGTCAGCCAGGTCAGGCCAGGTGAAACATCCATGTAGCTGCAATTAATAAGCTTAGCTCCTACAGTTTTCATTGAGCTGAATTATCTGGTGAGGTCTCGTCCTCTCCAAAACATACAGACTTGGTGATTTGAACTCATAACAACGCTGAATAAAGCAGTTTAATGTTACAAATCAGCACAGCACCTGCTAGTGTGTGCTTATCTTTCTTTTTAATCCAGACATTCAGGAGCTTTTTATCAGGAGCTTAATTATCCACAAAGGTATCTTCCTCTCCAAAACAAACATACCAGGTGATTTATACTAATAAAAACAGTTAATAAAGCCACTGCATGTTAGAAAATCTGTGCTTCTCTGACGCTCTCGTTGCTAACTATGCTAACTATGGTGGACAACGCAATAATGCAAATGGCCCTATTTAGAGCCAGTGTTTGGTTTGTCCGTTCTCCGCTGCTGTAGAAACATGGTGGCGCAACATGGTGGACTCTGTGGACGAGGACCTGCTCCCCATGTAAATCAACGACTCATTCTAAAGTAGACAGACAGACCACCAGCCCAGCACCTGCGAATGTGTGCTCACCTTTTTTATCTTTTAACTTAATATGTGCTGACCTTATTTCTGATCCAGACATTCAGGAGGTTTTAACCGTGAGCTTTATTATACACAAAGGTCACTTCCTCTCAAAAACAAACAGACCTGGTGATTTAAACTAATTAAAACACTTAATAAAAATGTTGCATGTCAAAAAACCTGCGCATTCCAGACATTCTTGTTGCTAACTGTGCTAACTGTGGTGGACAACACAAAAATGCGAATGGCCCTCTTTAGAGCCAGTATTTGGTTTGTCCGTTTTTTTTTGTTTGTTTGTTTTTTGTTGTTTTTTTCCGGGCTACTGTAGAAACATTGCAACATGGCGATCTCCATAGATGAGGACCTGCTCCCAATGTAAATATAAACAGCTCATTCTTATTTTTAGGTGATTATTTGTTGTATTATATTCCATTTTTTGCCAATATATATTTTAAAAATTACGTGGAAATTTGGGGGGGGTTATAGTTTATACTGCAGGGACATCATAGGTAAAGGTGAAATGCTTAACATCTTGTAAAACGGAAAATGAGAAGAAGCAAGGTTACAATGTAGTTCATTCGCTCGTTCATTCATTTTCTGTAACTGCTAATCCTGTTAGTGGGGGGGGGGGGGGGGGGGGGGGGGGGGGGGGGGCTGGAGCCTATCCCAGCTGATATTGGGCGAGAGGCAGGGTACACCCTGGACAGGTCACCAGACTATCACAGGGCTGACACATAGAGACAGACAACCATTCACACTCACATTCACACCTACGGACAATTTAGAGTCACCAATTAACCTGCATGTCTTTGGACTGTGGGAGGAAGCTGGAGTACCCAGAGAAAACCCACGCTGACACAGGGAGAACATGCAAACTCTGCACAAAGGGGCTCCCCCACCCTGGGTTTGAATCAGGGACCCTCTTGCTGTGAGGCGACAATGCTAACCACTGTACCGTGCCACCAGATAATGCGTCCTTAATGTCTGCGATCGTCCTTCAAGATCACGAAGGTTCTTATGATCCTTGCTATAGTCTATAGCTATAGTCCATCCTGTATGTCTTAATACTGACAGGGATAAAACAAAATTAACCAAACAAAATAAACGTACATAAAAGAAAGTCAAATAAGGTTGGAAATTTGGGTTTAAATATGCTGGGGCCCAAAACAGCTGCTGTGGTTCTGGATTTGGTCAGGTCTGATAGGAGGCAGATCAGGGCTCTAATTCGTCTCTGTCAGTTCTCCTATTTAAATGATCATAAACAGCTCCACACAGCGATGTAGATGCTGGATGTCACAATGCTGTATAATCTGTACACTCACCCAAACAGCTGCTCCTGAAACACACACATATAAAACACATTGCTTCCAGTGCTGGGTCACACTGCTGTGGCAGGCGAAAGAGCAACAGCATGATACGCTTTTGCCTCCTGATGCAGCGGCCTGAGTATTAGTATCCTTCAGACACAAGTTTTATCAGGAGTGGACAGATTTTTGTGTCAAATGCAGCTTAGCGGAATTTGCTTGACATTTACTTTCATGGTGATAAAAAAAAAAACTTGTGGGTGTAAAATCATGTGCTGAGGATAGCCAATGCATGTTATTTGAAAGCGAGCATCTTATCCTTGTAAAGCTGTTGTGTTGTGCATGCGTGTTGGCAGACGTGATGCTGTGTACGTGTGTTGTGTGCCAATGGGACGGACATTATTATAATTGCATATTCTCTGAGGAATTATTTTGAGAGATTCTTGTCCCCCCCCCCCCCCCCTCACATTTCTTCTTCCTCATTTCACTCTCTTAACCCCATGTGCCTCCTCCTCCCTTTGCTCTCTGTTTTATCTGCTCCTTCTTGTTCTCACTCCAAAAACTCCCATGACACGAGGAAGCTTTCTCTCCTCACTGGTGCGGTGGAAGCAGTTGGTTTATTAAAACACAATATATACTGTAGCTCTGTTCGTATTATATTGCAGCAGCTTCAGTGCTGATGTGTTATAGCTATTTTTTTTTCTCCATTTTTCTTTGTCAGCTCAGCTTTTGATTAGAGAACAAATTGCTTCCCTACACGTTCTTTGCTCCCTCTGCGGGAAGACGTAGGGAGCTTCAGCTCCTGCTGGGACCCCTGAAGACTCTCTTCATTCTGGGCTAATGGAAGCAGAGGCTCTATGAGGGCACTGTATTGTGTGGAGCCTAGTTTATATTACAGCACAGTAGTGTCAGCCTGTAGTGTTATCAGTTAGAGGATATGTAAGCTTTTATTTCTCTTTGCATCTCTGGCTCTCAACAGGCAGCAACAACAACTTAAAGGGACAGTTCACCCCCAAATCAAAAATACATATTTTTCCTCTGACCTGTAGTGCTGATTATCCGTCTAGATTGTTTTGGTGTGAGTTGCCGAGTGTTGGAGATATCGGCCGTAGAGATGTCTGCCTTCTCTCAAATATAATGAAACTAGATGGCACTTGGCTTGTGGTGCTCAAAGCGCCAGAGCAAATACATTTGAAAAATTCAGCAGCAATGTCTCTTTCCAGAAATCATGACCTGGTTACTCAAGAATATCCACAACAACAACAACAGACAACAACAGCACTGCTGGAGACTCTGTGGGCAGGCGAATGCCAATAACTCACATACATTTTGGTCATGTATAAAACTACAATCATTCTGCGATAGGATTATTCTGATTTTTAGGATTCTGAGTGTTAGGTTTTAGGATCCCACGGAATGTGTACTTGGGATTAATACCTGAGGACATTATTCATATCTGCTAAAAATCCTTATACTGGCATGCAAAAAGGAACAGAACTGGCTGAAATGTGTGTGGATGAACATTTTGGAGGAACTGTATTCCATGAAAAAACTCACCTTTCACCCGAGGACTAAAGCAAGGACACGTGCAACGCTGTGATAAATGGACAGACTTTAAGAGAAATGAGGGGTTGTAAAGTCAGCTGGTTTGAATGTAGGAACTATTTTCTTTCTACTGAACTACACCCGTGCAGACGGAAGTGTGCATCTGCTCATGGACGAGAGACGTGTGTGTGGATGTAAACAGTAATGGCGTCCTCCTCAGCTGAGCTGTAACGGTAGCTAGCTCAGTGGTGCTAGTAGTATCAAGCTATTAATTTGAATATACATCAGATGCACGCTTCCTTCTGTATTTTGATACAGTTGGTGGGTGTAGTTCAATAGACAGAAAATAGTTCTCTCCTCATGAAACTGCTCACAACAAGGTCTGTGGATTATCTTGAGAAACTGGGTCATGATTTCTGGAAAGAGACACTGCTGCTGAGTTTTTCCAAACATGTTTTTTGGCACTTTGAGCACCACAAGCTAAGTGCCATCTAGTTCCATTATATTTGAGAGAAGGCAGACATCTCTACGGCCAATATCTCCAACACTCTGCAACTCACACCAAACAATCTAATTCAAAAAATAGCGCTACAGGTAAGAGGGAAAATATATGGTTTGATTTTGGGTGAATTATCCCTTTAACTTTAAGTCAAGCTAAAGATGATAATGTCTTTGATGAATTGCAGTGTGTCTGTAATCTCTTGTCTTTCTTTCTTTATCTTTCTCTCCCCTGCTGTCTTCTCACAGAGGCCTTCGAGGCTCTGATGAGGCAGGCGGAGAATCACACAAACGCTGTCCTCCAGGAGTCGTACCGCAACATGGCTGACGAGGCCGCGGGCCCTGTGCGGGAGCTCTTCACTGATATTAGTCTCTTCCTGCTGGGATCTGAGCTCAACGTTGATGACTTGGTGCAGCGATTCTTCGACGCTCTCTTCCCGCTGGTCTACAATCACCTCATCAACCCAGGTCTCAGCGACATATCACCAGGCTACGCCGAGTGCGTAAGGTCGTCCAGTCGGGATGTGAGACCGTTTGGTGGGGCGCCCAGCCTCCTAGCTGATCAGATTGCTCGCTCTGGGGTCTCTGGGAAGCTTCTCCTTCAGGCGCTGCACCTCGGCATCGAGGTCATCAATACCACAGACCACTTACAGCTGAGCCGCGAATGCAGGCGGGCCCTGCTGAAGATGCACTACTGTCCTCACTGCCAGGTATGGACGCACGTCTTTGAAGCTTATCGATCTGAATTAATTCAGTTTTTTTCCAGCATCATGGATTCCAAAATAATTTGCTCCACAGGGTTTAACCCAGTCCAAGCCGTGCATGGGTTACTGCCTCAATGTGATGCGGGGCTGTTTGGCAAGCATGGCGGAGATTGACACCCACTGGAGGGAGTTTGTTCGCTCGTTAGAGGGCCTGTCAGCACGGATGCATGGACCTCAGGATCTGGAGCAAGTGCTTTTGGGAGTTCACACACTGCTACACGATGCTGTCGGGCACGCACAGAAAAATGGACCCCGCCTCTCGGCACAGGTCAGAATATCTTTGAGAAAAGACCTTGTATTGTTTCGGGTGATGAACTTAAATGGTACTGGGGCTCTGTGGGAGGTGAAAACCAGTATCACCAGTGAACGGAAGAAGAGTAAAGTATAAAGCAGTCAATCCTGAGGAGATTTTTATTTTGATACACTGCTATTCCAGCTGCCAGCTCCGTGTCAGATAGGAAGGTTGTGTGGAGAGTTTCTTCCAGAGAAGGATTCAGGCCACTCCTCAGGCTTACACTCATCCACTCAAACTAAGAAGTCTTCATCCTTGAAACACAGATAATCTATAAAAGTCCAACCATTAAGTATTGACATGTAACTTCCTGTCTATGTTTAGGTTATTTGTGAAATGAATGCCCCAGGATGCTTCTTTCCTCTCCTGACAGAGACACCACAGCTCTATCTAGTGGTCGTCTAGCGTCACTGCTGCTTGATGGGTCCCACATGCAGTACATTCAGAAATTGGAGATGATAGGCTTGGCTGCACTAATGGCCTCAGTATAAACAGCTGTCACTCAAGCATCTAAAATAAGGCGTATTTGTCATGCACCAGCACAATTTGCCGAACCTTAAAATGCATGTTTCTCCCTCAGTGTTTAGACTTAAATCTGTGCCTGTCTCATCGGGGTAATAGGTGCACAAACTGTGTGGCCCACCGAGCAGGAAGCCTGCACAGTCAGTCAGCATCCAGCACAGTAGCAGCGGCAGTGGCAGAGAATCCATCCCTCTTAAAGCTCTTGTCAGAGTGTCAGGCGACTCACTCGCTGTCAGGAGGAGGTAAGAGGGTGAAAGATACCAGATGTGTGTATAGATAGAAGAGTCATTTTCTGCTCTTAGTTCATTGCATCTACAATTAATATGTAAAACACTTTGTTAATCAAGTTAATTATCTGTTATCCTGCATGTGGCTGCTTTTTCAGAGACTTTCTGAACAGTCTGCGTCTGTACCGCACGTACTATGGCGGCCTGGCGGATCAGCTGTGTGTGAGTGAGCTGGCCTCCGGTGACGGACTGTCCTGCTGGAATGGAACCGACATGGTGAAAAGGTTTGTTTTTAAAGCAGTCTATAATGCAGGTAGAGGGTAAATAAAACAACAACATCATGTGTCTGAGTCGACACGAGCATCCAGAACATAATTTTCTTTAAACTATTCAGTGACCCCTCATGGTTTGTGTGGAAACATCTTTATTCGCTCATTTATTCAGGTGCCTTACTTTAATTTGTGTCCCATCTGTTCAGACCAACATGTAGTGTCAATATTGTGTACTGATTATTCTATAGTGTGTCATATCTCTGCGACAACATGCAGATGCACACACACATTCAGTGTTATATCTGCACACGTTACCTCTCCTATTTTAATCCTTTATGTATTTTATATAACAAGTCAACAAAGTGATGTGGTACTGAGACGATGCAACTCCATTTTTACGAGCAGAATTCATCAGTTTCAACAGTTTCAGACTATATGCAATAATACATGTTTTCCACATCTCTCCAGATCTGGCCTAAGTTAAAGAGTAGAAATGACCCTGCCCTCGTTTAATTTGTGCAGTCTCTGAACTTACTTGCAAACACTGGAGTGCACTTTTCTTTTCGTGGGTGTTTGACCTTCACTGTGCCAAAGGAAGTGTGTGAGTTTAACAGTAGAAGACACTTAGATTCTGAAAGTTTAAAAGAATACATCACCTACAAAAGGACCACTTGTATATCAGTTACTCACTGTGTGTTAACTTGAATTCATAAAGAAAACTTTGTTTGTCTCGCATGCCTCCACAGTGATGAACGAAGAATCCAAAAAGGTGATCATTCCTCATGAATAAAGTAAAAGTGTTGGACAACAGCAAAACTACATTGAAAACATCCATTTGCAAACTCTCACACAACTCAGTACAGTATAATTCAAGTCTCATATATCCTGTCAGATGCTCAGTATTTCTTAAACACATGCATTTTGGCTAAAAGTTACAATTTTGAAACGACAGTACAAACAGTCTCATGCACAGTTGAGTAGCACACCTGGGCCCATACGCACGCGCTTGCTCAGGTGTGCTCAGCGTGTGCTACTCATATTCTAAAGTGTTTTATATTGTAGCCCATTCATTTTCCATCAATTTTCTGAAACCACTTGTCCTGTTGGGGGTTGCGGGGGCTGGAGCCTATCCCAGCTGACATTGGGCGAGAGGCAGGGTACACCCTGGACAGGTCATCAGACTATCACAGGGCTGACACATAGAGACAGACAACAATTCACACTCACATTCACACCTATGGACAATTTAGAGTCACCAATTAACCTGCATGTCTTTGGACTGTGGGAGGAAGCTGGAGTACCCGGAGAAAACCCACACTGACATGTTGCTGTCTTGGCCAGGTCTCCCTTGTAAAAGAGATTGTTGACCTCAGCGGGATTTACCTGGTTAAATATGGGTTAAATAAACAATAAAAGTACTGAGCATACGACTGAATAAATGAGACCTGGATTAGACTTCACGAGTTGTGTGAGAGTTTTTAAAAAGACATTTTGATATAGTTTTGCAGGGGTGTAACGATACATGGATCATGATGCGATATCACTGATGTAAAGTGAAAACATTAATGCATATCATCATCTGTAAGATGTGCCTTTATTTTGAAATTTCTTTGGGACATCTGTCGCAACATTTCTGTCCAAGGGCACCTCCCTCCTAAACATTCAAACAGTGCTAGCAGCCTGGCGCCAGGGAGACAATGGCAAGCAGCCAAGAAAAGACAACGAGGATATTTACTGACATTGTGTCAGATTGATTTCAGGCCCCTTAATTGAATTGAATTGAATTGAAATGATATCATGGCAGAGTTTGTGGTATCAGCAAATATCATATTGTTGTCCAAAGAATTGTTATAACATTGTATCGTGATGGAACTTGAGATTTATACCCCTATAGTTTTGCTGTTGTTAAACGTGGTCCTCTATGACTTCAATTCGTGAAGAATATTCACCTTTTTTGGATTCTTCGTTTATCGTGGAGGCATGCGAGAAAAACTAAGTTTTCTTCACAGATTGAAGGTAACACCCGGTGAGTAATTAATAGAGTTAATATTCTTTTAGGGCACGTACAAATGAGTAGGATTTTTTGTTATCAGTCTGGAAGCCAATCTCAGTCCAGTCTGCAACTTATACGTCACATGTCCAGCAGTTAAACATAAAATAACAGTGCACCTGAAGTATCCGAGGAGCACCTGTATGTGACACCTACAAAGACACAGCAGCACTTTTACTCCCTTGTCCTCATAAAATAAACAATATTTGAAAATTCATCGATTTTTTTTTTCAATGAAGTATACGCAGTAGATGTAATTTTAAGAATTTCTACCCAGGTGAAATTGTACGAGCGTGCAGCTCTTTGCCTCAGTGTGCAGTCATGCCTGACTAATGAGAAGCCATCACTCTAACAAACAGATGAAGCCAGCAATAAAACATATCCAGGTCTAAAAATGGCTTTAGTTTGTATGAAGGTACAGGTTTTCAGGCATCTCGCTGTGTGATCCTGGCTTGAGGCCATTTGTACTCTGTTTGACCCTGGTCTAATACACACAGCCGTCACATATACGCTGCCCACACAAACAAGCTGACCCCGATATAGAATGCATCTATTAACCGTTCGTGCTCACAGACATAGATCTCGGATATGAATGGCTGTGAACCGGAGCAGGCAAACTGGCCTCTTTCATAGTATCAGTCAGCGGCCTTGTCTCCATTACATCACAGCTCTCCATCTTACCCGCGCTGTCATCACTCAAGGACCCCCTCATTTATCCTCAGTCTGTGGTTGTTCCTCTTAACTGTCAGCCGCTGTCAGCACTGTAGAAATGGCAAGTGGACCCGTATTTCAAACTACGGTGAGGTTGTAGTTGCTAGCTCGGGTTAGACGGCCCATTGTAAAGGATGACAGCCTTGTTGAGATCGTTTCGCAGCTGCTGTGTGAAGGTAAGAAAAGGAGGAGGGTGGAAAAGGGGAAGAAGGTTTTTCACAGCCCTCTTAGCAACCGGCGAGATCCTGCAGACGTCTGAAGAATGTGTGGTCGGCTGTTGCTTATCAAGAATGGCATTACTATGGAGACAGAGTATCAAGGTTAAGTTTCATTCTGGCATTGACAATTTACGCTTTTCATCTTTTGTTATTTTCCAACATAACACCTCAAGTTTCCATTACAAAGGAGCCAGCCATCTCTGAGAATAGAGATGTTTCTTATGTGCTGGAGAAAGAGGCAGGCCAGCCGGCTGCAGGCTGTCTATCATCTCTGCCAGCAGCCTCTGGGAAATGTTTATGGTCTGCGGGCTTCTCTCAGCTCTCTAACCCTCCTTCCTCTTTTCCTCATTCACGCTAACACTTATTTATAGGGACTCGTTCACCTCAGGTTCACTCACAGGTTCTCATTTTGGTTCGGTCATTACCAAAAAAACAGAGGAGGAAGAAAGCTGAGGAATTGGGGGACATTAAGAATCTGGGGAGACGAGGCTCTGAGGAGACTATCGAGCCGAGTCCCTGCAGCTTAGCAGGCTTCCTGCAGATCTACAACCCTGTGCTGCTTTCTATTAGCCTAGAACCATAGATGAGTGGCTGGGAGTCAACACAAGTTGAGACAAAAGCAATAAATAACCTCCTGCCTACGGGTCATAACCCAACATCCACTGAGAGAGAGGGGAATAAAACTCACTGCCGGATGGTGGCTGATTTACAGAAGCTTATCGAGGCCTCCGAGACCTTAAACGATTGGTTCAGTTGCTCTGTGTGTGTGTCTGTGCGGGTGTGTGTAACTGTACATTTGAATGTGTGCGGATACCTTTTATAACAGCTCTTTGTGTGTGCTAGTGCAGATTGTTTTATGGCCTTAAAGAAGTGGTGTGTTGCACCAGAGCTTTGTCTTATTTAATAAAAAAGGACGAACATGTGCGCACACACACACACACGCACGCACAAAGAAAACATGAGCCTGAGATTGAAGGGAGATTTAATGCACGTCCTCATCTGGGTCCCTGGTAAACAAAAAGATAAAGAACAATCAGATAAGATCATAGAGGAAGAACACAAGCTGCTTTCATCTCAGTGTCTGTGTGAATGTAGATGATGGGGTCTCGCTTCAGGGGAGATTTGGTAAACACATTCTTTCTCTCTGTCTCTTTCTGGTTTGTCCCTCGCTTGAACATTCATACTAGGACCAGTGAGAGAAAAAAGAGATTGGACGTTAAATTTTCTGATTAGTATTATGGCTTATTAACAGTTTTGTCTTCTTTTGTGACAGCTAATTTCACCTGAAATAATCTCACACTGAGTCTCCGCATTGAATTGAAGCTGGTGTGGTATAATTACGCTCACAGCAGAATGTGAATGATGCTAAATAACAGGGGGAAAAAAAATCCAATTTACAATACCTGCAGAACAAATGACAGGATATCACACCTCAATGCTGTTTTGGTACCCGCAGACACGTGTCTGTTGAGCGCCAAAAGTTGATGTCTAATACCATGTAAGATTTGCAGTGTTTTTTACTTAATAATTAACCAAGTATTTACTGATTTAAAGCAACAGTTTAGTCTTTTAGCAGAGTTATTGACCCTCAAAACTGAGTGTGCGGTCATTTCCACACAAAGCTTGGCAATTATCAATGTGGACGTGGGCGGAGTCACATCAAATCTCACATCAGGGGTCTCATTTCTAAGCGCTTCGTATGCACAAAACCAGGCCTGAAACGCAACTTCCCACTGAAAAAAGTTATGATCTGTAAAAACTGACTTGATGGGAGAAACTTTGACCCATGCTAACGAACATTTTGGAGACCGGGAATATTTGTTGGTGCACGCCATTTTTGGCTTTTGTCTGTACGTACATTTTTAGTATGGATCCTATGCACTGTTTTATAAATGTGACCCCTGGTCTCAGCTTGTGTACGCAAATTTGAGTCAGCGTGGATTTGTGATGGTGCAAAATAAATCTGGCAGAAGTGGAGAACTGTCATTAGACTGTATTCTGACTAACATCTAAGTATTTGCAGCCACATATTAATGACTTCAAAATATATAGCCGCTATATGGACGCATGTTCTCTGTCACAGCTGGTAGTTGCTTGGCCCTGTGGGACTGACTCCAGGCTGAACGAAGGATGAACACCGCTCGTGTCCGGTTCCATCTTTAAACATTGACAAACCAAAGCATGGTTATATCATTTATTAGTAACACATCGTAAAAAGGAAATAAACCCTGCAACAGTGTAATTATTTTAACACTATTAGACTAGGTGATTCAATTTTTTTCGTAGGTCTGTACATATCATGGATGTATAAATGAAATATTCCAACCTCGTGGTCGATTGTCCACTGTAGCGCTGTTGACCGCAGCAGTGATTCCTTTCCATACTGCGTTTTAACGTCCTTCTTTGATGCCACTTCTCAGACTGCCAGATAGAACCAGTTGGTTAAATTTGATCTGGGACGTCAGCGTTTCCATTTCAAGCTCTTCTTGCGTCTATTACGTCTCTCCGTGTCGTAAACTCTAGGGACGAGTCCTCTAAACCAAAAACATATTGAGGCGAGATATGTAAATGACAAATGTTTTCAGCTGCCACATTCCTACACATTCCGATCATTCCTACACTGTGATTGGCGAGATAAGATCAGAAAAGATAAGATTAGGTTTCATGAATCACAGGCGAACCCTATCCTAAGATGTTACGCTTGGATCTGCGCTGGTTTATAAGATAGATTGATAAATGAGGGCCGATGTGTGGTTGGGTTGGGTGGGATCTATTTTTCATACCTTCCTGAAATTTGCCGGGAGTATACGGTATATGATGATATTTAGTTGTGGCGCTAACGAAAGGAAGAAAGGTAACATTCTCACACCTATTTTCCTTATTAAACAGAAAAATACAGCAGCACACCAGTCCAAGTTTCTCTCTTTCACCAAATAAAACTCACCAAAACTGTCTTGGTTAGTTAGTCAACTGCTCCACCAATCCCCAGCTCTGGTTTGAACGAAATAAACTCTTCATTCACTGAGTTAGTTGTGAAAATATAATCCACTTGTTCACAGTCCTGTAAAGTTATCCCAGCCACTGGCAGTCACCATGTTTGCCAGCTCAGCTGCCTGTCTCAGCAGTAGACACTGACCTCTGATGGTGCGTGATGTGCACTACATTGAATACATCCTCAGTACAAAATCTCCATATGAGTTTAATAGGAAGATGTGTGTCTCTATTTTTGATGGTATCCCACAATACAGTGATGCCACTCACACCTATTGTGTTGTTGCTTGTGTTGAGAAACAATTCAGGCTGAAGAACTTTGGCGCCTTTTATTAAACCTGCAAGAATTGATTTTTGTGGCCACATGGGGAGCAGCGGAAACAAGCCATAAACACACTTTGTCTTCATCAGAGTCAAAGACAGCAAAGACAACACACACATACATATATATATATATATATATATATATATATATATATATATATATATATATACAGTCAACCTACAACAGGTGAGCAGGTCTCACTGGATAATGGTTGAATAGGATTTAAAATCTACTGGATAGTAAATCCACAAGTGGGAGTTGCCACTGTCATTAAACGCTGTAAATTGATCTGTGTGCTGCAGTCCCTTATTCTCCTGTGGGAATGTCTCTGTCCTTGAGCTGAGAGGCATCTGATTTGGCCACACGCTGTTGGATGACACACAGAGAACCCTGTCTCAACTAAGCCAGAAAGGCAACAGTTAAAACATGCAGCAAAAATAAACAGATATGGAGGAACATCAGCATTCATTTTGCCCACCTGATGATTCCAATATTACCTCTCTTTTAGCTTTGTTTGGTCTCTTCTCACCACAAAGATAAACATCTATCTCTTTATCTGCTAAATGCTCCTGTATGTTCACCATCTAGTCTCTAACTGTGTCTGTCTGCAGCCTGGTGCTAAGCAGGTAGTGTACAGTGTTTTTTTTTTTTTTTTAGAGCTTTCTCACTGGAAACAGCTGCCTGCTGCGGCTTAAATGAACACTGATGAGAGCGGTGAGAGTGAACCAAAACAGTAAAGTTGCAGGCCATAAAAGCAATTAAGTTAAAGATGCTAAAAAGCTCTGCAGAGCTGAGTTTAACTGGGTGATATTTCTCTGTGGATTCATCACTCGGAGCAACCTCTCTCACATAAACGTACTC
This sequence comes from Cephalopholis sonnerati, assembly GCA_019142605.1. NCBI lineage: Eukaryota > Metazoa > Chordata > Actinopteri > Perciformes > Serranidae > Cephalopholis > Cephalopholis sonnerati. The sequence continues at coordinate 32,255,119 of JAGQAX010000001.1, read as the reverse complement.
GTGTGATCCCTTGTTAGTATGAAAATATTGACTGTAAAGCCTGTTGCCTAAAAACATGTTTAAAGAAGCCATACTAGTGTCAAAAATATACATGTATCCACACCCAGCTCCAGTTTATTGGCATGAAGGTTGGTGTGGGGAGGTGTTATGTCCTAATGTTTGTCACAATGACTGATTAAAAAGTTGTGATTTATGTCACTGGACAGCGAGAGATAAAAAAGTATAACAGTGGAACATCCCTCAAACTGTGGAAGTGATGGTGATCCTCCGTGGATGGAGGCACTGTCCCCGTCTGGGCAGAAAGGTTAACACATTCCCACATGCTTTCCCCATCCGTCATGGATACACACACACAGTGAAGGAATGCCAGGCTGCCATGAGCTGCACACACACACACACACACACACACACACACACACACACACACACACACACAGCAGCTTCCATTTCCTCTTTGTTTCTCTGCTGGAATAACAGTCTGGCAAAGATAAAATTGCATTAGCCGAGGGATTACAGTGATCCTCATTCCTTTTTAGTTGCCACACATTTACTTTCTAATTCAGTTTGACACCCGATCTTAAAAACCTAATATGTGAGCGAGTGCGAGGCAGCGCATTTATTTTGGAATGTATTTTATTATATTCTTTTCTCCCTGACAATGAGCGACAACAACCAGGAGTTATAGCAGTGCTAAAAAGCTGCAGCCTCGACGTGTACGAGAGTGTGATGTGTTATTCATGATTACCTCCTCCGGTGTAGAGTCCCTTTAATTCATCCCCACCTGCAGTCTGTCTCACGGCTGCCAACACACACCAGGTGTTTGGCGGCGTGTTTATATTTCCAAAGAGCCTTTTTCTAATTGAGTACAACAGTTTTCTTTATTTTTACGATAATAAGGCAACTGACCTTGCATGCTGTTGGAATTTAACACGGTAGGGGTGAGTACTGTGGGATGAATGCTACATCGGAAAGATGCTTGAAGACAGGCCGGCGTATTTGAGCGTGGCCTTTTGTTTAATAGGCCACCCTTCATGCTGGAGTGGCTGTCTCAACACTGACCTTTGACCTTTCCCGTGTCTCTTTGCTGCCCGCTTAATCCTGAAGAGGTTAATCACATGGTAATAAGAGCCCCGGAGTCGTGGCGCGGCCCTCTACTCAATGTGTGGCCAGTTAGCAGAGCAAAGGATTGATGCTTTAAACGAAGGTCTCGCTGCTCTGTTTCGCTCCGATCTATTCTTCTCTGTTCCTCATTAGGCTGTTTCGTCATTTGCCTGTTTCGTCATTTGTCTCATTTTGGCTTCCATCCCCCCTCTAGATGTGAAGCGCAGGTGATTTGCCTTGGCTTAACTGAAATGACAGCTTTTAAGCTCTGCTAATAGGAATCCACTGAAGAAGCATCAAGAGCTTAGGTCAGGCTGCGCGGGGAACATGCCTCCTCATTTGAGGGATGTCTGAGCCTCACTGCGAAACCCACATGGCGCTCCCATCAGGGGACAGCATGTGTTGAATAATGAAACATATCTTCACTCTTCAACTTTTTCCACATGTGACCCCTTAAAACGGAAGTCTATTTGTGGCCCCTCAGCACAGGCTGTGTGTGTCTCAGAGTTGTTAACCAACAGTAAGAGTAACATTTCTGTCCTGGATTGATTTGTAGCACTAATTTGGGGGTAAAATTAAATCAGTAATTTGCATGAATTTTTAAATTTCCCTGTAAAATCTTATAACAACATACAGAGTGTTGCAGAAATATATTTTTATGCTCTCCTGTGCTGTTATTCATCTCATGACCACTGAGATCTAACTGGTGACGCCATGGTTTGTAGAAAAACTAAAACTAAACCTATGTGTAAAACAACATTTTAGTTAACCGTGATAAAAATAAAAACTAGACTTTGGAATAAAATGAGACCGGAAACCTCTAGTTTTAGTCTTTGCAACTTGAGCAAACTTGTCAACACGACAAGCACGAGGAGGCACTGGTGCATATGTTCATCAAGACTTGGATGTTAACGTGACTGTGAGTCCATTGCCTTTGCAGAGTGCTTTGTTTTTTTTGTTTTTTTTAATATTCTATTTTTAGATTTTCAAATTTGAATACAAACACACAAGTACAAGTACAAGTCACCCTCAGAAATGAACAGTATAAAAACAAAAGAAGCACCAACTACAAAATGAATGTCCGCACATACACATACAGTACGAGTACACAAATATTGTTTGTCCAACTCATTATGAACCAGTATCTATACACACATGCAAACACTCAAGCCCATTCTAGATAAATAGGACATGAATGGTTGCCATGTTTAATCAAAGATTACAGAGGTGAGGTAAACACGTTGTTGATTTCTGCCAACCAGGTCTTAAAACAAGGCACATCCTCAGTTTTCCTTTTTGCCACAACCATGCCGTATCGCATTGTCTTTTGTTGCCAGTGGTAAAGAGCTAATAGATGTCGGGTTCCACCCACGATGGGAGTGCGTGGGTCTGGTGTAATATCACAGTTGTATACTTCTGAAAAGCACTGAAAAATATCTGACCACAACTTGCTTAGCTCAGGGCAAGACCAAGAGATGTGGCCCGGGGTGCCCTCTGCTGATTTACATTTTGGACAAAGGCAGAGAGCTTTGATTGTATTGTTATAACTAACTTCTTCAATGTTGCCCCTGATAAATATTCCCCATGTTATAATATTGATATAAAAACTAAAACTAATACGGAAACTAATAAAGAACTGAGCTAAAACTAAACATCTTTAAACATTAAAAACTAAATTGAAACAATTAAATCCTGCTTTAGAAACTAAACTTAAGTGAAAGCAAAAATTAAAATGAAATAAAAATTAATGAAAAATACAAAACAATAATAACTGGGGGTTGCTACTGACTACCAGGTTGGGAACCACAGAAATATAGCAAGCACATTAACCTAGAACGTTCAGTCAGGGGTCTTGGCGACCCCGCCCCGATTGATTCAGCTTAATGGTTCTTGACTTCTTGCTTATTTTATTGCTAATAAACATGGTTTTCATTTCCAGTAGTCCTCTTCAAAGAATGATGCATTACTTCCATTTGAGTTGTGACAGAATGCGGCTGGACGCTGTGTGTCTTACTGATGTTGACAGCACTTTTTACACAGCACTGCCCTCCCAAGTCCAAAATAAGTTTATTTGAACTGCCATTTTTTCCATAACCGCCTATCCTGTTTGGGGTCGCGGGGGGGCTGGAGCCTATCCCAGCTGATATTGGGTGAGAGGCGAGGTATCACAGGGCTGACACATAGAGACAGACAACCACTCACTCTCACATTCACACCTACAGGTAATTTAGAGTCACCAATTAACCTGCATGTCTTTGGACTGTGGGAGGAAGCCGGAGTACCCGGAGAAAACCCACGCTGACACAGGGAGAACATGCAAACTCCGCACAGAGGGGCTCCTCCACCCTGGGTTCAAACCAGGAACCCTATTTCTGTGAGGTGACAGTGCTAACCACTGCAGTTTATTATAACAGTTTATCCATCAGAGGTCTGACAGGTAGTTACACTATAAAACATGAAATACTTCCTTATGCAGTGATATAACTATGCTTTATGGTTATTTCTGTAATTTGTCACCTTTGTCACATGTGCAGACGCAGTTTTTGGGAGAGGGGAAGATCAGAATAGAATATTTAAAGGTAAAAAATTGATTTATGTTGCTGCCATTATTATTTTAACACATCCAGCACACATTGAGGAAGTAAAGTTAGTTTCAACAAAACACTATAAGAAGTATTACTTTGTAACTCATACTACATGTGCATATGTAGTGAGAACTCCCCCTCTAATAAACATAAAATCACAGCTGGTTATTTTAGTTCAGCGCACATATTAATGCCCACTATTCGTCCATTAATAAACCTGCTGGCAACGCTGTGGCGTCCTGCTCAGCAAAATGACTGTGGTCATTGCAGCTGTAAATCCTTGTTCTCCTGCTTCAGTGCTGCTGTAGCTCTCTTTGACCAGCAGGTGGAGCTCTGCACTTTGGGGTTACAAACGCACACACACCAGAAAACACGCCAGATTGCTGATCACTTCACTGCTCCTCTCTGCATCAGTTTTGATGATGTATGCGGTGGAGTGGTGGTTCTTATCCATGTTGTCCCTGACAGTGACAGACATAAAACCAAATTTAAGTGATAAACAGACACACTGCAGAACATCAAGTCTCACCGCCTCCTCCTGCATTCGTTTGCAGTGATGAACTGACCTAATTTTGAACGGAAAGGAATAACCTTTTAAACATGCGCTGTCAAATATATTATGCATAGCTGTCCTCTTAGTCACTCTCATGCGAGAAAGTAAGAGAGTTGTTTCCCTCCGTCCCTGTGAAAAAAAAAAAAAAACAACTTGAAATGAATGTGGTATCGAATCCCCAGTACCTCAAAGGCTGGTTCATAAAGTTGAATACAAATATAGCTGAGGTTTTTCCTCTCTTTTCCTGTCTGGGAACAAACTGGGTAATTTAGTGTCTTGTCATAGTGCTCGGGCTCCTAACGTCAACCATAATCGTTTTGTTTTGACTCGTTCTAGGTCTTAATCTTTTGGTGCAAACACCAACAAACAGTTTGCAGATTTACACATCTTCTAGTAGACAAAAGAGAGGAGGACGAAGATGGGTGGGCTGATTGGACAGTTCTGATTGAGAGAGAAAGAGAGAGTGGAGAGAAAGATGAGAGGCAGAGGAAGAGGAGAGGGGACGTTCTTGAAGTGCTCCTCTGTATTGCGACAGCTGGCTACTGCAGATAACCACAAAACCACTGGAGCACTTGAGGTCTGGGTGCTGCATGGCTAGAGTTCCACTCCAACATGACCTTATATCCTGCCTGGGTTTAGACGCAGGGGCTCGGTCAGAGTACCACATCCTGACGATTATCCCAAGTGACAGAATCAAGAACTCTGTCTGGCTGACTAAATTGAGTTCATAAGTCCCTCTTGTATGCGCGTATAGATGTGTGCGTATCTCTGTCTGCTTTAGCTCCCCCTCCTCCCCCCTACTGTTCTCGAAATATGCATGATTGCTCTGCACAGATAAATTTTCAATCTAGCTCTCTGGAAAAGAGAGATTTCATTTATTTGTGCTCAGATATTATCCCTGATGTTGCTACAGTAACTGCCAGCGAGACCACGGTGCAGAAGAGACAGTAAATTCCGAGTTGGCTGCTTGTAGGTGGTGCATGTATGTGTGTGTCCATCCAGTCCCATTCATTTTTCAGTGAGCCCACTCCCTTTTGCTTCTCGAGCACATACCACCCCCCCTTCCCTTCCCCTTCCCCACACCACCACCATGAGTTGGACGCCTGCCTCCAGCATCTGGAGCAGATTGTGACCCTGCAGCATGCCAGGTAGCAGGACATTAACAGCCAAGGCCTTATTGTCCACTGATGAGCTGTCAGAGCACACACCCTCACCCTCGTGTGTGATATCGGCCCCGCTTCCATCTAGCATCAAGCACACACACTCGGTCCCCGCGGAGCACTCTTCCTCTTTACCTCAGATATAAATCAGAGGCTGCTGAAAAACGGGGAACAAAGAGTTGGAAAAAATGTGAAGTTAATGCTCATAAAGAGGGAGCAGAGGTAGCGCGTCTGCGGCGAGAAAAACCCTCTGTGTGAGCAGGATCTATTTGTTTCGTCATAAAGGCCTGTTAAGGAATCGGAGGTGCTGACAAAAACGTGATTTAATCACAAGGACACGGCAATATTGTTTTGATAACAAAAGCAGTTTCCCACAGTTCTTAGCAGGAATAGTTCTGCACCACAGACCAGTAAACAATAGACTAATAGAGCAATTTTAGTAATGGACGTCTACAATAAAGCTCCTGATACTTCCTTTCTTGTTTTGCTTTGTGCATGGAGAGTTAGTTCAGCATTCCCCTAAGTATCTCTCTCTGTTACTGAGACAATCATAATATCAGGACAAATGCAGAATAAAACGCTCTAATGTTGAATCCAACTCTTTGCTGCATGTCTGCACATGAATTAGAGTTCTGTGCCGTCTTATCGAGGGCTCCTTATTTCATATCAACTGTACGGCTACATGTGGACCATATCCATGTTGAGTTCTGCTCCAGAAGAGACTTAATTTCTCTCTTGCAGGAGTGTGGCTGGAAACAAAGACTCTGATATCTTTGTATCATTGTCTTGGTTTATCTCACGGCTGCAGGCTTTTGACAATGCGTGTGGTACCTTCTGTTTCCTTTGATTTTCCACTCATTTGTTAACTAAACATGCTTCCCATTTACTGCCACAAAGTGAAAAATGTGGTAGTCATTAAGTATTCATTACCTGTGCAATTTGTTTCTTCTTCATGCACTTTCAGCCCGGAGAATTTTCTGTACGCGTAGGTAGCTCGTATTTGCAATATTGACAGTTTTAGAAGACAACCTTTATGCTGTTGAGCATTTTTTTTATTTATTACTTCACAAAAAAAAGTTCCAACCAGTGAGTCTGCGTGTTATCTCCCGTATATTCTTCAAACATCACAATCAGCTTCTTATTAGAAAATAACACCACGATCGTTGGAGATCTTTGTGTCCTCATAAGGGAGATTATACCCACAGAAGACTCAGCGCCTCTTTATAAGTGGAAACTACCTTTTAGCTCCTGACCTAAGCTGAAAGCTAGGTGTGAATATGCTCTCATTAATCTCACCTCCCACAGTAAAAAGGTCTGAGTCTGGAGGCTCCCTGAGAATAAATCTAAATAGCTCTTTCATTCCTCTGACGTAAACACAAATGTCTCCAACAACAATGTGGCACACTGCGGGATGCCCTGAGACCAGACTTTGCTCTCTTATCATTGTCTCTGTAATGTTGTCCTGCAGTTTCTATGGAAACGGAGCCGGCCTTATTAAAAAAAAAAAAAAAAAAAAAAAAAAAGTTTCACCTTCTCTGAGTCTGCCCTTTACCTGACAGCCAAGATAAACGAGCAGGGTCCTGGGAGGAAGGCAACACAAACATGCATCTCTGCTCAGTGGCCCGTGCTCATTGGCTCTCTGCTGGAAGCCCTTATTTACCTTAATGCTGGGAGGTGGTGGGAATGGGGGAGGCTTGAGGAGGAGGAGGAGCCGGTGGAAGGTGTGTGTGTGTGTGTGTGAGGAGGGGGGAGAATGTGATTACTCACAATACCTCCCATCAACAACCTTGAACCACGCAGCAATAAAAAGAAGAAAAAGAAGCAAACAACTCTTTCTGGCCCCCATAATGCACGCGGGCCAGATGATGTCATATGTCACCTTCAGCTAATGAAGGTGATGATGACATGCATGAGCGCCGCATACGTTCACCATCTGCTCGGTTCCACCACGCTGGAGCTGCTCCCCACAATGCTGCGGAGAGGAGTCGAGGCACGTCTGTACCTCAGTACGAGTGTCCCCCGACGCGTGTGAAAAACCGCCGCCTGCATCCCGATGACTCGCCGCCAGTTTAATCATACCTTCACACTGCAAGCTGCTAAAGTGACCACTCCCCGGGGCCACTTATTTTATATGGCCTGAGCAGCCAGGACGAGCCGGCTGATATGACAGTGGTCACGGGGATAAAGAAATGAGCAGAATCACCTGTTAGTCACTCAGCACATGTTAATGTCGATACAGTTAATGTTGTGTTCACTTGCCTGGCTGCTTTTATTTACATGTTATGTGTTACAGTAGATTCTCTTTGGCTTTATTAAAGAGAGGACCATGATCAGTGTCAACATGATTAAGATACAGACATATTTTAGGATATAAATGTTAATAAAATACAGTAAAGAGTAATAAGAGTCGACATGACTCTACAGATATATATACTGAAGCCTTCAATGTCTAGAATATAGAAATGTTTTCTAGCATTTATGCATTTTGATTCAGCCCCACTGGGGAATTAGGTTGTTGCAGTAACAGCAGACCTAACGTTTTAATAATTCATGATGTGGCATAAATATATAAATATGAGTCAGTTTAAAGTAAGAAGTCCAGCGTTTCAAACAAACAGAGCAGAGAGCAGCTGGAGGTGAAAACAGGGCTGCAGCCAATTATTATTATTTTGATTAGCGATTACTCTGCTGATTGTCCTCTCGATTAATTGATTGGTGTTTGAAATGTCATGTTTTATTAGTGAAAGATGGCCATCACTAGATGCAAGAGTCCGGTGAGAAATGTTCAAGCTGCTTGTTTTGTCTGACAAACCATTGTCTGAAACCAGTGGCGCTCCCAGAGGTTTTTAAAAGGGGTGGCTAGATGGAGCCAATGAAAATCTTGGGGTGACACACTAAAGCCCAGTTTCCACCAAACACTTTCAGTATGGTACCTTTGGAACCAAAAGTAACCCTTCAGACATGGTACCTAGACCCTAGCATTTCCACCACAAACAGTACTGTTAAATGTGGGTGGGGTTGTTGTCACTCACTGTATTTCCTCATCTCCGGTGACACAGAGGGAAGTCTGGACCTCATTTATCGTCCACAGAACGAGGCTCCACGCAGACATTTTCAGAACAAAGTAAAACAGGCTGCAGTGAGAGTCTCTCTCCATGGGATATGAGCTGATTTGTGCATTTAGTCCTTCTCAGGCAAGCTCAGGGGTTTAGTGTTGCTGTAGCCCACAGGAACAATGCTCAGCGACACTTTTTTTTTCTCCAAGCGAGGAGAAGAATATATTCAGCTCACACAACCCAGTTGAAATTAATATGTATTTTAAACGCTTGAAGATCCACTCAATTTAAGGTGTGCTGATGTATTCATGTCATCAACTCATACATTGAGTAACATTACAAGTTAACGTTCCACCTTAAAAGTCGCCAACAGTCTGCCCAGTGAATTAAATTATTTTATTTTCGACTCCAGCTGCTGCAAGAGGCAGCAAAACACCCTTTAATTTTATAGTTACAGTTTACTAATAAAACTCTCCACAGTATGAACAGTGGTTACATGAGCCTCAAACCAGCCACAACTCAGCCCTGAGCAGAGTGACCGTCTGCTACTGACCAATCAACAGACTGCAGTGTTCACAGCTCCACCTTTTAGTACCAGATCTGTGTGCTAGGTACCCCAACAGAGGGGGGACCAAAAATGGGGACGGTATGGAACGGTTCATTGGTACCATCCACAACTTTTCACAGTGGAAACAGAGAAAAAGTGTACTGAACTGAACTGCTTCATGGAAATGGGGCTTTAAAACCAAAAGTCATAGCTGAATTTCAGGAATTAATTTATACTGTTGTAGTTAAATAGTTGAAAACTATGTAAATATGAGAGTTAAGGAATATCATACTGATACACTTTGGTTTCTTACTTTACAGTTAATATTGCTAATTAACTGATGTGCATCGACTTATACCAGTACATTTATTATTTTTAGTTTCTCAACAAACCATTTTTAATATGTCATATATCTTTAAATGTGTAATGAGATTCATTGTTCTTCAAACAGGCTGTTTTTTTCCTTTCCTTAAAAAAGGAAATATACAGCCTTAGTTTGACATTCACTGGGAGCGAGCCTTCTCAAGTTAAGAGGAGACTCGTGGGTTTACACAGAGCCTATTTTCATTCAGATATCTTGAGCTGAGAGTTCAAGGGACGGCTCTGAAAAAGGCTGATTTTTGGCTGAAATGATTAATAAATAAATGATTAATAGATAACATGTCCGCTTTTTCAGCTTTAACTTGAAATGTAAATTCACAATTGTACAAAATGAATCATATATTTTAGTAATCATCACAAACCAAGAGAACATTTCAGCTTTAATAGGTCAGCAAACTGATACAACATCTAGCAATTATAATTATAACTACTGATGACTATTGATGTTTTCAGGATGTGGATTGCTTTATTTTAATTTGCCATGTACGCCTTGTAGTCACATCGTGTTGGAGCTGAAACAATTAGCTAATGAACTGACAAGTTGAGCGACTAATCACTTCCTTTTTAAATCAAAAAAGGCACCAAAATACTGCTTTAACTTCTAAAATGAGCATATCATTTGTTTTTCTCAGTCATTTTGAATGTTATATTTGGGTTTGGTTGTCAGTGTTTCACTATTTGCTGACAGTTCATAGACCCCCAACCATTAATGGATCAATCAAGAAAATAATTATTTGACAATGAAAGTAATTGTTAGTTGTAGCTCGACACAATGTGACTGAGAACACATTTGCTGATTTTAAAATACACTTAACATAGATAAACAAAGAGGAAATTACCGAGCGGCACATGTTCTGGCTGTTTAATTTGAAGAGTGACTAATTACAGATTGATTGATTGGTTTCATTTCCCTTTTTACCTCTTATCTGTCAAACTGAGTGTATTCAATAAACAGTTCATTTTTGCCATATTTTCTTGTCTAATAGTCGGAGTATTTGTTTTATAAACTCCTGCAGGTGATGTTTGTTCTTTACTCATTTTATTTACTGCCTGCGTCGATAGAATTGTCTTTCAGATTGATTTCATTGGGAGGAGAGAGCCACTTTGTTGTCGCTGCAGGTTATGAAAGTTTTGATTGACAGGCGCTTGACTCCAGCTGTTGAGCAGAGTGTAAAAAGGCGAGTGTTGGTGACTGAAGATGATCTTTAGATAACATCAGATGACCTTTGAGAGCAGCTGAAACTATCAGTCTCCACGGGGACACTCTCCTCCTCTTGTCATGTCTTGACACTTTTTTTCCCCCCTTACCTCTCTCTTCCTCTTCTCTATCTCCTTCTCTCTTTGCCTCTCTGTGTCTGGTGAGTGGAGTTTCTGCGAGTTGGCAGCCTGTATCTGATCCCGAAGTAATTTACTGGTAGCGATAAGGAAGTGGTGTGCACAGTCTTTCGCTATAGTCCTTTCTGACAGGGCAATCTGAAGCCCATAGAGACTAAATTGGAGGAAAATTTTGACTCCTGATAGAAGGGAAACACGCGAGGTTATTATTATACGGATTCAACAAACTGAGATTGAGTGGGGGAAACAATCACCGGTGGCTGCTGGTTTAATTTTTAGTGACGTGCTTATTCCATTGACTTCGGGAGTGGAAATAACAGCAGTGATAGCGGCAGCAGAAAGTGAAGGTTAGAGTGGTCTGTTAATGATTTGGCTGAGACCTTCCCGTAGCAAGAAATGAGTGCTTATTTGGACAATTCTGGTCGTCTACTTAATCGTGACTCATAATTTGTTGTTGACTATAAAGCACATAACGTGTGTGTGAGAAAGACAAAGAGACTTTGACTGGCTTGTCTTGCCCGTACAAGCACGCTCCAGCTGATGTGTGGTTATTACATGCAGTACGTGTGTGTGTGTGTGTGCATTGTGTCGAGTCCAGTTTTGCCCAGCAGAGCTCTTTTTTTTTTCTCCGTCTCAGCCAGGCAGGCAGAGCAGAGCAGGGTCATTGCCTCAGGGGTGTCTTAGAGAAATGCTTCTCTGCTGTGGGCAAGAAGAAATATGAAAGAGACCCTAAATCAAGACACAGAGCCCCATGAATCATGTCAGCGGCTGAGCTGAAGAAGAGGGATGAGACCATCTGTAGCAGCATATGAATGGCTAACTGACTCACAGCGCTGTTGACACAAGCTGAAGGAGTGTGAAGAGGTTGTGAAGATTAGCGCCGCTGCTCGCCGCATAGCCTGGAAACCTGCTTCAGTCAAAAAAACGAGCAAACCCAAATACGCTGCATGCTCCATTCGTCAGTCTGACGCTTCACAGAATTGCATGGGGGAACTTTTTGTGTTGTTGTTCTAAAATAAGATAAATTCTCATTACAACACATCTGTAACACCTAAACCCAAGCTGTGTGGATTCTTTGCTAGCTTCCTCCTCAAGTTTTTCTTTTTCTTTCTCTCTGTCAAAGCCTTTTATTTATTAATTATTGTATTTAACAAATTGAACATGACTGTGTTGTGTGCTTTTGCGGCAGTGTGTCTGCATTGTCCTCTCTGACTTGTGTCTCCTTTATTATTTGTCCTTGTGCACATGCGACTAAATTAGTTTCTCTTCTGGGGATAAATAAAATTACCAAAATAATCTAATATTCCCTTATACCAGTAGAGGGTCTAAACATTGCAGGGCTGTTCCCCCGCCTCAGAATTACGCTAGTCGAATCAGATTTGGCTTTTTAATTCAGATATTCCACACAGAGTTTGAACAGGGTTCAGCAGGTCGTTCAGGGTGACAGTGACACCCACATAATACAGTAAACAAGCTGACGGATCAGAAATGTGCATCAACATTTTTTGCCGACACTAGATAACAAACAAAAGACAGAGACTGTTTGGTATTGAGTTGCTGTGAGCTGTAAAGGGAGAAGCTAATTTGCGTTATTTGGAAGCCTTAGGGGGCAAAGCCTCTGCTCCTCTGGGCAGCTGCCTCCGTGCAGGCCCCCAGGACGGCAGCTCAGCCTTGCTTCTAGTTTTTCCCAGTGGCCACTCGTGTTCTTAAAAAATTCCCTGCAGCCCAAAAAGCACTTTCCCCATAGACCACAGTTATAAAAGGGACGTCTTTAAAACTGTTGACAGGACACCTCGAACTACAAACAAGGTCAGTCATGACTCTTTTAATTTTAAATTAAGAGGCTTTTTTTGGCATAGGCACCAGGTGCCATCTTGGGGTCTGGTATCTGTGCCTCAGTGTTGCAGCTGCCTGTACCAAAGAGCAACCGTCCACAGAGGTACACTGCATACTAACTGGCAAAAAACAACAAACAAAAATAAAAACAACTGTTCGACTTGAATCAATCTCAGTCGACTGAGCGTTCTCTGACTGATGATTCAAACTCCAACTTTAACAGGGCAGCCCGAACAGATTGAGAGTTATATTTTGTACAGATTGTCAAGCCCTGAGGTCAATTTGTGCTTTTAGGCCACAGAGCAGGGATACTCAGCTTGCTTTGCCCGGGGATCATTTTTGCAAAATGACAGAAAGCCAGGGGCCAATCACAGCAGCCCTGCTCAGGTCAGGGTCGTTTCTAGAATCTGAGGACATTCAGGACTTGACGCCTTTGCACTGGAGTCTGGTTTTGTTTTGGACCTTGCGTTGTGTCAATCATGTTTGCACACAGTCCAAAACTTTCGTCCGTCATTAAAATTTTTGGAACAGGTTTGATTATCTGCGTTTTTTGCATCCGTCAGAAGGCTTTAGAGACATTTGACCAAGAATCAGTGACGAAAATGTGGTGGCAGGACACATCCGATACAAGACAGAGGAACAGAATCATTTCACAACTCAGATAGCTCACTTTAAGCAGGTCAGATAGTAATATTCAGGTGGTTGACGATGAAGAGGAGGAGGACGTTGACGTAGCTCTGGTGCCAAATGAAAGACGGTGAGGGAGTGGTGACAGTCAGATAGGTAACTCCAGTGGAGAGAGGCATTTTGTCAGGTCTTGTGAATTTTCGCAACGAGTAGGACAATAAAAAGCATCAGAATCAGTGTGCAAGGTTACTGTGCATAACAGATTTTTTTTGTATGACGGATTACAAAAACACATCCAAAAAAAACGGACTCAGTGTGCAAAAGCATTTAGTCTGGACCTCTCTCATGGGACGACTTTGATAGACAAGCTCTGTTTTGATGCTTTTTATGCACTCCAGCACCTGACGTACAGAAAAAGTACAAAAAAATTCCAGTGTGAATCATCTGTTTTCATTGTGAATTAGAAAACCACCAACTCCCCAGCACTCTGTCGCAGTAAATTGAGTATCACTGCTATAGAGAATGTGAAGTTGATGTCCGTGTGGCTTGGCAGCCCACGGCTAGATTACAGACCCTGATGCACTACCTCCACTCACGTACCCGCACTTTGTAAACTATCTCAGTTTTGAACTGAGTGCGTACACTTTGGTAACAGAGATAACAGAGCGTGTATCAGAATGCCTTTTTATTGTCAGTCATTCATTTTCCGTAACCGCTTATCCTCTTGAGGGTCGCGGGGGTGCTGGACGAGAGGCAGGGTACACCCTGGACAGGTCACCAGACTATCACAGGGCTGACACATAGAGACAGACAACCATTCACACTCACATTCACACCTACGGACAATTTAGAGTCACCAGTTAACCTGCATGTCTTTGGACTGTGGGAGGAAGCTGGAGTACCCAGAGAAAACCCAAGCTGACATGGGGAGAACATGCAAACTCCACATAGAGGGGCTCCCCCACCCTGGATTTGAACCAGGAACCCTCTTGCTGTGAGGCGACAATGCTAACCACTGCAGTGCCTCTTTTCATTGTCAACACGAAACAAAATTAGGAGTGCTACTCTTGTAAGGTGCTGCCAGTTAAAGCCACATCCTCCCTACATTCAACCATCCAATCCTCATAAATAATAGACAAGAAATAACTGCACTAGGTAAAAAAACTACACATACTACGTCTGTGAATAAAAATCTAAATATGGCGCCCCATCCCACACAGCTGACGCACCCTCAGGTACCTCCAAGTCCTGTGGATCCATGTTGTTCATTGTAAGTTTGTCCAAATACCAACTTGACAAAGTGACTCCTCTGCTGACACATATTGATTATTAATGCCTGAACTGGAAGTCATCGAGGGAAGTTAAACAAACTGCTAATTAGACGAGGCAGGTAAACACCATGAAACAGATTGATTAATTACAACACTTAATCATGAAATCTCTTTGGAATCTGCGCTTTGTTGACATCCAGCAGCATGGCGGTGTCAGGTGGGTGTCCCTATCTTAATCTGAAACATGTAATATTGTAAAAAAATACTGTTATAATTAAATGTACGCTTAGGGTCAGGCTTGTAGAATTAATTGTCACTGAAGCGAATGATTTTGCCCTCCAAAGTGAAATAACAGTCAAGGCATTGTTTTGACATTTAAATTACACTGACACCACACTGTCGTAAAAGAACCTTGTGGCAGCAGTAAATTAGTCTCTTTGAGGAAGGACTGAATCTTAATCGCCGTGCCCAGAGGCGGGGGCATGTTGTTAAAGCGCAGTAACAGGACAGATGATAATCACAAAACTTCACGGCCGACCCTAGGGCTTGTTATTTTAAAATATTCACCAAATAAATTAACCCATCAAACCATTGGCACACAATCCATGCCGAGGGCATGAGGTGGTATTTATGAGCGTGTAGGTGGTGTAGCTGGTAAACAGCAGCTATTGTTAAGTGCTTCGTGTAATGTAAGTGAAAAGTTGCGGCGGAGGTGGAGGATAATGAACAGTCTTCCTCAGATAAATTATGATGATCTTCTGTGCCGAGTAGGCCTGTTTGTACAAGGCTGACAGAGGGAAGATGAATCACTTTGCAACGTCTATAGTCAAAAAGGAAGCACATGATAGTTTGTGCTAATAAGGATCATCCCAATTTGTGCTCTTTACATGAATAAACATGCAACTTTAATCTTACTTTGTAAAATGTTGCGAGCACATCATCAAAAAAAAAAAGAGCACAGGCTGTTTGTTGAATGTTTTGTTGAATAATTCTAATACTGAATTAACTACAAAAGCTCATGCATCAGCTTTTTTATTTTTTCTGCGGCTGCACTTGTTTGTTTACTGTTCATGCACATCACTTCTCATCCTTCTCAGATGAATAAATGTGTTGTTTAAAGCGTTGTTTTTTTAATAGGATGCACCGCAGCTGTGAACCCGGCATCCTAAAGCTGCTGTTTGTTGAATCTTTCCTTAATTACAAAAGCAAGTTAAACAGCGAGCCATACCTGAGGGGAAAACATATTGACTGATTTAGCATCAAACAGAGGGAGATTGAGAGATAGGCTTAATTGTGATGGACCTTGGGAGGTGGAGTGAAGCAGTCGCCCTAAGAGCTGCACCAGCGGTAAAGGGTGCAGTTTTGCAGTTGTATTATTCTCTTGTGATTGGCCACACAGACACGAGTGCAGGAAGATACTGTGCGGAAACATAAACACAGATAAGCCCATCAGAGGATGAAGGGAGAGATGCTACAGTGTGTGATCAGTCGACTATAAAATTGACTTAGACCGAGCAGTTTTACTGTCTCTCAAGAAAGATTGGTGATATAACATCGGAGGAAAATGTTAAACAATCCTACTATATTTTATCTCTTTCGCTCTCAGCTCCACGATTCACTTTGTTTTTTAGTGCAGCCAGATAAACACTGTCAGTTTCCAGTTCATTTATTTACAGGTTCAGCTAACTAAAACTAATCTAATGCAACAGCCCCTGCAATAAATCTTGTCTTCATGAAGGTTGTAATCACGGCTGTTGTGGTAAATAAAAGGGCTGACCCACCTTTAACCTCGGCTACTGTACCATGGCTACGAGGGCCGTGATGGATGAGTGGACCAGATCAGTCTGATGTGAAAAAAAAACAGAAAAGCAAAACTGGTGGAATTATTATACAACAGTCAGAGCATTGATAAAGATGCAAACAACTTTTTTCTGTGTAAAGATATGGTGAAGTAATGGTGTCCTGAGCAGAGAATGATGTCACACTCCCTCTGCGTGTGCTGTAATCTGAGCCTCCCTCTTCTTTTTTGTGGTAGATGGTTCGGCTACTCATGCATGTTAATGTGTGTAGGTCCCACTGTGTGTAGTTACTGCTAATAACGCATGTCGTGAAAGCATAGCGCCCACCCTCTGGTTACTCCCATACGTTAACAATGTTAGCTCTGTCAGCACTGTTCTGAATCAACTAAACTTTGCAGCACTTCACAGAAACCTGACACCGCCTGACGAGTGTTTTGGAGGTGTAACTGCAGAGTGACACAGACACACCACAGCACAAGTATAAATGCTCACAATGGCGTAGGCTCTGCATAGAGCTCACACACAAGTATAAATCTGCCTTTAGCATTGTTAGCTGCTAGCTGCAGGCTAAGCCACCTCCATGTTGAGAACCGCGTGCAGACAGTCCAGCCGAGACACTGAATCATGTGCTCCGAATGTCATAAAGCTCCTTTAAGGTCCCTGACACACCGAGCCGACAGTCAGCTGTTGGTCAGTGTTGGACCGTCATTAAGCATCTGTCATTTTAGTTTTTGTAATGTGTCTTGCACCGTTGTCACAAGTCAGCCCTTGTCGCCTGTTTTTTGGCTTATCCAGCATGTTGCGTTGGGGCCCGTCAGTGAGAGAAATTACTCTGATTTGCAGTTCAAATTAGCAAACAAACAGTGACATCAAAACAAACTTTTTATATTAGGTAAGATTATTTTTTAGCTATTGAGTTCTTTAGCAGAAATGATTCACAATAGTTATTGTTTGCTAGTGAACATTAAGTATCCTTCGCTCTTGCAACATCATGTTGTGTTGTTATTGTGCTAACTGGCTAACTAGCGTCTTGAATCCGTCCTGTTGGTCTTCCTGTTTTCCCTATTTGAATGACAAATCAGACAACCACCGCCTTCTGGTATGGATGGTTATTTCCCCTCACGTAGGCATATAGAATTTGGCTGCTGGATGTAGTCTTTGTGGAGACTGTCTGAGACACAGGTGACGTGAGGCAATGCAACAGTTGGCCTCTGTTGCCTCTACTTCTTTGACGTCGGTCTGGTGTGTCAGCCGTATCACATGATGAACAGTTTGACTCATAATCAGCATTTTGTGAGCTTTTATTGATGGCAACAGAAACTGTCAGTTGAAGCCTCCTGCATTGTTTACAACAGCTACTGATGTAAACAACCTGTTAACGCCACGAGAAAGCAATTGTTGTGTTAGTCCCTGTATTAAAAGATCTGTCAGCCATTTTATTTTAGTGCTTTCAATTCTTAGTGGGGCTGCCCTTTTGTTTATGTTTGGCTTACAGATTGTGCCTTAAACAATATTTACCAGAACAGTAATTGCATCTAGATGCAGCTTGTACAGATTTTCTGCCTCCTGCTTTGAATTTATTCATGTGTCGGCATCACCAGACCTCCCGGGCTGCTTCTGAATGCGTTTCTCTCTTTTTTCCTCCTTAAATCTTTAAATCGTTGGATGTTTGTTTCATGTGCAGCGTAGCATGAGTGAGTGGTGGTTTGAGAGGTATGTAATTGTGTCAGTGTGAAGACAAAGGTGCAGTGTCCAAGTGGTAAACAAAAATATCAGAAACATTTCCTCTAATGTGTCATATTTATAATATTCTTGCAGCAGATGTCTAATACCTGCAGCTTCCACTGAGTCTGCTTCTCTGAACTTGTTTGTCCTCCATTGCTGTCATTCTTTTAAATCTGGTGACACACAGACTGCTTTGTTTGAAGAAGCCCTGAATAAAACTCAAATCACTCTGACTGGTGTTTTGCAGCTGTCACTCACCTTGAAGCTTTCGAGGGCCCACAGAAGGTTTATGAGCTTCTTCACCATTAACAGCAGTTTTTTTTTCTTCCCCTTCAGCCCATTCAGCCGCTGTTTCGCTGAGTGAAAAAGAAGAATGGGCCTGAGAGCAAATATAAATAACAGTTTCACAGGGGTGATTAGGCTGTTGGTATTTTGGTCCCCTTTGCCGATGTGTTGTTTACTGCCGCGGATCCACAGTGTTCTCTCAGAGGTGTAGTGACAGCGCCGAGGATCTCGGTGTCTGTGGCTGGAGAAACAGCAGCTGTGGCTACTTGTTTCTGCCAGCTGTGGTAAAATAATCAGACGAGAGAGGACAAAAGCCAAGACACACAGTACAATCTGGAGCTCTAGACTGGGCCTCAGCGGTGTCAGTGTGGGGCCTTGAGTTAGTGTTTGACACACAGCGTGCTGAGCAATGTTTATCTAATACATCACTTATTATGATTACTCAATATGAAGTAAAGCCATTACATCGTTTGCACGACGTAATGCTGACAGAATAATGATACCATCAGCGTTTAGATTGGTTCTTTATCAGCCTCGCTTCCCAACACATTGTCACTACCAACCTGTCAAATACCAACGCTTGGTCAGTGGCCCTAATCTTCTAAATATGAGACACTAGGTACCCCTCCATCATTAGTTTTGGATGCATCTAGCCATTGTTGTATTAGTCCTGATATGTTGTTCCTGGGACAGATGTAAAGCTTTGGGTAGCCCTGCACAAAAAAAATAAAAAATAAAAAATAAACTTAATTTAATTTAATTCAATTATTTTATTTTATTTATTTAAATTAAATTAAATTACAAATTTGGTGTAGCACCACAGAAATAAAATTCACAAAGTGCTTCACATAAGAAAACAATAAAAACATGTACACCATAAAATCAAAGGCAATGCAACAATTAAAAGCCACAGAACAAAAGCAAAACAGGCCATAAAACACAGACTAAATAGAGGCAGCTGAGGACCCCACAAGAGACTCACCAAGGAACAAGCACTCGACAACCACAGGGTGGGACAAAGGACATTTTAAAAAGATGGGTCCTAAGGTGTTTTTAAAGGTTTCTAAGGAGACTGCAGGCCGTAAACCTAATGGAGGAGAGATCCATAGTGTTGGAGCCACCACTTCAAAAGCACGATCGACTTTTGTCTTTAGTCTAGAGCTGGAGGACAGACAGTAGGCCCTGGTCAGAAGGCCTAAGAGACCAACGTCAGAGATGTCCTCAAGTGCCTGACCGTGCAGCATATAGCATTAAGTGGGAAATGTGTGCATATCCCTAATGACATCAACCTCACATAATATCTCTGCATGATCTAATCTGTAGCATTTTGTTAACCCACTGTCATCCTGCGTTTGGAGAATATTTCTCCAACCTCTTTGTGTTGAATGAAACTCTTCAGCCTCTTAAAAGTCCTCCTCCCTGCTCCTAACAGTTTTTCACCCTAGGAGCTTTTTTATAAGGGCTAAAGCCCAGTTCACATTACATGATTTTCACCCCGATTTTGAGGTCGCAGAGGATCTTGAGAGCCATTAAGAAGTCCTTGGGTCAGAGGTAAAAACCTTCCAAGCAATGAACACTGAAAGAATCCTAACTGGGAGTTAACGCTTGGCACATTGGAGAAGTTTCAGCTGGTTGCAATCTGCAATCCTCACCACTAGATGTCACTAAATCATACACACTCCTCATTGCAAATAGTTATCTGCTTTATTTCAGTATTTCTTCTGACACTGCCCCTAACACACAGTGACAAATATCCTCAAGTTAACTCTTAAAACCAGATGTTAAAAATAATAACAATAAGCCATGTTGAGATTTTCTTGCCAATGTGCACATGCTCTGCCAGCATGACATTAAAAGAGAACAGATCTATTAGTGCTCACCTCCATGTATTTTAATTTCCGCCTGTTTGTACTGTTGAAGTAAAATAAGAGTTGCAGCACTGCTGAGCATAGCACTGACAAATTACATGTTAATATCCTGCTAAAATATCCCGACACAAGAGCGGTGCAGCATGCTTCTTCAAGCCTTATTACAATCTGTTTGTGCTCCTTTGGCTTCACTGCTGGGCCAAATAGACACCTTGTTATGAAACGGTGCCATTGTGAGAGGAAGTCCAATCATTGCTGAAGTGTTTACTTTAAACCTGACATCCTGCCTCCACTGTTTGATAGCCTGGGAATAAGGGTGTTGCTCCAGGCTTGTTGATTTGTTTATGCGTGTTTACAGAACTCCTCATAAATCCATAATCATCCTATCAATGTTTTTCCTCTGCATCTCCACGAAGCAGGTGTTCAAATTTGGACAAGCTCGGTCAGTTGATGAAGATGGCAAAGACGACTAAGCCTCTTAAGTTTGGTGCCAGAGAGGAAAAATGTTTTTCATCAGAGTGATGATTTTGATAATCTGCACTGGATAGAGACCAAGAAGTCAGTACACGGAATTCTGCAGGATATTTGTTTGTGTTCCGCAGTGAAAATAAAACTTTCAGACAGATGGAAAAGATACAGCATGCGTTGCATCGTGAAGAAAATACAGCAGGGCGTTAGTCTGAATGTGAGCATGTTGATCACTGATATCATAAAAGCTCTGATGAGTCTTTTATTGTCTGCCCTGCTCTTACCACATCTGTTTAATCCTGAACATTATTGTCCTTGTGGGGCATTAACACCTTTAAAAATCCCCTCTTTCGGTGACCATCTGCTTTTATGAGGCCATTGTACCTCCTAGATAGCTAACTTTTCCATTTGTCCTTATTACCTGCCATAAAACTCAAATATTTAAGAGGTGTTATAAAAGTTCCTTTGCCATTTGAGGACTTCTGATATCTATTTGGCATTAACAGTGCGCACGATGCAGTAGCTCATATGCACACAGAGCCACTTAGCTGCGGAGGGAAATTATCGGTACAATATAACACGCCCTTTACAACCCTAATAATGGATTTCTGTGAATGTGAGGTAGGTGTCATTTTGGGCATCAGTGTTACGAGGCGCGGCGCCATATGCTAGCACCTGTTTATGTAAATGTGTTTAAAATGCTGTTTAGATACAGTTTGCTCGGGATGTGTACAGTTTAGCTGTGGCTATCAAGGTGCAGCGGGAGGTTATAGCAACAGTGCTGGAAACAAGACGGCACAATAAAGCTGTTCATTCAGCCACTGATGGACATTAGCTTTGTTTTTCTGTTTGAAATGTCATTGACTTTGTAACCGCCACCTGTTAACACCACCGTGAACTGGTGGCATAGTGTTTTTAATGAGGGAATTGGTGGGAAAAAAAATAACTTCTGATACTGAATCTCCCCCCAGTAGTTTGAGCACACTGGCTGTTCTCAGCAGCTCACACTGTGCTCGTCTTGTGCAGGGATCTTGGGGCTCGGTGCCATTTAAAGAGCAAGTGTCGTAATTTCCCCAAGCAATGCGTGTTGTGAAAAAACATGAATGAATAAACAAAGCGCCCCTCCTCAGCTGTTGTGTCGTTGTTTAAGGGACCAAATGAGCAGAGGAATTACAAGTGTGTTCAAGTGAATAACTCAAAGAATAAAAAGTTTCAGATTTGATTATGTGAACACAGCGACACTGGTCCAACTTTGTCTCCTGCAAAACATGTTTATATTACCACTAACTGGCTTTTCCAAATACATTTGGAGGAAGAATAATTCAGCTGGTAATACACGCCCAGGCAGCATTCTTCCCAATCCAGGAAGTTTCAAGATCAATAACCAGTTTATTTGTTGCCATCAGGAATTTTATTTTTAGCTTGTTTTTGGCATTGCACAATAAATTAACAAATAAACAACAGAGTAAAAACAATATCAGAACACACACATCATAAAACCACTAATCATAAACAGAAAGATGTTAGACGACAGAGTGCTTCAAGTCACCTTTTTAATATTTAACTAAGACCATGATATTTCCCTGACCTTTCCCAGTGCTTTGAGTTAATTATACATCAGCAAAAAAACATGTTGATCATGTTTTAGTTATATTTTAGGGACACTAAATTAGATGCAGTACATTGTTCGGTAAACAGTTTACAGATGCGTTCAATATTAACCTTTCATGCCTTGCAATCAAATCAAAATGTTTCCTTACCATCTTGACACAGGCAGGATTTTCACTCCTGTCCCATCTGAGTCACAAACAAAATTCCTATCCATCCGCCGTCTCAGAAAAATGACTCCCTTTCCATCCAGTTCTCGTCTACCCTTTATTCATATTAGAACTGCATATTTATATATTAAAACTAAGCATATGCAATCAGGATGTGGTAATGTTTAAACAACTCCTAATAAAACAACTGAAAAAGCTTTATTCTGCATTTTTCTTATATTTTTATCAAACAGTTTTCGTATTTTTATTGTGATTTTTCTATTCTATATTTATGTTATTGACTGTTGCAGTACTTTGCCTTAAATTTTATGTCTTCTTATCATGTTTATTCTGTATTATTGTGTGTACCAAACACCTTTCCTCTTTCGAAACAAACAAATCACTGTTGACTTTACATTATTTGCTCAATATTGTTATTATGATTCTTGTCTCGACTTTTTCTCCCATCCCAGTCCCGTGATGAATAGTGAAACTGACCTCCATTCATACATGAGACATTTTGGCTTCACTTTTGGGGAGTTGTCATGTTGTCAGTCTTTACATACAGTCCATGGTTCTCACGATAAAACTTCTTATTTGCTGTAACAGTAATTAGCTTTGATCTGTGTCTCAAAATATGCTGTGTTCAGTGCTTGAATTTGAGGGAATTAGGCCTGGAAAGTCTTTGAAAAGTTCTTGACCTTGACATTTAAGAGAATGTGGGATCCTTGATAAAAAATAATGGATCGAGCTACCATGACGTTACCCATTGGTTCCTGTTTTGAGGCCTCAAGTTTGGCATTTTGGCCATTGCCAACTTGGTTATTTGGAGCCAAAGGTGACCGTATTTAGGCAACATGGGATGGATCAAGCTGAGAACATTATCAGCAGACAGTCTGTCACTCAGAGCAGCCTTAAATAAGTCTTAATAAAATGTAAACAGGTGGGTTTTATAACAATTCACCCCCCGTACAGTCATCATGAATGGGGAAATTAGCTCCAGAGACCAAAACAAAATGTTGTACCAGTCAATAAACATGTTTATTTCTGCTGTAAAGTTTGGCATTTTAACATGGATGTCTGTGGGGATTGACTCACTCTTTGAGCCAGCGTCAAGTGGCTGCTCAAAGAACTGCAGTTTTTAGCACTGCCCCGTTGGCTTTGTTTTCAGCCCAGAAGGTTACTGCTTGCTCCCTTCCTGCTGTAATCCTAAAGGAATCCTACAGGAATACCCTGACTCATAGAATTCCTGGAAAAATGTTACCCTCTGCTCGGATGTATGCGCCATCAGCTTTTCCTAATTAGACCCCACCCACTTCAAATATGTTAAAAGAGCCCAAACAAAAGCACCAATACTGACATCTATCGGTTACAGTCACCCAAACTGTTCCAACTTTGGCTTTTTTTTGTTCATGCTCTTTTTCATATTAAGAAGCACAGATAATAGATTTTCTGGGCCTCTGTAAAGCCTAAAAATGAGAGCTTTTGGCTGTTATGAATGTTTTAGATGGAAAATACATCTTGGATGTTATCAAAACTTAATTGTGTTGGCTTTTTAAAACACAAAATCCTTACCTGCTCAACATACACATGTTTTATTTTAGCATATACAGGTGTTGTTTTCACAAATTTTGAGATAATTATTTATGGCCAACTGCGTTTTGTCATTATCATAACCTTTCATTAAGCAATCTACTTTGTTTTTGACATATCCTCCTTTAATGGTGTTTGCTTCACCCTGCTAAGAGTGCACTTACACATCCTTTTATGTGTCTGAGTCCTGCACAACTTTGTTTTTATGAATTATGTAATTAATTTGTCTCCACATAAGAGCAGGCCCCAGCATCTCAGTACAACAGTGTAAGTACAGATTCCTGACACAAAGTGCCCATTACCCACCGACCAACTACCAGACCATATTAATTACCGCTGCCACCTTGCTCAAACAGCTCTGTCTGGCTAATTCCATAGTGTCCTCCTGGCACAAGTCAATACAACTTCAAGGCTCAGGGCTTCCTAGTAATTGGAACAAACATGGCAGTAGTGATGTTTGCAGCTAAATCTTTGCCACAGGCACTGTTGACTGCTGTTGTATTATCCTCTTTGTCACAGCTCTCAGTGAAGGTACACAGTTCTAGATACACATTCTGGCAAACCTTGTAATCCTGATTATAATAATCCTTTATGAAAATACCTTATTACAACCTGTCTGCGAAAGTTTTGTCAGTCAATTAATTTATCTGATTCATGAATTTGTGCACAAATAAAAATGACACTCCTCAAACACACTTGATTTGGTGCACATATTGTGGAATATAAACACACACTTATTTACTGCGGACGTATGGAAATCTTGATGTATTATTTAATTACAGTGCGGCAGAGTTAATACAGTGTGTTTATTACCGTATTAACTCTGGGTTATTGTAGCAAACAGATGTTTGTTTGAAGCATGGCCCTGGTGTTGATTTTACACATTAAACTGCATATGTTCTCATTGTCTTGCCTAAAGTATTTTCTGTCCTTTTTTGAGCTTAAGTGAACAGGCTGCTTTGAAGTGGCGGACTCTCCCAGATCCTCTCTGTGCTCGGCAATGAGCCAGAAGGACTTTTGTCTCCTCAGTGACAACTGGAAGGCAGGTATTGCCTTCTAGCCTACTAACCGCAGGCCTGCTTTGTTTCTCACTCAGCCAACCATGAACAGTGTGCAGGGTCTACCTCCTTCATCTCCCGAACCACTGAACTCCTCTCTCCATAACATTTTGATGAAGGTGCTCTCAGGAAAAAAAAATGCATTTTTGCATTTAGACAGCCAACTTATTTTTTCCTTTTTTTACGCCGCCTTGTAAAGACTTTGTACTTTGATTTTACATCAAAATTCTAATGAACAGAATTGGCTCTTGCCTTGCTGCTTCTTCACGTTTTTAAGTGGCCCTGCTTCACATATTAGCCAGGAAACAATTGGAAATTGGAAAACTGACAGTTTCATCACAGTAATTATACATGTGAACTCACAATTGAAAGACAGATGGTGTGACTGCCAATAATTAACAGGCATGCTCTGATGCAGGTCGGGATTGATACATTAAAGGCAGCCGAAGCACAGTAATAGATCTAAAGCGGTATGAACAGTCTGTGACCTGTTAGCCTAATGATGTCGCGCTCGTTCAGCAGCCATCTGTAAAGTGCTGCCAGAAATCACAGCTGATCCAAACACTGTATCTTAATTGTAAGTGTTGCTTTTACAGTAGATTTGGCAAAATATGATGAAGAGAAAAAGGAATATGCAGTTTATCTAAAACTATTCTGAATTCTCATGAGTGAGGGTAGAATGGAGCGTGAGATGGATTGGTGTCTGCAGTGAGGCTGGCGCTGTGCTGGACTGTCGTGAGCTGGAAAGCAAATCTTTTGAATTACTGGTCCATCTACGTCCCGACCCTCACCTATGGTCATGAGATATGGGTAATGACTGAAAAGAACGAGATCGCAGATACAAGCAGCTGAAATGAGTTTCCTCCGTGGGGTGTCAGGGCTCAGCCTTAGAGATAGGGTAAGGAGCTCCGACATCCTGAGGGAGCTCGGAGTAGAGCTGCTGCTCCTTCGCGTCAAAAGGGGTCAGTTGAGGTGGTTTCGGGCATCTGATCAAGATGCCTCCTGGGCGCCTTCCTTTAGAGGTGTCCTGGGAATTTCCCACTGGTAGGAGGCCCCGGGGCAGACCCAGAACATGCTGGAGGGATTACATATCTCATCTGGCCTGGGGACGCCTTGGGGTCCCCCAGGAGAAGCTGGAAAGTGTTGCTGGGGAGAGGGATGTCTGGAATACTTTGGTCAGCCTGCTGCCCCACGACCCAACTTTGGATAAGTGTTTGAAAATGGATGGATGGATGGATATGGAAATGTCACTTGTATTCTTGAACCTTCAGAGAATTATCAGCTCAATCTGCAGTTCCGTTCGGCTTTACGGACCTTTACTATGAGTTTCAGCTCATTGTTTTAGCATTTCAGCCGCAACTTTACTGTTTTGGATTTTCTTTTACTGCTCTCACAGTGATGGGTGGATTATGAGACAACAGGTCCCTGGGCACAGATATGCAAAGAGCCCCACTGCCTACATAGGAGCAAGACACTCAGTCTATGTGTTGTTTTTGCATCTCTTTGTAGTAGTTATGCATCATTTTGTGTCTCCTCGTGGTTGTTTTGCTTATTTTTGTTGTTACTTTGTGTCTCTTTGCATCTTGTGTTCTGTCCATGTCTCGTCCTGATTGGTACGTGTTCATTTGACATTTGACATTTTCCAAGTGAAGGCCAGGGGGCCCCCTGACACTTACGGTCCCTAGGCTGGTGCCCGTTAGGCCTGTTTAATAATCCATCCATGCACATAGTGTCCTTTAAAAAAAAAAACAAAAGGCTTTATGAACCCACTGTCACTACCTGCTCAGCAGCAAACAGCATACAGACAGACAGAGTAAAAGACTAGCTGGTGAACACAGTGGAGAATTTAGCAACAAAAGAACCAGACATTTCTCTCAGGGGTTGGTAGGGACCAAAAACAGAGCAAAAAGAGAGTGATTAATGGACTAACATTCACCAGGTGGCCTGAAACACGATTTCAAATGAACTGCTGGATGTCTAAAGAAGTTCACCATATTAACCTAAAAGCTGCTGATGTGTAAATGTTGTGCTCACAGCTTGACTTGCTTGCGTTTCTTGAAGACGTTTCACCTCTCGTTCTTGGATGAGAGGCGAAACGTCTTCAAGAAACGCAAGCAAGTCCAGTTGCCTACGATATAACATTTATGATTACTATGACCTGGATGACTGAGAACCTTCACCGATGTGCTCACAGCTTGTTTCTGCTGCCCCCGAGTGCCAAAAACAATCAGTTATTACAAGTGGTCAATCACATTTGTACTGGGAAGTAGGAAATTCCAAGTTTCTAGTTGGAAATTTTAACTCAAACACCTATTTAATTTAGATATTTTGGAGAATCGGAGGACCTTCGTCAGCTCCAACCCCAAAATCCAATATGGCGGCTCCATGCATTAACGGTTGTGAAAGCTGTGGTAATAAACAGTTCATCAGCCATTCTGTCTTACTTGTGTCTTACTAAAATTGTCTTCCTGTCCGACTTCACATTATGGACACATTGCAACAGTGTTTGCAGACACTACAGTGCAATGTGTTATTCTCAGCTGGCATTGCTAACAATGGCTAACCTGACTTGAACTGGTATTGCTAACGTTGTGTTTTTGCAACTTGTACTGGAATGTGAACATTGGTATGACGTCATTCCTAGCTCCAAACTCTGACTTAAGAGGTAGCTGAAACGCACCATTGTTTTCAACATTCTGATCATATAATTCAGATATTATTGCAGGTATCCGCTCTACACCTCGTGCATAGTGTGCAGGCTAACATATTCTCTGTAATGCTGAGTAATTCCCTGAGCAACAACCATAGCAACAACTCTCAGACATGTTCATCAGCTTTTAGTGTCCCCTGAAAACCTAATTTTGTAACTTCTGTGCAACTTGCATTTCTGTAATTAGTTGTGTTTTCTGTTTTATTGCGGTGGATTTTGCTGCATATGTGTTGTCAAATTGGTATGAATTCTTTTTTGATTGTACTTTGTCTTTGCGGGTGTGTTTTCCGTAAGTGACGATCAGATTCCTGCCTTATTCCCAACCATTCCTTGTCACAGCCTTAATCAGAAAGATACAGATCAGAAAATCCATCTAAGACAAATATATTAGAAATAGAAAGCATCAAATTTGTCTCAGTGGCTTGCATCTGTGTTTCATGCACAGCCACAGTGTTACAGTACACTGGATTGTGGAAAAGTCATGCTCCTCTTGTGCTATGATAACAGTAAATTGCTTCGATGTACCAATCCTATCCTGAGGTCAAGGAATAAGGCAAAGGAGGCCTCAAATTTCTTTGTTCCAGACGTGAAGGTTTTGCACTTACAGACAAATATAGTTGGGTGAGATAGGGATAAAAGCCAAGAATAAAATGATTGAAAATTTCAATCTGGAGCTGAACAGCTAGTATGAGCAAAGATGAGATGCAAACCAAGAATCCCTTTGGGGGGAGAAGGATATGGATTATAGGATCCTCCTGCTGGTCCACAGAGACACAGGCAATCACTCAGCTGTTTGATATCCTCTTGTAGGCTGTGCTTGATGCTACTGTGTGCTTTTTACTCACCCTGAAGAATACGTGATGACTATGATCAATGTGTTTTATCTATGACACCTTTTAAGGAGCAGACCCTTATTTTCTGGGGTTGCAACTCCCCGAGAAGCTTTGTGTTGCATTGCCAGCCCTGCAGCATGTTACAGGAGATTGTATGTGTTTCAGGTTATGGATCCCAGTGGCATAATGAAATAGATTGCTTACTGAATGCAAGAGGAGCTGTCGTTATATATATGTGTGTATGTGTGTGTGTGTGTGTGTGTGTGTGTGCATGGATACGAGTGATATTTTATATATTCCTCCACATTTAACTGCACTAAATTCATGCATGTCCGTGGTTATCACAATATAAAACAGCTCTTGGTCATAACATACAGTTTTTTTATACAGATGTGTGGCCATACACATTTTCATTGGGTGGAAGTGGGCACAGATGGCTCTGATGTAATCTCTCCAATCTGTTATTAATCACACTGTACAGAAAGGAGGAAAAAGACTGCAGTAAAGGTCACGGCGAGGTGGATTTTGCCCTATTTGTTACACAGGATGGCGTCTCATGATAAGCAACCTATGAGATTATCAAACGCTACAAGTGCGTGTGGGCACAGTAACCTCCCCTTACCATCGATTTTTTACCTTTATTTTATTTTTTTAAACAGGTATACCCTTAACAATTTATAGCAACACCACGAGTAGCGCCAGACCCTAGGACTATCTTCATTCCAGTTCTTCCACATACAATCTCCATCTCGGCAGGTGTGTCCAGGGATTAAACAGAGCTGGAGGCAGCAGGATCATAGCTCCAGTATACACGGTTCAGGTGCAGTTTAGTCCCAACACATCAGCCTCAAGCCGCAGGCGCCTGCTGCAGCGAGCAAACAGGGCCTTCACTTTTGCACTTACATTTTGGTCGATGTGCACAAGAAGCCAAATTATTCAAACGAATCATGTTATGGCAGAAAATCTGGGAACTTGTTGACATGCACTACAGTAACCTGGTGACTCTAAAATCAGACATGCAGCTAGTCGACCCACAAGATGTCTCCACTCTCCTACATTCACATCGCTTTTTATATGAATATTTTTATGAGAGATGTTATGACTCAGTTTTGGTTGAAGAAAGGTGTGTTTTTGATTGAGAGCACGTGTTCAGTATACCTCATATACAGTATGATGTAATGTTAAATTCGTCAGTTATTTTTTATTCTTTTTTTTAATTTTCTATTTTATTTTATAATTTTATTTATTTCTTTTATTTTATCATGTTATTTTATTTATTTTATTTTATTTTTATTTTAAATCATCAAATGTCTTTAATAATTTTTAACATTTTAGACAACCTCATCCTTTTTTTTGGGTCAAGTTTTAGTTTGTGAAAAGTATGGACCTGTCAGTCTTATCTTGGTCACTATTTTAGTATATCAATGGCACTGATGACATTTTAGTCATTGGATTACTCTGAACATTTTAGTCTACCTATTTTAGCAAAACCAATAACTTTGTCATTTAAGTCACATTTATTTTACACAAGATTTTTATCTTTCCAACATCTGATGAAAAACACAGGTTGGTCCAGTCTGGTCTGGTGGTCTGATAGGATCGGTTTAAGAAATACATCCAACATGGGCACAAACATCACTTTGTTTCTTTCTCCCATGCTCTGTTGTTGTCATTGTTGACTTTAACTCAAGTAAGTTACTCTGAATCCTCCTGACTATGGTCACTGTGTGCTGCTGGTGTACTCCTGATACAGCACGTGTAGCACAGGACACGAAACTGTTGCATTAAAAAAACAAAACAGTCTAATCTTTCATATCCTGAACCTTCAGTTTTCTGAGTTTTAGCAGTCTCTGTAATTGTATTTATTTATTTATCTATCAGGGACAGTGCTCATTGATTTTGACAAATTTTTGTGCAGTATGCCAGAATGTTAAAATTGTGTAACCTGCAGAACTGATTAGTCTCAATCTTAATTGCACTTGTACACATTGTATTTAGATTTAACATTGCAAATATGATGCAGTAAAGTAGATTCAAAGTAGAGTTGTTCTGATACCAATGCCAGTATCAGAAATGCCTCTGATACTGCCTAAAATCCTGAATTGGATACCTGTGAGTATGCTAGTCTGTGCACCGATCCAATACCAAGTAATTTATTAATAAACTTAGTTTCATATTTGTATATAATGTCAGTTTTTACCAGAAATCAATTCATTTTTCCACTTAAAAACAGTAGCCTACACAGCAGGTGGTTTAAAGTGGTTTAACGCTGATTAGCTGTTAGCAAAATAATGGCAGTATTTTACACTGGAAAGTCTCACTGCTAAAAAGGCAACGTGTATGCAAGGCTTTAGTTTCACAGTTATACAGCGGTTTG
Organism: Cephalopholis sonnerati; assembly: GCA_019142605.1. Classification (NCBI taxonomy): domain Eukaryota; kingdom Metazoa; phylum Chordata; class Actinopteri; order Perciformes; family Serranidae; genus Cephalopholis; species Cephalopholis sonnerati. The sequence continues at coordinate 32,224,194 of JAGQAX010000001.1, read as the reverse complement.
TTTTTTTTTCAGTGGTATGGGATCAGTACTTGTTATTGGCGGAAATACAAGTTAAGGCATCAGAATCAGTATCGGGAAGGCACACGGTATTGGAACATTTCTAATTGAACGAATCCAACAAAGCAAAGCTAAAAAACATTAAAACCCACAGACCAAGAGCTTTCAACAGAACAAAGTGTTATGATACAGAGATTTTCTCCTGTGAACTCCCAGGAACATCCCCACAATCTGTGAGGCAGTATTGGTGTAATGACCTGTCAAAATTCCAGGTCACATGACATGCTTTGACTTAAAAAGGCATTTCTTACAAAGACACTCAAAAACTTTCTTTTTTATTTTCATAATTAGAACCATTAGGCCCAATATGAATTAATCAATAAGTCTCAAAGAGCTGTAACGTATTATTTCCCTCAAAGAATTTTGAAAGGGTTTGCGTCCTTGAATTCAGGCTTTTCAGAAGATGGTGTTAAGTGCATGTAGCCAGAATCAACAGCCCCAGAAATATTTCCTGCACACTGAAAAAAATAATTAAATGATGAAGAGACTCTTCAGAAGCAAAAAGAATCTATTTATTACAATGTGCAAAAGATGTTTGCTGATGAGATGTCATTAAGGATAGAAGTACATACAAAGGTCTTTTCAAATGTGTCTTTGTCACATTTTTTTGTCACATTATGTCACCTTTTTTCACATGGAATAAATTGATTCTTTTAACATCTGATGTTAAAACAAAATTTAAAGGAAAATGACATGATGGATCACATAATGGAGCAAGTTTTATCCCAAATGAAGCCGAAAAGAAACTTCAATAATGTCCCAAAAAATTGTGTTTTTTCTCTTTTGTATAAATCTGCAAGGGAAAAAAATGCATTTTCATAAAAATAACTTTGGCAATGTGCATCTGCTCTCCAAATTACCAAAGCACTTTTACTGTAGACAGATTTTAAATGTTCACTTTAATATTTCATTTGACGCGGCTGCCAGAAGAACAACAGCAGCCACAGCAGAGACGGAGAGGACAGAGGCCACGTAAAAAGAGAAGAAAGAGCCTAATAAGAAAAATAATGGTGATAACAGACTACCTGCTGATAAAAAGTTAAAAAAGGACACCGAATGGCAGCTGTATTTTCCCAAAACTAATCACTTGGAGGAGTTATGACGTGCAGGAATTTACATCAAAATTACATCTCAAGGACCCAGACATCCGGACTGAATTTGAATTCTGCCATGCACCTTTTCTTTTAAATAAATTAGACACCCATGCTTCCTGCACTTTATTTATTCATACTTTTTATGTCTTTCTGACCTTGTATTGCTTGAAGAGCACACACCAATTTGTGTTAGCTGCCACACAACCACCCACCGGTCATTTAAGCTGCTGATTATTTTTTATGTTTTATTTCTAATTCTCTGATCCAGATATTTAAATTCAAAGAGGCACCGGGCCGACAACTCTGTGGTCTGCTGCGTCTGACACACACACACATACACACACACATAGCAGCGCTCAGTAGGTCTTTCAGCAATGAGTGACTTCACCTTGATCTACTAGTTTGATTAAATGATATGCTGGAGATTGAGATGTGAATGAATTGTGCTCACTCACCGGCTGCCATGGTCAAAGTCATTACAGGTGACAGACTGTATTCAGACTAAAGAGTGAGGAGTCCTTGAGGTGAACTGAAGCCTGTTACCGAGCTATAACAACAATGAACTGCTCCAGAACAAGGATTAATGCCGCATATTGAAACGTTAAAGCACAAATCATAAATGAATAGTTGAGTATACTGTACTCACACACTGCGGTTTAATAGTTTCATTTCAAAGAGAGATGATAAAGAGCTTGATATATGGTTTTTCATAAAGCAGACATGTACTGTGATATGAAGCCTCGCAGCACTGCAGCAGAGACACACGGCCGCTCATGCGCATATGTGCGGGTGAATCATGTTTCCCCCCCACATCACAAATCCCACTTTAACCGCAGGGGTGTGCCTACAGATGAATTATACCATCACCATGTGTGAGTTCAGAATATCGATCATTTTTTAGCATTGCTCCACAAGTGAAAAACATCATGAATTGAACTTTATTCACTGTCGACTTTGCTTTTTTGACACATCACCTATGTGTCCTCTAAAAATACTCCATCACAAGCAAAAATCCTGCATTAAAAAAGTAAAAATTAAAAAGTATTATTAGCAAAATGTATTAAAAGTAAAAACTATTTCTGCAGAAAATTGGCACCTGTTACTGATATATTATTATACACTGTATAATTAGAATGTTTACACGGCTGCTTCAGTGTTTGTTGTCAAAGTTTGGCAGTTCGATTCCCAGCTCCTCTATTCTATACATCAAAGTATCCTTGAGCAAGATACCAGCCCCTGATGGCTGTTCCATCTGTGTGTTAGTGTGTTAAAGAAAAAAAAACTGAGTAGCAGGTGGCACCTTTTATGGTAGCCTCGGGCCACAAGTGTGTGAATGTGTGTGAATGGGTGGGTCATTAACTACTGTTCAATCAGGAGGGAAGAGTTTTTATTAACATGTGCACATAAGAATGAAAAAATGTGGAAAGTCGATTAGATGGCGATTAGACCCCATAGAGACGGTATGATGAATCCATGGTCGAACAGGGAACCCCCTGGGGTCTAGACGCTGGTGGTGGTAGAGGTGGTGAAGATGAGATGAGAAGAAGATGGAGAGGTGCGGATGAGCAGGATGAGTAGAGGACTCTGGAGGTGGACGAGGTGGGGGAGGGCGCGAAGATTCAACCTTAAATGACAGCTGACAGCAGCAGAGGAGAGAGCAGATTTAAAATTTGGCAGTGGCATCCTGATTGGCTGACAGAGATTGTGGCGAAGTTTGATTGGATAACTAGAAGAGTGAACACCTGAAGAAGTAGTGAGAGAGGGATGGAGAGAATTGTGAATGGATGAGCACAGAGAAAGTGTGAGAAAGTAAAATGTGCATCATATGTCTACAGCCTGGCGCCTCTTCTCGAAATTTTGTCAAACCTCAGTAGCAGTGACGAGCCTTGAGTCTGCTTAGCTCGGCTAGCTATGGACTCAAAATCCAAAAAAGGACAAGTCTCAGAGGAAAATAGTGAATATAATAGTGTGTGGACAGATTTGTTTGCGTTCGCCGTCAACGCTTAAGCACCAAATAATCGTAAATAGCCCACTGCAGAGGAGCCACCCTGTGGCAAAACATATTAATGAATGCTCATTTAGACCTGTCAGTGATGATGACGGGCTGTGTTACCTTCATTTTAAGGCTCAAATGTTTTGCAGTGCGAGACTGAGTCAACAATGGCTCTTTTAATAGTAAACATTGCTGACCCCTGCTCTAAATTTGACACCCCTGCTGCTCCTTTAACATCACACAGTGTTTTATTAGCTTATCACATGTGCTTAAGATGTTAACGAGGAAAGAAACGAGTATCTACTCCTGTCGAATAAATGTAGTGGAGTAAAACATACTTTATTTCCCTCTTTACTCAAGAGGGCTCAGAACTGTACTCAATTACGGTGCGTTAGTAAATATAACTGGGTGGTTCTCATGGTTTAACAGGACTGATGGATATATGAAAACACTTACAGATCCGTCTGTCTCTTGTACTTCATTCACAGCTACACCCTCCGTGTGGTTGGCAACGGCATCAAGGCTCAGAGTGCCAACCCTGAAGTCAAAGTGAAGGGAGCAGATCCTGTAATCAATCAGATCATTGACAAGCTGAAACACATCAATCAGGTGAGCGTCTCTGTACCTACATTATACCATTTCCTCCTTTTTTTTTTTTTTTGCAGCTCCCACTCCACTTTAAATCTATATATCCATCCCTCATTCAGTCAGACATATGGTAACTGTCTCCTCAGGCAATCTGCTAATCCTCTGTGCGTCTTTGTTGGTTTATGGAACATTAAGTATCTCTCGTTAGCTTTTGGCTCGTTCTTCAAGGTACACAGAAATGACTGCTGAAGCCCTTTACTCTTTACCTTTGAATAATTATATCTTCTTTCATATTACCAGTAAGTAAAGGCTAATAGGAAACTATTCTCAAATGCAAACTCATCTGCAGGCAATGAAAAAAAATCAATCATTACACATTTAGAAACCCATTTGGTCTGGTTTGCGTGTCTTCATATTTACAAAATTCTTTCTCTGCTCTTTGTCGAAATCAATGTAGCTTTTCTATCAGCCTGCCTGCTTTTCTGCAGCTTGTGCTGCTGTGGCTCCTTTCAGTGCTGTTTATCTCTCAGGATGATGAGATTAGGGCAGTTTACGGGAGCACTTTCTCTTCTGTAGCTTCAATAACAGCTGCTGTAGCAGCCTCCGGGTTGTTGCACTGCAGCAGCAGCTTCACATGTCTGTTGCTTTGGTTTCCCAAGTGGCGGGCTGAAGGCCAGGTCATCTCTCTTGACCTCGCGCTGGCACCCCCTCCCTGACTAATTCACACCATCTGTGGGATGTCAGAACACATAAATCTATATCATAACCATTTGAGGGCACCTGATCTGCCTCGTTGACATTCATTGTGTATACGTCTTCTTCTCTGTGTGTTATCAGCATCTTAAATGTGCTTCTTTATATGTCCTTGTGGTTCTGTCTTTTTTTCTTACCTGCAGGAGGAAAGCTGTTTTATGAGCCTGAACACTCAGAAATTGTTTATCTGCTGTGAATGATTTACTGTAACTATGAAGCAGATCATGATCGTCAGATCAGCAGAGATTATATAATCATTTATATTCTTCTGAGAGCAAGTACTTCAGTGTAACTTTAAACCCTCTATTTATTTCACCAAATGTCTTTTGCACATATTCTCCTCTTTTCCTCTGTTTATCTCCTTCTTTGCTAACAATGTCATGGTAATTATGCTGTTGTCTTGTTGAGGTCAGCAAGGTCTTACAATATTGTCCTTGTGTTGACATGCATGTTTGTTTACATAAGTATGTCGTCAACATGATGCTGGAGTGAACTCGATTTTTTTATCGCGCCCAAGCCGAATGAACAGAAAAAAAAACAATGCTAATTGCACAGTGGTGCAGTGGTTAGCATTGTCACCTCACAGCAAGAGGGTTCCTGGTTCAAACCCAGGGTGGGGGAGCGCTTTTGTGCAGAGTTTGCATGTTCTCCCCGTGTCAGCGTGGGTTTTCTCCAGGTACTCCAGCTTCCTCCCACAGTCCAAAGACATGCAGGTTAATAGGTGACTCTAAATTGTCCATAGGTGTGAATGTGAGTGTGAATGGTTGTCTGTCTCTATGTGTCAGCCCTGTGATAGTCTGGTGACCTGTCCAGGGTGAACCCCGCCTCTTGCCCAGTGTTAGCTGGGATAGGCTCCAGCCCCCCCACGACCCTCAAGAGGATAAGCAGTTACGGAAAATGAATGAATGACTACTGTACGTTCACCAGCTAGTCGCTAACTGTCTGTCTGCTGGGTTTAAAATGCTTTTTGCTGATCATAACTGCCGTCTGTGTCTGAAAATTAGGTTGATTAACATTGCGAGTGAGCCAAAACAGTAAAGCTGAGGCCAGAAAACAAAAACAATGAGCTGAAAGATGCTAAACTGCTCCATGGAGCTGAGGGGAGCTGTAGGGCTGTGCAGCAATTCTGTGGTTTCATCATGAGGAGGGAGAGCCTTCACAGCATACGTGACATTTGATCTTTTGTTAATGTCATGATATTGATTATATCCACTACTGGAGGACTGGACCTGATATCCCTCCCAGTTTGAGTGACAGGATTTTTAGTACAAGGACTAGTATAAGATGACAAGTAGATTTAATTTTCTTAACATTTTTTGACACTGCTAGAAGCTTGTTTACATCAATAGTAATTGTAAACACAACAGGTAAACACTGTGGGTTTGATCAGTTGAATGTTGAAAAATGATACTGATTTAGTGTCTTCTTTCTTTCTGCTGTCTGATCTTTGTTTCTGTCTTGCCTTTTTTTCAAATTTATATTTAAAGCAGAAACTTTTACTTACACTTGGTTTGCTTTGTTTTAAAACTGAGACATTGTGTGAACTCGTTAGTGCCGTCACAAACAGTGATGAAAAGCAACACTTGGAGAGAACACTTGATATGTGGCTCATTATCAGTTAACTCACCTGAGAGGCAAATCTCTGGTGTGTGAAGAAACTAAGTGAGGTAGGTCTGACTTGTAGCAAAGAAACAAGAAGAGCAAGAAGAGAAAAAAAAAACACTCACAGTGTGACATTTTATTTTCAGGTTCACTTCATGTTCAAAAATCAGTGTGTTGCAGTACTAACAGTATATCTAAGTAGTTGTTTTTTTTTTTGGCTTCAGTTTTGGAACAATATTCTGTTTTCAGCACCTTCACAGTCGTCTTTGTAATGTCTTGAATTTTTGAAGAAATCCCTGGAACAATTCAAAGACAGTGACGGATCAGATGCACGAATTCTGTCAACAAGTTGTGACTTTGGAACATTAAAAATAGAGGTGGTTTAATAATATATGAATAAGAAGTGAAGTTTGGTATGAATGAAATAAACATCATTCAACACTGACTCCAGCTCAGTCGTCAGAAGACGTTGGCCTTATAGACCCTTTCAGGGCCGATGCCACAATTACGTCAGTGTGTTAGCTGGAGGCGAAACACGACTCGCCACCACAGGGCTATAGGCTACATAGGAGTCTTAAAATGTCGTCTTGTTGTGTTATTGGGAGCCAGAATAGAAGGAGTCACGGCTCAAAACTTAAATTTGAACACATACCAGCCACCACTGCCTGTCAACAACAACAATGGCAGCTATGGTTAAATGCGATAAGACGAAAGGACTGGACGATACGATCATGAAAAATGCTTGCATGTGCAGCGCACACTTCATATCAGGTTAGGGGAGAAGTATTTCCTGTTGTAGGGATGAATAACGTCATGTGTATTAAGGGTAATAAGAGGAATATTGGATTTCTATGTAATGCTAACTTTATAGCTCATTAGCTAACGTTAGCTTTGATAGCAAAACAAACTGGAGGAAACTGTTAAAGTGTCGTCCTCCTTTGTGAGATTGGCATAGTAATCAAATTCAAAGTCGACCATCCCACCTTCAGCCATCTTGTGACATCATCCATCCACTGAGTGAGAGCATTCAGGTCGGCCAGTCTGGTCCCGCTGGTCAGTGTTTACTTATTCAAGTAACACTCCAGGTCCCGGAGAGTGAGTGACCTCACATGGTGTGTTTGTGAATTCAGTTTGATGCTCTACACTGAAAAAAAAAAAGAAAAAAAAAGACAAAGTTATCCTTTAACCACAGCAATGTTGAAATGTAAAGTTTCAAACTGCTACATAACATGCAACTGTAACATATCAGTGGTTTGACCAACATTTTCTCTGGTGATCATTTTGCTGACTCACTGTCTGTCCCTCAAATCAGCCGTTGTAAATAGATTTACAGAATTAGCTCAGCAAATGCAGCAGGAAATGAAAAGATAATGCAACCTTAATGAAGTGTCAACCAAAGCTTAATTACAATATGTTGTTTTTCTCCCCATTATGTTGGTTGTTTTCTCTCATTATCCCACCTCTCTGTAAGTTGGGCTGAAAACAAATTCATCTCTGTAGTGAAAAGACATTGTCAGATTACCAGATGTTGCAAGAGCCGTCAGAAGTTGGATGTTAAAATCATTTTTGACATATTTTTAGCCACTCTAGCAGCGGTAACATCAATCAGTCGGTTGGTTTGTTAGTTGGTTGATTCACCACTTTGATCCAGACTGAAATATATCTCAGCAGCTTCTGATTGTATTTTACACAGACGTTAGACTTTGATGAACTTCGACTTTTCATCTGGCATCAAATCTTTGCACAGGAATTCATAGTCCCCAAGAGCTTTGTCTAATGACTTTGATGATCCCCTGACTTCTCCTCTCGTGCCATTGTGAGATTCACATTTTTGGTGTTAAATTAAATGTTTCGCCAACTATTGCTGTGTCTGAAATCACTCACTACTCACTACATAGTCCGCTGTATAGTGAGTTCACCATTTTGTAGTGCTGTCCGAATGTATAGTGGTAATTATTATACCCTACATAGTGGACTCAAAGTATCCCACAATACATCATGAAAAGTAGTGTGAAACCGTTGGTCACTCACCAAGCAATATATCCCATCTTCCATTGCGCCAATTAACGGACGGACTATATGGGACGGACAACAAGATGGCTGAGAAAAGAGAGAGCAGCAGCAGGATTACAGCCAGTTGTACATGTTTAACTTGGGACGCATTCACACCGCCGCTGGAAACGAACCCTGGTCCGCTTCCACGGATAGTTTGATTTGTTTGGAGTGGTGTGAACACTCATTTGAACTCTGGTGCGGACCAAACAAGCGAACCCTGGTCCGCTTGAAAACTGGGGGTCTCGGTTAACTTGGAAGTGAGCCCTGGTATGTTTCACTAACAGTGGGAAATGCAACCGGACTATCCAGCAAACTAAAGAGAGGAAGTGAACCAAAGAGAGGAAGTGACATAGAGCGCAGTGCATACATATAATTTAAGGACATATTTGTGATCTGAAAACTTTAAAACCCTTGCAATACCTCGCTCGGCGTCTCTGTAACCACAGCAGCACGTCGTAGTCTCTCGCTCTCTGACATTTTTTTCTGTATCTCATGTACAGAGCAACATGCTTGGTAGGGAATGGAAGGAGATGGATTTCCATTTTTGGTCTTGGCCAATCGATGAGCCGGGTTTTCTTCTTCCTCATGCTTTTTGTCTTCCTGGTCAGTGGTCGTTTCGAGCAGTACCGCCTCCAAATGAGCAGCTGTTGTAACTGCGTGACGTTATCCAGGCGATTTGGTCCGCTGTAAAAAGTGCAGTGTGAAAGTGAACCGAACCAAATGAAGTTGTGAAATTTTTCGGCATTCCTCGCCCAATCGAACCAAGTCCCCCGGACTATCCTGGTGTGAATGTGCCCTTATAATGACATGTTGAAGTTTGTTTTACCAGTTTCTTTGCCGTGTAATAAACTGTCAGTTCAATGTAGTTGTCAGTCCCTGAAGAGATAAACATAAATCAGCAAATGCGTAGTGCTATACATTAAATTCACAAGATATTACATGACTGACTGGTAAAACAAACTTAGACACAACAAAGGTTAAACTGAAAATTGCCGACATTAATAGGACAGGTTGATGTGGCGCTGCTCTCTCTCCTCTTGTCTGCCATTTTGACGTTATAAGTATGTTTAATGTGAGCAGAGCAGCGCATCACACAAGACAACACAAACAGCCACGAAGTATTTTGTAACATTATTTATTAATTTGGGGAAGTACGCTCAGTATAATTTCATGTATTTATCACAAATATGCATGTTAGTATTTGTTATGGATGGCTCATCAGCCGATGTTGATATGACATGTTTAAATTGTGGCGCCGAGGAAATGTGTCCGGAAGTGTTTTTCAAGTTGCTGGTGAGCTCACTATATTGTCCTCTACATAGACCTCCCCACATAGTGAGTAGGGAGTAGTGAATAGGTGAATGATTTCGGACACAGCCTGTGTGATGGGTTGTCAGAAAATGTGTTACACCCAATTACGTCCCTCTCAGGATAAATTGGACTAAGTTTGGATCCCTGACTTTTAATGCAGCGGCATCTTCAGGCATTTTTTTATTGATCCAACACTTTGGTGTATGAAAAAAATATCTGCAAAACTAACATGCCCATCAACCTCAGCTGTACTTCATCTCTAGTGCTTATTAGCAAATAGCATGCTAACAGTGCCTGGGGTGCTGCTGAAATTTAATGACAGTGAAATTAGTTCACATCCAAACAGATTGAGTTATCTTTTCAAAAATACTCTCATTGGAGTCCAAACAGTTATCCAGCTATGAAACACAAAGTTCAGTGTTATTAGTACAATAACATTGTTAGCATAATAAATTGTCAAGGCAGCTGCATTAAATCGCCACCAACATGATGTTTCTTAGAGCTCACCAACATAAAGAAAGGTTCCTGTTTCACCCACGCGTGACACTCTACAGCAGAGGTGTTGCAGGTATGTCAACCACAGTTAGACAAACAAAATCCCTATCTAACTAATAACAAACAAAAGATAGTGCTAATTGGCACCACAGAATATTAATAGTATCCAGATAAAATCTCTGAGGTGTTTCTGTTGAACACAGTATAATGCAACACAGGAGTCAGTTTTTAGCTCTCAAACAGATGGTCCTTCACAAACTGCAGATGTCGTGTTAAGTGTGAAAATACTACTAATTATCATTAACAGCAAGAATCTTCAAAAAGTTTACTTGCTGTAAAGTTGAAGTGCAGAACTTTTGTCTCCCCCGTCTGGCAGGGAGAGTAAATATATAAATGCTGTTGATCCACGCTCATAATGTATGCCTGCAGCTGAGCTCGCCACATTTCCCCCACACACAGAAGCACTAGAAATCCTTCTAAATGTCATTTTTTAATGTGAAAGATTCAGGCCAAAAACTTTTCTTGGATGCATATTTGCCATATGCCCAGCTGCGACTTGGTCTCTCCCCCCTTCCTTTTTTCTTTTTCTGTATCTTTATTTTAAAGTGTCAACACACATAGTGTCAGAAAAAACACCAGAATCATGCATCATCATGAAGCATTGAGAAAACAAAAATGAAAAGCAGTTCTAAACAGAAAACGACAACAAAAGTTAAACTAATCTAATGTAAAATGAATAAAATAATATCTCCTCTCTTCTCATTCCCTTTCAAACACATCACTTCAGGTGTCCCTGTGTGGAAGTCGCCACAGTAGGGGTGGGTGATATGGCCCTAAAATAATATCACAATATTTCAGTGTATTTTTGCAGAAAACAATATTCTTGAGGATACAATATTTATAGTTCAACAAAATAAAATCTACCATAAATTACACATTTAAACAGCTCCCAAATACAAAAAAAATGTACCCTGGGATCTACATATCTATAAATCAACAGGCAATTTGCTTCTCTTTTAGCAAAATCCTAAATGACTGAGTTGTTTTTTCCATCTGGACCTTTATGCTCTGCCATTTCTCCTCTAATCATCACGCTGTAACCTGTGACAGGCTGTTATGATACCACAACTATCACACATTCATATATATGTAGTTTTTTGTCAAGGTGCAAGCGTCATGTAGGTTTACATTACCAAAGGTTTATGACAAAATCACTTGACAACACAGACTCCCATGTGCACAGTGAAAAAGGAGAGGGAGAGATGCTGTGCTGCTGCCGGAGGAGCCGCTGAATGAGTTCCCTCTGAGCGGTAACTCACTAAAAGAGTCTGAGAAGTCTGGGGCTGTTTATAAAACATTCAGGACGCCACAGTTTATTCCACACTACTGAAGCTGCTCCTCTTTTTGGAACCACCAGAGTCTGTAATCATTTCACTTTCAGCCATGTTTTTTCGTTGCTGTGGGTAACAGTATGACGTCAATATGTCAACAAGTATCATGATATGAATTTTTCATATGATATTAAAAATTATACCAGTATTATTGTGAACGAGATGATATGGCACACCCCTCCGCCACAGACGCCCAACATCAAAACTCTGGTGTGCTGAGAAATCAGAGAGCTCTCAGTGGCGGCGATAGGCTTTACCGGAATTGTGTGACCTTGAATATAATGGATGTTCACTTATGTGCAAAAGTCCCGCATTCTACTGTAGTTTCAAGTCTTAAAGTCACTTCCCCTGTCACCTAAAACACTGAGAAGTTACTGTTTGCAACTCTGTAACTTCTATTAAGTAATTGATAAAGATGTCTTTCATAAATAATTTCTAATAATAATGAATAAAAGATCTTGGCTCCAGCAAGCTCTTTTAGACACCAAATCCATCTTCAATGGTACCAGGTACCACAGCTGTACTCCAGCTCTAAGATTGTGCTGCTGTTCTTCTCCGTTTACTTTGCTTGTTCAGTCTGAATGCGTCCAATTTAAAATGTTGTCCAGGAGTGATTGGTTGAAGTGCGATGGCTGCCTTCACTTGTGTTCCAAAAGCAATTTTTGTGAGAAGCACAGCACTCAAACGCTAGATTTTTGTAGTTAAAATCTACTTGTGTTGAAATTCAACATTTGCCCTTTTGCACAAGTGCTGTTTGCCAAATCCTTATGTTGTGTGCCAGCGCTGCCTCCAGCACATGCAGACGAAATAAAAATAAAGATACTGTGCCTGTTCAGCAGGGTAAGTGGTGAACCTTGTCTGTTTTGTATGTTGTCATGATCCAGGTCATGTGTTCAATGAGCTGCTCGCTGCTGTGAGCGGTTTCATGGTTTTGTTTGGGTTTTATGGGAAGTCGAGATGCAAATAACCAAGAATTAATTGGAGCAACATCTCGAGTACACTCAAGCCAAATTACACTCCATCACTGGGTCAAACTGATCCTCACAGGGAAGTGCTTTGTTGTGCTACTTGTAAGCCTCGTATCGCTTGCGTAATGCAGTGATTTGCAAAATAATTCATCACAGTGGTTGTTTTCTCACAGTCGCTCCTTCGAATTAGAAACAGACAGTGTTTGAAAGCATCGTAGAATTTGTCCTAAAGTGACAGACTTTTACAAACAAGACTTTAAAAAGTGGTTTTCCATCTGTGTCCCCTCACCAGACATCGACAGTGATTGAAGTTACTACAAAATGCTAAGGTGGTTGTGTGAATAAGGATTTTATTTGTGAGAAGTTGTTGTAGTGCTGCAGAAAGTTTCACCTGAAATTCACAACAGACGCAAGATGCTAGCAGCATGTGAGTGATACAGATGTCCCCTGATTCAAACCACACTGACACTGACTGGTGTCATTTGGTCTACCTAAGCACTAAATGCCTGTTGTGTATCTGGAGCGCTTACAGAAAAATGAGGGGCCTTGATGAGTCATTGTAGATATTCGGTGAAAAGATCACAGCATATAAGCAGCAACAGATTGGTTTGATTTCCATAGTTGGCTGTGGAGATTAAAAAAAAAAGACTAAAGCCACATTCAGGCTGACTCGAGCCCTGTGTGAAAAAAATGCAGCCCTCTCGTTCATTTGAATGGAGCCAGGCTGTTGGCACAGCACGGCTGCCTTCATCAGCCATTTTTACACAGAGGTTGTGCGATAGGGCCGCTGTGACGTGCTGTCATTATGACGCCTTTGCACTTTTACACAGAACCAAACACTGGTGGCATAATGCTGCCCTACTGTGCTATTTTTAGATAACATGCAGGCGTTCCTGAAGCAAAAGAGGCACAATGGGCATGACGTATAACACAACAGTATTGGCGTCTATTGTGACATGTAACACAGGCATTGGCAGTGCTTTCTAAATAATAATATCACCATAACATGGCATTAATAATCATCTACCATCCCTTTTATATGGCAGCTCATCTCACCCAATATGCAGACATTTTCGGCTACTGTTCTTCTTTGAGTTAACTGCTAACTGCCACTAGCTGCTTTTAAAATCTCCTGACGATGTGTGGCACACATAAGATGTTGTCAAAATGTCACACCCATCCCATCCAGAGAAGGGTCTAGATGAAGTCTTTCACTACAAGAGCCCTAACCCAAAGCATAGAGTGTCTGCAGCTGCAGCTATGCCTACTTGCCCATCCATGGTGCCGTCCTGCCAGCTGTCCCTTTTAGACAGATTCGGTGCTGTGACCACCTCAGCTGCTGATTTTCCAAGTCCACATATGAGGTGCAAGGTACCATGGGTGCTTTGGTTGTTGCCTTTTACATGCATTCTCTTCCTTCAAAATACGCTTCTGTTTTCACAGGAAATTTACTCTTTGAAAATAAACGCACTGCGTCAGTACAAGAACGTGAATTGACTTTTTTTCCCCCTCAACAATCAGTGCAAGTGGTTACGTTTTGTCAACACACATTTAGAAAAAAAGGAACAGGGTTTGGCTTTACAATCATACAAGACGTAAACACCAGCGTCCTGGGTAAAAGTCAGTGTTTGTTGGACCAATCCACCACCCCTCTCGCACGCCCTACTGTGACCTCCGCCGCCTTAACTTTCATTGTTGTCCCGCTGCGTCTCCCCTGATGCCACCAAACACCGTTAAACATGCCAACATGAAAGGAGGTTTTTTTTTCGTTGGTGTCTGTTGTTGGAAGTCACTGCATTTCGTCGGCCTTGGTGTGAGACCAGGTTGACATAACAGCCACCATGCAACTCTCCAGAGCTGTAAAATCACATCTAAAGGTACATTTCCATCCACCATCCACCTTTTTATGTGCCTTTTTAATTTGCACATAAAAAACCTGAGTGAAAACACTTGAGATTCCAAAAACTCTCGAAGCTTTTGCACTTTGGAGAGGTGGAAAAGTTGATGTATTGATAAAAGGTATATGTGACTAAGTGCAGTGGAAACAGATTCAGGGAATTAACGATGACCTACAGTCATGATGTATCGTCTTGCGCAGGCCACTGTGATCTCTCTTCATTATCTCTGTTTATGTTCACACACAGGACTGTTACCAGAACTCCTCCAAGAGCACAGAGCTGTAATGTTAGTTCTTCAGACTTCTCTATTTCCATTCTGCAATGTGCTCTTTGTTATTATAAAAAAAAACTTCTTTTGAGGCGCTCTTTTGGTTACATCATCTTGTTGTGCCCTCCAATGCAGCCTACTGCTTATCTTAATGAACCAACTCCCAATATTTGCATAATCATAGTGGATGGAAAAGCACATAAATTTGCATTTTCTTTGACAATTTTTGGGAGATTCTGTTCAAATTCTAGCTACATATGGATGGAAACTCAGACTCTGAGTGAAATTATGAACTGTGCAGTGTTTTTGTTTTGCTCAAACTGGACTTCCTGAATCATGTTCCAGTGTCTCATCGATGCTTTAAACGACTCACTGCTCCCTCCTGGGAGTTGTTTTTATTTTATTTTTACAGTGACCGCCAAGTTTCCACAACATTAACCAAGTAGTTTTATTTGCTTAAACAACTAAGAGGCGTTTAGAAGGCAGCAACAAGAGGCCTATATTTTTTGTTTGAATATGAAAACTTATTAATATGGACAGTTTTTGTCTCAGTATTACACCTCATCAGGCAGGTTGCCTTATACAAAGAAACCCTGCTGTCATAAGTCTCATCTCATGCTGTTGAGCACACAGGCTTTCTGAAGCAGGGAATACTTTTAAGAGAGCTAATTAATCAACATGGCATCTAACGTGGTTCACGTAGTCCCTGAAGTATACCGTATTGTCACTGTAGAGTCGGAAAAAAGAATATAAATGACATGTTTTCATACCAGAAGTCGACATGGAGGAAGGTGAAATCTTACAAGTGGTGATGTGTCTAATTTTTGCAGACTTTTATATTATACATCTGGTACTATTCATTTAACAGCCTGTGTGTTCACAGTCCTTGAGTCCGAATTATCATCTCATTGGGGCTTGATTTGCAAATAGTTCTGATTTGCAAATACTTCTGATTGGCATCTCATTAGCCGGTGGAGTGCGGCACAAGTGTCAGCCCGTGTGTACGACCTGAATTGTCATTTAACATCAATTTTCAGCCGTCACATTTTATTCCTGCGCCGTCTTCAAGGTGTTGATCACATAGTAATGAGGCACGCGGCAAGCTGAGCAGAATACACGACAGGAAGCGTTAATCACGTAATGTGGCTGTTTAGGATGTAAACTGGGGCGCGAGGAGGATATGTGGGTCATGTTCAGATTTAAAATGCGGCCAGTGTTAAACGGTGATTCTTTGAGATTTTAATTTACTAAATTTATGTGTTGTAGATGAATTCTGGATGCAAGGGGAGGAAGCATAAAGTGTGTGTGTGTGTGTGTGTGAGAGAAAGCGTGTGGGGGGTTAATGGCAGCTCAGTTTATGACCGGCAAACACATCAATTACATATACCAGTGCACACACTCATTCAATTGTACACATGAGTGAGTGTGTGCACAGCTGGTTGTACAGCACACAGTATATTACTTCTATAAATCACTATAACATTGGTGCACCTCATTAATATGATAAAACTTACCTTAAGATGCATGTGCATGAGTGCATGAATGGCAGGTCGCCTGGAAGTGTTCACTGGCATATTGTGTGGATGAAGGCAAAAGGTGAAATTCTATTGCCTTTAAAGTCGCCGCATGTTGGGCATTTTCATGAGGATAAGAATGATGTGTCCATGCAAATGTTGATTTTCATGTTTTTCATCTACATATCAGAAATGTTCTTTACTATTTGCATTTATTCGCCCCTGACCTTGACTAACTGAAGTGCAGAGACCGCTCCCAGTTTCCCTAGAACCAAATGGAAATGTATCATTACTATTCCACAGCCGAGGCTGCAGTTAAACACAAAACAGCAGTGCAGCTATTGACAAATTCATCATGCAATCTGAGTGTACAAACTCTAGATTTCATCATCTTGCTCATCAGCAGCTCTTTCCTATGAATTATTTGTTGGCTCCTCTCCTCCTTGCCTGTCCTCTTCTCTTGATGTGGTAAAACCCATCAAGAATCTATAAGTAGGCCCTGTCCCTGTGTCTCTCAATCAAAATCAGGAGCAAGCAGCTCCTCACCCTGTCTGCGGGCTGAATTATTTACCAGTCATTGATGTGGTGGTTGACCAGCAGTTTTGCTTGTGAATTATTCATGCTCCCTCTCCTCTTAGTCCAAAGGATTAACACTGTGAATATATTCACATTTTATTTGTTGTGCTCCTAAATGGGCATACCACATCATAACATTTGGCTTTTGTAGAAGTCTAGTTAACGAGTAAAGACAGTCATGGTTATAACCGACGTTCTGTTCTCTTAAAGAATATTTAATATTTAACACACCACACCCGCTGAGCGTGACTTACACATTCAGCTCGTTCGATTAATTCATGTTGGTATCCAGAGAGGAATCTGTAAAGTCAGATATGTCAGGGCTGTGCAAGCGAGTCCTAATTGGAGACAAATCCCAAAACCTGCAGCATAATAATTTGTTTTTTAACCCGTGCTCATTGTGTCATTCATTATACCCATGAGGTAAGCAGAGAAAATGAAAATATTTAAATACAATTCCAGCTAAGCTGCATACCTGTAGATAACAGCTCTATCTTAAATCACTGCACGTTCTTATCCATGATTAAAATCCAGTTGAGCAACAGCAGCTTAATCCTCTTTGTGTAAATGGTCATAAATTGCGACATTCAGGTTCTACAATATTACAAGTGTGACCAAATCACATTAAAGTAACATAGCATAACATAATTTTACATTTAACAACCTTTTGTACCCAGCGATTACATTCATATGTAGTTATTTCTGCCTTTAGTGCCACTGCAGTTGACGTCAGCATATTAAACGGATCATTTTGAACTATGTATCAAAGCAATGTGGTGGTATGTGTAAATGAAGTGTGGTGAACTTTCCCCCAGTGCCCAGATCTCCCTGCGCATCTCTCAGCTCATTTTCGCTGTCTCCACAGCTATTGCTCGAATTACAGATTGTACTTACACATTTTTAAATGCCCGCCACCATAGACAGAAAAAGTGGAGAGAGAAAGAGTGGATCAAGAGAGAGCCCGCCCCTCTGTCTCTCACTCTGTCAAACTTAGATCAAACTGTAAAACGAGGCAGTGCTGAACAAAAATAAACCAAGATTCTGTTTCTGCGTTTCCTATTTTTCACCTAAAATCTTTTATGAAACATATTTTAGTTTACTTTTTAAGTGGAATTTTAAAGTAATTTGTTACCAGCCTGGCTGCCATATTGTTTTCTGTGTGAAAATGGCCAAGCTTGCATGATGTCACCCACCACAAGAACGTTTATTGGCAACACATTCTCACTCAGACCTCGTCACATATCAACGTATGGTCATGGACTTCCCACTTCCAGGTATGATGTGAAAGGTACCCTGGGGGCATTGGTTTTTGATGTTCTGGGACGCTGTGTCAAGTTCTGCCCATTACATGTGTTGTCTGTTTTCAAAATACACTTCCGTTTTCACAGGAAATTTACGAATGACATACAGTCTCTTTCAAAATAAAGGCACTATGTCAGTACAACACCGCGAATTGACGATTTCTTTTTTGCCGTAAGCAACTAATTCACGTGGGTGGGTTTAGGAGAGAAGACACAAGTTTAGCTTTATTGTCTTATAGTACGTGAACACCACTCTCCTGGGTGAAAGTCGCTGTTTGTTGGACTTGGGTTTTGTCGCCTTAACTTTCGTTCGTGCCCCGCCATGTTTCCTCCTGATGCTGCCGAGCACCATTGAACTATAAAGGCAACCGGCCACGTATTATGCTGATGTTAAAGGACAGCTTCTTTCGTCTGTGTCTGACGCCACATGTCAGTGACCAAGCACCAGAATTAGAAGACCTCAGAGTGAGACCGGATTGTTATTGGTCCAGTGTGGCGCAGTGCATTCTTGTAGTTGTAGGTTTTCTACTTAATGAGCAAAAGCGAATGCTACGGCCCTTTTCCTCTGTTTTCTATGGTCATGTAGCACCAGTTTCAAAAGTATTTGCATCTTGCTACTGCATAGACATCCCAGTTTCATGAAAATACCATCTGTCTAGCAGTGAAATACATTGTTAAGGGATAAGGTCTACACCTATCAAGACTTTCCAACTTCCCTACCCTGTTTTCCACTCTGTCCCAAGATCATTGGTTTCTTCTGAAGACGTGAATCTTTAAAAACAGATCATAAATATATAATTACATTTTTTAAAGCTAAGTAATATCCTGGGCACCGTAGTTTTTAGCAAATGTTACTTTAAACAGAAGTAAATCATGTGTTTGGAGGGGACTTTTCAGTTGAGGATTGATACACATTTGGTGTTCAGTGAGTATTTATTTATGTATGTGGGAATAAATCACAAAGCCCATGGTCATTGTAACGAAGAAACATGTCACCCAGTGTAAAGTTATGGCTCACTGATGTGTTTGTAATGGTTTTTGGACAACAATAGAGGTCTGTTGCATAGATTAATAAGCTACATCTGGCTTTACATGCCAGTAGGATTGCTTCATTGTTGGATTCTGGCAGTAAGAAAAATAGAAAATGATCCTTGAATTTTTTACAACTGCTGAGTTGCAGGACAGAGGGTTTTTCTAAAATTCACATTATATTGTCACATCTACTCCGGCCTCTCACTCACTGACCTGCTTTGCTGCTGCTGCTGGTCTGGATCCTGTCAGGGCTGCTGCTGCAGTGAGGGAGATGGAAAATGACAGTGTGTGTCCTGGGAGCCGACTCACATCCTGACACTTCTCTCCTCTGACTGGCAAATATGATCATTGTAAGATCTCTCCTCCACCCTCTATTTACAGATATAATAGTCGAGCGTGTTCAAAGAGAATACCGATGAGCTTAAAACTCCACACACAGCTTTACTCATTGCATGGATCTCTGAAGATGTGATTCATTTTGCCACATGACACCCTGCACCTCTTTAGGGAATATACACTACACATAATCTGCTTTGTACCACAGAGTGTTTGAAAGAAGTGGACGTAGCCACCGTGACATCATCCATTAGTTTGTGGACTACTGTTTGAAGCCTGGAGTTCGGTGTTTTGGCCATTGACATCTTAGCTTTTTGGAGCTACTAGTGACCATATTTGGATGAGAGGGTGGAGCTGTGAACGAGTGAGGGGTAGATCTGACCGGACACCACTGTGTTAGCCACATGTTAATTACGAGGTTACCACACCATAAAGCACTGGTTCTAAAACTACTGTACACATATCACTGGTGGTACGAAAGCTCCCTTAGTGGTAAGTAGAGGAATCCAAAATTTTTGTTAAAAATGAAGTACATCATTAAAAAAATATCAGATTACCACAAACTTCTGAATAAAATCATTTAAACTGACATCAAGGAATGCAATTAAACAACCTGGTCTCTCTCTAAAGTTATCAAAATCCAGAGCTTGGGCAGTGACCTCTGGTGTCAGACGCAGACAAAAAAAGCCATCCTTTCATGTCGGCGTGATACATGGCTGGTTGCCATTGTAGTTTAACGGTGCCTGGCAGCATGAGGGGGAAACGTGGCGGGACAAGAACAAAAAGTTACGTAAAAAAAAAAGTAAAGCAGCGAAAGTCCGACTGGGGCGGGCGGGAGAGATGGAGGATGGGTCCAACCCAACCTTTCACCTGGGTGCAGTATTATATTACTGGGACCCCCCTGCCTTTCCTAGGTCTATGCAGAAAAACTCTTTCACGTGCCTACTCGGAAAGCCTAAGGTGGAGAGAGCACATCTCCCTGCCCTTCCATGCGTCTACCTTCAAACACATCAAGAACCCCACACCGATGATGTGCAGGCAAAATGGTCATTTATCAGTTCAGCCATTAATTTATTTCAGTCAGGAACACTTTAGTCAAAGAAAGCTTTATTTCCATTTGCAGTATTATATTTGGCGGTATGGCTCTGTTCTTGGGCCTCTCTGCCTTTCCTTGGGCCCATGCAGAGTGCCTCTTTCCTACAAGGAAAGCCGTAAGGCAGAGAGCGCACCTCCCTGCCCTTCCATGCACATCAAAAGCCTAAGGCAGGGAGAGCAGCAGCAAAGACTCCCTCAGGAACAGAACAGAATAGCATCACTGACAAACAGAAATTACATTAATAAGTCAGATACAACATCAAAAGAAGGAGCTGGGGTGGAGGTGGGTTGCAAAGTGGCTTGCAGAGGAAGCAGCAACAGTAGGCAGGCCAGAGCAGTTTAAATAGAGCACACTGAATGAGATTCACCAGTTGGTTGCATAGAAAGGAATCATGTGATCTATCAGCTGACTGCCTTCCATGAATGAGCTGCTCCATCAGTTGATTGGCTGTTTGAGATCAGCTGATGTAGCTGGGACGTGAGCTGAGCTTGACATCGTGTCCTGCCTGAACTAACGCTATGCTTAATATCATGTTGTATTGGAGAAGACTTTCAACTGGTGACTGAGACCGTACACTCATTAAGAAAAGTGAGAGGTAGTGGGGTCATTTTCTTGCAGATTTCTGTCCTTCTTGCCACCAGTGGAGTCGCCCCCTGCTGGCTGTTAGAAAGAATACAGTGTTAAGGCACTTTGGCATTGGCTTCACCTTTCAGACCTGGAGATAACCTCGTGCTCTGTACATGTTTATTGATTATAAATATTTGCTATTATGTATCACTGACAGATTTTTGAAGTCTTGGCAGTATTCAGCAGTAGACCTGACTTCGTCTGAGGTGGGAAAGTATTGCGTAGGCAGGATGAATATGGTGATAATGCCCTTTCATTTACAAGACAGTAACATGGCCATCGCCTTGATCCATTACTGTAGATGCAGTTTAAGTACACTTTAATGGCTTGAGGTCATAAATAGGAGCTGACAGCTGAGAGGAAAATCAAAGCATTAGACAGAAGTCGAATGAGATTTTCTACCTGTTTTCTCTGCTGTGTGATATTATTTTGGATACCCTGGAACAATGTCGTGGTTTGTTATTCTTAATGACTCTATAGAGGTCAGATCAGTACATTTACTGCCATAAATACATGATGTAAAGTTTAATTACGCTTATAGTTTACTTCTACCTGCTTCTGTTTGTTTACTGAGGAGGTAGGTGCCAATATTTAGTTCATCTGTGTTAATAAATAAATAAAATTGTTGCACTGTGGCACTCTCAACCTTGGAAAAGAAATAAAAAAAACACAATGGATAGTATAATCGAGTGATACCTGAGAAAACACACAATAAAGAAAAGAAGAGCTATACACGTTGTAGGCACAGCTTTATTGTCTGTGTGTGTGTGTGTGTGTGTGTGTGTGTGTGTGTGTGTGTGTGTGTGTGTGTGTGCATATTTGTGTGTGTGGGGGTACTATTCATTATTCTGACTACCTGTGGGAAGAAACTGTCTCTGAAACGGGTGGTGCGTGATTTAATGCTCCGGTAGCATTTTCCAGATGGCAGGAGTGAAAATAGTGTGTGGGCTGGATGACTGGTGTCCTTGGTGATGCTTTGGGCTTTCCTTATGCAGCGGGTAATGAAGATATCATAGAGCCGTAGTAGGTCTGTGCCAGTAAATTTTTGATGCTGGCTTTACAGTGTTTGCAGTTTCCAGTCCTCTGCAGTCAAAACTGCCAAAGCATATACTGTGATGCAGCCTGTCAGAATATACTCTCTGGTGCAGCGATGAAAGTTACGCCAAGGCTCGGTTACCATGCCGAATCTTTTGAGATGCCTCACAGTCTTTGTTGTGATATCCCGAGGAAGCAGCTGGTGTTATGAAGACGGCTGTGATGTGTACGGTGGTGAATTAGAAATTTATAAAATATCTCAGGTGGCCTGGGCTTGTTTCAGCGTGGGGATCAAAGGTTGACAAAGACGGTGAAGACAAGAATTCATGTAAATAACAAAATGTGTCTCAAGAGAATCAATGGAGGAATTTGAGTCTACACAGCTCTGTGAGGCTGCACTTGAGCACAGTAATACCTTAAGCTAAGTGTTAACATCAGCATGCTAAGATCCTCTTATAGACAATGGACCTTTTCCAACCCAGACCCTCCCCACTTCCACTCCGTCACAGAGTGTAGATCTGTTTATAGTCACCTTCACAGCCCAATGAAGCACCCTTCATTAAGGTGTAGGGTATAAATACAGCCTCAAGCTTTGGGAGCATCTTTCCACTCTGTGGCAGAAAGAAGAACTGGAGAAAAATAAAACTTAATCCCATTTGCATGACTTGTATTGATCAGTATGTGCTGCTATTGTTTGCATGAATGTTTGTGTATGATTATTTTGCCATTAAAATAAATAAGTAGAAATAAAATTCCTATTTTTAGCAGTTTCTTTAAATGGCACTGGTATATTTGTATCTATAAAGCAAACTTCTGGCCTACCTGTGCACCTTTCTGTGTGTCAGCTGTGGTAGTTACCAGCTATGTTCCTCCAAGTGATTGCTCTTTAATGTATCCAGGGTTTGAACAGGTCTGGGGAAAACTGCATTCTCCTTCTCTGCACCTTGGACATGGAACAATCCTCAAAAAGATCTAAAATTAGCAACAGGCTCAGCTATATCCATCGATGAATTTAAGGGCATCATGAAGAATGTGGTGACATGTGCTTGTTTTTCTCTAGAGGCCACCATGTTTTTTAAATAGATTTTTGTGTGATATGTTGTATTTGTTGCATTTTAAATGTGTTTTGATTGGCTGCTACCTCGGCCAGGTCTCTCTTGTAAAAGAGATTTTCAGTCTTAATGCGACTTCCTGGTTAAATGAAGGTTAAATAAAAACAAAAAACAAAAATAAGACGAAGAGAAGTTTTGACTTGACGTTGGTGCTATAGGAAAGATCCAGGGATCACCACAGTCATTATTGTACGAAATGTAGTGACAATCCATCCAGTAGTTGTTGAGACATTTCAGTCTGGACCAAAATGGTGGACCAACATGTCTGGAGCCATGCTGCTCGTATGGCTAACAGTAACATTAATATGAATGTTAATGGTGACATTACCACAGACTGCCTCAAGAACATTTATCAAGCAAAAAAGCCGTTTTCAAAAAGACTTATCTCTAATCATAAGCTTTAGAAATTTGTGTTAGTTGGCAGTAACCGTGGACCTGAATTCTTTGTTTTATTTTTTATTCTTGATTTGTGATGTCATCACTCGACACACAGACTGTCCACACAAAACCTCCTCTTAAATATCTTTCTTTATCGTCCCTCCTGCCGTTTAGAGCCTCGGCTGCATTGTCACTGTTTCTAAGAGTAAAAATAATTTAATTGCTATCATTGTTTGCTGTTCAACCACTTCCCTAATTTCCTCTGCTATCTCCAGGGGGTTCCTCTATGGCTTCCTGTAGCCATCGCTTGTTTATCCTCATTGTTCAACAGCAAACAGCAGCTTTCTGGGAAGTTTGTTTCCTGCTATTGATCAGACAGTAACTGCAGAGGACAGCTGCTGATGTGTTTACTGACGGCACTGAGGTTGCCCTGGTTACATTATGGTATCTGCCAGTGTATTTGCCTCATTTAGTTGAGAGGTAGAGCACCACCGGGATAATATAGATGAGCCTTTGTCTTTTTCTGACTTACATTTCATTTTCAGGAATAACTAACTTAGAATAAAATAACATAAATTTATGAAGATCCTTAAGGAACAGCTCAGAAACTATGTTCAAATCAAAAAAAGATTACAACACATAACAATATCTAAAATTTTTTGTGTTTTTTTTTTTTTATGTGTGTGTTGTTGAGGATGAGTTTCACTTTGTTCTATTTGTTTGAAATATATTTAGTGTATCAAATCTGATCTGTTTTGGTTGTCTAGAGGTCAAATTTTGAGTTGTCTCTTTAAAGACTTGATTATTGTCTCAGCAAAATTAGTAGAAAATGCATGGGACACTGTATCCATCATAACAACAGGCGTCTTTCATGGAAATCGAATGTTTTGTAATGTTCGTTTTTTGTTGAACTGTGTATTAAGATTCGTCATGTGGCCATCTTGTCTGTTGTCTTGTATGCAAATATGAGGTGGGCACCATATGTCGAAAGGACACTCAGACAAACCATTCAATCAAACAAAAGTCAATCAGTCAGTGTAACACACTTATACATGAAAGCCTGAAACACAGATATATGAAATACAGAGTGTCAGATAAAATGCTAATGGTTTCCACAGAATAAAGAGCAGAGCAAAACAATCGCAATATTAATTTTCTACCTTGCTGTCCTCGCCACCTCTGACGTTTTCCGCCATGCTTGAGATTTGTCACTCAAGTTCTATCCATTATAGAGAAGCACAAAATAAACTTGTCTGCCATTGTCGCCACTGTAACTTCCCTCTCTCGTCAATGACACAGTCTCATTCGATGCATGATGTTGAGGTCACTGTATATGGGATCAGAGTTTATTGTAATAAAACTCTGGTCAAGAAACCTGGTGAAAAATCTGTATAATACGTAACACACAATGTGCACTGGCTCCATAATTGCTTTGCTGAAGTTGCACTTTTGGTGTGTGAGCCCTGTATTGTAACTGTCCTTCCACTCAGCCAGTTCCATAGCAGAAATTTCAAGTGTAACTTTGAATGACCAAGCGGCAACCTGCAGGTCTGAAAAATGAAGCCAACACAGAGGTGCCAAAAACTGCAGTTCTTCTAATGGCCACTTGAGGCAGTCCCCAAAAGTGAGTCCATCCCGACACACCCCCATGTTAAAACTTTACAGCAGAAACAAACATGTTTGCAGCCTGGTACAAAAAACAGTTTTGATCTTTATCACTAATTTTCCCATTCATGACAACTGTACAGGGGGTGAATTTTTATATTCAGCCCAGTTGCCCTAAGAAAATGTTGGCATTATATGTTTAGCAAACCACAAATACATTACATTTTCCAGTTTCATATGTATGATCTCAATGTTTCTAAAGTAATATACAAGCTGTCTTTGACATCTGAAGGTGGAGGCAACAGTGGATGATTTGTCACCAAGCAGCAGCCTCTGGGGCCGACAGATGAAGCCAAAGATGAATTGCCAAAAACTACAGATCTTTAAACGGCCACTTGAGGCTGGCTCCAGAAACCAGTCAATCCCCATAGACGCCCGTGTTAAAATGCCCAACTTTACTGCTGAAATAAACATGTTTACAGCCTGGTACAAACAGTTTTGGTCTCTATAGCTAATTTTCCCTGTATTAAAACTGTGGGTGGGTGAATTTTGATATAACTCATCTGTTTACATTTTATTAAGGATTATTAGCTTCTGCATAATTCAGGGTGGACCACTTTGATTGACAGGCTGTCTGCTGATAGTGTCCTCGGCTTCTCATTCAGATTCACCCCATCACTCCCCCACAGCTCCAGCTTCTTGCCCAAATATCGTCACTTAAGGCGCCAAAAAAACAAGAACGTGCCAGCTTGAATTCCGAACTCGTGGCTTCAAAACAGGAGTCCACGAACCAATGGGTGACGTCATGGTAGCTATATCCATTATTTTTACAGTCTATGGACAAGATGGCTGCCGAGCTGCAGACTACATTTCAAGACCAACAAACAACAAAACTGCTTGTGATGCAGCTAGTCATTGCTGTGTTTCCATCAGCTTTTTAGGCTCCAATCCTCAGAGGTTTTGTAGCAGCCTGGTGGCAGAGATAGTGCCAAGGAAAGGTGTTGTGTTTTACCTGAAACATTGCTGCTTTACCCGCCAGGATTGTGTCCCTTAAACGGGGTATTTAATCCAAAACATGATCTTTTCCTAACCATAACCAGGTAGCTTTTGTGCCTAAACTTAAACCTAGTGAACCACAGCCTTCTTGAAGCATAAAGTTTCAGTGTGTCCGCTACATAACAACTTGCAAATGTAGCATGTGTAGCTTGCAGTAACATGAAATGCCACATTTTTTCCTGGTGATTGGGTTGTCCATTCACATTTCATTAAGGCTTAGTTATGCATAATTAAAGGCGTGGCCGCATTGACTGACAGGCTGTCTGCGGATACTGTCCTCGGGCGCTTGAGGCTTCAACAGGCAGTCCACAAACCAGTGGATGACATGGTGGCTACGTTCATTATTGTTATACAGTGTATGGAATTGACCAATGAAGGGTGTGCCATTAAAAAACAATAAAAGAATATAACAATTTAAACAGATGAGCCACTGAAGGGAATAAGAGTTTGATTGCTACAGTAAGTTCCTAGTTTAGTCTTTCTAATGCTTAAACATTAATAGTAAAGAGCAGCGACAGCAAATGGGAACTAAAATATATATACTAATAAAGCAGATTAAATCAGACATAAAGACCTTCCTCTAATAAGTCTGTGTGAAATAAAGGTCCAGTTCTCTTCTTAGTTCAACTATTTAAGGAGTGCAGTGTACAGAGTATAACTGGAATGGACAGCTCATAACATAACCTGAAAATATCTTGTGTTGTCTCTTGCCCCACACACACACCTGTATGGATCTCTTCTGACATCTAGTTGACCTGCAGAAAAGATGTTTTCATCATTATCTCTTGTAGTGTTAGCTCCTAATTGGTGCAGCAAATTTGAAAGAAAATGACCCATTAATAGTGAATGTGTTTATAAAAATAAATTCTAGGAGAGCAGTATTGTTTATCAGGGTACAGGCAGCTTTGTTTGTGAAAAGAATAACTGGTATTTGTGGTCATTAACTCTCCACACACTGCAGTAGCAGCCAGAGGCTTGCCCAAGGGTGCCTACTCAGAGCAGTTTCTCATCTGGAGATGCATTGAACAAAATCAGCACCTGTCTCGCAGCCGGAGTTAGACAAAGCCCCACGTCATTCACAGAAGTGAGGCTAATAACACAGTCAGGCCATTCAGGCTCGCTTCATTGTGTGTCAGAAAGGCAGTAGAGCTGTTCAATACAATCAAACACAGAGCTGTTAGTCCCCCCGGCCCTGAAGAGTAAAAGAATCGAGTAGCTTGCTGATTGACGTGACTTTTTCAAACCTGACGAACGTTTTCTCAGCTTTGGAAAAAAATCAGTTTTCTGTGAAAAATTTCATCAGCCAACAAGGCTTGGTTAATAAATTGCTGCAGTTTAATACAAACCTGGTCATCTTCCAGTGACCACACAAACCAAAAGCACATGCTCAGGTTTCCTTCTAAGACTTGTGTGTCGTGGATGTCAAAGCAAATTCCACTGATTCATGAAGATGACGTTAAATTATTGCTCTCTCATCTCCTTTTATGTGTCAACATCTTTTTTGTATGCTGCTTGTCTAATGGGTAGTGTTCATCTAACAATGTTGAAGGACAAGGCTGGCAACATGTAATTTTGTTATTGTCAACAAATCCAATGAAAAGACCAAAACCAACAATATGTTCGTCAGTTTCTCGAGACTTTTCTCGTGTCCTACCCTGTGTGTGGCAATAAGCCATAAGCCCAATGGTTATTGAAGATAAATATATACATTCATACTTAAAAAAATGTTAAATAATAATGCAGTCTTTAGCAAACGTCACTCAAAAAGAAGTGGGTCAGTGCATATGCTGGAGATTTGTTGTGCTAGTGAGTATTTAGAAGCAGGAACGATGTGTGAGATCGACTCAACATACAGTAAAATACTGTGTTCATCATCATAAAGGAACAAAATTAAGGGAACATTTAATTGTCAAATTATAACACCAAGTAAGTTAAACTTCAGGGATATCAATCTGTCCAGTTAGGAAGCACAAGTGCCTCAGTGGGTTGTTAATTTTAGTTCCAATGACCGTTGTTACATCATTTTGTTCTCAGCAATTATACAATATGTATCAGTGAAGATATTCAACTTGAATAATTCGTACATCAAGATCTAATGTGTGATGTAAGTGTTGTCATCGATGAAGCTCTACTGCACAAAGAAAAAAGATTGATAAGGTTTTGGCTTGCAAATGCTTTTGTTCTTTTTATGTGTCTGTTTTATTGACAATAAGACAAATATAGCATTTGCATTGTCCTTTAAGTTTGGTTCCTGTTATTTAAAGGTGTGTATGTGACACACCAGTGTGTAGGAGTTAACTGGGAACAGAAAATATGCTTTTGGTAATGTCAAAAACTAAGAAAATGTTTCACATTATCAAAGTTTCAGATCAGTAGAACTGAGGTCAAGTCAGCTCTCCCTTGATTCTCCTCATGCATCAAAGTTTCTGGAGAATAAAGTTCAGACTTGACCTAAGGTCATGTAGTTGAGTTAGTTTACGTATGTGTAGAAGAAAACAGCACGTTCTCCTTTTACCCACACATACATGTAAAAACAGGCTCATTTACACATGTATCTTAACCTTTCACTTGCTGCAAACTATAAATAATTAAATCTTAAAGCTCAGGTAACATATTGTCTCACATCTGCAGACTAATTATTGCAAGACGCTGTTTCCTTTGGTAATGGGGCTCAGAGTCGTCAGCCTTTGAACTCCACATACTGAGCCCTCGGGCAGTGCTCTACCTCCTGGACTGTGAAGCACAAAGTTCAAACTCAGTCAAACCCCCAGACCAGGCTAATCTCAGGCCCCACAGAAACTCATTATTCCACATAATGTATTAAAAGTTTTGTTCGACATAAATGGAAAGAAAATCATGCCAATTACACACATGGAAGGAGCTCTTAGATTGCCCAAATTCTCAATATTCTCCATCTTCTAATCTGTCAACATTGAGGAGCTGAGACTCCAGACAGGGTAATTACTAGCACAGATATGTCCCAGCTCAGCCATGGCAGCAACGCCGACACTTTTGCTTCCCTGCACTGAACCACAACAGTAACTAATTAGCATAGACACTACCTTTCTGATCAACACAAAGCATTCTCTCTCGTTTCCAATGACGCACCATGAATTTAAATGAGCCAATTAGCGTATGCATTTCCCCTGGTATCGAGTTCACAAAGTCTTTGATTGAGATTCTGCTGCACAGCAATACAGCAGAAAGTTCAGCGGCCCTGCGGACCGCTGTGGCCGAGAGGGGTGAGCGTCATGTGACACATAGCCAGCTATAGATTCATTCAGTGTAGGCAGGTGGTGGCAATAAGTCAGTCAGTTTGGTAAAAAGAAATTAAGCATTCAAAAGAATGTATTAAAAAAAGCGAAATTCAGCATTTATTTAGTTTTGATATAAAATGCATTTTTAAGAAATCACATTTAGAAACGTGGGCGGTATTTTTGGTAAATAAATATATGGCATTCGCAGTGCAGTCATGCAGTAGATTCATAGTTTTTATGACTTAGAGCACTGTGGCTGATTAGCAGCATAATCAGCAGCTCTTTTGCATTTTCTCCTCGTTTTTCTCATCATTTTCTGAATGCATATTTTGCACTGTCCTTGCCATGAGAGGACCTTGTTCACTTTATCCTGCATTGAATATTGAATATGAATATTATATACATATAATGTGATGCTTCTCGCGGCAGGAGACACAGCAACTTTTAAAGCGTGGGCACATAAACTCAGAGTTACTACTTTAAACTAGTTTACATTTGTTAAAAAAAGTGTTGATTTTTCTTCATTTTTTAATCTGAAAACGTGTCTTTCTTTCCCAACTAGCTGTTGCAGGGGAAGTCCATTCCTAAACTGGGATCACTGGACCAGATTGAAACAGGAAGTGGAGATTTAGAAGGACGTTACAGTGGCGATTGTGATGATGAGGACGGCTGTGGGGGCTCAGGTGGTGGCGACGTTCAGAGGAAAGTCAGAGTCACCAAATGTAAGTCTCATTCTTTCATGATTTTATTGAAAAAGTGACCTGTTAAGCAAGGAAATAGTAGAATTAAATGGCAAACATTTGGATGGGAATATATTCAAATTTGTATCCTATAGTGCTGGGTGTAATTTGAATTTGTATGTATGTTTGCACAAGTTTTTATTAGATATCTCTATTAAGATTTTGTGTATGCAGTCCTCGACAAAGAAAATCAATAAATTAAACTAAACATTACTAAATGCAATTAAAACATATAACACAGACTTGCAATAAATTAGATAAAATATGAGAGGAATTACAAGGATGCATAAATAAAACATAACAAGTCATACATATGTATGTTCTTACGCTTTTCCATGCATGAATTAAATTACGCTGTTTACTCTTCTGCCTTTTTAAAGCTGCAGAATTTGAAAACTAAAATGAGTTTTCGATCAGCAAAGACGTTCAAAAGTGCAGTTGCATAATCCTATATTTTAATAAGACTTGCTCCAGTCTCCATTTTATGACAGCCATAATAATAGTCATTAAAGATAATAGTTGCTATGGGGACATTATTGCAATCAAGGCCCGTTACTTTAAAAATTATTGCTCCTCAGAGGATCGGTAACCCCTGATGAATCACAGTGGCGCAGCTCTCCTCTTCATTTTGTTACCTGTCACACTCTCCTCTCAGCACACGGATTCCCCCTCTCCTCTCCTCTCTCCTCTCTCCTCTCCATCAAACATGCTAACAACCTGATTAATCACCTCTTTCATTTTGCCTATGGCGACAGTGAGGAAGGGGGGGGTCATCCAAACAAGCCGTTCTATCCGTGTAAATGTTTCCTTTACTGCTTGTCAGTCTGTCTCGAGGCTTTAGCAGCTCAGGCTCAGGGAAGCTGCTTAACAATCGTTCATCTGAGGCTGTGGGGAGGCTCTGACATTTATCACCCATTACAGTAGAGCCGCCCTTTCCTTGTCATGGGCCAGATCAGCCTGTCTCCCATATTTATGACCCACTGTCTGTCGTGACCTCTGTCGAGCATCTGTCCACTGCTGCCCGACCCTCACACAAAAACAGAGAGGCTTCCCCACCTGAAGCAGACCTCTGGTCAGTCCCTGGTTTATTGCTACAAAATGGTTTGATTTCTTTTTTAGTGGCTGTTTGGTTGTCGGTATTTTTCTCTGAGTTTTATTGTTGTAGTTGAATTAAATGAATTAGTAAAATGTGCAAGCCAAGGATACAGCAGCACTAAAAACATGTTTTATTGCGCTCCCTCTCACTGAAAGAGTCTTACACAATATAAAGCAGCTTGAAAGTACAGCAAATACTTAATGTAAGTACATATCCATTATATTTTATGAACAGGAATAAAAATATGCCCTCAAATCATACTGAAGGAAAGCACTGCTCTTGGACTCCAGTCTTAATTGGGCCGTACCTTTAGAAAACAAATAAAATCGGCCCCTAATTGTAGGTGTAGATTTCAGAGGACGCAGGGGACACATCTCCCTCAATATTTAGACGCATTTGTCCCCCGAAACAAAAACACAAAGTAGCAGAGGACTTTTACTTTGCCAAAATTTAAGTCATCTACACCATAAATTGACACTTTGGTGCATAGAAATTCACCAAGTGTTCAATGCTTAAAATTGTCTAGTGGAGGACCCCCAAACCTCTCACATGTGCCCCCCTCCAATGTTAAACGAAACCTACACCCTTGCACCTTATGTTTTTGTGTTTATCCGCAGGCAAAACTCAAATAGAAAGTTTATTCCAGGAGGTTTGATCCATAACACCTCTTCAACCTGTAGGAGTGAGTAAAGGTCACAGATAAACAAGCAGCCCACTGTCCACTGAATCATCCTCCATCCCCATGGTTTGGGACCAATATAGACACCGAGCACTTTCAGACACTAACTGGTCTATGACAAAAAATCACAATCACGTGTTAAATCCTCGTTTCACTAATCCGTTGAGGCTGATTGTCACAACAGCCGTTCACACCAGACCTGCTCTGCTAATGTCGTTAGCAGACAGAATTTTACGAGCCATCTGTGACTGTGAAGAGTTGAAGTTTGCACAGATATCTGTCACAGAGTTACGGCCTTTGCACACTGTGTTTGTTTTTTCAGATGCGTTTTTTTAATCTGTCATGTGAAAAAAAAAACTCACAGAAACCTCACACACTGATTCTGATGTGTTGTGTTGTGTCGCAATACATGACAAAATGAAAAGACACATTCCCTCCTTTGCCTCTCTCCTCTGGGGTTACCTATCTGGCTGTCATCACTCCCTCCCTGTCTTGCTGCATGAAGGGGCGGAGCTGTCCTCCCTCTCTGTCTCCACATTCTGTGTGTGGTCCACATCCTCCTCTTCTTCATCATCATCCACCTAAATATATTACTACCTGACCTGTTGAAAGTGAGCTATGTGAGTCATGAGATGATTCTGTGTGCCCCGTTCCTCTGTCTTGTCGTGGCTGTATCCTGCCGCCACATTTTCTTCACTGGTTCTTGGTCAAACGTCTCGAAAGGTTTCTGGCTGATGCGAAAAATGCGGAAAAATCGAACCTGTTCCGAAAACTTTATGACGGAAGAAAGTTTCAGACTCAGTGCGCAAACGTGATTGATTGAAAACTCAGTGTGCAATGGCCTTAAGAGCCCTGACAAACCAAGGCGACGGTTAGCTATCAGTCAACGTCTGGCCATTGGTGGACATCTGTCACGCTAGTTTTTGCAGTGTGTCCCACTAGTCGACTGATTTAGCATGAAATCACTCATATTGTCAGTTCTGTTAGCAAGAAGAAAAAGGGAAATGAGGAAAGCAAATAGAGCCAAGAGGGCGTGAGATCGAAACAAACTTAAATGGTTCATAATTGTGTTATTGTTTGCTGTGCAGGGTAAATATCCTGTGTTCCTTCAACATTGGGCTGTGTTGTTAATGTGCTAACAGGCTCTATTATCTTGAATCCATCCTGTCCGTCCTCTAGTTTTCCATTTTTAACGATGAGTACAGACTACTGCTGCCTGTTGGTACGAAGAGTTATTTCCTCTCCCTCAGGCTCAGAATGTACATGTAGTTAACTGGTGGCTGTAGTCTTTGAGATGTGTTCATGTGCAGCTTTTTGGCCAAGACACAGGCGACGTGAGGTGACACAACAGCCGACCTTCATCACCATTAGTTCTCTGATGTCAGTTTGGTGTGTCTGGGCCTTAAGAGCAGTCCTGTGATAAACAAATAGTAATCCTAGTTCAGTCAGCCAACTGGTATGGAACAGATTATTATGTGAATGTACAGCACTGATATTTGGCTTCTGACCTCGTCATGCCCCACAAGGAAGCACTAAGCTCAGCACGGCTTGAAGTAGCAGTGATGATAACTTCCCCCTCGGGTGAACATAAGCTGCCAGTTTGCTTCATGCTTGTTGACGTTGTATTGGTAAGACTGTGTTTGACCATTTCTGCAACTTTCACAACATTCACATCCAGTTCACACCTTGACTGGCCAACTGTGTGCAGGTGAGAAAGTCAGCGGGGTTTGAACTTTCTCCCTCTAGGTCTTGTTTGTCACGCAAGTATTTGTGGCAGTTTTCGTGTGAACAACCGAGGGCGACACATTGAGTGCTCTCCAGGAGAGACTGTCAGAAAATGTGCACCATTATTCCCATGTTTGAATAATTCTGCGTTGCCCCCTCTCAATGACAGACGGCTTTTCATTCTACCTTTGAGTGTGGCGTTTAGGAACCTGTGACTTCCAATGTTGTCGGACAGTATTTCTTATGAACTAGTTCTGTTCAAGCAAAACCTGACTGGAATACCCAGAGCCCACAGGTGTGTGCTGGTCTGGGGTTGCTTTTGCCTTCATTTGCAACACAACACTCTCCCAAGAAGAACAACAGTATCAGCATATGTTTGTGTTTAAGTGACAGAGCCCTCTATTGGCTGAAGTAATTATTATGATGATTGTAAGAGAAGTAAAGGAGGAAGTAAGGTGATGTTGTAATAGAACAATATAGTCCTTGAAGGGCAGGAGGTTGTGGCGAATAGATGGTTCAACAAAAGGCATTAACACGGGACACTGCTGATGGTACAAGCTTCCAACTGACAGTCAACATTTTTCTTACAAGATATAAAGAATGACCATGGTCTTTCAATAGCCTTAACTAAATAATTTTATTGTAACCATGACAACAAAGGCCCCTAACCTCAATGAAGTATTCAATTTAACCCAATTCACAATGTTTCCTAAACCTAAACAGGTCATCGTTGTGCCTAAACCTAACCAAACCTTTCACGTGCTCTATGCAAAATCAGAGTCTATGACTAGCTAATGGTGCTAACTTCATAAACAGTGCTAAACAATGGTAACGGTGCTGACAGAGCTAACTGTGTTAACCAGGGGGGAACCAGAGGGAGGGTGCTACTAAACAGCAACCTCCACGGCTGAAAAAATGAAGCCAAAACTGAAGTACCAAAAACTGCAGTTTCCCAAATGGCCACTTGAGGCTGGCTCTTACATACACTGACGTTTACATTTACATGCACAGTAACATTCCACTATTATTCTGAGCATGACAATATTCTGCATTTGAATTTTACATATTCCGAAATAGGTCGTTTTAAGACCAACTTGCCGACATTTTGTGAGGCTGTGGGGTCGAGATTCATGCCCAAAAGAAAAGCCCACATGTCTGGTCAGAAGGAGAGACACCCCTCCTTTTAAATATTATGAAAGATTTCGATATCGACAGGTTTTGATATGGGCAAATATCGCAACACCAGTCTTTTCAAGAAGATGGTTGAAGGAATGAAAGAGGGAGCTTGCACTGCCTGACAAGGTTGGAAACCTTAAATAAATCTTATTTTGATGAAAAGAAGCAAAATGACCAATGACCCCAGCTGCTCTACTTTTCTATATGCTGACATAATCAACAACATGTTAATCAGAGCATGCACAGCTGCATGCACAGCTTGGTAGGACTATTGTCTTTTTCAGAATAAGGCCAAAAATCAGAACAGTTTGCCATCAGTGACTACATTTATATTCACAAACTTCAGGTCTTTATTTCAGTGTGAAACAGACAGGTCTGCTTGCTGTTTAATATTTGGGTCACGTCATGCAGAAAGTGCAATAATCACATCACAAGGTGCTTTATTAATTCATCATTTTGTAAAATTGTAGGTTTTCTTAAAAAATATTGGTCTCATTGATCAAGATGACACAACAAAGTTGTTAATAATTCTACAGGAAGACGACGCTTCAAAGGGGTGTCTCTCTTTTTAAACAAAGCATTGACTGAAGTCAGTGGAAGTTGCCTCATGACTTCATATGCTAAATAGCACATAAATTGATTTTCTACAGCAGCCAGCTCATAGTGCAGGGAGAGTGGGTTGCTGTGTCTGAGATGCTCTGTGATCATCACACTCGTTTAAATCAGACAAGCAAGTCGTGCAAATCTGCATCAGCTGTACTGAGCCGTCGCCAAACACACTGACATTGTTCTCCATGGAAGGAAAATGTGATTAATTTTGTTTTATTTGTTGCTAGAAACACAGTCGAGAGCTCTGAAAAGTTGCCGCATCTTTCTGCAGTTGATAAATTGGCTACCATGAGGCTAAATCACAATGGTGGTGATACACTATTAATGAAGGCTGTTAGTTTTTATTTCAGTCTGTGTGCAGAACTTCAAAACAGACAGCAGAAGAGACAGGAATACAATATTAAATACAGCTACAGAATCAGAAACAAATACAACCATAAAAAAATCCATGAAGGTGAGGTGAAAACCAAAGTGCTAATAACAAAGCACATGATCAACAGAATTTTATATAACTGTCAGTCACAAGTCACAAATGAATGAAATCACAGGGAGAGTGAGTGTGTCGCAGAATGTTGCTGTGTTTATTAAGTCTGAGAGTCTTTCAAATCTTACACTATGTTGACATTACAAGACTGCGTGATTTATTTCCAGCTGCCATTTTTGGACGAGCGTGTCAGTCTATCGAACTAAAGCGAGTACAGTGATCTTGCCGTCTCAGTGCCAGATACTTAAACACCATGTATAATTTAATTTGATTTCTTTCTCCGCAATCATCCATAATCCTCTCCTTTGTGTCTTTGATGTTTATCGGCAGAACATGCCGACGATAGATCAGGATGATAGGGAAATAAAATGGGATAAGCTCAATACTGACAATACAAGCCTGATTTAAGGGATTATCCTCATTAGGCAGAATCACTGTTGTGTGAGAATGCTATGTATGTGACAAGAAGCAACGATGTGAGCAGTTCATCCCTCAGAAATGTTTCAAGGATTTTTGTAGGTATAGATTTTGCAGCAGTGGGTGTTTACTGCATTGCACTCCAGATAGCTGAGCTACCTGACTGAGTAGCTGTCTCTGTGAAAACATAATTAGGCTCATCTGTTTTTTGTGTAAATCCAGAGAATTATTCAAAGCACAGTGAAAACAGAGAATTTCACCCTGTTCTTAGTGAAGGCACTGACTGCTCGCAGCTCGTCAGGTGCAAGCAGCAACCTTCAAAAGGCTGCAGTTCCTCGAATGGCCACCTGAGGGTGGCTCCAAAGTGCGTCAATCCCCAAAGACCTTCATGTTTAAATGCCCAACAGAAATGAACATGTTTATTAAGGATACACTGATATGGATTTTTTAAACCGATGCCAATAACCGATAACTACCTGCTTCTCATGTCCCATAGCCAATAATTTCACATTTTTGTATTTAAAAAAAAAAAAAGTGTATAACCTGTAGTTTATGTACAACTGAGGGTAAGAAAGGCCTTTTTAATATTCCATAGCTCTGACTGAACCAAATGAAACCAGCATCACCATTGCTAACACAACAAAAACAAACAACTGTTCTGACTCTTCATACCTGCCAACATTAGGCATATAACCCTGCTACAGACAAACTTAATAAATACAAGGATGTGAAAGCAAAATGACTTTTATTCAGTATTAAATTTATAGTTTACAGTAAGAGAGAGGGAGATTATGAGGCCCAGCGTTACTGTGTAATTCTCTGGTGCATCATAATACATTTCCGTTTTCCCAGGAAATTGAACGTTCACATATAGTCTCTTTTTCAAAATAAACTATCTTGGCACAACACCACAAATTGACTTTTTTTTTTCCTTTGACAACAAAAACACGTGGTTAGGTTTAGGAAGAATGAACAGGGTTTGGCTTTGGAATCAAACGGGACACAAAAACCGCGCTCTCCGGTGAGAGTCGGTGTTTGTTGGATCCATCCAACACCCCTCCCGACCTCCCCAGTCGGACTTTTGCCCCCTTAATTTTCATCCTCGCACTGCCGCATTTCCCCCAGCCGCTGCCAGTCGCCACTAAACTATAACGGCAACCGGCCATGTGTCATGCCGCAAGTCACTGCCCAAGCACCAGATTTCTACGACTTTGGAGTTAAACCAGGTTTGTTTGTAGCTCAGTCGATGTGACGTATCTTGGCACACCGTGTACTGGGACATGCAATATCTTTTTCTGGATTACTAAATGCTATGGTAGTATGGGCAGTGAAGCACACAGACTGTCCTCAGGCACTCATTCAGATCCACCCATGCTCCTCTGCAGCTCCACCCTCTCCCTCCAGGGACTGAAAATCTTAGGTGCCAAACTCAAGGCTCCAGAACATGAGTCAAAAAACCAATGGGTGACGTCACAGTGATTATGTCCTGTTATTTTACACAGCCTATAGTCAGGAAACACAGACTAAAGAAAACTCAGAAATCAAAGACATACCAGAGAGGCAGCACATATCCAGAATTTTTCATGTTTTCTTCTCACGTCAGGCGCTGTTTTTGCAGTTATTACATACCTGCCAATTGCTTCAACAAACACACACATTCCACCTTAATGAAATGAAATGAACATTTAACACTAATGAGAATTAGCACCTCAATGTCAAAACTATTGTAGTATCACAGTGTTGTGTATTGCAGCCTATTACAGTGCATGTAAAGCATCATAACCAGGATCATAATTACTAATTATAATAGACATAATTGGAATACTCATTAAGAAAAGTGATAATGCATCCCTTGTCTGTGGAACTGTATCGGTCCAGATGGTGGCTGTGTGTGTGCTTTGTAGTGTAAAAGGGTTAAACTCCTCTTGTGTACTTAAATCAGTCGGTTTATTTGTCTCGTGAAATCACACAAGGTACGACTGCAGTGAAAGTCATCAGCAGTTTAGTTCCTTTTTGCCTCCTTTTCCTCTTTTTACATCTTAAGCTGCACAACTGTAGATCTGGGTGTAATTAGACACATTTACACTCCCAAATAACAACAGAGACATTTTAGCTTTTATATCCAGATCTTCATTTTGGTAAATAAGGTGAAGCCGCAGGGTCTCAAGTGTTTGGGATGAGACAGTTCTCTGCTGCAGCCCTGCTTTATGATTGAGCCTGATGAGATAATTACACACCTGGTTTAATTACATAAAGAGCTTGCCTAGCTCAGATATGAATATAATAAATCCACATTTGCCATTTTCACCATGGTGGCTTATTAATTACTGCACAGTTCTGAGATCATAACAAGGAACTTTACGGCCAGGCTGTCGGCTCTGTGAGGCTGTACTTCCGCACAATGGTGCTTTGGGCTAAATGCTGATGTCATCATGCTAACAATGACAGGGGCTAAAAGAAAATATATAATTTAGGCTGACATTGACTGTTTGAAGGGCTACAGTTACCTCAATATTTGTCAGATTCGCAATTGGGCTTTAATGAAAGCCAAGAAGATCCACTTTAAAATGACATCAAATACGATATTATAAAACACTGAAGCCAGGATGCACCAGCATCTAAAATGCAATTTACTTTAGGGGGTGGTTCACTTCATGAGCAGGTTACTGTGACACAGCTGCCACTCAGGAATGTCTATCACACCAAAATATCATCTACAGACATGGACATTTTCATAAATTAAAATAAGTTTTCCACCTTGAGTGGTACGACAAATGAAATTTGGGCTCTGGCCCCTGGACTACAGGTATAATGTTTGCCATGTTCACCACAACACTTTCTATCATTAATTAAATGCAGGACTTTTACTTTCAACAAAGTATTTCTCTACTTCTGAATTCTCTTCTACGTAGAGTGATAGTTCAGTTTATTTTAAGTGAGGCTGTATGAGGCACTTATCCACAGACAGTGCATTACAAACAGTAGATGTCAGTCAGCACGCCCCCAGTTTGGAGGAGCAGGCTGGAGTCTGACATGGACGCTAAGCAATGTACTGCTGTGGAGGGGTCAGCAACAAAATGTACTTTATCCACCTAAAAAAATCTATGTCAGTTTAAGTGTTCTCTGTGTTGAGAGTAGTGTAACTGCTTCACCTTAATGTCAGACAGTGATTTCCAACAGGAAAATGAAGCCATTATGTTGTTCTCTCCAATGCCAGGCTCCACTGAGAGAAACAGTGATTTAACATCGCTGAACAAAGGAGCTGCTGGTCGACCACTGTCTCCAACAGTTAGTCGAGATGTGTTATTGTGACTGTGACTTTGGTGGACCAGCAGCTCCTGTGTTCAGCTTGCTAAAAAGTTATGTTTTTGTCAGTTGAGTCTGGTGGCTTTGATGAGAGGAAACTGAAGCTGTTAACGGCTTCCCCATTTTTAGGTGGGACTTTTTGGTAGGAGGCTAAAATACATTTTGTTGCTGACCCTTCCACAGCAGTCGACTGCTTGGCTTCCATGTCAGACTCCAGCCTGCTTCCCAGACTGGGCTCATGCTGACTGACATCTACTGTATCTAATACACTGACTATGGATAAGTATCCCATACAACCCCAGTTCAAACAGTTCCTGGCTACATACAAGATGAGAAATATCCCCATCTTCTCTTTATCCAAAACTAAATCATGGGTTTCTGTGACCAGTCAACATCGCCTGCAGTGGAGAACAACTAAGGTTTTTTCTTATGCTCCAGCCCCAACAGGCAGCTCTATGCCTCTTATCTGGCCTGGCGTGGTTCAGCTGCAGACACTGTGACTGCTTGCAGCGTGAGCGTTGTTCTGCAAAAAGACATCTGTCAGACACAGTGGCAGCAGTGGAGACACCAATCGATTTCTAGCAAGTAAGCACAATGAGAGGAAGGGGAGAGGCTGCTTTACCTTGACTCTTATTAATTAATAGTGTCTCAGCAGGAGAGTGTTTGATGTTATTTGAGCTTCTACCTGCAGGCTGGTGGTAAATGACTGAATGTAGCTGTTGCATGTAGAGCTCCTCCAGTATCTAATGTCAAGTGATTATTTCCATGACAGCATCCTACAGGGGGGGGGAGCAGCGCAGAGCTATTTTCTGTCATAATTTACGCAGGCGTATATGTTCCAGCTGTAAATGAGAGATCTGAGAGATAGGGAATTACATGAAGGGCACTTTGTTGGACATATACGGTAATAGGCCTATCACTGGGAGCCATTTTGAGTTTTCCTAACAGGCCCTGTAATACTTTGCTGTGCCTATTAGAAAGATCTTTATCCTCATTACAGTATGAGATCAAATTAGGTCACCTGCTGTGACTCCTGCCCTCCTCTGTGCCGGTAATAATGGGATCGAAATCATTTACAGCAGTGTGTCTTATAAGCTTTTGACCAGTGAGCCTTACTGGGTGGACTCCAAGGTTGTCTGATTATCACTCGATTAAATTAACCCATTGAACTAATTAATATCTGGGTGATTCGTCAAAGACTTTCATGTCTCTGGAAGATTTGCCAATATAGCTCTCCTTTATAATGCATGGTAAATGCTATATGTGACTTGCTGTGTATCTGACTTGAAATAGATTGTACAAATTGTAAAGTATGCAGCTCTAACTACAGAGTTAAAGAGGTAAATTGACTGAAAAAAGCCCCTAATGTGTTATGCACAGTATTTATTCAGTTTACATGATTCTACACTGTAACTAGTGTTCATTAATTTCAGGTTAAATTATTTTTATTTGTATTATTTATTTTATAATCAGTTGCAGACTAAACTAATCAATTAAAAATATTTCAAACATTCAAAGATCTTTTTAAAAAACACACCAGAATGCAAATGAAAATTAGATTATGGAGCTGGACGACCTCCGGGCTGCATCAATGTGATATTAGGAACTGTAATATCTTTGATTCACCAAAACTTGGCTAAAATCTGGACAGCAGCATTCAACCAGGAGGCTCTTTGTCTATATGCTGATCTGACAGAGCAGAGAACTCTGGTGTTGCTTAGTGCTTAGTGCTCTATGCTGAATAAGGACTGGTGTGATGGTGGGAATGTGAGGTGCTGTCCCAGCTGGTCCTGCTGTGGATCATTGCTAACGGCAACTGCAGTGCAGCGCTATCATGTTCAGGAAGAGCTACCATGTGGCGGTCTTGTTGAGGTTGGGATGTGTGGACAGTTAAATCATTCTACAACTAGAAATCATAGATTACCAGAACCATATGGACACATGGAGAATCATAAAGCAGCAGCCAACGATGTAAGAAGACACAAATTGTATAATTCAATGACGTGACAAATAAATGAATGATTGATTGATTGAATATACTATTTGTTGCACATATACTCATTTTCTCCTCTGTCTGTCGCCATATTCTGAGCCACAAACTGTGGTAAGCATATACATTCACCAACAAAAAAAAATCTGAATAAGCAATCTCCCCTTGTTAAACAGTATTTTTGGTGATAATTTTTTTAAAAAAAGAAAGATTAAGAGCCTTAATTGTTGCCACAGTAGTAATCATGTAACACTGGCAGTGGTAGGTAGAGAACTGAAAAATCTCTACTCAAGTAAAAGTACAATTACTCCCATGAAAAATGACTCAAATGAAAATAAAAAATACCATTTGAGAAACCTTCTCATGTAAAAGTTAAAAGTATCTGGATAATAGCTTAATCAACGTACAAGTTGCTCTCCAATTTATTGTTTTTACAGTATATGGGTACAAAATAAAAAAAATAAAACAAAAAAAAGCACTTGCTGATAAGACTTTTTATGAAGTAGAGCAGGTAGCCTGATCAAATAAGTAAGGATATTGTATACAACAGAGATACGAACTATCTCCCATTATCTCTCCATCTCTTCCTCCCTATCTTCCTCATCATGGCATTATAGATTAGTATTACCCTTAAAAATTTAGCTAGCTAACTACATTTTCACCTACTGAATGTGCAACTTGCTTCAGTGTGCTTGATGTTAGAAAAGGAGTTTTCAAAAGCAGAGATCTCAGACACTTCATCATGCCACTGTTGCCTCTTTTAGATTTTGGTATAAAAACTGCAGCCACATTTGATCAGGGATAGTCGCTAGAAACTGCCTCTTGTTGTGGATTTTGCTCTATCTTCATTGCATCGTGGTCAAAAGACAGTTGGAGGTGAAAAGTACCTGTTTGTTAAAAAAAAAAAATACTTTTTCTTCTCATACTCATACCCACCCCTGAACAC
Source organism: Cephalopholis sonnerati (assembly GCA_019142605.1). Classification (NCBI taxonomy): domain Eukaryota; kingdom Metazoa; phylum Chordata; class Actinopteri; order Perciformes; family Serranidae; genus Cephalopholis; species Cephalopholis sonnerati. The sequence goes on along the minus strand of JAGQAX010000001.1, from coordinate 32,181,628 downwards.
TGGAGAATGTAAATGTTTTTGTGCTCTGGTTGGGTGGCTGCAGGTCAGGTTGTGTTAAATTTCAGTGTCATTCACACTGAGCAGATCCTGTAGCCTTAACTACTGCTGTAGCTGTTGTAGAATATATAGTACAGGCTTTAGCAGCTAATGTTGAAATACAGCTTTACTGTAGACCTGTGTAAATACATGTTTGCCTGAAAGGGTTACACTAGTGCTCAGTGACCCAAAACCAGACCATTGCAACCTTCCACAGCAAAAACCAGTCACCATTACAAAAGCAAATGGGTCTGTAAATGATCCACACCTGCTGGTTGAAGAAACTAACAGTGCTGCATTCACGCCAAGTACCAGGAGTGAACCAGTTACTGACAGCAGACTCCCACCATGACTGTCTAACACAAGGCAGGGCAATACTGATCATGAAAGGTACACACAAGGGAGCAACGCCATCCAACTACTGTCCGACATGGAAACTCCTGTCAGACATCACAGCGTTGGAACTGAAGAGACATGTGTGTCCATACACAAGCAAAACTCTGCAGGGGATTGGAAACCACAGCAGAGGCCCAAATCACCAGCTACTGCAGACTGAGCTGTCACTCTACGACTGCAAGTTACAACAGACAAACCCGGGTAAAATCTGGATTAGACAGTGGTGGAGGGAGTATTCAGACCCTTGACTTAAGATGAAATAGCAGTACTGTACTCTGTACTGTGAACATGTGTAAGTCCTGCATTTAAAACACATCAAGTAAAAGTATGATTAGCAAAATGTACACAAATACCCCCTTTACACCTGGCATCAACATGCGTTTTTTGTGATTGGATTGCAATCGGATTGCTCTTGATCACATGAAAGAACAGGTGTAAATACACTCGAAACACATTGAGGACAGATTGTTATCCGATCTGCCAAACCACCTCTGAAGGTGGTCAGGGACGCATTATGACCACCTCGAACACAAGTGTAAATGCAAATGCGTCTCCAGTCTGCATGCAACAACTCCGTGGGCAAAAATACGTAAGTGAGGTGTGCCAGCTGGATATAGGAAGAAGGAAGAAGACAACAACAACAACAACACTCACCGGGTAGAAACTGCCAAGAAAAAGAAAACATGGATGATAGCCGAGGATGGAGTCACGGTGAGACGAAGTGTCTGCTCTCCGACAAAAGTGTCCATACAATAACACGACTTTACGGGCAGCTAACATCTTGTTATTGTTGTTATTGCGGTGCACAGGATATGATGTTGTAGTCTGCTGCTGGAAATGTTCACAGAAGAAGAAAAGGAGGATGTGACGTCAGTGGGACGGAGCCTGATCGGATGGCAAACGGCTTTGGATGTGGATACCAGAGACGCATATTAATACCAGGTATAAATGTATGTGGTCAAGCGCTATTCGATTGCAGTCCGATCGCAAAAAACGCATGTTGATGCCAGGTGTAAAGGGGGCCAAAGTTTCAACTGCAAAAGTACTCAGAATACAGAAAAGGGCCCCTAGGAGTGTTATATATGTTGGAAAGGTGTTTCTATTATTTTGTCCACCCCAATGTCAATACTGTAAATAACAGAAACACCTCTTTGCATGATGCAATACAGTTCAACAGCAACACACGAGCTACATCCGTTAAAGAGAATCTTTGTCTGGATGAGTTACTACAAGGCCAAAGCCTCGGTGCAGCACTCATGGATCCCCAGAGCGTCTTGCAGCGTACAAGGTCAACAGCACACTAAGAGCCTTCATCACAAACTCAATGGACTTGTGGAGATAACCACTAAAAGCTGCTCGATGGCACAAGTGCATGTCGTTTGCCGCTCCATACCGACCTAATGCGTTGTCCCTGCTGCTGTTCTGCATAGGCTTTAAACCTTTCAGTCAGATCACCATGAAGAGTGGATAAAGGTTCATGAGAGGGGCTACCATCAGTCACATCATCTTCATCCAAGCCATCAAGCTGAATGACAAGAGGATCTACAGCAATGACACTGGGAAGCCATTTGGAGTGGAAAAATGTAGCAGGGTGGAAGCAAATGGAGAGAGAATAATTGGAGCTGAAGGGGTCGAACTATCAAAAGGCCAAATAATAGATTGGAGACAGGACAGCTGCAGGAACCAGGAAAGGCACCGACATCCAAGGTTCATAAGTAACACCTCAGTGCACACAGTATGCCCAACTGTTGGTCAGATATTCAGCTGGTGTGCTATAAAAAAAGAGAAAAGAAAAGAAAAACAAAACGATTGATCAAGACACAGAGAATCCTCACGCTGTACGGAGGACTCCTCCCAAAGTCCGTCACCCTTCAACTGCAGCTGGAGACAGTGGAGGTGAGCGCGAAGGACACTGTATGAAACACGAAGCATTCATGAGTACATTAGTAAAATGGCTCCTGTCATCGGCAGACGGATGAGGTGGCTGCCGGAGATTGCCAGAAAAAGACACCATCTGCCATTATGAGTCTAGAGCTTATGGAGCAAATGATTTGATAACAAGAATAAAGTCTTAATTCAGCTTTTTTAAAAGAGTCTTTCATTAACGTACTTGAGCTTGGTAAAAAGGTGACTTACGTACCCATTTAGAAAATGCCTTTTCATCATGTTGGTGATGGTATTCATCAGTGTCACCTGAAGCATACTATTTTAAAAACTACTTGTGAAACAGACAACAAAGCCGACATAACTGATTTTAGTGTTAATAAATGACAAGAAATGTCTACTTCTTGTCCTAATATCAATTAGGGCTGTACCCAACTTAAAATTATGACAGTCCAATCAAAATTGGGGTTCGTTTAGCGGGACGTTTAGGGTGACAGCGCCGTTGACGTACTATAGTAAACATGCCAAATTAGCCCTCCAAGCTAATGTGTCCTAACTACACCAATGAATGGATTGGAACAGCATTTTTACCAATGCAAGATATAAAACAAAAGCCAGACTGTATCGTATTAAGTTGCTGTGAGCTGTAAGTTCACCACTTATAAGCAGAAGGCAGAAGATAACCTTATCTCGGAGCCTGACCAGGAACAACCTCTCTCTTGATCCTCTGGGAAACGTCTTGCAATTGAAAAAACACCCCTCTAGGCTCAATGTGAGATGGTTGGCCTAATTGAAATGGGTGGTCTATTATCTGTCAAATAGGAGAAAAGAACTCACCATATTGGCCTGACGACGGTGGACATTGCTGTGGCATCTAATGTTTAGGAATCGTGTTTCAGCAGTCAATTTCATTTTCATAAAACAGCCAAATTGTCTGAATTCTCAAAAACTCTGACAGCAGAAATAAAACCCTCTGTATCCAGTGGATTTATCTGGAGCTGAAAAACCTTGAGGGAAGACAGCTCATTCTGGACCTCACAGTTCAGGAGTTAGCCTATTTGCCAAATGCACGCACAATTTCTCATAACACCACTGGCTGTTCTGTGTAACTTCCTCTGCTTAACCAGTGGTGGAGAGCTCTGAAACCAGTCCAAGATTGGTTGCTCTAAGACCTGCAGTCTCAGTGGTAGACAGCGCTGGTAGACACTTAAGGGGAAATAAAATAAAACATCTTAACACAGACAGTATGGTTTCAGCCCAACAGGCTTTAACCCCTGACAACTATATTTTTGGAGAAACAGAGTAACAAAAGTCAGATAATAAACTCTCAAATTGGCTGCATTTCCAGAAAAATTAAAGGCATCTCCCATTTAATTTGGAGCTAAATCTGTTACTCAAAGCATTGAATGGGCCTGAGTATGAGCCTGGTGTATGTTTCCTTGGTAACTTAAGACCTGTGCATGTTGTTACGTTTTACGTGTTCAGTGCTCTGTGTTAGTGTTGCTTTTCCAGTTGAATTTAGGTTACTTTAACATGCCCTAGATTACTAAACTACCTTTAACAACATATTAACCCCACTGCCTCCCACTCATCCACAGATTGTTCGAGGTTTTAGCTTCACTGTGGGATTAGTTTATGTAATCAGTCTCTTGTGACTCATCATGAATGCCTCCCCCGTTTGCTGTGGGCTTATCTAACTCATATGGATAATCGTGCACCTTTCTGCAACTCAGCCTGCTTTTAACTATTGGAAATGATGGATGTATGTGACTCATCAAAATACATGTTTTTATCAAGCTTAAATTAGGGAGGTAATGTAAGCAATACTGTCTGGGAAGCTGTGCACTTTGACATGATTTAACATTTAAAACATCTGAGATCTGAGACAATGTGACGCTGCATTCAAATACACATTAACATATCCAGTAAGGTCAAAAGAAAAGTCTGGATCTACACTTACACGCTTTCATTACATTATATTGATGAGTTGAGGGGATAAATGTCTTTCACTAGCTTGTAGATCACAGACAAACTGCATGACTAGACTACTTTCTACTTTCCAATACTCTGTATTTTATGACCTTGTTCAAGTACACAGAAAAAAATAAAGATTTGTTGCTGCCTGTTTACAAATAAGAAAATCTGTACCCTTTCACATAAGTAAGCCACAAAGCAGGGCAGATGAAAGCATACAGATTAATATCTGCTGTGTATTAACATATGGTCACAGCTCAGATTGGATCCTGTTTCAGATGAAAACCCACCTTGTGTATGTGCTTTGAACCTCATTGCCTGCTCTAACTCAAACCATGTTTGGATAAAAATGAAATGCAATTGCTTTCTGATTTGCCACAGTAAACATAATGACATTTTTATTGTAAGATAATAGAAACCTTGCATTTTTCTTTATCGTGTCCCTTCCAGGTGTTTGTGTTTTTTAAACCAAATCTTTTTAACCACAGTAAGTTGTCATTATCTTCGACGGCACATTCCCGTTTTTCAATCATTTTCTCATACCTTGCATGATTTAATGGCTGGCTTAATGAGCTGCGGCTTGCATGTGGAAGGACATCTCATTGTGTTAATGAACCATGAAAAGGGCAAGCACACATCATTGTGTGGAATGTTTTAATAATCAGCTCGGTGTCAGACACACAGCCCATCTACCAAAAGTCTGCTCTATCAATAAGCACAGATGCTGAACGTTTCATTAAGACGACCCATTCTCTGATGGCCCAGTGACCAATCGACTCTGACCCTCTTCCTACTGCCTGTCTACTTTCTGTCTCTCCTGCTCTTAGTCTCTGTCTGTGTGCTACCAAGTAGATGCTTTCAATGCCATATTGACTAGGGCCTCCTACCAGTTCTTACAAGTTTAGACATGGTCTTAAAACACTACAATAGCTTTCCTATAGTGATTTACGGATCGAATGAAAATCTTATTTTATGAGACCATATCACTGTGAGGTTTACTCTGATGTTAACTGTTAGGATGGTTGAAGCTGTGCACTTTACTTCCACCACTGCTGACTGAATTGTCCATTTATTTAATAGTGGGCATCATTCTATGTTTAGATTTTTCATTAGGTTATAATTTTAGTTCATAGTCTCTCATCAGGTTGTCCACGTAGTCACTGTAGGTAGAATATTATGCTATATGGTAAAACAAAGCTGGAAGAGTCTACATGTGATGCTGTACTCAGGCACAGCGGTTCTTTGATCTACTTGCTAACGCCAGCAATGCTTACATGCTCACAATATTGATGCTAACATGCCGATATTTACCAGGTTTAATGTCTACCATGATCACCTTTAGCATTTTAGCATGTTAGCATTTGCTAATTAGAATTAAACCTAAAGTACATCTAAAGCTAATGGGAATGTCACTAGTTTTGCACTTATGTGTTCATAAACAATGTGTTTAATTTTTTACCTCATGGTCATGAATGTGTTCCACATTACAAGGCAATTTATACCAGTAGTTGTGGAGACATTTCACCAAAAACATAAAATGTCAACCTCATGTCAGCGCTAGACAAAAAGTCTTGGGATCACCAAAGTCAATAGGATTCATCTTCTAGGGACCATACATGTCTGTACAAAATTCCCTGTAAATCAGTCCATGTCTTCGTCACATGCAGTCATATAAGACACACTTCCAGTGAAATGCAGTCCTGTCAGTTCTTTCAATTTGTGCATTGAAATAGAATATAATGACGAATGTGTGTGTTCTGGCCTGAGGGTAGAAGCTCTTCCGGAGCCTCTCAGTGCTGACCTGAGTATCAGGTACCTTCTTTCTGACCTCAACTTGGAGAAAAGGCCGTTATCCACAGGGTTGGGATCTTTAATGATTTCCCTGGACTTGTTGTAGTGTCTGGTAAACAACCTGAAGCAGGGTAAAATCCTTCCTATTGTATGTTCAGCCGAATTAACCAATCTTTGCAGGGCCTTGTGGTGCTCTAAGGTGCACTGAGTCACTGCGGTGAAACACCTTCTGCCTTGCCTTCATCACTACTGTGTCAGCAAGCTGTGCCGGTATCCTTGAAGGTATCCATCCTCTCCACCAAGGACATGCTGATATGAAGGGGGGCATAATTCCTTCCCTGCTTCTCCCCAAAGTCGACAATCATCCCCTTAGTCTTCGGGATGTTCTAGAGTAGGGGATTAGGTGTTTGTTCTGACACCAGCAGATCAGGTCCTCTGCTTCCTTTAAGTAGGCCTTTTCATTGATATCCACCCAAAGCAGTGTCATCAGCAAACTTGATGATGGTGTTGGAGTCTGAAGTGGCTACACAGTTGTGTGTGTACAGGGAGTACAGCTGGGGACTCAAAACACAGCCCTGGGGTGCTCTGGTTGTACGGATGATGGTGAAAGGTGTCTTCACTTACACTTAGCACCTGGGGTCTACCTGTCAGGAAGTCGAAAATCCACATGCACAGTGAGCTGTTTAATCCCAGCTCCTTAAGCTTTGTGATGATCCTGGATGGAACTATGGTGTTAAATGTTGAAGTGCAGTCAATAAACACCAATCTCACATAGCTCGACGTCTTATCCATGGAATAGTAGAAAAAACTGTGTCCAGTGTGCTGGGTAATGAGGAACAGATGTTATCCTTAACCAGCCGTTCAAAGTACTTCATCACTACAGAGGTGAGTGCCACTGGGTGGTAGCTATTTAGGCAGGTTGGTCTTTCTTTGGCACAGGAATAAGGCCCTTGTCCACCAAAGTGCTGAAAAACATCAGGCGCTCCTCAGGAAATGCCCAGCTGGAAGCGCTTAAAAGCGTTTTAGAGGCACACTCTTTTTTCAGCTGAGATGCTTTGGTTGCATCTGGTTGCTATGACAGGAAGTAAAAATGTCGGGACAAGGTAGAATGCTTGTTCTGGATGAGGGGTAAGCTGAAGCATGCAGGTAGGGAGGACAGACCCACCAGTGTTTGTGGCTTCATGTCAAGAAACATATACAATATATAAACATTTAAACATATACAATATATAAACATTTAAACGTATACAATATATAAACATTTTTATATATTGTATATGTTGTATATGGAGGTGCTAAAAACCTCCATTGCTGTTGGTTTTTAGCACTTGTACATGTAAGATGTGATGGTTGGTCTTCATCGTAATTTACCTGCTTCTCCTTTTCTGTGATTGAACAGCTGGGTAAAAACTGATAGTGACGAGCACAGTGTTTTACACAAGTTTAACATTTTTTAGCTCTCGCTACTCAAAAACACATACAAAAAAATATATACAAGCTAAAAGGGCGGCGCACAATACAGTACGTACGTACAATACGTCATTACATTATGTGGCTGGCATTTGTAGGGCAGCGTAAATAAGTGGTGCTCCCATTGCAAAGATTTTTAAAAATACTCTGGCTTTAGGAAAATAGATTTGGTGGACACATGTGGACAGACTGAGCCAGGGACAGGTTGAATATCATTGTGCACACCAGCGCTAGTCCGTCAGCACATAGTTTGAGGACATGCCAGCTGATACCCTGCTCCTTGTGTGATCAAGGGGGAGCCGGTGGCAGCAGTGCAGCAGTGTAAGTATTTGGGCACTGTCTTAGATGACAAGTTGAATTTTGACGTGAACACTGACAGCATCTGTAAGAAAGCAGACCAACCTCTATTCTTTTTAAAGAAGCTGAGGAGTTTCGATGTAAATAAGACAATCATGAAATTGTTCTGTTCTGCTTTTGTTGAGTCCGTTCTTTCTTTTAACATTGTCTTTTGGTTGGTACTCTGAGCCTTAAAAACAAGAACAAGTTGGAAAATGTGGTCAAGTTGTGCTGTAAGATCACTGGTGTTACTTTTAATAACCTACAGCATCTGTATGAAGAGAGTCACCTCTAAAGCACAGTCTATTGTCTCAGATTCTCAACATCCTCGCCATGTTGAGTTTCAGATGCTTTCATTGGGGTGGAGGTTTTGCCTCCCTAAATGTAGCACTAAGCATAACGGATCATCCTTTGTCCTGTCTGCTGTCGCTTTTCTTATCCAGCACGGACCACTAATTGTCCATGATTTATCCCTGACAGTGTGTGTTCTGGATTCTGCGTGTTATGTATTGTACTGTCTGTTTTGTTTTACTTGTGACTATTGTCTGTATCCCAAATTGCCCCCTAGGGAACATTAAAACCTTACCTTACCTTACCTTACCTTACCTTACCTTACCTTCTGGTCCTGCTGCTTTCATGGTGTTCACATGCTTGAAAACCCTCCTGACGTCATGCTCAGACGGGGTAATAGGTGTGAAGGGTGAACCCGCCCATCCATTAACCTCTGCTCCATATGTTTTTGGTAACTGTCTGCTGATGGCCTCATTAGAGCATAAAAGTTATGTAGGTCACTTGCTATAGACGCATCAGCACTTGACAAGCAGGGTTGGGGTCTTGTAATGTGCCATAGCTCTTAGACTTTGCCATATGCTTCTGGGTTTGCCTTCCTCAAACTTGAGTTCTACTTTTCTCCAGTAGTAGTTGAGATAATTCAGATATTTCATCGGAACCAAAAAGGTGGACTGACAGCCAACTGATATTGCCCCCCATTGAGCCACACAGTCAGTACAGCTCCAAAAAAAACATTTGTGGTGAAGCCATGTTATGTTTGAAAGTGGTGAGAAAAATTGCTGTAACTAAAACAAAGCATTTGCAATTGGTTACCACTGTAATCTGCCATTTTTCCGAGAGAGTTGTATATTGCAGCTTGTGGCAAAATAACAGTAGACTCTGCATGACCCACACCACTTGTCAGCAAAGTGACACATGACAGGCAGGTTTTCTCCTTCCTCTTCATGTCCTCAGCCTTCATCATCAGACCTCCAAGGTCATCCTCAGATGTGCATCAGCAGCCCTGGCAGACCCACGCGCTGCTTTCCCATCATCCCTCCTCTCTGTCTGCCTGCCCTGCCAGGCAGAAAAAACCCATCTACTGTATGTCTGCTGCAAAAGCCCTCAGCTCACCCTCTTTCTCAATAGTATGCACACCCACAAGCACAGCTGTACACAAGCATGCATGGACACATACACACACACACACACACACACACACACACACACACACACACACACACACACACACACACACACACACATACACACTCGCTGACAGAAACACGTCAGGTGAACCGGTGAAAATCTGAGTCGCCCAACAGGAACAAGGTGTCTGAATCTACTCAGCCTGATGTTCTGTGTTGACCTTCAGTGATAATGGATGAGAAATAATGGAAAAGGCTGATATCTAGGCAGGAAACATCGCCGCAGTAGCTTGGTGTTTGTCATGGTCACGAATGAAGAGGGCAGGTTTGATGATGAGGTTAAAGTGTGGTTGTGATTTATTGCGCAGCAGCAGTTACATTATCACTATTAAAATATGGTTTCTCAATGGACCTTTGTGTTTCTTCAAATAAATGCAGACAGAGTCCTTCATCTTAAGAAATCTGCTTTTGATTGCCATGTTCCAGGTCTGCATCAGTGCACTGGAATAAGAAACAGCTTTTTGTGGCATTCAGGAGGCTTTATAAAACTCTCCTTTCTACTCTGTTTCTAACAGGTGATCTCATCTTTGAGTAATTGTGACCATAAACAATAAGTTGTTACTTTATTTAGCCTTTCAAACTAACGGCCTGTTTGCTGCTGAAGAAATTCAGACTATCCCAAACTATCCAGATATCCCAAAATAGGCCTCAAAATGTAAATGATACATCAGCTGTTGGTAAAATAGTGTGTCCCACTCACTGCACATCCATCCATCCATCCATCCATTCATCCATTTTTATCTGCACCAGCAGGCTGAGCAAAATATTCCAGATGTCCCGCTTCCCAGCAACATTTTCCAGCTCCCCCTGGGGGACCTGGAGGTGTTCCCAGGCCAGATGACATATATAATCCCTCCACTGTGTTCTGGGTCTACCCTGGGGCCTCCTACCAGTTGGACGTGCTCTTAAAACATCCAGTGGGAGGTGCCCAGAAAGCATCCCGATCAGATGCCCGAACCACCTCAACTGACCCTTTCGATGCATAGGAGCAGCGGCTCTACTCCGAGCTCCCTCTGGATGTCTGAGCTCCTTACCTAATCTCTAAGGCTGAGCGCAGCCACCTTACGGAGGAAACTCATTTTGCCCAGTTGTAGCCGTAATCTCATTCTTTCAGGCACTACCCAGAACTCGTGACCATAGGTGAGGGTTGGACGTAGATGTACTGGTAAATCAAGAGCTTTGCCACTTGGCTCAGATCCCACTTCACCACAACGGTCCGGGTGCAACACCGTCATCACTCCTGATACCTCAGCAAACCACTTGTCCATCTCGCGCTCCATTCTACCCTCACTCGTGAGCAAGACCCTGAGATCCTTGAACTCCTTCACTTGGGGCAGTACACTCTCTCAGGCCAAAGGGGGCTATCCAATGTTTTCGGACTGAGAACCACTTAAGACTGCGCGTGCATTCTATAGATGTAGACATTAGATATAGATAGATAGATAGATAGATAGATAGATAGATAGATAGATAGATAGATAGATAGATAGATAGATAGAGAGGACTTAGAGACAACATTCACAATAAAATAAAAGGCTCAGAGACAGTTGATATCAAACACAAAACATCTTTTAATACAGAATTTGGGGAAAAGGGGAAGGGGTCAAACCTTAACTGAAGATTCCTCCTGTCTGGGGTCTCTGCCCTATGGGCTTTTTTGAAGGAGTGTCTGTTCCACCATGCTGTGGAGCAGAGCAGAGTGAGCTGTGAGTTTTTGTGATTACTTTTGTGAGGACCCCTCTTCTCCCCAGCGGCAAGTGAGATCAGTTTGGTTCTCCTGAACTGATGATCTCCTTGCCAGCCTCTTGGTGGAAGTCCCAGTGGTGTTGGTCCTTTGCTCCTGCTTCAAGCTGGATGATTTTTCCCCCTTCATTTTAAACAAATATCTCCAAATATTCACAGGTTCAAACTTCTCAAATGCAAAGATCTTACTGTTTTTATTTGTCATGTATATTGGTAAATTGAATATCTCTGGGGTTTGGACTTAATAGACCAAATCACCATGATGTAGCGCTAACAACAGCAGTCACTCCTAGGTAGTCAACTGTCTGTTGACTGAAATTATAGAGACATGTTAAATTAGCAAACTTGTGTTTTTCTGTTGTCATTCTTGGCCCTAACTGAAATGTAATAAGATATATAGGTAAACATGGCGGTCTGATCTATCTGCTGTGCTGTACTGTGTTGCTTTGCTAGTGGCTTTAATGAACCAAATCTATCAGCATGGAAAATAAACAATGTCTTCTGTCTTCTGTGTAGGGTGGCCACGGCAAAATGTATTTTGGCCACCTAAAAATCAAAATATATCTTTAAGTGTACGCTACATTTGGAATATTTTCACCACTTAACCTTATACACTTACTGATGGAGGCAGCGGTAGACCAGCAACACCAGAATTCTGCGAAGTAAAGTTATTGTTTTTGTCAGTGGAGTCCAGTTGCTTCGAGATAACAGATTCAGTTCCCCATCGGAAAGGGCTGTGTGACGGCAAGGTAGAGAAATGAAAAAATTCTAAATATAGCGTACACTTAAACTGATATTGTTTTTTTTAGGTGGGCCTTCTATAGGTGGCTAATAAATAACCGACAACATTTGCTCAGCACCATGTCATTTTATATACCTGACACAGGGGTTTCTACGTGGTAGTTATTGTAAACAAACGTGATTTGGTCCATGTGACTTTACCTTAGGCTCTGGGAAATTGCAATGGGTATTTTTTCACTATTTATTTTATTTCATACACTGCACAATCAGTGGAAAAAATAATCAAATAGATGAAAATGATTATTAGTTGCAGCCCTGTATCTTTCCATTTCTCATCTGGAACAGTTCCTCTGACAAAACCCATCACACCAAATTCTCCTACAATACTCCCACTAAACAGAGTGCAGTATGTGTTTTTGATTTTATGTAAGACCAGAGAGCAATAAGAAAAGTTCTCAGAACATAGCACTACGATTACTCTACCACCTTATTCAAATGTTTTTTTATTAAAAAGAAAAAAGAAAAAAAAAAGCTCTCTTCAGGCATGAATTCACAAGTTGCTTTATAAGGACTTTAGGTTTGGCAAAGGATTCATTGTGCAAACCTCCCATTTCAGCTCCTCTGAAAAATGGTCTATTGGGTTGAACTCTGGTGACTGTGAAAGCCAGTCAGAGTAGACTGAAGTCATTGCCATTTTCTTGGAAGCTTCTAGAGATAAAAAGAGTGCTTTGTAACACGGCCCGTTATCCTGCTGGAAGTATCCTTTTGAAAAAGGGTAGACTGTGGGCCATGAAGGGACGCTCCTGGTCAGCAGCTGAGGATGGTGTAGCATTTAAATGATGCTCAGCTGGCATTAAGGGGCCCAATGTGTGCCAAGAAACGCTACTCACAGAATTACACCACCATCCCTACTTTGGTCTTTCGACACAGACGGGATCCAGGATTTGCAACGAATTCTCTCCCTGCATGAACACGCTGTAACAGAAGGGGTTTTTGAACATGGAAAAGGCTTTCTACTATTCAATCACCTGGGTTCGGGGAACATATGCCCTCTGTAGCCTCATTTCCTTCTTGTTAGCTGACAGCAGTGGAACCATGTAGGGTCCTTTTGGTGCTGCAACCCGCACATTTTCAAGGTTCAACAAGATGTGACACCGAAATGTCCTCCTGCACCTCACGGCACTTTTATTCATGTGTTTGTGGCCTTTCCTGTTAGCCTGGACGACACTTGCCAATTTCCTTTGACCTCTCTCCCTTGCGAGATGTTGTCCCCCACAAAATTGCTACTGACTGCATATTGCTCTTTACTATTTCAATCGCTTTAAACTCTAGACGTTGTGGTGCACAAACATCTTTACAGGGAGGCAGCTATAAATTTGGCAGCATGATGTCCTTCTTATTTCAAACAGGAATGACCTCTTGACCCTGACTTCATGCTCTGATATGTTGCGTTCAAACACATAATTTGAAATGTTTTGGCTAAGTCAATATATGGGCAAAATTTCTCTCTCAAAACTACAAACCTCCAAAACAAAACAAACAATATCTGAATGAACAAAATGCATCTTCTTAAGCTGCAGAGGCTGAAAAAAAAGACTGAGCATTTGACAGTGATAACCATCTCCACCAAAAATGTACCAGTGTCAACAGTATCGCAACCACACGATCGTATCAGTCAGATATCAGAGAGCTGAGATGTGTCAGTGATCTGTGATCCCCCTGTGGGAGTCGCATTTTTTTCCAGGGTTTGCCTCCTCAAGACCCACAATGATTCATTTTCCACGTCAGAGTGATTGAATGTCACAACACTGTGAGCAGCTCTCAAACACTCTCACTTCTCTCAAATCACAATCACTTAACACACACACACACATACACACGTACACACACAGTCCACCAGCAGAAAGTATAAATAGGAACACCAGCAATCTTCTCTCTCAGCAGCATCACCAGGTTGAGTCTGGTGCTGAAAACAAAATTGTTAAAATGATAAAAAGCAAAGGTAAATGTAAGTTTTATCAGACAACTAATACCTGTTCAGACACATGTAAAATATTAATATCTTCAACTGTGTATTCATTAAATGATTTAGTTTTGTCTTCAAATTGCTGACAAAAAAAATCTTAACCCTTATAAAACATTTAAAAAAGTGTAATCCAAACATTTCTTCACTTTTTCTTCAATTCTCCATAACTACCGTAGCGCCTGCTTCCACATCAACCATGATAAACAACAGCAATCAATAAAGATTAAGCATTAGATATCGCAGAACACCAACTTTATCACTATCATTTCACGTTGTCGAACTAATTGATGATTTATGACTGCCATCCATTATATTCACAAGGCTCCACTCTCACCCTTGTCACAACTTGCAATGCTGGAATATAGATATTTATTGTTTGGAGATGCTTTCAGATTCATCCAGTACCCTGAAAACAGGATGTCAGCCTGTAGAGTGGGAAAAATAACATATACTATGCTAATTGTACAGGAAGTGTCAAAATGTATCGCCTAATAGGAGCAAAAGTCAGTGAAATGTCCCCACCTGATATGTGTGCAAGGCTGAATGAATCCAGCGCCCCCAACCCCCCTGTGACTAAATTAGTGTTGGGCTGAATTTCTCCAAAGTTGGTTGTCATTTAATGTTCAGTTTGATGTTCAGCTTTGCCTGATTAAACTCAACAATCTGGCTGGTGGACAATTAGATAGATTTCTGGCATGTTTAAAATTTTGGACAGCCGTCTTGGACTTTGAGCTGCTCTGCTGCCTGGTTATCTGCAAGACCGCTGTCAAAAGATCTGTTAGAAACCTCAGTGAGCTTGTTTTGATGGATAGTACTTTACATGTTGTGGCTACTGTAGCCTTGACTGAGACGGCCGGGATATAAATAGAGCTGAACTTTGTTGCAGAGCAGACAGGCCATACTGTTCACTTCTTCTCAGCCACCTGCAGCTCCGTTTTGTTTCTTCTCACAGTGGAATTGCGCAGAGTAATGCTGTCTTTCAGTTTCTTATCAACATTTTTGATGATGCGGTTGTCGTCTCTGAATGAAGTTTATTGGAACTGTGAATAGACAAAACCAAATGTGGGTCTGAGCAGCCATGTTGTGACCTGTTGATGTGATTCAGTGTGAGCATTGTTGATACAACGTAGGCTCTATGTCAACACAGAAGTATAAATCCCACTTATGCCCCACCGCCCCAAAACTTATGCCATTGTTAAGCATAGATGTCTTTGCCATGCAGGAAGTCTGTTAACACAACATGGTGCACTGTACAAGATAAGTAAAAATACAGTGTTGGCCAAGCTTGAGTGACTTAATTTATCTTTTTATTTCTTCAGATATTGTTTTTGTACAACATGTTAGTTAACACAAAAGTTGTGCTCAAGCAAAACACCTTGTACAATTCAAGCTTTTTCAAATCCAGGTTGCTGTAACAAAAACACAACAGAATAAATCATGTTTATACCACAGGAGAAGGTGCCTTTTAACTTGTTGATGTAAAACTAATCAGAACTTGGGCAATTGTAAGTGTGAAAAACTCATTCCCTGTCACACATCCAGTCAACCTTTGCCTGCTCCGCTCTCTGTTTCTCACACTGTCAGTTTTATTTTATTTATTTCTTTCAAAGCCTCGGAAATAACTCTGTGGAGGCTGCTATTCCATTTGGCATATATAATATCCACACAGCACTACTCACTTCAGTGAAACTTCAACTGGTCGAATTTGGTTTGCACTTTTATAATCGTGTCCTGCTAAAATAAAAACACCTGAGGGACGTACGGTAGCAGCACAAATATTAGTTTAAATAAGAGCCAGTTAGTGGACTGGCTGCTGGCTGAATGAAAAACAACAGCTAAATATTTATAAAAGAATTTAAGTGATTGTGCCTCTAGATGTTTTGAATAACAAGATATAATAGACTCGTCGCTAAGTCCCGCCTCCCTTGACTACTGCTGTCAAGCCTGTCAAGTTTTAGCACCTGGCCTGTCCATATGGTGTTCTGTAATATCAATGGGAGATATTCCAAGGGAAATAATAGCAAATTTTTGGAATAATATTCTGCAATATCGGGGATATGTAGACAGAAAGGACTACAATATGCTTGTGAGAGCTACATTTTCAATATAATTTTCGGGGCACCCAGTAGCTCAGTCGGTAGAGCTGGCGTCCCATGTGCAAAGGTAATGTCCTTGTCCTTTGAATTCAACATGCACACCGACCTCCACCCTGCATTAACTATCAAATAAAGGCAAAAGCCAAAAAGACTTAGGACTCAGGACTTATATTGGCCTTGTTTTTTCCCAAGTTGATTGATTGGAACAGCTGTAAACCACGTAAACCCGCGTCCCCTGCCCTCCATCTGGACAGTGTACTGATGTATGACATCATATGCAAAGAAGCTATCACCTGCATGTTGCTGGGACACAGTCAGCACACGCTATAGTCACGTGTATGTTGTCCTGACAATAGAGCTGTGACGGAAGTCTTGTCAATAGTTGAATAATTAGAGGTTACAGCCCTGATAATGCACCGTATTGTCACCTGCCCCACACAAACAGCACACTGGGCAGACAGTAGACCCGGCGGCTGAACCGCCCAGCAGAATGAGAAAGTAAGAGCCTTATTAAAGCAAACAGTTTAACTGGCTTTTTCGCTTCTTCTTGGAGCAGGAGAAAATGTTTTCCATCGCAGGCCAAAATTCATATTTTCATTTGAATGCCTCCACTGAATGAATGATTGTGTAGTAAAAAGGCACACATGCCAAAACTGGAGCAGTTGGCATACACAGGAGATTTTCTTTATTCCTTTTCAATTAACTTTGAGGGGTTGAGGCTGTGCCTAACAATCAGAGAGACATAAAACATTTTGGGAATAGCATATCCTTATTTTCCTAAAGACCTGAATTACAGAATGCAGTATTAGTCTACATGTGTGCACCTCTGCCAAAGCCATGCGAGGAGAAAGCACAGTAATAAAACAAATGCTCTGGGTGCTTTTATATGCAGTGAAAACCTGTTAATAGGGTCAGCTTTTGCAAGCTGTTTAATGGTCTCAGCTTTGTTGCTGCCAAAGAATGATGAACATTTACTCACCAGTAATTGTTCTCTCAAACATGAGAGGCTAATGTTCTGACTTGAACATATTTTAGGTGGAGGGTAAAATAGGATATATTATCAGAGTCTTTGGCTATCAGAACTGTGTTTATTGTCAAAACATGCTTCCTTTGGGAAACGCAACGCAGTGGAACTGTGTAAATATTTCTTCTTCATCACTCAAGTCTAAAAAAGCCTGTGGAGTAATCAAAGTAATGCCTCACTGACCTCAACATTTTGCTTGGAATTGATTTCATTGCTATTCAGAAACACTTTCTTGCAAAGTGAAATAAAGTCATAGATAATGTTGTGGGTGGGTTTTGAGCAATTAAATTCTCCATTAAGACTTGTGCTGAAAGTGTCTATTATCTCTCCAAATGCTTTTTGAATTACACTGTAGAAAGCAGCCTTGACATTGGTTTTATGATGAATCTCCTGGATGTAGCCTCTCAAAACACCACTGTACACTCCGCAGCGGAGGTTTTAGTACCTCTCACATTTCTACCTGTAAGTGCGGATCCTGTGAGTAATGCTTCAGAAAGTTTAAAAAGTAACATCCAAATTCAATGGGAAAGATTTTTTGTTGACATAAATAAGGTCTTCAAGTCTCGGTGCTGCGCTGTACAACATCAGCAGCTCTTTTTCCATGTTCTGGCATTTTTTATCTGTTTCTAATATATCAGAGGGCGCGCTGTAATCAGACTGATGATATTTTGGACACTATGGGTGGGTTAGATAAGCCATTGCAAAGACAAGCTACAAGATGTTTTGCTGTGGGGTGGATTTGAGTTTTGCTCTGCATTTTAATACCACATCTGACTGAATCAAGTGATCACTAAGTAAAAGACAGTTTTTTCAGTAAAAGCCGTCAGCAGGGAACGAGGCAGTGATGGTGCATCGATGTGCTTCCTGTCTCACAGTCAGAGAAATCTTTATCACATCATGCATCTAATCAAATTATTACAAATCACTTGAGGGTAAACCCAGTGTCGGATTACCAAAATAATGAAATCACTAAAATGACAATGTAATGGTGATTGTGCTTTTATCCTCATTTTTAATGGGTCCTTTTAGGCTCAGTTACATTTCTGTGAGTGCCCACTTTCCTGTTTTTTTAACTTGTGTGTGTACACTGGTAAGTTAAGTACACTCAATGGCCACTTTATTAGGTACACCTTGCTAGTACCAGGTTGGACCCTATTATGCCTTCAGAACTGCCTGAATTCATTGTGGCATAGATTCAACAAGGTGCTGGAGACATTACTCAGAGATTTTGGTCCATATTGACATGATAGCATCACACAATTGCTGCAGATTTGTCGGCTGCACATCTCCCGTTCTACCACATCCCAAAGGTGCTCTATTGGACTGAGATCTGGTGACTGTGGAGGCCATTGGAGTACAGTGAACTCATTGTCATGTTCAAGAAACCAGTTTGAGATGATTTGAGCTTTGTGACATGGTGCGTTATCCTGCTGGAAGTAGCCATCAGAAGATGGGTACACTGTGGTCATAAAGGGATGGACACGCTCAGTAACAATACTCAGGTAGGCTGTGGTGTTTAAACCATGCTCAGTTGGTACTAAGAAAATCTCCCCCACACCATTACACCACCACCAGCAGCCTGAACCGTTGATACAAGGCAGGATGGATCCATGCTTTCATGTTTACACCAAATTCTGACACTACCATTTCTGCATGAAAATCCCAGTAAATCAGCAGATGTTGAAATACTTAGACCAACATGCATGCTGCTACAGGACTGGCTGATGAGCTATTTGCATTCATGAGCAGTTGAACAGCTGTACCTAATAAAGTGGCCAGTGAGCGTATAGAGGATTTAAATTATGATATAAATTACAGGCAAAACGGGTAAAGGAATACTTTGCTGATTTTCAACCAGCTTTGTATCGTAGCAATTGTCGTCATTCACAAATCTGT
This sequence comes from Cephalopholis sonnerati, assembly GCA_019142605.1. Lineage (NCBI taxonomy): Eukaryota > Metazoa > Chordata > Actinopteri > Perciformes > Serranidae > Cephalopholis > Cephalopholis sonnerati. Next base: position 32,162,737 of record JAGQAX010000001.1, on the reverse strand, counting down.
GCTTAAACTGTGCGTATAAACGTTTTAGTAGAAATCTGGGATTCACTAATATGACCTGAATTTGTTCCTACTCTGCAAACAAATTTAAAACTATTTCAGACCACGCATACACACGAATGATAGCGGTCTTAGAAAATGTAAACACATCTTTTAACTAACGTATTAAAACCATACTTATTTAAAAAGGCTTTGAAAACAGTATTTAAAACCATTAATTTACTAATGCATTGGTCCAATTTATCGAATACCAAGAAACTGACACCCTTTCATACTCGTCAATTATTAACTAAAAAAAATCTTACAATGAAAACAGAGTGTCCCAGCTTTTATTTTACAGAAATTGCACATATGTTCATTTGTAACCAAGTGGATAATTGATAGCCTATTATTAGGCATCCAGGGTATTTAAAAGATTCTGATCACCACCAAGCAGCTGTTCAGATGGCACATCTAATCTTACTGGAAGATATTGCAATCAGTGCCTTCAGGAGTGAGCGCATCAGAGACTGACATGTTTGAAGAGAGTGACAAACGGCTTATCAGCTGTTTCTGACTGCCTTTACATTCACAGACGCTCACTGACAGTCCGACACTGGTGTATCAGGGCCTTAATATATGCGTGCAAACAACTTCACCGCTTCCTCCATGATACACTCCCAGGCAAATGAATGTATTTGTATAGACAAATGAGGGTGTGGCAGTATGCTGATTGCAGGTAGTGGGCATGTGCCTGTCGATTCAGAATGACTCTGATTCACCAATATATGCACGGTCAGCCGTTGCACACTTGTCATCAATCCGATGGTGATTTTTCCATGCAGTTATTTTTTGCGCAGAGTAAGAACTTTGCTATGCACATATTATTAAATGACGCCCAGTGTGAGTGGTTTGTATAAATAAACTGTGGTTAATTTACCTCCATCTTACCAGTAGCCAGATCTCCCTGCTCATCTTACAGCTCAAACAGCCCCAGAGACAGCAGATATTCACTGGCTGGAACCACAGATTTTCATGTGCCTGCCACGATGGGCACAAAGAGTATAGAAGTGGATTAAAAGACAGAAAACTAGGCACTGCTGATCAAACATGAACCAAGATTCTGTTTCTGTATTGCCTACGTCTCGTCTAAAATGTCTTCAGAAACATATTTTAGTGTACTGTTTGGCTGTAAAACGAGAATTTGTGAACAAGAAGTGAACGCAATACTGTTTCCTGTACTGTAAAAGCAGAGGCTAAAAATACTGAAATCAAACATAAACACTAGGCAGTGCTGATAAAATATGAACCAAGGTTCTGTTGTTGCAATATCTATTTCTTTCAGAAAATGTTCTCGGAAACATATTTTAGCTCAGGCAACTACTCAAGGTCCCTGTGGGAGTTTGGTTGGAAGAACCTTGTGTGACTCTTTATCACCCCTAGACTAACAGCACTGCAAACAGGCCTACAGAGGCGGGGCTTTTGTTGGAGGCCATGTGGAACCTCATGCCAATCATTATCATGTTTTCTGGGCAAAATACAACCATATTGGCAAGGTATTGCAACTGAGATTTTATAAGATAATTGGGACGGATTTTGTCTACTCATTTGTCACATTATACCTAGGAAAAATACCTGAAACTGTCCCACACAAAGATAAGTATTTATTAAAGATACTTTTTGCAAGTAGCAGGAAAGCAATAACTCGCAAACGGCTGCAAGTTGATCCTCCAACATCGGCCCAATGGCTGGAGATTATAAATGAAATATACTGTCTGGAAAGACTTACTTTTATTTTAAGACTTGACATGGAAAAATTTACGAAATACTAGGAGAAATTAATTGTGTTGACGCTCTTGAAAAAAGTGACACTGTATGCCAGAATATAAGTGAAAACTATGCTGTGATTTCACCTCATAACACCCATGACGACCTCATGTTCTTTGTATCTTAAATTTTAAAAAAGAGTTAAAAGAAGGAAACATATTTTATCTCACTGTTTACCTGTAATTTGAGATCATTTGTTACCAGCCAGCGGCCATATTGTTTCCTGTGTCAAAACGGCAAAGCTCACATTACCTCACCCACCAGCAGGAGTGTTTATTGGTCTGGTGCGGTGCAGTGCATTCTGGTAGTTGTAGGTTTTCTACCTCTCGAGCAAAAGGGAATGCCACGGCCCTTTTCCTCTGTTTTCTCCAGTCATATAGCAACAATTTCTACTACATAGACATCCCAGTTTTATGAAAGACTTATCTTTCCAGCAGTGAAATATTTCTTTAAAGAACAACAGGTGCTAGTATTCTATTGTTGGATTATTGTACTGTATATTTTGTGCATTCAACAGTACTGGACCACATTATTGTTGCAGTATAGGCACAGAGGGGCTGTTGATCAAGTTGATTCTGAATTTGAGAAGAAGCTTTAAAGATGGCACCAGATAAGCATCTTTTTTTCCTCTGAGGATTTCTGGCAAAACATGATGAGCAAGAGCTTCACTGCATGCACTGTATGAAAATGAGGTCTACCTCGGAGCGAGAGTGGGCTACATATCGTTTCAAATGTCTGAGTGCTGTGCTGGCCAACAGTGCTGGACTTTGTGTGCGTGTTGAGTCTTAAAAAATGAAATATGTTGACATTATCAGCAGGGACCGGGCCGGGTTCAGCTGGATTGGAGGGGATGAGATTGAGATGTCACTCCATCCCACTACAAGATAATCTGTACTGACCTTCTGTCGCTTTGGTCCCCAAGTGTGTTTGAGTCTGTAGTCAGAAGAGGCTGCAGCAGTGCTGAATTCTGAGGATTTATACAATGTTTTTGTCAGTGAAAATAAAAAATGTGACATATTTGTTGCAGATTACAACATTTATTATTCATCCAAAGGCAGCATTTGGAGAGTCTTTTTAAAAACAAAACAAAAAAAACTGTGTGGGATTAGCAACAAACAGCAGTGGCTGTAAAGTGGTTCTGTCCTTTTCCCTTTGGAGTTGCGTATTCCTGTTAGAGCAGAATCTGAGAGGATGGACATCCATTATCTGCGGTGCCGTGGAGGTAGAGAGAGGATTATCTGGCTCCAGCAGGTTTAGCTGGCGTCCCACAGTTTGCAGACATCAAGATCCATCTCCCAACTGTCGATCAGAGTCTGGCGCGTGTCTCCATTAGCACCTTGTGGCAGATGTTTTCCATCCTCCATCCATCGCTTAGTGTCACACATCCTTAATTGGGCATGGTAATTATCCAATCGCGCAATATTAAGTGTCCTATTTGTGGACATGCGGTTGCTGAAAATGAATAGTTATTGATCAGCAACACTGACATTCAACTTACTCCTATTCGCACATTAGCCTAGCATTGATTGCTGGCAGCCCTTCCTGTGTGCAATACTGTGGATCGACCGGATTCCTAATGTGCGGTCCAGGCTTGACCATTAGAACCATCCATTATCACACTCGCCATCCACAGGCTTGTCACTAAGGCCTGGTGGGAAATTGGCAAGCAGACATGATTGTGACTGTGAGGCAGAAGCAGATTTAGGTTCTCTAGTTTCTGTCAGCAAGCTATTGCATAATTAATCGATTACAGCCCGCGCTGTATGAGTTTGTTGCAGCTTAGAATATGTATGAGCATTGTTTTATGTTTGTGAGTTAGCCTGTTTTGTTTTGCTGTTTGTCAGTCACAATATGTGCTTTTACAATATGCATTAAGCTTGTGGATTAAGTGTTGAATCTATTGTGTTTTCACATACAGGAAGCATTGATCTTTAGCATATATGAATTATTTATACGTCTCATGGTGGGACTTCATATGTGTTTGCAGTGGTCATGGCCGGATTAACCCATCAGGGGGCCCTTGGGCAAAACGGGCCCCTGTTATACCTCCACCCACTCACTCACTCTCCGCCCCCTGAGCACATAGCACAGCATACATGACAGCTTCTTTATCTGCCCAGAGACCAGTATGCCTGTGCTGGATAATACTTCCTTGCTTTAGGTGTTTTCTGTGGAAATTTAATCATTGTTGTTGCGGTTACAGGTAGTAACAGCAGTAGGCCGTTTGAGGGGGTGTGAAGGTGGGGATGCCATCCTCTTGAGCCCCGTTTCCACTGAGCAGTATGGTACGGTTCAGTTTGGGACGCTTTTTTTCCGTTTCCACTGTGAAAAGTTGTGGATGGTACCAATGAACCGTTCCGTACCGTGCCCATTTTTGGTCCCCCCTCTGTTGGGGTGCCTAGCACACAGATCTGGTACTAAAAGGTGGAGCTGTGAACACTGCAGTCTGTTGATTGGTCAATAACGGACGGTCATTCTGCTCAGAGTATATATCCCATGGAGAGAGACTATCACTGCAGCCTGTCGGCGTGCAGCCTCGTGTTGTGGACGATAAACGAGGAACAGACTGATAAAGGAGGAAATACAGTGAGTGCTGGATGGAGCAGTGAGTGACAACAACCCTGCCCATATTTAAGGATACAGTTTGCAGTGGAAACACTAGGGTCTAGGTACCATGTCTGAAGGGTTACTTTTGGTTCCAAAGGTACCATAACGAAAATGTTTGGTGGAAACAGGGCATTGGTTAGCGCAATAACCAGCATGCGTCCCCCTTATTTCCTATTTACCCTGGATAAAAACATCCTAGAAGATAAATAAAGTGGTTTAGTATGTTGATTAGGAACTTTGACCTGACCAGTTTTCACCTTTTCTTGATACATGCTGCTGGAGTTTTAGTTTCAATATCCATTGATTGAAGACTCTGAAGAGGAAATACAGCAGGTGTAGCTGAGCACAAAAATTGGAAATGTTATGATGGACTAAATGGGATCTGTTTCTGTGTAAGAATGTACTGTTATCTCTGTTGACAGATCAATAAAAAGGATAAGTGGAAAAGAGAAGCCTCTTAGCTCTCTAATGATACCAGCCTTGTTTCTGTTCTCTAAATATTAACCAAAATACCTCACATTTTATAATGACTGTCACCGAGCTGTGATTTAAAAGAAAAGGGCCTTCAAGTGAAACAAACCAGGTCCATCCCACCCTTTAAAATTTAATGAATCGCCTACTGGGTAACAGCAAGTGTGGTTTATTACCCAGAAGTCTCGGGGCTGCAAACACAGAAGCAAATCCAAACGTCTGTGATTAATACATTGTATTTCTATGACTGCTTCAAAATTAAAGGAACCCTGTGTTTTGCCAGTGGGATGCCTCTAAAGTGAAAAAGCAGCAGTAGGAAATGTTTGGTTTGTATTAGCAGTAATGCGGCTCTGACATGGCTGTGAAAGACCAGACACTGATGTCAGTGAGATAAAATTAAAAACAGTGATGCTGGATTTCATGCTGCATCGCTTCCTGTGAGACCCTTTTGTGCCTGGAGGCAATCTGAGCCCAGCACGGGAATGGCGTACTCCCCCACTCACGATGAAAACTGTTACATATGAGCTAACTGCTACATGTATATGCATTGAATGGCTTTTGGTAAACAAATGCAGACCATAATAATCTAAAAAACAGGCTTTGATTTCAGGTAAATCATGAGGATTATACATATAAACACAGCTTTATTTGACGTGTGATTCTAATGATGGTAGTTAAAATCTCTTTTCTTTTTCCATTACAACAAAGACACATTCACTAACATATTACCATCATTAGTATTTCATTCCTTTTGTCCTTGTCATGTCATTATCAAAGTCAAATACAGTCAGCTTGCACAGCTGCTTATCATTCTCTCCCCTCCAGTTGCCTTCTGTCCTAATAGAGGCCCAGTCAGCTGTGTGCAGCCTGATTTCATTGCTTATACCGGTTGTCCGCACAAGCAATCTCTTTATGTTCTGCATTTATGGGTAACCTGGGCTTGCTGGGGGTCCAAAGTTTGGGGGGAGATCTATCATCGTAACACAGGTAGGCAGTTTAATAACGCTGCTGTGTACCCCCGAGAAAAGCTAGGCATTTATTTAATGTAACGTGGGCAATGTTGGGGGGCTGACAGATGGCTCAGGCAGGAAAAATGATGTCCTGTTACCTCTACCTGCTGAATTCATATAGGACAGCAGGGAATGTGCTGCCTTAAACTCTCTATAGGGATGAAACTGTAAATGCAAATTAAGACTTTGACTCCTAATTTATTTTTGTACATTTTTGGAAATATGATAAACGCTATGGGATTAGAAAACGTCTAAATTTCACCGCTCACAACACCACCCTCCCTCCCTACTTAATGAAGCATGTCTATCACCGGCTCCACATTAGCTGAACTGTAGCGGATCTCAAGAATCAAAATATTCTCTCTCCTCCACAATAAGCCTTTCAAAATGCACCTGGGAACGTGTTTCTTTTTTTTTTTCCCTGACACATGAAGTGTGACATCCGGATAGTGATATGAAGCTCGGGAACAGCAGGACTTTTACACACACACGTACAATCCTGCATTGTTATATCAAGAGGAGGCGGATGAGGGTGAAATTGATGAGTTACACCTTAACCACAGTTTGTTAAAGGACCAGTGTGTAGGATTTGGGGGGATCTACTGGCATAGGTAGAATATAATATTCATTATTATGTTTTAGTTTGCGTAGAATAAGCCCTTCATATCTACATAGGGAGCAGGTCCTTGTCCACGGAGTCTGCCATGTTACACTGCCATGTATCTACAGAAGCCCAGAACGGACAAATCAAACACAGGCTCTATATAGGGCCTTTCGCATTTTTGTTTACTTCACCTGAAGGTCACCGTAGGTTCTTCTACATGCTTGCAAAGGGATTGTTGTGGGGAGGGGTGCTCGGCTGGTTGTAATCTGCAACCTTACCACTAGATGCCGCTAAATCCTACATGCTGCTCCTTTAATAAACGAAGTTTCTGCCTGCTAATATCCAAACACACACCTTTTAGCTAAGCTACAATTGTGTTTATTGCAGACACTGAAACTATTTTTTTCAACTTCTACCTTAACTTTATTGTCACAAAACTGGGTGAAACAGAGCAAACACACAGAGTTGAATAGAAAATATAGTAAAAGACATAAAAATACATAAACATGTGCTTTGACCCACCACACAAACTCACACAAAACAATCTACATCAGTTAGAGCCTAACACAAAATCTGGTGTACATCCAGCCATCATCATCCCACCCAATTCAAGCTGCTCTCGAACACTGTCTGTATGTACACCTGCAAAAAGTAATGCCGCAGAATTTGAATATAACCCATGTAATCAGAGGCTGTGATCACATGACCAATGTGTGTATGGGAAGCAAAGAAGGACGTATAAAGAGTGAAAGTCCATGTCACGAGGCAGGTTTGGGCAGTGGATAGGTCAAATAAAGACAGGACTTTCCCCCAGGAGACTGGTGTTTGTGTCCCATGTTAAACCTGATGAATGAATGAATGACTTTATTTTGAGCAAAATAAAATAAAACAGACATGCTCAAAAAGGAAAAGGAAGTAGTGTACACTTACATAATCCTACCCCCTTCCCAGTATTCACATCTCATTTAAAGAGGAAATTGTCAACAACTATCCCAAAACTTTTTTACAACCATTAATACAGATATATAAACAACAGTCTTAGAAATTACTTATATAAACCCCATCTCATCTAAGCCCCTCTTCCTCTACATACCTCCTAAATATATTGTGTCTGTACATCTTTTTAAAGTGCTCTATAGATAAGCTTCCCTTTAACTCCTTCATCTAACCCATTCCATAAATCCATCTCACACACTGATATACAAATACTTTTCAAGGTTGTACGAACACAATTTTGTTTTAGATTTAATTTTCCTCTTAATTATACCCCCCCCACCACAAACCATTTTTTGAATATCGCCCGGAAGTAGATGACCTTTGAGTCTTTTTAAGGTACGTCGTCATGTTTTGTTTAGTATGTAACTTTACGTTAAGAACGTAACGTGACACATCCAACCGTGTTTCTTTTCCTAAACCCATCCTACGTAAGTATGTACAACCCTCTTTACTTCGACCCTCACAGCAGATAAGAAAAACTCCCTGAAAAAACATTTTATTGGGGAAAAAATGGTAGAAACCATTCATGGGGCACTGATTCATTAGATATCATATGAACCATTGTATGTGCATTTTTGTAATATATTATATGAACCACGGTATGAGGATATGTTGCCCACTTGTCAGTGATTAAAACAAGAATGTCATCATCACCCACCAATGTTATATGGAGCTCACTTGCCATAACATGCAATTCAGTTTGATATTATCGTGTCCCTTTGTGGCCTCAGTAGCCTGATATGAAGAAAATAATGCTTTCACATAAACAAAATATACAATTACACAATAATAGGGCAGGAAAATGTACTTAAATGGCTAAATCCTATTCACAGTAGGAAATGTAAGAACATCAAGAGCATCTAATTTGGTAACACATCACACAGCAGTGGATGAATACCATTAAATATATCCATTTCCTTAGTCATAAAACACTCAAGCTTTTAGTTGTGTTATAATTAGCAGGTCCTGTTTGACATTAATTTTGGGAGCTCTGTACAATCTCTTCGAGTGTTTCATTTCATTTTGTGAATGTTACTTCTCCAGCCAAGCAACAGGGAAAAAGATGGTCAGTGCCCTGGTGCAGTGTGCTCAGTGCATAATAAGAGCAGTAGTTGAGTTGCTATGCATGTCAGTTTAAACATGCTACTGTGCAAACAGGATGTAAAATCTTATTTTAGCTCAGGTGGCACCAGATTCGTCTTCATAGAGCATCTTCATTATTAAAACAGGAGGGTTTAAAAAAGAAAAGGTGTCCTCTGCAACTCGGTGCTTCCCCAAACAGCAAAGGTGTTTATAGTTTGCTTTGCTCATAAATATTTCAAATGAAATTACAAAGGCATTTAAATACAAATCTTCATCCTGAAATACAAAGTTCAGCCACTCTCCGAGTGCCTTTGACATTTCATCGCATTTAGTGCTCTCAGATATGTTTGATGTTGCCACAGTCCACATAGCATTTGTAAAGATTTACAGAGTGTTGCTGCAGAATATTTGCTTCCTCTGTGTGCTGGCTGTGTACACCACTTCACACTGATGCTCCTTATTGCGTGGAAAGTTTGCTGTGGCAAGAAGCCCGCTTGTAAATCATGCATATTGGATGAGACGTGCAGCAGATGAGCCTGGGCCCTCCAGTCAGGCCTAGCATTAATTAAATATCTATTGGCCCTGCTTTCATACCTCATTTCATGCCACATTCACACCTTGTCTGGGCTTGTTGAGGAAAAGTTAAAATGAAAGTTGTGGCCTTGCAGCTTCATATAATTCACAGCGCTGCGCGGCTCGAGCATCATGGTCTTAACACTATGAATTCTGACTTGATTTCTACAGGGAGTGCACAAGAAAAACTTTAGAGTTGGAATGAAACCAGAATATAGTAAAAATGTTCTACTTAATGTGAGAGATGATTGCAGCTGATTGCAAGCTTAACCATTCTGTTGATAAAATGAAAATTGCATGAGACTGTAAGCGAAATAATCTTTGATATAAATGGTTGTGTCATTGTTTTGAGAGAATAATTTAATGTTTAGTTTATATGCACCACTGAACATTTACAATTTTAAAGGAATTCTGATGCTTAGTTATGAAATATTCAGCCTCCTGTCATAAACTGCAGCTCTGTTTTGCCCACCTGAGGTTTCCTATGTTTCATACAATGCTGAAAGATGTTGGACATGATGGCTCAGTGTACACCGATCAGCCAAAACATTAAAACCACTGGCTGGTGATGTGAATAACATTGATCATCTTGTCACAGTGCAACGTTATTCTGGGGAACCTTGGGTCCTGGCATTCATGTAGATGCTACTTGCCACCCACCCAAATGACATTACAGACCAAGTACACCCTCTCATGGCAACAGCACTCCCTGATGGAAGTGTGCCCCCAGGCAGGACAATGCACCATGCCACACCACAAAACTGCTCAGGAATGGCCTGGGGGCTGAAATAGGAGCTCAAGGTGTCAACCTGGCCTCCTAATTCTCCAGATCTCAATCTGATCGACAACCATTGGGCATGCCGGTACCTTACCACGCAACCCACAGGACTCAAAGGATCCGTCAACAACGCCTTGGTGCCAGACAACACAGGACACCCCCAGAGGTCCTGTGTCCACACCTCGACAGCTCAGAGGCTCTACTGTAGATCAGACTTGACTCTGACCTATCGAGGCCTGGACAAAGGATCTCTGAGGTACCAGTGTGTCCCACAGATGCTCAGTCAGATTGGGATTTGAAAGCTAGGCCGATACCTTGAGCTCTTTGTCACGTTCCTTGGGCCATTCCTGAGCAGTGTTTGCAGTGTGGCATGGCTACTTCCATCAGGGGTACTGTTGCAATGAGTGGGGGTACTTGGACTATAACAACGTTTAGATGGGTGGAGTGTGTAAAGGGGCATCCACATGAATGCCAGGACCAAAGGTGTCCCTGCAGAACATTGCACTGTAATGAAATGATCAATGTTATTCACTTCACGTCAGTGAAGTCAGTGGTTTTAATGTTTTGGCTGATCCATGTGTAGTTACAGTTGTAAAATTTAACATTGGACATGGGTCACCTGCAAAAACTCCACACTCCTCTTCATAGAAGTTAAATGTCTGGATTGTGAACATTCAAATCAACATAATTAATTGCAGTATTCTCATAATCACACATAATCTGTGCCTCTGTGCTGATTTTACACTTATATTTATCAGACCTCCCCAGTTTCTCTTCCTGTGGTATCGTTATCTTCATTACAGCAGAAATAATTTGTCTTAGTAAATGAGGATTAAGAAGAAATTATAACAAAGAATCAAATCATTTGAAACTGTTCCCCTTTAAAACAAAACACTTCTCTCTTTTATTTTTGAAGCGAACCCTTTTTTCCTTCCTTATCCACAGCCACTACATTCAAGAATGCTCAAGCAAGCGTGATTTTACAGTCTGCCACACAGCACTTTTTTTTTTAATGCAAAAACCTACCAAATTTATGTTTTTCCTCTCAGAGACCACCCATGTGGTCTTATTGTTTGTCTGGCTTTGATTGCCTGAGAGCAGCTCAAACATGCAGTGCATTTGAGCTGCTGACTCCCAAACTGCAGATGTTGAAGCAGCCTTGAAAACTTTGACAAAAAGATAAAGGCAACAAAACATCACTGTGATGGATTACTGCTTTGGTAGCATAATGAAATACCTGGAAACTAGTTGGTGCCTGGATGTAAAATAATTTATCAAACTTTGGAAACCTTGGAAGAGATTCCAATTATTTGCACCTAACTTGATATTTTTATTGTAAGGTTAGCGCTGAGATATCCATGGAGAAAGCATGCTTCAGACAATACCTGCAGTAGAAACTGTAATATGTGTGTTTCTATGTAAAATGTGTCAGGCGCTGCAGCTCCCCTGTGACCCTGAGCAGGGTAAGTGGTTACAGATAATGGATGGATGGACCATATAAAATCCATACAGTATTAAAGTATGTCAAAATATTTAAATTTGGCTTTAAAATTCATTGTTTTTCAAACAAGGTTGATATTAAAACAGTATTTTGACATATATGAAGACTTCTTGGCGTACATTAAGGCAAACACAGCCTGACAAGTAACACACTGTTTTGTAGGTGCAGTAGCTTTTAGCTAAAATACTGAGGAGGACCTTAAGCTTAGCTGCCTTTTAAATGGAAACAATCTGTGGAGTAATTTATTGTGTAGAATTGTGTACGTATATCACTATAAAACCTTATGCTCAAAGACGTATACAAGTTTGAAGTATGGAGAGGCATAAAGGCTGTGAATACCTTCACAGTGTGGCTGTGCAGGCAGTGCAAGATAAACCTTCCAATGGGCCGAGCAGCATCCAGATAAAAAGTAAAATCTTATATCCTCCTGAGACCCTGCGTCCTTTGGGTTTACTTGACCTTATACTTTATTCTACTTAAATGAGACCTGTTGTCCTCGATCGTGGACACTTTTTGGTCCCATCTGGTGGTAGTAAGAGCACAATACACTAAACCATGTAAAAACAAGATGGCAGCCATCTCTGCCAAGTCAGTCCCGACACAAAAATGGACAAGGTCCAAGACCTGATCACATTTTATGGTTGAAGCTTGTTTGTTTATGATTAACAATGTGTGTCGTTTGATACGGCAACAAATTTGACCAATTTTAGCAACAGTAACAAGATGAGAAACTGTCAATTAGGAAGTACTCATTTGAAGACATTAGGATATTATTATAGTCGTGTTTGAGGACACTGGGACTTTATTATTGTTGGCAATGTTTAGTTTTTTTTACTTATCAGGTCCTACTGATCCCAAATATCTAGGAGAAATTAAAAAGCATACCAAACAAAAGTTCTGGTCTCAGGATGATATTGTACTAAACAAAGTACTATGTTTAAAGGAATATTTCACCTACAAAATGACCATTTGTATAACTATTACTTATCTTGTGATGCCTTGAAATTGTGAAGAAACATTCCTAATGAATTGAAGTAACCAGAGGCCGCTATTGTCAACGGCAAAACAGTATCAAAACATCTGTTTTGAAACTCTCACACTACTCCTGCAGTGTAACAAGTCTCATTTATCCAGTCGTATGCTCAGTGCCTCCCGAACACACATTTTTGCTAAAGCATTTTGATTTCAAAGACATCAGAACAAGCAGTCTCTTGCACGGCTGAGTAGCGTGCCTTGTGTGTGTATTAAACTCTTCTCAAGTGGAGCTCCTACCCACGCTCGTGCTCAGGCACACTCAGGGCACGCTACTCATCGGTAAAAGTGTTTTTTATTGTAACATTTTAGCAAAAATGCATGAATTTGGGAAGTATTGAGCATACGACTGAATAAATGAGACTTGGTTTACACTGCAGGAGTTGTGTGAGAGTTTGTAAACGGATGTTTTAATATAGTTTTGCTGTTAAACATGGTCCCCAAACACTTTAATTCATCAAGACTGTTTGCCTTTTTTGGATTCTTCGTTCACTGTGGAGGTATGCAAGGAAAACAAAGTTGTTGTTTTTTCACAAATTCAAGGTAACACGGAGCATGCACTGATATACATGTGGTCATTTTGCATTTCGGACCCAGTTTTCTTTAAGATTTTTGAATAGAATAGATAAACTTTATTGTCTGTCCCAACAGTGACAGAAATTTTCCTTTGACGAGGCTCAACAGAGCACATGATTCATAATCAAAACACATTTAAAACAAATATTTAAAAGGACTGTTAAAACAGCAACTGATAAAAGCAGGTTAGAGTGCAGTGTCTATTTTAGATTTTTCGGGGTGATCATTGCAGAGGAAATGAAGGATTTCTTGTAGATGTTTGTCCAGGTCAGTTGGACTGTAGCATCTGCCTGATGGCAGTAACTGGAAGGAGTGTCAGTTTTAAGCTCAGATTTCTAAAATTGGTATCAATGTATATGGTGTATTTTGAAAAAAGACTTTGGGAAACTGCAAGTTTCATACAGATGAGATTTATGAGGGTGATGTTGACTTCTGAAAGGTCACACTGCACCAAATTATTAGCTACATTTTTAGAAAAGTGTTGAGGAACTTTAAAAGATGGAAAAATCCTTGGTTTTTCAAACACCACCACATTAGTGTTTTAAGCAGGTTTAGCTTCAAAAAGTGAAACTAAAAAAGTAAAGTAATATCAGAAAATAAATAATCGTTAAGGTGCATTTATACAAAATCTAGTTTGCCTCACGGAGCTTTACAGAAATGCTCATATACTAATGTATGATAGGGATGCTGGAAGCTGATCATGTAGCATGTTTGCTCCCACAGTGTGCTTCTTCCAGACTGAAACACTGTCGCCTTGATTTACCAAAGCTTAATCCTGTTACTAGTAACGATCACTGTTAGTAAATTGGTAATCATGTCATGATGATGCCTTTGCTGTTCTGTTAACCTCAGTGCTCAAACAAGACGTACTGTACATATCTGACCAGCCTTGGATTTTAGCGTGTTCAGCAGAGTGGCTGCTCTCTTATCTGACACTTTGTAGAAAGTCAGCAGCACTGTTCACCTTGGAGTCCCTTTGATGATGTCTAAGGGATTCCCCTAATCCTCGGAGGGTAGGGTGGAGGGCACTTTCTCCCTGCTGAGGGGATGAAGCCACTTAATGGATCACAAAGTTAATCAACCGCAGGGAGAGCCTGACTGAACTGGAGGAATAGGTTGAACCATTAGACTGGAGTCCTCTGGGACACATACACACAGACACACACACACACACACACACACACACATCAGTCTCCTTAAACCCAATAAATAACAAACAATCAGCAGCCACTTTATTGGGTACACAGTAGTTAAACCTGATGTGATATTTTGAAAAAGCTAATGTTTTGTTTACCCCATTTATTTCAGTCAGAGCAGACTAAGTATTGTGCAATACAATTCAAGAGCACCACACACGACATCCTCCAAAATGAATGCACAGTTTTACCATCACCTCTCTCAAACAAGTTCAACATGAACTAAACATATCTATCTAATAAAACCTTAAAAAAATATACAGTTTGTTACATTACAAAAACAATGTGTTAACAACCACCTAGCCAAAAATTGCCAATTATATTAAACTAGGTTTCAAAATCATGAAAAAAAAGAGCAGTATACTACTGTGGGTGTGTCTGCTGACGGAGCTGAGCTAAAGAATGAATGCCGCTCTTCAGCGACAGACTCTCCTTAGCCGCTACCCCGGTAACACACATAATCTATGGCAGCACAGCACACACACCCTCCGAACTGAAGAGCCACTCCATGGCGATGGCCTCTTGTTCAGCAGCTAACGTTAGCAAAAAGCACACACCCATAGTGGTGAGCAGGAATTGCCAGAAGTCCAGGAAGCAGCATGAGACGGAAATTGGGTACTATATTGAATACTATGCGCTCTAGCGTTAGTTGTAACATAGTTTTTGTATAGTAGGGACAACCTGGTCTCACTCCAAAGTTGTCAAAATCCGGCGCTTGGGCAGTGACTTGTGGCGTCAGACACTGACAAAAAAGCCATCCTTTAACATTTAGCGGTGGCTTCAGAGGAAACGCAGTATGACAAGAACGAAAGTTAAGGTGTTGAAAGTCCATGTAGGATGTGTGGGAGGGCTAGTGGATGGGTCCAACAAACACTGTCCTTCATCAGGGAAAGCAGTGTTTGCATCCCGTGATTACAAAGCCAAACCCTGTTCTTTTATTCTAAACACAACCACGTGCGTTAGTTGTTGAAGGAAAAAAAACGTCAATGTTTCGTCAAACGTTAACAGGCAGAACTTGACACAACGTCCCCGAACATCAACAACCAATGCACCCAGGGTACTTTTCACGTTGTATTTGGACATGGAAAGTCCATGACCAAATGTCAGTATGTCAAGAGGTCAGGTTGAGAACGTGTTGGTAGGGAAAAGTTTGTTTCAGGCCAGCCAAAAAAATCCTGGACACAGAAATGCTGAAGAAACGGTTTAACAGTGTAAGTCTCGATCTTTTCACAATTTCAACAAGTATCTTCTGACAAGTATAGAGAGAAATCACTGATTTTACTTCATCCAGACTTCAAACTCTTTTTAAATTTCACATTAAGCCTGCAAGGTCACTGCACTTTATACATAGAAATGATCCATAACTACTGATCCTACTCTTTTATGTAATGAAGTGCCATTGTAGAAGCCGTACATAAATCTATTAAATAAATATTTAGTTCTATCAAAGTCCCTGACAAACAAAAAGACCCTTCAGTCTTCCCATTTCATTCACTGCAGCTTCACAGGGTCTTATACTGACAGACATGACCCTGTAAGCACTCCACAACAGACGTATAAGCACTTAGTGATGAAGTGTCTGCAGGCTTATGATGTTGCGAGGGTAGTCATTCGAATGTGCTAAGACAAGAAATGCAATTCAAGTAAATACTTATTTGTATTCAAAGCTCTAGGATTTGCATATAATTGCCATAATAGTAGCTTAAAAGACGTGCACATCTGTTCTATCAAGCGTGAAATTTGTTACTCTATAAAAAGAAACACACATGGGACCGACATACCCTCTTCTCTCTTACTTACTTATTTTTTGCATTCTTTAGTAGCAGACAGCTCGGCTGTCGCTCTCTTTCTCGATCAGCAGTTGGGTCCTGCATGTAACTTCCTGGACTGCTCACAGAGGAAAATAACAGCATTTGTTGTGTGGTCAGATACCTATAAAAAAATAATGTTTACATGTACTCCACAAGAGCCTCTAGTAGTCATGTGAATGATGACTCTTGTCTGTCAGGAGCAGAAGTGGAGGGTATTGTGATGTTGTCATGGTGCTGCAACCTCTAATAGGTCGGAGTATCCTCACCTGGGACTGTCTCACTCACTCATAGACTGTTTACAGAAGTGGGTATAGTAACCATAACATCACTCATTGGTTTCATGTGCTCGCATTTTGAAGCCTTGCGTGTGGCATTTTGGCCGTCACCATCTTGTTTGTTTGGATCCAGAAGTGACCACATTTGGATGAGAGTATGGAGCTGTGGAGGAGCAAGGGATGGATCTGACTTAGATCTTGGGACTTGTCAATCACAAGTTAGCCACGCCCTAAAGCATACTCTGCTGTACTGTCTATTTTGCTCTAAATAGGACCATAATTTATAAAGTGAACATCATGCTGTATTGTATTTAATGCCACTGTTGAAAAACCCTTGCTGCGCCCTTTCGTTATTGCCAGGCGACCACCCCATCACTTCCTCACACTAACCCTCCTGTGCAATCGATCTAGTGTTTGTTTATTTGTACACAGTAATCAGTAGCTAGTTACTCAAGTGGACAGACAGAGGGTACTTGCTGTAGCTCTGGTTGAGGGTGAGAGACTGTCAGTAAATAGTTTGTTGGGCACAGATAAACAGAGATCTGTGTGGGTACATGAGACCCTAAAAAGAGGGTGGATCACAGGGAGTACCACCAGTTGGTCCAGGAGCTTCGCCTCCATGATGGCTGACTACAGGTATACTTTAAGATGACTGCGGGGGCAGTTTGACAACCTGCTGTCTAGCTCTGGTTATCCAGCAACCGCTACCACCAGTTTCTCCTCCACTGAATACCAACTGTAAACTTGTTGTCATGACCACCAAATCATCCGATTGGACAATGAAAAAAAAAAGGATGGGGGTGCTTTTCCACTCGAGTTGAGTTCAGGGCACTCCAGCAAAAAAGTGTGGCTCCTAGAGCACAGAAACATGAGGCACGTGGCAACACAAAAACCATGAGCAAAAAGCTTCACTCTCATTAAAAACAATTACAAAAAGCCGCCTCCAGGTGCTAAAACACTGTCTCTGTGATCGGGGCCTAAACCTCCTTTGTGTCACTTCTCGAAGTTTGTCTTTGAGGCTCATTGTTACCCCTTGTGGTCAACAGGGGAAAAACACCCACTAAAACTGTAGTTCTCACCACTTGTCAAGAACTCGTGAGTGTTATCCACCCTCACGATTCAAGACATAAAAACAAACCTGTTAAAGTTTGGCACAACACAAGGAGGTAAGGACGACAGTGCACATGGAAAACTTGCGCAGTTGACTGGACAGTCCCACTTGGAGCTATGGGACGAGATCGGGGTGGACAGACAGGTCAACAAAGCCTGAGAGTCCACTGTCCCAACAGTCAGTCATTGTTGTTTTATTTTAAGCATGACTGCAACCTTTTACCTTTACCAAGTATCCTTCTTTTAAACATGACCATGATTGATTTCTGAAGCAAGTCGTTTTTATGCCTAAACATAACTTAACCTCAGCCACAGCGGTGACAGATGGACAATGCTCATGTGTCATGTTGGAGGGCAATGACAAATGATATATTTTGTTATTTAGTTTGGAGGACTTGTGTCTTTGCTGCAGCCAGTGCAGCCTCTGATGCATCAGACTTAATGAAAAGCTGGTCGTTTTTTTTTTGATCTATTGAAAACTTGCTGCTCCATTTAATCTTTTAAATTAGCAGCTTATAAAAAGTTGTTCATGTCTTTCTCCTATTAAAAATATGTAAATGGTATGAAGGCTTTCTGGAGGTCGAGCAGGTCTCTCTCTTTATGGTTTTTGTTTACAGATTTTTAGCTTTTCTCTAACCTTTGAAATGCTGTCATTATTTTCGTAAATCCTCTTAATAGATGCTGCTGCAGAAGGTCTAAGCCAAACATGTAGATTAATCTGTGATTTGCCTCTGCCCTCACACAGGATAATTATCAATTTGTCATTCCCAAAAAAGACATTCTCTTATTTTTGATTTACAGAGGCTGCACAAGGAATGCTTCATGTTTTGCTATTAAACTTTCTTTCTGTTTGTCTGTCTATTTTTTTCTTCCTTTCACTCTTCTAAAATAACCTCAAAGCTTCAGTTTGCAAACACAGCATTCAGAATTGTCACCATCAGTGTTTCCTCTCATATTGATTTACCAATCACCGATGAATCCCACTGATTACCTGTGTGAGAGAGGGCATGCAGACTCAAACGAAGCTCTGGCTGTTTTGTAACCTCCTCGCTCCCGAGCAGCTTCTGCGAGATCTTCATCTTTCGTCAGGCGAGCAGCTATCAGTGGCCTAATCACCCATAAGCAATTCCACAGCTGGTCTGATGAATTTGGGCCGAGCCTTTTGGTGTGTGATCCCAGGGAATAATGCTCAGAGCTGCCTATGTTTACCTAAAGGTTAATGGAAGGTTAATACGAGAGGGAACGGTGCAAATTCAAAAACCTTATTATGCAAATTGTCTTTCCGGAATAGAGTAATATCTGGTTGTGATGCGGCCATGCTAATTAGCTGATCGTCTGGTTAAAACAGAGCCACCTCTGAGGTGTAATTTAAGAAAATATCTTATTATTTATGGAGCCTGACACGAGCTGGTTACTCAGACTGTGAAATAATTCTTTATTCAGGTGTTTCATTATAACCTGATGAAAGTGAGCCGCTTGGTTTAGCAGTGTCCTCCTCCCTTTAATCAACTGTTTTGAGACTGTGTGGGCATATTTTATCATAAACATAACCAGTGTGTTCTAATGGGTTACTAATGCGGTTAACGTCATGCTGAGCTTAGCGTCTAACCCGTACGTAATGGTGCAAGGCTGAAACAGAGTGCAGTACGTCCCTCTGATCCTCAGTCACTTAAGAAGTGCTATATCATCTCGTTCATGATAATACTGGTGTCATATTTGATATCATATGAAAAAGATGTATTGTGATACTCACAATATTTCCACTTGTTGATATATTGACGTCAAACTGTTACCATGGCAACAACAAGCATGGCTGAATGCAAAATTATTACAGAATCCGTGGTGGTTCCAAAAAGAGGAGCAGCTTCAGTAGTGTGAATAAACTGTGGCGTCCTGAATGTTTTATGAACAGCCTCGGACTTCTCACTCTTTTAGTGAGTTACCGCTCAGAGGGAACTCATTCATCAGCTCCTCTGGCAGCAGCACAGCGTCTCTCCCTCTCCTTTCTCACCATGTGCACACGGGAGTCTGTGTCATCCAGTAATTTTGTCATAAATCTTTGGTAATGTAAACCTACATGATGCTCGTGGCTTGACGAAAAACTATATATATGTGACAGTGATAGTTGTGGTATCATAACAGCCTGTCACAGGTTACAGCGTGATGATTGGAGGAGAAATGGCAGAGCATAAAGGTCCAGGTGGAAAAAAACAACTCAGTCATTTAGGATTTAGCTAAAAGAAGGAAATCACCTGTTGATTTATATATATAGATCCCAGGGTACATTGTCTGTATTTGGGAGCTGTTTAAATGTGTAATTTGAGGTAAATTTTATTTTGTTGAACTATTAATATTGTATACAGAATCTGAATCTCTAAATAAGAGATCATTTTTGTTTAGTTTTTACTGAATATTTGAAGGTAAACTGTTAGGTTGACATGTAAAACAATATCACTTTTTTGTTGCAATTCTATTTTCTTAAATTAATTTTTTTTTTTTTTACTAATTTGTCAAATTGTCGAGAATATCATTATTGCAAAGATACCCTGAAATTTTGTGATATTATGTTAGGGCCATATCGCTCACCCCTAATTTACAGTCAGTAATTCCCAAAAATAAAGCCAGATGGGAAATGACACACCTGCCAAAAAAGCGTTCCCACATTGTAAAAACGTACACAACTGTTTTATAACATTTGATTAATTGTCGGAAAAGCCAGTTTTTAATCAAACAGGAAATACTTTCATTCAAGCACCAAAAGATCCAACATCCCTTAAATCCCTGAAAACTTCCAAATATCCAAATATCTTTGCACTATAGCAACCAACCAGCGTGAACTGCCAAAAACTGCAGTTCCTCTAATGGCCACTTGAGGCTAAATCCAAAAGTGAGTCAAGGTAGTTCAGAGTTTGCATTAATAGAAAGTTTGCACCAAGCTCATCCTATATGTAATATACTGTCTCTCATATATGTGATGATTTACTTTGTTTTAAGGCACACTTTCATTTCAAAACAGAACAGAACTGGATCATTTCAAAGAAAATTATGATGTCAAAAAAATGGCAGCTGAGCTGTTAACGTTGCTCTGGGGGTCTGACCTCCTTTTATAGTTTATTTTTTTATTTTATTTTTGTGTGTCTTTCCATCATACTAAAGTTGACAAAATGAAAAATGGGAATTTTAAATCAGGAGAAAACAAGAATGTAGATGTGAAATCCCTTTTTATGCCCCAATCAGAACAGAAGGCTTGGCTCTTAATTCATCTGATTGAACAATGGGGGAAAAAAAACTCAATGACTTCGAGCGTTTTTCCACTCTGAGTTGAAGATTTTACAATTCAAGGCCAAGTGGCAACCTCAAGGGCTGAAAAATGAAGCCAGTGTGAAGTACCAAAAACTGCAGTTCCTCTAATGGCCACTTGAGGCTGACTCCAGGAGCGAGTCAATCTCCATCGACCTCGATATTAAAATGCCCAACTTTACAGCAGAAATAAACGTTTACAGTCCACAAACCAATGGGTGATGTCACAGTTGCTAGGACTATCAATTTGATACAGTCTATGCTAACTAAGTAACAATCAGTATTACAGTTCATAAATACATATCCTTAGTTTTCATTTATTTAGAGAGTGACAATCACAATCTCAGCTATTTTGCTTCACCAAGACTGTGTGGGTGTGATCAGACTTGATTGACTGTTGCCTGGCAACATCACAGTAAGTAACCCCTAACTTTCAAATGTCTCTAAATAGCACTGAAATAGTTTGACAAGCTCAAACACAACAAAAAATACAGAAAATCTGGTTTGTAAAATAGAAAAAAATTGTTGTACCTGTAACAGAAAATTTCGTTTTCATGTGCAACTCCATCTCTGAAAAGGAAGGTGACTGAAAAAATAGGTGTTGGGAGCCTTTAATGCCGCCGTTTATACTATTTATCCTCACACAGACATGAAATAGCTGTATGACCTTGTCCCTGTTTATGTGCAGAAAGAGGTTGTTAGTTTGCTGTTGCATGAAGTTGACTTCAGTGAGGGTTAACTCGGAGGATATGAGGTGCTGCTGGTGAGGAAAAAGAAGGAGCTGGAGAAGGGCAGGTTTGCAGAGACCTTTACCAGCGCATGTCAATTTGATCAGGCCTGTGTGTTTTGTTTTCCTCAGTGGAAAAAGGAACTGCGCATAAAAAATTGAACACATCCCCTCCTTTTGTTAACACTCTCTGACTCCATCTGATACAATATTAACAGGGTTGTTTTGAGCTTGTCTTTTATCACTCGCCAGGAATGAATGTAAGAAATAATTTTACTTTTCTTTTGCTTTTCCAGTTAAATTGTTTTATTAAGTTTATAAAATGATAAAGAAGGTTTTTCCAAAGACTTTGCTGTGTAGCAGTCTTCTGGGTTTTGACTGTTTTCATTATTGATTAGTTGATTAGTTATTTAGTTTACAAAATGTCTGAAAATAGTGAAAAGTGGTTGTTATATTTTTCCACAGCCCACAGGTGATTTACTTAAATTGTCTGTTTTATTTAACCATCGATCCAAAATTCAGAGGTATTCACGTTATTCTCATATATGACAAAGAAAAGCACCAAAACATTTGAGAACTGGAACCAGTTAGTGTTTAATTTTTTTCTTGAATAATGGCTTAAACAGTTAATTCACTATTAATAGTTATAAACTTTCTAAAAGTCAACTGATCAATAAATCATTCTGCTTCTCTGTAATCTTCACAGAGTTAAAGGAATTTAAAAAGGGATTTAGGGGGATTTAGTGGCACCTAGTGGTGAGGACTGCAGACTGCAACCAGCTGAAACTTCTCCGGAATTCCTTCAGCGTTCACTGTTCAGGAGGTTTTTACTGGGATCCTACACACTAAGTTCATTCCCAATTAGTGTTTCTCCAGCGCTGTTCGGCATGTCGTGGACGAACCACTAGCCTAGCACTTGGTAATATGTGCTCACCTGTTTTCTCAAATACCTTAAGATCCATACTTTAAGCATGTTTTTACCAGGAGCCATATTATCCATATCATCTCTTCCTTTCCAAAACAAACAGACTTGCTGATTTAAACTGGTAAAAGCACTGAATAAAACTGTTGCATGTTAAAAAAAATCAGTGTTGCTGTTCCGATGCTGTTCAGGTCGCCGCAGGGGGGCTCCAGCCGACAAAGCCAAATATGTCGTAGCATAAACAAGACTTAGAATAAGAGAGGCTCAGACATAGAGTTGCACATTTGAGGGTCTTTTAATCTCGAGAGAAAGCCAAAGACTTGGACAAGCATTGTAAGTTCTGTGGGTACTTTCCATTACTGCACTTGCTGTTTCAAGTGTTATCTCCTGCCGTTCAGACACCCAGCTCAGAGAACAACAACTTCTCCTCACATAACCAAAGTTGGCCAGAATCATGCCAAATCGTTTAGCTGAAGTCACGTCAGGATAACAACAGTCTATATCCAGTCACGCACACTAGGGCTGCCCCCTGATAGTCAAACCATTGTGTTGCCCCAGCCAAAATATAAAATGTAATAATTAAATTAATGTTGTAAACATGCGAGTGACTAGTCGACTAATGGCCTTAAATGATGACTGTTGGTCAACTAGGAAAATTCTTGGTTGGGGGCAGCCCTAACTCACACCTTATATTACACAATTTCCAGGGCATCTACACTATAAACTATGGTGGCTGACGCAAAAACACAAATGTCCCTATCTAGAGCCAGTGTTTGGTTTGTCTGTTCTGGGCCACTGTAGAAATGTATGTGTGATCGAGGACCTGCTCCCTCTGTAGATATGAACGCTCATTCTAAGGTAATTAAACTCTAACGAGACTTATTTTCAGACGATTATACACCAAAGAAAACATACTTATTATAATATATTAAACTTATGTCAATATGTCCCCTAAACCCTACACACTGGACTTTGATTTATTGTCGAAGCATATTTTTGTTTGCTACACCTATTAATGGCCATTTCATTACAAGTTCTGTACATTAACTAGACTTTGACTCCTTTCTGATATTTACAGCTCGTGTGTTCAGTGATTTTGTGCCTTGTAGGTGTAGTTTTCTCTGTGACAAACCAAATTTGTGGGAGCAGGTTTGTCCAAACTGCAGCCTGCTAAGAAAAGGTGTGGACACAGTGCGGATGCAGAGCTTTGAGTTTTCCACCCTGATTTGTATTCTGCCTGTGTGTGCAACCTGAGAGTGACTGACTGGCGGTCAGAGCCCAGTATTGACTGCTCTGAGGATGTAATAGAGGCTGGGGTGATGGGATCCAGGACATGAACACTCTCACTGTGGCATGTGCAGCAGAGCTATACAGGATAAAGCCAAGGCACTTAATCATTCTGCTGGCTCCATGCAGAGATGCACCGGCCCCTGTGTTTTAAAATAATGCTTCTGCCTTAAATTAGATTCCATTGATCCTGCTTTTCTCTATAATTGCACAAACAGGATGGATGCTGGTTTTATTGGGGGTCAGACCAGACATTTGAAATACTTTAGCTTTAAGTACAGGAGGTAAATTAAATCAGACAAAAGGCAGGTTGACCTGATTCAAGGTGATCCAGCTATTAAAGTATTGTCAGGTGATGTTTATCTAAGGGGAGCGAACTTCTGTCTCTGTTTCAGTTTTTCAAAACCCTACTGTACAAACTTCTACCTGTCATCTCACTGATTTCATCTTAATGTGATTATCTGTTTAATACAATGTAGTACCTTCACTGTGCGAGGTGACTTCACATGATGGCAACCACAAAAGGCAGCAGTAAAGATCTGTTTGTTTTATCTCGTCTGCCCAAACAGTCATGTGATGTGCTGTCAGTAAACACAGTATGGTTGTGTTTACCAACCTGGCCAGACTATGATTGCTTTCCAGTAAGGGTACAAGAAATGCAATAAATTTAGCCTCAAAGAGTCCATCTGTCTCTGGACAGAGCCACCGCAGTCTGAGACACTCAGAAATATCTACATACTTTCTGAGCTCTTATTCAATTTTTGATATGCTTTTATAAACAGGATGTTCAGTTTAAAAGGTCGGCTTGGTGATATCTGATGTGATGCTGTGATCATATTTAGTATGGCCTGTGTAGCCAAATCCTGCTGTAGTTAATGCCTCTGTGCCACAGAGCTCCTCTGTTATACAGAAACCATTAAAAACACATCAGCGAGCCACACTGTTGCACTAGGTGACATGTCCCTTCATTAACATGAGCGCACGCACACACGCTGTACGTACGCATACACTGACCTGCTGCCGTAAGTACTCACAAGTGTACTTGATGTGTTTTAATCAGCCAGTGAAAATAGTCCCTCATATATAAAGCTTTAGTTAATCAGGTGTCCCATTGAGATCAAGATCTCATTTTCAAGAGGTACCTGAGTACAAAAATACAGACATAAGATATGTAAAATGTACAGAAATGTACTATATATAATAAATACTGCTTGCTGAAAACTACAGCGCCCAGCTGTTTAAGGATATTAGCGTTTTTGAACTATATTTGCCATTTTAAAGGAAGATTTAAATCTTTGGGTAAAACCGATAGGACTGAGGCTGGGTGTGACAGACAAGAAGGAAAAGTCAGAATGTATTGAAAGACGACTGACTCTTGGTTTTGGTCTTTTCATGGTATTTGTTGATAAACTAGACCAAGAATTTTTGCTAGCAGCTCCGTGAGGCTGTAGCTACTGCACAGCATTGCCTTGAGCTGAATGCTAATGTTAGCATGCTAACATAGCCACAGTTACACCGTTGCTGTGTCTCAAATCACGTACTTCCGTTAGTACACTTCCATGTAGTATACTATGTGCTCTATGTACTTATTGGTGTAGTGCGCAAATTTCAACAGGGTAGTGTTGTCTCAAACCAAACACAGCCGTTGTGCACTTACTGCAAATGACGACCGGAAATGTGCAGCTGTTAGCTAGTTAGCAAACTAGCATTAGCATTCGCGTTATCGTTCGCGGTACCAAATCATTACAGACTGCTAAATTAACCCAATAAACATACTGCTGGATTATATCCGACAACAGTATAGTGGTGCTTAGTGCAAAAAACACATGTATACATTCACGGTCGCACAGTCCTCGGCCGCCATTTCCAGTTTGAACAGTGGTCCCTCCCCTTCCGCTACATAGCCAAGATGGCGACCATTGAGGGCGAGAAGTGTCCGTAGTTCCACACTCAACTTCTTGACCGTTTTGAGCGCACCATCCGGGTACTCATAGTGCACTGCATTTTTCCATACTTCTCAGTGTGAACGCACTTATGCACTCAAAATATTAACTGTAAGTACAGAAGTACGCAATATGAGACACAGCACATGTCTGCCATCTTAGTTTAGGCTGTTACCTTGCTAAGTAAGGGGTAATGTACAGCTAGCAAGTTATTTCTACCAAATAAAACCCTTTTAGTGATGACCTACTTGCTGTTCATTTTTCTGCTTATTAGCCTACAAGCCTACTCGCTAATGACATCAATAATTTGACACAAAATATGCATTTAAAAATTGTTTCATTGATATTCAAAATAATATTTTATTAACAGATTTCCAGGTTTATAAACAAGCAATGCAACGACAAATGAGATAAACAATACAGAAATAAAAGAAAAGAAGAAGAAAACATGTTGTTATAGGATACATAGGAATACAATCAGCAGAACTCAAGACATTTAATGGATGTATACAAAATGAAATGTACATATACATATAGTATGTGTACACATATGCTGAAGGGGGAAACCTAACTGCATAAATATACATACACACATGCAAACGCTTTAGGCCATTCTCAGTAGCTAAGACAGAAATGGTTGCCATGTTGTATCAAAGATAGTAGAGCTGAGGGAAACACTGCACTGGGCCTTCTCCATATGTAACAAGCTGGTAATTTTCCTAGCCAGGTTGTAAAAGAAGGCACATTGTCATTTTTCTAAAGAGTTAAAATGTTCCTTTTTGCAGCAACCATGCAGTATTGCAGTGGTTGCCAATTAGTGGGTTACAGGTCCTTTCTGAGAGGACCGCAAGTGACTTGTGAACGTGTCAAATTCATAAAAAAAACAGTTTTTTTTTTTGTTTGTTTGTTTTTTACATATTTTATTAAATATTTAATTTTTAAGTGCCATTTCCTGTTGTAGAATGAGTGAGAGAATAGACATCTACTTGTCAGAGATGGCAAACTAGCTCGAGTATGAAAAAGAATATATTAAACTGTGTGGACCTTGAATTAATGACTAAGGAAGAATCTGGAACCTGTGGACAGACCAGTTGGGAACCACTGCCATATTGTGTTGTCTTTCATTGCAGTTGTGACGGAGCTAAAAGGTGTCGGGTCTGGCCCAAGATGGCAATGAATTGGTCTGGTGTAATATCACTGTTTAAAGCTTCAGAAAAGCACTTAATAGTATCTGACCACAATTTCTTTTTTAGCTTAGGGGTAAGACCAGAAGAGGTGGCCCAGGGTGCCCTCTGCTGAGACCCAACTTTGGGCAAGTTAGAGACATTTAGTCATGGACTTTCCACGCCCAGATAGGATGTGAAAGGTACCCTGGGTGCGTTGGTTGTTGACGTTTGTGTCACGATCTGCCTGTTACACATATTGTCTTAATTTAAAATACACTTCCGTTTTTACAGGAAATTTACCGTTAACATACAGTCTCTTTCAAAATAAATGCACTGCGTTAGTACAAGTCCGCAAATTGATGTTTTCTTTTCCTTCAACAACAAACACATGTCGTTAGGTTTAGGGCAGAAAAACAGGGTTTGGCTATAGATTCTTGCAGGATGCGAACACTACTGTCCCTGGGTGAAAGTTGGTGTTCGCTGGGCCCATCCACCACCCCTCCCACACCCCCTACTCAGACTTTCGCCGCCTTAACTTTTGTTCTTGTCCCACCGCGTTTAACCCTGATGCCCGGAGCGCCGTTAAAATATAACAGCAACTGTATCATGCTGACGTGAAAGGACAGCTTTTATCATCAGTGTCTGACGCTGCAAGTCACTGCCCAAGTGCTGGATTTCAACGACTTTGGAGCGAGACCAGGTTGCCAGAGTCTACGACTGAGCCCATATAGCTTGTTATTGAGAAATAGAAGACCATAGAATGCTGTAATTGACCAATCAGAGTCAGGTATTTAACAAATACATGTAATAACATTTGTTAATTAGCACTAAACACAAAGAACAGCTGAGGCTGATGGGAAAGTCTTTAGTTTTGCATGTATTTGGTCGTTAAATATCAAAATATTGGACAAACTCAAACTTTAAACTGAGGCTGGTCAATGAATCTGCTCGCACCCATTCAGGTGTTGCACACAGTAAACACACGTGGCAGCTGAAAAATTCCGATGTGACACCTCTTGATTATGTCAACACCGAGAAAGAGAAAGAAAGAAGAAAACAATACGGGAGCGTTCACGGAGGATCAATCATCATAAACTGGCTATTCATTAAACGCTGTAATTGTACAGACGACGTAAATGAATGAAATTGTGCTAAATGATATGATTTTGTGGATAAAGAGTTAATTTATTCTGTTTTCTCTGGGCGTCTGAATCTAATTGAAAGGGGACGCCGTCTCCAGCACAGAGCTATATTCAATTGTTCTGTCTGAGAATGGGAGCACTCAGCCTTCTCTGCAAGAGGTCTCAGGTGGTTTCTCTTCATTTAGCTTCTCTCCTCAGTTGATCTCGTTCTTGTGTAAACAAAACAATTCTGGGGGAAAACAACTGGCTGAGAAATATGCATGTTCCTTGTTTTTATTCACACTTATCCTGCTTGTCATGCTCTATATGCCATACGTGGATTGGGCTATACACTGATCATTATAGTTCATTCAGAGAAGCTTATAGCTGCACACATCAAAAGCATGCGTGTGCAGTGAGTGCATAAGTGATGTGTCCCTACGAATGTGTGACAGGGATAATTTAACATCCTTTTCTCAAGGCCTTGTGTATCATCACCCTCAGGGCCATAAAGTGGGGGGGTTTCTCAGGGAGCTGTTGGGTCCTCTTGCTGTTATGGCCTTTTGAAGCGATGGTGCAGGAGAAAGATATTGGGTCGCGATCAGTACGGCTGGATGATGTAGCACTTGTTCGGAGGAGATCTGCAACCACACAGGCAGCTAAAACAAGACATAAACATCTCCATCGGAGACATGGTGACAGCGTACACCTGTCTTATGCTGTCTGATTTGATGGACAGGATAGGGGACAGAAGCATCCGTTTTGACGGGGACATTTTTCTATTTGTGTCAAATAATAGAAGACAGGTTCCAGAAATAGGCGGCTTTTTTTAGGAGCCCGACAAGATTAATGGAGATACCGGAGAGGACGACAACATTGTGGAGTTTGTGCCAGGCAAACTCCTCAATGCTGTGTATCAGGCTCTTCACAGTAACAATGAGGACCAGTTAAAATGTGAAGGAACTGCAGCAAATGCCAACAACGCGTCTATTGTCGCACATTGTATACTTGTATTCAAGTGAGCCATGACAGGACAGATTAAAATATGAATTCATGCATGATAGAGATATGGCGTGTCATCTCTACAGTTTTATCACATGAATACAGCTGCTGAAATATACAAATGGAGAAATCTTGCATAAAGAGCAGCGCTGATAAGCCGTAACATATTTTAGATAGATAGTCAATGTCGAAACACATGGCTGTATGAAAAGTTATTTTTTTAATTGCAGTGTTTTGAGATGACTTTATCTATATCATGTGATAAAAAATGTAAGTGGCAGACTTGCTGGATGAGCTTTAATCAGCTGTAATGAATCATGTCAAGTTGGACAAAAAGAAAATCCTGGGTCTTCTCACATCAGAGAAAAAGGTCCGCATCCAGACTGAAATGCAAATCAGTCCTCATCAGACCATGCGTCAGTTATGTGATGTGAGAATATATTTTCATGTGGTTCAGTTTTGTCATTGTAACTGAACATATCCCACATTCTTATTACTGATCTGCAAATAAATGTTATATTGTTCAGTTTTTCTTAAATCGGTGCTACAAATGTACCCCAGGAGCTACAGATTGGGTCAAAATTGAGTTATGACTGAAAGTAAACCCTTGGATATCTGCTCTATCTTGTGACAAAAAATTCCTGGTTCAATCTTGCTCTGTTCCAGAAAAAAATAGGGTGTAAAAATAGAGGTAAAGAATCCAACCACAACCCAAGACAAACCTCAGTAGATGTAGTTTCTGTGCTCTGCCTCAGATTCTCAGAGATTTGGGATTCTATCAGGCCAAGAACAATCGCAGTAAGCTTATTATGGTGAATGATAAACATGAGAAATACAAACACAATAACTGATAACATTGGGATGACCACAGCAAGATCAGTGATGAAGATGATGATGATTATCTTCATGATATCTTAATTTAGGTCAAACCTGATGGAGTGAATATTAGAACAAAATACATTTAATCTATAAATGAAACAAACAAAAATTTAATCTGGTAAGAAATTAAAACAGTTTTCCCTCATGCTGAGAATGATCAGACACTACAGTTGTAGTTACTGTACTTTCCCCTTACATTAGGCCTACATACTCTCACCAGCCACTTTATTAGGTACACCTGCTTGCTAACGCAAATAGCTAATCAGTCAATCACATGGCAGCAACTCAACACATTCAGGCATGTAGACATGGTCAAGGCGATCCGCTGAAGTTCAAACTGAGCATCAGACTGGGAAAGAAAAGTGATATAAGTGACTCTGAACGTGGCATGGTTGTTTGTGCCTGACGGGCTGGTATGAGTATTTCAGATACTGCTGATCTACTGGGATTTCCACACACAACCATCTCTAGGGTTGACAGAGGATGGTCTGAAAAAGAGGAAATATCCAGTGAGTGGCAAAATGCCTTGTTGATGTCAGAGGTCAGAGAAGAATGGCCAGACTGGTTCAAGATTATAGAAAGGCAACAGTAACACAAATAACCACTGGTTACAACCAAGGTGTGCAGAAGACCATCTCTGAACCAACAACACGTCCAACCTTGAAGCAGATGGGCTACAGCAGCAGAAGACCTGTCAGCTGACAACAGGAAACTGAGGCTACAGTTCACACAGGCTCACCAAAACTGGACAATAGAAGATTGGAAAAACATTGCCTGGTCTGATGAGTCTGATTTCTGCTGCCACATTCAGATGGTAGGGTCAGACTTTGGCATCATGGATCCATCCTGCCTTGTATCAACGGTTCAGACTGCTGGTGGTGGTGGTGTAATGGTGTGGGGGAGATTTTCTTAGTACCAACTGAGCATGGTTTAAACACCACAGCCTACCTGAGTATTGTTGCTGACCTTGTCCATCCCTTTATGACCACAGTGTACCCATCTTCTGATGGCTACTTCCAGCAGGATAACGCACCATGTCACAAAGCTCAAATCATCTCTAACTGGTTTCTTTAACATGACAATGAGTTCACTGTACTCCAATGGCCTCCACAGTCACCAGATCTCAGTCCAATAGAGCACCTTTGGGATGCTATCATGTCAATATGGACCAAAATCTCTGAGTAATGTTTCCAGCACCTTGTTGAATCTATGCCAAGAAGAACTAAGGCAGTTCTGAAGGCAAAAGGGGGTCCAACCTGGTACTAGCAAGGTGTATGTACTGCAGTTGGTGTTTGTAGGGCAGCCTTTTAGAGAGGTGTTGATTCAGTTAATTCATTCCTTTAAGAGGCTGTGATGCAGTACAGAAATCTTGTCAGCTCCCTCTATATTCCAACCTGACCAGTTTAGCATCATGCACTGTATCATAATGAACAAGCTGCTTGTAGGAGATGTATTTGTGATTCGTGGCATGAATTATCAAACATTAGCAAGTGTTTTTCCCTGTTGTCTTTTGTGTTTGCTGCAGCAGTCACACTTTCTTCCCACTGTTTTATTTTACTGTTTTATTTTTATTTTTTTGCAACAAAAGGTGTCAGCTGCTGATGCAAAATAGCCGTAGCTACATCTTGATTTTTTTTTTTCTCTTTGGAGGAGAGGAACGTGGCACAGTCCCAAGACGAACCACTACTCACGATTTAGCAGTTGTGTAATGTGTTAACACACTTTACTTTTGGTGATGACACCAAGAGGGCTAAGGAGGCGGTGTAAGGAGGCTTCGCACAAACAAACTTTCACAACACAGGTACTTACACAAGTATTTGAAGTCACACACAGACATTTTCCTGCTCTCTGATACTGATATGATCTGCAGATTCCTTCAGTTCTACTACAAGAACATTTGCTTCAAACAAAAGCTGTCGTCTGTCAAAGTTTTAATGTTGGATCTTTATTTCAGATTAGAAACCTCCTTTGCATTTTGAAACTGGGGTCTTATTTACCCAAACTTTTACCATCTAATTATACAGAAACATTTTGTAAAAGAAGGCTTAGAAAGTGGATTCACTAGATTTCACTCTCACTTTTTAATATACCGCCGGTGTAATCAGTCTGACTTCACTCGTTCACAGCAGACTGAAGGAAGATTCTGTGACTTCTCTCAGGTTTATTTCTGGCAGCAGGAGGTCTAATAACACTGTCAAATAACACAGAAATCAATGTGGTTAAATGGTGGTGAAGCTCCCACCCCAGACGCGGGGCGACAGCATGCTGAAGGGTCCAGGCTTTTTCACAAAGTGACTGTTAAGCTCTGGAAACAAAATTAACCCAATGGAAGCTTATGTTCACACTAACCTGGTCAGATCCCCCGTCCATCCCAACGGACATCACTTTTCTAGGATGTCTAGATCTGTGATTACTGTTGTCTGATTCCTCTTAAATGCATTTATTTGATGGGAAGTCTTAAGACAATTACAGTGCTCTACCTCATCTAGCCACGCCCCTTTTTTAACAAGCATGATCGACTATGAGGCAAGGAGGAAGCATAAGGCACATTTCAGTTCATAACTCATATTGATAAAGTACATAATTTGTGTTTAAACTGTGTTTAAAGTAAACATGAGCTGTTATATTACTTGTACATGTAAAAATATTATCTTAAAGATTTACAGCTTTTGCTCAGGATTATTTAAAAAAACATCCGTCCATTGGAATGAATGATGGATCTGAGTGTCACTGGAAAATGAACAGGGAAATACTGTTGTGATTTGATTTTCTAATGATACAATCAGCTTGTAATGCATCCTATTGATTATGTGTGCAGAATATCAATCTCTGGAGGTTTACAACTCACTGTTCTCAGGAGATACTACAGAAATTAAGGATATTGAAGTACTATTGCACAATAGAATTTTGGGGTTCTGGTACCATTTGCAAGACTCCACATCTTTAATCCTCCATTTTTCAAAGATACACTTATATTTTTTCCGTATTACATTGATTAAGAAGATAAAATAATAAAAAATAAATAAAACATTGTCAGTTGATGTAAATTTTCTAAGCTCAGATGACTGTGAATGTTTTATAGCTATCTCTTATTATATACCATAATGTGTTAGGGGCATAGACTGTATATAAAGACGAACAACGCATCTCCATTTCCCATCACTGTACGAAAATGAAGCTGAAATACTGCAGATACAGGTGCCGCCAGCTTGTGATTGAGACACTGAGGTGTTGAGTTCCCGCCCATACACCTGTGCGACCAGTCACAAGCAACGCCATTGTGCCGCATTTTGCACACACACCTGTCAATCATGACGTCGAACCCTCTTTTTATAGCATTCAGTAATTAGCTGTAACTAAACTTACAAGAAAAAACACACATCAGAGTGATAAGTACCTAAAATGACAGAAACAATATTTGGGAAAAATGTATTTGACGTTTACTTTGACATTTTAGTTTGGTCCATGTCCCATCCTCTAAAGCCCCTTTTCCACTGTACAAAAACCCACTAACACCCACTAACATCTGTCTTTTTAATGCAGTGCCAAAGGTTTTAATTGGCATTCACACCAGAGTCAAATGACTTTGCAGAAGTCACAGGTATTTATTGCCTCCAGCTCCAATCGGCATTGATGGGAACATAACACCCGGGTGCAGGCACTATTTTAGCTCCTTTATCGGCGAGATAGAATGATGCACCACTCCACAATACCACCCTTCTCCACCCAAATGTCGTTCCAAATTAGCCCCGAGTTTGAAAGAGAGATTGAATAAGTAAGAGATAAAAGAAGCAACCACTGTAACATGTTCACTGACCTCTTTGCTCCTCTCTACTGTAAACTCACCTGTTTCCCGGCCTGTCTGTGACGTCAAACATGACACACCAAAACAAGCACACCCACGCACAGAGGGGCACACTCATCCACTGCAGAGCCTTGTACACAGCGCTGGTCTATTGGAAATAGGAAAGGAGTCTATAGCTTATTATTAGCAGGTTTACCTATGTTTAAAACATCCACATACACACACTAATTTTGGTGGAAAAGTTGTATAACATGGAGGGGGCGGGCTTTATGATCTATACAGCAGCCAGCCTTCGGGGGTGATTGAGACGTTTTGGCTTCACTTTTGGGGGGCTGTCACGCTGTCTGTGTATACAGTCATTAGTTATTGGGGTCACTTGTGAAGTGCTTGTTGCTGCTCAGATTCTGAAGTAACAAAAAGCTAAATCTAACTACATTTAAAAATGATATTCATTTCACTTTTTTTTGAAGCGATGTAAAAACTGAATACAATAGTACTAATTGGACTAAATGGTTAATCCTTGACCCAAGCATGTGTGACAGAACTATAATGTGAACCTCTGTACAATTTATAATAAAGTTATTGTTTAGATTTAGTGCCACCTGACTTTTTAACCTTAAAATATTGTTAACAGGTAAATGCATCCAGTCACAAAGAGAGCATTCTCTGCAATGAGTACTTTAACTTTCAATACTTAGTTATTCTTTTTTGGTAACACCTCGAGTGAAAAAAAACTGTATAGTTACGCAGCTGCTGGCTCAAAGAACATCTGATGATGGGGTGCACATTCAAACACACAGGATTTAGATTATTTTTTGTATGACAAGGAAAATAAAAAGAAAATGTCACCACTCTGCATGATGTTAAATGCATCCACTACTCATTATTCTTCTTTTAACATCTGTTTAAACTTACGAATCTTAGAACAATAACACAAAACAATCCTTCATTCATTTTCCGTAACTGCTTATCCTGTTATGGGTCATGGGGGTCGCTGGAGCTTATCCCAGCTGACACTGGGCGAGAGGCAGGGTACACCCTGGAGAGGTCGCCAGACTATCACAGGGCTGACACATAGAGACAGACAACCATTCACACTCACATTCACACCTACGGACAATTTAGAGTCACCAATTAACCTGCATGTCTTTGGACTGTGGGAGGAAGCTGGAGTACCCGGAGAAAACCCACGCTGACACGGGGAGAACATGCAAACTCAGCACAGAAGGGCTCCCACACCCTGGGTTCGAACCAGGAACCCTCTTTCTGTGACTGTGTTAACCACCGCACTCCTGTGACGCCGACAGTCTGTAAACTTTAAATAACACATTCAGGATTAACAAAGTAAAACACTGTAAAAGTGAAACGTCCATATAAGGTTTTGTAATCTTGGTCAAGTCAGGAGTGCAAGTTGGGTGGAGACTTGTGATGTGACATCCAGTATTTCCTAATCTAACACAGCAGAGAATGACCACAAAACACTATTCACGTCACTCTCTGAGCAGTTTGATTTCAACTGTAATGAATGTTACAACTTAACGTAGTGTTTTCAGCAGCAGGCTGGAATTATCCCAGAGTGATGGAGGCCGCGCCGACAGCTTCCGTGTAAGAATCCTCTCCATAGCAATAAAACTGCTGAACTAAAGGAATGGAAGCTGTAATGAAGTTTGACAAACTTGAGCTGTTTATAATAACCCCGTTAGTCACACCGACCAGCTGAAGATGTGGACATAAAGCTCTGAATGCTTACCCTCTTATAATCACACAAAAGGCACTTTCCATCACTGCAGTTGTTAGGTGTTTTTTTTTTCCTGGTGCACTTAGTGTGATATTGATCATTGTTGGTCCAAGTCCTCAGGAATCAGCTTCTATTGATTTCACTTCACTTGTAAGCCTCTCTTTCTGACCTATGTCTCTTTTCAGACCAAGCACCTTTTCAGACACCCTAACCTCTCTGCGGAGGGTTGACTAAAACATGTCATTACTGCAGCACTTTCCAAGCACATTTTCCAAAATCAGTTGTACTTGGATCCTAAAAATGGACAGACCATTATTGCTATTTTCTGCCCTGAGCTGTTGGAGACTAAATATGTTATGGCCTGAAACACTTCAGGAAAGATGCTCAGTTGGGTTTTTATATTGAGGATGTAGTTGTACTTTTAGAGGGGTAATATGCTCCTTGGCCCAGACCTTCATTGTCATTCATAAAAAGACCCCACTTACAGCCAGAAGACTCAGCAGTGATGATGGTTATTAATAGCCGTAGTGCAGCCGGAGTCGATACTGTGCGTGTGTGTGAGATATTAAGTAACATGCACATGTCTGTGTTTGTAATCAAGTATGTGTGTGCCAGATGAAGAGGCCTCCGTTACTAACATGTTCATTGGAGAATTAATTTCAAGATTTTAAAGATTATTTTTAATGCACAGCAGGGTGCTGCATTAATTTCAACAAAGTGGGGCGCAGTTAATTCAGCGTTCTATTTTCTCTCCTTCAGTCTCAGCCTCCTCTTGTCTGACTGTACATGTAAGTGAAACCTAATAGCGTCCTAATACAGAGCTCCTCAATGTAAAGTGACTGTTCATTCTTTCCTTAAATAAGATGTAGGGTCAAGGGAAAGGATGAGGACCAAGCCTTGGTGTGGCTACCTTTCACTAGTACGACCCCAGACTGAGATTAATCAATTTTTTTTTTTTTCTTAAAGCTGGACTGCGGAGCTTTTGTCTTCCCCCACTATAGCATTCACGAGAGAAATTACACAAACGCTGCTGACATGTGCTTGTAACTTGTGCCTGCAGGTGAGCTTGTCGCATCCCCCGCACCAACCCAGGAATGCTCTCTTTGGTTCTTTTCTTTTTGGACTTAAATCAAGGTTGTCAAGCTCATTTTGGTTCAGGGGCCACATACAGCCCAATTTTATCTCAGATGGGCCAGACCTATAAAAACATCGCACAATAACCTATGAGTACCATCAGCGCCAGTATTTTCCCTTTTTTATGTGAATAATTACAAGTACATTCTGTGGACGTTCATCCTTTCACAAAACAGATGAATAGCCTGAGATGTGTTCAGAAAAATAAGTGCAGTTTCAACAGTATGTCTCAGTTTTTCCACATCCAGTCACTCTACTTCTCACTGTCATTACATGTGCATTTATTCATACATTTCCTGATACAGACTCTTTTGAACTGAAGCTGCTGATTGACAATATTCTGCACAATGTTCAATATCTTTAAACATGGTCACAGTGAGTGTTCATTGTTACATCAGAGAGCTGTATTCTAGTCAGGATGGAAAAGCCTCTGAAGCAGAATTTTACATGAAGTAGGCATTGTTTAATTTGCTCCTGAAACCTGGCACCTCTTAGTCTAGTCATCTAGTTGGCCGGATTGGTCCCTTTGGCAGGCCGGTTCTGGCCCCTGGGCCGTATGTTTGAAACCCCTGACTTAAATCTTTCCTCTAAATGCAGAGATTTGGTGCTTGCTTTGTCTTTCTTCTTCTTCTTTTTTTTTTGATGAAGCATCCACTTCAAAAACTTGTCTTAGGCATTTATTAGGATTTGCCACCAAAGCTTTTACCGTCCATCTCGCTGCCTCTCCATCGCCTTGAGGTGCACCAGTGCAGCAGAACTTTAGAAGCAAATAAGAGTGAGAAGTATTAAAATTTTAACACCACTTAATTCATAGCAGTGAAATAGCTAACTTTGAAAAACTCATTGGTTCTGAATTCACTTATTTGAAATTAAACTACGAAATGTTTTGATCTGCAATTTCAAAAGGTTAATTTGAATATTGGTTTTTCCTTGTTCATGAATTTTAGATCCAAAAATTGAAGTTTCAGATTTTTAGTGAATAAATAAATTAATAAATGATGCTCAGATTTAATTGCTCAAATTCAGATCTTTAAAAAAAAACAGTAAGAAAAAAATCAAGAAATTCTGAGAAGTTTCATACTTTAATTTCAAAGAGGTGTAGTCAGCACAAATACATTCAGATTGATGGTTGTCAAAGTCAAATCTTTCACTGCTATGAATTCAAAACTTAACATCTCTTATTCGCTCCCAGACACCAAAACTCTGATAAACTGCAAAATACAGAGAGTTTCCCTGGCAGTAACAGATTAATCAGCACTGTGTGAGCTCACTTGCCAAAAGAAAAAATTCAGCATTGAACGTTTCTTCAAATGACATGTTACATTTGTACATTTCATTGGTAGAAAAAAGATCAGATAACATGTATAATAGCTGAGTTTATTATCAGTAGGATGAGAGTATGGTGCATGGTGTTATATCTAGTGTGAGATGGCTGCCAAGCGGCAAAGAGCAACAAAGAGCAGCAAACCTCTGTTTAGAGACCAATAAAAGTGGGTATTTTTTATTGGGAGTTCGGGACAAGTCCAGCTGTCTTTACAGGACAAAAACAGGTATTATAAGCCAAAACATGATGATGTCCTAACCCTCACCAAGTGGTGTTTGTGCTTGAATTAACCGCACATTCACCACAGCATAATATTTAAAATTGAAACCTAAAGAATTGATGAATGAATGAATGCCTTTTTATTGTCATAGTATCATTAAAAAAAACACAATGAAATTAGGAGTGCTGCTCCTTTAAAACATCACCCATACATTCAACCATCCAATCCTCAAACTAATAAATAACAGACATTAAATAAGTGTAATAGGTAAAAAACTACACAAATAGTGTAGTAAACTAATTTTAAATATTGCACATAAAGTGTAGTAATTACACCCATGAAAAAAAGCTTCATCTGTGTTTTTGAATTTGTTCAAAGTCCTTGTTTTAAGTGTTTGAGTCTGTTCTGAATGGCCTGCAGTTCTTTCCAGAGGGCCGCAAATAGAACAGATGGGACCCTGGGTGAGTTCAGTCTTTGATGATGGGAAGAAATGTAAAGTTTCAACATGTCTGCCACATATGAAATGTACAAATGCAACATATTTATGGTTGCAGAAACGTACAATGCCAACATTTGCTCTGGTGATTGATGAACTCATTTTGCAAGGGCTTAAATATAAGGAACATTCAGTTATATTTCAGTCCTGCACTCCAGCTTTAACGTTTTCAGAAGAATTATTTGTTTTCATACTTATTTCCTTCTGGTATAATAAATACAATGTATATACACATTGTATATTCAGATTATATTCATTTATCAGTTGCTCAAAAGGCTTTAAACATCACTCTTTACTGTTTTGTGTTTATTCCAAAGCACTTTGTGTGGTTTTAAAACAAATAGTGTAGTTTTGTATTCTTGTCTCTTAAGGTCAGACCTCATGTCACTGACTTTCTTTGAGGTTTTACTTTCTCGGCATGAGCTGCTCTGTGTTTCCTGTGCAGTTACAATTCAAAAGTGGTTTCAGTGGTGCCGAATTTATTCATGTGAAAGATACATTCTGTCATTCTGTCTGCAGCTTGTTGCTGCGTTAGAAGACTTCAAGCTTCGGTAAGAGGAATTGATTTAGGTGTTGAAGTTCAATGCTCCTGGGTGCAAAACTCAGACGGACTATCTGTGAGCTGTAGACCTTCAAATAGCTGTCCTGGGGACTCCTTGGCAGTGAATCAATAGGCAGTTAATTTCCAGACACACTCAGATGCTCTAATGGTGGCTCATGTATGAGCCCTTACATGTAGAAGAGGCACTTAGTGATAAACATTTTTATCTCTACATTCAGGTTTGATGAATTCTGCAAGTTGGAAATCAAAAGGAACATTGATGAACTTTAATGCAAACAATGCAATTATGTTATATTAGGTTAGGTTATATGAGATTAAACCATAATGATCCTCTGAGGGAAATTCAGCCATTACAGCAACAAGTAATTGTTGTGGATCCCGCTTTGGGGAAAGGAATTGCAGGCTATTTCTGCTGCACCATAAAAAGTGGAATTGAAGTCCACAGAGTACAAATAGCCTCTGCAGCGGGTCTTATTTTATTCTGCTAGTAAGATAAAGTTTGATAACAGAGCCTTTATAGACTCTTAAAGGGTCTGGGTTAGACTAATCCTGCCCACAACAGACTTATGACCCTTGGGCCTAAGCGAGAAACTCCAAAGTCCTGGAGCAGCTGGTCATCTATTGGAGTTCAGCTTTACTCCTTCCCTGCGGGGATGAACCTGGATGGAGTCTGAGGTGCACTGAGGTAACATCAACACGGCTTAGGAGGACGCTCTGCTTCACTCAGACAGGGACACTCACCAAATTTTCCCACTCTACAGGAAGATGGATGTAGACAGCTGGTGTGGCGCAGTTGTCTGAATTGATACTCGTTTTTGTTGAGGTGTAATTTTCAAAGGTGTAGACAACAGTTGGGGTGTTTGAGTTCAAGTGCAGGCGATTGTGGGATGATATTGTAAAGGTCAGAGGAAAAATAGCTTAAGTCATTATCTCATATACTATACATACATCCAGTATTGTCTTGGTTTGATGTTGTACTTACACTGTACTCCTCACTGCGAGAGGCAAAATCAGAATCAACAAAGTGACCTTTTGCTAAGCCCCGCCCCTTTGTGATGGTCCAACAAGCTGTCAGAGTAAGAATGTAGCCCACACTGTAACTAACTGCACTCCCTGATTGAACAATTGCATTAGAGTCAATGGAGCATAGCTGTGTTGTTGTCGGACCCTGGTCTGAGCCGGCCTGATGCCACGTTTTGATTGGCCAGTCTGCATCCGTGGGCGGGATTTAGTGAAGAGTCAGTTACCTCTCCGTATAATTATCCTATCTACCTCATCTCCTTTCATCCAAACCTTATATATAGAGTCGAATACAGGGTCCAGCTGTGCACCTCTCAGTGTGAGGAGTGAGAAGGTACTGACGTTTCCCACTCTGGTTACACACAATATGTAATTTACACACAGAGTATTCACCTGTTAGCACAAACATGATAATGGAGAATAGCACAATCTGATTTCTGCTTAATCAAAATAAGAATTATACACTTTGGTATAATTGTTTAAATCAAATTGTGAAACAAAGCAGAGACTTTACAATGTGCCAGCCAGTAAAAAAAACCCTCGGATATGAGTTATGAAAAGCAAATATTTGAATATGTACTTTGTAATAATGGCAGTAACAGAACGTGACAAAATACAATATGTGAAGGAGTCGTGAAAATATTATTGAATTTGAAAGCGTGTGAATCTCATAATGAATAATAACTGTATGAATGCATCATTCATTCACGGTCATGGTTTGGTATTTTGAAAAGCCTCAGAGTCCTTCACTGTCTGTATGCAGGCCTGTGAGGAGGCTCCAGAGTGTCCCAAGGTTAAGGTACTGTAAGATGAAGACCTTGTAGATGTTCAGAGTCTGATTGTAAACCAAGGTTTACACGACTTTTTATTCCTCTAGGATGGTGTGATTTCACATATATCTGTATGACCCAGGAGAAACACCTCATAAGGCTGGATTACTGATCTGCTAAATTTTAAGTTTGTGGCATGTCTCGGTTCATACGCATGTTCTGTTCCAAGAGCTTCTCGGATCTGATTTGTGTAGTAAACAAACTTATATATTCAAGTAAGAACAACATAGGCTCATTAGGTTTATATTATTATTCATCAAAATGAAGATTGACAAGAGTTTTTCTACATCAGAGGGATGTCATCACACATCACATCATCAGTAAATGCAGATGAAACAGAATATGCAGATGCACAAAATTTCACTTTTTGCATGAACATTGAAACCTCCGTTATATACTGTATGTTTCTAAAACTCTTCAGGAAGCTTCTGCCCTATCTGAAGCCCTCTGGTGGAAAATTCAGACTGGCTGTACATTTTGATAAATGTCCCACTGATATCTGTCAACAGTCAGAATCATACTTCAGATCAGGGGTAGGCAACCTGTGGCTCTTTAGTTTTTACTGCCAGCTCTGCAAAGTTAAAATACCAAATAATCATAAATAGTGCCTTGCACTGTCACCACCTTGTGGTAAAACATGTTCCTGAAAGCTCATTTGGACTATTAGCATAGGCTATTTTAGACTCAATAGGCCATGTTATCTTTATTATAAGGCTCAAATATGTTTTGCGGCTCCACATAGATATTTCTATTATCATTATTATTATTTTTCTTCAAAAATGGCTCTTTTGATAGTAAAGGTTGCTGATCCCTACTTTAGACCGTTAAAATAGTTAGGTGTAAAGGTAGTATAAAGCAGCATGTCATCTGCATAGAGTTCATTCATTCATTATCCATTACCACTTATCCTGTATTGTGGGGGCTGGAGCCTATCCAAGCTGACACTAGGTGAGAGGCAGGGTACACCCTGGACAGGTTGCCAGACTATCACATGGCTGACACATAGAGACGGACAACTTTATATGTTGAGTCACTTGTCTTTGGACTGTGGGAGGAAGCTGGAGAGGCTGGGGCCCCAGCTAGTTGGTGGGTTCGAACCCAGAACCCTGTTGCTGTGAGACAACAGTGCTAACCACTGCAACACTATACTTTGCTATTATACTTTAAATCATGTAATTATAACCTTACATGTTAAGTCTACAATAGCGCACTGTTCTGTAAAGCCTCGTAATTCAGTCTATTTTTCTAAAATATTTCCAATTCAGTGCAAGTAAGGGTTGCTTCACAATGTAGATTTATTTCAACATGAGTCCACGTCTCCAACATTATTCTTTACAACACATTCTTTTTAACAATATCAGAATCTATATTCTGTTCAAATAAGTGTTCGCAGATATCCAAACCTTAAAAATGAAATGATAAAAAAATATAACGGCTCGCTACTATCGTTTGGGCAGAGAAAGTGGTTATATTGGAACTAATGCTTGCTTGTTCACACACTCTGTTACAACAGCTCACCTGTTCCTTCCATACTGACAGGAGCAATCCCCTCATCACTACTGGCTCTGCTTCTGACACTAAATCACATTTTAAAAATGCTCATAATTCTCAGCACAAATCTCCCTTTTTACAAAGCCTTCTGATCAATTCAGGTCAGTTTCATTATTGTAGTGCTGAATCATCTATCATCTCAGGGCACTCTTCATATAGAGCAGGTCTACACCATACTCTTCATTATATTAATTCTAATAATATGCACTTAATGAGCAATCCTACCTGTCCACTCTGGACTTGTGGGCTCATGGCTGGTGCTTGGTGCTGGATCTTGCTTCTGACTCTGAGGGGCTACAAGACAAAGTTTCCCAGTTATGTGGCATCTTATCATACTATTATTTAAATTATATAACGTTACATTATATGCCACAACGGCACACAATTCATAGACTTGATAATTAATTAACTTCAACAGTGGTTTGCCGGCAAAGTTCAACATCTTGCCTTACCCGTTTCATTGTCGTCATTTGTTGTTTCAAACCGCGACTTCGTTTTAGTGAAAAAGTTGCCAATTTTAGCACATTTGGCTGCGTCTGTTTCCAGAGCTTTCCTCTTTTTAGTTCTTGTTTTCTCCGTGCCACCCTTGCTCTTTCTATTTTCCATCTTTCAAACACCACCGACCGAGTGCACGGACGTGTTACGTCAGGGTGCGTCTGCAAAGAAAAAAGAAAAAAAAAAAAAGAAAAGAGCTGCCAGTGGAGGCGGA
This sequence comes from Cephalopholis sonnerati, assembly GCA_019142605.1. Taxonomy (NCBI): domain Eukaryota; kingdom Metazoa; phylum Chordata; class Actinopteri; order Perciformes; family Serranidae; genus Cephalopholis; species Cephalopholis sonnerati. Next base: position 32,119,575 of record JAGQAX010000001.1, on the reverse strand, counting down.
GGCGGCCCAGGGACAGCGGTATCAGCATACATGATCAACCCAGTGCCATGACTGAACACTGGCCCTCGAAGCCCAAACATCAGTCTGGCCCACGGTCCTCCCGATTAGCCACTCCGGGCCTGGTAGAGAATGAGTCAGGACGTACCAAACAGGACGTCCTGGTATCCTAGTTGTTAAGACGCATGCCATATAACTGCAATCTATAGCTCCACATCCCTCTCACACTCTTCTTCTGTCTTCTCTTCCTATATCTCTTATTTTATTTTAAAACAAGAGCAAAATAAAAGTAAAATAAATCAATAAATAAAAGGAAAAGGAGTCACTGAGAATAGCCATCTCAGAGGCTCCAACAACTTAAATCAATGCAGATATGAGAAGAAAAATATTTCCATCTGTTGCTCAGCACTTTCTTAAACTATTATAATTTATAATGACCATGTGTGCATTCATCCTTAATACCTCAGCACAAACATGGCTGTTGACACGAAGGAGCACCCAAGATGCTCTCTGCTGCACCTCGAGGGACAAGATGGAGGCCGAAGGTGCTCCCTAGTTGCATCTGCTCACTATAAATAGGGTGGTGGGAAATCAACAAACTCCCTTAATGGTGTAGTGGGAGCGCTAATGTATTGCAGCTGTGAAAGATGTGTAAAGCATTACGGCTGCAGTTATAATTATGAGGGGAAAAAACACCAAATGCATATGAGTTAGTTCAAAATGTTAAGGGAATAGTGTAAAGCTTTGAGGCACTTGGAATTCAAAGAGTGGTTTGTAATCAGCTTCTTTCGCTTTGTAAACATTTAAAATTGAGTTAAAATGACCTTTCCTTTAGCAAGACTGTTACATCTGCTCTTCCTAATTTTCTTGTAATATTCTGTATTTATCCTTTGCCCACAGCAAAAAAACCAAGCCAACAATGAACTGATGATATTTTAAGTATTTTGTGTACAAGCAAAGCCTGATGCAGCACATTCCTTTGTGCCATAAAGCTCCACTGTTGTGCAAGAACTGTTGAAACACTAAAAAATCATTGTCATGAACACAGGCACTGTAGTTTGAGTAGAGTCAATCCACTAAGTGTGGACTTGAGTCACATGACTTGGGCTCGAGTCAGACTCCAGTCACAAATAAGATGACTTTAGACTCAACTTGACAAAATTAAAAACTGACTTTAACTCTGACTTTAAAGACCAGTTTAGACCAAAGATTCACAACGATTCACAATTGGTGCTTGTTATTAATATTATTATGGTGTATTTATTATGAATACAGTCTGTCTGTTGCTTGTTTTGTTTCTGTTTTTTGCCATTTCATCACCACTACAAATGCAGCTGTAGCCAGTATCTCACTATAACTATCCTCATTCATATTTTAAGAAGCTACAAATTATATTCAGCCTCAAAATAAGCCTGAAAATCTGGAAATCAGAATAGAAGTACAGAGAGTTGTTGCATAGAGATGATACACCATCTCATCTAGTTGCATTGGTGTGAACCAGCAGGTTTTTAGAACGTTGCAGAACGGCGCATTGCAAGTAGTCGCCTGTTTCAGTTTGACTCGAATCTTTGGTCTGAGGCTAAACACCACTGACTTGTGACTCCACTTGGTCTTGAGCCTTTTGACTAGAAAACACTTGACACCTTCCCCCAAGCTCAAAGAACAAAAAGTATGTTATTTAAAAACTGCATCACAACTAATTTCATGCCATTTTTTTTCCTGAATCATCTTATGTCAACACTGTTTATTCCCAGCAAGTCCACTGATATTATTTGTTTCGTGTACAAAAGCTACATGCTAGTCAACATAAAACTAACTGCAGTATGTAAAATAATTACAAAATTTAGAAAGCATTAATGACTTTTGTAAATTTAATATTTTACTCAGTTGTTAAAATGGCATTACATTTGCTGAAAAGTGCTTTATGACTTAACCCTTACTCAAAACTCAAAGTTTGGGACTTGGTAATTAAGACTTGAGACTTACTTGTGTGCCTCTAATACTTGTTAGAAAACCAAATATGTATTAATCCACTGCTGAAAATAGTCCCCAGTGGATACACTATTTACCCCTCTTTAAGTAACGTCTGCCAAAAACTACAGTGCCCAGCTGCTGTACAAAATGTCTTAACCTACTTTAAAAATGAAACTTTGTATGTTTGACCCATTTTTATGATCACATGTGCTGAGGGCTGAGTATCACAGACAGGAGAGGGAAGTCAGATAGTATTGAGACACTGGCTAACACTGTTGGTTTTGGTCTTTTTGTGGGATTTGTTGACAAGAAGACAAATTTATAATGGCTGACATGGCAAACAGAACTACCTCTTCCACCATGTTACACCGATAACGAGCATCCTTCTTACTGACCTGTTGGTTTCTCCTCTCTCCTCAGTGAGTCCAGATGTGACCGGTGATCACAAACATCATCATCATCATCATTATCCACCTGCCGAGGATTCAGTTATTGGGGGAAGATCCAGGAGCCTTGGACTGACAGGGGCCATCTGGGCCTTGATATTGCCTTGTTTACATATGCTCCTGGCCTTGTAACAGCTGCCCTTTTTTGCAGCATGAAACTTTCAAGACTGGATTTCAAGCTTATTTATCCAGAAACCAGTGGACGTAACAAGCTCCTGTATGTAACGGAGCACCACTTCCACACAGTGCAGGACACAGTAGGAGTGAACGTGATTGATCGTGTGGAAATTCCAAGACACTGTGGTTTATGTAAGACAGCATATGGTTCAGCTCTGCCAATGTTAATTATTCTTTACCTGACATTCATTAACATTAAAACGGACTTATTTATAACAGCCGATGTTAAGAGTAACTACAGCGCAAGTTGTAAGAGATTGGTATTAATTTAAATGTGTTTTTACGCATAATATATATGGTCTGTAGATGTATATATAAAAGCATTAATTTGCATCTGCATATCACACTGTAATGCACTCTACACAGTACAGGTTGTACTAACTTTATGTGGGGTTTTAAAACTGCTGTGAAGATCGAAGTAATCTGAAAGGTTACTTTTGATGTTGGATTTGAAATTGAAAAAATCTCCGCAGCTTTTGCAGTCGCAATATTTGTACAAGCCCAAATTAAAATGGCCTGTTATTCTAACACCGTCCCAGGAATCCCTTCTGCATATAATCCTCTAACTTTTTTTTTTTTTTTTTTTTTAAGCAAAAGTGCTTCAATTATTGGGGAAAACCTGCAGGAATTTCTCAGATGTGGACCTTATGTTCTTGTGGAGTTTGCTCGAACCAAGAATAATTCCAGACATTTGCTTCTTTTCATTTGTAATAGCTGCCCTGCTGTCCAGAGTCCGTTTAATTGGCACATTTCAATTGCAAAATTGACCTGTAATGCTACTGCCGAGAGAAACGGTGAAAGGAGAGGGGTGGGCAGGTGGAAGTGGGGGGCAAGTGAGATGTGAATTCATACCCCTTTCTTCTTTAGGAATAGATTAGTTTCTTTAGGAGTCTATTATCATCTTTCAAACTCAATCCTCCTCTGCCTTCATAGGCCTGGATGGGAGCTGATAGCTCCTGGAGCCACTGGTGAGGAAGAATCCAATTGCTCCTACCTGCTACCTGACTGCATACTGCTGGTGTGTTACTGGCAGGTTTCTGTGCAGAGAGAAAGGAAAACGATTTGTTTCACATGTGTCATGCATGTCTGGTCAATGCCTGAGAGAGAAAAGTACTCAACGGCACCGAAAATTGGTTCTTTGGCTCACACATGCTGGGAAGCTACTTTTAGAGCTGAGGAAATAATCCTGCTGAGATGCTGCGGAAGCTGAAATAATACTATTTAAAGCCAAATTCATATACAGCCTATATGCGTATATACATACACATGACAGAAATAAACATGAAAACATTAAAGCTGCTACTGTAAATAGACGACAGTGTAAAAATTAACATAAACATTCAATTAGGGCTCAAAACAGCCAAAGGTACAATCTCCTCAGGTACTCCGTTTGATCATATATGCATAGGCCCAGATCTCGGTGAGGACGCAGGAGATATGTCTCCCTCAATATGTGCATTTGTTTCCTCCAGTAAGAAGTAAGAGTTGCTAGAATGCAACTCAGAGATGCAACAAAGCCTCCGGTAAAGTGGGGGTGGTAAGCAGTACGCAGCCTTAAAAACAATGGTTGCACTCTGCCTTAATAAAGGAAAAAGAAGAAGCAATGCGAGCCGACTGCTGCAGAACGAGTCCTGGGGTTAAACTGGAGTAAACACGGCAGAAGCTGCTCTAATACAGCTGCAAATTAGTGAGAAAGAGATAAACCAAAGGCGAAATTTAGGTAGGTATTAGGACCACGTTTAGAAAAAAATACTAATGAGAGATTTTGAGAATTAACTCATAATAATATGGGGGGGAAAAAAAGAATAAATTCCTAACAAAATAGGTCCCCTAAAGTCATATGTGCATGTTTTAGAATTTCCTGACAGTCCACTGTCGCCCACTTTTATTTAAACTATGGCTGACCCCGACTAAGAATTTTCCTAGTCGACCAGTAGTCATCATTTAGGGCCATTAGTCGACTAGTCGCCCACATTTTTATGATTATTAAATGATATATTTTGGGCGGGCAACACGATGGTTTGAGTTGAAGGTGTGAGAAAGAATAGTATCGGTAACATTGTTAACACTGTGCTACATTACAGAGAAATACAAAACCGTACTAATGAACCTTCATTAATATAGGCCTATATTTTATCTACAAGTGCACGTCACACACTGAGCGAGCCGCCTGTTAATGACGCTGTCGGCTAATGGGCATGTAGCTACTTCCATGTTTCAGATGATACGTCATGTTTGTAGTGGACCAATGAAGATGAGTTTACATATCACCTTGGGTTGGTCCTTCACCTTCTCAAAATGATCCCACACTTTGGATTTCCTGTCTGACATGTTATTAACTAGCCTGTGGAATAACCGCAGGTACCAGCCCTGGAAATGAACATGACTCCTGTCTGACTGCTGAGCGTGGCCACTTCCTGTGTTTGTCCTTTCAAATTAAATTCCCACATAGTTCAGTCATACAGGTTTGATTCATTTTGACAAGGAGCAGCTCCTAATAGAGTTAAACGTTTGTTTTTTTTAAACTAGTAAAAAGTGTGGACTGCAGTGTACGTCTTTTTGGACAGTAAGCCACACAACCACTCAGTAATGGTGCGATTTATGACCGATCAGAAGTGTTTTCACAGCTTCGGTTTTTCACCTCCAATAAAGATTAGCACACAGCTGCTTCCTCTCTGTCTCGTCCACACACAGCCCCAAACAGAGTAAAGCAATAACGTAATGCACAGCAGACTAACAGGGCAGGTAGATTTTTTTTTAGAAACATCATGAATTTATTCCATTAAATTACTCTGTTCTTGTGATATTTTAATTTTTCTCTCAAAATATTGCAACTCTATAAAGATATAAAAACAACGACTGGCCAGCTGACGTAGTGTTAAAGTCCACGGTACAGGCAGGCGGTGCTGAAATGCATCTCAGGCACTTTGACTGTAGTTAAAAATCCTTTATTAACACATGGGTAAACCACACTTTTATGGGTGTAAAAGAGTCTCTATAGTCCAGGGGTGTCAAACTCATTTTAGTTCAGGGGCCACACAGCCTAGTTTGATCTCAAGTGGGCCTGACCTGTAAAAACACTGCATAATATCCTATAAATAACAACCCCTTCATTTTTCCCCCTTTTTTAGTGTAAAGAAGATCATTCTGGATATGTGTATGAAGTCATACCCCGCCTTATTGTTTTAAGACAGAAGTCTGATGCAGATTCTTTTGTACTGAAGCTGCTGGTTGACAATATTTTACACAATATTCAATATCTTTCAATGTGACCACACTAAGTATTCACTGTTATTTCAGGGAGCTGTATTCTGGTCAGAGTGGAAAAACCTCTGAGGCAGTATTTTACATGAAGTATCTGCTCACTGTTTACTTGCTCCTGAAACCTCTCAGCCTTCACAAGTGCATCAATATTAGGTGTGCAAAATCACGTAGTGGGCCAGATTGGAGAACTTGGCGGGACGGTTCTGGCCCCAGGGCCATATGTTTGACACCCCTGCTCTTTTTTTTTTACAAACTACATGAAGCCTTAACCCAGTGCAGCACTCCCTATATTTTTTCCTCATTATTTCAGCTTCATTCTCAACTTCTCAGAGAACACAGATACGTATGATATGTTTTGAATGTGCAGAAAGTTTTAAACATGAGTAGAAATCTTATTGAATCACATATGAGGTATTAAAGCTTGTGAATTAATTAAAAAACATGAATAGGTACCACATGTGCATGTAAAGAGGTTACTTCCCAAAACAAAAGACACAAGAGGATGGAGAGTAAATCATGCCTACTGTACATGCAGGTTGAATCAGCAGGGACTACAAAAACGAGGAAAATAAACACTTAAGAGCAATACAGAATGCCTGAGAGCCTTACTGCATTATATTCCATTTATATTTTGAATTTAGTGTTTTCCTTTACACAAAGACATTTCCACTATACATTGGTGCAAAAAAATCAGCAATATGCAGAAAAATAAGCATTTGACACCTAAAACTTCGCAGGTGAGGACCCCAAGACCCCCCACTTAATGTGTCCCCCAACATGTTGAATTTAAATCTGCGCCCTTGCATATCTGATATGATTTGATCATAGCCTGTGACCTTCCTCGTGCCGCAGTTGTCCTAAAGCCTGCATAGTAATTGTTGTCATTAGTCACTTTCACCTTTAACACACCAGATAAGAGTTGTTATCATGATATAACGTCAAGGCTGTTTTAGCAACTGAGGCACTTGAGTAGCTCGGAGCTTTTTCGTCTACAGTCTCAAGGTTTATAAATGATAACTTTGAGATGAATAATATTTATCTCTTCTTCTATCTGTTGAATTTAATGTCTCGTATTTGAGGCTTTTGTTTCGGGGTTAGAGTCTCAGACGACAATCGTCGCGGCTTAACAACCTTAACACAGTAGTTTCACTACCTTAACAAGTCGTGACTTCTTCCCCAAACGTATTGCATCACAAGTTGGCACCATTGAAGTCGGTGCTGCTGTCATTTGAACAGCTGTGTTAATGACACCCTTAAAGAATAGGGTTCAGTCTCTAACTAGATAACAGGCAGCTGGCACCGAGACAAAGGTGCCTGGAGGCTAAATATGAGATGTCAGGTTTTACTGGTGCTCCTGTACTTAAAGAAAGGAGTTCAATTTGATGTCTTATGTGATTATTATGGCTCCATATTAGAACAGTTATCCAGCGGAGGGAGGGGAGGAAAGGGCCCAGATGCTGATGAGGATGCCAGTGTCGTGATGTTTACCCACAACCAGACAGGTGTCATCCTGCAGGCATTGCAATGTGTCAGACCCCCTTGAATAACATGTTTACTCTCTAACATTGTGTTCGGAGAGTGAATGCGTTATTTGAATAATGAAAAGAAGAAATTCCAATACACGGAGCTCGGTTTGTCCCCGGCTGTAATTTCCCCTCAGATGTTTTTAAACCAAGTTCTTGAAAAGAAAACTTTTCTTTTTTTTATCACAACTTTAACATTCATGGTTTGTGTTGTTGGTTCAATCTGTTATAACATTGTACTCACCCAAAGTAATTGCTGAGATCTTCTAGCGCAACAATATTGCTGAAAAAAAAAATGGTAAGAAAATAAAGGCGAGCAATAAAATGATTATCAAGGCTGTCCAGTGAAGACGTCAATCACACTTCAGAAACTGACTTCCTGGTTCAACTTTGACCCTACTTGCTGTACTTGTGCACACTTTTCTTTGCAGTGATTGCTGGCGACATTAGCAAATGAGTAAAGCTTCTGGTTTTCTTCCTGCTTCTATTTGTTGCCCTATTTTTTTTAAGCAATGTTTTTAAATCTCAGCAGTTGTCTGGATGAGACTTTTCCTTTAAGTTCAACAGTTACTAGTTTGTACATGAATGTCTCTTTGATGTAGTCATATAATAACTCTGAATTTACTTGAAGCCTCTTTTCCAGCAAAATCCTGAGGCTTTGGGTTGTCATCCATCCTTTTTCTCCAACCGTCCTTTTACTGAGTAACACCCCTCGACTCTGTCTGGGGGATCTCCAAGTGTTCCCAGGCCTGCTGACAGATGTAATCCAGGATTTCATGTTTTTCTTGTGACTTTAAAATGATTTCCTCTCCAGCGTAAATCACTGCTTTTCCTTGGAAACCGTGAATTCTCAGTACAACTGAAATCTAAAAGGCAGACATTAGGATAATTAATCAGAGAATGGTGTATATTTCTGTTCCTACTCTTTAATATATATTAGATGACATGTTAATAATTTTTTAATAAAAAACTGAAAAATAAAGATTATACAACACTTCCTGGTGACTCACTCCTGACTGACGGTTTGCGACACGTAGAGCTATTTGGGTGAGAAATTGCATCCTGTTGTTTCGGTGTGATCTCAAGCACCTCACGCTGCCACGCTGTGCCCTCATCTCCACACCTTGAATCTGTGATCTCACCCTTTGGTCCCATCTGTAGGTGTGAGTTGGAGAAAGGATTTGAGCGGTAAAATGAGATTTTTGCTCATTTACAGTTCAGCTCTGTCCTCAGCCTGTACAGCCACTGTCCTCCTGGCAGCTGGCCTCACTGGTGAATATACTGCTGTGGGGATGACGTTGATCTGTAGGCTGACGCAGAAGTTAGCATTGCACTGGTTCCCTCGTCAATAAACCAGTGGGATTTTTACATTGGATTTTAGATTACTGCTGAAAAGCTCTGTGGCAAACAAACATTTATTTTACCTACAGGTTTTGTTCAGCAAGATAATCTTCACAAATAGACACCACTTTCATGATTAGTGAAGCCTAAATGGGATGTTAGGCTATAAACTAACTAGGCTGTGGTCACATGACCTAACACCACCACCATAGCAAGACTTAAAAGCTGTGCTCGGTGCGGTTTGGCATGATGATGTTCTGTAGTCTCATTTAGCCACTTGTTAGTTGAGACACAAGGAAGCTTCAGAGTTCACAGTGGGGTATTTACTGGGGTATTTTGTGCCGTAGAACAAAACGTCAAAGTGACTGTGCTCTCTACTCACCTGGGGTCTCATTTATAACCATTACGTACCCACAAAATGAGGCCTGACAGAAGTGTACGCCACTTCACACGCAAAAGTTGTGATAAATAAAAGCAGACTTGATGGGAGAGTTTTTAACCCATACTTATGAACATTTTGGAGGCGGGAAATTATCAACGCAGATGGTGAGGTGGAGGCCTGATTGTAGAACTTGTCAAATATTATCTGGCACATGCCATTTTCGGCTTTTGTCTGTATGTACATTTTTATTATGGATCCTAAAGGCACTGTCTTTGTTTACAACCCAAAGCAGATTGAATAACTTCAGCAACAATCAATAATAATGCTTTTTTTTTTTTCTTTTTTCTTTTTTCTTCAATTCTTTACAGTTTGTTGTGTCATTCAAACTTTAGTTAAAAAAAATAAATCTTTTTTTTTATTTTATATTCAATATTATACATTTTATATTTATTTTTTGAAACCAAAATCCCTCTTAATGGTTCCTTTATATTAGTATTACACTATGGTACAGGTGGTCTTTTTGTCTTCTTTATAAAAAGACACAAATACTTTCACAATTGTTGCCACATGACCATAGAAAACAGGAAAAAGGGCTGTGGCGTTTGCCGTTGCTCAAGAGGTAGAAAACCTACAACTACCAGAATGCAATGCGCCGCACCTACCTTATAGTGCGTGATGAACTGCAGCTTGGCCGTTGGGAAACAAAATGGCGGCCGTCTGGTAACAAACGATGTGGAATACAGTGTAACGGTAAGCTTAAAAAACGTTTCTGAAACGTTTGGGGTAAAAATTAAGCAACGCAGTAACGGAAACTTGGTTTATATTTTATCAGCACTGTCTAATTTAACCGTTTCATCTCAATATTTCCAGCCTTTGTTTTAACAATACAGGAAACTGTGTATTCAATATATCCATGATAAGAGACGTTTACCGCAGCTCATTCACACATACTCACATTGTTATGATACAGATGTGTTTGAAAATCGTGTTAGTGTCCCTCAAAGATATAATTCAGTTGGAAGTTTATGAAAAAGGTTTTCAGGTGAAGTTCATGCAATATTCCTCACATTTACCATGCAGATGCTGTATACAGGTTGCTCTCCAAAATGCCTGGAACAAACAAACCTCAAATCACAAGGTAAGATGTGTTCTGTGTTTCATTCTCCATACTAACACACTATATAGTATGCCAGAAAAAGATTTAGTATGTCCCAGTACATAGTGTGTTAAATGCAGGATGCCAAAATACCAGGACATTCTACTACATATACTACCAATTTTGCTGTATGCAAGCCAGCATGCTTTTCTGACTATTCTGACCCACAATGCTCTGCGCAGCTGATGATACCTCACATCCACTGAGCTGCAGAGAGATGACAGCTGGTTGACAGCTGTTAGAGGTCGCAATGATGGATGACGCTGCATTGAAGTAACTGATGACCAGTGGAATAGTAATAACAGGAATATTTATCGTTAAAGTAAACAGAATAATCATAAATATTGCAATAGCAATGACAGAGAACACTGTCGCAAATATAATATGTTAGAATCAACAATTTATGAGGTTAAACTACATACATTGCAAAGTAAGGACAGCACAGCTCTCTGGCTTGATCTCCATCTCTGGAGAAGTGGCGCTTGTTTCATCTGCAAGGTAGCGGATATAAAAGCAGGAGGGTCAAAGTTCAAAGACAGTAGTGTATCCTGTGTGCATACTGCATGCAACAGTACAGGGCAGCTGCAGTACCTACTAAAAAGGAAAAAGAAAAGTATGTGATTCAGAACGCACCCTTAGTTTGATATTTTTGCACTGATGAGACAGGTCTGCAGCAGGTCTTCTTTGGTGTTTGCTTTACTTTGCATTTTAGAGGCAGGAATGTCACTTTTTGCCACTGACTATAAAGTGATGCTTGGCTTGCACGTGTGAAAACAGCTCACAAGCCACAGAAGAAGACCATCCTGTAAACAGTGGAACTAGTAGTTACACATGTATGTTAATGGCTCTGGCTGGAAGATTTTTTTCTTTCTTAGTGAACCAATAAATCGAACCAATAAAGTTGACAGATCAAAGCACTGGATAATAATATGTGAAATGTTGACATATTTTTCCAGAGTGATTGAAGTCAGACCACATCAACACATCAGAATGATTGGGTTTTTAATCTTGGACAGGTGCTCTAAGTGCGGTTATTCTTTGTAGAGACTGCCTTTGGCATTTTTCATTACTGGTAATTGGGAGTTGAGAAACCTGGACAGTAATAGGATACTGTTCGCTTTGGGCACAGAGACCAAGAAATGAAGGGGGATATTAATGGACTCCCGCATTTTAACAAAGGTGAAGACAGGTATTTTTTTTTTTTTTTTTTTTGAATAGCTCTCATTGAAGTAGTTTCTCTGTGCTGGAGTGAGTCCAATTACAATACACTTTGGTGTCTTCAAAATCACTCTGAGGTAAAGCTTCAGATAGTATGAACCGTTGTCTTTGGAGTCTTTTATCTCTGCACACTGAAGAAGGCCTCCTGGGACCTTCTAAGGAAAATAGTGCTGAGCGCTGCTTAAACGTATACAGAGATTAATTTCATATTCCCATCGAGGTTTCTGTTTCACTCAAAATTATTACTGTGACCTTGACAACGGCTAACGTTTAGCCTCAACTTAGACGGGAGCTTTAATCATCACAGTGCAGACGCAGACAGGGCTTTGTATCATTCTTGAAGTTGTTCATGGTAAAGCCAGTGTTTTCGGAAGCTTAACTGTGCACACGGGGCATGCCTTTAGTGAGTCAAGGAGATGGATTGTTGTGAAATATGAGTGAGGTCATTTTTAACTAAGGAGGGATTAATAATACGGTAACATTGCTTCTCCTGAGCAAGTTGTACTGGCCTGACAGGCTGCATGTATTTTGTAATGTCTAAATGATATTAACAGCATTTATTTTATTAATCTAATGTGTTATATCATTATTTTTCTTGGCTTACTCCATTTCCTTATTAAATATTCAAAACATTATTTGTCCAGTACTTAGGTTTATGAGCAAAGATGACCATCAGTTTGGTGCTAATCAGGGAATATATGCTAACTTAACATAATGAATATGGTAAATGATTCACCTACTAATCACTGTTATGATAACAAATGCTACCAGCATGGTGCTTTAACAAAAATAATAATGATAATATTCCATTTATTTGGTATAGCACCATTTATAGAAATAAAATTCACAAATTGCTTTTTAAAAGAAAACCATAAAAACATACAAAACCAAAGGCAACACAACAATAAAAACATGAGCCACTAGATTAAAGTAAAAGAAAAGACCATAAAACACAGACTAAATATGGGCAGCAGAGGACCCCAGATGAAACACACCAAGGAATAAGCACTCGACATCTTAGGGTGGGAGAAAGACCATTTTTAAAAAGATGGGTCTTCTGTTGTTTCTTTAAAGGCCCCGAGTGAGACTGCAGACTGTGTGCATGATGGAGAAGATTTCCACAGTGTTGGAGCCACTGCTTCAAAGACACAACCCTCACATTTTTTTTATTTTTTATTTGGAACAGTAGATATTTTTTTGGATGAAATGAATCTATTTTTTTTTTCCAATAGTGGTTTGCAATTGTATCCCATTGTCAAGTCAACCAACAAACCATATAATATTTATGCTGAATCTGTCTAGCACTGTGGAAACCCTGTGTCACCAAAGGAGTTCTCAGTCGTTTTTGATGTTGTCCCTTCGAGTATTATTTCATTTTTTAAAACAGATTTTAAAGGTGCAGTGTGTAGGATTTAGGTGCATCTATTGGCAGGAATTGTATATAATATTCATAACTATGTTTTTATTAGTTTATAATCAGCTAAAATTAAGAAAAGTTGTGCTTTTGTTACCTTAAAATGACCTGTTTGTATGTACATATGCAGCAGGTCTTCGTCCACCGAGTCCGCCATGTTGCTCTACAGTAGCCCAGACAGACAAACCAAAAACAGGCTCTAGATAGGGTCATTGGTTTCGCGTTTCTGTGTCAGCCATAGTAGTTCTCCTACACGCTTGGCACACAGGAGAAATTTCAGTTCTGCAACGTCACCGCTTGATACTAGGGGTGGGAGTCACCAGAGGAGACACAATATGAAATTATCACAACAAAGCCATGATACAATAGTATTGAGATTTTAAATATGTTGCAATATGCTGACTATTATGATAAAATATGTTGCGATATTTTGTGATTTATTACCTTTTTCAACTGTGAATCCAAGCGAAAACTTTGCCAACATCTGTTTTATCTAATAAGTTTTTAGTCTCCTCATCTCACCTCAGCCATATTTGCAGCAGCAAAATGTATCCAGTGAACTGAAAAAGCAACTGATTATATCATTCTAGTCGGCTACATAAAGTTTAATTTGTATATGTAATATCAATTAGTTATGTAATAAAAACTCGATACATGGTACTGTGTGATGATGATATTGCCACACAAAAATATTGTGATACTATGCTGTATTGATCCCCCCACCCCACCCCAAACTAGGTACAACTAAATCCAACACATAAGACATGTAAGGAAAATGACACTCTCATTTTATACTGACGCAGCTAAAACAACTTTTGGGGAAACTTGTTCTTCATGGCAAACTAGGAATAAGAATAAGGTGATCGATCAGGTTTTCAGCACAGCATCATAAGAACAAAGTCTGCCTTATCATATTGGTCCATATTTGTTAAAAGTAGCTGTTGGGATGGAGTTTGGCTGCTTCCAAATAAGTTTTTGAAACTAACTAAGTCAAAGAGAGATCCTTTAAAATGCTACACGGGTTTTTTCTAACTGATAGATATTTACAGAAACTCCACAAAGCACCTGTGGAGTAAATTGTCACAAATTAATTGCTGATCATATCTATCCTCACTTTGTATTACTTTGAAAAATGTTGCTTGGATTCATGGAATATGACAGGAATCTCTGCTCGCAGTTTTACCATTAATTTGCTTAGCATATTATTTTGACTAAATTTTATGTTCACAATACAGATTTTTAAGCAAAAAGCTTATTTTTTTCAGAGCTGTCTGTGTCAAGCAGCACATATCCTCCTGGTCTGAATGTGCAAACAAAATATTTATTTATCTGTATTTCTTTTTATCTTATTTTGTTACAAACTTTCATCCCCCTGGCGTGTTGTAATTGTAGACTGTGGTATTCCTTTTGTATACACAAGATGTTTTCATGGTTCTTGATTTTATATATGATGCTTATCTTTTCAAAGTTTAAAAAAATCATCGGTTGCTTTGGTGCACACCAGAGTGTGATTGCTGTGTTCACACCTGCCCAAATGAACCGCACTTAGGGGGAAAACGAACTTGAGTTTGATGGAACCGAACCAAACAGGGCAGGTGTGAAAGCACCCTTAGTGTCATCTAGCCGTGAGGTTGCAGAACTGAAAATTCTCCCATGTGCCAAGTGTGTATGAGAACTACGTTGGCTGATCTGAAAAGGAAAATGGCCCTTTCTAGAGCTAGTGTTTGATTTACTGTTCTGGGCTACTGTAGAAACATCATGGTGAACTCTGTACACCAATAAAAACATAGTTATGAATATTATCTACCACTTCTGCCAATAGATGCCCCTAAATCCTTCACACTGGACCTTAAAAGCATCATTATTCTTACATGCAGCCTCACAGAGCTGGTTGGCTGTAGATTCTAAGTCTCGTTTTATAATATCTGAACAAATGTGTTTTAGTTTTTCTTTGCTTTCAGTATTTTCTAACATGCATCATAAAACTCCAGGTTTGAATCTGAAGCTTTCCTCCATTTTCAGCAAGTCCACTCCAGTGTTGAGCTTACTCACAGGTCTGAGGTCTGCGTAGCATTGTGTGATCTTTTAGTTAAATTCCTCCTACACAGACCTATCACACGCATCTGTCTATTGTGCACTAGACAAACACAACTACTGCTACAAGCTCAAGTAGGGAACTGTGGCACCGATGCCAACAGGTGGAGCTCAGGTCAAGTGCTGCTGTTGACCTGTTCAGTGTAAAAATACAGAGACATTATGGATAATCACAGGTATATTTTACTGAACATTCACAGCTTGGATCCAACGGTAGGGTTAAGAACCTGCATTTATTCATGACTGCACTGTATCGTTTCTATTATTCATTTATTTCATTTTTCATTTTCAGACAGAAAGAGAACAGTCAGCGTCAACGAGCACCAAACCGAGCCACCCCGCTGCCCCATAGGTACTTTTTACATTTCTTGATGTGTGTTTTCAGACATTAATGGTAAGCTGAAAGCACAATGGGACACATACGCAGTCGCACACACCTCCCACCACCTGGAGATAGCAGCCTGTGCCTTCTCATTCTCTTGTTTTCTGTGTTCAAGCCTTTTTTTTTTTTGCTCTGAGAATGGGGTAAACAGTCCCATCAATATAGTGTTTTCCCGCTGTCTACCCACCCACTGCTTCCAGATTATCAGACAGGACTACAGCGCAGGTTTCACAATAAATCCTCTCATCCCTTCCCTCCCTGGCTTTCCTCTTCACTCATCTTCTTTTTTCATCACTCTGACTTTCCTCCTCTCTTTTTCGCAACTCACTCTCCCACTAAGGTGAAGTTGAACAACAAGGAATTGTACTATTTCAGTCATTATTTTCAATCTTTTCCTTCTCAAAAACCAGTGAATGAGGGACGCATATATAAAATCTAATATAAATTATGCATATTTATACGCCTTATATAGTTTATCAGTTTGATTTATATCAGCTGCCACGGTATCAGTCGTAGGTGTCTGCCAATTCGACCTGAAATCTAAATTTGGCAGACTCGCCGGGACATGAGCCATGAGTGCCGGGTTTATTCTCCCTGCGCTGAAAACTGGGATCAGGTGTGAGGATAAGTGACCATAAATAAGCCCGAAATATGTGTGCAGGAGTCTAACATTTATGAAAATGTAATTTGATGTACTGCTGTGGTGTCAAGAGAACCTGCTGTCTGGTCAAAAATAAATTGATAAATAAAAAAATCTAGTTAAAGTGAAGCTGAGGGAAACCAGCAGATGACAGAGAAGGACAAATGTGAGAAAATTGAGGAATAAAAAAAATAATGGAAACACCAAGAAGTAAATGATACAAAAATCAGTTTCAGTAAACTTAGCAACAAACAAATATTTTTCACCTTGTATTTTCAGAGCAAAGAGGTTGTGACAAACAACACCAGCAACTGATTCCTTCCTGATGTGCCTGATGCTTGGAGGGAGCATTGTTGTCCTCGTTATCTTCATCGTCTTTATCCCCATGTCTGCTCTGGGAAGGTCAGTTGGCCTCACAATGCGAAATTGCAGAGTGTACAGCACACCACAGAGCGCTAATTTGGCACACGGTGAGACAATGAGACGTGCCGTCACTAATCCTTGAAATGAGAAAAATCACATGTGCAGTAAATGCGTTCTGGTTTAGGAGGGAGGAAAAGAATTAATGAATCTTCCCGTTGTTTACTCCTTACTGCTAAAAATGCCTCTGACATAATTCACTAAATGCTTCTTAGCTGCTTTGTCCTGAATCAAAATCTCCACATTTTATCCACGCAACAGCTGTAGCATTACCATCATCACTTTCAATGATGTTCTGGGAGAAGAGCTCCATTTTATTTACTGACCTACTTATCACAGCTCACACAAGCATGGCTGCCTCTACTAAGACCATCCCCATGGCCACTGACCCATTTGCCAGACAAGCCAACCTTCGAAATTTCAAATTTTCAGATCACATAAGTCACGCTTAAATCTCCTCCCCTAATATTTCTCCTCGGCTGCACACTGCCACCTTGCATCCCCCTCTATCAACTCCCACCCGCTTTCCTATCCCGTCGTACTCTGGTGCAAGGTGGGTGTCCCGCTTAACATCAGTTCGTGACTGAGGTCTGACACATCCTCTTACTGCATCCAGGGCGGACGCACTGCCAGTTCCATTTATGACACAAGACGATACATTATTCATGCTTCTTAATTAGGTAGTGAAGCAGCAGCTTATACTGGTGAGACATTTAGTGGATCAGGTTCTTGGATGGCACTTTCAACATGACTTTGCCACGGCATACAAAAGCAAACTCGATAAGAAATGGCACTGTGACAGAGGATGTGGTATTTTTAACTGCAAGTGATGCTGTTATTGTGAACGCTAAGAAAGGTGCAAATGAACACGGTGCTTATAAAACATCACAGCACAAAGAGTGCAAGTCGCATTGGAGATTTTGGATATTACACACAGTGCTTTAAGTTCACACAAAACACGTGAAGATAACCAGGTTGTAGTAACTCACTGAATATCAGAAAAACAGAAAAAAAGAACTGAAAATGTGTAGTAGAGTGGTCGTAGATACAGTAGGTAGAATTGTGCTGTGTGGAGAACTGCATGAAGATATTAAAATCTGGAAGAGAAAACAGCAACCAAGTTTTGGACTTGGGCACAATTTCTGCATGTTGAGAAAACAGAAAAAAAGAGACATTTTCACACCTTAGATATTTACATTTTATTCTTAAGTCCCAGTTTGGTTGGCCTCCTTATTCATTTTATGGAGAACTGCATGAAAATATTAAAATCAGGAAGAGGAAACAGCAGCCAACATTATAGATTTTTCGACTTTGGCACAATTTCTGCATATTTGGAAAACAGAAAAAAAGGAAACATTTCCACATCTTGGATATTTACATTTAACACTTGTGACTGGTCTCCTGATTCAGCCCTGCCGCCTTGAAATTACATTTATATACAACTTATTTGAAACAGCAAATATGTTTTGCAGAGTAAATTATGTTTTCTAACATTTTGAGGAGATGTTGCTAATTCATTGTCTGGCAAGTTGCAGAAATTTTGATATGGAGTGCATCATCAAAATGTTCACTGAAAATGTATTGTGGTTGTTTTCTGCCAAAACAGACATATCCACTTGCACTGACTACAGTGCTATTTTTGTATTACCTTTTTTTTCATTAACATCCAACTGAAATCACCATCTCTTTTTGTAACCTTTACCAAAGTGCATTTGTTGCTCAAACCCAAGACAGGAATCTTTTATATTGTTCTTTATTTAAACTTAACTAAAATCGCTTTCTTTTCCTTACCTTAACTAAGTGCTTTTGTTGCCTAAACTTAAGACAGGAGTCTAGACACAAACCCAAAGTACTGGTGTCAAGGTCCTGCACTTTGTACGCCTGCCATCCTCCCCAACCACCTTCTTCCGAAGTCTTCATGGCACATAAAGAGAGTGTTCTGTTACCTGAAAGAAATGTCAAGACAGCGATCAAGTTGCCACAACAATGTGATTAAGAAAGCAGTTTGGTAACATACAAACATAATTCCCAGTAGACAGGGTTGCCTTATTAGGTTGAAACTACATTAAAGTTTTGATTGGCCGCATTTGAACTATGGCCATCCCCCCAAAACTGATCCACGAAAAGTCATTAGTTGGTTACACTTTAGTAACAATCAGTGTTTTGCAAGTCTGGAACGGTTTCAAACAGATTTCTACTTTGATCCAAACTACTTGTAAACCAAAGAACTGAACCAAAACAAACCTCTGTTAGGACTGGGATAGAGAAACAGACCTTTTAGAAATTTAAGTGACTCTCCATACTGATGGTGCACAGATTAGCAGGGTAAAGGCTTCTAATAAGCACTCACACTGACTGACACATCATGACCCATCAGCAGCTTGGACTGTATCATTTTAAAATACATTAATACAAAATACATAAAGAATGTGGTGACAGAGACGTGCTTGTTTTTCTAAGAGGCCACTATGTTTGAATAGTTGTTGTTTTGTTGTAGATTTTTGTATTACATGTCGTATTTGTTGCATTTTAATGTGTTTTGATTGGCTGCTACCTCGGCCAGGTCTCTCTTGTAAAAAAGATTTTCAGTCTCAATAGGACTTCCTGGTTGAATAAAAGTTAAATAAAAAAAAAAAAACACTTCAAAAATTGAAATCAAATCATCAAAACTTTGAATGTTTTTTATTGTAGTTTCAGTTTGAATTTTATTGTAATTTGTTGCTGCAACTACTGATTATTATCTGGAAAAACTAATAAAAATTATGAAATCAGTTTATCAGAGCTCCAGGTGGTGTTTTCAAATGCCTTGTTTCACCGGAGTAGCAACCTGTGGGGCTGAAAAATGAAGCCAGCACCGTAGTGCCAAAAACTGCATTTACTCTAATGGCCACTTGAGGCTGGCTCCAAAAGAGAGTGGGTCCCCATAGACCTCCGTCATGTTGAAATGGGCAGCTTTACAGCAGAAATAAACATGTTTAACACCCTGGTACAAACTAATGGTTTTGGTCTCTATTGCTAATTTTCTCAATTATAACAAACATACCTCAAATATGGTCACTTTAGGCTCCAAAAAACCAAGATGGTGATGGCCGTGATGTCACCCATTGGTGTTTGGACTCCAGTTCTGAAGCCTTAAGTTTGGCATTTCAGCTGTTGCCAACCCGGTTTTTGGGAGCCAGAAGTGACCATATTTTTGGATGAGAGGGTAGAGCTGTGGAGGAGCGAGGGGTGGACGTGACTCACAGACTGTACTTATGTCTTGCAGACAGCCTGTCAGTCAGACAGCCTCGCCCTTAAATATGCATAACTTTGGGCCTCAGTGAAATGTAAACGGGTGAGTTATATAAAAATTATCTTGTACAGTTGTCATGGATGTTGAAATGAACGCAGAGAGCTGTAAAAGTTGGGCATTTTAACACGGGGGTCTATAGGGATTTACTCCACAGCTTTTGGCACTTCCACACTGACTTCATTTTTCAGCCCTGGAGGCTGCCGCATGTTCAAATCAGGAGTCCACAAACCAATTGGTGACGTCACAGTAGCTACGTCTATTATTTTATACAGTCTGTGGTTTTATTCTGTAAGATATTCAGCGTACAGTGTCATCTAACAGAGCGAATACTACATTTGAGAAGTGATTTAAACTATTTATCAGTTATTGTAATAGTTGCAGATTAATTTTCTGACAGTCAGCTAATCTATTCAGCTCTAATTTTATTTTAGTTCAGCTTTATTAGTAAATCCCAATATTACAAATCGCTATTCGCCTCAGAGGGCTTTACAGCATACGACATCCCTCTGCTCTTTTTACTATCTTGTCTTAAAAAACCTACAAAATAAATCAGTCTTTGTGTTCTTTGTGCAGCACTTTGCATCAAGCACTTTGATTGGCTGTTAAACACTACAGGAAACAGTGATGTCACCGCTAAAATAAGGCAACAAATTTCTCTGTGTCGCAGCTACACATATAGATAAAACTGACACAGTAAAAACGGAATCAAACGTTTGCAGTGTTTTAGAATATTAAATATTAAAATGGGTAGTTGTAAGGAGGATGTTTTTCTGTTAAACATACAGTTGCATAAATGGTAACTATCGTCATTATGGGCAATTATTGGCCCGTTAAACTTTTGGAACAATCAGTTCTGAGAGTCTGTATTTTATCAATATTCGTTTATTCATGAACATATGCAACAAAAGGCTGAAATCTGGCTGCAAATATTGTAGTTTCAGAGCCAACAAACCTGGGCTGCTTTGGGAGCTGAGCCTTTTTAGTCTCCTCTCGTCAGTTGAAAAAAAAAAAAAGGCTGCGTGCTGTACCTGTTGGCACCGGAGCTGTGTGCCTCTGACATGGCACTATGCAAAACCTTGTTTCTTCTCTTTTTTCCAGAGTGCAGATCAGTGTGGTGACAGGCCCAATATCCACTGCAGATTCCTCTCTTTCTCCAGTCAAGTGGTGGGTCAAAAGGGATAAAACCGTTTCCTTTCTCTTCTCTGATACATGCTAATACGCAGTCTGTCAGAACTGAGGTGGCAAGGCCCTCAGGGAGGGTTTTGCACTGAACTATTTCTTGTCTGTAGAAAGATCAGGGAGGGTAATCTCTGTCTCTGCTATCCAGGACTGTGCTGCTGTGTAATTCAGTCTTTATCCTAAATCCGGGGAGAGAAAGACAGCAGAGAGAGGGAGATAGCGGGAGAATTATTGGAAAACCTCTAATGTATGAAAAAAAAAGAGTATTTGCAGAAGCGACATGATTGCAAAGGGGTGAGGGCATTGACAAGGGGACACTTTTTGTAGATAGCTGGATGGAAATACATATTCACAAAGACTCCTCATCCTCATACAAAGCAGTGCACACCCAATGTAATATTTTAAACAAATTATTCCACAGTCTTATCACTCTGAATTGCGGGCGTTGAACGAGCCCTTCAAAGACAATAAACGCTGCAGACCGAGGTCATATCAATATCATAGGAGCCAGGTGAGTGTGTTGGTGTATTGAGCCTGCAGTGTTGGTTTTGAGATGAAGTGTAAACATACAGGGAATGGATGGAAAAAACATCAGTATCTGGTCTCAGTACATTTAAAAAAAAGCCCAACTTTTTAATGAAGCCTGTCCAAGAGAAAATACGGCAGTCGAGATCCACTCTGAAACTTATTTATGTCTTATTATACGGTACTGGGTTAAATCCGTTTAATTGCTCAACTCTTGTGGGAGTGAAAATTGAAAACCAAGGTTTAATTTCATAGGTCTCTATTTTCAAGGGATTTTTCAGCGTCTCTAAAGCCCTTGCACTATTACTTGTCATGTAAAAAGCAATTACAATCAGTGCGTGGATGAAATGTGTCATCAGAGAATCCATTAACAATGTCCTCAGACCTTAATATTTACAGTCACCACCCTACTTTCAGAGGCAACACTGAGTTTTATGAGTTGTGAAGGACAATTAAAAGGCATCGGTCTCATTGTCAGATCTGTTGTGTTAGGCAGTCTATTTGAGGCAATTATGATTTCACAAAGGTATTTATTACAGTACTGTTGTATTACATCAAATTATACAAGTGTTCCTGTTGTGTCCGAGCCTCGTATCTGATGCTGAGAAAAAAGCTCTTTTTCTCACACATCATTAACTAGTGCAATAAAAAGGGGCTTTAATGACTTGTGAAGGAAAAACAACATAAACCAATGGTTTTCTCTCTTTAAGGACACGATAACCAAGACAAATAAAATTCACTGTGCTCAGGCTGGTGAGGTAGTTCATCATGGTAAACAGGCTTATCTACAGAAGGGGCTCGGTCCTCCCCAAATCTGCTGTACCCACATCAGCCTACCTCTTGGCTAGTAATGTTGGCTATAAACAAAGATGCTCTATAACAAAAGATAACGTGTTACAAGCTGCACCAATGCTATAAAACTGTATACACTTAAGATCTCCTAAGTGGGTGTGGTCTCCCCACCCACCCATCTCGTTTGGAAGTGTACTAGATACAATACAAATGTAATGTTAGCTCCTTATTTTCAGCTCCTTATCCAGTTGGAAAGCGATGTCGTCAGCATGACAGTTAAAACCAGATCGACATTTAAGCACCAACAGAGAGTAGAGATTCTGTGCTGCCGGATCTTGTGAGCATGTGTTGCTGAGATAGAGACGGGTCTCGAACAAAGTTAGTTTTTCTCCTGATATATTGGTGTGAAAAATGTAATTTTATTGTCTTAATGTTCGGAGGATATGTGGCTCGTAAAGACATTGGGTTCACCGTTTACTTTGTTGTCTATGGAATGAAAGAATGAGTCACAGTCTGTGCTCACGTTCACTTCTTGCATTGGAGTGAGTAGACTGAGGACCTGCCGGTTCTCTCCTAAAGGGTCGCGGCAGTGGCGAAACTCACGTGACACAGATACGGGTAATGCATCTAAAGTGAGCCGTCTGGCTTTAGCAGTGGTGTCTTCTGTAACGTTAGCCTCCTGGCTATTGTTTGCCTCTTCAGCATGGCTGGGAGCAGCTTTCTGAGCTGACTGAAGGAAGTTGGTCATTACATGGTTATTTGCGTTTTAAAGTCTTTTTCCAGCTATCTCTTTTTCCATCTCATAGTGTGGCATCCTGATTTATGTGCAGATCCTGGCATAGCAAAGAAATTCCCTCCACCACTAGCTAATGATTAGTTTAGATCAGTAAGGGCCTCAAAAAGCTTTCACCTTTTTACCCCCATATATATGATCCTTATTATAAATATGCTTATTCACGCTGTTAACCAAGAGCTGAACCAGAGGATTGATTAGCTACCACTCTCATGTTTGTATGCTAAGTATGAATCTACAGGCAATAGCCAGTTAGCTTAGCATAGAATAAATGCAGGACACAGTTAGCCTGGCTCAGTCCAAATATCAATATGTCAACCAGCACCTTAAAAGCTCACTACCCTAAGCCCTGTGCTTTCCTTAGAGCCTAGCAACTACCAGTGTCCACAATTACTGCGGTTGTTCCACCATCTGCCATAAACGTTACTGGCATTGGTTACTGCAATGTACTTACATTGATGCTCTTAACTGGGGAGTGGGCATAGTTATCCAATACCTACTAGAAAAACCAGGAAAACAAAAGTGCTATCCTCTTCCTGTTTTGGTTGCGCAACGATTGACGCACTTCTTTTGTGCTGTAAATCGAGCCTTCATTTTCCTGGGAGATAGTGCTCAGCAACAAAAAGTGAGGCTTATGGGGAACCAATCTAAATGCCTATTGTGTCATTATTCTGTTGCCTTTACATTATGCAAGAGTATGCTAAATTAGCTATGACCAGTTCCTGTTTGCAGCGTACCCATCGAAGTACCTATGTATGTATATGCAGTTATCATTATATTACTTTAATACTGAAGAAAACTTAAAAACATGATGATTCATAGGGCTAGTTCTTGGGCATAAGGAACATCTTTTTTTTATTATTTCCACCAGGATTAATGTACATTCTTTCGCCATGTACATGGTAGATAATGATATACCTGACACTTTTATCTAAAAATATATGTGTCATGTCTGAGAGTTGAGATTTCTGACTCAGAGTGGGAGTATGAATTTTGACGCAAATTGCAGCGATCGAGCGCTCGGGCTTTTCGAGTACCTTAATTATCTCCATGAGCACAGGTCTCGTGTCGAAGTCTCAAATTAGCCAGTGTTCCTGATAATTGTGGCCCTTAAAACAAAGCTAGGTCCTCACACTGACATCTACAGGTTGTGACCAGTTCACCTTAAGAATTTCACCATTTTCCTCTCTAGTTGTTTTATTGCATTACTTTATACTCTCATACCTGAAGATGTACAGTTGTTCAGCAATGTGTTAGGGAAAAATAACGCCTCATTCTTTGCTTTCCTGAGCATTCAACTACCTAGTGACAGCTTGGAAGGGTTCCCAACCTGTAGGTCTGGGACCACTGTTCTAAGCTATGCTTAAATACATAAATGATCAAACAGCTTCTTAAACATAAGGTAGACCATTTTTTAGTGAAGTGAGATGGTCTCTTTTTTGATAAATCAGTTGCCCAACTGCTAATTTGTGTATTTAAATTGAAGTAAAGTTTGTTTCCTGCTGCATAAATCATCAGTGAGACAATAAAATATGAGTTGAAATAATCAATTTCCAAATTTCAAGTGTCAAAATCATTCACCAACACTCACCAGATCATCTCTGCTGTCTGTTGTTGACATCTTGGCCTGCGTGCTTTAGCAGCCATTTGCTGAAACAGCAACAAAAATTACTAATCACTAAAATTAATGGAATTCTTAAACTGTCCAGTTGTGTGAAAGTTATTCAGATATTCTGACTGCAAAGATAAAGTGCAGAACAAATGGTTTCAATTAATTTTTTTTAAAACTATGCCAGCAGATCAGATGGTGCAGCTGCGGTTACAGCACTCGTACTGTATTTCTCCAGCACTACAGTGGAGCAGAATTAATTCTCTTCTAGTCACATGGGGTTTTGCCAAGAGCAATCCAAAATTATCAAGTGGATCCCGCAGAAAAACTCTGCTCTTTGAAATCCATGAACTTTTTTGTATTTCGTCTGGAGTTTGGCCCTTTCACTCTGCCTCTCCATAATTGAAGCACATAAATAATTGTACACACAGAAAGAGAGATTATGATGAATAATTCTGGTTCAGATGTGAAGCCGTTTCGTGTTGTCCCCGTTGCTGTTGTCATGTGAAAATGAATAAATTGATGTTTGGGGGAACTACTAAGATGTATTGAATGTTGCAATGCAGTAAGCTTTTTTTGTCTGTGTTTCTTCTGTCAGCCAGACGTTCTGCTGCCTCCCCTGACGAACCCTGACAGCGAGCCAAGTTTGACGACTGATAGATTACAGGTAGCAGTTAATACATTAATCTCAACTGAGCTCAACAGTACCTGTTTCTCCCTTTTTTCTTTTCTCTTTCACTTAATCTTTTGGTGGGTGAGGGGATACCTTCTCTTTCAGTGCACTGAGCCCTTGCACTGCATTTCTGGAATCCAGGTCCTGTAATCTGCTGCAAATATTGTAACACATGATAAACAGCGGTGCTAGAAATCTAATTACAGCAACATTTCTATTTACAGACTAATGTAGTTCTATTAATACAAAGCTCAATGTCACCCAGAAAGCTTAACATTTATGTAGCTATATGACAGAGTTTACTATTCATGTGGTCAGTGATGACACATTCACATCTGTATTACAGTATTATGTTTAATTCAGTTTGAGTGTTAAACTCCCGGTGTCACATTAAGTCTTAAAATATATCACCACTGATCCAAAGTTCAAAGTCATTTGTGGGAGAAAATCGCTCCGTGTAGAGAAGGTGAGAACAAAAATGACAGAAACAAAATCGTGAGCAAAGGGGAGAATTTGTATTGAGATGATGCAAATTAGCTCACAGACGAGACATAAAAGAGGCCCGTTTTTTTATTGGGGTTCATTAGAGTTCATTAGTTTTCACGCAGTAATAATTTTTTTTTTTTTTTTTAAGAAGGGGATTCATTTCATAAGCAGCGTTTTGTCATTTAGCCTGGAACTGTGTAAGCTCAGCTTCTCATCACACTTTCTAAAATGCACCCAAAGCGGGACCTCCACTGTAATCTGCTGCGTTAGTGGAAAGAGTCTGAGAAGTGGTGTCTAGCCTCAAATAATATTTTTTTCTTCCTACTCATGTATAAGATCTCATACGTGTTAAATAAAGCTCACTTCTCTTTTGTCACTCAGCAGTTCTCAATCACTTACAAGGTACATCAGTTTTGAAGGTGATAAACATGCAAATAATTCTCATTACATTTACCTCAGAGCCACTTAATACTTTATATGAGCATGTATTTCTGAGTTGGAGCTTTTTCACTGAACACATTTTGACTTGTCACAAAGCACAGATGTAAATGACAAAAGTAACGATGGCTGAATTCCATTTAGCTTCCTCAGTTTCAGGGTCCTGATATGTGCATGCTGACTAACTGTCACACTGTCACTTTAGTAACACCTGTGCTTCTCCTGCTATGAGGAGTCCAAATGTCTGCTGTGATAAAAGGCCCATACATTTCAGAAGTTTTAAAGTGGTTTTTAAAGTTTAACTCATTAAACCCTTTAAAAACCCATTAGATCTGAATCTAAGGCTCAGTACCCAGAACAGGGTCGCTGTTTTTTACCTCTTATGCGTTAAAATATTTTTCTTGTTGTGTTTGTGACCTATGTCAATACTGGAAATGTTAAACATTGTCACTTGTTGAGGCACCCAGTAGCTCAGCTGGTAGAGCAGGAGCCACATGTAGAAAGGCTTTGTCCTTGCCGCAGCGGCAGGTGTTTCGATTCCGACCCATGGGCCTCTCTTGCATGTCATCCCCCTTCTCTCTCTCCCCCTTTCATGCTAATACTGTCCTATCGATTGAAGGGGAAAAGTCCAAAAAAAGTTTTAAAAAAACAAAAAAATACATTGATACTTGTTGACATGAAAAGGCAAATTGATTATAACACGTCCACACAGCCCACTAAATATGAAGCACTTAATTAATGCATTAGGATTAGATGTAATTAAGACACAGATAAATACCAAATTCTCCAAGTTCACATAGAACATGTTTATATTCAAGTGAGAAAGACCTTGGCGGCTGTAATAATTATGAGAACAAGAGAAGAAGTAAGGTGATAGAGCAACGAAGTCTGCATAGGGAGGAGGTCGAGATGGATGCATGGGTCAACAAAACATTTAGCTTTAACATGGGAGGGTATAATACAGCTTTTTGTGTCCTGTTTTCAGCTGAGACAGACTAACTCCAAAACAAAAACACGAACACATAAGTCGCAAAAGAGCAACCAAGTCCACTAAGGGAGAGGGATGGGTCAAACAAACAGAAGACTTGGATCAAGGAGACTGGTGTCTGTGTTCCGTGTGAGACCAGAAGCCTATTTTGAGTTATTCTAACAAAGTAGCATAGTATATCACATGCTATATATGATGTATATCACATGAGATATGTCGTGTTAAGTTACATTAGTGACTAATAAACTTATTCTAAGCCAATCCATGATTGTTTTTTCTAAACCTAACCATGTATTTTTGGTGCAACTGTGACCATTTTACAATGATAACCATGTGTTTAAAACTGCGATCGGTAACGGTAATATACTAACTACTCTATTGTTCACCTGTAGCTGTGCAAATTTAGGAAACACTCGTTGGTTATATATAGTATCATATATCATTCCAAATAAAAGTCATAGTATTACATGCCCCACAAAATGGCATAAAAAAATAATGCTATAGTTTAGCATTCAAAATTGCATTAAATTATCATACTATAGTATGTCATTCAAAATTGCATAAAAAAGTCATAGTATCGTATGTCATTCAAAATTGCAGAAAAACACCATAGTATAGTATGTTGTTCAAAAGTGCAGAAAAAAGTCATAGTATAGTATGTCATTCAAACTTCCAAAAAAAAAACATAGTATAGTATGTCGTTCAAAATTGCAGAAAAACGTCATAGTATAGTATGTCATTCAAAATTGCATGAAAACGTCATAGTATAGTATGTCAATCAAAATTGCATAAAAATGTCATAGTATAGTATGTCATTCAAAATTGCATGAAAACGTCATAGTATTGTATGTCAATCAAAATTGCATAAAAACGTCATAGTGTAGTATGTCGTTCAAAATTGCAGAAAATTGTCATAGTATAGTATGTCGTTCAAAATTGCAGAAAATTGTCATAGTATAGTATGTCGTTCAAAATTGCATAAAAATGTCATAGTATAGTATGTCATTCAAAATTGCATAAAAAACATCATAGTATAGTATGTCGTTTAAACTTCCAAAAAAAACCCATAGTATAGTAGGTCATACAAAATTGCAGAAAAATGTCATAGTATAGTATGTCAATCAAAATTGCATAAAAATGTCATAGTATAGTATGTCATTCAAAATTGCATGAAAACGTCATAGTATTGTATGTCAATCAAAATTGCATAAAAACGTCATAGTGTAGTATGTCGTTCAAAATTGCAGAAAATTGTCATAGTATAGTATGTCGTTCAAAATTGCAGAAAATTGTCATAGTATAGTATGTCGTTCAAAATTGCATAAAAATGTCATAGTATAGTATGTCATTCAAAATTGCATAAAAAACATCATAGTATAGTATGTCGTTTAAACTTCCAAAAAAACCCCATAGTATAGTAGGTCATACAAAATTGCAGAAAAATGTCATAGTATAGTATGTCATTCAAAATTGCAGAAAAAAGTCACATTATAGTATGTCGTTCAAAATTACAGAAAAACGTCATCGTATAGTATGTCATTCAAAAGTGCATAAAAATGTCATAGTATAGTATGTCATTCAAAATTGCAGAAAAAAGTCATAGTATGGTATGTCATTCAAAATTGCATAAAAAAGTCATAGTATAGCATGTCATTCAAAATTGCATAAAAAAGTCATAGTATAGTATGTCATTCAAAATTGCAGGAGAAAGTCATAGTATAGTATGTCGTTCAAAGTTGCATAAAAACATCATAGTATAGTATGTCATTCAAAATTGCATAAGAACGTCATAGTATAGTATGTGGTTCAATATTGCATAAAAAAGTCATAGTATAGTATGTCGTTCAAAACTGCATTAAAAAGTCATAGTATAGTATGTTGTTCAAAATTGCATAAAAAAGTCATAGTATAGTATGTCATTCAAAACTGCATAAAAAAGTCATAGTATAGTATGTTGTTCAAAATTGCATAAAAAAGTCATAGTATAGTATGTCGTTCAAAACTGCATAAAAAAGTCATAGTATAGTATGTCGTTCAAAACTGCATAAAAAAGTCATAGTATAGTATGTGGTTCAAAATTGCATAAAAAAGTCATAGTATAGTATGTCATTCAAAATTGCAGGAGAAAGTCATAGTATAGTATGTCATTCAAAATTGCATAAAAACGTCATAGAAAAGTATGTCGTTCAAAAGTGCATAAAAAAGTCATAGTATAGTATGTGGTTCAATATTGCATAAAAAAGTCATAGTATAGTATGTCGCTCAAAATTGCATAAAAACGTCATAGTATAGTATGTCCTTCAAAATTGCAGAAAAACGTCATAGCAAAGTATGTTGTTCAAAATTGCATAAAAAATTCATAGTATAGTATGTTGTTCAAAATTGCATAAAAAAGTCATAGTATAGTATGTGGTTCAAAATTGCATAAAAACATCATAGTATAGCATGTCGTTCAAAATTGCAGAAAAACGTCATAGTATAGTATGTCGTTCAAAATTGCAGAAAAACGTCATAGTATAGTATGACGTTCAAAATTGCAGAAAAACGTCATAGTATAGTATGTGGTTCAATATTGCATAAAAAAGTCATAGTATAGTATGTCGTTCAAAATTGCATAAAAAAGTCATAGTATAGTATGTCGTTCAAAATTGCAGAAAAACGTCATAGCAAAGTACGTTGTTCAAAATTGCATAAAAAAGTCATAGTATAGTATGTCGTTCAAAATTGCATAAAAAAGTCATAGTAAAGTATGTCGTTCAAAATTGCATAAAAACGTCATAGTATAGTATGTGGTTCAATATTGCATAAAAAAGTCATAGTATAGTATGTGGTTCAATATTGCATAAAAAAGTCATAGTATAGTATGTGGTTCAATATTGCCTAAAAAAGTCATAGTATAGTATGTGGTTCAATATTGCATAAAAAAGTCATAGTATAGTATGTGGTTCAATATTGCATAAAAAAGTCATAGTATAGTATGTCGTTCAAAATTGCAGAAAAAAGTCATAGTATAGTATGTGGTTCAATATTGCATAAAAAAGTCATAGTATAGTATGTGGTTCACTATTGCCTAAAAAAGTCATAGTATAGTATGTGGTTCAATATTGCCTAAAAAAGTCATAGTAAAGTATGTCGTTCAAAATTGCATAAAAACGTCATAGTATAGTATGTGGTTCAATATTGCATAAAAAAGTCATAGTATAGTATGTCGTTCAAAACTGCATAAAAAAGTCATAGTATAGTATGTCGTTCAAAATTGCATAAAAAAGTCATACTATAGTATGTCGTTCAAAATTGCATAAAAAAGTCATAGTATAGTATGTCGTTCAAAACTGCATAAAAAAGTCATAGTATAGTATGTCGTTCAAAATTGCATAAAAAAGTCATAGTGTGGTGTGTTATTCAAAATTGCATAAAAAAGTCATAGTATAGTATGTCGTTCAAAACTGCATAAAAAAGTCATAGTATAGTATGTGGTTCAAAATTGCATAAAAAAGTCATAGTATAGTATGTCGTTCAAAATTGCATAAAAAAGTCATAGTATAGTATGTGGTTCAAAATTGCATAAAAAAGTCATAGTATAGTATGTGGTTCAAAATTGCATAAAAACGTCATAGTATAGTATGTGGTTCAATATTGCATAAAAAAGTCATAGTAAAGTATGTGGTTCAAAATTGCATAAAAACGTCATAGTATAGTATGTGGTTCAATATTGCATAAAAAAGTCATAGTAAAGTATGTCATTCAAAACTGCATAAAAAAGTCATAGTATAGTATGTCGTTCAAAATTGCATAAAAAAGTCATAGTATAGTATGTCATTCAAAACTGCATAAAAAAGTCATAGTATAGTATGTCGTTCAAAATTGCATAAAAAAGTCATAGTATAGTATGTCGTTCAAAACTGCATAAAAAAGTCATAGTATAGTATGTGGTTCAAAATTGCATAAAAAAGTCATAGTATAGTATGTGGTTCAAAATTGCATAAAAACGTCATAGTATAGTATGTGGTTCAATATTGCATAAAAAAGTCATAGTAAAGTATGTGGTTCAAAATTGCATAAAAACGTCATAGTATAGTATGTGGTTCAAAATTGCATAAAAACGTCAGTAAAGTATGTCGTTTAAAATTGCATAAAAAAGTCATAGTAAAGTATGTCGTTTAAAATTGCATAAAAAAGTCATAGTATAGTATGTGGTTCAATATTGCATAAAAAAGTCATAGTATAGTATGTCGTTCAAAATTGCATAAAAACGTCATAGTAAAGTATGTCGTTTAAAATTGCATAAAAACGTCATAGTAAAGTATGTCGTTTAAAATTGCATAAAAAAGTCATAGTATAGTATGTCGTTCAAAATTGCATAAAAACGTCATAGTAAAGTATGTCGTTTAAAATTGCATAAAAAAGTCATAGTATAGTATGTGGTTCAATATTGCATAAAAACGTCATAGTAAAGTATGTCGTTTAAAATTGCATAAAAACGTCATAGTAAAGTATGTCGTTTAAAATTGCATAAAAAAATAATAGTATAGTACGTTGTTCAAAATTGCATAAAAACGTCATAGTATAGTATGTGGTTCAATATTGCATAAAAAAGTCATAGTATAGTATGTCGTTCAAAACTGCATTAAAAAGTCATAGTATAGTATGTTGTTCAAAATTGCATAAAAAAGTCATAGTATAGTATGTCGTTCAAAACTGCCTAAAAAAGTCATAGTAAAGTATGTCGTTCAAAATTACATAAAAACGTCATAGTATAGTATGTGGTTCAATATTGCATAAAAAAGTCATGGTATAGTATGTCGTTCAAAACTGCATAAAAAAGTCATAGTATAGTATGTCGTTCAAAATTGCTTAAAAAAGTCATAGTATAGTATGTCGTTCAAAATTGCATAAAAAAGTCATAGTATAGTATGTCGTTCAAAACTGCATAAAAAAGTCATAGTATAGTATGTCGTTCAAAACTGCATAAAAAAGTCATAGTATAGTATGTCGTTCAAAACTGCATAAAAACGTCATAGTATAGTATGTGGTTCAATATTGCATAAAAAAGTCATAGTATAGTATGTCGTTCAAAACTGCATTAAAAAGTTATGGTATAGTATGTTGTTCAAAATTGCATAAAAAAGTCATAGTATAGTATGTCGTTCAAAACTGCATTAAAAAGTTATGGTATAGTATGTTGTTCAAAATTGCATAAAAAAGTCATAGTATAGTATGTTGTTCAAAACTGCATAAAAAAGTCATAGTATAGTATGTCGTTCAAAATTGCATAAAAACGTCATAGTATAGTATGTGGTTCAATATTGCATAAAAAAGTCATAGTATAGTATGTGGTTCAATATTGCATAAAAAAGTCATAGTAAAGTATGTGGTTCAATATTGCATAAAAAAGTCATAGTATAGTATGTGGTTCAATATTGCATAAAAAAGTCATAGTAAAGTATGTGGTTCAATATTGCATAAAAAAATAATAGTATAGTACGTTGTTCAAAATTGCATAAGAACGTCATAGTATAGTATGTGGTTCAATATTGCATAAAAAAGTCATAGTATAGTATGTGGTTCAATATTGCATAAAAAAGTCATAGTATAGTATGTGGTTCAATATTGCATAAAAAAGTCATAGTATAGTATGTGGTTCAATATTGCATAAAAAAGTCATAGTATAGTATGTCGTTCAAAACTGCATTAAAAAGTCATAGTATAGTATGTTGTTCAAAATTGCATAAAAAAGTCATAGTATAGTATGTCATTCAAAACTGCATAAAAAAGTCATAGTAAAGTATGTCCTTCAATATTGCATAAAAAAGTCATAGTATAGTATGTCATTCAAAACTGCATAAAAAAGTCATAGTATAGTATGTCATTCAAAACTGCATAAAAAAGTCATAGTATAGTATGTCGTTCAAAATTGCATAAAAAAGTCATAGTATAGTATGTCGTTCAAAACTGCATAAAAAAGTCATAGTATAGTATGTGGTTCAATATTGCATAAAAAAATAATAGTATAGTACGTTGTTCAAAATTGCATAAAAACGTCATAGTATAGTATGTGGTTCAATATTGCATAAAAAAGTCATAGTATAGTATGTGGTTCAATATTGCATAAAAAAGTCATAGTAAAGTATGTGGTTCAATATTGCATAAAAAAGTCATAGTATAGTATGTGGTTCAATATTGCATAAAAAAGTCATAGTATAGTATGTGGTTCAATATTGCATAAAAAAGTCATAGTATAGTATGTCGTTCAAAACTGCATTAAAAAGTCATAGTATAGTATGTTGTTCAAAATTGCATAAAAAAGTCATAGTATAGTATGTCATTCAAAACTGCATAAAAAAGTCATAGTAAAGTATGTCCTTCAATATTGCATAAAAAAGTCATAGTATAGTATGTCATTCAAAACTGCATAAAAAAAGTCATAGTATAGTATGTCGTTCAAAATTGCATAAAAACGTCATAGTATAGTATGTCGTTCAAAATTGCATAAAAAAGTCATAGTATAGTATGTCGTTCAAAACTGCATAAAAAAGTCATAGTATAGTATGTGGTTCAATATTGCATAAAAAAATAATAGTATAGTACGTTGTTCAAAATTGCATAAAAACGTCATAGTATAGTATGTGGTTCAATATTGCATAAAAACGTCATAGTATAGTATGTCGTTCAAAATTGCATAAAAAAGTCATAGTATAGTATGTTGTTCAAAACTGCATAAAAAAGTCATAGTATATTATGTCGTTCAAAATTGCATAAAAACGTCATAGTATAGTATGTGGTTCAATATTGCATAAAAACGTCATAGTATAGTATGTGGTTCAATATTGCATAAAAAAGTCATAGTATAGTATGTGGTTCAATATTGCATAAAAAAGTCATAGTAAAGTATGTCGTTCAAAATTGCATAAAAACGTCATAGTATAGTATGTGGTTCAATATTGCATAAAAAAGTCATAGTATAGTACGTTGTTCAAAATTGCATAAAAACGTCATAGTATAGTATGTCATTCAAAACTGCATAAAAAAGTCATAGTATAGTATGTCGTTCAAAACTGCATAAAAACGTCATAGTATAGTATGTCGTTCAAAACTGCATAAAAACGTCATAGTATAGTATGTCGTTCAAAATTGCATAAAAAAGTCATAGTATAGTATGTCGTTCAAAACTGCATAAAAAAGTCATAGTATATTATGTCGTTCAAAATTGCATAAAAACGTCATAGTATAGTATGTGGTTCAATATTGCATAAAAAAGTCATAGTATAGTATGTGGTTCAATATTGCATAAAAAAGTCATAGTATAGTATGTCGTTCAAAACTACATTAAAAAGTCATAGTATAGTATGTTGTTCAAAATTGCATAAAAAAGTCATAGTATAGTATGTCATTCAAAACTGCATAAAAAAGTCATAGTAAAGTATGTCGTTCAAAATTGCATAAAACGTCATAGTATAGTATGTGGTTCAAAACTACATTAAAAAGTCATAGTATAGTATGTTGTTCAATATTGCATAAAAAAGTCATAGTATAGTATGTCGTTCAAAACTGCATAAAAAAGTCATAGTATAGTATGTCGTTCAAAATTGCTTAAAAAAGTCATAGTATAGTATGTCGTTCAAAATTGCATAAAAAAGTCATAGTATAGTATGTCGTTCAAAACTGCATAAAAAAGTCATAGTATAGTATGTCGTTCAAAACTGCATAAAAAAGTCATAGTATAGTATGTGGTTCAATATTGCATAAAAAAGTCATAGTAAAGTATGTTGTTCAAAATTGCATAAAAAAGTCATAGTATAGTATGTCGTTCAAAATTGCATAAAACGTCATAGTATAGTATGTGGTTCAATATTGCATAAAAAAGTCATAGTATAGTATGTGGTTCAATATTGCATAAAAAAGTCATAGTAAAGTATGTGGTTCAATATTGCATAAAAAAATAATAGTATAGTACGTTGTTCAAAATTGCATAAAAACGTCATAGTATAGTATGTCGTTCAAAACTGCATTAAAAAGTCATAGTATAGTATGTTGTTCAAAATTGCATAAAAAAGTCATAGTATAGTATGTCATTCAAAACTGCATTAAAAAGTCATAGTATAGTATGTTGTTCAAAATTGCATTAAAAAGTCATAGTATAGTATGTTGTTCAAAATTGCATAAAAAAGTCATAGTATAGTATGTCATTCAAAACTGCATAAAAAAGTCATAGTAAAGTATGTCGTTCAATATTGCATAAAAAAGTCATAGTATAGTATGTCATTCAAAACTGCATAAAAAAGTCATAGTATAGTATGTCGTTCAAAGTTGCATAAAAACGTCATAGTATAGTATGTGGTTCAATATTGCATACAAAAGTCATAGTATAGTATGTGGTTCAATATTGCATAAAAAAGTCATAGTAAAGTATGTCATTCAAAACTGCATAAAAAAGTCATAGTATAGTATGTCGTTCAAAACTGCATAAAAAAGTCATAGTATAGTATGTCGTTCAAAACTGCATAAAAAAGTCATAGTATAGTATGTCGTTCAAAACTGCATAAAAACGTCATAGTATAGTATGTGGTTCAATATTGCATAAAAAAGTCATAGTAAAGTATGTCGTTCAAAATTGCATAAAAACGTCATAGTATAGTACGTTGTTCAAAATTCCATAAAAAAGTCATAGTATAGTATGTGGTTCAATATTGCATAAAAAAGTCATAGTATAGTACGTTGTTCAAAATTGCATAAAAAAGTCATAGTATAGTATGTCGTTCAAAACTGCATAAAAAAGTCATAGTATAGTATGTGGTTCAAAACTGCATAAAAAAGTCATAGTATAGTATGTGGTTCAATATTGCATAAAAAAGTCATAGTAAAGTATGTCGTTCAAAATTGCATAAAAACGTCATAGTATAGTATGTGGTTCAATATTGCATAAAAAAGTCATAGTAAAGTATGTCATTCAAAACTGCATAAAAAAGTCATAGTATAGTACGTTGTTCAAAACTGCATAAAAAAGTCATAGTATAGTACGTTGTTCAAAACTGCATAAAAAAGTCATAGTATAGTATGTCGTTCAATATTGCATAAAAAAGTCATAGTAAAGTATGTCATTCAAAATTGCATAAAAAAGTCATAGTAAAGTATGTCGTTCAAAATTGCATAAAAACGTCATAGTATAGTATGTCGTTCAAAATTGCATAAAAAAGTCATAGTATAGTATGTTGTTCAAAACTGCATAAAAAAGTCATAGTATAGTATGTCGTTCAAAATTGCATAAAAACGTCATAGTATAGTATGTCGTTCAATATTGCATAAAAAAGTCATAGTATAGTATGTGGTTCAATATTGCATAAAAAAGTCATAGTAAAGTATGTTATTCAAAATTGCATAAAAAAGTCATAGTATAGTATGTGGTTCAAAATTGCATAAAAAAGTCATAGTATAGTATGTCGTTCAAAATTGCATAAAAACGTCATAGTATAGTATGTCGTTCAAAATTGCATAAAAACGTCATAGTATAGTATGTCGTTCAATATTGCATAAAAAAGTCATAGTATAGTATGTGGTTCAAAATTGCATAAAAAAGTCATAGTATAGTATGTGGTTCAATATTGCATAAAAAAGTCATAGTAAAGTATGTTATTCAAAATTGCATAAAAAAGTCATAGTATAGTATGTCATTCAAACTTGCAGGAAAAAGTCATAGTGTAGTATGTTGTTAAAAACTGGACAAAACAGCAATGATTAATGGAGACACAACAAGGAAAACTGGAGTAAACAGTCATTTTTTAATAAAATGTTTATTATTACCTTTGTATTATTTTCTGTATACAAGAATGTGTAACAAAAGCCAAATAAGCAATCCATTTTAGACTTTTAAAAATGGTAAGGCATGTCTGCTTGTATAACCATCAACTTCAGTTCCCCCAAAACACTTCAAACAGCGTGCACTGACAGCTCCGAAAATCTTAATGTGCTCCTTAGTTATCTGATTTTGCAAATCACAACAGTACCACACTCACAGCATATGTTTTAGCAAAAGTGCAGCAAACAATTAACATCAAAATGGAGAAGACCTTGCATAACACATTTTGTTCTAAACATTCTGTAAAAAACCTCAGCCCACCACAGTTTAACTTTTTTTTTTTTTCAGTTTTTTGAAATGCCAAAGAGTATGAACGAGACAAAAAAATAAAAATAAAAAAGCTCACAGACAAATTAAATTAAGCGCTGAAGCATCTCAGACAGTGATACTGTATGTCTGACCAGGGTAATGTAGCTTGTCAGGAAAGAGAGAGGAATACACAAGGCAGTGGGACATGGCAAACATTCCTCTCGTCATAATGAGAGCAGACTGTTGTTAGTACCGACACAAGCTCTTTGGAAAAATTCTGCCTACATCTGAAACTGTCTTCTCTTGATTCTCTTTCTTAACTGTATTTCAGGAACACCAGTAAAGACCTGCCTTATCCTCACTCATCCAGAACTCCTGTTGTTACAATCACAGATCTTGCAGAGGCTCTTTCGGGTGCATTCGACCTTTGTGTGGCTGCAGATGCTTACTGAGTTTTTACACTTTCTAAAACATAGTTGTTAAGTCCTGGCTCACTTCTGACCCTGACTCAGGAATATCTGCCTCCACAATGTTTTTTAATACTTGAAAACTGAATTTATATGGCTGTTTGCCTGCAGCGACATATAACCCTAACTTACCCTTCTAATAGACTCTTTCTCCTCCTGTTGTATACTGTATGTTTATTTAATTTACTAATTATGGAATCAGCGAAGCACAAGGATCATCTGAATGCCACTGTGTTACTGCCCAACTGGATCTAGTTTAAGGGAACGTTATGACACTTAACATCAAAATAAAAGTGCTGACAAAACATCTATTTGTGTTTAACTCTAAAAATCAAGTGGAGATGTATTCTCTGAGAAATGTAAACGTGTGAAGCTGAAATTGAATCATCAGTCTGAGCTTCGACAGTCCGACAGCCCCCGTGTAACAGATCATGATTTTTACATGAAAGCTCCTTCATTGCAATTATCTGCTATCCAGAACTGCACTCCTGGGCGGGTGAATCCTAACAGATCAGGAGAACTGTTGCTGCACATCAGGCCTACCAGCTAGTTACTTTATTCAATATTTAGCACATTATAAATAGTTACTGCTGGGTGTCCATTCTGTCTAACTACGTCCCATCTGTCTCATCTGTCTGACCCACTAAGTGAGTTCACATCGGGATCCATTTGCTTTCACCTCTGCCTGGCACAGTCGGGCGGAGGGCTCTCTCTGTGTGAAGATGATCCACCAGAGGACACATGAGCGATTCAAAATATCAGAGACAAAAGTGTGATAGTTGTAACTTCTGCATAAACAGCTGCGTAAACACTATTTCAGAGTTTTCGAGGTTGGTTAAACGTGTTTATGTGTGTTTAGTTTCCACTTCACCCTTGGTTTTATCTCATACAGACTTTGACATCTAAAGGGCTCAGAAGGCGTTCTTGGTCACCCCTGTGATATACGCTGAAATGCATGTACTTTTTCGACCAATCACAACGGATTCCCCGGACTGATCTTAAAAATGCTGATTGCATTCTACCTTATCATTCACATTCCTATAGTGACTGAGAGAGCGATGAGACTGATGAGATGAATACAGCAAGGTGAAGATGACCTCCTTTCCCTCTGCTACAGTATAACCGTGGCCTCAAACACTCCATCTACACTCCTCAGCAGGCGATGGGAAGTGAGGAGGGCTCCCACTGGTGACCACTTCTCTGCGGATTATGTTCTTGATAGTCATCTCCCAATGTCGCTGCCTGGTGAGTGCCTGTTTTCTTTGTTCCCCTTCATTCCTGAGACCTTCTCAGCTTCCACTTATGCCCAGTTCAGACCAAAGATTCGTGACAAGACGAAACTGTTTTAGAACGTTGTGGTTTAAACTAGCTGGCCTGAGCTCGACTCAAACTAGCTGATGGCGTCACCTGCAACTGGTCAAAGTGCTGGCAGCTGGTTTTAGAACGTAAAGCATGTCACATGTTTCAACAGCCAATCAGTTTGTAGTGAAGTCCACTGGTCAAGTCAAAATGACCACAGAAGCTGTGCTCGCTTGCTACGGCAGGTGCTCTGTCTCTACCGAGCCCTTTGTTTCCGTCCTCGCGGTGTGCCAGTCTCGTACAGTGGGTCGCTGCTGCTCGCTGTATGTGCTTATACCCCCTCACACAATTGGCGCCAGCTATTTATATTACTGTGGTGTATTTATTATGCCAATTTTGTCTTTTTTCGTTGTTTTATCACTACTACAAATGCAACTATAGCCAGTATCTCACTATCACTATTCTCATTCTTATTTTTAAAAGCTACAATTTATTCAGCCACAAAATAAGCCTGAAAAGCTGGAGATAAGAACGGGGGTACAGAAAGTTGTTGCATAGCGATGATACACCATCTCATCTAGTTGCATTGGTGTGAACCCGCAGGTTTTTAGAACGTTGCAGAACATCGCATTGCAGGTAGTCACCTGTTTCAACTGTTCTTGTCGCAAATCTTTGGTCTGAACTGGGCCTTAGATTCCTGGACCATGTTTTTAGTTTGGATAATTCCTTTAGTATTATTTATTACTGCTGCACTGGTGTCTTCCGCGTAAGCTGTGATACTGGTTTTGATATTTTGATAGTGTTGTTGGGATGTGATTTAAGTTTTCATCCAAAGAGCCAATTTTAACTGAATTTCAAAACACAGGCAAAGAAAATACAAATTAATGCATGTTTCCATCCAGTGTTATTTAAAAATTAGAACGTAGGTGCATGTGCTTTATGCACCTCATCATTTCGTCGCCAAGTCTGTTTCAGTAGCACTTTTGTTTTTATCTATACACCAACATTTCATCTTGGTCCAGACTAAATATTTCTTGCGATATATTTTTCCTCCTGCATTTCCACTCAGGTTTTTATGCACAAATAGAAAATGTACATAAAAACAAGCTGATGAAAGTGCACTCTCTGTGTCTCCTTGCATCGGTTTACCACACTGAACAGCTGTGACATTGGGGAGGACCTTAAGTTGATCAGTTCAGTGTTGTCTGTCCTCAGGCTTCAGTTGGATTGAGGCCTGTCGCCTACCACAATTAAGGTTCATGCACCAGTGGTGCGGAGAAGGCTGCTGTTCAGTTACCTTCTCCTTAGGCGGTTTCTGTGGGGAGTGAGGTGGTGGAGGTCAAACGTTTTCCCATCTGGTCTGCAGTGAGAGCTTCCTGTAATGATTGGGGTCTCCCTTGTGAGTCATAATCTCCCCTCAGTGGGCTCAAGAGCCCGCTGAGGCGAGATTTCCCTTTAGGTGCTTTCTGTGAAGACAACCATGTTGCTGATGCAAACTTTGGCAATGTGGATATCAGTCTACTCCAGTTGTTAGCTCATTTGAAAGGATCACAGAAGCACCACATTTGAGCCGCACATGTAATTTCTGCCTTAGAACGTCATATTTTTTCAGGTCCTGCTGGTTTGAGTTTGATTCTATTTCCAGTCTTGTGTCCCGTGCTTGCTTTAGTATGCTCTGTGAAACATGCAGTCTCTTTGAGATGCTCACAGCAGCTGTTAATTTGTCACAGCGTCAGGTTTGGGGAAGGCCCCTGTTGAGACAAGAGACTCAGTTATCGTCTACGTGAAAGCATTTCAGGTGCTTATGAGCTGATGGGATCGCATCCTCCAGGAACACTCCAGCAGGAGGGTGGCTGCCTTAAAATGCCCTCTTCTGTGGAGCAGTGAACATTTCTCCCTTTGTTTGTTTGTTTGCCTGCAACCCTTCAGGAAGCTCCTTTTTTCTGTGCGACCACCACAGGTCACGGCCATCGAGTTGTGTTGGCGGAGTGCAAACTATTAGCTTTGCTCCTTCCAGAGCCTGTTAGAGGTCAAAGCCTGTTTGGAGATAGACTGAACGTTCTGAATAGTAACCCTAGTTTTACGAGTACAGTCAGAGCCCTCTAACTTTGCACCCTGCTTCTATTTGAGTTACTTTGTTCATGCCTGTTAAGAAAAAATAACCACTTGTATAACCTGTTGCCTGAAGGGGTGGTGAGTCTGTTTTGATTGGCCAAACATGAACGTGGGTGAACCTCTGCTTACAGGAGTAGGGTTACAACAAGTAACCTCCCATAAATATAATATAATCTAGTAATAAAAACATTAAACATAAATCATAATCCTTAATAATTAAAGAACGGGATCCAACAAAATAAATGAATGTCATTACCATAAACCTAATCTCACTAACGTACTCTGAGTCCTCTGAGAAATAAGACGGAAATCTGAGCTTCTTTAAGTGCGTGTTAAGTACCCAAACAGAAGAGAGTAAATCAGGTAACTGAATATTGTTAGCAGGCAATTGTAGTATAATGGCTTAGTGTTGTTGCGAAAACTCTCCCGTGTTTTTTTTTTTTTTTTTTTTGTAATTTTACAGGCGATCAAATAACTTGTAAATACAAATAATACGTTTATAAAAAAATGTAGCCATTAACTAAACCAGTAAGATTACATTACAGTACCTTCCAGTGAAATACATACCGCAACTGTTTATAAGTACAATACAATCAGTTAAATGATCTGAAAATATAGATCCTCTGTCTCTATGGGGTGGATGTTTCCTGTAGCTTTATAAACTTATGAAGCCGACAAAAATAATCTGTGCAAAGTAGTTCTCTTAGTGCAGTACATTCGCACTTTCTTAGAGATAATCAAATGTGCAACTATAAAGTGGCTGTAAGAACCGCTGCCTCCTGACGCCACGCTGATATGACCAAACGGGAAACCAGGTGAACTGCTAGCACTGTACAATCCTGTACCAACCGATCCAAAACTGTGTAGCCTGCATTAAAAAAAAAAACAACAACAAAATGTTTTTTTTGTCAGTTAACATCATTTCCACGCATGCACACACAGTAAGACTTTCTCCTTTTGTTTGAGGGGGAAAAGACTAATAGGACAAAATGGGCGTCGACTCCTTTTTCACAACTTCGTCATACAAAGGAAAATAAAAACAATTTCTGCTTTTATCTGAAAAATCAGATCAGATGGTTTTTACTTTCTAAAAGAGAAGCGTGTTCTTTAAAATCCACTTTAGAATAATGAGAAAACACCACATTTTCTTTTTTTTCTTCAGAGATGTGAAAGCTGGTTCAGTGATGGCACCGAGCATTCTTTGGGGGACGAGCAGGATGCAGCACTGCACTCACTTCCAGTCCTACCATACCACACAGTAAGCCATTCTCGACAGGTTTCCAGGAGGTTCTACATGTCCAGTGAGGGAACAGCAGTAGAACTTGCTGTTAAACATACTGTACGCAACAGTATAAGAGTCAGTGATCAGGCCACACTCGTGTATTATCTCCTTTGAGTCTGCGTTGCCCAGAGTGGGAGTGTGAGGGCGGCCATCACCAGCAGTAGGGAGGGTCCTCGGGAAAGTGACTTGCCCGCGGCTGCTGCTGCTGCGCGTTCGTCACTTCTGTCAGCTCCGATCACAGGAGCCTCTGTTCCAACAAAAACAAACTCTGTTGTGCAGCCGTCAGAGCATCCGCTGCCGCTGCCAGAACTGCTGCCCTCGTCACCTGCAGAGGCAAAATCACACAAATTAAAATTTACATAAAAATAATATCTTCACAAGCAGCTATTAAGTTTGATCCGTGGCAGAGGAGAAGTAAGGAAGCCCTGGTTACACCAGAAAGTGGCACAGCGAAACTAACCCACGCATCATGGTGACATAGGTGGTGCTTTAATGAGTCATTTTTACTGATTTAAATTGTTTTGTTCAGTTCAGAACAAAGATATGCAGCTTTTTTTTTGGGTCTATGTAGTCTGTTAACTTTTTTGTTAAGCATGACCGTTCCAAAAATACTTCAGTACTTACATGAGTAAGCGACCACATCACAGTCATAACGCTGTTTGGCTCTGATTCTGACTGCTTTGTTCAGTAGTAGGTTTAGTCTGTTGTTGGTTCAACATGTTCTGCTCATTTTAGTACAGAACTGGCCCACGCACTGTT
Source organism: Cephalopholis sonnerati (assembly GCA_019142605.1). Classification (NCBI taxonomy): domain Eukaryota; kingdom Metazoa; phylum Chordata; class Actinopteri; order Perciformes; family Serranidae; genus Cephalopholis; species Cephalopholis sonnerati. The sequence goes on along the minus strand of JAGQAX010000001.1, from coordinate 32,076,348 downwards.
TGTTCAACCACAAAGTGGCAACAAAGCGTCTTACAAAGGTTTATATTATAATATATAGGAATTAGCTCCTCTATTGGTTAGGTTTAGGAAAAGAATCATGGTTGGGCATTGTCACGTTATGTACTTAATGTAGGTTAGGATTAGGAAAGTAAAGTTATGCTACTTAGGTTTAGACGAAATGAGTCATAGTTTGGTGTTGCTACGTAAAGTTACAAACAAATTTTTTGTAGGTTAGGTTTAAGGAAGTTACATGGATTAGTTTTAGGAAAAGAAACATAGTTGGGCGTCATTACGTCACATATTTAACGTTAAATTATGTACTTAACGTAATATGACGACATAACGTAAAATATCTCAAAATACGCTTATTATTACACGGGACACAAACACTGGTCTCCTTGGAGAAGTCGTGTGTTTGTTTGATCCATTCACCATCCCAGCCTGCCTCCTTTCATGGACTTTTGCTCTTTCTACTACTTCCTTCTTTACTCCCGTCATCGCATTTGTCATGTTATCCCAGTCTTCACAATTGTAAATGAATTCTAGGGCATTACTTTTCATAGGTACACACATGAGGGTAGTAGCTCATCAGCAAAGTATTTGCAACTTACTGTTCACATCAATCTTGTTTCTGTGGCTTTTAATTGTTGTTTTAATAATCTTCTAACAAGGGAGGAAGGTAGTGGGTTTTCAGTTTTAAAACTGGAGATACCTTTTATGTATATATATCTATATATATATATATATATCTATCTATATATATATATAGATAGATATATATATATATATAGATATCTATCTATATATATATATATAGATAGATATATATATATATAGATTGTGCCTTTGAATTGCTAAAGTTTAATTTAGCTACTTCTCTATTCAAACATACTGAATAAGCACTTTTAAACAAATTTACCCTACAACTGCAAATAAAGTCTCATTCAGTTGAAGTATACAGCAATCTCTTCTGAGTGTAGGAGCCAGGATACATCAGTTTCCTACTTTACCTAAAAGACTGTGAAGGAAGTTATGTTTTATAATGTTCCAAAGCCTCAAGGAGAAAGCTTCACATAGTAATTACAGTATGTTGAGAAAAGAGCGCTGAAATATTAGATTTCAGATTTTCTTATATGCATTATAAGCACTTCATCACTAATTATCCCAATTAACTTTAGACATGCACGTGTTTACTTCAGAGCTACGATCAGGCTTAAAAGATCAGGCCCGACTCTACATTAATCTGCATAGTTTCTGTCCAACCCAAGCCACGGCAGCAGTTTTGCGCACCGGCCCCAATTTAAAAAAATTAATTTCCACTGTAGGGGCGAAAAAATAAAGAAGAAAAAATTAAAACATTTATTAAGTCAGCTAATGTTTTGTAAGTTTAGTAACAGACATATGTGACACGTTTTGCGACATGCACCTTCCTCTGTTCAGTACGGCCCTACTCATATGATACTGTGATATATATATATATATATATATATATATATATATATATATATATATATATATATATATGTATGTATGTATGTATGTATGTATGTATGTATGTATGTATGTATGTATATATATATATATATATATATATATATATATATATATATATATATATATATATATGTATATATATATGTATATATATATATATATATATGTATTTAATAGAGACTGTATAACATTTCTCTGTATTAATGAGAAGTGGGTTTCAGACACGAGATTGGTTGATGACCCATGAGGGGCGGGTCGGGCCCAGTCTGATTTTGGCAAAGAAGCCGAGCTCTGCCTTACTTTTGGTTATTCCTACAGGCGTGACGAAGGATGTTTTAAAAGGAGGACCTGTGCCCACTAAGGCTGTAAATGTTCAAGGCTCGGATTGTCAGTTACAATGGTGATCAAGTAAACTTTCAGGGTGATTTTATTAAAATTGATAATCTTCACTGCTAAATTTCTTTTTGTCATAAGTGTGTGTGCGACAGGGTCAAGGTGACTTAGGTTTTTGTATGATTGAAAATGGCCAAAAACGCCAGTGATGAGTGTGCACAAGGTAGATCTTTGAACAAGGATATTCCACTAATAAAGCATGGTACAGTAGCGTGGCATAGTGTTATATTAACCTATGCAACAGGTTTAGTTTCTGCAGTACTTGGTCTCTGGGGTCGGAGATGACTCCACTCCCAGCAGAACAATAAACATGACAGCAACAAAAATGGAGTTGAGGTACAAAATTTAGGGCCGGCAGTCGTGCAGCCACACATTTTATTTGAAGCCCAGAGAATCTGTTCTCTTGTCAACTGAATGGGATCCACATAATCAGGAAGAAAGAATGGTTTCTGTCACGGCAGCGTCGGAGATGTACATCTTCCTAAACATAGCCCCGGCTGTCTATCATTGTTGTGTTGCCATACCTACAGCTATTTATTCTCCTAATAATGTCAGTCTTGCCTCGCTGCAACACTGATGCGTCCTGTGGAGTTGTATGATGAGTTGCTACATGAACGACACCTGGGATCTTATTTCGGTACAGTTTATATTTCTGCGGGGGTATTCGTGTGTGCGTAGTGTGGTCCAAATCAAACCATGCAGTGACAGAAATCAATGCAGAAACTTTTCTGTCTGTATTTGACTTCAGATTCGTATTATTATGATGTTGTCCCCACCTGCACTTGTGAACATTACAGAGACTGGAGAACTTACTTGAGTCCTGGAAGTAGATGTCATTTCCATTGTAGGCGTTCTTTAGCTTGTTGGTCATGACACGTAGAGCCATGATCTGCTGTCGTATCAGTGTGTCAGGCCTGGTGATATCCACGTCCACCTCTGGGTTGTTCACCTGGTTGGTTAGACCCTCCTTTACCACTTCAGGGAAATATCTAGACACAATGACATGGCAAACACTTAAACCACCTATTGTCTCAGCGTAGTATCCCTGGAGGCACTATCAAAATGGGCCTTTATAACAGTATTTTCTAGATGTACTACAAAACTTCCCGTTCCCACCTCTACTGACTTTAATTTCCCTCATGTTGCAGACACTGACCTGGCCCCAGCAGTATATTGAACACATGGCCTGTCAGACACTAGTGGCTCTGTTGGTCTGTTTATAAACATGACGTCATATTAATCATGTTGTCACATTGCTTCAAGTTCAGTTTACCTCCATGATACCATTGACATATGTTGGTGGTGTAGGCTGCTTTAAAATTGGCCATAACATGTCACAATGGCAAATGCCAGTTTAGCTGCTTTGCACAAAGTCAAACTGCTTTAAGGTCTTACACCAGACCGGCAAAACTGTAAATCGACCCAACTCTTATTTTAAGAGTCTGACAACAACCTATAGAGATAGAGAAGAAAGAGCCCCAAAACTGCTATCGCCAAACCCACCAGACTCCATTTAAATCAATTAAACAGTAACTTTAGTGTGTATAGAGCCAGCGTATTTTCTCATCTAACTGGGTGAATTAAAGGTTTATTGTAACCAAACCAGAGTTGGTGATTGTTGGAACAGTCAAATGACAAACCAAAACGTTTTTTTGTGACTTTTATTTTGTTTCTGTTGACATTACAAGAAGTGTATTTTACTCTGATAACATCATTGTTAATCTAAATGGAGGCTGGTGGGTTAAGCTATCTTAAAGCCACTGCACACTCAGTCCATTTTTTTGTCTGAACCTGTCACATCTAAAAGTAAATATGACTTCACGTGTCAATCACGTTTGCACACTAACTCCGAAACTTTCACAGGCAAAGTAGGAAATGTCTTTTTTTTTTTTTGTCTCATATTGTGATTTTTCACAACAATAGACGCATCAGACTCAGTGTGTAGGGTTTCTGTGCGTAATGATTTTTGTTGGATGATGACAGATGAAAAATACAGACTCAGTATGCAAAGGCCTTAACTCTTTAACAGAAAAGCTCTTCCTCTAGGGATTCTGTACATACAACACATTCTTACTCCAACCTCATCACATATTGACGTTTGATTATGGACTTTCTACGTTGACATACGACATGCAAGGTAGCCTGGGTGTTTGTTGTTAATGTTCTGGGACGCCATGTCACTTTAGCCTGTTGCATGCATTGTCTGTTTTCAAAATATACTTCTGTTTTCACAAGAAAATGTACAGAGTCTCTTTCAAAATAAAACTATTGTGTCAGTACAACAAATTTACGTGTTTTTTTTTTTTTTTTAGCTTCAATTTGATTGTAGAAAACAAGTGTCACACATTCTGGCTCCATATGAATTTCTTTTATCTTGATGACGTTTCGGCCTTCATCAAAATAAAAGAAATGCATATGGAGCCAGAGTGTGACACTTGTTTTCTACAATCAAGTCTATTGTCAGTGATCAACACCTCATTATAATTAATGGTGTGCGATACTTTTATGTTTTTTACTTCAATAACAAAAGCGCGTGGTTGGGTTGAGAAAAAAATGAACCTGGTTTGGTTTTACATTCAAACAGGAAGCGAACACCAGCCTCCTGGGCGAAAGTTGGTGTTTGTTGGATCCATCCACCATCTCTTCCACTCACCCTACTCTGACTTTTAACCACCTTAATTTAGGCTGTTCTCCAGCTGCGTTTCTCCCGATGTTGCCGAGTGCAATTAAACAATAATGGCGGCCGGTCACCTGGGACAGGGTTGTTCCATAAGTTGTCAGACACTCTGATTAATAATTTGAGCCTGTGGCAAAAATAAGGACTTTCAGTGGACGGAAATTGACGGTGCGTAATTGGCCTGGTCTCGTTTAATACTGGACAATTAAAAAAACTGTTGTTCTCATTCCCACGCAAAAAACAAAGGAAAATAGGGCTCAGGTTGAAAAACAGCAAACTTACTTTTAACTTACTTTATGTGATATCACTGACACTAAATTAGAGGCAATATAATTGTAAGTAGGAGCTGACAGAGCTCAAAACACCTCAGCTTTAAAAACCACATGTAGATAGACAAAGCACGAACAAATGAGGAAAACATCTTCACCACACACACCTCACATTTAAAACTCAAATAGCTGCAAATGAATAAAACATGTTTACTTATCTCATGTTTATTTAATTGGCTTGTGCTTTATTTATTTGCAGCATATGCGTTGTCAAAGTGGTGAGAATATTCTCCTCATGCGCTTGTGTTTTCTTCACGTATATGTGTTTTCTTAAACTGATGTTGTGGGCTCTCTCTGCCACCAATGCAATCCAGTCAAATTACAGAGCTCATGCAGTTGCTGTTATTCCCCAGTATCATCCCCGTGTGCAGCCTTTGTGTGTGTCCCTCTCTTTCACCTACTGAAGTGTGTTTGACCAGGACTTTGCATCCTTGCTTTCTGCACAGCACCACACACAGATAATGCTAAAAGGTAAATGGACTGCATTTATATAACGCTTTTCAATCTTAACAGACAAAGCGCGCGCGCGCGTGTGTGTGTGTGTGTGTGTGTAATCAGGCTCAATAGCCTATTTTATGTTGGGAGAGGTTGCAGTTTGCTGCAGAGAGCTCTGAACAGGCCTGGTACCCACCAATGACTACTTTATTTCTTTTGTTTTTAACTTAATAAATCAAAAACAATTTAACTGCTGTGCGATTATATTAATGCACTACATGAGAAAAGGCAACTTGTGCTCACAAGGAAGGAGTGTATCATTTAATTGCTGCAGTAATTGCAGTCCTGTTTACATTTTTACTGTTATTGTGCCTGTGTGTGACCATTTAACCATTCATTTTAGATGTAATTTTAATTAAATAGTAATTAATTTAAAGTTTTATACAAAGTGAAGTGTGCATAGTTTATAATTTCATAACGTACCACTAACATTAACTGTTTCTTATCATCTCCGTGCCATCAGTTTACCTTCCAGATTTAGAGCTCTGCTTAAAAATGTGACTGGCACAAACAAGAGAATTAACATGTCTTTTATTGCACCATCTGGTGATTTTGTTACTTGGAGAGGGCCAAAGTGATGGGCTGATATATTCTCTCTGCCAGCATCTCTGGTTCACTGTCAGAGAAAACAACTCACTGTCCAATCTACTGTACAGCTCGGCGACACTCTACACGCTGCAGTGGTGATAAGAGGTGTTGGAAACTCGGCAGTCCTCTGGGTATTAGAGCCTCGGAGCTTATATAGAGGTTCTCCATATAAGCACTAACCATTGTACTTACAGAGAGAGTTAATCTGGGAACACAGCGTGGTTATTTTTAATCCCTGGCAGGCAAAATGTGATAACCGTAGAGTGGGGTGACTTTGCCGTGGTTATTAAGAGTAGCAGAAGTCCTCACCTGCCCTTCGTGTGGCTGTTCCAGCACTGATCCTCATCAGCCTCTGTGAGCTTGCCCTTGGCGCAGATGTCATCAGGAAGGTTGGACCAGAACCTCCTGGACTCCTTTAACTTCTCTTTGATGTCAATCACCTGCCATGGGCCAAAACAGAAATATATGAGGGTTGATAATTTCATATTTAAAGGCTGAGAAGTCAGGGTGAGGAGTGAACTGTCAAGTTGTCCTGCTTAATATATTCACCGAAATACACATAACTTAAGCTGTTCTCAGAATATTAAATTTATCCCACTACTTTCAGTTGAAAACAACTTTCATAAAGTGTGTTTGGGAAAATAAAATCAATGGAAAAACGCTACAGTTAAGAAAAATTTTAAAATAGGAAACAAAGGAAAAAACTCAGTGACAGTGCTCGAAAAACTAAAATAAATAAAAAAAAAGATAAAACCAACAAGAACACAGCTGACTCCTAAAGCTCCATCTCTGTATAGGAGTGTGACACATCGCGATTTAAACATTCATGTGGCAGCGAAACTTTGTGTAGTTGCACAACCCCTTCTGTTCATTTATTCCATCAGGAGAGAAGTACTGTTGGACTGCCCGCGGTTCTTTTTCTTTCCATTTCACTTCTTGTCCACTTGTATCCATATTGTGTTCATCTCTGATTCATACAAGACAGACTTGGGGTATCAAATTTGATATTTGGCATGAGGAGTCACCCCCGACTGATTCCATCTGGACTCGGCAAGAAGTTTGAGCGAGTGACCAGCAAACAGGCGGAACATAAAAAAAAAAGAAAAAAATACCCATGAGGATTCAGAAGCACATTGTCGCTTTTGTCACTTTGATGGAGTTGATAACAATCATGAAGACTGAGAACACAAAAACCTAACCAATCTAAATATAAGTGGTACAATATGTACTATAATCTGAAATATTAAGCATGTGCCATATGTGTAAATATGTTGGATAAGACCATGTTCACAGTATACATAAACTCACTTGTCCCTAACGGAGTAGTAAGCTTCTGTCACAGCAGAGCAGGATGATACACACACACACCATGAACACTAACTCACCCTGAATGTTGTGAGATTCAAGATTTTTACCCTTAAAGGCATACTGTGACATTTTGTTCAGTATATTTTCTTGCAAAGAGTTACAGTAAATAAGAATACTACTGTTCTCTTTGTTATGTACGGATGAAGCTAAAGCCAGCAACTTGTTAGTTTAGCCAAGCATGAAGACTGGAAACAGGGGTAAACAGTTAGTCTGGCTCTGTGTAAAAGAGACTAAATCCACCCACTAGCACCCTTAAAGCTCCCTCATTAAAATGTTTTATTTTGTTAATCCGTACAAAAGCTAAAGAGAAAAAACAACAAGCTGCTGTTTTACATGCAGGTTATGAGCCTGTTTCTGTGCACCACACATTTTTAGAATATGGGCAAAAGAAAACTTGCATTAATGGGCGTTGTTCATCCACTACTGTTATGCGAATATTGGAGTTGGTTCATTGAGATAAGCAGTAGATGGCGCTGCAGAGGAGGGCGCAACATGGCAACGCAAAGCGCACCAGTCAGACCTCAAACAAAGGACTTCAATGGATGTAGATTAACGGAGAGCACGCTGGACAATGGAAATGGAAAGTTCTGGAAAACTATTATTACAACTCTGTTTTTGGAAGAGTTCTGGTGACAGCCCTGTACACATATGTAAAAGCCATTCAGAAACGACAAAGGGAAATCATAACTGTACGTCATTATTATTCCCTGAGTCTGTTTCTATTTCTTAACTTTCTTGCAATATTTCGACATGTTTTTTAAGTTTTGACATTTTCACTCCAAAACAGGTGGCTAAAACACACCTGGTGACTTCCTGGAGTCACCAAGAAACAGTAAAGCACACAACCCCACATGAAACTATGATATGTCACTGAGATTCAGGGTTTCTTTTGTATTAAGAGACAATATATATTGTTTTATTTAGTAAGGTTTAACAGTGCTGGCAGATCTTTGGACAGCGCCAAGCTAGCTGTTTTCAGTCTTTTTGCAAAGCTAACAGGCTATAGCTTCAAGGTTATCATACAAACATGAGTCATATCAAGCTTACTACTTTCATTCCTTACTAACACGTACCACCAGCAACAGCACACATTCAACTGGAGTGTATTATTGATGATAATAAAATAGTACCCTCTTTTCAAAAACTAGACAAAATGTTCCAGATATACAGATGCTTGGCTATATTTATATCCTGCTTTCTCCTGGGTTTATAAATTGAGAGTGGAAATTAGTACAGGCACAAAACTAGAAAAGTGCACTCAGTAGAGTGCAGATCTCCTCCAGGCGGCCACTCGAGCTGATCACGTCCACTCCAGACAGTTCTTGTAATTTCAGCATATGCACCGCAGTGCGTTTCAGAAACACCTCAGACGGTAATAAAAATACACATCTTGTGTATTTTTGATGGAGCTGCAGCGAGTTGCACAGAGCAGATAGAGATTTCCTGCTAACAGGCACTATATATGTCTGTGAAATATATAGAGAGCCTATGTAATTATGAGGATGAATATATTTTTAATAACTAAAACACAGCCACAAATCTTTGATCCATGTCGTCCATAACTTGCCTTTCAACAGTATTAAAGTTGTCTGTAGGCTACAGCACAACAAAGAAGGAATTACCAATAAACACAATTAAAATAGACCAAAAATAAACCATTTAACTTCATAGCTTACTCATTTACTGATGGTGAAAGCTGAATATCAAGGACAAATCTACAAAATCTAAAAGTCTATCAAACTGGGCGGGCAAAACTCTTCATGCACCCAGTGTGGTATGACAAAGAGCGGAGGACGGAACAAAACTGGGTCGCAGTAACGCAGCTGGACAGCAAAGAGATGCGCCCAGTGGAATTGCGCCCAGCTACCTTACAGTCAAGATGGCTGCAAAGATAACAAGTAGGGATTTATTCATCTCATATCGTGCCTAACAGTAGTGGATCACAACAGTTCGGGCATGACATTAAACCGAAGATATACCAAGTCAAAATAAGACCGAACTTTTCCATAGATGTCATTTCTTGAGTCACAATGAAGGCTAAAATGTGGCCTGCAATAGACGGTAAAGCTTGTTGTTTTTAGCCGAGATGATTTTCCGAAAACTTGCGGCCCCTACTGGCTGGTTGAGGAGTCAGTCGTCAATGACGGTATAAAACAATCAATAAAACAGGTTTTGAATCACCACAACCACGAGAGGTATTTGAGCCTACAGTCATTAATGTGTACACAAAACATGAGGCTGATTGGTCCAGTAGTTTGCACGATGAGCTGCAGACCGACAAATACACATACTCACACACAACCAAACACCTGGCGAAGGTAATAAAAGTCTGAATGAGAAGAAAAACACATGATCTTCACTTAAAAACTCAAAACAAATACACAAACAAAATCCTGCATTCATAAAACAAAGCGCCCTGTACTGGACAGGTGATGTATTCATTGTGTGTGTGTAGGTGTGTTAAAACATATTTGGAAAGAAAGAATATTATTGATGGGTCACGACCTTCTCTGTGATATTCTATTACTTTCAACAGTATTGCAATTTTTTCTGTAAATTGTTTTGGGCTTGAACCAATTTCAGCTGCTGAATTCTTCAAGGGTCTGAAAAGCATAGACTGCTATTTATAATTCATACCCATATGTGTCAGAGACAACATAATGCAAAGCCCAGCGCCTCTATTATTAATCATAGTAATATTTCTGTCAGCTGTCAAAGTATACAAAACTGGATATATTTTACCTCAATTTCAGAAACCCTGAGATATTAATGATTATTGCTCTGTGTGGAGGTGATCTGTCCTGGCTGAAATCTTTGCACCACAAAGTTGAAGTGGCCGTTAAAAGCGCTCATTCAGGACTCAGTTATAGGCTCACTGCTGTGGCAGAAACCAAATATCTCCAGAAATATAAAACCAAACACAAGGAAGTGCACACCTCCCACTCTGAACCCTTTAATTAACTAGAGGAGGAGTGACTGACAGGAGTTGCGGCCTCAGGCCTCTCTTCATTGGTTGAAAGGATTTTTCTTGAAGCAGAGAAATTAGAGCTGCCAACTTATCCAAGCCTCTGACACATTAACCTGCTTGTTTGTAGCAACACATATGTTCTCCTCAGTTACTTGTAAATAAAAGTTAATTCACAAAATGTTTCTTATAGGGCTGAGCAATATGGAGAAAATCAAATACCACAATATTTTTGACCTTGATATCAATATTAAGACGATAATGTAGGTTTAACGAGTGCTTTCGCAAAGTGTTTACACGTAGACTTTTGATAACTAATCATCCTTAATGTAAATGTAATGACTAAGTGGGTAAAGGCAAATAATAAAACATCTCAAATAATCTAATAAGTTCAGAAAAATACATCACTGTACCGTAATGCAACCTTTAAAACCAGGAAAAGACGACACTCATGATATCCATAACCTAAGACAGTATCTAGTCTCATCACGATATCAGTACAATATTGATATGCTGCCCTGACCTCGTCCCTACTGCAGCTTTAATAAAAGTAGTACTTGAAAAAAACAACTCAAGCTTTACTTCCTAGTCTTTTATATATAATTCAACCTTTTGCAAGTTCAGCAGTGATAAAATACACGGCTCAAAAAAATTAACAGAACACTTAACGCCAGAATTATTCAAGTTGAATATCTTTACTGATGTATATTTTATAATTTGCTGAACAAAATTATCTAACAACGGTCGGTGGAAAATCAAAATCATCGACCCACTGAGGGATGGATTCAAAATCACACCAAAAATCAAAGTAAAAAATTTAAGATCACAGGCTGATCCAACTTTAGTGAATTTTTTCACGACAGTCCATAATGTTGTGCCTGTGTCTGCTCTCGACAACGTCTGGGCATGCTCTTGATGAGCCGGTGGATGGTGTCCTGGGGGATCTCCTCCGAAACCTGGATCAGGGCATCAGTGAGCTCCTGGACAGTCTGTGGTGGTACTTGGTGGCGTCAAATGCGCCAATACATAATGTCCCAAAGGTGCTCAATTGGATTTGGGTCAGGGGAACGAGGGGACCAGTCAATAGTATTAATACCTTCGTCATCCAGGAACTGCCCACACACTTTGGCCACATGAGGCCGGGCATTGTCCTGCACCAGGAGGAACCCAGGGCCCACTGCACCAGTGTTAGGGTCTGACAGTCGCTCTGAGGATTTCATCCTGGTATCAAACAGCAGTCAGAGTACTGTTGGCTATGACCCTCTAAGGATATCCCTCCCCAGACCATCACTGACACACTGCCAAACCAGTCATGCTGGATTATGTCACAGGCAGCATAATGTTCACCACGGCATCTCCAGACTCTTTCATGCCTGTCACATGTGCTCAGTGTGAACCTGCTTTCATCTGTGAAGAGAACGGGGTGCCGATGGCGGACCTGCCAATTCTGGCGTTCCCTGGCGAACACCAATCGAGCTGCACGGTGCTGGGCTGTGAGCACAGGTCCCACTAGAGGACGTCGGGCCTTCATGCCACCCTCATGGAGTCTGTTTCTGATAGTTGGGTCAGAAACATGCACACCAGTAGCCTGCTGGAGGCCATTTTGTAGAGCTCTTGCAGTGCTCCAACTGTTACGCCTCACACAAAGGTGCAGATACCTGTCCTGCTGCTGGGTTGATGCCCTTCTGCTGTGCAACAGCTGGTCTCCTGGTATCTCCTTTATGCTCTTATTACTGTGCCGGGAGAGACAGTGAACCTTCTTCCGACCACAAATATGGATGTGCCATCCTGGAGGAGCTGGACTACCTGTGCAACCTGATTGGGCTGCAGGTACCACCTCATGCTACCAGTAGTGACAAGGACACTGGCAGAACACAACACTAGAGAAGAATCAGCACCTGTTGTGACTTTCATTCTCACCAAAGCAAGTGAAACTGATTCACAATCCCTTGTGTTTCCTAAATAAACAGATTGACATCCCTGAAGTTTAACTGGCCTCCCTTAATTTTTTTGAGCAGTATATAAGCCATGTACAAATTAAATCTTTAGAAAAAGCAAGTTAGTGGACCTTCAACTGGGATTGTTCTGCTAAACTAATACCTCCAAAGGCAATAGCATCATTTGATGCTTCATTTTTAAGCCAACATAGACAAATAGTCCTAAATATTACTATGAATAAAATCAGACCAGTTACAAGAGCTACATATCAGCAGATCATCTCAATGACAACTGCACAGACTTCACCTGTTGATGAAGATGGTGTGATAACATTGAAAGTTCCAGAAAAAGCCCCCTAATGGATGCTGATTTATGGTTGTTGTTTCTCTATAATACACAGGGAGAGAGACTACAGCTGAATATTAGATCAGACTCTGCTGCAGCACATTCTCTCAGACACACCATCTCAGAATAGATGTGTGTTTAACACCTGCTCTTCCAGGGTCTATCACATTTATCTATTTACATATTCTCTCTGTGTATTTTGCACACTTGCTCACTCCACTGCAGTGCAGGGATTTATGGGTGTTATCATTTACACATGCTCCTAGCATGTCAGGCGTCATACATGTTTTACCACTGGTAACTGTTCTGTGCATCTTCATACACCCGTGACCAATTAACACATCATAAACAATGTGTTTCGGCGTTTGTGGTGAAAATCAGTAACATGTAACTGTGTCCCCCAGAGCTGCACATTAGCACCTTATTTATGAATTGATGATACATTTTCATCAATTATTTAATTTTCATCAGATTTTTGTTGGAGTTGTAAACTTCCCAAAACACAAAAAAAAACCAAGACAGAGCTGCTAAGACTACCCCAAACTATACATGCTGTGGCATCTGAAGTTTCAGTCCTGAACTTGGATTTAATGTACTATAGTCTGTAGCTAGTTAAAAATCGGCTTTGGAAGTAAAACCGGGTAGATAGTAAGCTAGTGGGTACAACCTACTTGCTGTTGGTTATACTGAATGTAATTTCCAGTAAATATCACAATGTAAAAGCTGCTTATATTCCCATCTTTTAAGTGATTATGTCTCAAGTATAATCTTGAATGCCCGGCTGATAACTTACGGGGTTTGTTTACATGAGCGTGCAGCTGATAGGAGGAGTGGTTTGTTTGCATGATGTCACAGAAGTGCATATTCAATGGATTCAATGTGGACAGAGAGGCACTTGCTTGCTTTTAGGCCAGGTGTGAGGTCTACATATTTGCACAGGGAAATGTTTTTACAGGAAATTATGAGCAGAGAGATTTAAATACGTTGGACTAAGACAGATTTTCCTAGTCAAAAGCCGAATAATGGAAAATCTAAGCAGAGCAGCGCTGACAATAAAGCTGATTGCTGTGTGAGAGAGAAGTAGAGAGAGGGGAAGAGAAGATGGGAGTTGGATCAGGCTTTTGCACGTTTCTGTAAGTTATTAATAACTTACTTATGACCCACCCGCCCCAAACCTGTGATAATTTCTAACAAGGTTACCCGAAGTGCCTGACCTGTAGGTCAACCTGCGGGACTCATTGGCTGTGGGTCAATCCCTTCATCACTACTAGTTTGTTGGGCATGCTAACGTTTGAAGTTTATTGTATAATTTTGCAGAGACTCAGACATGATCAAGACTAAGGTGTATCAAGACCGAGACAAGACTAAGATCAGAGTGTATCAAGACCGAGTCATGACCAAGACCATACCAGTGCAAGTCCCTCACTGCATTACACACTTGCAATTAAATGTGGAACACGCAAACCAAAGGCACTCCTCACACTGATGAGAAAGATCCAAATTCCCATTAAAACACACACAGAGATCAAATGATGCTTCCCCTTCAATTACTTCTTTACTACCATACCATACATATGTATGTACAAGTGTACCATGAGAAACGTCTTGATTAAATAATTAAAAGGAACTGTAGAGTGGAATTTTACTTGTGGGCATTTTCCTTTGTTTTCTATGGGCAAACAAATATAAACAAACACCCAGAAGCTGAAATCAACTTCACTATTTTGAAGAAACATTCCCTTTTTAGCACCAGTCTTGACTGGTCTTGGAATAAAATCTAGAGCAGTGGTTCCCAACTGGTCCATCTGTGGGGTCCAGATTTCTCCTTAGCCATTGATTCAAGGTCCACACAGTTTAATATATTGAGTGTCATACTTGCATTTGGCCATGTCATCGAGCTAGTTTGCTGTCTCTGTCAAGTAGCTGTCCGTTAGTCACTCACTCTACAGCAGAAAACAGCACTTCAAAATGAAAGCTTTGTGCTGGAAATTCACTGTCCTTAAAAATAAAGTGTGTTTTTTACAAAGTTGACACGTTAACAATTCACTTGCTGTCCATTCAGAATGGACCCGCGGCCCACTTTTGGACTGCGACCCACCAGTTGGGAACCACTGATGTAGAGTCCTCCTTTTCTGAGACTGAGACAAGACCAAGTAAAAATGCAGTCAAGTCCAAGATGAGACTGACAAGTCTTGAGTATTACAGCCCTGCACTTTTGCTCCAAACTCAAGATGCCAGATATCTCTTTTACTACAGCCTCAAACACACCACAAGCCAAAGCTTGACAGACCCACTGTGCTGAGTTACAGTTGTTAAAATATGAACACACAATCACTGGTCGGGGGATGGGATTAACGACATCACATACATGTATCCTGAAGGAGTTAAAATGTGTCAGTCACGTCAGCTGTAAATCACAGCCGCACTCTGCTTGTTAAAACAGCATGTTTTGTGGTCGGTGGTTAGTTCAGGATGTGAGACCGACTGCTCCGTTGTTTGAGGCTGGTGAAGAGACAGTTGTGAGAGAGTGGGAGCTATTGGGTTAGCTCTGAGCCTGAGGTAATAACCCGGTGAGCTGCAGCATTTCTTTATCTTGGATTGGCTGCAGGCCACAGTAGCCTGTGGTTCATTCAATAAAGCCCTTGCTGAACAGAGTAAACACCTCATACAGTATAAATTAACTCAGCTTCTAGAGGGTGCTGAGAATTTGACAAGTTATATAACTGCTTCCCATTATGTTAAATATTTAACAGTGTTACACATCTGCATGTGCCAGCTGTTGTTCTGAAAATTACCCCTCACCAAGATTTAAAAATTCATTTAGGAGGAGGAAGGAGTGGTCAACCTTGTGGTTACCTGATTAAAACACTCATTCACCTTAATCCTGATCCCTCCTACCTGGATCTTAAACATGTGACAGACCAAATGATTTAAAAGTCGTTTCATTGGATTTACATATTTAAATGGTTTCATCTCTCTTTACCCATTTCTTGAACTCATTTTATTGGACTTCTTATACTGGATTTGCTACATTAGTATTGGATCCGTTATAATCCCATTGTAGAATTATAATCCCCTTGCTGCATTTTGTATTTCTGCTAACTGCTTCAACTTTCTGTTCATGTTTTGCAATTGCCACTTTCCCACCTACAGCTCTGACTGCACTCCCCGCCGTCTGATGAGGAGAAGTCTGCCTTTAAATTTCCCCTGCTGGGGTTTTTTCCAGCTTCAATAGAGAGTTTATGCTGAGTTAGGAACTGTTGCTGTTGTGAGGTAATGTTTGTTTATTTAGCCCAATATCGCAGACTTTATCTGACTGCAGAAACATTAAGGTTACTCTGCCTTCAATGGAGTGATGCCATACAGTATGTTGCTATGTAGTTAATGTGATAGGTTTCATGGGCACAGATACAGCCATCTCCCGATATGTCTACTGCAAAAACATTTGTGTTTTGTGGGTTTCTGTTTCAGTATCCACAGACCTCAAATACTATGCCAGTTAACAGTTAAACTGCTCTCCTAAATCAGTAAAGCCTAGTAATCAGACTGAGCTGCCATTTTGTTACGCATTAGTAATCTAGCCTGACACTGTGTTCATATTAGTGTTTTTTTTTTTCTTTGAAGGTTTATTTCATAGGGCTGTCATGATTCTTCAAATCCATGATTGGATTTTCCATCTCAACATTTTTTTAGCACTGACGCCATCTTTAGACTATTGAGTCTGGGTTTGTAAAGATCAACATATCCTAGGTTTTATTCCCTGACAGCTGTTCTTTACATCGTTTAATTCGTCTTCAAAAAGATGGGCCACATCGTATCATGTAATTTAACCGCCATAATGTTTTTGGAATGTCCTACAATAAGACTGTGTGGTTAAAATTAAATAATTAATTTAATTAGTAACAATGATAACTCATTTCACAAGTGAATTGAATAAACTGTTGAACACAAAAACAAAAAGAAGAGTTACTAGATGGCATAGCCTACAAACTTAAGTTTTTCTGTAAACGCTACATTGTTCTAACGCATGAGGAAAATGTTGCCACACCGGTGACTTCTGGGAAGTTTTTGTTGTTTCCCTGTCATCTCTGACTCTGGCAGCAGCCATAGTGTTTGGAAAACTGCAGCTGCAGGCCGCCAGTGAGCTACGCTGTGTTGTCTTTAAACTTTGGTCTTCAAAATTTTAACCAATTTTGAATTCAGATCTTGACATCCCCATTATTATTTTTTTGTATTTAATCTTCTGCTAACCAATCAGTAGTGATGTAATAGTCCCACCATTTTTAGTCAACGCAGAAGCTGCTGCGACATTTAACTAACCGTTTCTCACACTGATCAAAGAAATATGTTGATAAGTAATTTTTTCTTTTAGTCACCTCATCCGCATTTGTCACTTTTTTCTGTTGCTATTTTTCATGCTTGTATATTAAACAAAAATTTAATTGCAACACTTTTTGTGTCACGTTTTTGCTCCCATTTTTTTACAGGTTTAAATTAAAAGTCTCAGACTTTTTTTAATCACTTTGCACAATAATCCATCCACCTGTCAGGTGTGGCAGATCAAAACTGCTGATTAAACAGCATCATCACTACACAGGTGTGCCTTGGGATGGTCACAGTAAAAGGCCGCTCTAAAATGTGCAGTTTGATCACAACACAGTGTCGCAGAGGTCGCAAGTTCTGAGGGAGGGTGCCATCAGCTGACTGCTAAGTGTCCACCAGTGCTTTTTGCCTGTGAACCGAATGCTCATATCACAACCATGAGTTGTCTCCAGTGATGTTATTGTGATTTTGGCAGTACATTTTACTGGCCTAGCAATCGCACAAGTTGGTTATGATGACGAGCTGCAGTCAGGTCAAGACCCTGGTGAGGATGACAGGCACGCAGATGAGCTTCTCTGAGACGATTTTTGGCAGTTTGAACAAAAATTTTTTGGTTGTGCAAAACAATTATTAATTACTGAGATGACCTTGCAGGTGAAGACGCTGATGAGATTACACGTGGTCTGCGGTTGTGAGGCTGGTTGGATGTACTGCCAAATCCACGGAAATGACATTTGAGTTGGCTTCATTGGAAACAGCTCTGGTGGACATTCCTGTAGAGTCAGCATGCCTATGGCATGCTCCCTCAAAACTTGCGACATCTGTAGCATAGTGCTGTTTGCACAAACTGCACATTTAAAGTGACCTTTTGTTGTGACCACTCCGAGGCACACCTGTGTAATGATGCTGTTTAATCAGCATATTGATATGCCACACCTGACAGGTGGATGGATTATGTAGGAAGGAGAAGTGCTCACTAACACAGGTTTTAACTGTATCAGAGACATACGAAGGATCATGCACAGTGAGGTGTCTACATGTATAAAAGAAAACATTAGACATGAGGAAATGCCACAAGTGAAGTTACAGTAAATGGCACTCTGTGATGTCACCTTGAAAACTGTTGTATCAGGATGCTTTTTGTGTATTTTGACTAAATTGGCAGAGCTGATGCTGTTCCACCTTGAAGATTTTATTCACTCCGATGCTTTGTTCTTTTCTTCACCCACAGCTACTTCATACATTAATTTGGCTGCTACAAATGTATGATTCAGACAACAGTGAAAAAAATACCCTCACCCTATTTATTCATTCTTAACCCTCCAGTTACAGTTCAAGTCCTCCCTCCTCATGTGCTCTTACTAAAGTGCACACGGATACCAGTTATAGCCAAAAAAAGAAACATGCACACACACGACCCTCATCATGTCCTAGCTACACTGGGGATTTGGGAGAGTGCGTACAGTGAAGCCTCGGGTCTTAACAGGACATGAAAGGGCCTGTACCAACAGGATGCCACTGCAGGAGACTGCCCTCACATTTGATGTGGTAATCCTGTCATGGAGACACCAAAGCTGGTTAGGTTTAACACATGCTGGTGTGGCTGTGATTCATAATGGCCCCCGAGCAGCCTGGCACTGACAACAAAATATGGATCAGATCAGAATGTGCTCGGTTATTATGTTTGAACTTTAAAATTTAACCACAATGGTGTGACATTTATATGGTCCATTCTCACAGCCCAGTGTCTGCAAACAGGAATATGCAGGTGAACTAGAGGCAGGAAGGGTGTGTGTGTGTATATGTATGTATGTATTTAAAGTAATAAATCCATTATATTCATTTGGGAATTGATGCCTATGAAAGTGTAAAGCAGTGTGTTCCATGTGAATAACATAATGTGCAGTCCACATAAACAGTGTCAAGAGTTCAGTATCAGCACAATCTATTGTACTGTACACAACTGCAGCAGTAAACAAACGCTTGTTCATAAATAAATGCAAACACATACATATAAACACACACACACACACACACACTGCGCTGAGGGTGAATTGTCAAGACAAAAAACCAACCATGAGTCTTTACATGAGCGCCCAGGGGCAGTGAGTCTGACTCCAGCTAGAGTAGTTACTGCTCTCACTGCATCTGTGCTGCTGCTGCAGCCGCAGGATTAGGTGCAGCCAAACCTTCAGTGTCTCTCCTCATCTCACTGACAGCCCAGAGTTCACTGCTGCACGGCTTTACACAAACCTCTAAATAACTAATAATATCAAGTTCAGGTCCATTGGTCAAAGAGATCGAGAACAGCGATACAGATTTTTTCTCAGCTGGAGACAATAGCGCGTGTTTATTTTTCATTTTAAGATGGTACGCTCAGTTTCCAGTTTATTAGGTACACCTAGCCAAAACAGATGCTGTCTAATACAACAGCTCTGCAGTAAATAATAAAGGTTATAATGTTCAGTTTGTGTTTAAACTCTACTGGAGAGGCTGCAGTTTGTGCTGCCTGTAGAGCTATATTGCATCATACTGACAGATGTTTCTATTATTTTGTCCAGCCCATTTATACGAATGAGTGCAGGCTGAATCACAGAAACACCTCTTTAAGGCAGTTTCAACAAAAACTGAACCTTATGTCCTTCATGGACGCTGTGTTTATTGCAGGACTGTTGAATTAGCATGCATTAGTTTTATCAAGTGTACCTAATAAACTGGCAACTGAGTGTAATTATTTCACAAAAACACAGCCACACATGCTTAAACCCTTTTGTAACTCATCATGAAAGCAGCGATGAATACCTCTCCATATATTGTCACCCTCTACAGTGGCGAGAGAGTAATGAGATGATGATTAAATTACGACACAGACGGCAGAGCATCCACAGTCACATTCATGACTTTGTGTCAACAACTGCTGGTAAGTAGAGCTGAATTCTTATTTTACCCAGTTCTTTGTCTTGGCATACTACAACAGTGAACCTGCCTGGTTGTCTCTGTGAAGAGTTGTACACAGACTGTTAGTAGAGCAAGATTTAAACACTGCTTACATCTCTGTTAACACTGATTTTCTGCCCAAGAACAAACATGGACCATTAACCAAACCTATCTTGATTGATTTCACAAACACAAACTGATCCAATATGACTCACTGTGTGCTAAGTAGATCTCCTGTGCCTGTATTCACCTTTGAAGTCTGACCTAACACCACAGTCACATGACACATGTACACTGGTCACTCTCATCATTGCCCTCTTCATATTGGCCTCACGTGTGGCTGCACTACAAAGGCATCTCTTCACAGGCAGAAATGATAACAATGGGCCTCTTTCACAAACAACATACATACATATCCACACGTACAAATGTTTTATGCCCAAATCTGGGATTTATCAATATTTCCTCACCTAAATTTGCTCATATTCTGCGAACAAATTTAAACTGCTACGCGTACGCACAAATGATGAAGACTGCCTGTCTTAAAAAATGTAAATGTACCTTTAATCTAAATGCATGGCACATTAAAATTGCATTTATTCATAAAACGTTATAAAAAACAATATTTAAACTATGTATTTAGTAATGCACATACTTATTTGATGGCATTTCATCTTCTTCAATTAGTGTCATAATAAAATATTTGACTATCATAACTGAGTGTTCCAGTCCTAGCTTACAACAAAGTATATGAGAATTTCCATACTAAAATGTAATAGATTTGGTTTTAATTATTTTAATTGAATCCGCCTGTAATGATCACCTACTCCCACAAATTTTTAGTGCAATAACATTATTATCATTATTGCTAGCAGGTGTTAAGATGGAGTATCTAGCCTTCCTGGTTATTGCAACCTGTGCCTTCAGGGGGAGCACATCTTTGGGGAATAACATGACACATTTGAAGAGAGTGACGAGCGGCCCACACATTTTCCATGATACACATTAGGGCAAATGTATTTCCTTAAATAGAGAAATGGGGGCGTGGCACTATGCTGATTGCATATAGCGAGCACACGCTTCTCAATTTAGAATGACTCTGATTCACTAACGGTAATTTTTCATGTGCACTTATTTCATCTATTTAAAAAATAGACAATAGACTCCTTTCCCATCGCTAGTAGACCAGGGCCATATACATGACTCTGCAGCTGACGAGTGCTTTTCTATACATATATATATATATATATATATATATATATTAAACTGGTGTCATGTTCGACGTCACAATTATGCCAGAAAACAGGGTTAGTAAACAGCAGAAACCAGCATAGAGGCCAATGAAATTCACCCCTTAATATATATATCTGTTGCTTATTCACTCTCTCTCTCTTTTAAACTCTGTGCAGAAAAATTTGGATAAATCTTCGAGCACTGCTTGGACAGAGACAAATGAAATTTGTGCCAGTGCGTCATTGCATCATGCCAGAAAAGGGGCAAAAATTAGTGCATCCACCAGGGTGTCATGTTTTTGTCACTGCTGATAAGACCTGATCCAAGCTGCTGAGTCATGTGTCCCAGAAGTGAATCTTGATTGTAACCTACTCATTAAGTACAAAAGCCCAATGTTAGTGGGTTTTATGTCCAGTAGAAAAGAGGCTAAACATATGTAGAGTATCTTCACTTACTTTTGGCTGAGTCACTCACAGTGATCTGAATTAAAACTTCACTGATTCAAACCAAAAATGTTCATCTGTCTGTCTAATTATGGACAATAAATACCAAAGCTTGTGACAATATAAAACAGTCTCCCCAAAATCTGCAGTTTAAACAGTCAAAAATACAAAAAACAACCCTATGAGTGCAGTTTCACCATCCTAATCTGTCCCCTGCTTCCTTTGTGTACTGCCTGAATCAAATATTTTATTCAAACAAAGCTTTATCTCCACCCGCCTCCTCCTGGGTTTGCTGAGTCTTGAAGTGGTGTCAAGTGCTTGTTGATTCATCAGAGCATGTAGGGCACCCTCCAGCAATGCATGTTAATGTAGGTCCGGTAATTTTAATAAGGACTTTCACAGGTCATATGCACCTGCTTCACTTCTAAATAACAACCATACAGTTGACTTTCGAGAAACTTAGCTGTGAGCTAACCTCATTAAATATGGAAACAGCAAACCAGACAGAAGTCACTTACTTTATGTTCGGCCTCTCATTGTAATATGTTTTTGTCTATGTTCAAACTGCCCGTCAGTGTCACTCAAGCAAGGTTAAAACACTGTGATTGGCCCCTGCGTACGTCTCTGTTAACGACAGTGATTCTCTGCCCAAGAACACACATGGGCCATTAACAAAGCCTATCTTAATCGATTTCACAAAAAACAATGTGATCCAGTGTGACTCAGTGTGTTTGTGAAGAAAGCATTAATCGAAACCAAAGCACGCACCACCAGCTTGTCAGTCCTGTCAAATGACTCATACAACACTCAATTTCCTGAAGAATGAATAATAATAAAAAAGAAAACAAGAACATTTTTAACACAGGCACAGTTAGAACAGCAGATGGCAATGCAGTGAAATTAGAGCAACATCTACAAAAATGTTGCTTAAAAAAAAAGAGAGATTCTTTTAGATAGCAGAGGACACTGGAGCATAACTGTACCTTTCCTGCACCGTCTACGGCCCTAATAGATAAATCCCAGTGCCCCTTGATCTGAGTCTAGACAGTGGAACAGCCACACTGGCCTTTGCAAAATGATCTCAATGTGTGTTCAGGCTCATGTTGATTTAAAAGCCCAGAACGTGGTTTAAATACTAACAATAGAATTAAAATCAATACAGATTTTCAGAGGAAGGCAGTGTCGAAGGCTAAAAGGAAGATAATGTGTTTCCTCGTCCTAGACAGAGAAAGCAGCTGCAGCTTTTTGAGCTATAGCTCCAATCTACGAGTACTCCACAACCTTAAATATGTCAACACCACAGCGATAATCATGACAGGGCGAAATGGAGCCACAGGATTGTTTCCTGAATCTGTGAAGGTTAAAACAATATCTTTAAAGGCCCTCTGAGGATATTTCCTTAAGCAGATTATTACTACAGGATGAGTAGTAAGGTCGTACATGGACACGCAAGTTTCTGCCAAAGTCGATGAGAGGTTTCTGTAAATATGTGTTTGTGTCTGAGCTCTTCTCACTGGTTTGAGGTGGGCCAGGCTCAGTTTGAAAACAGTGATGTCATTTACTGCTATGCATCAATCAGAAATGAGAGAAATTCGAATCAAACTGATAGTAGGTGTGGGGTGCTTTTTGGCTTATAAAGCTTTTTATTATTATCATATGCAGCGTTGGGAAGGTTACTTCTGAAATGTAATAGGTAACAGATTACTAGTTAATGAGGTGGGACTCATCAGAGGATCCAGGATACGATATTATCATGATACTTAAGTCATGATACATTATTATTGTGATTTTAAATATGTCAAAATTTTCTCAGTATTGTGATAAAACATATTGTGATTTACTGCAATTTCTTATCTTTTTTTTAAAACTGTAAATTAAATTAAATTAAAGGAAAACTGTCAACATATCATCTTATTAGATCACGTTTTCAGTCTGTTCATCTCCTATCTTTTCTTCTCCAGCAGCAAAATGTATCTAGTGGACTGAAAAAGCAATTGATTATATTTTTCTAGTAGGCTACCTAAATATTAATTTGTATTTCTTAGTTGATCAAACGTTAGTTGACCAGAAGGTCATTAGTTGGCAAGATTTCATCGGTCGCTTGGTTGCAGAAAAAACAAAATCAAACATGAAAAAAGGAGCTGTGCCTTGTCAAAATAAATCACAACCTATATGACTAGACCAGAATTTAATTTGAAAGGACAGACACAGGAAGTGGCCACGCTCAGCAGTCAGACAGGAGTCACATTAATTTCCAGGCCTGGTACCTGCAGTTATTCCACAGGCTAGTTAATAACATGTCGGGCAGGAAATCCAAAGTGTGGGATCATTTTGAGAAGATGAAGGACCAACCCAAGGTGATATGTAAACTCATCTTCATTGGTCGACTACAAACATGACGTATCATCTGAAACATGGAAGTAGCTACATGCCCATTAGCCGACAGCGTCATTAACAGGTGGCTCGCTCAGTGTGTGAAGTGCACTTGTAGATAAAATATAGGCCTATATTAATGAAGGTTCATTAGTACAGTTTTGTATTTCTCTGTAATGTAGCACAGTGTTAACAATGTTACTGAGACTATTCTTTCTCACACCTTCAACTCAAACCATTGTGTTGCCCCGCCCAAAACATATCATTTAGTAATTAAATTAATATCGTAAACATGTGGGTGACTAGTCGACTAATGGCCCTAAATGATGACTACTGGTCGACTAGAAAAATTCTTAGTCCTAATATAAATAATTTATATGATAAAAAAATCGATACTTGGCACTGTGTGACGATACAATATTCCCACACAAAAATATCACAATACTTTGCTGTATCTATTTTTTCGTCCACCTCTACCAGTTACCCTGTTAAAAATGTAATAAGTAATGTAACTGTTTTAATTACTTCATCAAATTACTGTAACATCTTACACTTTTACTGATATTCTGATGTAACCCTTTGTAATCACCAACATTTTGATTTGTTGCTGTAATTTAAAGACATATTTTTTTCTCAGTAGCTGCAACTGATTAAATTTACATTTATTTTGTAATTTAACTCCCCAGTACTGATCAACAGTTACAGAGAATAAGACGTAGATAATGAAAATCTTCAGCCTCAGGCTTCCTCCATCAAGGCTCATCTTATGTTGCCTGGCTGCTGTTAATCAAATCTGATCAAACCACACCCACATTATACCATGAGGCAGATTACAGCATATTTTTAAGGTTAAACTCTTAATAAACTGTCAACTGCCCCTATATGTGTATATATATATATATATATATATATATATATAGATATATATATATATATATGTATTTATTACACTGTAGCTAATTAAAAATGTAAATTAAATAAATAAGGCATACTAAATTGAATGTAACAATCTGTTTTAAAGAAAGAGCAGGGTATTTATTTCCTGATTGATAGTGATATTGCTGGTGAGAACATGTACATTTGTAAACATGAATTGAATCAGAGCAAATGGAAATGATGTTTGGATTTCATGGCCATCATTAGTGAATGGCTAAAGTGAGTCTTCATGGTGTAGGGTATTCAAAATCTGCGAGGTGAGGTGAAGGCTATCTTTTTTTAAAGGAATATCTGTGACCTGAGCCTGTAACTGCATATGGACAAAAGCCTTGTGTAGGTTCAATAGCATACTGAGTGCAGTGCTCTGCAGGAGCTGGACTGCACGGCTGCTCTGTGGATCATTTAAAAGGTTAAACTATCTTTAGTCTTTAATGGAGGGTTATTTTTTCAGCAAGGACGACTGCCCTCTTTGCATTCTGTTGTCTTTTTAAGAGACAGGGAACTCCTGGATGTTTGTATCTGAGAAGTAATATGGTTTTATCTGCAGGGATATAATGTTTCTAACTGTGGAATCACTGATAATCAGAGCTGATGGCCGGGATGGGGGAGATGCTTTGGTCCTAGCCACAGCGCTCAGAGGCAGAATTTTCTCACTGGCTCACGCTATGACAAGTGCAAGGTAGCAGCGAGGGCCAAGGTAATAGCACAGAGAGATATCTAAGAGCTCGGGAGCCTACGACTCTCTGGCCATTACAGCGAGAATATTAAATATGTTTTGCAGTTAGATTTTTCAGAGTTGAAGGGAATGGAGAGGAGAGGAGAGGAGAGGAGAGGAGAGGAGAGGAGAGGAGAGCAGAGCACTGCTGCTGTAGTGTCATGGCAGGGCCGAGAGCTTCAGCGCTGACCCTTTTCCTTTCACATAGACAAGAGCAGTTGTCACAGCCAGGTGTCGAGTTGTGCGGAGAAATGGCTGACATGGGAAATAACAAGCTCTGGTCAGTTTGAGTGCTTTTAAGGAGGCAGCGCTTCTAGCAGGATAAGACGGTATCAGAGGGGCAGTTTGCAGGAACTTACACATGAGGTCTCTTTCAGCTGCCAGCTCGGCTTTAAATGCAGCACCTGCCCAAAGTGCTGTGGCATTGTGGGGGATGTAACACACCACTGTTTTTACTGATACAGACACAAGGGTTTAGATGCA
This sequence comes from Cephalopholis sonnerati, assembly GCA_019142605.1. Taxonomy (NCBI): domain Eukaryota; kingdom Metazoa; phylum Chordata; class Actinopteri; order Perciformes; family Serranidae; genus Cephalopholis; species Cephalopholis sonnerati. Next base: position 32,050,313 of record JAGQAX010000001.1, on the reverse strand, counting down.
AATTTGTCTTCGTTAAACGCATAAATTTATCTCCGGGGCTGTGACTGCGGCGGCCGTTCACACAGCAAAAGTGCTCAACTGTTAATTACTTCTCTAACTCTCCCAACAGGTGAACTGTTTAATGCAATATTTTATGATCATGTCTACAGCTAATTATGTAATTAGTGGAGGTTTTGTAACCATAATAATATGTCCCACACATCTGTTGGTTCCAACAACAGGCAGCAGGTATAGTTAGTATGCAATTCACAACCTGTCCCCATGACAACTGCTTTGCCCAATAACCTTCATGATTTTTACAGCACTGTGTGTGTGTGTATGTGTGTGTTTGTATGCACTTGTTATCCCTGTAATTATATTTGCAATATAGTCATAAAAGGATTTTCTCATATTACATGGTATTTACTGTAGTATCTGTCAACAGGATCTTACAGTTTAGACATAGATCTTCAAACATGCGGCTTCAATAGTAGCACAGAAATGAGGAAAACAAGAAATCTAATCATCACAGTCGTCTTTACTCGCCTGTTTTTACAAACAAAAATATTGAAATTTACTCCCAGGGGAGCCGAGACAAAAATGAACTCGCATTCTTCTTCTTTTACAAAGCGCTTTCCAAATCAAGGACAAGGAATAGTATTTCAAATTTGCATTACGGTGCCGGCCTGTGTCTGATTCAGCTTGTAAAAGGTCAGTTGTTATCAGGTGTAATCAGGCTCGAGCACACGAATAGATTAAAAAACATAAAACCTGAAATGTAACCGAAAAGACAGAACAAAAAAGCAGCCAGGATGGAAGAGCTCGGGGAAGCTAACAAGAGGGTAACTGCCTGTTGGACCTCTTAAAGGAAAAAAAAAATAAATCACCCTTTTTACATAACCGACTGCTTCTGTCAGTCTTGTCATCATTTCTCATGCAGCAGAGCAGGTGCTCTGTCCTGCTCTGGCTGAACAGACAGATATTGAGCAGAGGCGGTCTGCTCGCTTTGCAGAGCTGCTTCAGTTTCACACCAATATCAATGAATATGCGTGTACGCAGCACCCATGAACTACTGAGAGGCTTTCTGATTTGAAGTGTTCCTTTTCACCTTTGCTATATTTTTCAATTTCAATACTAAATTCACTGTGAAACACAGCAGACGAATGTTAATATTGTGAATCTGCAGCCCACTGAAAGATGAGTTTTTCAATTGTGTAAACATATTAAATTTTAAAAAGATCAGGTCATTATTGATTAAAAGTTCATCTCAGTCTCTTAACATAAAGATAACACTTTGTACTGGAAAAACTTTGGCAAGATATTTTTTCCTGTAAAATATTTTTAATTCCTGTGGGATGAAATCTTCTCGCTTGTTTCCAATAAAGTTTGACCTATTTTGAGAGTATCACAACATTATAACCTGACTCCAAAAATCTCTAGAGCTTGTTACCTTACATCAGAAATCTGAAATAACTAAAAATGTGCCAGCACACTGCCAAACCTTTACTTACATGCACACTCACTAGCCACTTTATTAAGTACATCTGTTCAACTGCTCATTAACACAAATAGCTAATCAGCCAATCACGGGACAGCAACTCGATGCATTTAGGCATGTAGACATGGTCAAGACGACCTGCTGAAGTTCAAACAGAGCATCAGAATGATGAATAAGGTTGATTTAAGTGACTTTGAACGTAGCATGGTTGTTGGTGCCAGACAGGCTGGTCTGAGTATTTCAGAAACTGCTGATCTACTGGGATTTTCATGCACAACCATTTTCAGTTCTCTGGATGAAAATGTCTTGTTGATGTCAGAGGTCAGAGGAGAATGGCCAGACTGGTTCAAGATGATAGGAAGGCAACAGTAACTCAAATAACCACTGGTTACAGCCAAGGTCTGTAGAAGACCATCTCTGAACCAACAACACGTCCAACCTTGGAGCAGATGGGCTACAGCAGCAGAAGACCACACCAGGTGCCACTCCTGTCAGCTAACAACAGGAAACTGAGGCTACAGTTCACACAGGCTCACCAAAACTGGACAATAGAAGATTGGAAAAATGTTGCCTGGTCTGATGAGTCTGGATTTCTGCTGCTACATTCAGATGGTAGGGTCAGAATTTGGCGTCACGGATCCGTCCTGCCTTGTATCAACGGTTCAGACTGCTGGTGGTGGTGTAATGGTGTGGGGGATATTTTCTTGGCACACTTTGGGCCCCTTAGTACCAACTGAGCATGGTTTAAACACCACAGCCTACCTGAGTATTGTTGCTGACCGTGTCCATCCCTTTATGACCACAGTGTACCCATCTTCTGATGGATACTTCCAGCAGGATAACGCACCATGTCACAAAGCTCAAATCATCTCAAACTGGTTTCTTGAACATGACAATGAGTTCACTGTACTCCAATGGCCTCCACAGTCACCAGATCTCAATCCAATAGAGCACCTTTGGGATGTGTGATGCTATCATGTCAATATCGACCAAAATCTCTGAGGAATGTTTCCAGCACCATGTTGAATCTATGCCAAGAAGAACTAAGGCAGTCCTGAAGGCAAAAGAGGGTCCAACCTCGTAATAGCAAGGTGTACCTAATAAAGTGGCCAGTGGGTGTATATTTGGGAAAACACCAATTTAAACTTACACAGAATTAATGTGTGTACGTTAATTGTATTGGGTTAATTTAAATTGTTGTGATTCTTTAATGAATTTCCTGTACAGGTAAAAATATGTTTACATAGCATTTGCAAGCTTTTTAAAACATATTTCGACAATGTTCTTTTTCCTGTACGCTTATATCAGATCTACTAACACAGTCTTTGAAATATCTACTTCATGTTCCACAGTTTTTGTTGTTGGTTAAAAACTAAGCAATTAGTTTGGAAAACAAAAAAACACCTGCGCTCGTTAAAGCACCTGTTCCTTCAGAAGTCTTTGCACGGGCTGGAGGGATGTTGCAGCTGACAGACTCAGAATCTGTAAATGATTTATAATTCAAGCAGAAAATCAAAGATTGAGAACAGACGGGTCGACGCTGAGATAACGACTTGATTAGGTTCCCGGATGAAGTACAGACAAATAAAACACATAGCACCATTTCACTCACGCACCAACTCTGTCTCCTAGAAGTGATTGTATATCACTGAATTGTTTTTAGAATGATGTTGTGTTGACAACGTAATCACTGCTTGGATAATGTTCAGAGACAGCATTTCTTTAAGTACATAAAACACTACATTTATGTACTATGCTGAATTTGCAGAGAGGTGGTCGGGGTGTACGGCGGACATATGAAGTGCAGGACTGTGACACTAGAATCCTGGGTTCACATCCAGATCCAGAACGTATCTATTTGCGTATGTAAAGGAAGCATAAGAGTCTTAATGTGTGCTAATGTCTGGCTTTTGTCTTCAGTGGGAAAGGTTACAATCACTCAGTCCCTGGGACAAATGCCTCCGCACTAGTCACAAGTATTTATCAGCTCCAGTTCCATTCAACAGTGATGGAAACATGACACCTGGGAGGACACACTAATGTTCGCCTTATGTCCGGCGCACGCAACGATGGTGGCACATTATACTGTCTACCTTCCCTTTAAAAAAGGGAAACTCGAGCATTGTTCCAAAGTAGTTCACACTGAGTTTGAAAGAGAGACTGAATAAGTATTAGGTGTAAGAAAAAATAACCACAGTAACATCAAAGCTGCTTACTACTGTTTACTAATCTGTTTTCTGGCAGGCTGGTGGCACTACATGTGAGACACCACTTAAAAAAATAAAACAGCGACGGTTACTTGGCAGGCAGTGGAGAAGGAGTCTATTGCCTACTTAAGGCAGGTTTTCCAGTGTTTAAAACACCTGCATATTTGTGCTAATTTAAGGGTATGAATCTTTTTCGGGTAACCTCACAGTTGATACACAAAACTTGTACATGTACATCTTATATCTTGTATATGTATATGCCCAGACTGTTGTTGTCTCCAAGACAATTAATGTGCTTTAAAGACGATACTACAATGCACTGGGCATTAAGTAAACAAGGCTGTTTTTCATTACATCTGCATAGAGCACGGTAAACCTAAATAACAAATATTTTTCATCTTTGATAAAGTATGCTTACTTTCCTTTTGGACACACGTGAAGTCATCTGAGTATGAAGCAGTAAAATTGGACCTCAAATGATAAGGGTGCTGAGCAGTTTTAGTACAGCACATTCGTGCTAAGCAAACTGTGACCTGACTAATGTAAGCACAGATGGAAGTTTCATACACAGCTGGTTTTGTGTCCCCTCCCAAGGGTAAACACACCGTTTGGGGGAAAAGGCTTTACAAACAGATGCTTCTCTGTAAGGTAAAGTTACTAAAGCAACTTTATAAAGAAGTTGGTCACAGTTATGATAAATACAGTAAAGAGCATCAAAATTAATGCATGCAATAACATCTGGACTCACGCAGGGGAAAAAATAAAATCTGTATAATTATTCAGCAGTGTTCAGCGTATGACACTGGAATGTGTCCAGCGTTACGCACCAATATTGAACCTCAGACCCTTTAATGATAAAAACATTCGGCTCCGCACTTCTATAATTTATGGAATAACTGTGTTTAAATCCCTCGCATGTGGGTGTTAATTTGATTTTTCACTGAACTCTTGAGTCGGGAGACTTTAAAATGTCAAAAATGTAAATGTGTGCATGTGTTGGGCCATAAATTGACTGGCGAAATGTCCAGTGCATACTGGAACAGACTCAAACACCTTCATCAGTACAACAGTAATAAGCTGGAATGGAAATGGATGAATAATTTAGAGTGGGGATGGCATCAGTATTGATTGACCCTGGGCTAGTTACAGGCACAAAAACAACAGAATTGAGTGTCATTTTCACCCCTCTTTCTTCTTTACTGTGGTGTCCAGCACAAACATCACACACAGATGCTGAATGAGAAACAAATCCTCTGTAGCATCTAAAGCAAACACACAAAAGTAAGCCAGCATAGACACACATATTGTTGAATATGCTTAAGTACTGATGCTGTAGAACAAAATAAGCCTGTGTCATCTCATAGACTTTATGGACCAAAGCAGAAACAGCTTATAGACGGAGAAGATGCTGCTGCACTGCTGTGAAGAACGGCTGTGTTGACCAATCATAAACAGAGTTTATAGTTGTGTAATCTTGATAATTATGCGAGGATAAACTGCAGGATGGCTACAAGCTTCCAGTTTCTAGGTCACATGGACACCAACAGGAAGCACTTAATGGTATCATGGATTGAACCAGTCTCTCTGCACTGAGGAGTTTAAACATAAAGCGTGTATAAATATACAGTATAAAGCACGGGTAAGAGGTATTCTACAGAGCAGACCTCCAAAGGGAGGCAACACAAAATGGTCAGTTTCTCGTCATGCTCGTAGCAATTGGGTTAGCTTACCTCAAACACAATGGCCCTGCATTCTGTGATTCAGTGCTCTGAATAATGCACTTAATAGGATTTCCTTGGACACATTGTGGTTTTATTCCAGCTTGCCTGCCTACCCACACGGATGAGTTTAGCTCAAAAAGGCTCTGCTGTGTTAAAGCAAGGTAAACACCTTCTACCTTTAGGCAGATGCGCTAACCACACTATGTCATGGGAAACAGTAGTGGGCTAAACAGCCTGCTGATGAGCAGTGAGGCAGGAGCTGAGACAGATTCCAGTACATGCTGTGGCTTTCTGGCAGCGTCTACTGACAAGCTGCTCAGAGGGTAAAGCAGCCAGGTTTGGTGGACCAGTTTGGGCCCAAATTTAGCTTGAGATGGGAAATTACTTTCGTTTACACTGAAGCTGAAGATAATGCAGCCTAGTCCTCGGGATGAAATGTTCCACAATGCGCGTTTCTGCAAACCAGAGATATGTTACATGTGTATGTTCTGTACATATGATGTATTCAGATTATATGTATACGGGCTGAGTTTCTCATCAGGGGGAGGAGGGGACTGTGGATGGCGTTACATTTAGGGCGAGCCAAGCAGCAGAATGCAGCAGACCACTGTTTTCAAGACTAACAAAAGCAGGCATTATTTAACAACAGGGTGAGACATTTCCAGCCATGTTTGTGGCCACAAAGCCGAGTATTTTAAGCCAAAACATGATGTTGTCCTCACCCTAACATTATTTTTCTTTTTGTGCCTAAACCTGACCACACAGTTTCAACATGTCCACGACATATGAAACACACAAATGTAACATATCTGTGGTTTGCACAAGTGTACAAATCATTTTTCACTTTCCTTAACTGCTTATCCTGTTAAGGGTCGCGGGGGCCTGGAGCCTATTCCAGCTGACACTGGGCGAGAGGCGGGGTACACCCAGACATCACAGGGCTGACACATAGAGACAGACAACCATTCATGCTCACATTCACACCTACGGCCAATTTAGAGTCACCAATTAACCTGCATGTCTTTGGACTGTGGGAGCCAAAGTACACAGCAAAAACCCACGCTGACACAGGGAGAACATGCAAACTCCACACAGAAGGGCTCCCCCACCCAAGGTTCGAACCAGGAACCCTCTTGCTGTGAGGCGACAGGGCTAACCACTGTATACCAACATGTATTCTGGTGGCTGGGCTGCTTAATGTGGTGCCAAGACTTTGTGCCAGAGACATGTCTGAAGACTGGTACCTGCAGGTTCAGGTTTCCTTTGAAGGCGCAGGCTGTGAATAATGGCAACAGAGTTGATTGGATCCTGTCAGTTGGTGATTTTACAAAAAAATTTCCCCTCACTGCTCCGTGACAGACTAGAGTGATTGGTTAATTAATCCAGGCGAGCACACTGGAAATACTACAGCAGTGCACACAGCATCCAGAGGCACACTGGCTCCACTGTTGGTATTTACTGTACATGCAGCAGGGTGTTAATTAACCAGCCTCCTGTATACAGCACAGTATACATTTATATAAGATACAAGGGGAGGATGTGTGATGTTGTGCTGTTCACAGTACTTTACTGTAGTGGTCGAAAGAAATTCTATAATGGCATGTCTCCAGCACCTCTCCCTTAGTTTCCAGGTTTATTGTTCGTCATTAAATGTATGTGGAAACACAAAATCAGCACTGTCCTCTGCTTTCTAAGTGCAAACTGCAGAAACCAGCTAAAAATAAACATAAAGCAACCTGTTGTATGTTTCCATCATGTCTCTGCAGCAGGGATGATGGTAAACTATGTAGCACAGGGTGATGCACACTACAACTTCAGTTTGCTTCTCTCAGCCAGGTTTCGGAAATTTCAAAGCCCACATGTATGAGATGTCGAGGAGCGAAAGGCTTTCATTGACGCTCATTATGTTTGAGTGAGCGAACCAGGAAATCTTATGGGAAGTCTTTGTGCCTTCTCACTGAGAACTTTTCAAACACTGTTGATTTTGTCGGTATGAAATCATGCAGCTCTCTTGTAGTGTAAGATTTGTAAAGACAACTTCCACAAACACTGAACTACAAAAGCCTAAAAAGAGCTCGCTGAGAAAACCAGGCAAAGGCACGAGGAACTACCAAACAACACAACATCACCATGGTTTTGTAATTTACCAGCGAATCTTCCTGCGGCGTGAATCATACTGTGCACATCTTCCGGGCAGCTGTCGACCACAATAGGTGTCTTAGCTCTGTTTTTTTCTCTTCCAGCACAAACAGCCACACTGACACAAAGTACTGTGAATTGGTTTTCCTTTAAAGCTACTTTTTTTTTTTTGCTCAATTATGTGTTTTTGTGAGAAATTGGAGCATCAAAATCCCCAACAACCATGAAGAACATTTTACTGCTTGATGCATCAGTTGGTGTGCACTCCTAACTTATCAAAGCATGAAAGTACTAAAATGAAGAAATGTGAAGAGTAAAAACATATAAATGAGCAAACTATGCCACATTAAGTGTGAGGAAGGGAAGCAGGTGAAGGGAAAGCATGGGTGTAATGATAAGTAAAGTGATGAAGCTGCCTGGCTTTAAACACTGAGGGGTTAGAAGGTGGTCACATTGATCTGTTGTGTCTGTCCACGTACATTAATCCTAATTCAGACAGGTCTCCGTTGAGCGAGCACGGCTGATTACACATCAGTCTCTGTCAGATTTCCATCTCTTTTGACAGACAGAATCACCTCTGGACAGACGGATTCATCGCCCTCTATTACGCCATGGAGGTGAAAACTGAGACAGCCCACTTCACACCATCCCATCATTTTAAACTCATTAAAAGGTATTAAATGAAGATTTAAAATAGCCCAGCAAAGTGTTGGAATGATTATAAGTTCCCCGGCTCAATATTTAATTGAAATTACACTGAACAGTCATTTCTTTATTGGAACGTTATATAACAAAGCATTGACAGCATGTTTTCCTTTGTTCTCTTACTGCTAAATTCAACTAACAGACAGAAAATGTCCGTCCAGTTTGTTACAGTGTGGTTGTGTTGTTGAAGCTGAGGCCGATTGTACTGAGACTCACAATTCTCTCAAAGCCAAAGCTCCTAAAGTCACGTCCCTATCCAACATATTTTCAATCAAAACTTATCAAATACCGACACTTGATCGGTGGCCCTACACATCAAACTTTGACACTCTAGGTAGACCTCTAGCGTCAGGTTTGGATGCTCAGGGACGGTGTTTTAAGCCCAGTACAGACCAAAGATTCACGACAATACAAGTTAAAACAGGCAGCTACCTGCAATGCGTTGTTCTGCAACATTCTAAAAACCTGCCAGTTCACACCAGTGCAACTAGATGAGACTGTGTATCATCTCTATGCAACAACTCTCTGTACCTATGTTCTGATTTGCAGCTTTTCAGGTGTCTTTTGTGGCTGAATATAATTTGTAGCTTCTTATAATATGAATGAGGATAGTGATAGTGAGATGGTGGCTACAGCTGCATTTATACTAGTGATGAAACGGCAAAAAACAGAAACAAAACAAGCCTCAGATGGACTGTATCCATAATCAATATGTCACAATAATATAAATTCCAGGCACCTATTAATCAGTGCATGAAAATGCATGTGTGGGGGCGCGTAAGCACATACAGCAAGTAGCAGCGACCTACTGTCCATCATCGGCACACTGTGAGGACGGAAACAGAGGGCTCAGTGGGAACAAAGCACCTGCCGCAGAAAGCAAACTCGCCATCTGCAGTCATTTTGACTTGACCAGTGGACTTAACTACAAGCCCATTGGTGTAGAGACAGGTGACGTGCTTTATGCTCTAAAACCAGCCACCGGCGATAAACCAACGGAGTTGCAGGTGACACCATTAGGTCAGATGGCCAGTTTACACCACTGCAACTTTTCTCTGCAACATTCGAAAACAGTTGCGTCTCGTCGCCACTCTTTGGTCTGAACTGGGCTTAATTTTCGCTCTGCAGATGCATTGTGTCTTTTCAAAATAAACTTCCATTTTCACAGTAAATGCAGAGTGTCTGCCTGGTAAATCCGTACAGTCTCTTTTCAAAATAAACTTAGAACATAGGTAAAAAAAAATTATGTGGTCAGTTAAGAAAAAAAAGACATGATTTGGCTTCAAATAAGTATGATTTTACTGAGGTAATGTGACGTCATGTGACATATGTTAGTAGCATAGCATGCTACACATACTAGCACATTACACTGTTATTAAAATAAGAGTACATACAGGACACGAACAGCAGACTCCAGTGTCAAAGTCCAGGGTTTGTTTGACACATCTACCTCCCCTTGCCTGCCCTACGCAGACTTTCTCACTCTTGTTGCCAGTGTAATTGCCTGGATTTAAAATAAAGAAATGCCACTGCCCAGTGTGTCTGAAAAACAGTGGTAAGGGGTACCTCATGCGTCCCTATGTGACGTCGAAGGCCACTGATGAAGCGTTGTATTTTGACTAATTTGCAGTAAGACCAGGCTGCCCTAACTGAAACAGTTGTGAACGTCTCAATCAATCATAATAACAGTCAAAATTTACAGCAGAGAGTATGCAAACAAAAAAGAGCACTATTCATCTGGACTTAATCTATTAAGTAGAGGGTATCATGCCACAAGCTGTAACCTGTCTGACAACAATCCGTTGTCCAACAGCCAAAGTTATTGTATTTAAAAATGGAGTCAACTTCTGACAGCGTAAAGTATGTAGTTCTTTTTTTCCAAAATCTTTGTCAGCACATGTAATAAAGTTTAGAAACCCCAACAGCACTCACACTCTGTGGCTGTTACTGCTGCTTAAACATTAGCTCTGCATGCCCAGTATAGTGAATTAGCATGCCAGTGTGATTAACTGGTTTTAACACTTGTTCTTTTGTCGCCTGCTGATCTACACAGACACTGTGGCAAACTTAGAGTGAAAGAATGTAGAGAACAGATCTGCAGTACATGCCACAATTTCATTAGAGCTGTAACTGGATTCATTTTATGGCATGACTCATGGATTTAACCAATTTGGCCGTGTTACCATCGGTCATAATTGGCAGTTGTGTCTGGGCGGAGTGATTTTTCAATGACTGATTGCTCTGGCAGGAAGAAACCTTCATGTGGGAATAGAGATTTCTGTTCCCATTCAGAAGTTGAAAGATGTTCAGCTCCGGGTTTCTTTCCATGCATTCAAATTCATAGTGTGTTTCCCCAAATCTCCATAAAAGCCTTTAGTCCTCTCACTGTAATGTGGCTACAATAACTAAAGCACACTAAAGTATACATAGGTGGTGCCCATCAACACTGGATTACTGTGATTGATTGAAGAAATAAAACACTGATCATTTATTTTACACTTTTGCCTTCCTGAGAAAAATGGTCATTGCCAGATCGTTTCCTGGCCCTGGCGCTCTGCTGAAACAACGTGAAATGGAGCGTGGAGAAAGGCCTGGCCACTGCTAATGACTGATTTACTTTCTTTCCAACTGCATCCCCATTCCAACAGTGCTCAACAACAAACAACCCATTAGGGAGGCTCAAAATATTTAGAAATCGGTCAAATAAATCAATAATGGATTCCCCTCGGGACATTCATCACATTTTACCGCAAGCATTTGTGTAATGGAGGAAATGACAGTAATGTCCCGTCAGCATTGTTAGTTTAAGCTGACAGAGAACAAAGTCATTTCTGTCTGATTTTTGTCATCAGACATCTGCTTATCATTGGCAAAATAAATGAAGAATATAAATGTTAGGTATGGACGTCTTCTCAACACCCTCAGAATACAAATGTGACTGTGGAGCACATGGTGGAGAATATGTAACAACATGATACTGTAAACTGAATTCATTCATGTATCTCGATAGTGGATAAGGACTGTGCTGAACAAAAGGAAGAGTCAGGTTACTTCTTATCAATGTAGCATTTGACTGCTGGAACGAGCATCTTATTTTGAGCATCATTTTTATCAGCGTTCTTAAATGGTGGTGTTTTGTAGAATGAGGCTAATTTATACAATGTAAAATGCCATAGGCTTGTGCTAATAACATTAGCATGTTATATTTGTTTGGAAAACGTGTTTAGTATAAGACGGTTGTTTTGTCAGTGAACCTTGTGAGTTGTAATGGAGCCAAATTTTGTAACATTACCTTTGTTAAATGTTGCTGTTGTCCCTGGCTTTATATGAGTAGAGGAAAAGTTTGCTAGCTGCTAGGCTAATTAAGGACAAGTGCTTTGTCTGTGAATGTTGCGAGTTATAGTGAAGCTGATTTGTGTACTTGTGTTTGAAATTGTCTCTATTAAGCTGTGTCTAATGTTTGTTTTAGGTGTGTTTTGAATCAACTAAACTTTACAGCACTTCACAGAAACCCTGTCATCAACTAGTGTTTTGGAGGTGTAACTGCAGACTGACACACCACCGCAAGTATAAATGCTCACAACAGTGTAGGCCATGGACCTAGGCTCTGCATAGAGCTGACGCACAAGTATAAATCCCGCTTAAGGGTCTACAGTCATGCTAGCAACCCTGTTAGGCTGTATATAGGCAAATTAGCGCTTTGAGCTAAATGCTAATGTCAGCTGACAAGCCGAGTTTACAGGTATGTTAACCAATGTCCATCATTTTACTTTATCATGTTAGCATGTCCGCATTAGCTTACTGGAACTAAACACAAAGTACAACTTCAGGTCTCTGCACACCAAGTCCGCATTTTGCATTTTTTAAGTCCTTCATTTGATAAAAAATTATTATGCACAGAACCTTAACACACTGAGTCCAATGATTTTTACTGCTGTATTTCTCAATACGGGACACAGTGGAAGGACACATTGCTTTTTGCTTCTCTTCTAATCCGTCACCACTCTCTGCCCCATCAATTGCGATTGCCAGCCCAGCTACTTCCGTTATGGAAATATAACGTGCGACTATTAACATTTCAAAATTTCTTGATAGACTAATATTACCTCTTCTTTTTCGTGGAGGATTTCAAGAAGGACATCGCTTCCACATATTGCCACTATTATTTTTTTCTGGCTTCCTAACCACTTCTGCCCTGTTCCTCCCTCTTGTTGCAGTTGTATGTGTCTTGCAGGTTACGTCACATTTTCTTCACTGCTTCTTGTCAAACTGCTCTGTAAAGGCTTTCGACAGGTGTGAAGAATTGTAGAAAACTGTTCCAAAAAACTCTTTTTTGGAGTCCGTATGTACAAGTGATTGACATATTTATTTTTACATGCGCAGCAATTTTGGGGCAAAAATACAGACCTGGTGTGCTTAAGCCAGAGGGGAATATTATTAGTTTCACAGGCATTTGGTCATAAACCAAAGAACTGGGATGGAACCAGAGGAAAAGTCAGTGGATCACCGTCAAGACTTTTTAATTAAAGCCACAAATGTCAGCTTGGTGATGGGGCTAGAAGAAAAGTCGGGATCACCAAAGTCAGTTAGTCACATCCTCTGGGGATCACAAATGTCTGTAAAAACTTCCATGCTGATCCTGCCAATCGTTGTTGAGAAATTTCTGTCTAGTAGTGGACCATCTGATTGACAACGCAATTCCGAGAGCCACTTTACAAGCATGGGTAATAATGCAACAAAGCCTGAGCTGAGCCACAATAATGTACAGTGAAACATGGTCAGCTCCAGTTTGGTTTGTTTGTAGCTGGTATTAACAATTCCATCTTTCTAAATTAAACATCACAGCTTCCGTGGGCTGCCGTCAATTTCATGATTTTTTAACAAGTCAGCGCACCACAAAACAAAACAATATATGCACACAAACAATCAGATAGAAGCGAATATCCCTCTGCTTCCTTTGGTCAGTGTTACATAGAAGGACAGTGGAGCGGCCCTCTCTGACTCTGGGAGAAGCTTTCCTTTGAATTAGAGGAAGAAGGTCATTCAGTCCCAGTGATGAATCAGCACCACGGAAAGACAGATTCCTCTGTAAACACTGAAGGGCCATGCCATTAATATACATTATACAGTATCATACACTTAATTAGGATTCACTTGTATGGGGGGAATAGTCCAGTAATCTCACTTAAATTAAGAATCACAGACAAAGCAAAACACACCAGGCCAATCGTAAATCAAAGCACATATAAAACCAGACTATGTTGGTGAAACCAGTGCTGCTGTTTGTATTTACAGCACATTCTACATGAAGCAAACTCCGTTACATAAGTTAGCTACAGGACTCTTTATAATAAACCCACCAGCTTTGAAGCGTTTAGCAGTGAGCTGGAAAAGGAAGAGGATTAGACGGTATGTAAGTATCTAATTCAGTTCTGATCGGAGATGCAGATGACAGACTGGGATGTGAGAGATACATTAGCACAAATCACCCGAAACAGACCAAGACTGAGACGTGCTGCAAATGGATTTGAGAGCAAAACACTTGAGTAAATATATAAGGAGTAATGATGACTGAGAGATTTACAGTCATCGTAAAACCTCACTGCTCAGCCGTAATCACAGTCATATTTACTAAACCTTTTGCTCCTTGTTTGTGTGCCGTAAGCCGTTCAGTGTTTTAATCAAACTCGCTGATCTCAGATAAATCCTGCTACTGAACCGCACCTTTTGACCTTTCCGACACTAACAGAGTGTGTGCAGAAGTTGGTCCAAGTCACTGCTTATGTAATTAGCTGCTGCCTTAGCAAACTAGAGCCTAATTACAAACAAACTGTGAGTGTAACACAGTGATTTCATGAACATTAATCTCAACCTCTGTGACCAAGGTTAGAATTTATAAGATGGAAATAAATACTACTATAATCACTTTACATACACAGTACAGTCACAGTGGGAGCATGCTAACATACAAAGCACCTCATTACGAGCTGTACATGTGTAGTTGTGTATGTGACAAAATGTTCACTATGAACATACATAACAGGCATCTTTTTACTTAGTCTGGCAGAATGTAAACAATGTATTGCTTTGTGTGTTACCATAGTCTTATAATAATGATGTTGTACTACAAATTGACAAACCAATAGAACTGAGCGGTGTCATCACGATGCTAAAATGTCTAATTTAAATACAATATCTTGACAAATATAGACATTCAATTCCATTTTTGATACCCCCAGTGTTAATTTGTCTTGTCTTGAGATGAAAATGCTCATTAATTTTAGTCATTTTAATCCTTCATAATTTTAGTCTAGTTAACATTCATGAAAATTCAAAACCTCTGAGTCGCCAAAAATTCTTTTCAGTCATTATTGTTGGTCAATGTGTTTTATATTTTTTTTTTGTTTTTTTCTTTGAACCAACTCAAGCTCCACGCTCAACATCTCTCTATTTATGGTCTCAAAAACTTCGACACCACAAATAACTAATCTGAGAGGACTAGGATTTGTACCCAAGTTCACTGTAAACTCTGTTAAGAAGCAGAAAAATAACTCAGTAAAAGCCTGAAATCTTTCATAATCTGCAACATGACAGTCTGGAGGTTTAAACTTGTGTCTCACAGAGTTGGTGATTAAACTTTCATCTGTCAGAGAAAACTGATCTGAGTTCAGACTGTTCAATTACAGCACAGCTACAGTCACAGATAACTGAGACTCCTACCAGCCTGTCAAACAGATATCAACCCATAAACCTTTTATAGACAATCCGGACTAAGTTTAGTCCTGAGGGGATCAACAGACATGACTGACCAGCCAGTGGCCGCTTGCTTCACTGCCATTGAGTGGCCAACAAGCGGAGCTAACTGCAAAAAGCCACTGCTGCAACTAACTCCACAAATCCATTCAGTAGCTCCATCGTCCACAGTCAGACACACACAGCTGATTATCTACTGCTGAATTACAGCTCACAACTCGAACCAACAGCTGACGCTGCTTCGGTGTAAGTGTATTTGCTGACTAGCGAAACATCCTGGTGCAAACTATTTACTGTAGTTTAGCAGCCTGTCCCTCACATGGCATTTGAAGATAATTGCAAGCAGAGCCATTCTCAGCTTTCAGTGTCCGAAGTCGACCACAAACATTTTTGTCTCGTCTCATCTCGTCAACGAAAATGAAGAATAGGTTTTGTCTTAGTTTTTTTTTATCAAAATCTGTTTGTAACTCGTCATCATCTCATTTTTGTCATGGAAGAAATGCTCGTTGACAAAAAGTTACTGTCAACAAAATTAACACTGCATTCCACATAAAAAAAACTGACATTGAGGGCATATCATTTACTTTTTGTTAATTAAAAGATAAACATAACAAAGCTATTTGATGATGACAGCGGCTTTTCCTTTGATTTGGTTTGGTTACGACTGTACTTACTACTGGACTGTAGTAAACATTAACATAATTAAAACTTTTCACCATCAATTAAAACAACATTTTTGTGGTAATGCACATGTTCAAAAGCCTCTGAGACTGTCACACATACAAACGGCAAAAAGGTTTAAGTGAAAAACAAAACAAAACTGCCGCAACAGCCTGTATGCGACCAGAGCAAATGAGACGAGAGACAAGAGGATAGTGAGTGAGTGAGAGGAGCCGAGGCTATGGGGGCACTGCAGAGGTGTGTTTGTCAAGAAAATAGCATTGATAGTATCAATACTGCGGAAAATAAGTATTGCAACTGTTTCAAGTATTCAGAATCGGTATATATCAGTAACTGAGAACTGCAAAAAGTCTTTATGAAAGCATTTCCAGACACATACATATATTTTGATGGCGTATACTGTTTTATCTGTCCCGTAAAGCACTCTGTCACTGTGTTTTTAAAAGTGTTTGACAAATAGAGATTATCATTATTTATTATTAAATGATTAAAAATATGATTACAAGAAGAAACCCTGCTTAATAATAATAATAATGATGGTCAACTGGGAAACATTCATGCACATCAGCCCACTCTGTTCCTAGCTCAACACATGGCCACAGCTGGTGCTCAAGCTTATCCCAGCATGCACTGGGGAAAAGGCTAGAAAACACTCAGGATTCTTTGCTACGTTATCACAGGGTTAACGCACTAACATATGCCAATCGCACCTGTGGGCACATTTTTAAATTCTCCAATCAATGTGAGCTCAAAGTCTTTGGATGGTGGGAAAAACCTGAAGGAATCCCAAAGAGAAAATGTAAAATTCAAGCAGGAGGAATGATGATTCAAACTAACAACATTCTCGCTGCGAGGCACCAACAATCCCAACCACTGAACCACCATGCTGCAAAAATCTAAATTATTTTTGACAAAATGAGAAACAGAGAAATTATAAATATTGACCACAGCAGCACAGTTCAGTTCCAGACTGAATAAAACACCCAGAATAATTCAAGCAAAGTGAATAAACAGCCATGTCACAAACAGGCAATCAATATCAACTTTGAATAATGTAAAGAAGCCGAGCCCTATGGGCAGGTTGATTAAAACACCACAAGACAGATGACTTGGTGAAAGGAAGAGGAGGAATGGAAGGCTTACACTGTGTTGCATTGTCCTCCACACAACCCTCTGGGAGCAGCAGAGAAATGAAGAAGAAAGAGATTTAATTGGACATCGGAGAAATCGAGAGACTGAGAGAGAGAATAGCAGCAAAAGAATGTCTATTAGTTAGTGAAGCAAAAAGTTAAATGATAAATGGTGCAGCTGAAATATTCCATCCAGCACCCTCATCTCACAGTGAGATTTACTACCTTAAACCTTTTTTATGCACAATACATTTCCTACTGTGAAATCAGTTTAAGAATCTGCTAGCATCAAATCTGATCAATGCACAGATCTGGAGCTGCACAAAGACGCCAGCGTTATGTAGAGAATTAGTCCAATAACAGTAGTTATTTCATTCAATGCAATCAGCTCGGCTCAGCAAAGTATACATCATGATTTAATGCTCGCAGATATATTTCAGAGATGCACCCGATTCATAAAGTTACACAAGAAAATGCAGATACAGAGGAAGATGAGGTGTGATAGAGTCAGAAGTCTTACTCTGAGCAACCCGACTCACTTTTTCTCATCTCTTACAAGAAGCTGGCCTGAGAGCATGTAGAGATGAATTATTAAAGAGAGTGAAACCTGTGGATTTTTCTCTAAATGTGCTTTTGCCTTTTAGTAATCTTTCGCTTTCACACTTTTTTTTGATGTGTATATTATGAAGCGAAGAGAAAGGTTTGGTTAGTTCTTCTTTCTTTGTTTTTTTTTTTCAAACAAAGCCCTGCTAAAGTCAAGAATAACATTTTAAAGTATCTCACCATGTTTCACACAGCCACTGTAGTGCAGTATTTCTTACAATTACAGCCAGAATTCGGAGAGTATAGACTACTAACAGAGACTGATACAGTACACTCTGCAGCTTTTAATCTGCTTCTCTGCTCCTGCCTATTTTCCATTTTAATCCTGTCAAACAACTTGTACAGCAGAAGATTATCAACTGTGCCTTTTATTTAAAAGGACAATAATGTATTT
Organism: Cephalopholis sonnerati; assembly: GCA_019142605.1. Taxonomy (NCBI): domain Eukaryota; kingdom Metazoa; phylum Chordata; class Actinopteri; order Perciformes; family Serranidae; genus Cephalopholis; species Cephalopholis sonnerati. The sequence goes on along the minus strand of JAGQAX010000001.1, from coordinate 32,032,503 downwards.
AAAGAATGGATTTGTCAGTTGGACGGAGGATTACGTAAAGAATAGTGTGTTAAATGGATTGGTCAAAGGACAAATTGGTGACATAAGAAATATGGTTTAATACCATCCAGTCCATGGCTGGACATGTTGTTATTCCACTGAGATGTCCGTCACTGACTACGTTTACATGCACACAATATTCTGGTTATCGCCCTTATTCCAAGAAAGATGACATTTAAGTTGTTTACATGGCTAATGAAAATTATTATTACGCTAATATTCCCATTTACACGCAGCCATGCAAACTCTGATTAACGTGCCCTAACATGTCGTTTATCATGTCGAAATATAGAGGAACAGCTGAAACCGCTTTTGACATTTTGCTTCTTTGTATCAGAGTTCATTAAGTTTTCCACTGGTGGCGGACATGTTGGACTGTGCGAACACAGCGTTCTTCTTTCATTCTTTTAACCTCCCTCTTGAAAAGGTCAGTGTTGCGATATTTGCACAGATCCATAAACCTGTTAATATCCACGTCTTCAATCATGTTTTAAAGTTTGTGTGTTGCTCCTGCTGACCAGAAATGTGGGCTTTTCTTTTGGGCATGTAGCCTTGCAAACTGTTGGTGACATGGACGTATCCATGACAACGCACAGAGCTGACTGTACACAGACAAGAGGCCAAAGCTGTGTCTCAGTTCAGGGGCTGCAGCCTTTGACGTCAGCAGCGTTCTTTGAAGACCGCATCAGCCAAACCGAATGGTCTCCAAAATGGGATGGTCTGGTCTGCGGAGGACTTCCTGGATGTATCAGGAGTTGCCCTGACCTGTTGACGTTACTGTCACATAGCAACCAGCTGTGCTTGATCAAAAAAGGAGTAAGCTAGTAGATGTAACAGGGTAATTTATACAGCAGTAATATGTGTAAAGAAGCCAGATGCACATTTGTAATATATTTAAATAAGCATTATAATTACACAAAATTTGTTTGTTATTACCTGACGCACTTGGGCCTCTGAGTCAATATGTGGAACGTTCAAACACTCGTTTCTGTACCCCCACGTTCACCTTTGGGGGTACCCCTCCTATAAAAGGGGTGTCCCCCTCCTTACCTCTCCCCTTTTTGCTGTTGTTCTCCATGGGAGAGGTAAGCGTCATGCTCTTGTTGTGACGTCGGTGTTTAAGCTGTTAAACTGCGTTTATAAGTTTATTTTTCGGCCTGAACTTGTTGCACAATATTCTTACATATTCCTGTGTCACTTCATTTGTGTAGGGGCACGAGTTGTGGCTATAATTGACGGAGGATTTTGTTTTTGCTCTTTGCTGTCAGGTACGTTTTGTGTGTTTCTTTGCACTTCATTGAATGTAAAAATTGCCCCTTTTTGCTGTTGTTCTCCATGGGAGAGGGGCACGAGTTGTGGCTATAATTGACGGAGGATTTTGTTTTTGCTCTTTGCTGTCAGACGCCAGAAATAAATGGAGACCGCCTCCAACTATATGCACGTTTTGGGTCTTTTCATCACAACACAACGCAGACAACATTAGCCCACCGGTTACATAGATATAATATATATTTTATTTAATTTGTGAGAAGATGATTCACTGCCGGAGACATTGCCTTTTTTCAAATAAACTTATTAAATTAAGATTGTTTAAGCTGCATGCTTTTAGATAACAGTAATGTTACCAACAGTTAACCGTTAGCTAGTTAACAACTGTTGGTTAGCTTAACCTAATATATAATTGTCATTGGCATACAATGCATGTTTGGACAGGCCGGGAAGGATTCATCCATTGCATTCTCTAAATTCTGGGAAAGAAGGCTACATTTCTCGGCCGCATTTGAAGGAGCCTTTGAAATTGGACGGCCTTGGTCACGCCGATGTGACGCAATCTGTCTTCAAATGAAGCCCTCGCAGGCTGCAGCCCCTGAACTGAGACACGGCTCATGTGTCGCAAACTGCGGTAAAACTCCAGTGGAAATGCATACTTCAGTAGCGCTGAATACGTCCAGGAAAAAAATCTGAATTATATCGGCATATTCCACGTCTTAATTGGAAACTCTGAATTCGAAAAAAGTCCTAATTTGGAATATCCAAAACTGATTATGCTGTTTACATGACTCATATCAAATTCAGAATACTTCCCATCATAGCGTAACATTAGTGTGCATGTAAATGTAGTCAATGGAATACATTAAAAACAGTAATGTTGTACAACATACTCTTGTTAAAGGGAAAAATCTATGAAGGCATTTCAAGACACTGTGTGTTTGAAGGACTAACAGTGTGTCTTACTGTTAAGATATCAGTTTGCTTTAATTGTCATTCTACATTTTAATATTTAAACAATAATGAAGCATGATGTGGAAATAAGAACACATACATGTCATAATGTGCTCCTTTTACAAGTTCATTATGATATATTTAAAATGTAATGTTTATCAGGCCCTTGTGAGCATCTAGAGACGTCACAGCAGCACACGTTTTGTAGCAAAAGGGGAAGAGCTGCACAGTTGTAGGCTCCAGAGATCAGAGTTTGTGGTGCCTGATGTAACACCATGTCGACTCGAGGCCCTCTGTGTTGCTATATACTGGAGCTCAACACAGACAGCCTCCTACTCATTTTGTTTCAGTGGCATCAGGGTGGTGAAATGGATCTTTTTATAGCCTCAATTAATGTCTTAGGATTTGCCATCATCCTGAAGTTTGGTGGGTGGATGTTGAATCTGCTTTAGCCTCCTCAAGACTGATTCTGAGAACAGTGCTAACTCTGGGATAAGGCACGGGTCACTTCTGTGTGATTAAGTGCATTTGGTAATCTTTTCTAATGGCTCTTTTCCTGTAGCAATACTCACTCTGAGGAATATATCCTGAAAAATATGTCCGAGGAGGTTAGTGGGAAAGCATGTGCTCGCTGAAACCTCTGGCACCGAGAGTGTAGGAAAGGAAAATATTTCAGCTTGGAGCACAGCGTGGTGGGAGACACTCAGAACCTGGGGTCTACATGGACTACATGAACACGGATTTACAATGATTTTTCTTGCAATCTTTAAGGGGCCTCTATTTTTTTATGCTGGCCTTTGGACGTGAGCCCTGGTAAGCTGGCCTTAAGCTCAGTTTGCCTCCAACAAGTATATTTCAAAAATTCTCCACACTTCTTGTACAGAAAAATCAGTGGAGCTGTTACAGCACAGGGTGAGAAAGGAAGCGCGTTCAACACCATTTCCTGGCAGAATATAGACTTCTTCAATAAAACCATCATGAACTGGCTGCTTCAGACTTAATTAGGCTTCAAAGTGAAAGCCCAAGAATAAGAGATTTATTTTAGGAAAGTATCGCTTTTCTGGCACAAAGATCTGACCTTAGATTATACTTTACAGTTATCTCTCCCTAAGAACCTATTGTTAAATGCATATTTTAAACCCTACATTTTTCTCCATTTAACACTAAAAGATGGCCTTTAAAGTTATTTTTTTCTATTTTATTTAATCCCTCTTTTATGTCTTTATACTCCTTCCTGATCACAGTGTAAAATACTGTCTCCCTACGTACCAGTCTGTCCAGGCTCGTTCCAGCTGCTGTGGTCGGCCTCTCCTCGGGGGTGTAGGGTCTGAAGCGAGCGTTGAACACATCCGAGATGCCGCGTGCAGACCTGCCCATTCCTGACGGCTTTGGCTGGCCGCACCCTTGAAAAACCTAGAATGAACAGAGGGAGATAGAGTTACCAGACAGAGGGAAAGAGGATACACACTGGTGTTTAGCATGCACAGTATCTTTATGAAATCGCCTTGCTTTGCAGCATTAACGCCATACTTCTTCATTATGAGATGTGAGCTTGTCACTGCAGAGTAGAGAGCAGGTTATCAGCAGTCCGAAGCTGCATGAACTCCACACTGAGCCACGGATAAGTCTATTTACACATCCGTTTCGATCCCACAAAAGTTGTAGTTTGCTTACACCACTGACATTTTCCCTTCAAAAGCTTCTGTCAATTTGCTCTTTCTGGTCTGTGATTTGAGATAGAAAACTATATAGAGCCAGCCTGGAACCAATGCTGTCTATCAGTGCCCGAGTCTCCTCTTACAAGAAGTGTCATATTGGTGGCAAAGAAAATGAATTAACCCTTGACATGCTGCCACTCACATGCAATTTAAACCCACTGTTACTGTAAATCCCTTTTTATCACAAAAATACAATAAAAATAAGCTTTTACTTTGTGAATAAAACGAAAACACTATTAGTTGGTGATTGCTTTTTATGTAACCATGACAATTTTGGCTTTGGAGAACACAGAATTTCCATATTTTATGACATATTTAGTGATGCACTGCTGAGTGACACACAAAAACTCTCGGACAAACACATTTTACAAAGAGAAAGTTTTCAGCTTTCCTGAAATTAAAAGTTACGTGTTCACAAAGAGACAAAAATAGAAATGCAGATCTATTATTACTTGACCCTTACCCTAATCAGTGTGTAGTTCATAGAGGTTCATTGCATGAATAGATTGTTTTCTGACAGCTTGGTCTCTACAGGCTCTCAGGGCCCAAACAACACGCCTCCAAACCGCACAGCTCATTAGCATTCCTCTCTGGCCCGTCTGCCGGCCCCTGGCTCAGTATGTGATGGAGCACTCTAATGTGCTGCATGGCTGTCATGACAAGAGGCTGTCTTTTCTCTAATATTTATCAATTCTTCACCATGATTACAGTTCTGCTATCCTGTACATCACACGAGCAAACCGATTTTCAACAGGTCGGCGCCGCGGGAATGAAGGTACGTATGGTTGAAATGTGACTGTGGGGGGAAAGGATTGTAATCTCAGAGCAATCTGTCAGCCAAGCACAACCTCGCAGGGATGGAGCCTCAAGTGCATAGACAATGGGTAAAGTTGTAAATTGCAGCCCTCTCGATATGGAAAAGAATGTGACATCTAATTCACACTGACCTTTGTAACTCTGGCATGAAGATAGGCCAGAACACACCAAAGGGTCTGAATAAAAAGCTGGACTGAAAAAAAAACAGCCTTTTGACGAGAAAGACAAAGACAAACTGTTCTGACTGTGATAATACCTGAATGTGCTGCTTGAAATGTAAAACTATTCTGGAGGCTGATAAGCAGTTTGAAGTCTAACGAGGCTAAAGAGGAAATTAGTTGCTTCTCTTGCATGTTAAACTGTCTCCTAAAATCATCTTTATTTGACAAAGTCCCCATCCTGCATCCTGGCTGTGGTTTGATCTAGACTACTGAACAATTTTGAGTTATTGTGGTTTTCATTAAATGTCGTAAAAGTTATCACATCCTGTTTTAGGCCTCCACACAATAGGTGCTTTTACATGGACACTAATATTCCACTTATAACCAGGATTATATTTATTATTGACTATTATTAGTGTCTAATAGTTGTGTAAATGTCCAATCTTTCTTTCTGCGCATGTTTGTCCCACGTGGGTGTAACATCAGGGGGCCATGGAGGCTGTGTGTCCTGCCCCCAGACACAGACTGGCCAATGATAATGTAGCATCAGGCTGGCTCAGACCAGAGTGCTCCATTGACTCTAATGCGATCATTTCAGATTTCCTTCATTTTCAGGCTGCTTTTGTGGATTTGGAGCTAAATGTTGTGCCTGGGGCACGTCGTGTATTAATGATACTCGTTACCTGGAGAGGTTGGAAAAAGATATACGTTTCTTCCCTGTTCCAAAACCAAAATCAAACCCTGAAAAGTGTAGGGTTAGCTAGCTAGCTACTGAAGATATAGCCTACTGAATGTATACACATGCTGCTTTTGCTTTGTAATGATTATAACAGTGAAACAAAGACCGACCCTGCTGTACAGGAACCAGTGAAGGGAAGCAGGGAGACTTTGCTGATATTCAACCAGCTGTGTGTCATCACAGTGTACGCAGATGAACGTTATTTGGCTTCCTTTAGAGATCCCTGCCTGTCCGGCGGCAGAGGTCCGGGTACTGGCAGCAGCACAAGGGCGAAGCCAAACACCGTTCATCTGCATACACTGTGATGCCACACAGCTGGTTCAATATCAGCAAAGTTTCCCTTTATATTCATTGTCTTCTGTGGCGATCAGCAGTGATGTGGTGGTTCACTTTTACACTGTGATCTGTAGCCTATAGTTGGGCTTTAGCTTCTAACTGTCTTTGTCTTTTTAACCTGTTGTTGCTGCTGAGTCAGTTTGACATCCTGGATATATCCTTCAAACACAGACTGTAGACCCCTCTGTCTGCTTCTCTCTGGAATCACTGTTTCATTTTTCCAAAAATATGATGATTTCCTAATAAAGTTGGAAAAAATTTTTTTGTTTCTTCTGTTGTATTATATATTTGTGGCAGATAAAACACATCGGGTGGAACCACTTCACGCAAATCTGAAAAGTTCTATTCTGATTAAACGCTTTGGGGAATGTAAACATACAACTTATCAGATCACTGTTTGGCGTTCATGTAAACAGTTCAGCTGGAGTCTCTAATCAGGCTGATGTCAGTTGGATTGAAGACATATTGTCCATGTAACCACAGCGTGTTGCATGAGTGGATTTTGAAAGACACCGATGTTCACTATGATTATTTTTGTGACAGGTACATTCATATAAAATGTTTCCTCATTATACTGATAAAAAAGAACTTACTGTGATGTGTGGTATTACAATTCTTTGAAAACCTGTATTACCTTCTATACCATAGTGGTATATAAACATGATTTTTATATTGAAGTCTGTCACTGTGTTCTATGAGCTGTCCAAGGCTATTGAACATATACTGTGTTTACATGTTAACATACAGTATGACAGTGGGAATTCAGATGGATAATTAATCTTGCAATAATAAGAAATAACTGAGTTGAGGTTGACTTAAATAACCCACTTTTTATGCTCATTATTTTCTCGGCTTCATCACGTTTTTTTTTTCTTACTTTGTTTTTCTTTTCATTTTAATTGTCGTGTACACATTAATGTGATGTGTTCTGCACTAACACAATACATATTCACAAAAACAGAACTAATTAAGTTGAAATTAATTTATGTCAACATGTTTTCAGTGTAAAGACAGATCACATCATAGCATGGTGAACAAAGCTAATTCTGGAGACAGTACCTTGGCCGACACTTGCATGCTGTTGTCCTGCATCATCATGATGGCCTCAGAGATCTTGATGTCAACTGGCTCAATAACAGCTTCAATGTTGAAGGGTCCCTCCAGTCTGTCTGCCACCAGTAACATAGCATCTGTCATAACACAGAGCACACATGTCAGCTCTCAGATATTAAACACTCACACACACACACACACACACAGACATTTTCCTACTCCTGTTTACGCACACACGTCAATATGTTCGCATCATCTCTGAGCATTAACAATACTCTGCCGCAGGGTGCTTTGCTCCGTCGTGTGTCTGTGACATGGGTCCAACTAAGAGAACAAAGAACGGTCCCTTCTCCAAATGTGATGACTGCCAATAATCACAAACACAAAAAAGGAACCTGCCAACACCTTTATCTGAACACACAAACGCACACAGTGGAAGAAAGGGATCTCTGGAGCGGCTCGGGTTTGTAAGAGGATGTGCGACATCGAGTAGAAATTAAATTTCAATGTGCTAAACTTACAAATAGTTTTCACATAAAAAAATAATTGACTTGCTAATCACTCCTGTTAGACAGAAGGCGACAAGACTTGTGATTTATTCATCTGTCTGCATTAGTGTTTCCAAATTGTGAAAGCATATCAATAAATGCATAAATTCATGTCAATGCATCATGCTTGTAATTACTTTTTAATTACGTCTCAGACACTCAGGGCTCAACTCTCTGTGAAACATGGAGTCCATAAGACGCCAAAAGCATGTGAATACTTTTCCCTACTATAATGCGTCAGTTAGAAACATCTGACGGCGAGTTATGAAATCAGCTGTGTTGTGATTGTCGTCAAACCCAAACTTCTCCCGTCACGTCTGATCATATCTTTAAAAACAGAAAAAAAATCTGTGTGCTCAACAACAGACCAACAACTATCACAAACAAACAAACAAACACAGGGATCATGACCTTATTGCTGCGGATGAGTCTTGGCGTGAATCAATACCTGAAGCAAATTACCCGCCAAACTGCCACTTTTAATTTTCATTAAGACAATGTGATATTATGTTCATACACAGGAATGATTCTATTGATCGTGTCAGAGCGGGAGATGGTGGCGGGGGAAAATAATGTCTTTGATATTTTCATTAGACTCCATCTTTCGTCCCTCAAAAAAGTAATTAAGAGCCCACCAAGTCTTGTTTGAGCAGTTAGCACTGGTTAAGTGGTAAGGGGCAGAGAACAGTGATATCAATAAGACTTCCATCTCTGTGCACTGACATTTGCAGGGCTGTGGACCAATCAGGAAAAGCCTATTTACCCCTACGGGGGCTGCGTGCTCCCTGCAAAAGGGCAGCAGAAACACTGTTCCTCACACACTGAATCTTTAGCAGTAAAGAATGGCGGTGTAAAGCACTAGATCATAAGTGATCATAACTAGAGTTTAGTGATCAGTGGGCCCTTGTGCAGCTCTGTAGGGTTAAGGGCCGGAGCCTGGTGAATACACACCATCTAAAAGCTTCCATCATCCCTGCTGGTTTAAGCCAGGCTCAAATTATTGGATAAGTTACAGCATAAACTGCCAAAAAACGGCTTCTGATGGCATTTGAGATATTATTTAGTCACTATAATACATCATCAGATTAACCCAAATAAAGACGAGGGGATGTACGATTATATGGTGGATCATGATGTAAGGTGATGATTTTATAATGATGATTTATACCTAAAATTTATAATTATGGTTTTTGTCTAGTAATTGTATTAACTTTTATTGTATATTATGGACTTGTTTGATTTTATGATCAATGGATACATTGCTGCTTGTTTCTTAACTGTGACTTGTAAGGTGTCCTTGAGTGCTTTGAAAGATGCCAAAGATAGATAGATAGAAAGACAGATAGATAGATAGATGGATAGAAATTATTGTGTTACAGCAGCAAGTAATCAAACAGTATGTGGACAGTAATAAGCAGGTAAATATGAGATGACAAAAAACAGATCAAATAAAATACACAAGAATATACAAATATAAAACATGTACAAAAATAAGTTGTACTCAAATTTAAATTATACAAGAGAAATAAACAGGAATAAAATAAGAATCATGGTGAATTTTCATTATGGGGATGACTATCGTTTCCAGCAGCACCAAAGAGACTGCTGGACAACTAACAATAAAAGAGACTCTGCAAAAATCAACCTCAAAAAACATCAAAGGTCTAAATCAATTACTGGCATATTTCATATCAAAAAATACAATGCCACTTTAGATTGTTAAAAAAGCCATTTTTTTAAAGATAGTGTTTCATTGAAGACGTTTTCAAAAAGAAGGTGTGCGCCTATCTGTGATGCAATAACAGTATTTATTTCTTCACAAAATGTAAGGTTAAGTGATGCCAGTATGTTTTGTTGGCACTTAAGAGTTTTAAGGATATTTTGATGATTATCGGGACAGTACTGTTAATTTCAATTCAGTCAGGAACACCTCAGTCAACAAACTTTCCATTTGCAGTATTGGGTGGAATGGCTCTGTTCTTGGGTCTTTCTGCCTTTCCTAGGCCTACACAGATAGCCTCTTCTACACCCCTATGTGGAAAGGGTTAGTCAGAGAGCACACCTCTCTGCCCTTCCATGCGCCTACATCAAAAGCCTAAGGCAGGGAGAGCAGTAGCAAAGACCCCCCGGGAACAGAACAGAGCAGCATCACTGACAAACATAAATGTCATTGATAAATCAGACACAGCATGAAAAGGAGGAGCTGGGGTGGAGGTGGGTTGCAAAGCAGCTTGCAGAGGAAGCATCAACAGTGGGCAGGCCAGAGCAGTTTAAATAGGGCGCCCTGAATGAGATTCACCAATTGGTTGCATAGAAAGGAATCATGTGATCTATCAGCTGACTCCCTTCATCAGTCAGCTGCTCCATCAGTTGATTGGGCTGTTTGAGATCAGTTGATGTAGCTGGGATGTGAGCTGAGCTTGACATCGTGTCCTGCCTGAACTAACACTATGTTCAATTTATTTTGGCTACAGGATGATCGTGACATGGAATTTCCGTATCATCCCATGCCTAAACCAGCACAGCTGCAGAGTATTTGTTTTCCTTATTGAATTTCTTGGTTCAAACTTGATGTAAGCGTCACATGGTGAGCCCTGTTGATTAATGTAAATATTTCAATTTATCAAAGTTTTATCTAAGCACAACTATGCAAGAGAAAGGCCTTTAAGATCACAAAGCTAGTACATAGTTTCATTTTAAGAGTCTGAATAAATGACAACAGTTTGGCACAGTGTGATCAGGTTCACCTGAAGAAGGAACGTATCAGCCAGTGAAACAACAATGGATGTTTACAGCACAAAGGCCTCACAGACGGCACTTGTTAATCAGATCAATTTATTGCTGCCAGTGGAAATTCTGAACAATGAGAAAACTACTGTGAAGTATCACCAGCTAAGTTACCTGTTCATGTTTTGTCACTGTTGATGTGTCATTGTTTCAGCACAATTCACAGTTCAGGAGCACAACTGAACAAGAAGTCCTCGTACAGACACGACAAAAACTCGCATTTGTGAGTGCCTTCCATAACCACATGACTCATAAGTGTTTTCTGAGCTGCCACCATGTGGTTCAGGTATGAAGCTGAAACGACTTGGTTGTGGTTAAACGGCTGTTATTGTGCCAATACTGAGCGACGATCGGCTCGAGATGGAATCAAAGCCTTATCTTTAGAGTCGAAGCTGCACACTTCGTACCGCAGAACTTTTACTTCTTAAAGTCTGTTTTAACATTGTGTATTTTGGCCTGCTGTGGAAACTTTAACTTGTTAAGTAAGAAAAGCTTAGGAGCCTTGTAAAATTGACAAACAAGATCATTGGGGTAAGTCAGGTATAGCTCTCACAATTACAGAGTAACAGGCCAGCGCTGAGGAAAGCCAATACCTTTCAAGACTGTCCTGACCGGCCCTGGCAGAATGAGTTTGAGCTCCTGCCCTCAGGCCAGCATTTCAGAGTGCCTGTCATGAGACCTAAGGAACATAAAGTCTGCCTCCTCTCAGTGGCTATTGACAGGGCAGGATATTAAGCTCAGCCGCTTGACTGAGCAGAGTGATTTAGAGGACAGGTGAGCACAGAGGAGAGAGCGGCAGCCTGTTTAAAGAGGGCTGAATTAAAAGCATAAAGATTAATACACAAACCCGGTATTGCCAATTAACATTGAATTAAGTTGTGATAATATCCGGGGGCTCTGTCTCAGCCTGGCAGAGCTGTGCAACCAATCACTGCAACCCAGTATCACCGAACAAGAGGTGTGTACAGTATATTTAAACACATATCAGCTGTATGTAAGGTGTACATAAAGTAAACACAAACACCTCTGCTAACAAAACTGGACAAAGGTTTTTGTCTGTTGACAGCAAAAGAAAGTTGACAGATTCGGGTAAAAATCTGGTTGACAGACACTCTGCCTGTGATAAGTTGATGGGATTTTGGTGGTGACGGACAGCAAGGCTGGTATCGTTTTCACCTTATGAGTCTCTGTGTGTGTGTGGTCCTGGAGACACCTACTATAGCAGGAACTACCTCAGACGCGGTTTAGAGTACTCTGCCAGATCTTTATACTTTATCATTGCAAAAGCATCATAGCCGAGGAAATCACAGTCTTGAAACTCTACAGCTGTGCAGTTAAGATCACAATGAAGGCTAAGTCTTAAGATGGGCGTGGTCCAAGCAAGGGCATTGGAAGTAAGGGGATAGGACAATGGAACGATGTCAGTGCCCTTCCATATTACACCCCTGGCTCACATTGGTTTTAAGGTCCCCACGAGACGGACGATGGACCGTCTTTAGCTTCTGTACTGTGATATATTTCCCAGTGAAATTAAATATTTTTGCAGTGTGCAATTAGGGATTGAAATCATTCACATTTAATTGGACCGCTAAAACGTGGGCAGGCTTAAGCGGGATTTATAGTTGTGCAGAAGACCCTGCGCCATAGCCCAAGCATGTGTGTGGTGGTGTGTCTGTGTCACTCTGCAGTTACACCTCCAAAACACTGGTCGGCAGCAGGGTTTCTGTGAAGTGCTGTAAAGTTTAGCTGATTCAAAAGACACATTAAACACACATTAAACATGGGTAGAGACAGTTGCAAACACAAGTACACAAATCAGCTTCACTATAACTCGCAGCATTCACAGACAAACACTTGTCCTTATCTGGACACATTTTCCCTACAAATACAACATGCTAATGTTTTTAGCACAGGCCTATGGCATTTTACATTGTATAAATTAGCCTAGCTGCTAGCGATCTTTTCCTCTACTCATATAAAACCAGGGAGAACAGCAACATTTAACAAAGGTAACGGTACATGATTTGGCTCCAATACAACTGACAAGGTTCACCTACAAAACAACTGTCTTATACTAAACATGTTTTCCAAACAATTATAACATGCTAACGTTATTAGCACAAGCCTATGGCATTTTACATTGTATAAATTAGCCTAGCGATAAGTGGAGATTTCCTCTGCTCATATGAAGCCAGGATAAATCACATGCAAGACTTAAAATGATATTTTTGTGGAGGCTTTATTGTCTTCACATTTTATCATTTATCTGTGAAATTAAAGTCAATAAAAATTTTGTTTCCACTGAGGGAAATGGTTTCAGCTTACAAAATAAACAGGAGGTCTGCATCACCTGACATGTAGTTACAGTTCTGGGGAGGTGCGCATCAGGCTATGGTATAGATTCCAGGTAGACACAGAGCCTTCACCGTAGCTACAGCGTCGATTCAAGTATAAATTCTGCCTTAGAGTTTCGTGCAATATGGAGCTACGGGGGATTAGGGGAAAAAAATCGATACAGCATAGTATCGCGATATTTTGCGTGATGATATTGTATCAGTATAAGGACGCCAAGTATTGATCTTTTATTATGTATGTCATTAATTTTAGCAAATTCACATTTCAATACAACTTTTGGTTATAGAATAATAAAATCAATTGTTTTTTCAGTCCACTAGTTGGTGCTGATGTTGTTGTTTTTCCTGGTGAGGTCAGCAGAGGTCTCAGTCAGCTGCATTTGGCAGGAAGTTCATCAAAAACAAAGATGGAGGCACCGGAGAAAGACATCAGAACTTGGATATGAGACATGCGATTGCACGCTGTGTCGTATTAGAATAAAATACTCTGGGAATACTACAAACATGAGGGCTCACCTCACAGTCCAACATCCAGTGACAGCGTTAGCTGCTAATGGCCAAGCTATCACTTAACCTGCTACTGTCAGAAAAACTACTGTCCAACTCAGAGAGCTAAGAAAACAGCACAGTCCATCACCTACTTCATGTGCAAAGATCTGCGTCTGTACAGCGTTGTTGAAAATGAAGGCTTTTGTTATATGCTAAAAATATGTGAGCCCAGGTATGAGACTCTGTGCTGACAAGTGAAGCATAAAGTTGAGGAATCTTTGAGCACAGCAGGAAGGGTGGCCTTAACGTGTGATGCCTTCAAGGTCAGTGGATTCATATGTGACTATAATGGCACATTATCTCACAGAGGACTGGAGACTGCTGTCTCATGTTCTCCAGACTAGAGCAGGACACAAAAGTCACACCGGAGGGGACTGTGGTTGTAACAGACAACTCTTCTAATATGGGTGTTGGGTGCACTTAATCTTGCCTCGCAGAGGGCGTTAAATCTGCCAGCAGTTCAGTTTGTCAGGTGTATGCAGCATTTGTGACAGGGTTTATGACGGTGTTGGTCAGGCTGTCTGCTTTGCATAATATTTTGCTGCAATAACAATAATTGTTATTGCAAGTTGATGAACAGACTGAAAACTTTATCTTATGAGGTAAAACTGATGTTGACAAAGTTTTCCTTTGGGGTAATAATTTGCAGTTGGGAAAAAAGGTAACAAATCACAATATATCGAAATATATTGTATCGCAGCAGTCAGCATATCACAATATCACAACAATATCGTATTGTGATTCCTCTGGTGATTATAGTGGACTGCTGGTTCCACACACTTCCCTCGCTGTTACATCAGGAGGGGGACAGACCTCAACGAAATGGTCTTGAAAATGAAAACAAAGGTCTGGTCCACGGAAATCCAAACAAACATTTCGTCCTATCTCTCGCCATATTGCTGTTAGCTAGATACTACAACTCATCAATGGTGAAGTGTGATTTTATACGACCCGTGTTGATAGCTGGTCACCCAAAGTCTTGTTTGATTGGATGAACTTTTGTAATGAGCCAATCAAATATTTGAACCATTGAGACGGGGATTTTGATGTAAAAGTACAGATTTTTTAACACATATTTGACATATAACAAGAGTTAAATGATCAATTCACACAGGGATAAGGGATTTAAACTGGGAAATATGTTTCTCATATCATGGGGACTTTAAATTGCAGATCACTGTGTCGTGGCCGTTGTAATTTAATCACAGCATGGTCTCTACTTTAAATCTGGATTAGCCGAGATCAAACATTTAATGTGTTTCAGACAGACCTATTGGCGATGGTGGGAAATCCTGGACTTTCAAGTGTTAACATGCATTAACATACATTAACATGCTATTTTCTCAGTGGCCAGAACACAAACTGAGACTGATGATGATAAACAAACAGAACTGGAAAAGTCGATACAACATGAGGCAAAAGAGCAGAGAGTCACTGACCCATATTTTCTGTACTCACTGTAAAATTCCTATGATGTAAAATCTATGACCTGTTACTTTAGGTACATGACTAATGCAGAATTTTGTAGCATTTCCCTTTCATTGTATGTGTTAACTTGTGAATACTTGTGAATATTGCTTTGTTTTGCTGACATACTGTAATTATCTTGAGTACTTTTTGTCTTATAGTCTGTCTCTGATCTGATGATGTGTGTGACTGGCTATCCATACCTTTTCTCTCTGCAGAATCTGAAAGGCTACACTGGAATATCCAAGATTAACTGAGCCAAATTATTGTCAGCATTTGGGACGATTACTCACTATGGATTGCCATAATGAGATTTAGTGAAGCCAAATAATTCAGAGACAGCTGATTACCTCAATTTATAACCAGGCTATCATACTATATCATATCTTAGAGAGATTTTCAGAGAAGTTGGCAAAGTGATGCACCTTAGCATACAGGTTTAGTAAAACTGCAGTTGAATTAGGGTGCTAAAAATGTCACTTTTGGCTACAATTGCAACATGAGTCTAATTTTGCTGGAAAAATATGATGTATTCCTGTTATTGATCAGCCAAAGACAAAGACAGGCATGTATCATCTGTGATTAAAACGTGTTCTTGTGTATTATATCATACAATGCTGTTTATTTATTTCGACCAGCATGTTAAATCTGAGACATCTCTCCTTGATCCTGTCAGCTCATGAATCTGGCCTTGCCAAACTCCCAAAAAACAAAATCTGTCAGTCTGCTGACAGTTTATTATCTACAGCATTTGAGCATCTTAGACAAAAAACACATTAATTTTCTTCTTTTAGGTTGTGTATGTTCAAATCCAGGCTTGTCCTTCTACAGCGTAGTGAGTGAATAGAGCTACAGATAGACCCCACTCTTCTGTCTGTTAGTGGCTGTACCTTTGAAGAGCACTCCTGTTTGTTTACTCTGGAGTCTCAAATTGGGCGTGATGCTTGGTTAGATTTCCATCAGGAGCTGGCTGGAGGTCACTGCGGGGGGCCAACCTGAGTCCTGTGAAGTCTTCAGCTGCCTATGTTTAGCAGAGTGCCGCTCTAATGCAACCGCAGAGAAAGCCTCAGTGGACTACAGTGAGAGTAGAGGGGAAATTGGCAGCAATTCTGTTACTCGTTCTATAAAAGACTCAAAGACCTAAATGATATCCTCAGCTGAGTTCTGACAACCTATTTTTCATATAGCTTAATGAATATTTGATGGATTGTGAGTATGAGTCAGCCGTATGAATTGCTTCAAGGAACCGTTACCTCTTCATGCTTAAATTACCTCTGACATGACGTCACATTCAGGGACGTTTCTTAAAAAACGATGGGCTGTTGATGAAAAACATGTTAGAGATTAATCTACTCTTAACATAAATCATTGGGAGGTCAAAGAAAAGCACACGTCATTGTTTTACTTTTGCAGAATATTCACCCTTTAAAGGTTCAAGCATAAAGGGCTGAAACTCTGTTATTTGTGCTGGTTTATTATTTTTCTTGAGTAATATTAACTCAAATTCCCATGAGATGGTACATTTAGATGCATTCAATTTTCACTGATGACTGGAAGTTGTGTGCAAATGCTGTCCAAGAAATATAACCCCAGTCAGCCTGATGAGAGGGCAATAATTTAGGGTGCACCGAGGAGTCGAATCACCAGTTGGAGACCACTCAGTTGACTAAGATTTTCGACTGAGGGGTCAAGCAGTCTTTTTTTTTTCCCTTTCTGTTTTGGGTAGTCTGTGTGCTGTGGAGGTCACTTCTGGGAATTTTTTGCTCCCTAGATTTTGCTGTGGAGTGAATGCTAATGACTTTGGTACAGATAGCTGTGGATTTGATGCAGCGGCACAGAGAAGGAGAAACTTTCCACCATAAGGTTCCGAAATAACATAATTTTCTACCTTCTGCTCAGAAGTGGTGACTTTTGTGTGATCTTGTGTCGGCAAAAAGTCACATTTCCGATCTGTCGTTAGCTTGTTTACTATGTTGCGTGAATGCTGCTGTCACACACAACAAATTGTTGAATATTCGTATTAAATGGACAATTCTGATTCGAATGACATAATTCTGAGTCGGGCGCAGTCTTCCTATAATTAAAGGTCAACCCAGACATCCATCTTTTCTCTCCCCAAATTTGCCTCAAGAGCCATGAAACTCTGCCTGAGCAGATTTTTCGCCATTTTGAATTTTTAGAAAAACATAATTTTGACATCTCTTCCTCAATCATTGGTCAGATTTCCAACAAATTTTACATTGATCATTATTGGACTAAAAGTTATCAAAAGCTTGATATCTCATCATATTTATAAGATACTGAACGATTAATCTTTAAAGGGGTGTGGCTCAGCATATCAATAGACCTGACTTCACAACTGTTGGGCAATTCACCACAAAACTTGCAGGATATGTCCACGTAAGTACCCGAAATTTACCCTGAAAGTTTCCTTCAAATCACTCACTAGGGGGCACTACAAATGAAAAAAAAATGGCGTGGCATAACAAAATCAAGCTATAAATCGGATATTTTTTGCCTAATCATTACAAAACTCGCAGGATATGTTTCATGACAATGATGAACCATGTGTGTAAAACTACTTTGAAATCGCTAAACAGAGGGCACCACCAGTTCCAAATATGTGCATGGATCTGGTGCCAATTTGGCCACTGTAAACTGACTGTCAGTCTTATTGCTGATTCTGGCTCTTTGCTGTGGTCCCACATGCTTAATATTACCAAGACTAAAGAAACCAATTCTCCCATATGACAGGGGACGTCACAGGGTATCATAATCCTGAGTTTTGTTCATTTTTACTGTGGCAATCTTTGCTTATTGACCTCAAAACCATGTCTAGACCACACTGGACCATGTCAACATCAAAACTTATCAACTTCTGATGGTCTGTGTTGGCTTGAACCTTGGAATCGCCACCTGCAGCTATATTTGTCTTGTATTTTTATATCTGTGCTGGACCCTGTTTGTCAGTTTGGACAAACTACACATTGTTTGAAAGCACAAAGCTTCATGATTCCATTTGTGGAAACCATTTTAAGACCCCCAAATCTCTGTGACAACACTTGCTTATTTTGTGCCAGGAGTGCACAGATGACACAATAGAGAATTGATTTGAAATAAAATAGCCAAGAAAATAAATGATCATGTTTGTGCCCCTGTAAATGTGGCTCAGTATCACTTGAATGTCGACTAAATGTGGGGGTGAAGGTGAAGGTTAAGTAACTCCCATAAAAGATAATGACTTCATTCAAATGGGTTCAAGTAACCACTTTCCTTTGGGTTTGTCATTTTCAGGCTTGCAGACAATAAAAGTGGTGCTTGTTAAGGGTTTTTCAAACTCCACTTCTGACTTTTATTTTATTCAGATTGCACTCAGGGGGAAACGTTCTGTTTCTGTCTGTCTACTGACTGCCAGATTTGGATTATCAACAAACATTTCAATAGATTTTTTAGAAATATGCGATTTACATAAAAAATGTTTCCTGTACTTGCGGCGCTGCAACTCAAAGGACGCCTCTGAATACAGCGTTCCTGATGGTGCGCACTGAGATACACTGAGGGATTGCGAGTTTAAAAGGTTTGTTTTTTTGTCAGATTTTCCAAATCTTGAGCCAGACATATTTTTTATATATATCATAAATGGTTTTATAAATGTTTTTTCTCTGTCCCCCCTTGATCTGATATTGATCTTGACTGATTAACATTTCTTTTGGCATCAGTTTCATGTAATGATGAGATAGTTCGATTTGTACCTCCGTTCATCCATCAATCCATTGACTGACACAGTGGGCTGTATTGGCATAGTTGTTTACTGCTGGCTGCATGGTGCCAACTTTTTTTTTTCTTTCTGTTTTGCTCCAGGCTGCATGCTTGGCTATTTTCTATTGGAAAACTCTCCTTTTTTTTCCTCACCCAGAGGGATTTCGAGAGACTCCGACAAACTACCTGCAGAGTCTCTTGGGGGACACGGCAGTCATTCATGTGTGTATCTGTGACAAATCAACAACTTTTATGTGAAGATGTTGAGAGACAAATAAAAGGTTCCTAAATTATCAAGGGCATTTTTAACCCCTTGATTTCTTAATTTCACCGCTGTTTTATAAACGTCTGCAGGTATTTATGCTGTCTGATCCCAGTGGTAGATCAAATTGACTTCTTTTACTTTTGGTCACTGCTCAGTCAATACAATTTTGATGCGGTGAGTGGTGCTGGAGTGTTCAATAAATACACCCACTCTAAGATCAATTTCTGTCACACACTGCTAGATCCATCCTGAGCAGGTACCTATAAAATCACTTAGAATATATGTGCTCTCTGGTTTCTTGCCCATTGCTGAGAAACTACATAGTTTGAAGTATTGACAAGAATAACATTGACAAAAAGTGTGTCTGTGCCCTCTTTCACTTCACTGAAAGTTTTGCTGATGGATACTGATCCAAGAGGTCCTTGAGATATGATATGTAAGTTTTCTGAAGAATGACATCACCACTGAGATTCATCTTTGTTAAAGTAATGGCCCAAAATCTTTGTGAGTGGGAGTTGATAATTATTTCTTTTCTTGTTCATTGGCCGTCGCTCTGATCTCAGATTTCAGTGGAGGAAAATCTTGGACTATTTCACACCACATACTGGCCCAAGTAAAATTAAATCTTAGTGGGCTCTGCATGGCTGCTCTTGAGTCAATGGGAGGATCAGGGTGTCAGGTCTTACAGAGAACAGAAATGGCCCAGTCAGGCTTAGACTGTGTTCAAAATCATCCGGTGTGACCTTGTCTTTTGGATTCAAAGGCATATCACTGTTCACATTATGTAAACGGGCAGCTCCTGTGTCACATGCTGTCTGTCATTCTCTTCACTGACAAAGAGGCTGAAGCAAATACTGTCAGAGGTATTGAGTAGTTTAAGAGATGTTCCGATGCTGATACCAGTATTGGAAATGCCTTCAATACTGCCTAAAATGCTGATTGGGTTTCCACAAGTAGACAAGTCCATGCACTGAGTCAATACCATGTAATTTAAAGTAGTTTCACACCCAGACAAAACAGCAGTTTTCCTGGAACTCAACTCTTTGCCGCTCTAAAACAGTAGCCTACATAGTAAAGTGGGATTTATATGTAGAGCCTACGCCGTACCCTTCGCTGTAGCCTGACGTGCACCTTCCCAGAATGTAACTACACATTGCGGTGACGCAGACCTCCTGCCTATTTTTGTAAACTGACAGTGGAAACAAAGCTTTTATTTAAGTCTTGTGTGTGATTTATCCTGGCTTTATATGAGTAAAGGAAATCTCCGCTAGTCGCTAGGCTAATTTATACAATGTAAAATGCCATAGGCTTGTGCTAATAACGTTAGCATGTTACACTTGTTTGGAAAATGTGTTTAGTATAAGACAGTTGTTTTTACAGTGAATCTTGTGAGTTGTAATAGCACCGAATTTTGTAACGTTAGCTTTGTTAAATGTTGCTGTTGTCCCTGGCTTCATATAAGTAGAGGAAAAATCAACTAGCTGCTAGGCTAATGTATACAATTTAAAATACCAAAGGCTTGTGCTAAAAACATTAGCATGTTGTATTTGTGGGGAAAATGTGTCCAGCAAAAGAAAAATACTTTGACTGTGAATCCTGTGAGTTATAGCGAAGCTGCTTTGTGTACTTATGTTTGAAATTGTCGCTACTAAGCCATGTTAAATTTGTGTTTTGGGACTGTTTTCAATCAACTTAACTTCACAGAAACCCCGCTGCCAACTAGTGTTTTGGAGGTGTAACTGCACAATGACAAAGACACACCACCGCACAAGTATAAAGTTAAGTACAAGTTAAAAACAAACTTGGTTTAGACTACAGAGCCTCTATGTTATTGTTTAATTAATGTCGTAAGTGTGCGGGCAACTCATAACTCTCGGCTACACATTAACCTAACAAAGGCTAGCAGCAGATTGGCAGCAAGTGGTATTTTAGCAGATCAGCTGATGTCCATACCAGCTTGTAGCACTGTATAGACGCGCATAAAAGCACATTTGTAGTGTGTTTGTCTGAAACTCCAACACTGACAGCAGAGGAGCTCAAAAATGCGGTAGAGGCTCAGGATAGCTTTTTATTACATGACTATTCTGGTGCGAACATTTATCCCCAGTGCAGTAGGTAACCCAAGTAAAATTTACTCACCAAACAGAAAATTTAACTACAATTGGCACTTGGTGGGTGTTAATTATGGACCCTGGCAGTTACATTTTTTTCCGAAATGGTATCGGATCAGTACTCAGTATCTGCCGATACGCAAGTTCAGCTATCGCAATCAGTATTAGGAAGGAAAAAATGGTATTGGAAGTAGAGCTCTCTCTCTGTAATTTCTCATTATCCCCTGGGGCTTCAATCGGGTCAGGCTCTTGCCAATTTACCAGTGTTTTTTTTTTTTTCTTTTTTAATGAAACTGGCAGTTCTTGTGCGTAAATGGCAGAAGTTTTAATGGACTGAATCAAGAGGAGAGAAAGAGAGAGTGAAAGTGATGGAACAACAGAGCAATATAGTGGAAAACAGAGGAGAGAGATAGAGCGCAAGAGAGAGGGATGGAAAATGAGAGAAGGGGGGCAGTGTTTGCCTCAGCCTCCCCTGCAGTGAAAGAGATGTGTGTAAAATGCAGCTGTAGAGCTGTGATCATCATCTGTGCGCTGCATAGCCATGGACCACTGTGCGCACTAGACGCAGAGGGGCACAGCTCGCTCTGCCGAACCTGTCATGGACGAGATGACAGACTATTGAAATAACAGAAGGGAGAGAAGTGGTGCAAGGAAACATGTCAGCCCTTAGCTTGTAATATATCTTTTAAAATGTAAAATATATACATTATAATATATAAAATATAATGGTTTTTTTTACAGTAGATGCTCAGGATTTTAATCAGCTGCTGCAGTGGTTCAGGCTCAGGTCTGGCTTTTAACATATTATTATCAAATACATTCTGAAATCACTACATCTTAGGAAATATGTTTCCAGTGAGCACCAGCAACAGTTCATTACTGCAGCCGCTGCCCTTCCGGTGTTGATGCAAATTAATTGGGGCTTTATTCTGCTGTATTGGAAACGAGGAACATAATGCAAAGAGAATTACCCACGAATACAAGACTGCCCAATGATTCAGAGTTGCAGTGATGAAAATGAGGAGAATAACTTTCACCATCTGCCAGTGCAAACTGGAGAAAATGTCTGCATCCAAACACTAAGCATCCAACAATATAAGTTGATGACACCCTGCATAAATTTCCGGAGACAGCTGATTATTCTGTTGCCAGTGGTGGTGATTCTCTGCATGCTGACAAACTGTACTGACAGACTGTCTTATGATGATGCCTCAACAGGGCATGAATTACATCAGGTTTTCCACATACATGTCATGAGGACATCAGAGTATGTCGATGGAGGACTTAAAAGAAGGGAATCTTCATTGTTTGGTTTGTATTAATAATGATGCAAAAATGATAGAAACAGTGTTTATAGGATGACAATTTTGCTATGTCATTTTATTGATCAACAAATTCCACTGTTCTGGATGATGTAATGGATATGACCAGCGTTTGTAGTTTATTCATCTGTAACAAAAACAACTTCTCAACTGCATCATCCATCTGGAGACTAGCTCCATGTCAGGGAGACATCACTGCGTCACTGAGCATGCTCGGGGAGATGGCTACTTGTTAACATGCTTTGCTAGTTTGACAAGCTGAGAGGAAAACTACACTGGCTTTGTTCAGTGAGGGAACGCGTCACCTAACTACCTTACAGCAGTATCAGTCTTCGATGTGTTCTTTGTTACTCCTGTCTCTTTTCTATTTTTGTCTATCACAG
The DNA here is from genome assembly GCA_019142605.1 of Cephalopholis sonnerati. Lineage (NCBI taxonomy): Eukaryota > Metazoa > Chordata > Actinopteri > Perciformes > Serranidae > Cephalopholis > Cephalopholis sonnerati. The sequence goes on along the minus strand of JAGQAX010000001.1, from coordinate 32,009,873 downwards.
CATATAATTGCCACTCAGCACCTGCAAAGATTTTATGGAGTGCCTCTTGGAGCATCGTGAGGAGAGATGCCAGTTCAAAGCACGTTATAAACACTGAAACTGGAAAAAAACCCCAGATGAAAATGGTTAAATCGACACATATATTTGTGCATTTACTATTTAAATTTAGCTTGATTGTTTTTACTTTTCATAATCAACATTACTGTTCAGCCTTTCCAGTGTTGGGCAGCATCATGACTCTTTACGTTGAACTGTTGAAAGCTTTGGGTTTGGTTTCCAACCTTACTGAACGTGGGTTTTTCTCTCACATTTGTAAAGAAGAAACTAATGGATTGAAGACTAGATATTGATTAGTGACTCATGAATATGTCAGTTAATCTGTGTTAGCCTCACACTGACCTGGTGACTTGTCCAAGGAGCCTCCTCCTCGTGTCTCCTTAATACATGTTGTAAAAGGTTAACTCCTCCTCCCCCAGGCTCATACAATGCCTTCAGGAAGCATAACATGATCAATGCAAATGACTTAAAGCCGGTGCATTTTACATGCACTGCACGACTATAAGCAGAGAAAAGCAGTACCTTCATTACTGAAACCATCCTGTAAACTCCTTAATTAGCTTATTATACTTGTATTAAGGTTGTAATCAGAGTAAGCACACTATAACTCGATTAACAGAGCCGACCCACCCATCAGTCTTTGGAATTAGTCTCTACATGTTAACAGCATATTGTTAGTTTCCTTTGGCTATTTCATTTGCAGGAGCCACAAAAGGTCACAGACTGAACCTGACGCAGACCAGTGTGCTGGCAAAGAGAGCAGCCTGCAAACAATAAAGCTTGTTTTTATGGTGACAGTCAGATGGTTTTAGGTCCAAATTAACAAGAAATAAATAAGCTTGTGTTAGGGTGTTTTGTAAATCTGTAACTTTATGCAAAAATACAGAAAATACACACTGAAGGCCTGCTCAAAACTATTCACACCAGCACTAATGCAAATTAGCAACAGTTAAAACACTTGTTCAATAAAACGTATGGATGTGAATAGATTCGGCATCGATGCCAATTATTGACAACAACCAGGATCCTATTGACCAAAAGCAGCGTCTGACAGACCATCTGAGGTAAGCTGTTGGACCACCTAAGCTATGTTATTGAGTTTCCCTTTAGCAAAAGGCTCTGTGTGAGTTTAAATTCCCTCTAGTATAAATAGTTATGTAATGTACTCTATATGTCGAGAGCTTTGACTGTGAACAGTAATACAGGAAGGAGTTGATATCGTATGCACTGTCTTAGTCAAGATTTTACAAGAGTAATAAAGTTTGCCATCTTAATTCAGACTACGGAGCCTTAGTGTTGGTGTTTTATAATCCTCATAGTATCAGTGTGCCTTAGCAGTGGTGTAACGTGATTGGTTGATGCCTTTATTTGCAGTGTGAGAGCCCAGAAAAATCGATCTTGTTCTGAATATCACGCAGCTTTTTTGCTGCATAGTATTCACTTTCTGTGTGAAAATACTGTGTGTAAAGGTCTTAAATTTTAGGTGTAATGGTTCAAAAGGCTTTGAATTTTATGTCAATTACATGCTGTGATGCATCAAGGAGATAGGAACACAGAGCCTGGCATGGCATGGCATGCTCTGCCATAAGTGACTCAACTTCAGCTACCACTAGGAGTCGCCAAAGGCAGAAATAAAAAAATTTCCAAAAGCCTTCATCGATATCTTTAACAACACATTCTCACTCTGACCTCGTCACATATTGATGTGCTTGCTCATGGACTTTCCACATCCAGATACAACGTGCAAGGTACCCTGGGTGCAATGGTTGTTGACGTTCTGGGACGCCGTGTCAAGTTCTGCCTGTTACATGCATTGTCTTCTTTCTAAATAAAGGCAGTACATCGGTACAACACCATGAATTGATGTTTATTTTCCTTCAACAACTAGCACACACATGGTTGAGTTTAGCAAAAAAGAACAGGGTTTGGCTTAATAATCTTACGAGATGCGAACATTGCTCTCTTGGGTGAAAGTCGGTGTCTGTCAAACTGTTTGACACAAATCATGCTGATGTTCAAGGACGGCTTTTTTGTCTGTGTGTGACGTCAGACATCAGTGCCCAAGCACCAGATTTCGATGACTTCTGAGTGAGACCAGGTTGCTTTAACTTAGGGGCAGGAGATCAAAAAACACTTATCAAAATCCTTGTACAGATGGATGATCAAATGGGTCACTTTGAAATGCACTGAGGTTAACAGCAACTGATTATAAGTAACTTGGGACGTAATTGTCTTTACCTGCTACTATATCATCATAAGCACTGGACCAATACAGCACATACAGTATGCAACTCTCAACAGAAGTGAGAAGGAAGCTAGATGGCTGACTCCTCAGCTATTTCCATCATCAGTTCCAGGAAGAACGATGTGTTTAGTTCTTTTTTACCACTTGTACGATCAGGCAAGTGCTGGATTTCCCCAACGTGGCTTTCTACATCCCACAGGCAACAACAATCCTTGTTGTTGAGCCCTGTAAAGTATTTCAAATGCTACAATTTCCAGTCAGGATAAAATGTATTATTAAACAAGCAATGGAAGACCTTCAGATTATTTGGAAGCAGGCAGTGCAGTAAAACTGCCCTACAGAGACTAACCGGGCTAAAGCCACGGATTAATTTTTGTCCCAATAGACCTCTGAGCCTCTGACCTTTCTTTAAGGGGCTCAGTCTCAGTGGATGAAAACACATGCAACATGCAAAAAGAGATTACAAACACACTGTGTCTCTGCCAACGTGTTCCACAGTACTGTGACGCATTTGTGTTTTATTTTAAGTTCAGCAGTACGAAATGGTTTGCAGATGTTTCATATCATTTATCAAGTCAACAGACGGATGGGAAATGAAGCGAGGAAACTCCAAATCTGCTTCAAATATTGTTTTGTCAGGTTTGATACAGTACCAATATCCCTCAGCCTGCACCTTTGTTACACTAACTTTTTAAGCACATCCAAAGTGAAGCTTGTGTTCATGTTTAAAAAAAGCTTACAATTTGTGTAACAAGTGTGAACAACCCTTTCACTCTCACTCAGAACACTCCTCGTCTAAACACAAACACTGCCAAAACCACTCTGCGAGAAGACGTCTGACATCGGTTCCCCGTAACGTTTTCTCCGGTTTGCAGCTGCAAGAGGTAAATCAATTGCAAAAGACTCACTAACTTGCCAACATATCTGTCTGTCTTTAGGGAGTCTCCACAGGCCCTCTCTCATGCATTTACAGCTGGATTGTAGCTCAATAACAGCACCAACAAATATTTCTTAATAGAGCTTTTTTCCCGTTTCTTTGGCTTCTGGCTACGTCTGGATTACTTTATCTTATCTCCAGTCTTATGTCTGTTGTTCCTCACATATGAACTCTCATGTCTTTTTACATTAACCATTCTCTCTACTGCCGCGGCTGCGAGACACGACTGCTGCTGCTGCTGGATAACTTTATTTCCCTGTGCTGCCTTTAAGCTGTTTGTTTCATTCTCTACTCTTTTAGCAAAGTGTTTGGTTGTATTTTACAGTAAAAGAGTGATGTTTACCCGTGATGGATTACCAGTTGAACTCAAGTGTATCTAACTGTCACAGATTAATAAAATTAATACAAATCTGGTGTGCCCAGAAGGTAAAAATCATGCTATAAAATATGAAATTATTGCTTCAGAAAATGGCTACCAGTGAGGTTAAAGTAAAAAGTCAACATTTTTGGGAAATGCAGCTTTTCATTTTCTTGTTCAGAGTTAGATGAGAAGATTGATGCCACTCTCCTCTCAGAGAGTGCTCTCAATCTTCTCATCTAACTCTGAGCAAGAAAACAAATTAGAACATTTCCCAAAATGTCAAACTACTCCTTCATGCGATTTGAAAAGTCTAAACATGCAATAACATCAAAATCTACAACTGTGTAAAACCTGTATGCTTTCTAGGGCTGAACAATTAATCAAACTCAAATCAATATTGCAATTTTATTTAATGCTACACAATCTAACCACCCAGGGAGTGGAAACACCTGGCCTTGAGGGCTTCATGTGCACACACACTGCCCTACGCTCCACCTGACATATTTAAAGGAGAGTAGATGAAGAAAACAATTTGGGAAATGCAATGTGCAAGCTGTGAACCTCTGTGGTTTTAAGAGCAATCCACATGTTTTCATATCACACTGTTTTAAGAGTAGCATAGTGTAATGGTGGCACAGTAGTGAAGTGGTTAGCATTGTTGCCTCACAGCAAGAGGGATATATTTGAGATGGGGGAGCCCTTCTTCTTGTGTCAGCATGGGTTTTCTCTGGGTACTCCAGCTTCCTCCCACAGTCCAAAGACATGCAGGTTAATTGGTGACTCTAAATTGTCCGTAGGTGTGAATGTGAGTGTGAATGGTTGTCTGTCTCTATGTGTCAGCCCTGTGATAGTCTGGTGACCTGTCCAGGGTGTACCCTGCCTCTCGCCCAGTGTCAGCTGGATAGGCTCCAGCACCCCCGCGACCCTCAAGAGGAGAAGCGGTTATAGAAATGAATGAATAGTGTCATGTGTGCATAGTGAGTGTGTGGTCCAGCAACATAGAAAGAGGGAGAGATGGAGTGACAGTGGATGCACTCAGAGCAGACAGGTGCTGGTGATCAGAGTGGAGAATAAATTCCAGGTGAAGTTGTTTTGTGTCATTAAATATACAGTGTAAGTTTCAGTTTATCAGCACATAAATGCTGCAGGTCATTAAGACCCAAGCAAAGTTACCGTGGCTGGCCTCCCTACTGCTGGGTGAAGTGAAGGGGGTTAGCACTAGCCTGGATAAGACCATCACCTCAGCATTCTGTTTTGAGCTCTGTATCAGTGTGGACTCAGTACTGTCCCAGACACTTTCAGTGGGCGGGAGTAGTCGCACTGACAGACAAACTCCCTCAGACAACCAGTGTACAAAACACCAGGGAACATCTTCTTCATCACCATCAGAGCCAGTTTATAAATGACACTTTCGCCAAATCCAGTTGGAAGAATGAAGAAAACATCTTTTCCTCCAAGAAACTCTATGAGTGCATCTTCTTGTTTAATTGTTGTTATTGCCTCTATTTCTGTAGTAACGTCTGTGTTTACCTACGTTAGAGCTAGTGCTTATTGCTTCAGGAACCGCTATTACGGTTCTCCAAGCTCCGGCCTGCATTTTACATCATCAGCTACATCGCAGCCCATAATTGGCTGCTTACGTTGTCAACTACGGTGCCTGATTGGCCCTTATTGGATTTTAATTTCTGGAAAGTGTTTGGGGCAGCACAAAGTCCAAACTGATGCAGAAAGCGAAACAGAATGTCGAGCTGACGTCATCAGGATGGTCTAACCAGGCCAGGTTAGCCCCGCAGTCAGCATCAGTCAGGCCACGGTCTAGAAGCTGAAGCAGGAAAGGTTAACATGTTTACATCAAGGCTTTAAGTTACCTATCTTAAATATTTTGAGTGGTAGAGCCATAGACAGCATGCACTTTAGTTTGTGTGATATGTTACAACACGGTTATAGACATTAGAGTAAGATAAGGAACTTAAAAAAAGGTATACTAAATGTTAAACACAACATTATTCTACAAAAATCACTTATAGATTATTTTCTTATATCATTCATGGGTGCTTTCAATAAAGAAAGTAAGTAAGGATAAAAAATTGTAGTAAAAGAAGTGTGCATGTGTGTGGAGGCACACACAAAATAAACTGCTGCTGATCAGCTTTGGTAACTCACAGTGTAAGGAAAAGGAAATGTTTCTTGTGTATAAAGTGTAGCTGCGTAAGCATCCCTGCCACATGTACAGAAAAAGCAGCATCTTGCAGATTCTGTGCAGCCGGTGGCAATTAAAATATTCTATATTCTTGATTATTCAGAGGATATGGAGATCACTTCCACTAGGCTAAGTGAGTCATCCAGCCTTCAGCTCTGTGACAGGCAGGATCCTACTAGCTAGCTTGTTTGTTCCTGTCATGTCTGTTACTGAGACCATCATGCCTGATACTCAGTCAGTCTGAAGCCTGTGTGTCTATGTGTGTGTGTGTGTGTCGATGTATTTGTGTCTGTAAATGTCTCAGATTTCCCCTAAAGATGCAGTATATGAGGAATCATAAAGACCACTAAATGACTCTTCAGGTAAAGCATGCGTGGATGTTGAGTGACACTGTGGTGCTGTGGAGTTAGAAAGGTAGAGGATCTGTGGATATCTTTAAGGCTCCTCTGTGCAGTAATAGCAGAGTGCCAGCTTAGTTTCTGCCAAGCTATCTATATCATTTAAAGTGAAGCACTGGCAGGGCGTTCATCTTCATAATCTCACAGACATCACAGAAAGTCCTTCTCAGAGGACGGAGAAAATATTGCCTTGAATTCTCATGAACTGGAGGGGTTTGTGGGGAGGTCCAGTTACACTGGGACACAATCCATGTGATTAAAAAGGAATGAGCAAATAAAATCAATGAGGATCGCTTACACTGTGGTGTCAAAGGACTCAACAGAGGACAACACAAGCCTATATCTTAATTAGGAGAAATAATGTATACACAGACACAGCTCAGTGAGTACAGTAGGGGAATACAATGGTATTTACAAATCACTTCTCATTTAAAGCAACAAGGACTTCATTACTTCATTACTCATTACCGTAAATCCAGTAATATAAGCCCCCACCTTGGTTACTGCTGCTACGCCTGTCAATCTTTCCACTCTCACATGGCACATACAATAACCGCAGATGCTTTACAACTCTGAATTTTACAATGGGTCCTTGATTTCAGACTTTGGTAGACAAAAGCAGGCTTTTAATTTTTAGTTGGTGATTGACAAATTTGTTGACAGTGCAGCACGACACTGGCCAATTTAAAAAAAAAAAAAAAAAAAAATCTGAAGAAATAATAAAGAAGCATTGTTGCACAGTTTTTAACTAAGATCACACTGTTGGCAGTGCTGCAACTACTTTACTCGGGAAGTAGCTACAGAAGGCAGGGACAGTCGCCAGGTTGCTGGATGATGTCACATGCTAATTTGCATATCCATGACATCATGACGTTGTGAACTACAAGATTTTGTAAAATCGAAATAAAATTAAGTTTAACTAAACTGACTGCAACCAGCTATATTAAATGTTTTCATTCAAGCAACACTTCAACTTGCATCTAAATCTACTTCTTACAGTAACAAAGTGTTTAATGCTGTTGTATCGACTCTAACTGAAGTATCGTGAAGGGAGTGTTGATCATACGGCGCCGTAGATGCAGCAAGATATGTCAACGCATGTCACAGCCGAAGAGACAACATCATAGATCACACTCTGCCTTTTTATTTACTCCTTCACTTGATACGTTTTTTTCTCCTTTAAAATTGTGTCTATGCATTTGTAATAATACATTGTTGTTTTTAAATTCTCCCTGTCTTATATTGTAATTGTGCTATGGCAACACATTATAAATGTCATGCCAATGAAGCTTATTGGAGTGAATCATATTGAATTGAATTGAGTTGTGTAATAAATTCACTCTACCTCTGTCTACTTTGACAAAACAAAATCAAACTTAAATAGTTAAGTTAAAGCATTTAGAATAAAAACAATGGGAATAAGTGACGGGTCATTAGGCACGCACATTCACAACTATTTCCACATCTCTGTCTGGTTGATGATTGGTCGACTGAAGGTGCTACAGCTCCATCTCACCCACCAAACACAGTCAGTCCATTTAGTGACTTTAGTGCACATTGACTGAGAAATACTGGTGAATCCATTTTAGAAGTATTAAGGTCTGTCCAAAAAGTGGCTCGATGTGTCTCTGAACACTTAAAAAATGTCACCAAATGGTTCTTAAAGTGGCTAAATGATACATTTTAATGTTTATAACACTGTTCATACATAAAAATTTAACACAAAGTTATGAAATCTAGCAAAAAAAGTTGCTAACTATGCAACACTGACTGTTTAACTTTCAGGATGAGAACGATTGTGTCTGGTGAGTGTAACACTACTTTTGGTTACACTAGCTGTGATTGCTGGAGTGTTGATTTCCCCAAGTCCAAAAAACAAATGCTAACGTTAGCCTAAACTCTGACAGCATCCAGGACCAGTTTTCACACAGTGGGTAAATACTACACAGTGGATTTGCTAGGTTGTTTCTTTTTAATGTAACCTGTAATCCCACAAAGTAAAATAAGCTATTTAATTATATATGCTAATGGCTGGTGTTTGTTTACCACTGTAGGAAGTACACTGGCGAGCTAGATATACTAACACTAGCAGCTGAAGTTGGAGCACGGACTATAACTGGATCCTAACTGGACACAGCGTTTGAGAAGGGACCCTGTTCACTTAGTGGCACGTGAAGCCAAAAACAGACCTCCCAGGTACAAAATTACCCCGGTGATCTGCATCGTTGCACTAAAGACTTTCGGGAGCTGAGCAGCAAACTTCCTGTTTAGCCCTCCGCTAACTTGAATGGGGATAAAATGATTTAATCTTGCGGCTCTCTTATACTTTCAAAACGTTATCTAACCAAATTGATCAATTTGCGATAGTGAATGGGAAATGGCCTGCACTTGTATAGCATAATCTTCCAACCACTCTAAGTGCATTAACACTACATGTCACATTCACCCATTCACACACTGGTGGCCAAGGCAACCATACAATGGACCACCTGCACCCCAGTTACCTTTGACATGCACTCACAATGGAACAGCCATCGGGAGCAATTTGGGGTTCATTGTCTTGTCAGAGGTCACTGTGACATGCGGGCTAGAGGAGCCAGGGATCGAGCTGACGGTCCTTCCTGGGGGGTTGTGGCGCTCAGAAAAAAGTATCCACTGATTTACAGACATCTTGTTTTACAATCTAAGTCTATGGGAAGAAGTCTTTTTGGGCTCACATGACAGACCCTGAAGTTCATAGTTCAACTGCTTGGCGACTACAAATTGCCTTCAGAGTTCTGCGCACATCCTGAGAGCCTGAGTTGGATCAGACAACCATTCCTTATAGTTATGCTCTTGTGTTTTTGGTATCGGAAAGGCAACATCACATTTCAAATGCTCTATATAAGGTACTGCTCTTACTACAGCCCTACGGACCCCAGTTCAACGTGTCGAGAAAACCACAGCCTAATGGGCCAAGTTATGGTCGCACAGCCATGACTGGACAATCATTGTTTGGGGAAGGCACAAAGTCAACTCAAAGCTGCTATTAATTTTGGCCACGTGCACCTGAAATGATTACATTACACCGTGATGTCACTTGCCTGTGAAAAATGGCGTTGATCATGGCGTAAGCCTGAAAAACTGCAGTGGTGTGTGAATAACAGCATGTGTCCTCTCTTTCTCTCTCTCTGTCTCTGAGGGTATTTTAACAAGGTGCTGACAAGAAAAATGATAATGATGTGTCTGTCATGATGCAGAGCTGGGTAAATTTGTCACGATGGCAGGTGACTGATGGTGTGGTATCACCCATTGGCCAAACCATGAATTCTTTCCCTCAACACTGAGCACACACACACAACTACACACACACAGACATACACACACACACTTAGCAGTCAGGATGCCTAAAATCACTCAGCACATGTACGGGCAGGTAAATCACATCCTTCCTCAGGTTTATGCTCATTGTTCACTGACAGCCTGTCTTCCATTTGCAACCTGAAAGCCGTGAAGTCGCTACGGTAACCTTTACAAACTGTACACCACTGTACTGTGACTGTAACTTTGAAATGTATGACACGGACGCTGCAATCATTCTTCCCCTACTGCGAAGTGATATGTAGGCTACGTCAAAGAATTCGCCAAGGTTATTATTGTTTTAATGTTGCACAGATTTCAGGAATAAACACAGCAGCGGCACATTTGTCCTGCTCTCCTCAGTAACGCTTGTAAACCCCATAGAGTGATACTGATGTCTTAATATACGCAGTGCTTGTGTTTATATGTGTATATTAAAATCGTGAGTGGTTATCAATTTGTCAGATTGTCTGGGATTTATTTTCAGTCTCGGGCTTGTAAGTCTTCTTGATTTGTTTGGTATTACGGTGCGTCTCATGAATTCCTCTGCCTGTGCTTTGTCAATGCTCGATGTTAAGTGACGTTTTAATGGCTTTGTACAGCATTTAAAGCACTTGAGAAAAAGTTAACTTCATGTGGCTTGACATGCCTACAACTAAGATCATGTTCTGTTGTTACTGTTTTGATTCATTTTCATCCTCTGCTCCATCCTGTCCATTTATTTCCTACCATAAATCCTAAAAGCCAGAGCCGCTCTGTGATATGGATAGGGAATAAAACAATATTCTTATCTACTGTTAATGAGAGAAACAAATCAAAAACCTTACACAAGTACTTTTTTTAATGTGCACATTAGTTAATGATGAGACAAAGACAAAAATATAGAGGCGTATATTGTGGATATTATTATTGTACGATTTTTTTTGGCCCTTTTGCCCTTATTTGACTGAACAGTCAAGGCGTGAACGAGGGGAAAATGAGAGGAGATGACATGCAGCAAAGGGCCATGGGCTGAAATTGAACCCTCAGCCGCTGTAGCAAGACATAGGGTGCGTTTTGAATCGTATACTTTTTCTTTTTACTTTCAGCAGGCACTGCAGCTGCCCTTAAAAAGCACCTACTGTTGCATGCAGTATGCACACAATCAGGACATACTGTTTCCTCACAATGTTACATCCTGTACCTTGACCCTCTTACTCATATATCTGTTACCATGGCGATAAGACAAAATGTGTTCACCTGAACCGCCAGAGACGAAGGTCAACCTGGACAACAGCTGATGTTGTTTTCAATAGGTAATAACTGCACAAATTGTAGATTCTAACATGTTATGATCACAATAATAAAGTTACAGAGGCTATACATTTCTCTGTCATCGTTATTCGATATGTGTACCCTTTGGTTGTTGGTTATATTTATGATTATTTCTCCAATTAAACAATTAATATTCCTTTTATTATTTCTTTTTTTTTTTTGGACTTACAGTCCCTCATGTCAACACAACTTACTCCACCAAAACTCAACGAACAGATGCAGAAGGGCCTAAAGAAAACCCAGAGAATGAGTGGAGATACAACTGAAACAAAGACCAAGAAAAACCCGGAAAACCAAGGTAAATAAATAAGCCACCTGACCGACAGGAAGAGTATGCTAATACCTGAAGCTAAGGACGCCACGGTGATGTCTCAAACCAGCTTGGATGACATTAGCAAACTGATGCTAAAGAACTGAAATCAGACCTGAAATTGGTCAAAGACAAAATTACAACTAAAATGAGAAATTAACTGTCAGAACTCAGGGATGACATCAACCACAAATACACTAAAACTATTCCTATTATTTCTAACTGACTGGTCATCAGTCACCTGAAAAGGCTGTCATCCATCATTGTGACTTCTGATAGCCGATGGGATGTATCTTCTACCGCAGAGGATTGTGGGTCAGAATAATCAGAAAAGCATGCTGGCTTGCATACTGAAAAATCCAACCAGATGTAGCAGAACATCCTGGTATTTTTGGCATACTGCATTTGACCTCCTATGTATTGGGACATACTAAATGTTTTTCTGGCATACTATACAGTGTGGTAGTATGGGTATTGGAACGCACAGATTGCATTTGTATTTGGGACGCCTGCTCTGCCCACCAAGTCACCAGGCACCCCTGTATGAAATGGAGGATTTCTACTCTGAATGCACTCATAACTCATCAGTGAATTTTCTTAAGCTACTTTATTACAATGTGTCGATTGTAATGAACAGAGAATCAGAACACAAAAACTATCTAATAGTAAAATTTACAATTGGACTTAGTGATGTTTCCAGCACCTTGCCAAGACTAAGGCGAGTGGAGACGTGGTTGTTCGGCATCATCTCAACACATCGTCTTAACAGAGCCTTTTTCAACAAATAAACATAAGTTAATTAATTCCTCATGAGTGAACTCATATCGGTGAATTAAATGATGCTTTAAAACACACAGCATATATATTTTGTACTGCAGTGGTTCCCAACTGATAGGTCGCAGTCCCAAAGTGAGTCACGAGTCCATTCTGAATGGACCGCAAGCGACTCACAAACGTATCAAGTCTGTAAAAAACACACTTTATTTTTTAAGTGCAGTGAATTTACAGCAGAGCTTTTATTTTGAAGTACTGTTTCCTGCTGTAGAGCGAGTGAATAATGGACAGCTTCTTGACAGAGACAGCAAATTAGCCTGACAACATGGCCAAACACAAGTATGATGCTGAATGTATTAGACAGTGTGGACCTTGACCTAATGACCAAGGAGAAATGTGGACCCTGTGGGTGAACCAGCTGGGAACCACTGTTGTATTGTTGTATTTCCTCTCTTCATTATTCAGTGACACTCAAATATACTGTCCATTACTATGACGGATATTTTAAAAGAAAATCTTTCATATGATATTTTGACATGTTTCAGTAATATAACATCTCATGGTCCCTTAAACATCTGTTGAAATACAAATTATGCACCATGATGCACTACAATGTGATTAATAGATAAAAATGTGCCTTGCACTTCCCTCCTTGCCTCTCGGTCAGGCATGCTTGTAGTAAAAAGGGTTTGTGACTTAACTGCAGTCCACTTTAGATGATGAGCACACTGCAATTATCTTGTAGACGTCCAATCAAATAAGTCTGTGCATTTGGGTGGAATCAGATGTCAGTAATCATAAATCTAGACATCCTAGAAAAGCATGTCCATTGGAATACACAGGGGTTCTGAATGGACTAAATATACAGTATTAATATGCCAGTAGAATATGGCATTGATTAAGATCTTTTATTCTGGAAAAGAACAAAAACTTGCTTCTTTATTCTCAAACTTATAATGATTTCAGTGCTGCATTATTTACCTGGTCATTTATTTATTTGTAATGCCTGGATGAAAGGAAGGCTGGTATGTATCTGTTATTAGGCACCGCGGGGACATTCATTGCAAATCGTGCCAGCGTGACAATAAACAGTAAAACTACTCAACTGTTGCAACTTGAGTTCCCTGTTTCACATTTTCACCAGAGACAAGAGACACCATGTGTCTTGTGCCGTATTGCATCAGATGAAATACATATTTTCTGTGGCAAAGCGATGACAGATATCTCCTGATCTTCATTTTTCAAACAAAATAGAGAATCAGCCATGTGATGTGACTTTGATGTGTTGCTGTGAATCTGTGTTTTTTTTTTTTTTTGTATCTGAGACAGAGACAGAGGGAGAGAGGTGTGCTCCATTTGTTGTTCTACGCTTGCCAGAAATTGTTGTCTACAGACATGTCAGCAGCAGTGGTAGTTGATGTCACCATGTGTTTTGTGTTTTGGGAATGAGGGAACATGCGAGAACATTTCTATAAATGTTTAACAGGAATAAAAAAAAACAACACTTAGTTCATACGGTGCTTTGTCTGTGCTCCATGTTTTTATTATTGAAAGATTTCATTTTTAGTCTTTACAGTTGTTTACGGTAGACTGCAGTGATACACACATTTTAATCCTATTTTATCTAAAACACTGATTTAAAATCCTTAATAATGTCAATGACGATATGTTTTCACAGATCTGTGTAAATCCAGTGGCACTGATTGAAGCCTTTTAAGTCTAAAATATTTTAAATGTCACAAACATCCTTCTGTAAAGCCGTTTCATTGATGCATTCATATGCTAAGATAAAGATAGTATCCTTAACCATATTTCTCAGGTTCACTGTTTGACTGTATTTTGCTGGAAATGAGTCAAGGAGTTAATAAGCACACACACACACACACATACACACACACACACTCACTGTGGACGGGCTTCGCGCTTGTTCCATTAGGGAGGCTTACCTCATTTGACACATCATGTCACTGCCAATCATTATCTAGCAATTAAACTCAACGTGAGGAGAAATGTTCATGAGCCAGCTTGTTATATTTAGCCTGTTTCAGAAGAAAATGCTTGGCAGTGTTCATTTTCTGTTTTCCTCGCTTGTGGCTCATATTTCCATATAGCAAACTGTAGGCATATGAGGTGCTGTATGTACACAACACACGCAGAGTTTAAAATAGCTGGCAGCCATTTTGACTCATCATAGAATCGGCTTACTTGAACTAAATGAGGCATGTGTTTATGTTTTGTTTTCACCACCGTTTTTCTGCCATGACATTTAAATTAAAAAAAAAAAGTCTGAATGTTATAAGCATGTCTGTGGGTCAGTATACACTGTCCTCATTATCACGTGCAGCTCTGAGGTCACAAAAATGTTTATGATGCCAATAAAAACATGAAAAGTAGCTGAGAACTTTTATTTTGATGAAAATAAAGAAATTTACCATAAATCTTCAATTAATAGCCCGGGCTATTATTTGCTTAAATCACTGAAATCAACAGGTTCTGTATTTAGGACAGGCGTCTATATGAGACAGGCCTTTAACTGTTGCTAAAAATTAGGCTTCAGATAATATATTAATTATAAATCATTCGTTTGATCTAGCTCCGGCAGACAGCACATCAGAGATAGAGGGAGTTATCACGGCACCCAGCATACTGACACAACACCACTTTATCCTGTTAAAACAATACTCACAACTTGGATTATTTTTAATGAAAAACCCTTTTGATTCTTTTGATCTGAGGACCCCTATGGGATATGAATACAGAGTAATCAAGGAATGGACACATAATTTGAGGCAGCCAACAACACGCTTTTATACATCTGAAGAACTTCTATAAAGAAATTAAGAGAGGCGTTTATTTGTCAAAATGTGCAGCCACACCGGGTTAGTAAAAGGGACTGGGCTTTAAATTGGGACTAGGCTTTGAATTGAAGTTTTATGGTACTTAAATTGATGCAGAAAAGACACACATTGGTGTGGAAAAATTGACCACAATGTAGGAAATAAAGTGTTTGATGCTATGTGCCCCCCAAATTGAAACCTATACCCTCGACGTCAGCTCATACTCTATTAAAAAAAGAATGAAAAGCCTCTCCTGATGTTGCTGAAAGGGACCAGACAATTTGTCAATAGGCAAAAAAAAAAAAAAAGTGTAAGATTGTCTCCGTAGAAAATAGCGAGTTAAATTCCAGTCGGATCTTCGGTGCTAACTATCAACACAACTGCTTTACATGTGTTTGACAGGAGAATGGGCCCTTATGGGTGATTGTCACCTTGGAAATATGCCTGTTTTCAAAGAAGAGCTCTCATTAAATTAAAAACAGTGGTATTTGCTATACAAACCCATCATCGTCATTTTTTTTCTACTTCTGTACAATAGTCAACAGCAGCGTTGAGTCTCTGATCATGTGACGAGATGATATGTGCACATTAGCATACACTATTGGGCCCGTCATAATAGTGTGCACTGGGGCCTGTCGTAACTACCTTTCCCCACTGTGGGAGAGTGTCAGCATGTGACCAGAACAGAGGGATACCTTTACTGAATGTTAATCTCAGGTAATTACCAGAAGGTGTTTTGTTTTTACTGATTTTTTTGTACACAACTAAATGTAACAATACATGTAGAAGGTTGAACGGAATATAAATCTGTGAGCCTTGTTTCATTTAGTGTGTGTCATCCTCAGACATCTCTCTCCAAAACCAAATCATAATAATAGTCTTTTCAGTTCTGATTTGTTCAGTGAAGTAAGCATGAGAACTTTGTACATTAAAGAGAGAGAAGAAAACTATTATCTGATTTCAGTTTAGCCACCTCTGCATTCTTCCATTTTAGGTCTGTTTTTAATAAAAGCAAAAAAAATAAAATATTATTGGTTACATAAACGGCCCTGATTCAGCAGGATTTAGAAGATTACAGACCATTTCCAGAACTCATCTCCTCTCTTGCTGTGGAAGTTTAAAGTAAATAGAGAGCCTTCGACTCTCCTTTCTATTGTGGTCTGAGGAATCAATGGCATCAATAGTGACTTTTAAGCATGAACAAAGAGCACAGGTAAATGTCACCGAGGGTTTTTAAAAATTGAAGGCTGTGCCTCTAATCTAACCTGCTCTAATAAGTGATGATTTCAAGGGATGACAATGACAGACTGTGTAAGGGCTCAATCCATAAATTTCTATAATGCAAAGATGTGCTCCAGTGGCGAGAACTGACCTGTGATACATTTAGAAGTTGTCTCTGAAAGGCGAATCAATATCTCTTGCAAGCTGCACAGTAAGCAAATCGAAGTTCTTTAGCAACAGTTAATGAATACGAAATGTCAGTAGACATCAAAAAATTAGTCTTTCATGGTGAAAATAAACATCCCTTGGGTTCTACATTTCTAATTATAATACCCTCAACAACAGTGTCTTTCCAAACCAAAAAACAATGTCTGCACAAAAAAGTGGTTCAAAATTAAAAATCCACTTTTTCTACACCTCAAGGGTGTTTTTGTCTAACCAGATTCATCACTCGGTTGCAACAACAGCTTTTCCCATTACTGTCAAGCAGAGCGTCCCTTTGCGGCAATAGATTTGCCTCTTCACAACCGAACAAGACACTAACTTTTTAACACATGTCATAAAGCTGCGAGACATCTCATTCAGTGCATAGGGGCCTGTGTTGATCTGAGACTTCAGACATGCCATCGGAGAGAACAAGCGGTACGTCATCTGATGGTTTCTCGAATGACAGGCCTGTCACAAAACAGCCAAAAGCTTAGAAGTGCAGTTCACTTGACACACAGTCTTCAGGGATAGCTCTTAAAAAAAAAAAAAAAACGTCGCCCCATTTTTAGAGAAATCTGTTAGTGTGGGTGGGAGGATAGGATTGGGGTACATAACAAATAAAGCATCAGCCTACAAAAGATCCAGAGGGAACACTCTATGTGCCTCCTTGGTATCCATTTAACAGGAGAGCTTACAGCATCCAGCTACTTACAGCCTAACCGAAGTGCTATATTACTCACCGAGCTCAGCTGGAAACACTATAGAAAATGTGTTTGCCTAGGATCTGCTCTCCTTTATCAATCCCAAACAGCAGGGACCAGAGCTTTAAGCACTATGCCAGGGTTCCAGCAACAGCAAACAACATTTCAGACAGAAAAAAGAAGGAATGGTTGCACAAATAAGATTTCAGTTTTGTCTCTGTAAATCCTTTAAAGCTGAATCTAACACAGCACATCCTACTGAATTCCCACAGAGACGATTCAAAGGCACCGCCTTGGAAAAGTAACGTGCGGACTTAGAAGTATGAGTGTGCACACAAGCAGACAGACGGAAAGACAGACAGATGCACGAACCTTAAAAAAAAAAAGATGACAGAGAAAATGAGAAACAGGTGCAAGGGCACACGTTTTGAATGAGAATATTTTATTTCTTACCGATGAAGAGGTTCCATTCAGCATCAAGGTCTGCCTGGTTTGCTAGACAGCCCCTCATTACGTTGTGACAGTAGTTGTGGCAGGGTTTCAGGCCAGGCATGCCGCGACAGTATGGACAGTACAGCATCTTGGTCAGGGCTTTGACACATGTTGGAACTACATTCACCTACAAAGGAAAGAGATATTCTTCAGTTATGTCGGGTCTTTTCAGGGTCAGTGAGGGATACTCTGCCGGTTTTCAGATTTTCATTTTTTCCGATCAGCTTTGTACCGTAACAATATGGATAGTATGTGTAATGAATTGCGTCAAAATAGACTACCTACTTAAATCAGTGGCCTGTCAAAAAGGCCAGTCACAATGTTACAAGCATCTCTGTAGGTTAGTTTATAATGTCCTCATTATTGAATGCAGCTCTGATGTTACAAAACTTTTTAAGACACCGTGGCTTTTCTCCGGGTACTCCAGCTTCCTCCCACAGTCCAAAGACATGCAGGTTAATTGGTGACTCTAAACTGTCCGTAGGTGTGAATGTGAGTGTGAATGGTTGTCTGTCTCTATGTGTCAGCCCTGTGATAGTCTGGTGACCTGTCCAGGGTGTACCCTGCCTCTCGCCCAATGTCAGCTGGGATAGGCTCCAGCACCCCGTGACCCCTAACAGGATAAGCAGTTACGGAAAATGAATTAATTGATGAACAACCCGGTTTTATACATCCAAAAAACTTCTATTTAAAAAATGAACTGCTTGGCAACCAGACCATGCGTCTAATTGAGACGGCGTGTATTTGTTAAAATGCGTAGCCACATCAGGCTAGTAAAAGGAACTGGGCAATTAACTGGAGCTACGGTAACTCGCACTGCATCACCCACCAACGGAAGCCTTTATTGGTCCACTGTGGCACAGTGCATTCTTGTAGTTAAAGGTTTTCAACCTCTTAAACAAAAGCAAAAGCCTCTGTTTTCTCTGGTTATGTAGCACCACTTTCAAAAGTATTTGCATCTTTCTGCTGCATAGACAGCCTAGTTTCATAAAAATACCATCTCTCCAGCAGTGAAACACGTCTTTAAAGCTCAGTAATTGTTTTGAGACATGCTGTATGGTTCCTAAAGGGCGGGGAGAAGTTGTGATAAAACAGTAATATTGACATTTCTATATTTATCCAAAAAAAAAAAAAAAAAAAAAAAAAAAAAGTATCTCCACAGAAACGAAGCCTCAATAGTAAGGACTGCAATTCCCAATTGAAAGTTCAGGGGCAGTAAAGTCAGACGCATTTCAACTTTTGACAAACATCCCCACACTACATTACATCTTCTGAAGCTTGAAATGTGAAAACCCCAGCAGATAAAACTGTATGACAAGACGATGTTTACAACTCTGTCCGTCTCCATTCCTTGTGAGGGATGTGCCTTTTGTTGTTGGGGGCCGTGTCATTGTACCGGCTTGAGTGAAAGCGACAGGATTCTCACATCTGCTTTCCTTCAGAGGTGGGGATGCAGAACGAAGAGTACATCTGATAATTGGCCTGTCAGCCTCTGTATTCATGCTTGACTTTAGATTTTGTCCAGCACACACTCTGGAGACTGATGGTGTGTCTGGGTGTGTGTGCAGGGGAGGGCTGGCAGATGGGTCAGTGGCTGTCATAAGAAGGACCAACGAGACACTGTTTTCTATATCTTAAAGGCGGAGCAGAGGATCCAACCTACCAATCTCACAGGATTATTTGAAGAGACAGTTAAGAACTTGAATTAAATGGTGATTAATTTGCAGTTTCCAAAAGGGGGGTCAAGTCAAGTCAAGTTGCATTTATTTCATAGCCTAAAATCACAAATTTGTCTTCACAATCTGTACACCTTTAAATCATAGACCTTTAATTCTGATGAGTAAAAACTCCTTAATAGGAAAAAAGAAACCTTGAAGGAGCAGAGAAAAGGCTGCGAGACATGCAATTAAGGTGACTTTTTATTCTGAGAGAGATTTATTCATTAGGCTTCTCATTTTGTGTTTTACTATTTTATTTGTCATATTATTGTTAATCTGACCTTTGTTAACATCAGAGGAAAGAAAAAAGAGAAACACACAGAGACATACGACACAAAGCCCGGAGATATAAATACAGATGAAGATAAAAGTGACCTGAAAAGAGAAAACAACATCAGTGCACTTCTGTAGCTCCATGGCAACATCTGATGCTGTGTTGCGACACTACATCCAGCTTCAAGCTTGTCTCCAGTCTGTTTTGAACACTGTGGTCTGTCTTTGATTTTTACTGGTACAATGGCCAGACCACCTGTGTGTCCATATGTGTGTGTGTGAGGGAGAAAAGGAGGAGAGACATGAGAGAAAATAAGGGGAGAGGAAGAAGGGGGGAAGACTGAGATGTACGCTATTAGTGTACTTGCTTCCACTGCTGCTTGGCAGCCGACAACAAGGACCAAACGAACCATCTTTGACATTTGCAATCTGCCGCTGACATCACGCACTGTCTTGTAAAAAGGCCATTAAATGAGGTTGCTAGCTGCCAGTTCCACCGCTGCATGTCATCCGCTGTTGTGGTGTTCACGAAAATCATTTGTATCACTCGGGGGATAGCATGTGGGAATTTTTCACAAACAAGGTTCGTTTGATTGAACACATTTCACAGCTGACATGCATGAAAACCACTTACATGTATGTGTCAGGCTTCTTTGGCATCATGTCAGGAAAAATAATCACATGTTACTAATGGGGCTTTTCTGGTTTTAAGATATTATTTTAGGATGAAATAAAACCAGATTAATTACTACTAATATGAAATTGTTTTGTTGAGATGAACTAATGGCCAACAAACTATGAATTAATGTGGCTGGTTACCAAACTCAAACCAGCTCATATGTAAATCATTTATAGGTAGCACCTGACTGTAAAGATATATTTCACTGCTGGAAAGATGATCTTTTCATAAATCAGGGCAGTCCTTACAATGGAGGCTCTGTTTCTGTGGAAACCTCACCTTTTTTCTAAATATAGAAATGTCAATATTACTGTTTTATCACAACTTCTCCCGGCCCTTTAGGGATCATACAGCATGTCTTAAAACAATTACTGAGGTTTAAAGACATGTTTCACAGCTGGAGAGATGGTATTTTCATGACACTAGACTTTGCAGCAGGAAGACGCAAATACTTTTGAAAGTGGTTCTATATATAACCAGAGAAAACAGAGGAAAATGGCTGTGCTTTTGCTTTTGTGTCAGAGATTGAAAACCTACAACTACAAGAATGCAATGCGCGGTACTGGATCAAAAAAACACTCCCACTGGTGGGTATCGTAATGTGAGCTTGTCTGTTTTGACACAGAAAACAAAATGGCGGCCGGCTGGTAGCAAACAGTCTTGAATTACAGTGAAATGGTAAGCTACTGTAAAATATGTTTTAGAAAACATTTACGGAGAGAAACAGAACACTAACAGAATTTGGTTCATATGTGATCAGCACTGCTTAGTTTCACTGTTTGATCTCAATTTCTTCAGCCTGGGTTTTCACTATCTGTGGTAGCTAGCACACAAAAACACAGGAAACAATATGGCAGCCAGTTAGTAACAAACAATCTTGAATTACAGTGAAACAGCAAGCTAAAATAGAACAGGATCAGAACTGCTCAGTTTTACTGCTTAATCTCTTAATCTTAATCTTAAGTATTTTCAGCCTTCGTTTTTACAATACAGGAAACAGTATGGCGCCCACTTGCTGTTGACAAATTCTCACATTACAGCCAAACAGCCATTCATTCATTTCCCATAACCATTTATCCTGTTAGGGGTCACGGGGGGCTGGAGCCTATCCCAGCTGACATGGGGTGAGAGGCAGGGTACACCCTGGACAGGTCGCCAGACTATCACAGGGCTGACACATAGAGACAGACAACCATTCACACTCACATTCACACCTACGGACAATTTAGAGTCACCAGTTAACCTGCATGTCTTTGGACTGTGGGAGGAAGCCGGAGTACCCGGAGAAAACCCATGCTGACACACGGAGAACATGCAAACCATGAGTTCACACCAGGCACCCTCATGCTGTGAGGTGACAGCGCACTAAATTATGTTTCTGAATACATTTTAGGCAAGAAATAAGCAATACAGTAACAGAATCTCAGTTTATATTTGATCAGCGCTAACTAGTTTTACAGTTTGACTGGAGTTCAGTCTGAGTTTGAGAGCAACAGTGAGAGAGGGTCAGGCCTCTCTCTTGATCTGCTTCTATATACTCTGTGTCCAAGTTGGTGAGCAATATGAAAATGCGAAAGTACAATCTGTAGTTTGAACAACAGCCCTAGAACCAGCAGAAATCAAATTTGAGCAGGGAGATAAGCAGGGAGATCTGGGCACTGGTAAGATGGAGGGAAGTTTACTACAGTTCATTTATACGTACTACTCACATTGTTATGATACAAAGCTGGTTGAAAATCAGCAAAGGAAAGTCCCCCGATTAAGCATTTGTAACCATTATAACATTTGTTTACGAATGTAGAATATTTATCTACAATTATGGGCAAAGCAGTAACAATTTTAACAGATATACATGTTTATATTTACTTACAACAACACTGGAGTGTGTTATAAACCATGTATTAAATGTTTATGTACTCTTTATTAAAGCCAAATAGGGGTACTTAAAATAAAGTGTTGCAAATCAATCTGTTTTTAAATGATTTCTATATTTCTAATAGTGCTATAGGTGCCTGCTATCAGCCTGCATGAACCCTTCACAGCCATTAGACTTTATGCACAACATTAACTAGCATTCAATTCCTACATTTTCTAATTCACAGGCAGTGCTGGAGGGAGTACAGAAAAAAAAAAGAAAGAGAAGAGCAAACAGAGAAAGAACCGGCTGTGGAGAAAGCCAAAGACGCTGCCAAAGACGCAGAGAAACAAACACCAAGAAAACAGAGAGAGACAGATACAGATGAAACAGACGGAGAGAAAACCGGACAAGACACTAGCAGACAAACAGAGGGAACGGGCAGGTGTTACCGCCACATTTGGACAGAGAAACAGAACAGAGAACATGCCAATCTCACTGTTTGCTTTTGGAGAGAGCTGCATCTTATTTCCCAAAGAATTATTCACTTGCAATTTTTTCACACACTTTGTGATTTCTTTAATGATGCTTTTCTTAAAGTGTATGTGATATTTTAGACGATTATAAAATCAGCAAATTAAATTTAGCCCCTTTATTCATTAACTGACTGACTGATAGTGCTTGTACAGTACTTAGTCGTCTCCATCCGCAGCCCACATGCAGCCAACAACTTTAAGATCTGTCTGGTCAGCCTGTGCCTGCTCTATACTTTATGTACTGACAGAATCACTATCACACATATAAATCCATGAGTCACATCAGACTGCTAAATGCAATCCACCCGTCCTCCTTAACTGAGACAAAGACAAGACAGTTTTTAGATTGCACTTCCACCTATACCTGCATCCACATGCATCTCCAGCACCCCCCCCCCCCCCCCCCCTCGTCAATGACTCAACCCCCCCAGATTAAATATAACATTTCCCTATCAAGCTATTTGAATCATTTTATTCCACAGGCTAATTTGCATATAAATATTGTTATGGTGACAGACGAAAGAGAGAGGGAGAGCTTTTGTTTTCTCTCTCGGCT
Organism: Cephalopholis sonnerati; assembly: GCA_019142605.1. Taxonomy (NCBI): domain Eukaryota; kingdom Metazoa; phylum Chordata; class Actinopteri; order Perciformes; family Serranidae; genus Cephalopholis; species Cephalopholis sonnerati. The sequence goes on along the minus strand of JAGQAX010000001.1, from coordinate 31,986,863 downwards.
CAGCCCCACCCAGTCACTGCACCTGGGCAAGGACACTAAATCCAGTTTAAACCACTACCATAAAACAAAAACTAGTCAACAGGGTGACTTTGGAATATATTCCCTCAATAAATCCACTGCTCCACTGCTATGGTATGAATGATGGCAGCATTACAGAAGAGCCTAATGAATATATAGTACACTGTATCATCTACTCAACGTCAGCACACCACTGCAAATGTCATTTTGTACAATTTAATACCATTATACTTTTTCTTCCAACTTGTACAATAAAGTACAGTATTTATTCATGAGAATATTAAATAATTTAAAAAAAAGTTCCAGGATTAATCTGTTTCTGTCAATTCAATTAAACTTGGCCCAGTTTCCAGACAGCCTATTTAAGAGACATGGAGAAAACACTGGGAGAGTTTTCTTAACTATAAACCCGCTCCGACTGCGCTCTTTACATTCACTGTGGCCTTTTAGTGGCAACCAAAGAAATATATTTCAAGCTGCAAATAGGAAAAGTGTTTTAAGCTGCCCTTGAGCTTTGTGGGCCTTTAGAAAATTTGCATTAAAATGGTGTCTCCTAACGCAATTATCTTACAGGGATTTTTACATCGTTGCAGTTAGTGTGCCCAGCAGTCGCTGTATGCCCTGGATGAAGGGTAATCTGATAATCTTGTTAGCACTTATTTACAGTTGAGTGGATGGAATATTTCACAGCAGGCTGAGTGTACGGCTGGAGCACGAGATGCCTCAGATCCAGAGTGAGATTAAAACACTAATCTACTCATCTGACGTTTAAGTGCTGTGATAACACCACGTGGAGAGCATGTGTTGTGTGCCAATCTGTGTGTGAGTTCTGCAATGGTGGAGGAAATATTCAGGTCCTCTGCTTGAGTAAACGTAGCAATACTGCACAATAAAAATACTCCATTTCAAGTGAGAGTCCTGTACTGGAAAATGTCACTTATGTAAAAGCATGTCAGTAATTATTAGCTAAATGTGCTTCAGTATCGAAAGTGCTCATAATGCAGAAAAACCGACTGTAATATACTTGATTACTGAATTATCATTACTACAATAACTAATGATGTCAAATAAATTAATAACTAATGATGTCAAATAAATTAAGTTGAGTAATAAGTATATTTCCCTCTGCTTTGTAGTGGAGAAGAAATATAAAGTAGGATGAGATGAAAATACCCAATAAATTACAGGTAACTCAACTTTATACTTAAAGTGGCCATTCTGCGTACTAAATACTTTCACTTTTGATAAATTAAGTACATTTTGCTGTAAATACTTGTGTACTTTTTCTTAAGTAAACATTGAAATGTCAGACTTTAAATTGTAATGTTAAAGTATTTTCACATTAATGTAGAAGTACTTCTACTTATCGGAATACTTCACACCCCAACTGACCATTTGTATATCATTTGCTCTTGGCATGCTTCGTTGAATTCATAAATGACAATGGATTGCACGTGAATAGCACCCACTCACACACTGGTGGCTGAGGCTACCACACAAGGTGCCACCTGCTACTCAGTAACCATTCACACACTCTCACACACCGATAGAGCAGCCATTGGGAGCAATTTGGGGTTCGGTGTCTTGCCCAAGGATACTTCGACATGCGGACTGGAGGAGCCGGGGATCAGGGCATTGCTGTAAAAGAGCTTAATACTCAGTTTCCCCTCAATAAATAATGGTTGATGATGAGCCACCAACCCTCCAACTGGTGGACAACCAGCTCTATCTCTGAGCCACAGCCACCCCATGAAGGAAACTGTTTTTTCTTGCATGCCTCTGATGAACAAAGAATGGTGACCGTGTTTAACAACAGCAAAAATGCATCAAAACATCTGTTATAAACTCCCACACAACTCGTGCAGTATAATCCAAGTCTCATTTATCCAGTCGTATGCTCAGTACTTCTCTTTCAGTCTGGGACCAAAACAGAAAGTAAAACTTACTGACAAAAATAGTCACTTTAACTTAGCAGAACATGGGAGCTGCTAAACTATCAATACTTTGATTGACCATTTGAGTTATTGTGTGACTTTGGTGAATTGGAACTAAGCCATTAAAGCACCAAATCACAAATTAACACAACCAAACAAAGTGATCGAGGCAGCGGTAGACCAGCAGCTCCCATGTTCAGCGAGGTAAAATTTCTGTTTATGTGAATGGACTCTGGATTTGAAGAGAGGATAGATGAGTTTCACTTCCTGTCAGAAAGGGCCGTCTGTTTGGGAAGTACACAGCATACGACTGAAATAATATGACTTGGATTATACTGCACGTGTCCTGATGTTTTGATATAGTTCTGCTGTTGTTAAACGCAGACCCTTTGTGCTTTAACACATCAAGAATGTTCTCTGTTTTTGGATTATTCGTCCACTGAAGGCACGCAAGAAAATAAAGTTCTCTTCTCAAATCCAACATAACACGGGGTGAGTAATTGATATACAAATAATAATTTGGGGGGTGAAGTCTTCCTTTAAGTACAGTACCAGAGTGAATAGACTTAATTATTCTTAGTGTTTTGTAGAGAAATGCTCCACTTACAAATGAGAGTGGGTTGAGGCATAAACAGCGTCCTGCTCATTAGCCTGCTGCTTCAAAAGAGCAGCTTCAAGATGCAGTCAGCGTTTCAGCCAGACTCCTGATGTGAGCATTAACTTTATTGAGGATTGAAAATGTGAGATTATAAATGCAATGAGCCCAAGCAATAATAAAGCAAGCCACTTCTCATTTCATCCCATAAAGGGCCACAGTCGGGAGCCATTACGCTCACCTGAATTCACCATCAGCTATAAGACGTACCCAAGATAACTAAATCATTATAATAAAGGACAAGGCTCACTATCATAATGAGAGATAACTCTGAAAGACAGTCTTGGAAGGCATCACCTTGTCTATCCGACAGGGTGTTGTCATGCACATATGGCGTGAACTCCCTTTAGGAGTAACAGAGTGGGAAGAGCACAGACGATGGAAATTGCTTTGTGCCACAAAGTAATGAAGTTGTGAGAAATGACAATGACTTTGCAAGCTACCAAGGCCAATCAAGGGGAACACTAGTGGGACAGTGAGACTGTCGCCAAAAAATTGTCTCAATAGTTCTGTCATAATTATTGTGACAGGCCGCGTTGCTTCGCACTGATTGGACATGGATGTAAGACTGCATTGGTGCCCCAGTGTCCCCACTCAATTCCACAGCCATTAGTGTCAATGGCAATATGAGTGATCTGTCACTGTGCAAATCAGACTACCATCTGCCACCAAGAGAAACATGTGCCTGGTCGCACCAAACGTCTGTGTACAAACTTGACTTACTTCTGCCTGAGCAAAGGATTACATTAAAGGCTGCTGAAATAAAAATCAGGAAGTTACTCCATAGGTTAGAAAAAATTCATAGCATCAGCTGGAATATGCTCACAGAGGGTGACAGTAAAACCTTCACATGCTAGCACTCTGCTGCACTGACGTGAGCTGATGCCTTTTTAATCATAAGGAAAAAAGACGAGCATACTGGAGTGATGACGAGACGGAAATAATGCCAATGCATAGTTAAGTTTAAAGATCTACTTTACTCACATATGTCTGCAGTAAAATATGCAGCATGGCATGTCTGCATTTGCTTTATATGGCGCTTTATGTTTTAAAGATAAGCTCGTAAAGCACAACTGCTGTTCATCACATGCAGAGAGATGTTCAACATGAGCTTTAGCTTTCCTTTAGTGAGACTTGATGCCAGGTTTTAAAGAACATTGTATTTGTTCTCCATTACATCGAGTTGACAGCTGCATTTAGTACTTAAATTAAAGTTTTACTCGCACATGCTATGAGCTCATAAAACTTGATGCTCTGTTAGAGTTTAAAGTTAACGCCGTAGTTAGACCAGATAATTCTCACAGGTTAAGACATCAATGTGATTCTCTCCAGCCTGAACAAGAGGTGCAGGTAGTAGCATGGCAGGTAGCGTAGCACAGACACTGTTAAAGTCTAAAGGAACACCCAAATGGAGAACAGGTTGTGGCTGGCTGGCTGGCTGGCTGGCTGGCTGGCAGGTAGGTACGTAGGTAGGTAGAAACTTTATGTTTTAAGAACACTGAGTTTAATGTTTGGTTAAGTTCAGGCACAAAAACACTGAATTATGGTCAGGAAAAGATCATGCTATAGCTTAAAATACCAGGTTTTGGGTGCACAATCGCAGCAGGAAAAGCAACGCCTGGGTAAAAAAAAAAAAATTGCTTTTCAGGGCACTATACCCACTACAAAAAACCAATGTTTTGAGCCTAAAAAAGCAGGTGGAAACACACTGACAGGTTGCTGTAAATGCTCATGTTGGTGCCTAAAAAGTTGATAGAAACACTGCAATCACTCGCTAAAACACAACTGGTTTGTAGAAACACTGACATGACACATATGATATGTGCATATTTAAGTATTTGTGGTTTTCAGAAACGTACAATGTAGGGATCCAGGTTCAGGCAAAAAAAAAAAAACAGTTACTTATGATTAGGAAAAGGCAATATTTTGGCTTAAAATACCGGGTTTTGATGACACATTCCTGACAGGAGAAGCAGAAATGTCTTGGTAAAACACAACCATTTTTCGTGGCACTATCCCCGCCATCAGGTCACTACAAAACACCTACGTTTGGAACCAAAAAGCCACTTAAACACAGCAATGACACGCTATAACACAACTGGTTTTGTTGTTAGGTGGTCTCAAAGCCGTCTCGCTTAGAAGACATGCCATCCACCTCCCAATGACAGAGTCAGCTCATATACTACGTCACTTTAGAAACATTGGTATTATACATAATAAACATGCAAATGTATTCGTCATTTGCCTAAATGTACAATGCCAACATTTTCTTCTGGCAACTGGGCTGAAAAAATAAACAGAGTTAAATTTTTAGAACAGCCTTATTATACAAATAACTTTAAAAACTGAATTTGCTCATTCATCACCCATGTTGGAGGTTTATCTTTAGCTTGATCCAGGGGGCAGGGATTTACACATTTATTATGTCATGAATATTCATCCACTTACATGTTATATGCAAATCTCATAAATAAAGTAAAAAAAAAAAAAAAAAGATTTTGCTGTTTTTTCACTGACATGAGACAATCTTTCTTAAATTTTTTCTTTAAGTTTTTGGATTACCAGACTTCACCAAGTCATGCTGACTTTAATAAATGAATGAAAGCATAAGCTTTGACAAACATTACTAATAAAAAACAATAATGATGCGCGGGCACACTCAGTCCTTATACTGTAGATGTTGGTCAAAGAGGCATCAAAAAGGGGATGTAGGAACATAGGAACAATTTTTGTGATGGATAAGCTCTTTAACTGTAACGTAATCTGACTTTAACCAAGTACTTTTAGTTGCCTTAACATAGCGAGTATTTTACTGTCTCACGTGTATCTTAAACGTGTTTAATATCCTCTGGTTTGCAGTTTAATTGTGAACTGTTGAGTGAGCAGTGGTGAATACAAAGTTTTATTCAAAAAATGAATACAGTTAAGACGGTTCCTGAGATATTTGGACACCAGCATTGTGTTTCAGTCCAGCTGGACTCTTTTTGTGTATTTCTTGGCAATACACAGCACAGCGTCACAAATAGATGGAGATTCACAAAAATATATTCGTTGTTGTAAACCACGGACATGCCAATTCATAAATACATTTGGAGGCTGAGAGGGTATTTAGGATAAATAAACGGGTTAACTTTGGATGAATATTAATCCTCTGGCAGGGTTCAGTGTTAATGGTATTTTTGTCACTTGCATGTGGGTCAAACGTCTATTTGCTCAAAGTCAATTTTTACTTGCCCCTGAACAGATAATTTTATTTATCTGTAGTTATCAAATAACATCAGGCTAAAGTTAATTGCCATGAGAATGACCCCATTTTATCCGCCTTGCTCTCAAATTTGTATCAAACTGCACAATATATAGTTGAGTTTCAATCCGTTCCTCTAACGCCACCCACCTAAACTCCTGTTTCCAGGATAATTGAAATGCTTGCTTGTGCTTCGGCTCATTTTCTTGCTAGTGCCTGATGACAATACGAAAGTGAGATGGCTCACTCCTTACTTCCATCACCAGCTCCATAAAAACAGTGTTTAATTTTATTTACCACTCGCCTGATCGCACAAGCATGTGGCAAGATTTACCAGCGTGATGTGGCATTGCATTTGCCCCCAGGCAATCAGGTAATCCTTATTGTTGAGAACTGTTTGGTACATACACAGATTGCGCCAATATGACAGTGTATGCACTAAAGTTGTCACTGATAATAAAATACGGTCGGTAGCACTCACTAATCAAATCTTCTTTCTGTGCTTCTCTGTGAACTTTAGAGTCCTCCTCCACTCGCCATGTTAAATGTAAGATGGAGCCAAAGACGATTCCTGAGAGGCTGCACTAAAATCACTTGCTGTCAAATCAATGAATGTCTGAGACTGACAGAATAATCCACATGTGAGCAGCTGCGCCTCCATGAAGCAACGCAGCAGTACTTGGCGAGCCCGGCGACCCACACGAGTCATCTCAAGTGTCTGTCTTCGGTTAGGCATGGGATCGCCCGTTGATCTACCCTGACATGTACCATGTTATGTGGCATGTCTGGAGCAGCAGTTGGGACTGTTTCTTTAATTTACCAAGACAAGTGCAAACATGTTAAAAGCCAAGCCCATGCTGCTCGATGACGAGGCACAGCGTACCGCGAGCCACTCGGCATCTCCGGTGGGCACAAGACCTGCATACACTGTATTTTTATCCGTCTGCCATGGCCCCTCCTGGACTAAAGCACAGCACTCACCCTGTGTCCATCTGAAGGTCTGTGGCCCAGCCTGAATGTCAGGGGCAAACGTGTCTCATGTGGCTGCCAAGAAACCTCTGAACAAATGTCACAACATCGGTGCTGACAACCTTCTCTAAGTGCTTGTTAAATAAAGATGTGGTGCCATACACTTTACGTTAAGGTGCAAAAAAGTAGTCATCAGACGTGATCTGGGATGACACGACCTACTGACGGGGGATATTTTTACTAGTTGTTGGATGACAGATATTTTCGTTGATATTTGAAGGATATTTTGTTCAATATTTGACCATTTTCCGTCCTTTCATATTTTCTTCTAAACGTCCCTCCACTCAGTAAAAAGCTAGCGGAGTCTGTATCTTTTGGTTTTCAGTATGAAATTGAAGAGCATATACTGTAGGGAGATGTATACAGTATTTTTCTTTATTATCCTTTCATATCATGTCCTTGTATTTCAGACCACATGCTGTCTCTCATTTTTTCCAACATTCTGCAGTTCACCACAGATCAAAATCTTTTAATTAAAAAGGACATCTTTGGTGCAGCACATTTCCCGATGACGTGCCAACCTTTTTGAGCCAGTTGCCATCTGCCGTCACAGCACTGTGGCTGAGGCCTTATCCCCAGCAAGCTGTGTGAGCCGTGAGCCAGCAAGAGAGAAGGAGACAGACAGAGAGGGAGAGGGAGAGGGGGAGGGAGAGAGACAAGTTTGTCTGGTGCATCTGTAGAAGTGGGCATCAGCTGAGAAACATGGATGAACCATACTCTCATATGGAGGAGGTCACTTAATCTGCCCTGAGCAGAATCTGCTGTCAAATTGTTCTAGTGTACTTTCTGGTAATGCAACATTTCATCACAAACACAGACACTAAACCATATAAGACTCGCGTAAAAGACACTAATATATTCTCGCTTCTTTGATTCAACAAAGGCATATTAAGGTGCCTTCTATTTAATTAGTGAAAAAGCGAATACTCTACTATTATATTCCAATTCCACTGTGCTGTGTCAAAGAGCAGCGCTTATGAGCACCTCACTGACTATGATTAGTTACATAAACCTATTGTGTGTTTTTGAAGTGCCTTCATTTCATTTTGCTCAACTAACAGTTATTTTTGATATTGATCAATCTGTAATTTTTCCCCGTTAACTTAATAATAGTTTGTCTAAAAAATGTAAAAAATAATTGAAAAAACTGTCCAATTAAATTTGAGTCCCAGTGGGTGATCAGTTAATCATCAAATTACATGTTTTGTTCTGCCAATAGTCATAAATGTCAGATACTAAAGGTCTGAGAGCCCAAATATCACTTATTAAGTGGTAAATAGTGCAGTGGTTATTTTTGTTTCTTTCACAGTCATGTGAAAAAAATCAAAGCAGTGAATGCTGACATTGGAAAAGCTGAAACAAGAGACGGTTTGCAACCTGCTCTCCAGGAAAAAATGTTGGCACTTAACATTTCTGCAAATTAAGGATATGTTACATTACACATTATCATGTAGTGTACACGTTTCAACTACACTCTGGTTAACTCATGGTTAGATTTAGGTTAAAAAAAAACAGTAATGGTTTGGAAAAATCATTTCATTTGATTTTGCGTAACCGCTTATCCTGTGGGGGTCGTAGGGGGACGACTATCCCAGCTGACATTGGGTGAGAGGCAGGGTACACCCTGGACAGGTCACCAGACTATCACAGGGCTGACACATAGAGACAGACAACCATTCACACTCACATTCACACCTACGGACAATTTAGAGTCACCAATTAACCTGCATGTCTTTGGACTGTGGGAGGAAGCCAGAGTATCGAGAGAAAACCCACGCTGACACGGGGAGAACATGGAAACTCCGCACAGAAGGGCCCCCCCAGCCTGGGTTTGAACCAGGAACCCTCTTGCTGTGCGGCAACAATGCTAACCACTGCACCACATGCCACCCAAAAAGATCATGTTTTGGTGTAAAATACCCATTTCAGGGGCACAATCCCAGCAGGAACAGCAGCAATGTCTCGGTATAAAATACCGTCTTTTCACTGCACAATCCTCTCCAAGGGGTCCTAACAAAAACCCACGTTTTGAGCCTTACAAAGCCAAGGGAAACACGCTGACAGGCAGCTGCAAAATGCTCATTATTAGTGCCTACAAAGAAGATGGAAACACTGGAATGACTCGGTAAAACATGGTCGGTTGTGTTGTTTGATGGTCTCCAGCTTTGCAGACGTCGCGCCTTGGTGTCACACCATCCACCTCCAGATGACAAATACAGCTCATTTATCACATCACTTTAGAAACGCTGATTTGAGGCATATGTATTTGTAGTTTACAGAAATGTATAATGCCAACATTTTCCTTTGGTGACTGGCTGCGGTTTGTGGTTCGGCATTGTTGCTTAGAAAATGACCAAAACGATTAATCCATTATCCAAATAGCTGCCAGCTAATTTTCTGGTGGTAGGTTAATCTTCTGACTTTTGCAGTTCTACTACAGTTTTTAAGAATCAAAAGGAGAAAAAATCTCAGTAATGTGCTTTAACCTACTAAGAATGCCAGTTTAAAGAAGAAGTCCAGTACTACGATTTTTATGTCGGAACATCAAGGAACACCACTGACCACTCGGTGAGTTTCATGGCTTTGAAAACGAACGTTTAAGGTGGTTTTAGGACAGATTTACACATGGCCATAGACAGCATTGTTAAGCCAGGCAGGGGAAAGCCAAATGCTCAGAGGAGCAATCGTCAAGATTTGCCAGGAATGGGGCTCAAAGTGTAAAATACTGGACTTCTCCTTTAAGAACTACAGTAATGTTGCATTCCAGTTAAAGTTGGAGGTTGGAATTTCCCAGTTGAAATTTCAAGCATTCCAGGTGCACGACAACAAACATAAGAAAAAAAACATGGCTGACCCTGAGAAACTGATGTTTCTTTGGCAAGTGTAAACATAATTTATCTCAAAGGAGTGCATCATCCTTGCATGGCATGCAGGTAAATACACTTCACGTTGCCTTTAAGTTGCTGGTTTATATTTACAATGTGCACTTCTGTGGGTTCTGTCACTGTTTTGTGGCGTCAGATCACTGCATCTTCATGAAATTGGGGAAGATGGATTAGCCCTAAATTTACAAATAGGAACTCTGAGGTTTGAGTGGTGTTCCAGTTTACTTCTTGCAGTAGGAGATTGGAGATTTTAGATTTCTGAGTTGTCTGGAATGCAGCTTTATTTTAATGTAACAGTGAGATGAATTGGAGGCTAATGGCTCAGAGCTAGCTGACTGAAAGTGACCACTACAGTGAGCCGATAAAACTTTTCAAACAAAGAATAATCAGGGTGTCTACAGATTAGGGATGCTTGTGATTAGTCGTCTAAACCATTACATGTCCGCCCCTTCGCTAGTCAGCACCAGAAATATTAGTCGGTGGAACCAACTAGTGTTTTATTCACGTACAAGGCTGCTTAACTGTCATGCAGCCGCCTGCCACTAGTGGGGGCTACAGAGCCGTCGGATAGCGGTCCTCCTCTCCGCGGAAATGCTCGAGTAAACTGGAGCTAATTTGACATTGTGCACCCGGAGACGCTGTGATCCCGTCCAGTCTGAGAAAATAACATAGCTCATCACGACAATGACCTCGCAAGATATGCTTCCACTTAACTTTGTTGAAGGTAAAGGCTTCAGGAAGTTAATGGAATATGTTGAGGCTGGATACACTGTGCCAGGATGCAAAATGCTAACCTCCAGGCTGGAGCACATTCACCATGAAATGAGTGTTTTCCTTTTTTTAAACCAGTCGACTAGTCTTAATTAAAGTTTTCGTTTAGTCATAAGTACTCTTTCTCAGTAAGCACACTGCTGTCAGGTCAAAATGAATGAGAAAAAATGACAGTTTAAGTTTAATGTGTTTAAAGTAAAAAGAGAACAAAATCTCAGCGCTGTCATAAATGCTATTTGTTATCGCAATTCTTTGGTCTGTCCAATGACTGTAAACAGTCATTGGGTCTATCAGGCTTTTCACGGTAATGTGAAAATATTTAAGACAAGATAATTTCATACTTTTTAAGGCCTTTTATTAAGAAAACTTAATTTAAGATATTTTAAGACTTTTCAAGGACCTGTAGACACCCTGATCACATTATCCGATGGCTTACGCTGCTATCGGCGATGACGTTATGTGTAATTCAATATTGTAGCAAAACACATCTGAGCCGCATATTGAAGCAGTGTTCTTTTATCTAAGTGCAGCGTGTTATGCAAAAGGGGGATTGTACTCAGAAAGTCAGTATGCAGACTAAAAAAGCTTGATTTTTTAAAGTGCTTTTGATGGACACTATTGTCCCATAATGCATAGCACAGGGGAAATAGAGGAGCTGCTCACTGCTGCAACAAAATTAAGATAAATTGTAGGTGGTGGTGGGACATCTACAGAAAGGGAAACTTGCTCTGTGGCAGGAAATTAGTATAATAAATGGGAACATTTTAAAATGTATTACATTACTCTACTACAGTGGAAATTTGGTTTGGTTCACCCCTCCCCCCAAAACACAAAAAAGCACACAAGTAGTGTGTCAGCCCTCTCTACGTGTTTCCATCACTTTAGTCCCATTTATTTTTTATAAATTCAAAGTACTGACTCAGAGTGACACTACTGTCTGAGCTTGTATTATTGAGCGTTGAATGCACTTTACTGTTTTGCCCTGACAGTGAGTGGGCTAAACTGATATATGGCACTGTGAACATAAAGTCGGAACGAAAAAAGACACCCGAGAAAAACTATGGAAACCACATGTAACTGATCCTGATATTTCTCACTTGTCACCAAAGACTCTGTAATCTGGCAGAGCATTGATCTAAGGTAAATGTTGTGCAAAGATTAGAAACTGCCTCGGAGCTTAATGTCAAATTATCTGACAGTTCGTGGTAGGAAATGAGTGTATAATGAGATCAACATGACAGTGTAAGCCATCAGGAAAAACAAATCCCTCAGTACAAAATACCTTCCTGCCTTCCATCATCACGACTAAATATGCACCGTGGACTAGGCCGGCTTCCCGTGCGCATGCAGAGTGAGTGATAAGTGCTCTAAATGCCTGAACTTAAAACCTTTCAAAAGGTCCAAATCCCTGCAATCTTCTCTGAGCAGGTCTTAATGTGGTTGGACTGTGTTTTAAGTACCCCCAGGATAAAACTCTTAATGGTCATCATAAACTGTAATCCAGAGAGATTCTGCTCTTAATCCAGGATCGAGGTCCAGGAAACTGTTCAGCGCAAGTCGAGTGCAATCCCATTTTAGGGGAGTGATATCTCTCCTGTTCTGACTCGACTACATGCAGAGCTGTCTGTTAGCAGTAATTATGTATGGCTCATCACCATCAGCGCACCATCCTGTGTTAAAGCTACGTGGAAAATCGAACAGACAGATGGTTGAAAGCCAACATTTCATATAAAAGCCACATTTTGTCATTTTTAAACCCTGGGTTTTCACGACTGATTTGGTTATTTGAGTTAGAGCCTCAAGGGTGGCTAGTTAGAGCCACTAACCAGGGGCCATGAACAGCACGCAACATTACATCTATAAATTGGACTAAAGACCTGCAGAGACAAGATAATATTTTCAGCAAATTTTATAATGCTCCTCATGGAGCAGTAGGCATTTTAACTTCCCCAGCTCCCAAAATGAGAAAGAAAAGCCATTATTGTAGGTCTGTATGCATTGATTTACTTTTCAAACCTGGTGAAATGATTATGATGAAAGAAGAAGAGAAACTAAGGGTGCTTTCAGACCTAGAGCTGTCTTGCTTTCGTCTGAATCAGGGACTAATTTTGTCACAAAGTTGCATAATTGCCTAGAGTTGGTTCATGTTCTCACGGCAGCATTTACAAGCGGACCAGATTAAATACCTTGTGCAAGAAAGCTGCTGTTGATTGGTCAGAATAGCCATGCAGGGAAAATCCAGGAAGTAAACAAAATGTTGAAGAAGAGTACACTTGCAAGATAAATGTGACACTTTCTAATGTCACAATGGAGGGACAACTACGCAGGTTGATTTTAGCGCTGCTCATCGTGGACTATATTGCTGTCATTGTTCATTTGAGTCAAAGCATACAGTTTGAAAACGAGGCGCGGCTCCAACTAGAAAACAATGTTTTGATGCATTGGATGTGCTGAATGTGCAGTGCAGGGTTGGAGGGTCAAGGTCGGAACACGTTCTCACCACAAACGAACCGCACCAGAGTTCATTTGTAACCGGACTAAGACCACCTCTTCAAGAAGGTCTCAGTTCAGTTGTTTTGGTGCGCTTGCTTGTTCACACCTGCCCAAACCAACCGAACTTAGAGGGCAAACAAATTTGAGTTTGACTTAAGCGAACCAAGCAGGGCAGGTGGGATAGCACCCGAAGAAGCTTTTGATTGATGTAGACTCTAAAGGTGCCTTCTAAGATAAAATATTGTTGATAACATATATTAGCAGCAGAGAGAAGGTCGAGTGGTCCAACGTCAACGATGGCTATGTTTACATGCACACTAATACTCCACCATTATTCTAAATATGACAGTATTTTGAAATTGATAGGGGTCATGTAAACAGAATATTTTGTTTGGATAAATTAGGCCTTTTTTCAAATGTAGCATTTTCTGATTAAGACAGGGAATACGCAGGTTTAGAAGCATTCTTTGGATGTGTACGGCACATTTGGAATATGCATCTCAATTGTTTTTTTACTGCAGTTTGTGACATATGACCTCTTGCCGGTTTACGTTCAGCTCTGTGTGTTGTCATGAATGTGTTTTACACAAGCAAACAGTTTGAAAGGCTGGGGTAGAGATACATGCCCGAAATAAAAGCTCACATTTTTTGGGTGGAAGGAGAAAAACAGCTACTTTTAAATATTGTGAGAGATTTGGAGATCAGTGGATATTTGGATACTGGCGATGTAGTAGTGCAGCAGAAATCTTTTTTTTTTTTTTTTTAAGAATAAGGGCAAAAAAACAGAATATTTTGTGCATGTTAACATAATCATTAATCTTCAGTCTCAAGTTTGAAGCCAACATGGACAAGAAATCAAAGAAAAGTGCTAAGATAGGAATGAAAATTTAGAAATTCTTTGACAACTGGGCGTACTCCATCTGATTTGGAAGACTCTAATAAAACTGATCCAACATCCATGAACAGATACTAATGTTTCAGTAATAATAATGTTTATAAATTATAAAACACATTAAACTAAGGCTACAACCAATAATTATTTTCACTACTGATTAAGTTACTGATTATTGTGTCATTAACTGATTAATCTTTTGGTATGAAGATGATGATGTCTTTAGTTTTATTGTTTTGTCTGATCAACAGTCCAGCACCCACAGATATTTATTCACACCAGAGAAAAGCAGCAAATCCTCACATTTGACAGACTGGAACCAGAGAATGATTGAAGCCTTTATTTAAAGGAATATTTCACCCACAAAATGACCATTTGTAAATGAATATGTCCTGCTGTGTTACCTTGAATTTGTAAAGAAACCTATTTCAAAACATCTCTTTACAAACTCTCACAACTCATGCAGTATAACTTAAGTCCAATTTATCCGGTTGTATGCTTGATACTTCCCAGACACATGAATTTTCACAAAAAAACACAAAACAAAACAAAACAAAAAAGCTATTATTAGAGTCTGGCTTTAAAAAGAGCATAGACATGTTTCACTTTAAGTTCAGTTTTTCTGTAAGGTTTTAGTGAAAATCCATGTGTTTGGGAAGAACTGAGCATACGACCGGATAAATGACGCTTCAATTATACTGTACGAGCTGTGTGAAAGATCGTAAACAGACATTTTGAAATAGTTTTGCTCATGTTATGACAGTTATGACAGTGTGTGTGTGATTTTAGTCTGTTTTCAGTGTGTTCTTATTGTGGATGTTGTTGTCATTCTGGTAGTTTGTCATTCCGTTTCTGATGCAGTATTTTGCACTTGGCACTACTTAATTTTTGCACTCCAAACATTGTTCACAGCCACCTAGACTCAATAGTATCCCTGACACTATACAAACATTATACACTATGCATAGCCTACTGGAATTTTAAGTGTTGTCATCAAGCACAGTTATCCTATACGAACATATGTGAGTATGTGTTGTGTTGCTGTTGTGTAAGCTACTGGATGCTTTAATTTCATTCAGGATGAATAAAGTATCTATCTATCTATCTATCTATCTATCTATCTATCTATCTATCTATCTATCTATCTATCTATCTATCTATCTGTCTATCTATCTGTTAAACATGGTCCCCAGTCAATCAATAAATAAAAATGTTTGCCTTTTTTTTGTGGAGGCATGCGAGAAAAACAAAGTTTTCTCCAAAAATTCAAGGTAACACAGCATGACTAACTGATATACAAACGGTCATTTTGTGGGTCAACTATGCCTTTAAAACTGCTCAAATGATTAATCACTTATCCATTTTCCATTGATCAAATAATCAATCGATAATTCGCTGCGGCTCTACATTGAACACACACATTCTTCATAATGAGTGCTTCTACAATTGATACCTACAGATGCTGTTGTTTTTACTTGAATCTTTTTTAAGAATGATGTTTGCCTGATTGCAGTATTTTAACACTGTTGTATTAATACATTTTCATTAAGTAACTAGTACATCTTCCACCACTGCTACATGATGGTGAATACAGTACACCGTATGCTATGAGTCTTTACAGGAAGGTGTGTTTCTCATGGCAGTACAGCAGTGACATCTGCTCATGAGTGATCTGACTGCAAAAAAGAATAAAGAAAAGGTAACACTACACAGATGTAGCATTCCACCTTAAAGTACATATAAATCCTTGTTGCTTATGGATGTGACATTGAGCACAAAGTGCTTTGTACTGTAAGTCGTGCTGTGCTTACACCTGAGAAAAGGGAAATTGAATGCACTCTAAGACTGTGCTGTAAGGAGATGCAAGTAGCCTTTTGTCGCTGAAAGCAGCGAGTGCGCGGGGTGATTCTTAGGTCAAGGTGATTTGTCATGTCAAGCAACTTTTCACCTCCAGTCCTACGCTTGTTCACCAGCCTGACAGCCTTCAGCTATGCCGCACTGTTTCCTGGCTCCACTTCATAATTGATGAGGAAGCAAGGAATATGGGATTTGATCCAGGGTGCGGGTGCCTTTTAGGCCCAGGACAGATGTATAGAGGTGCTCATTTTAACTCCTCATCTGAAATGCCATTGAGGTATGGTGGAGGGCCAGCTCAGCGGCCAGCCATGAGACAATAATAAACAATTTAAGACGACTGGGTCTTCAGAGGTGATGTACGGCAGCAGGTACAGCTGGGAGGATACAGCACTTAAATATGCACATACTATCATGATGTAAATTCCCAAGATCCCCTGTAATTATGTGGGGACAGCGGGCACGGGAGGAGGGTGATAATATATCAAGCTGATGGTTCAGTTTCAGACACAATAGTAATAAAATTTGGCAATGGTTTAGTGTCTGGTCCAATGAAGAGAGAAAGTAGATTAGGAATTTTAATGTAGCCTTTTCCTGTGTGGTACAGATAGTGTGGCTTTTTAAAATTATTCCTTTTCAAGTCGTGTTTGGTTGCTACAGTTTTCTCACACGTTCATAAATTAACAACATCAGGTCGCCTAAAATTACTACAGCTTTCCTAAAAACATTCAACACTGAATATGTAGCACATGATTAACAGTCATTACAAGTGTTTTCTTTGGCATTTATCTGAAAAAGCAGGTAAAACTGAAGTCTAATGTTTGTTTGTTTGCCTTAAAATTTGCTGGTTAAGCACTATAAAAGTAAAATTCAACACTAGCTGTACTGTAAAACTTAATTTAATACCCTGGGCTATTATTTGCTTAAATCACTGAACTCAACAGGCCTATATTAGGGACATGTGTCTATATGGGACAGGCCTTTAATTCACACAAAACGGTTGCTCAGTTAACATGGGAAAATACAATCACATTGTTTATCAAAACCAGTATGGAAATTACGTCCATAAAAATGAGGCTTCAGGTAACATATCAATAATGAATCATTCATCCGATCTAGCTCCGACAGACAGCGCATCAGACAGAGAGTTATGACTCTTGTTTTACAGCACCCTAAGATTACAGCACCGGGCGTACCAACACAACACCACTTTATCTTGTTAAAACAATTCTCACAACTTTTAAAAATTTTTATGAAAAACCCTTTTGATTCATTTAATCTGATCTCTTACGGACTAAAGGGATATAACTACTTTACAGGGTAATCCAGGAATGGACACATATTCTGACTTTATGACCACTTCACTAGTAGGGAGTTGTCTCTCTCGTTTACATGCCAGTAAATCTGAGCGCAGTATTTTTTGGTGCGTATGGCTTTAGTAATGTGAACTTAACAATTAAATTATGGAGAATCTAACCGAGCTAACAATATGTAGCATCTCCATACTGACAAAATTTTAAACATTTATATTTTTATGCATGAGCTAAACAGCTAACTAATGTTAGCTTCAGTGGGTAGCCAATAACTCGGATTTAAACATCCAAAGAATTTCTTGGCAACCAGACCAGGCGTCCAATTGAGATGGGCGTTTATTTGTCAAAATGTGAAGCCACACCAGGCTAGTAAAAGGGACTGGGTGTTTAATTGGGACTAGGCTTTTAATTGACGTTTTACAGTACTTAGTTGTTTTCAGGCTTGGTGTTAAATTGACTCATGATACAGTGTAAATTTTTTAGATAAATGAACTTTAAACTGAGTTAAAAAAAAAAAAAAAACACAATTTTTACTGCATACAGTAAAATTTTCATGTAAATGTAAAAATGCACTTTAAATAACTCAGGTAAGTGTTAATATACTCAGCTGTAATTTTGATTGTTGAGCTGCAATGATTAAAGCAATCAAAAAAAATTAATTGGTAACTGGAACTTGCTCTTTTTCTTCATCCTTAAATCATAAAAAATAAATAAATGAAATATTTTGGGGTTTTGGAAAGCCCAGTCACCAGAGGAAAATGTGCGCGTTGTGTATTTATGTTTCATTAGTACATTTCATATGTATCATATCAGTGTTTCTAAAGGTATGTGGTATATGAGCTGTTTTATACAGGGAAGATAGAGGAGATGATAGAAGATGAGACAGCTGCCAAGTGTCAGACCAGTTTTGAGACCAGCAAACAACAACACTGATTATCTTTCTGCGACCTTTCCCGGCATATCGCCGTTTGTGGCACTGCACCTGGGTCTTTTTCACAGATCCTTTCCTGTATTTCTGTTGCTTTTGGATCACCAAACATGGGTGTTTTGAGCCAAAACATGATCTTTTCCTGACCATAACCAAGTGGTTTTTATGCCTAAACCTAACCACACCTTCACCACAGTATTGCTGAAAAACATAAACTTTCAACATTACAAAATAATGTGTAATGTCTGTGGGTTGCAGAAATGTACAATGGGATCAGTTTTTTATGGCGATTTGGTTAGTTTTGGACAAAATAAGACATAACATTGGAGTCTGGAGAACTGGGACATGTGTCTTTTTAACTACTTTTGTAAATTTCATAGAGAATTAATTAATCAAATGAGAAAATAAAAAGCAAAATACTGAAAATAATCACGAGTTGCAGCCCTCTGATTGTTGCTGACTGTATACTTTTTTGTGAAAAGAGCATTAGCTGTGATACAACAAAGATTTATATGTGGTCATAAGTCTAAGTTGTGATATTATATAATGCCTACAGTTATTTTCACAGTCTACCCAGCTCTATGATCTGCCTCTGTGCGGCCACAGCTTAACACAAGGAGCTGGTTAAGCCTCCAACATGAGAATGATTAAAGCTTTTTCAGCACATCTCATTTATTTTTTTGCCATCTCACTTTCTTTCTTTCCTCTTCTGACAATTTGTCTCCCCTCTTCCACTGAGAGGCACAGCGAGCTTCAAGATAAAACCACATTAAAAAAAGAATCCTATCGCTGCTGAACTCTGACGACATTTAAAAACTGATGTTTGAACTCGTGAAAAAAAAATACAGTTTTATATCATTTGTGTCTAATTGCAGGTGAAGAAGCCTGCATTCGTTTTTGGAGGGTTCAACAACTTTCCAGACTGAAACTGTCATTGTGATTTATCAGCAGCTGAATGAAATTAACAGGAACAAGTGCTGAAAAATACCGAATTATAGTTTCTATTTCTAAAGACAAATTGGCGGCTGTAGCTCTATAACAGGTCTGTATGTTTCACTGTTTTGAAAAGTGTTTAAGAAAGTATGTAGTGAGTATTTCAGACCTGGGTGCTCATTTATTTCATGTTCATAAGTATCTTGGTAGATTTAAAATAGTTTTTTTATAAACTCAAAACCAACAACACCAAATGTAATACATGGTAATGAGTGATATAAGTGAGGAAAGGAAACTAAAATTTAACAAAATCTTAAGTTAGATTTGAAAAACTGAGTTTTTTCAGCTCTCATCTTTATGTCCACTGTTCTTGTTTTAGGAAACACTGTTTTACCTACATTTTTCTGTAATTTATTTTTTAAATGACGGCATTTGACTGTAAATAAGTGGCTGCTAGTTTCATCATTCCTGTGTGTATGTCATAAAATGGAGCAATGCACTGTGCCACCGTCAGCAAACAGCTTTGCTTATATAACTTTTTACAGTTCAGACGTTGATGAAAAACTGTTGCATAACTTTCTGTGTTTAACATGGAATTAGAAAACATATCCGCTAAGCCTTTAAAAACACATTTCTAATCTCCAGTGTTTGATAATGCTCTAAAAACATATTTATTTTCCAGAATCAAATCAAACCAATTTCTCAAAACCAAACCATAAACAACAACAAAGAAAAAAACATCATTATTAATATTGTCAAATTAACTGTCAGCGTTGAAAATGTCACTTAGTTTTCCTGACACAGAATGTCCAAAAAGTAACAAAATGAGAATAGTAAAGACAAACAAAACCACATCAGACATCTCGGCGGGATGTGCGCTTTAATCTGTTCTCTTTTGCAAAGCTTTGCTCTCTGCGGGTGATTCTTCTGAAATGTGGAGTATACAGTGTGTTGTGTACTGTGTGCTGTGTACTCCAGCAGTCATATGAAAAAATGTCTCGCACTGGCCCTCACGCCCCGGAGATCAAGTGCATCCAAAAGAAAGATCCTCATATGGAATGAGAATGTTTGTTCTTTATTTCTGCGCTTTAATGAATAATTCAGATGCAATCTAATCTAAAGGAGTGTGATATAAAGTCCAGTGAAGACGTTTCAAAGAACATCTGTATGAATAGTGCAAGAAAGGTGTGGGTGGAGAGACCATCATTACTGTTTCTATACTTTGAGTACAGTATGTGAAGCGGAAAAAAGCATCATATTAATGATTAAATATATTTTTCTTTAAGCCATGGATCTCTTGTGTATTTGATATACATCTAAGATATTGACTAGAATAATTTATAGCATCATAAATCATCCCAGCGTTATAGAGTTATTCCACAGCAGGAATAAAATCTTATTTGCAATGCTTACAATTTTTTTCAAAGCTGCTGTACAACACCAGATCACTTAACAGCCAAGCAACATGACAACAGACAAAAGAGCAACGAGACGAACGTTTAGCTCACCTTGGCGACCCTGTTGGCGACCTCCCGACCCACCATTAGCCCCTGGACAAAGGTCCGTGCGGCGATGAAGGCCCTGGTGACCTGAGCCTTCAGTTTCCTGGGCACGTCTCCAAAGGGCTTTAGCTGATCTGTGTATTTACTGACGCACTCCAGGTAGTCGTCTGTGAAGTGGTACTGGGAGTTGAGTAACTGGAACATGCGCTCCAGCAGCCTGGACCAGAAGTCATTGAGCATCTCCTCCAGGTTGACGTTGCCCCCCGTGTAGTAGCGCTTCAGCTCAGTGAACAGGTCCTGGAACACCTCCGAGTTCTGCATATACAGTTTCCCGTACGTCCGTGTGAACATACTGTTGAGAGACTTCTCAGAATTGTCCAGCAGCTCCAAGAAAAACTCTAGATGGATGGATGGTTTGGGGGGAGAGAGGAGGGAGGGACAGGGGAGACAAACAGCTGGGTCATTGTGCAGATTTTTACAGTATCTCATGTCTTAGTCTACGATATAAACCAGACAAAAAGCTTTGCAAACATATGGCACAGTATAATCACGTCAGTGTTCTGTTGTTGTATAAAACATCTTATTTTATGGCTCCGTCTGCGAACACAGGAGCAACGTATAGCAGCCAACAATAGGTACTTGATTATGTGAAGAAAGTCAGTCCAGAGCATTAATAATTTAATATCAGAAATAATGGGCCACAAGGACTATGAATGATTAATGTAAAGGTTCTGATTGCATACTGTAACAAAATATTCACAAGTTTTAGACACAGACACTAGTATACATTATCATCCTGAGCACCCACCATTATTCCCAGACGCATTAGTTCCTCACTGAAACAATTTATTTGTCCGCCGAGGCAGCTGGCCTATGAGCCTATAATTGAATATTGTGTTACAGTATATTGAAAGAGGCTTCATTCGCTTCGAATTATCTGAAGAGTATGTTAATGATACTAAATTTCACCAGGAGACAAGCACATCTATTTTATTTCTAATATTATTCCTGATGTAGATTCAGCACACACACCTTACACTGTTTAACGCTGATGAATTAGCATACCTTAAAGCTAACTGAGTAGTTGTTTTCAAGGACAAATAAACTATAATGATTCTGCAGTTCAAAAGAGGATAAAACCATCTTTAGACACATCTGTGGAAACAGTGTCTGAGCATCTGGACGGGCTTTTTCTCCTGGCAATGGGTGACTGATATCTGACGGCCAGCATAGCTAGGAGGCGCCCATTGTTACAAGATACTTCTTCCCTTTTTTTCAACAAGTCCACACAGTGTCGGTTATGTACCACTAAAAATTTAAGATGTCAGTGCATTTACATGTCAGTCCTGTAATAGTCTGGCAACCCGTCCAGGGTGTACCTCGCCTCCCGCCCAATGTCAGCTGGGACAGGCTCCAGCTCCCCCACAACCCCTGACAGGTTAGTTAGGGTTAGCGAAAGTTAGTTAGCCTAGCTTGCTAACATTTGCACTGATTCCTACTGGATGTTACCTTACGCTCACATCTGGTCCATCACATAGACCTCATATAAAGATGAACAACATGTCTCCATGTCCACCCACTGTGCAAAACTGAAGCCAAAATATTCAGGATACAAACGCTGCCATCTTGCAATGTTGATGTTATTTTCATGGCCATACCAACCATTGAGGTCACTGAGATCAGGACCTCTGTCTTTTTTCCAAGGTGTACTAAAAATAATGCCCCCGAACCTCCGTAGCAAGCTCAGTTTTTGGATTTGTATTTCTAAAACTCTGCGTACAGCCCTGGTTATTTGGAGCCAGTCTGCGCATTAGTGACCAGGGAAGGGAGCCGTGTATCTCAACACATTCTCGTTCCTGACTCTGTAAATACCAATATTTGGTCAGTGGCCTGTCACATCAAAATATGATGCTCTAGGTACCCCTCCTGAGTCAGTTTTAGACGTTCAGAGACGGACTGTCATTTTAGGCTGGTTAGGCACATTGTCTCTTTTCAGAATAAAATGTTGTTTTCACAGGAAATGTATAGTTTCTGCTCATCAAAGGCTTATAGTCTTTCAAAATAAACTCAAGTTTATTTATTTATTGTTTTATTTAACCTTTTTTTAACCAGAAAAACCTCTTGAGATTAAAAATCTCTTTCACAAGAGTGTCCTGGCCAAGACAGGCTGCAATGTAAGTTTTAGACAAACAACATAGAACAAAAATACAGAATAATTAATGATCCAGATTACTGCAAAAAAAATGCAAAAAGTATGTCACTATACACTGAAAGTACTGAATATAAATATAGGTAAAAAACTCAGTCAACTTTTGGTTTCACCCTGGACACTATCAGCAGGCTCCCTGTTGAAGGTCTGGAGGTGTCTGACCCATCTATCTCCCCGCCCACCAACCCAATGTGGACTGTCTTGCTCTTATACTCATAGTTGCCCAGAGCGTCAACAAATGCCACCTCCGGGGTCGTCTCATACATAGCACAATAGTGTCCCTCTGTGTGTTGGTGTCAGACATCGACAGGCCACTGACCAAGTGTTGGTAAGTGACGAGGTGGGAGTAAGACTGGGTCGCATATCGAGATCCCACACATACTTCCACTCGATTTGGCACAATTGGCCCAACTTAAACATGAGCACACCAACTAATACAGCTGTCAATCATAGCATCAAATAATTAGCTAACACCTAAACTATCAGAAAACTGAACACCTGAGCAAACAGCAGCGTGATAAGAACTACGTAAAATGAGAGACACCATCTTTGGGAGAAATTTATTTGACATTTCTTTGTTTTATAGTTTGGCCAATGTTCCATCTGCTGACACGGAAGGGGTGGGGTTCATGAGCTATACTGCAGCCAGCCACCAGGGGGCGATTAAGATGTTTTGGCTTCACTTTTGGGGCCCTGTAATGACATTCATCTTTAAATTCAGTGTTCGGTCCATCCCAATACCCAGACATGCAGTATTTACAAGTAGTCAAGTGCATATTTATCTGACATATTTGTGGTAAGTGCTACAGCTGCAAATGTGGAAGTTTGTCCATTAATAAAGCAATTAAATGAAGTTATCTAGATGCATGTATGTCTAATGTACAGAAAACAGACATGACATATTCTTGATAGAAGGATACAACTATGACTTCATATTGTTTTACACTGAAAACTGCTTCAAACACAGACATCAAACTGCGAAAGTGCAACAACACAATTCAAATTTAACATTCACAGCAATTATATTATTGCTTCTTGTCATCTGCCCAAGTGGCTTTCTTCCATATGAGCACCTGATCTCTTGAGCTTTACCACATCGCCAACAAAGAGGAAAATGAAAGAAAAAAAAAAATCAGCACTAGCTGGGAAATCTCACTGAAGCCGAGCAAATAGGATCCCATGTTCCTGAGTGCACAGGCGTAAATGATGGGAAGATCATAACACATCCCTACCATGCACAAATGCCAAATATTTCTCCTCCCTCCTTTTGTAAACAAACACGCTGCAGACATTTCACGTGTCATGCCTGCTAACAAACCATACGGGGGACTCATCTCCTGGTTGGGTTTTTCTGGCTGACATTTCTTTGCATTGTTAATGAATGCAGTCACACAGCTACAGTATGTGGTGGCCATATCTAATAATACATTTCCTGCCTGTGATAATGTGACTAAACCATAAGGAACGTTGAGTCAGCTCACATGCAGCCTATTTTGTTTATGTTACAG
The DNA here is from genome assembly GCA_019142605.1 of Cephalopholis sonnerati. Taxonomy (NCBI): domain Eukaryota; kingdom Metazoa; phylum Chordata; class Actinopteri; order Perciformes; family Serranidae; genus Cephalopholis; species Cephalopholis sonnerati. The sequence continues at coordinate 31,962,695 of JAGQAX010000001.1, read as the reverse complement.
GCGGGCTGTGCTGTATATAATCAAGGAAAACAAGAAATATTTGAATCATTCAAACATAAAAAATGCAAACAGTTGAATCTTTCAATGCCAGGATTTTAAGATTAACATTTTAAGACTGTTTCTTTACAAATTTAATTATGATTCAGTTGAGTTGAGGTCTTTGAAAGTACTAAATCATGTAAGGTTCAATGAAAAATGCCATTTAATTCATTAACATGACTAACAACATCCAAATAACGTAATTACATTTTATTTTAATTCAATATTATTTTTATTGTTTTATACCAGAGAACAGAAATGAAGAGTTATGAAACTATTCCTTTCTGTAGACTAAATCCCAAACTCAATAAAATCCTATGATGCTGGTAATCTTAAAAACAAAACATATGAAAATAAAAATAAATACTCAGATCATGCCCTGACACATTACACTCTTTACTGTGTGCGTCATTCAGTGATATCATCCATAAGAGTCATTCTGGCATAGTGCAAGCTGTTTGATGGGAAAAGGCAGTGTTTAAATGAACTACTGACTATGTTAAGTGGAATGATACAAACACTCATACTGCAGCTGAGTTCAAGAGTCAAACTCTGAACCCTGCATGATAATCCACCGTTCTGCAAAGTGTGCTAAACCACCAGCTCAAGTGCCTGAGAAACTTTTTATAATATTCTACATCTGCATATCCTCTGGCTTTACATGCTAATGTAAAAGCAAGAGTTTGTTGCCCACTACTTCCAAGACTGGTGGGAGTTACAGTTTGTGTTAAACTGCACTGGAATCCCTTTAAATCACCTTATTGCAACTAACGCATCATCTTTTCTCTCTATTGAAATAGCACACCACGTCTACACCTTAAGCAGGTAGAAGACCGGTCCCTAGTCACTCACTCTAGTTTCCCTGCAATTGAGTGACCTGCCATCACACCTACATTTGTTTAAATACTAAGAGCCCTCAGGGCCTTTTTCATTCCATTTTTCCAATTGGACCTGAATCAAGGACACGTAAGCCCCTGTGTATTGTGCACGCAATTTTGTCTCTGTGTTACCATTTAAATGGCTCTCATGGTGATTCATATGTATCACAAAACAAAAGCAACACAATCTTACTCGAATTATTTACTGTGGTTGTGTGCAAAAAGACTTCCTTTGAAAGTAATGAGACTGATCTGTCCTCTTGTACATTTGACTCTATCATGTTTAATTTAAGAATGTGAGTCATGACCTTTCAGCCAAGCCACTGATTTTCAGGCTACCTGACACTGCGGGGTTCTTAGAAGGCTGTTGCCTCGCAGCAAGTGGCAGGAGAGTCCAACTATTCAGAAGAAAGTAATCTCAAAAATCATGTAATAAGCTTTGAAATTTTAAAAATGTAGGCACTGTACGTTGCTGCAAACCACAGATATGTTACATTTGCACATTACTGTATAGTGGATTCATTAAAACAATGCTGTGGTTAACCTATGGTTAAGTTTAGCCACAAAAACCATTTGGTAACGGTTTGGACAAGATCATGTTTTGGCTTAAAATAGCAGGCTGGGAGGCAGCTATGCTTCAGAAACGCAGCAATACATCCCTTCAAAACACTCTTGTTTGGCGCCTAATAAGGCACTGGAAACTAAGGCTAGGTGATATGTCCTGAAAATTATGTCACTTTTTTTAATCAAAGCTATATCTTGATACACAGTATATGTCTCGATAATTTTAATTCTCCTCAAAAGCACTTCATTAATGCTGGGACTGGGAGACAAAATCGAACAAAACAATATTTCTGACCAAATACCTTCTTTAATGCCAATTAGTATTTTTTTTTTCCTTTCAAAAAAAAATACTAGCACAATGAGATTTTTGATCAATAATCATCAATAATGTGGATATAATGATTAAATGGGTTAAGGTATGCATTAAAACAAATAAAAAGTCTGGTAAGTTGATAGATTTACATCACTTTACTCTAACGCAGTATAACAATACAACTATATCCAATATCTAAAACAATATATAGTCTCACATCTCGATAACGATATAATATCTTCATATTGCCCAGCCCTACTGGAAACACATCAATGTCTCACTAAAACACAACCAGTTCTGTTGTTTGTTGGTCTGGAACAGTGGTCTACAGCTTAGCCACGCTCCATCCCCTCCACTTCCTGATGACAAAGTCAGCTTATATACAATGCTGCTTTAGCAACATTGCTATAATATGTGAAACGTGCTGTTGTTTGCAGAAATAAAGAATGCCATCATTTTCTTCTAACAACTGTCAATTGTTACCAACATACTCCCATGAAGGACCTGCAATCTGTCCCCTATCCTCGGTCCTCCTAAAGACTGGGACAGTGTTTCATGTCTGCGTAGTTCATATAAGATGATCAAGTCCAATGCAAGTAAGAAACCGATAAAACAAGAAAGACTGGGGTAATATGAATTGTGCAGGGGAAAAAAACCCTGAGCTCACAAAATTAAGTTTCATACAGGCTAATTGAGTCCCAGACAATGACATGAGAGGTCATTATGAACAGATCAGACACTATTCTGAAGTGAAGTGAATTTAGTGTGAAAGACTGCTAATAGATAATAACTAGATCATTTAATCTGATAAAATAATGGCTTTGATAATGTTTTACTTTCAGGAAGGTAAAACCAGAAGTGACTGACGCTACATAAAGACGGTCCGGGTTTCTGTGATTATATGCAGCTAAATAAAACCAGCTCTGGTCACGTTGTTGGACTGTGGTTATTGATTTTCATATCAGAATGATGTAAATGTCTGACCTCAGAGGTCTTCTGCTATTTAGGCTTTTATGGACTTAAAAACAGAAACATATCAAGTATGAGGAATTTGAATCACATAGATCTCTGCAGCTGTGTCAAGTTTACAATTTTCATTTCAGATTGTCTTTGATTTACTGGTTGAACTGGAGTAGAACTTGAAGGACTTTTAGACTGCGAGTCTTCTTTGTAACTCTGTGTTTCATTTAGTGGTTACAATGTCTTTGTGTGTTTAAAATATTCTTCTCTGAATCAACGTCGGAAAATCTCAAGAGGAAAACGACCTTAGAATATTATTTACATACAGCAGCAGCTTTTGCTTTTACAAAGGAGTCTTCTTTGAAATGACATATCTCAGATAAACTTCATTGTGAGCAAACTTTAACATTATATAATCCGAACCTGAGAGTTCTTGAACTAATGAGCAAGTACACTAAAATAATCACCACTCTTCTCTTGTGTAACTGTTGGGTCTTTATGTAATTTCAAGGCCCTTTACCTGGAAAACAGTCTGTACTGAGAGTTTCAGATAGCAGCTACAGCTTGCCAACTCGTGATGAGTGAATTGCTCTCTGCTGGCCAAAACACATATTTGGCCAGGGAATTATCATTGAGAGTTATTGACCTTGGATAACATTCAGCTATCCGGCCTTTAGGGTCTTAATACTTGGAAACATGTCGATACAAGGGTATATGCTTACTGACACAATACATTTAGGAATCATCCAAATCTCTCAAGTAATGAAGACTGCACAAATCAAAAATAAGTTGGACAAGGAAATATGGATGTTGCGAGGAAATGGAAAAAAAACAAGCCAAAAAAAAAAACTTGGGAGGGCTTCAGTTTCAGAGCTAAACTCTGTGAAATACGAGCGCTTTTATCAAAAGTTTCTCAAAAGTTTCTTTGTCTGCCTATTGAACTACTTTTTAGATATGTCAAAACACAATAAATATCACACTGTGTATATTTCTTTACAGTACAAACTCTGCTCAAAAAAAGGGGAAATAAGCCATAGCCAAGAAAGCAGACAAAGTGAGGGGTGAGGCAATGGAGAAAACCTAATAAGACGAAGAGGTTAACTGGTAATACTTAGATACATTCATCTCAACCGCTTGGTCCACTTATTACGTATTTATTGTTGTTATCTCATGTATCCACCTCATGGCAAAGGACGTTTTTAAGCAAATGTACGTCTGTGAAGCCAACGACAAATATCCTGTAAGAGGCCAATTAATTTATATTTCATTCTAACATTTTCTAAGTCTGCCAACTCGGAACATTAGCAAATGAAATTACACCGTCTTACTGAGTCAACAAATACAAATGTAAATGTCTAACACTCTCGCTAAACTGCAAATAGAGTCTTACACTGTTAAAACAAACCTCGGTAAATGTGAGTAACAATTTGCGCTCAGTTTGTTTGAGTAGATTTCATCTCATGTCTTGAGTAAAGAGAACCTAAATTTAACAGATACGACACTCTTATAACGTGAAGAATACCTCACATTTTTCAAAACATTATACAACTGATTACTTATGAAAGTGAGTAATTTTAACTCTTGGCCCCAGATGGCCGGTGGATTCAAACACAGAACTCTTCAGCTGAGAAGTGACGGTGCTAACCAACCAAATTGATGAATGTTTCCTCTTAATTTCAACACATATTGCTCAGTGGTTTGAATTTTTCACATTTATTCTCTCCATTCTGTGGAGGCAGTGGGAAGGAAGGGCTGCACATATGAGTATAGCAATCTACAATTTTCTCCAAAAATGATAACAAAACTATTTATATTATTTTTCATGAGATAAGTCATTGGCCTTTGATTGTGTAATGTGTTTGTGAATCTCCTGTCACATCAAATTATGAATGAATTTTACAAAAAAGTTAGGTTACCAGAAATAAAAACCTTCTTAATTTCTCCATCCTCAGACTATTCTGATTAGTTGTCGTTCATAGAGTTTCTTAAAATGACTAAATAATGGCGAAATACATTCCCCACATTAAAGGTCCCTGATGAAACCATAGGACAACATATTGGCTCAAACCCTTCAAAATAATTTAGAAATATGTCATGTGACATTCAGTTATCTTCAGCCAATGATTATTTAACTTGTTTATTTTTTCCTTTATTTACTTACCTGTATTTTTTGTTTTGTTAATTATCTTTTAGTCAGTTTGTCTGAGCATTGTCTTCTGGTTAATCATACAGCTGTGTTACCTCTATAGTCCTTCCTTATTTTTAGATTTAGATAGCCATATTATGTATTCCATTTGATGCTGTCTTTTCTGTTTAGAAGAACACAATAAAAATGACTGATTATAATAAAATATTACCATTATTTCTGATGTATTGATTCATTTAATTCATCATATTTGTCCTATTAAATTTAGTGCACAAAAAGGTTTGTCACATAAAACTGCTGTAAAATTATAACTTAAGATTATTCTTATTGTTTTGATCATCTTGCCAGCCTTGAGTTTTTGTTTTCATTTGAGGAGAAAGCAGAATTAATAAAAAGCCTAATAATCAAAATAAAAACGGTGGTAAAATGAACCACCACATTAGTGCCAGCCGTAATTGAGGTTGGACTTTGTAATTTTCACATTGCATACAAAATACAAAACGTGTTAGTACCCTTGAAGTAATTCCGAGCGTGAAGAATCAATTTTCTCTGAGAGCAGTTACAAAGTGCTCCTTTGATATCTGGCCTAATTACTGTAAATAATTATCATGATTAATAAAGGTGACCTTTCTGTTGCTCTGATAATAACACTTTTTTTTTCAAAGAAGAAAGGAACCTGCACTCACCCATTAATTTGATTTCAGACTGCTTGAAAACTCATTTTTTTTACTGGCTCAAACAATGAAATCTATAATTCTGACTGTGGTTAATTAAGAACAAATTTCAATTAATGGTCTGACAGTCTTGAATGACCAGAGGGTAGTTATTGTACAAAGCTTAGCCTGGGAATTATTACATCTTATATGTTTTATTCTGGCAGTGCATTTTGGATGGAGTCAGAGAGACACAGTACTGTCAGTCTAAATGAGGTCCAGAGGTTGTTACACATATCATCTAATGTATAAAGCTCGGACACACACAGAATCTGGTTTGTAAGCACCTTAGATATCAACCTGTGAACTCCTGTAAACACATCAACCCTCTGTGTCACTCCTATTCATCATATGTTGCTAGTCTACCACTACATTTCGAAGGCTTTTATCATCTATCCAGCCTTTTGTTTGACACTGACCAAAACTTTTCAATCTCTGTATGCTACAAATTGTTGACAGAAGTGTTGATAATTCTCAAAGATGTCAAAGTGGGAACGTTTCTGTAACAACCTGACTGGAGTGAACCACTTAAACTGCAACTTAACAACGCTGAGTATCTGTCTGAACGGCTTCTCACCACTGAGTACTGAGGGGAAATAACAATTTTTATAGCTATGATAGTGGCTCTGGTGGGGGAAATGTCACTCAGACGGTCCAACTGTTTGGTCCAGACTGAGTATCTCAACAGCATTGGCTGGACTGCCATGTTATTTTGGAAAGACATTCATGTTCCCCAGAGGATGAATCACACTGACTTTGGCGAGCTTCTGACTTTTCCTCTAATACCAGTATTATATCAACATTTCTATTTTTCAGTTAAATATCTCAACATATATTGGATGGATGCAATGAAATTTGGTATAGACATTCATGGTCCCCCCAGGCAAAGTGAGATACCAGCCATCAAAGGAAGGGGGGAGAAATTTTGTTTAGAAATTTAAAGTGACTGAAAAAGAGAGCTGGAGAGAGAAGTTCAAACCCTGGCTCTTTTCTCACCTACCCACAGGTGGCCAATGACGTCAAAGCGGGGTGTCAGCTTTTTGAATTTGCCGAAATGTTATGTCAACCCAACTCTAAGGGTGCTTTCACACCTGACCTGTTCGGTTCGGTTCTATCAAACCTAAGTTCATTTGCCTCTTAAGTGCGGTTTGTTTGAGCAGGTGTGAACACAGAAATCAAACTCTGGTGTGCACCAAAACAAACAGACAAAGACCACTTCTTCAATAAGGTCTCGGTCCAGTTATAAATAACCGATTTGTTTGTGGTGAGAACGTGTCCTGACCTTGATCCGAACCAACTGCAGTCGCAGTAAGCATTGTTTGGGTTGAACAAGCATGAGCATGTTACAGTCCCGGAGGATTATTAATGTGCGCCTCCTCCTGTACTACTTTCCCACATGGAAATTCTGACCAATCAAGAGCCGCTTTCTCGTGCAAGGCATTTTATGTAGTCCAACTTGTAAATGCTGCAATAAGAACAAGGACCAACTCTCGGCAATTATTCAACTTTGTAACAAAATTAGTCCCTGATTCAGACCAAAGCAAGACAACTCTAGGTCTGAAAGTACTCTCACTGGCAGCTTTAGTCAGATGACTGTAACATTGCTATACTTTAATGAAAACACACTTCTCTTCACTCTCTCTTCATTCAAAATCTCATCACATTTGTCAGTAACATTGATACTGAGAATTTACTGGTCACCTTCAAGCCTGACCAGTAAATTGTGCTGGACTAGCACCTAACCACATCTCTGACCTTGTGAGCTCCTGTGATCCAGATCATCTTACAGACGTGGTTAGTGTTTCATATTCCAGACAGAAGTGTCACATTTCATCCCCTGCTATGTTCAATTGGTTACTGTACTTGAGCCAAAGATGAACGGAGTAAAGTTATTTTTATATTGGTTATGTGAGGACATCCTCTTCAATACTGAGAGCAGTGGTCCAGTAATCATAAATATAAAGCTTGTGGCACGAAATCAGCACCATTCACAAGACAACTGGTAAAATATACAAGTGGCTGATAGATTTACTTCAATCGACTACCAAAGAAACAATAGTTATCTTTAGCATGGTCGGTACAATCTGAACATTCACTAGCCATTTGGCCTGTGGACAAAAAAAGTTAACTTTACACCCTAATTTGTGTTGAAGTATTTGCTTTTAAAGTTAGCCTGTTGGTGTTTATCAGAGTCAAAGAAGGATTCTTAACTGGTTGAATTCCAAGGATGCTATGTCAACAAATCCCGCCTCTTCAATGAAACCTGCACCAATGGAGCTCAGCAAGATTTACATAAATATGTCATTTATTTGGATTTTATCATATTTATTTTAGTTTATATCATACAGGAATAAAACAAATACTGACAGAAACCTCATAATTTAAACTTTCCAATGTGACCACTGCCAAATAATACGATTTTTAAAATACCGTGATTGAGATAAAACTTAAAACTCTTTCAATTAATCAATTACAGCAGTAATAGAGCGCAAAGTGCCACAACAGTTTCATTTAGCCTACCTGTTTGTCTTTTTTAAGTATAATCCAGAAATATATTCTCCCTATAAGTCATGTGACTCTGAAAATACTGCTGACATTTGTTCAAATTGTACAACAAGATTAGAGAGTGCCCTTCAGTCTGCTGAGGGACAGTCACTAGCCTGTTTCAATGTGTGTTCACTGAATGCCAGGAAGGACTCTTGCCTTGCCTCTGTAGGGTCCTTCCTTGGAAGGACTCGTCCTACAAAAGAAGGATCCTTGACTTTGAGAAACACCTTGTGTATAGGTGGAGAGAGCACTATAGTGGTAGATGACATCACTGCAATCCAACAGAAAGCACTGTATATTTGATTGTAAGGGATCAACAGCTGATGTTTACCTTTGATGTTTGAGGTTAACAACACATGATATGTGCTGTGTGAGGTCATGAGCAGCCATGTGTAGCATAGCAATTTTACAATAAGGATCAAATGCCGAGATTGTAAAATGTTTTTCCATCCTGTCCTTATCTGTATTTCCTTTGCTCCGCAGAACCCATCCATCATTTCTTTTCTTTGCTCCTTTACATTTGTTAGGGCTCATTTTTTGGAAACAATTTATAATAACCACCCTTAAGAAATATCTATATTTCTATACTGTTTATCACATATTTTTCTGTATTACTTCTTCACAGTTTTATAATACAGAAAAAGTGGATCAAGTGTTTGACACCACTGTGTCTCCAGTAAAATCCTCTATATATATAAAATATATAAAGCAGATATGTTTTGTTATGTATTTCCTTCATTAAACCCCCCCAGTACATGTTAGCAGTATGTGCTCTGTGTAGCAAAACACAGCCCGGTAATTTCCATCTCATTGTTATTCACAATTTAAAGCCAACACTTCTCTATATCACAACAGATACTTGAAATGACTGCGTGGTTTGTTTTGTTTAGTTCTCTCCAATATTCATTACCTGTACAAGATACGGCTGAATATGAGTGTGTGTGTGTGTGTGTGTGTGTGTGTGTGTGTGTGTGTGTGTGTCTTCAGCCAATTATGATAATATTGTTTTCTGTCCTGTTTGTTACTCTGAACAGACTGCTAGAGTGGACAAACAATCCTTATACATATTTTGGTCTTTCCTCTCTATTTGTGGATAATTATTTGAGTATCAGAGGCAAACCAAACAGTGATCAGTGTCGTCAATCTGAAACAGTACGGCTCCATTTTAATGTTATCCCCCCTAAAAAAGACTGAAATTATTTTGTTTGCGATAAATGATTTTCATGTATGCAGTTAATAGTCTGTGTGTGGGGGCAATTATTTTTTTGATTTTCTTTGATGTAGTGATGGTCTCCTGTTGAACAAACTATACTAATGTACCCAAAATATTTTGCCAATATTATGAAAATCCCCTACCATTGTGTTCCTCAGTAGGTTTGGTTCAGTATTACATAAAGAATATGCATGAAAGGAAATGACAAATGGGAATGGTTTCTGACTCACATTTGTGAGCTTTCTCAGTGCTGGCTGTCTGACTTCTCTTTCCCCTCGGACACATATTTAAGCTGTAGCCAAAGAACAGTGTTTTCTTAATATTTAGCCAACCTGTCTGCGATTAATTATTATGCACTGCAGAATATGTTTTGGCTTTATTGGACAATTCTGTGGAACAGACAAGTATATGATGGTATTTAGCATCCTGGGGTGGGGGGACTGAAATCTCTAACTCTGTTGGGTTTCTCTTTGTGCTCTTTATCAAATACAGATGCTTGGTCATTGGCCGTCATCTTAAGATACTGATTCAACCAGTCTGGTCTCACTCTGAAGTCATCAAAAACCACCACTTGGTCAGTGACCAAAGAGAAAAACTATCCTTTCACATCATCGTCACTTCTGTTGGCTGGTTGCCATTGGTGTTTAACAGCGCCCGGTGTCAGGGGGAAACAGGGTGGGACAGCCATGAAAGTTACAGCAGCGGATGTCCAAGTAGGGGGAGCGTAAGGGATGGTGGATGAGTCCAACAACCACCAACTTGTACCCAGGAGGCTGGTGTTCGCTTCCTGTAAGATTGTAAAGCCAAACCCTGTTCTTTTTTCCTAAACCCAACCACATTCAAGTGTTGGTAAAATGTTGCTACGTGCATCTGTTGTTCAAGAACAAAAAAATGCCAATTCTCGGTGTTGTACCAATATAGTGCGCTAATTTTGAAAGAGTATGTAAACTGTACATTTCTTGTGAAAATGGAGGCAGACAACGCAAGTAACAGGCAGAAGTTGACACAGTGTCCCCGAACATCAACGACCAACACGCCATACCCAGACTTGGCAAGACCACCACCAAACGTTGATATGTAACGAAGTCGGGGTGAGAATGTGTTGATTCACCAAGGCATCGCTTTGGCTGCCGTATGAGACGCACAGGGCGTTGTCATTTTTTGATACTCCAAGCAAATGCTGTATGGTACAAAGAGCAAGAAAGTCTGCAAAGGGCAGGCGGGAGAGGATTGGACGAGTCAATCAAACTCCAGAATTTCACCTGGGAGGCCAGTGTTTGTGTCCTATGTGAAACCAAACATCAACTGAGTAGTTTTGATAGCGGCACAGTGTGCTAGTATGTGTAGCAGACGTTATATTGCTAAAAAGTGTACCTTTTTCAAGCCAAACCATGATGAATTTTTCTAAACCTTGCCACTTACTTTTGTTGCCTGTGTTTTAATTTTCTTTTGAAAAGAGCCTGTACGCATTTTACAAACTGAAACTGTATATTTCCTGTCAAAACAGAAGTTTTTTTAAAAGATTTTTAAAAGACAACACATATAAAAACCATAAACTGACACACTATCCCTAGGCGTCTGAAAGTGACGCTGGAGGGGAACCTATAAAGCGTCATACTTTGACGTGTAGGACCACTGAACAAGCGTCAGTATTTGACAAGTTGGGAGTGAGAATGTGTTGGTTTGAGATTAAACACTGTTAACATTTAAAAATACAAGCAAATGTAACAGCTGTCCTGTTGAAGGGAGGCAAGCCTCATAACGTCAAATGACTTAAATGGGCAGAATTGTTCCGAAACAGTTACACAAAACAACAATATTTTAAATATTTCCTTTCACAACACACATTATTCCAGAATGCATAATGTAATTTTCTAAGAAACACATACTGTATTCTCTAAACTCAATCTTCAGAGTCTAATTTTCAGTTTAAATTACTCTCTAGTTTGATTTGTATCTTCTCACTGTGTCTGCATCTCGACTCTTCACGCACTAAAATACAAACCATAAAGTAGTTATAAACAGAGTCTCATAAAAGCTTATTATTTTCTGCACATGAGAACATCCTGACTAAATACTCTCGCCTGATTCATTAAACATTCAGAAACATCTGTTTTCAATCATATCTGTGTTGATGTTGATGAATCCCAATCGTTCATTAATGGAAAGCATGATAACAGGACCTTAATTATCATGAATTAACATATCCTAATGACACTGGATGAGGAACGTCACATTAGTCCGTGGAGAACACACACATTTATAATCAAGAGGACCATCGAGGCATCGATGACAGCAACAAATAAGAGCTTCAAAGCAGAATTTAAGGTTATAATAGGTGCCTGGGATCCAGCTATCGAGCAGCCACTGAAGTATTACCGCCTCACACAGGAACTACCTATGACAGGAGATCACAGAGGGGCTGAACTCCCATTATATCCTCTCAGAGCACCGAGCAAAAAGTTGTCTTGACTCTCCAATAAAGTGCAATACAGCGATGCAGAGGAACGTTAAAGGCCACAGGCCGGGTTCAGTCCTCCTGAACTGATGCTGGGCATGTGTCAGTCTCTGGCTCTGTGCCAGGTGGGAACAATGACATCATACCCAGCACTGAAACCTTTCACTAGGCGATGGACTCAGGGGATCAAACCAGGTCAGACTGTGGGTTGAGAGGGAGGAAAGTGAGTCACCACATGATCTCAATTCCCTCCGAGTCCGGATCTTTTGGGACCTTTGGAGGGATAAAATGAGTCCCCAATTACAGAATAAACAAGATCAAAATGGCACCTATAATACATGGCCACTTATTTTCAATACATTGTACTAATGCCAGAAAAAAAGGGCAAACAGTAAATTAACGACAGCCTTTTCTCTGTGCAATGTCAACTTCGTTAATTAGGCCTACATGATCTGATAACTCTGTTCATGCAGTGTAGTCAGATCAAGTCATGTCACCAACATTTACACTTCTTTTCCTGCTAACTTCCTTCTTCTAAATGGATGTGGCACTACCTTGCTCGTGTGGCTGTCTTTGTCTCTAACACGGCATGTTCAGGTGCACAGCATAAAAGGATTTGCATTCCTTTCCTTTGCCATTTAGCAAATCTCTGCATGTTCAGCCTGTAGAACAGTGAATTGGAATTAGCTACCCAAGGGAAAATCAAAGGAACGGGAGAACGTTTTAAAGTCCACCTCCCCGAGGTAAATGGCAACAAAAGTGTTTAATTCATGTGTTATTACATTAAAGGAAAAAAGGACATTTTATTACGCCTTTCTGAAATCAACTTAACTGTGCAATATCTAACAGAAAATGGATTTTTTTATTTGAATAATTTATACCACAGTGGCCATCTCTTCAATAAATCTGGCTGTATTCAGCCATCATGGTGAACTTTGCATATCAATGAGTATAGATGCTTTATGGCAACACTGAATCCATTTCTGTATTGATGTGATTAACTACCTTGATTTTAAAAAGGCATTAAATTCACTGGATTAGCCACAAACAGACATTCCCATCTGGTCATTTGATTTAGAAATAACCAGCTTCTGAACTGAATTTCCACAAAATTTACTTCATCACATTAATACTACACGTCTGCCTGGACATTAAAGATTAATTATTTTTAATTAATTATATCATGATTACTTATGGGACTGATAGATCACTTATCCCTAGTTGGGAACCAGTCTGTCCACACCACTACTGTCTGTTCTTTGTGTGTGTGCATGTATTGTGCACTGTCCCCATTAAATAAGAATTAAAAATCCCAATTTAGTAGATGTTATGAAATAAAAAGTACATAGTCACATTTGATTTTATGTACAGCATATATCACCTCTGGCAGTACAGTGGTACAGTGGTTAGAGTTGTCGCATCATAGCAAGAAGGTTCCTGGTTCAAACCCTGGGGTGGGGGAGACCTGTGTGGAGTTTGCATGTTCTCCCCAGGTCAGCTTAGTTTTTCTGAGGGTACTCCGGCTTCCTCCCACAATGCAAAGATGTGCAGGTTAGGTTAATTGGTGACTCTAAACTGCCCGTAGGTGTGAACTGCAACGTCACCCATTGGTTTGTAGAATCCTGTTTTGAAGTCTTGAGTTTGGAATTTGGACCACTGCCATGTTGGGTTTCTGGAGCCAGAAGTGACCATATTTGGATGTGAGGGTGGAGCTGTGGGTTAGCAAGGGGTGGATCTGTCTGAGAAGCTGAGAACACTATCAGCAGACAGCCTGTCTCTCAAAGTGGCCCTTAATAAAATGTAAATGGGTACGCTGTACAAAAATTCACCTCATACAGTTGGGTGACATTTGATATAGAGACCAAAAACAAACCAACTCTGGTGGCACAGTGGTGCAGTGGTTAGCATTGTCACCTCACAGCACTTCTGCTTGAGGGTTCTGTGCAGAGTTTGTGTGTTTTCTCCGTGTCAGCAGGGGTTTTCTCTGGGTACTCCAGCTTCCTCCCACAGTCCAAAGACATGCAGGTTAATTGGTGGCTGAAAATGAGCCATAGGTGTGAATGTGAGTGTGAATGGTTGTCTGTCTCTATGTGTCAGCCCTGTGATAGTCTGGTGACCTGTCCAGGATGTACCCCGCCTCTCGCCCAATGTCAGCTGGGATAGGCTGCAGCCCTCCCGCGACCCCCCAACAGGATAAGCAGTTACAGAAATAAATGAATGAATATATATCACCTGTGCACTGTATGTCAACCTGCTTTTCATAAGGGTTTGTTTAACATAACTAAAAAATTCAAAGGAGTTTTTTTTTTTCTTTTTTAATCTCAAAATAGTGAGATAATTCTGGCAGGGCACGGCCAGATTTAAAGTTGAGGTCACTTGAGTTACCTCTCTAAAAGCAGCCTCTCCTCATTCGCTCAGTGCCCTTATTGGCATTTCAAAACTGTCAAAGCGAACAGATAAGAAGACACTCAACTCTGACATTTGAAGGCTGTCCAAATTTGCTTTCCGGGTGCTAAAATATTTTTTTTTCTCTTGAGATGAACGGGGATATTTAAATTAACTGTTGGGGGAAGCATGCATATACATAGAGCAGATATTGATTAAATGGTAGGTCAGTTCATACATGATTGTTCATCAATCAAAATCAAATTCACTTTAAAAGTCTGAGTGGGAGCAAACAGATGAGTGAATACATGAATACCAAAGGCCTTGATCCCCAGGCAATATCACTCCACTTTGATGACAATGCATTTTCCACTGATGGCATTGTGTGCAATGATACTGTACGGCGTAGGAGACCAGGTGGTAAAATCCACCCCCACCCCCCACATACATGATGCATATCACACTGGAGCTGACAGCATCAATACAAGGGGCTCGTAATTAAAGCCCTCTGTTGTAGGATATAGAGGAACGGGAGGCAAGTTTCACACAGCCCATCAATCACACAGTGGCAGCTCATTTAAAACATCTTTAAAATTAAAGTTGCACCAGCCACTGCCTTTTACAAAGAGCAATTGTTTTCTGACAGCTAAGTGAATCTCTGCTGAAATCTCTGGGAGAAAGGTTGAGTGTAGAGGACTTTTATGCAGAGAGCTGACAGACTGAATTGAGAAGGAGCCCATTCTCTGTTCTCAAAGAAATAACTCTGGCTGTACTTGATGCTGTGTGATAGCAGCAGAGAGGGGGGTCACATATTTGCCTTGGATAACGGGCTTTTAGACATAATGGCACACAGCCAGCTAGCCAAAACAGAGAAATTTCGCAATTCAGCATCTGTTGTATTAGAAGATGCTTGATGGTGTCCAAACGTACCATCTGGCTCTGTAAATAAAGGATGAGTGGATATTGATGCCAGTTTCCTCTGCAGATTTGTAAGTTGGTTGAAAGATAATTTGTATCCAATAAAGCCTAATGAAGGAATGTTATCTCATCGCCATTTTGCCAAACACTGTGCACCTTGTAAAGCACAAAACGATGAAAATACTGATGCAAACAAAGGGACCATCCCATGTTTCTGTAACCTGGGTTTCTAAAGCATGAATTCAAAGTGTAATAAATTACATCAAGTAACTGATCTAGTATAACTGTAAATTTCAGGGATTAGGATTCATTATTATTGGTTCATTCACCCACAAGAGCTGTATACTTGAAGATTCACAATCTGGTATACAGTGATCACCGCACAGCCAGATACATGTCGTCATTTCTCACACGAATTGCTGTCATTAAAGCATGATGCCGTGTACCCTGAATTCATATTGCACCGTGCAACCGTGAAACCCCCACAGCAGAGAGAGAGACATGTTGTACGTTTCAGTGACAGGACAAATCACTGAAATGCATTAACAAGAGGCTTTTTTCTTTAGTTTATCTGTATGTTGTTGCCACAGATGCAGAGAAGCTACATGATAAAAATAACTGGTACTGTATGTTAAACAGGCTCCCTGAAGGCAGGCAATGATTGGTAATTCCAGCGACACTGTCAGCACCAGTGCAGGATTTGTCCTCCATAACATCCTGTTCCTCTCTGTCTCTGGCTTAGCTCATGATGCATACTGTGGTGGTTCACTAAATTTGAGATGTATTTCCATATTAGTCAAATATATAAGATTAGGTGCAAACAGTATATAACACTGTGGATAAAAAGTAGTTTTGATTTTCCCAGAGACTCTCCGGGGGTTGATGACTGATTATGGGGATAAATACCAAGTCAGCAGTGTAATCACCTGGCCTGGCCATCAATACTGTAAATGTGGATGGAGTCGAGATACTGTTGGTGGGTGAAGGTGATCATCTAAATCAGATGGTTTAGATTATATCAAGTGTGTTTCTGCTTTTTAATTTCAGCCATCAGCACATTTTATAGCATAGTCTTTCCATATTGTTCTTCCAAAACAATATACTGTAACTTTTTGTATGTGCTGATATGTGTAACCAGCTGTGGATGGAAGCTCAGCAGGTCCAAACTCAGTATAATTCTGAGTACTTGTACTCTAATTGAGTAATTTAATATTATGCTACTTTATGCTTTTACCACATTTCAGTAGGAAATACTGTACTTTTTATGGCACTACATTTATTTGGCAGCAATCATTACTGGTTAATTTTCAGATTTGGATTTTAAAAACCTATAATGAGCATCTAAAATACAATGTTGTCAAGGCCCAGATGCAACAAACATCAAAGAGCTAGTGGCAATAAAAGCCGACTGTTTAGTTGCTTCGTGTCGCCTGTGTCTTGGCCAAAAAGTTGCTCTTGAACACATCGCAAAGACCATAGCCAACGGCCAGCTAGCATGTACATTCTGCGCCTGCGTAGCCCTCCATACCGGCAGGCGGCAGTAGAATGTATTTGTCACTGGAAAAGGGAAACAGATTGAAGATGCTAGTAAGCCAATTAGCACATTAACAACACAATCTGATGCTGAAAGAACCAATAAAATTTACTGTGCACTCTGGAACATTCATTCATTTTATTCATTTTCTGTAACCCCTTATCCTGTTGAGGGTTGCCAGGGGGCTGGAGCCTATCCCTGCTGACATTGGGCAAGAGGTGGGGTACAGGTCGCCAGACTATCACAGGGCTGACACATAAAGACAGACAACCATTCACACTCACATTCACAATTTAGAGTCACCAGTTAACCTGCATGTCTTTGGACTGTGGGAGGAAGCTGGAGTACCCGTAGAAAACCCACACTGACACGGGGAGAATATGCAAACTCCGCACTCCCCCACCAGGTTCAAACCTGGTACCCTCTTGCTATGAGGCGACATTGCTAACCACTGGACCGTGCTGTGCTCCTTAACAATAGGACAAAAAATTACTCAAGAGTTTCTACTAAAGACCTCAATGGCTAAAAACAAATCTTACCTAATATTTACCTAATAACTGTTTCTATCTCACTCCCTCTTGACTTAAGTCATTTGTTTCTTTTCCCCACTTCCGTTTCTCTTCTCACGCACTGAGCTGAAACTGCCAATCACAGTAATTTGGTTCACTGACGGGTTACGCTGGCAATTCAACATGCAGAATCAGCCGCAAAAAGCCAACAAGGGCAGAATGGTGCCAACAGTGCAGGACACGCCAAAAAACTACGGCAACACACGTTCACCGATGTCCCAGCACTGACCGAGGGTCCTTATACAGTAAACTGAACCACCTGACAGCGTGTATGCAGCTGGCTACAACACTGAAATGCAGCTCACGTGTTACTTCATCAATAATAATCCTACTGTATATGCTGCATAGATAATTTTACTTTTATTCATATATAAGTACATTTTGCTGATTGTTTTCACATACTTTTACTTGCATAAGATTCTGAATGCAGGGCTTTTTTAATAGAATATTGGAGGAGTATTTTTTACACTGTTACACTGGTTCAGTGTATTTCAGTAAAAGACATGAATACTTTTTACACCACTGGCCAAACCACAGAGGAATTAATAAGCAGGGTTAAAAAAAAGTATGTTTTGTACATTTCCTGCTGTTATAAATATGGAACTGGTTCCAATTCAGAGCCGGTCCTCTGCACCCAAACCTATAGTGTGATGCTGGTGCCAGCATCAGAAGCAGCAGGCGGCATGATAAAAGAACATCTAAATCATTTAAAGAGAACACTGATTTGTGATTGCCTCCGGTGTGGGTAAGACAGGGCAATGATAGTTTAAGACTTGCTGAATGATGGCATGAACCAGGAGGGAGCTGCCTTTTAAATAAAGAACGGTGGTAAATTATATGAGAGGACTGGAGCCAAAAGGCACGGCTTCGGCATAATAATCAAATAAAAAGAAGAGGAGGAAGAAGGAAGTGGCCTTTTAGACTGATTTCTCATAAAGCTCCTTCATCTCCTCGACTTATTGCAGCTTTCACAGATCTCCAGTGCAACCACATATGACCAAAACAATATTCCCACTATTTATTAGTGGGCAAGATGACATATTAACTCACACATAGTTAATTAGTTCAACATTAAAAATTACCCTGACCATGTTTTTGATGAACTTCTGGCAGACTTATTCAAGTTTGTACCATCTAATGCAGTCATCCTGTTTCAGCGGCTTGTGCTCCCTCATTTGCACCATGCCACTGCAAAATCGCTGAAGCTCTGTTAACAAATTGTCTGATCCAATCCAAGTGCCAGAGCATCAACATTTTCTGACAACCTCATCAAAAAGAGGAAACCAACAAAGCAGTAAAAATATTGGCCAGAAAATGTCCATTAATAACGAGCACCAGCAGAGAAGACGCCACACGCTGAGCGATGACTGTGAATGGTTTGGACGGCTGTGACCAGGCTAGCCTACAAACTCTGCTAGTGTGAATCTTCCACAGCTCTGTGTCAAAACCAGCATGTCTCAGCTCTGCTAGCATGCAAGATCTTTAAAGAGAGAGGCAATCCGTTCGCACATTCATCACTCCTGCCACCCATCAGCAGCTCTTGTGACAGGGGTGGAGGCAGATGACTGCATGCTACATGGGCCTTTCATTGTGAACCACAGGAGATGTGGACCACAGAGAATGATGGTCAGCTGCTTTCTGTCTCGTCTTACATTCAGTGGGTTGAAAAACAGTATCATTTTTGAGTTATTTTACATTTCTAGCTACTAATTAAGTGCTTTACAAACACCTTTCACGTCATTGTTAAAATATACATAAAGAGAACCTATTATGGTCATTTTCAGGTTCATACTTGTATTAATGGTTTCTACTGGAACATGTTTTCATGCTGTAATGGTCAAAAAAAACACCTGATTCTCCTCATGTCTGTGCTGGAACACCTGTATTCACCCTCTGTCAGAACCAGCGGCAACCTACGGGCTGAAAAATGGAGCAAATGCAGAAAAGCCGAAAACTGCAGTTCCTCTAATGGCCACTTGAGGCTGGCTCCAGAAGCCAGTCAATTTCCATAGACCCCCAGTATTAAAATGCCAAACTTAACAGCAGAAATAAACATGTTAACAGCCTGGTACAATTCAGTTTTGACCTTTATAGCTAATTTCAACATTCATGACGACTGCACAAGAGATGACTTATCTTTATAATTCATCCGTTTACATTTTGTTGTGGCTTAAAGTTACAAATATATAAAGGCTGGGTAACCTGCGAGGCGTAGCTACAGTCTATGTGTCAGATCCGTTCCTCGCTCATCCACAGCTCCACCCTCTTGTCCAAATATGGTCATTTCTGGCTCTAAAAAAGACGGCAATGGCCCCAATGCTGAACTCAAGACATCTAAACCAGAACATTGCTCAACCTTGCAGCCAATTTTTTCCCAGTGGTCAATCACAGTATTGCAGCAAAAAAATCCCGTGCAGCCCAAAAAGCACCTTCCCCATACACCACCATTACAAAAAAGACGTCTGTAAAACTGTTGACAGGACACCTCCCACTCCAAGTAAGGTGAATTATGACTCTTACTATTACGAATTTTCAATCCATGCAGGTTTTACATTTGTATAACTTTCCTCAAGTGGCGGTGACATCATCACCATGTAAAGTCTATGAGCCACGGGAGAACTTGCGAGCAAGGCCAGCGGAAGAAACACTACTGCGCATATTCAGTGGGCTGTATATCCCAAAAGTAAACCTAGAAGCTAAAACTTTTTCTGCCATGTGCGCCAGGTGAACAATGTTATAGGAATGAATAGGTGTCTTCTTGGAATCTTGGCAATCTATGGTCTAAAAGAGAGTCTCCACAACAATGGGTAACGTCCCAGTAGCGAAGTCCATTATTTTCATACAGTCTGTGTGTCTGAAACGCTTTATTTAGAGCCTGTCTCCTTAAGCTCCACTCTCGAAAATGCTTCGCCTCGCAACGTCTGCTCTGATTGGTCAGTGTTTCCAGGTCTTCAATATCTCCGCATCTGTGTACAGCAAAAGTAGCCGAGGAATGACTGTAACGGAGAACAGCCGCACTTTTTACCATGTAATATCAAGAATAAAAACTTCCAAACACAACCAGAGTTAACATGTAGCGCCATGTAGCAGAAACAGTATTTAGAACAGTGTGAAGCCTGAGGGTGTTTTTGAACAGGGATTACTATTGCAAACTTTTACCTCATTATTTGAAACTTTGACCAAGTTTAATAGAACATCCTTCACTGTAACATTACTTGTGAAACAGAAAGTTAAGTTATGATTTGACAGAGTGTGATTTAGAAATCTTAAGCTTAATTCAAGAGCTCTATCAGTGCCTTCCAAAATGACCCAACAGGACCCAAATGAACATTTCCTTATCTGCCTTTCACATGGTTATGGTTCAGTAAAGTTTAGGCAACACAACCACTTGGTTAAGCTCAGATCAATGGGGAAAGAAACAGCTGTTGACTGTCAAACCAACCATTCACCCTGACATCCTTACTGCTTGTCAGGAAAATGTAAATGTGTCATTTCAAGCATATGAAAACAGTCCAATGCTGTTGTTTTTCTGGCGAGGACAGCCTCCGTGATCCAACTAAAACTGTTGGTGCACATCTTTACACGTGGAAAACATGGTGGCAGGGATTTCAATATATTCAGAAAAGTGAATTCAAGTTCAAAATGGGACATTGTCTGCCCTTGGCGGCAAATTTTCTGCGGCTTGCAACTCCCAGACAAGGACATCTGTTTTCTCTTGGGAGAAGCCAATCTTAACTCCATTCTCCATTGCAAAACTGACGGCACACCATGTCGGGGCGAGCTCTGCTTTATGTCAGGAAAGAGAAGAACTGATCTGATAAACCAGGATTGATGTTAACACACCCACTGATAATGTATTCTTCCTGATCCCAGCCCACTCCCAGCTGCACTGCAGATGAGATGTATACCTCTGTCCTCAAAAATAACATCCATAATCACCCTGTCTTGAGTTCCTGTGTGTCACTCGCTGTGCTTTACATTATGTGCAGTTGACTAATTATAACAAGACAAGGTATCATTTACTCTAACAAATAAATAGACATCTGAAGACAAAGTGGTATTTTGAATTAAATCTACATACAATAAGACCTTGAACATTTTTCTAAACACTTTGGCAGACCTTGGCAACTTGGACAGTAATAGCATTTTGTATTCTACACACACAGACATGTAATTGAATTCTGTGATATTAAAAGTGTGTCTTGCAGTATGCACATTACAACATTACTCCTCATGCTCCCATCTGTGCTGCGTCTGAGTCTTAATGTTCAGGCTTAAAGGCTCATTCCGCTTAAAACCTTAGACAAACATATATTGGAAAGTATTCATATTTGATTTGACACATGATGTGCAGTGACATGCAGGGTGGCGCTTAATTGCAGTTGTGCCAAAGAGGCTAAATGTGCAATAAAAAATAACATTTAGAATAAGACTAAATAAAAGAAAGAGAAAAACAAATATAAAGGATAAAAATTCAAAGATGACATCCTATCCCTGATCCTCCATTCTGACCTAGAACCTAACCCCCTGGTTGCCCTTTTTGGCACTACAAGAGAGGACGATGTGCAGCTGACTCCAACAAATGGCACACACTGTCCTTTGCCTCTTTTTGGGCCAAACGTTCAGTACTGTTAAGAGGGAAAGATGCTGCCCCGCCCACCCACACTCAACAGCTGAGGGACATTATATCCTGTTTAAACCTTTAAAAGATTCGCTACTCGGACTGTAACTGAAACCAAAAACACCTAACTCGTGATGCATAAATTCCTGAAATACTTTCAGAACCTCCAGTCAGATTGAGAACTTTTTTTCTCACCCCCTTTAGTCTGTCTTTCTGTGAATCATGTCAATAATCAAATCTGTTTTTTTCTTTTTGAAGGAATTTTACTTGATGTGTTGGAATGATGTATCCAGGATGTCTCACTCAGCAGCAAAAACCATTTAAGAAGATAATAGGAAGCTAAAGCCCAACTATAGGCTCCACATCACAGTGTAAAAGTGAACCACAGCATCACTGGTGATCGCAACAGAAGACAATGAATATAAAGGGAAACCAGCTGTGTGGCATCACAGCATGTGCAGATGAAGGGTGCTTGGTTTCCCCCCGTGCCGCCAGCCACAGGACTTCTGTCAGGAGATGGACGGGGAGCTCCGATGGAAGTCAAACGTTCATCTGCACACAATGTGATGACACACAGCTGGTTGACTATCAGCAAAGTTTCCCTGCTTCCCTTCACTGGTTCCTGTACAGCAGGGTCGGTCTTTGTTTCACTGTTATAATCATTAGAAAGCAAAAGCAGCATGTGTACACATTCAGTAGGCTATATCTTCAGTAGCTAGCTGGCTAACCCTACACTTTTCAGGGTTTGATTTTGGTTTTGGAACAGGGAAGAAACGTATATCTTTTTCCAACCTCTCCAGGTAACGAGTATCATTAATACATGACGTGCCCCAGGCACAACATTTAGCTCCAAATCCACAAAACCAGCCTGAAAATGAAGGAAATCTGAAACGACTGCATTAGAGTCAATGGAGCACAGCTGTGTTGTTGTCGGACCCTGGTCTCAGCCGGCCTATGCTACATTATGAATGGCCAGTCTGCATCTGGGGGCGGGACTTGGCGAAGAGTCAACTGAGGTGAGAGATGATTGAAACAAGATTTAATGCTGTGTTCCTGGGTGCTTTGCTGATCTGTCATATTTGTTCTGCACTTAACATTTTTCTGCTTTTCTTTTGTACACTTGGTCTACATTCGATAAAAGTTTTCTAGAGGAAAAAAATATCAAAGATGAAAAATTGTGAAGTGTTAAAATGCTAGAGTATATTTGGTGTTATATCATTATCATGCAATAACAACCATTTGTAAATGATCAATGTAGGCTACTGAAGGAAAGAGTGTCTAACTTTGTTCCAACAATGGGACATACAAATACCAATGAAGCATTCAGCACAACACGTCTTTTGAATTTCTATATAAAGATAGTAGTATTGTGACAACTAGGCCTACTGTCCTCATGACCTGTATTCCTTTACTACGCCTGTCAATATATATAGTAACTATGTTAATGTCTTTTGCCACAGTTTTATATATTTTAAGTTCTTCCACAGTGTGAATAGACTAAGCTCCCTCAGATTAATCTAAGCTACACGCTGAATTAACTTTGTCACCAGAGATGGCGCAATACTGACTCTAAATTGGGCCTTGGGGGATCATTTTCCTTCAAAACCACCTACAGTATCTACCAAGATTGAACTTTGAGGAGTTCTTGTCATTATCTCAAAGCACTAAAATAATTGTCCTTGAGGAAATTAATTACCTTTGTGCACTGTTGCACTCTGTGTAGAAAGTGATTTAGAGTTAATGAAAGCTGAAGCACTGTCATCTCTTCCACCGTCCCTCATTTTTCAGGCTAATAAAGTCAGCTGAATTGGTGGGTCACTGCGAGTTGCCTAGAGCACGCCGTGTTTGTGCACATGAGAATTTAACAGCGTCTTTGTTTTGTCTCTTTCTTCCCAGAATGAAAGAATAACAACAGAGGAACCCTGAAGTTAATTCGTCCTCGGCCTGTGAAATTGGAGTATGAAATAATCTCAGTCATGCACATGTTCACCTCATACCTGCAAAACAAGCAGCAGTTTCCACCATGATTAAAATTAGTAATGTGAGGAGATTAATCAGTGACGGCTAATTGCATTACACTTCAAAGATTAAGATAAGATTATGAGGGATGTGACAATTCATACTGTTATCAGAGGTAATTAGCAATTAAAAAATTCTACCATTATTGTATCCCAAAGCTTCTGATGAACCCAGATTCAATGTCAGCTCGCACATAAACAGTCTGAGGAAAGTTCAGGCTGGTTTGAAGCTGAAATTAGTACGAGATGTTTATAGGCTGATAAGCCTCAGTCCCTCCAAATTGCTAAATAACAGTACCAACCTCCATTAACACAATAAAGAACTCATCCTCGGATAATCACACAGGTCCATCACTGAAACAATCAAGCACATCAGGATATTTCAGACACAAAAAGAGGTGAAAAGATTACGTTGCTATTTTTAACAGCACTCTAAATTGTCAAACCCAATTGAACTGCTTCGAGAATTTTTGCCCAACTTGGGAGAAAACAGGCTTATAGACACTGTCCTCTTTTCCCTCCTAATGTACTGAGTGACTGCACTGCACCCACACCCACTGCAGTTTGATCCTCTTATTTGTTGTGAATAGGGCCCATCAGCCTGAGGCTCGAGAATGGAGGGGTGAAATCCTCCACTCCCAGTGCCTGTTGTGTCTAGTAACCGAGGGGGAAATGAAGGTGAGGTGTAGCCAAGGTGGCCGCAGGCTAGGGACGACTGCCAGGCATAAACTAATTAGCACGGACTGTGTTGAATGGGAGAACATTAGTGGGGTTGAAGTTAGTAACAGCTACAGTGAGTTAGTGGCTGGGAGGGTGTGAGCTGTGACAACCAACTGTGTTTGGCAGAAAATGTGGCCACTGTCTATATAAATGTTATTTTTAAATTCCATATGAGGTTTGTGCTTATGAACCTGCAAGTTTTCTCATCTTGTAGGCCACATAAAGGTTTCTCCATCTCATTGCTGAAGGTTGCTACAACTGCATATGTATAGACCCTTTTACTGTTAGTAAAAAACATGATGTTTTTTGGTGGGCGGGGCTTAGCTGGAGGCAAAACTATTCTCCACGGACATTATCTAGCTCCAGCTAGCAAGTTCTGTTAGCTTGTTTTAGACAGTGGAAGAAGATGATGCAAATGGTGCGTTCAGAAATACTCATTCTGAGTGCCAGAGTGCACTCTGGCACAAACTGGACCATTCATGAATTCGGAGCACTGTCAGAATGTACCGTTCGGTCATCCAGAGCACCGCACTCTGAGTATCAGAGCACGCTCTAGGCACTCTGTCCTGGGAGATGGAGCAGCAAAGCGCTGAGCAGAGTGAATGTGTGACTAATGTAACTGTTTGTTAATTCATATAGAAATATGACGCAACGTTTCTTCAACCAACAGGTCTCTCATTTCAGTGTAGAGTGTCAGACTGAATTTATGAACGCACCATGTCAGGTCAATCACTCTCTAGGACCGGGATTTTGGACCAACACTGACCAACGGGACCAGACTGACCGACCTGTATGCTCTCACTCAGTGGATGGATAATGTCACAGAAAGCTTTGTGGGTGATTACTATGCCAGTCTTACAGAGGACGACACTTGAACAGTTTCCTCCAGTTTGTTTTGCTATCAAAGCTAACGTTAGCTAATGTTAAAGTTAGCGTTACAGAGAAATCCAATATTCCTCTTAATATCTCCCCAGTTTCTGATGAGCCAGACATGATAACCCTTAATACACATAACGTTATTCATCCCTACAACAGGAAATACTTTTCCCTAACCTGATAAAAAGTGTGCACATGTGAGCATTTTTCATGATGGCCTCCGTCCAGTCCTTTTGTCTTACTGCATTTAACAATAGTTGTCTTTGTTTTTGTTGACAGACAGGCTGGTGATCAAATTTTAGGTGTGAGCCATGACTCATATTCTGATACCCAATAACACAACAAGATGACATTTTAAGACTCCTATGTAGCCTACAGCCCTGTGGTGGCAAGTCATGATTTGCCTCCAGCGTATTCAATAACATCATTGTGACGCTGGCCCTAAAAGGATCTATTGTATCTGCAATATTTTAACAGAGTTGGAAATGACACCATCAGCGAGCCTTGCTGCCAATATTCGCTGATACCAAACCACGGTTTAGCAACAAAAAAATACCCAGTGGACCAAAAGGCATTCTCCCCATACGTGGGCGTTAAGACAGATCGGTATTTTTAAACTATGAAGATTTAATTTTTCTAAAACCTTTTGTCTATTCCGACATGAATATGAATGTGGAGTGGGCGGCACAATATTTAAAGAAACCAAGAAGCAGGAAACACTGATAGTTTTTTTGGCTTATGTGCAGCAAGTTTCATTCATTAAATTGCTGCCATCCTGGAGTCCAATAACAAGGTCTTATAATACAATTGTGCTGCATTTTAATTTGTTTTAATTTATACAACCTTTATTTTACCAGAGATACTCCCACTGAGATTCACAATCTCCTTTGCAGAGAAGTCCTGGCCAAGGCATTGTATAAAGCAGGGGTGTCAAACTCATTTTAGTTCATGGGCCTTATTCAGCTGTATCTGATCTCAAGTGGGCTGGACCAGTAAAACCACTGGAGAATAACCTAGAAATAATACCAACCTTCACATTTTTCATTTTCTTTTAGTGCAAAAAAGAACATTTTAAAAACATTTATCTGTTTACATAACAGATGATAAGAAGCCCAAGATATCTTAAGAAACAAAGTGCAATTTCAGCAACATGTCTCAGTTTTTCAACATTCAGTCCGTCTACTTCTTGCATCATTACATTTTTCCAAACGTTTCCACTCTTTTGCAGTAATGCTGGCATCACCACACCAAACTAAAGTGGAAGCTATTGAGGAAGCAGGTTAAGTTATCGGCGCCTAACAAACCGTTTTGGCCACACCTTAGCTGTAGGGTGCCACCAATATGATACAAAATATAAGTCTAACACAGATTCTTTTGTACTGAAGCTGTTGGTTGACAATATTTTGCACAATGTTCTTTACCTTTAAATATGACCACAATAAGTATGTATTCTGGTCAGGGTGAAAAAGCCTCTGAAGCACCATTTTACAGAAGTAGAATATTCATTTAACTTGCTCATGAAAGCTGCACCACTTAGCCTTCACAACTGCTCAAACATTACGTGTGCAAAGTCATCTAGTGGACTGGATTGGACCCTATTGTGTGCTGGTTGTGGCTCTTGAGCCGTGTGTTTGACACCCCTGGCTTAAAGAGCTTTACAAAAAGGAATAAACAGACTAAAAACACAACAAAACATGATATTTTCCAATTTAGCCTAACAGTAAGGCTGCAGTCATGAATCACAGCTTTAAAAACACTGCCACCTCATGTTTAGGTTTTTCAGATAAAGCCATTTTCTTTTTATTCATGGTCGATGTGATCCTAAAAGATGAGGGTATTTCACATAAAAAAAAGATAAGGCAGTAAAGCACGGTGGTCTCTGCAGTAAAGATTGAAAGCATTGGGTCTTTATCAAGGAACCTAAATGTGATTTAATAGAATTTGTGAATTAATAATGTCACAATTTACAAAAGAATTCTATTTCTTTCTAACATTTGGAAAAATATAATAAACAATTCAATCATAAGATGTTATTTGCTAGATTGATTTAAATGTAGATAAATGCAGGAAATAGGATTCTTTATAGCCTTCTTTTTGTTTGTTTGTGTTGGTTGGCCTGACCTCATTGTGCCCCCACCCTTACCTTTGATAGCAAACACGCACCCTTTGAGTTTCGAACATCACTACCCTGAGCAGGTCATGAAATTAAGTGCCGAGAATGAAGCTGGAGCCCAGCTGAGTGAGAGTGGGCAGCCTAATCCAATTTATGAACATTTACTTAAGCAGTCATTTCAGTGCCTCTCAGTCCGTTGCCTAGCTGCAAGGACCCAGCTTCCATTAGTCACACCTCTGATGCTCTGCATTTTCCATTAATTAATAGGCTGACAATAAGATATAACCGTAGCTATAGGACATAAATAACAAAATAACCTCCTGGTCAATTGAATGATTTGCATTAAATTGTGTTATCCACGTTTGTAGGAAAAAGGTAAGATGTTTGTATATTCTTTATCCCTACAGTCTTCCATCTTTTAATTTTATCTTTCACTTTTAATGACAAAGTAAATCTTCAAACATAAGTTACTGGTCAAATTAACATACTTTCTGATGCACAAAATTCCTCTGTGATTTATCTTAAAGTCCAGGTTTTATTTCAAAACAGATCTTGATCGACCTTTTCAGAGGACCGCGCCACATTTTCACTCATATTCAAGCCACACAGCTGGCACAAAGTTTGATGCGATGAAAGAATCCAAAAGGCCAAATCATGTTTAAGTGGCATTTTGATGACATTTCTTTGGCCTGTTTAACCTTTGGTGAGTTTCATTTTTCTTGTGCATTACATCTTATCCATGCAGACCCATTTCTCATTCCCTACACCACCAAACGCTGTTTTTTATGACTTCTCACCAATCTCCCAACAGAGCCAGACGGATAACTGGAATCACAAATGCATCAATACAGCGGAGAAGCAGAGAAAACTAGAATGTGAATTCACTTGAACTGTTGATTTGAAGGTCCACTGTGAAGGATTTAGGGTATATATCAGAAGAAAGGGAATGCAACATGATAGGTATGCTTTCTTTGGTGTTTAATCCCCTGAAATTAACAATTGTTGCGTTTTCGTTAACTCAGAATGAGCCGTTCATACCTTCATGGGGAGCAGATCATCATCCATGGAGGTTGCCATGTTGCATCGCCATTTTTCTACAGTAGCCCAGAACAGACAAACCAAAAACTGGGTGTTTCTCAAAGTCAAGGACAGATCCTTAAATGGCTGAATTTCAAGGACGCTATGTCATCAAATCCTACATAAGGACTGTAGCAATGTCAAGGATCCTTCAAAGTCTACCAAGGACAGAGTCCTTCATTAAGAGAATTTTCAAGGATGCCTATGTGTGTATCCTCTGTGGATATAAGTACCAACAATTCTTTGCATACGATTTGCTGGAAGTGAAAGCGGGGCCTCTTCAATGAAACATGCGCCAGCAGAGCTCGGCAGGATTTAGATAAATATGTCATTTATTTGGATTAATATCTCCAGTTTTTATCATATAAGCATAAAAACCTCATAATTTACACTTTTCAATGGGTCCACTGCCAAATAATGAGATTTTTAAAATAATGTGATTTAGATAAAACACAAAACTTTACAGCAGTGATAGAGCGTAAAGTGCCACAAAAGTTTTGTTTAGACTATCTGTTTGTTCTTTTTAAGTTTAATTGAGATATTAATTCTTCCTATAAATCACGTGACTCTGAAAATACTGCTCATATTTGTTAAAATTGTACAACAACATAAGAGAGTGCCAAAACGATCACAGTACCCTGAAACCCCCTCAGTCCCCAGAGGGTTAATGAATGAATGAGAGGAAGGACTCTTGCCTTGGAAAGACTCATCCTACCAAGGAACAATCCTTGACTTTGAGAAACACAGATTAGTCTAGAGAGGGCCGTGCATATTTTCACACTGGCCACTGTAGTTCACAGCCCTTCCGCAATGAGAATGTTGGAAAAAGAATGATGTTTTAAAGTGAAACTGCTTTATGTGTATCAGAGAAAAAAGTCCCAGCATGCCAAACACCAATGAAAAAACTCGGATTTGTAAGCTGACACTGCTTTATTCAGTGTTTTTACCAGTTTGAATCATCATATCCGTATGTTTTGGAGAAGAAGGGACATTTGCGGCTAATTTGGCTCCCAGTAAAAATTTCCTGAACGTCTGTATCTTAAATTATCAGAGAAAAAAGGTGAGCACACATTAGCAGGTGCTAGGTAAGCAGCCTCTTCTCAACATGCCAAACAACGCTCGAGAAACTCAGATATGTAAGCTGACACTGCTTTATTCAGTGTTTTTACCAGTTTGAATTATCATATCCGTTTGTTTTGGAAAGGAGGAGACATTTGCGGCTAATTCCGCTCCCAGCAAAAATCCCCTGAACATCTGTATCTTAAGTTAACAGAGAAAAAAGGTGAGCACACATTAGCAGGTGTTAGGTGAGCCGTCTGTTTCCGACATGCCAAACAGCACTGTAAACACGGATTTGTAACCTGACACTGCTTTATTCAGTGTTGTTACTGGTTTAAATCACCAGATCTGTTTGTTCTGGAGAGAAGGGACACCTCTGCGGATAATTCTGCACATGGTAAAATCCTCCTGAATATCTGGATAGGAAATAAAGTGAGTACATACTAAGTTATCAGAGACAATAGGTAAGCACACATTAGCAGGTGCTGGGCCAGGAGCCCATCTGCGACATGCCAAACAGCATAGGAGGAACACTGATTTGTGACATGGAACTGTTTTATTTGTTTTTTAACGGTTTTAATCCCCTGGTTTGTTTTAGAGAGGAGAAGAGACCTCTGTGGATAATTTGGCTCCTAGTAAAACCTCCTGAACGATGAGCACTAAAGGAATTCCAACCAAGACATGTTTCAGCTGGTTGCAGTCTGCAATCCTCACCGTTAGCTGCAACTAAATCTTACACACTGTTCCTTAAAGTAGCTTTGCGACAGAAATAAAAAGCAGAAGAGTGACTATTTTGAATTTTTATGTACGTTCATATCATACACACTAAAAGTAAGCAATAGATCTTGATTCTCCCTGCTTGTACAGGCTGTAAACATGATGTAAGCCTGCGAACTCCACAGAGGAAACAGAGGGATAAGCATTCTGGCAGAGAGCACCGTTGGTTTGGCTCAGACCAAGAGTTGTTAGCCTGCTCTCAAAGGTTCATCTCTGAGATTGTCTGTTTTGGACATTTAAGTATGATTTATTTTCTGTTTGGGGGTAAAGGGAAATGTTTTTAGAAGTACCTAAAAAGACAAACGTGGTGATGTCTGGCAAGAGATAGTGTTTTATGAGCTTGGTGTGTGCATGTGGGTACGAGATTGCCAGAGAGCAGCACTTGTTTATCAATTTTGAGAAGTTGAGTCATTGTCAGCAGCCAAGTAAGAACTGCTGAATTCAAGAGATAAGGTTGGTAACAATCGCAGCGGTCCTGAGAGCATGGTTTATTTATGCTAGTGTCGTGGCTTCTGGGATTGCAAGGTCACTCTGCCAATCTGATGGTCCAGCACT
Organism: Cephalopholis sonnerati; assembly: GCA_019142605.1. Lineage (NCBI taxonomy): Eukaryota > Metazoa > Chordata > Actinopteri > Perciformes > Serranidae > Cephalopholis > Cephalopholis sonnerati. The sequence continues at coordinate 31,931,642 of JAGQAX010000001.1, read as the reverse complement.
TTGGTCCAAACTTAAATATCTCAACTGCTATCGACGGGATTGCCATGGGATTTTGCACAGATATCGATGGTACCTAGAAGATGAATCGTTAAAACTTTGGTGATCCCCTGACTTTTCCTCTAGCAACATCGCTAGTCCAAGTTTTCACTTATTCTGTGAAACATGTCAACATGTAATAAACGGATTGAGACAAAACTTTGTAAGCTAGTTCAGGGTTCCCAGAGGATGTGTCCCAAGAACTTTCTTTCATTGAAGTCAGATGAACACATTCTCACTCCCAACTCGTCAAATATTGGTGCTTGTTCAGTGACCCTAAATATCAAACTATGATGCTCTAGGTACGCTCATTACATGCATTATGTCTTTTCAAAGTCATCTTTAGTTTTCAAAAGAAAATGTACAGTTTCCACTTGTTAAATGCATGAATTTAGAACGTAGACAAAAAAATACTTTTTAAGTTTACCTATTTACGTTTAGGCAACAAAAGCATGCAGTTAGGTTTAGAAAAAAAACATCATGTCACATGTAGGGCTGTCAAAATAACTCACTATTTTCGATTAATTAATCGCAGAAAAAATAACGCGTTAAAAAAATTAATATTGATTAATTGCGTTCCGTGGTGCCCTTTGACCCGGCGTGTCACTAAAAACCACAGTGGCTATGTCACATGATAGCCGCAGACAAGATGACGCTGCTTAGCCCCGTGAATGCAACATTCAATAAAGCACCCGGGTGGAACTGTTGACAGGAGCTTTGTTCTCTTTCGTACCAATCAGAGAACTTCAAGCCTGAAATATCACCTTAACGCAAAGCATTTAGCAGCAAACCCGGAGGTCCGAGCTGGCAGAGCCTCTGATGCTAGCGCTAGAAGCCAGCCTCGTCAAGCAACACTCAACCAGGCTTTCAAACTGAGTAAGTCTACCTGTGACCGACTAACTAACTCCGGATTGCAATGGACTGCAGACCAGTTTCAGTGGTAGAGGAGAGGGGCGTAATCATGTCCAAAATCCAGCAGCTTTACTACGACACATCTGCCAAAATTCATTTGAAAATAAATTTTTAAATCCTTTCACAGTAAAAGCTGATGTATTGGATTTTTTAATTGCTTGACAGCCCTAGTCACATGACGTGTCGCTAGCATAGTATGCTACACATACTAGCACAATACATTGTTGTTAAAATAACTCAATGGGCCTTTGGTTTCACACAAGACACGTACAGCAGCCTGTCAGGTGAAAGTCCGGTGTTTGTTTGACCCATCCACCTCCCCTCCAACCGCCCCCATGTGGACTTACTTGCTCTTTATACTACGGTATTGTTATGCTAGATGCAACACACACCAGTGCTAAAGCGTACCTCGAAGCAACTCTACTAACTAACTGTACTCTCATCATCATTGTAAATGAGGGCAGTCCCTTAATGATTTCTCGAGATTAAATAAAGGTTGAATGAATGAATGAATGAAGCCTCGGTATCTGACGCCTACAGCCACTGACCAAGCGTCCATATTTGACGAGTTATGAATGAGACCGGGTTGAACAGGTTATTGCTGATGCTTCTTAGTAATACGTTTCCAGAACTGCTGCATGCATTGCCATGAATGTTTGATAAAAACATTCAATATCTTTGGCCCATGTAAACATCTTTATTTGTCAAAAATTTAAATTTATAAAATATCCCATTAAATCCAATGACATGCCCATCAGCTTCAGCAACACTATTAGTCCTAATAAGCAAATGACAGCCTGGTGACACACTAAACTAAGTTAGGAAACATGGTAAACATTATACCTGATAAGCATCAGCACGCTAGCATTGTCACTGTGAGCATATTTGCATGCTGCTGCTTGCATTTAGCTCAAAGCACTGCTGTACCTAAGTACCCCACAGAGCCGCCAGCAGACTTGTCTTGTTTTTGTAGAATCAAGCTCAAAGAGTAACTAAACCCCAGAGCTGAGGCTATAGCGCCTAAAAATGCCTCTAGAATGTGTAAAAAATAAGTAATATTTATAAAACAATAAGTGATATTTGAATACATTGCACTACAATGTCAAGATCTGGACCTGAACCCATCAACAACTTAATACCCACACACAAAGTTAAGTTAAGTTAACCTCAAAAATGACCTAATTATTCATATCTTCATCATTGCTATTTAAAGTGTGAACATTTTGGCTCAGATCTAACAACACTTTAGCGAACTATAAACCTTACCACTCAGCACAAAAGACACCACCTAAAACATGAAACTTTTCCCATTATCGTCTGCCTCAGTGGTTGCCTGCTCCAGCAGGGACTCCTGAGCCTTTTCTTGGCTACAGCAAATGCTACAAACCATTCACAGCAGCTAGTTGGCTTGTTTTCGTACTTAATGAGGCTTGAAGAGTTTTAGGAATGAGAAAAGTAGAGCACATTCTCACACCTCACTTTTGCAGTGAGAAATGGACACTGTTCTGCTTCGGCACAAGGTCGTACTTTGCTTCAGATTTAATGGGACACCGTGTGTGTGCATATTTGGGCATTAAAATAAACGCTGTAAGGCAGAAACATGAAGCCAAGAGAAATTTAAGATCTGCATTTAATATTAATAAAGGGTGTTCCCCACCTCTTGCTCGATGCGTGCTGAGAGAGTCTCCAGTTTGCACAAGTTTCAACAGAATAAGCACATAAAGTATTGACAGAGATGAAAGGAAAATATATAATCAGATACAGCAGGAAGGTGACATATGCCTAGTTTCTATTTTGAGGATATGTTTGGTGTCTTTATAAAGCCACTCTTGTACATAGTGCAGCTGTTAGGTGAGGAACCCTGCTGGAAATATTGTCCCTGGTGAACACATATAGGCAAACACACGAGGGTGGACACAATAACTCCTATGGAATATAATGCAACAGCCTACAAATTACTCTCATTTTGAATTTTTGTCAAACAGTGTCAAACAGGTGTTGACTCTCTGGTAATTCTTTAGGCCATACTTTGTGTCCTTATTGGATTACAGCACTGTTGTCCAACTGCATTATATGGCGAGGTGTTCTTGTTATTATCTCGTTCATTGTGGACCACACAGCCCCCATAACAGCAAACAACGACCCCGGTAACCTATCACAGCACTGCACTACCTCCAAACCATTATTCAGCCCTTCACTCCACTCTGTTTCTTCTCTCCCTTCTCAGTCAGTTTGACAGATTCTGTCTCCGTTTCCCAACACAAGCTGAAAACCCGTCTTTGAACCATGCCTTGCCTCCTGACCTCAAGTCCTCCACACCACCACATCACGACCAACCACTGCTTGCTGCTCTAATTTTATTATTCTCGGACAATGTTGTGTTATTTTTTGCTGCTTTCATGGCAGACTGTGTAAAAAAAAGCCGAAATGAAAAGCTGAAAAGTGGCTTACTGTATGTCAAAGCACAAGTACTGAGAGGTACAAAAGACAGGATCGAGAGCAGGTTTGTTAAAGCCGATAACAGAGCAGTTTAAATCACTCTGCGGTGTGTGCATGTGTGTGTGTGTGTGTCTGGAAGCCCAGCGAGAGGCCTGAGCTTGGACAGAAACCAAAAGATAAATGTTCTGAGGTTGACTGGCTGCCACACCTGCAGTGTAATGGGTTCACGATCTTACTTTGTTTCTCTGCAGAATACTTAGCTGAATCTCTGCACTGAGTGACATCTAAGAGCCGAGAACAAGCTGTCAGCACCAGGAGATAACAGAAAATGGGTTGTTAATTTGCAACAAGAAGACCAGAATCCAATTATTGTTTCTTCATTAGGAAATACACACATGCAGTGCCCACAAATCTGCAGATGCAAAAACTTGTATTAGTGCACGTTTATAATTAGCTCATAAATGTTGTAAATCTGTGAAGCATGTGTGATACTTGCTAAACTTAGTGTGAACCTTGGGAAATGATTTGTAATATTTTTTTGGTTGTTAGATCCCATTTGTTCGTGGTGTAATCTTACCATTCTTGGAATCAGACGCGTATAAATGTTGGCCCTGAAAAATATAACACACTCCAACAAAACTGGATGAAATACCAAGGCAGTGTCCTCCACCCAGTATCTGGGGAACTATCAATATTTAAAGGGTAATCTTATTGGCTTGTTAGGCTTCAGTTTGTGTTTTAGCATTACAAGCGATCACATTATTGCACAATTACTGTAATAAGGGAATTACCCAGTGGCTTCATCCAGTGGAGAATACCTTAAATCGCTAAATGAATTTAGCCAAAACTAATTATTGTCCAGCAATTATGTAATATTACATAATGATTTGATTACAATGATGGTTATGCTTCTGCTAAGTGAAAATTAAAAATATGCAGAAAAACTAATTGTGGTTTTAAGTAAGATTTTATTTTAATCTGCTAATTTAGTACAGTATTTTTACTCTGCTGTGATGACGGCACCTCTCCAAGCTCTTTAAGACACAATCAAACATCTATTTAATGATGTGCTTGCTGATTTTAGTTTCATTAAACAATGTAAAATGAAGATACAAACATCAATCTACGACACTTATCATAACAACACACAACACAAAGTTTTGGCTTCAATGTCCGAGTGTAACTTCACCACTTGTAAGCCTCATAATTGTCAGTAAAGGTGGAAACAGTGCGTACTGAAATGGAAATGAACTTGTTATAAATTTAACTACTGCCAAACAAAGGGCAAATATATATGTACACTTCCTTCGATTTATGTCGTGTTTGTTTAATGACCCCACAAGGGGCACTGAATAAAAGAGCGCTGGTGAGAAACGACAAGTTCAATCACCAGGCCTGTGTAACAAGGCTGCCTTCTGATTCAGTTCACAAAAGATGTAGAGCCTGCATTGTAATTACTGCTCTGTGGTCACATTGTATATTTTGTATAACAAGGTAAAAGTCTCACTGAGATGAACCCCTCTCATTTAAGAATTATGAACACATCACTGAAGATTTTATTTATTCATCTTAAGGCATAAAAAAAGAACTTGAAGTTCATGCATGCATTTTTCAGGCAGTTTATTTTTTCCGAAAAAATAAACCAATGAAAATATTGATATATTATGTGAAACTATAAATATATTTTAATGCTGTTAACCATTGTGTTCACATATTTTAACATATTATAATACTGTTCAATGCAGTACAAAAGTGTTTAGCCTTGCTCCAGACTCCTCAGCCTCTCCCCTCCCTCATTCAGCTCGTGGATTTTGACTCCTCAATCCCCCCACACACACACCACCCTGATGAACTGTGTATTTTTCAATGAACATTTTCTACAAGAATTTTGTCCAAATATTGTTTTTGTCACATAAGCTGCAATTTACATTCTAATAATACAAATCAATTCATTTACAGCCATTTTACAGCCAATTTCAAGAACAACAAAGTTCCCTAGTATTAATTGTAACTGAAATACAGCCAGCAAAGCATGATGTCCAGTTTAGTGGACAGATGATTAACAACTGTATCACTCCTTAGATGTAAATATTACCAGACTTTATTTACCTTTAAGGGTCTCGTATGACAGAAGGGCTGGCAAGATATTGCTTTGTGGCATTCTGTTGGCCATCTTGTTTTTGATAGATCTGTGTTGCACTTACACAAAGTGTATGTCATGACGCACTAGTAGCTTATATGCAACTGTAGTATCAAAAGCCATGCATATATGAGAAAATGGCTTTTGAACAGCTGTCCACTGCAGTGACCACTATGAGTGAAAGGGTTAAAAAATCTCATAAACATTGTAACAACAATAAACACAAGTAGACAAATACAACTGTCACACACCACAAATGAGCGAGCACAACTGTCCCTAGAATGCAATACAAAAGAAAAAAATCAACCAAAAATACAACTTTAATAAATAAACGTCCAATTTTCTAAAATGACTTCAGTTAAAAGTTGAGGAACAATTATACTGACAAAGAGTGCTCATTTCTCTGTCCTTCAAAATTAGTAATCAGCTGCGACAATTTCAGTTTCCTTCTGGAAATTATTCCAGAAAAGAACGTGAAGTGTATTTAAAAGCATTTTTAAGCTTGTGTTCGAACTTTAGGGACCAACATCTGTGGAATACTGTGAGAGTGCAGGCCATATTGATTTTGTTTTTTCACATGTATGTACACAGATAAGAAAGAAACAGTCCCAGCAGAGGTTTGTATATAAAAAAACAACCAGTGTGAAAGTTTTCAGAAGGCCATCTAGCAGCAGCAAATAGAGCACAATGGCGTAAACTATTTCCACAGCCAGTAATAAAACATAAAGCTTAATAGCATACAGTATCAAACTTCTTTCGGCACTGGTCAGGTGCATTCATAAAGAGCACATCCCTGGTATGCTCAGTGCTCCATGTTAGTATATGTAAACCTCAACTCTGCAATGTTATTTCTGTACGTAAGTAATTTCTAATGGCTCACCTGAAAGCATCATTAGATGTTCTGTAATGGACAAATTACAATAAATCATACAGAGCACACTGACGTGTCAAGAATTATCTTATTTAAAAATCTGAATGCTAATGATTGATGATTGCAACTCATGACTGTCCTGGATAATAAATATTTTATACTGATTGTTGACACATTTAATTTTAACATGTCAGAATACACTGTATGTATGTGCACTTACATTCCCACAGGAAATTAGTTTGTAGAGGGGGTAAAATTAATCAATCACCTGATGGGCTGAATCAGACAGATCCTGACGCATCTTGTTATCAGTGATGACTTGATGATGATTTAAACAACTGCCTCTCTCATTAAACGCGTGGCCTTGTTTTCCCTGAAAGGGTAACTCCACCAATTGTGCACATCAAAGTCAAAGCAAGGAAACATGGAAAAGATGTAGAAAGACTTTTGTGGCTCCAGAGAGAGCTGTGCAAAATCTTTTATATTGTTTGAGTTTGCGTCGGTGGGGTTGAAAACTATATGTCTGAAAATGGACAAAACCTGGGGGTGTGGAGTTAGAAAGAAGAGAGGTTACCAGACCTCTGTAGCTGCTCCTCATCTCTGCTTGAGGCTGGAGGCTTGCGGTTATGCAAGTCGCTATTAGCGCCATTAACACACTTAAATCTCCAACTGAACTGTTGGTGGTTTGGTTGCATTGTGGGTGATCAAGGCATCATATTTAAAAAGGATGAAGACTGCATGGAATACAAAAAAAAAACAAAAAAACGACATCCTAGGTTGATACTTCTCACAGAAGCTGTCTTTAGAAGTCCGACAGTATCACAGGTAGGGCTGTAACTAACAATTTTTATTATAGATGAATCCATTCATCCATTTTCAGCCGTTTATCCAGGCTGGGTCGCAGGGCCAGCAGGCCAAGCAAAGCACCCAGACATCCCTCGACGACCCCAAGGCATTCCCAGGCCAGATGAGATATGTAATCCCTCCAGTGTGTTCTGGGTCTGCCCGGGGCCTCCTACCAGTGGGGATGTGCCCGGAACACCTCCAGTGGGAGGTGCCCAGGAGGCATTATGATCAGATGCCCGAACCACCTCAGCTGACCCCTTTTAACGCGAAGGAGCAGCGGCTCTACTCCGAGCTCCCTCCGGATGTCCGAGCTCCTTACCCTATCTCTAAGGCTGAGCCCAGCCGCACTCATTTCGGCCACTTGTATCCACAATCTATTCTTTCGGTCACTACCCAGAGCTCATGACCATAGGTGAGAGTTGGACGTAGATGGACCCAGTATACTGGAAGCTTCCCCTCCAGTTCAGCTCCCTCTTCACCACGACAGTCCAGCGCATTGCCCACACCACTGCAGAAGCCGCTGATCTATCTCACACTCCATTCTACCCTCATTCGTGAACAAGACCCGGAGATACTTGAAGTCCCTCGCTTGAGGGAGTAACTCTCCCCCAATCCAGAGGGGGGCAATCCACCAGTTTCCGGCAAAGAATCGTTTTCTTAATTGAACAATTGGTTGTTTGGTTTGTAAAATGTCAGAAAATTGTAAAAAAAAAAAAAAAAAAAAAGTCAAATCAGTGTTTCCCAAAGTCCAAGATGACGTCCTCTAATTCAAATTGTTTTCTCCACAACCCAAAGATGTTCAGTTTACTGTTACAGAGGAGTAGAGAAACCAAAAAATATTCACATTTAAGAAGCTAAAATCAGATAATTTTGATTTTTTTTCTTAAAATATTACTCAAACCAATTAAATGATTATAAAATTAGCTGGTGATTAATTCAATAGTTGACAAATTATTGATTAACCATTGCAGCTTTAATTATAGGAGTGCAATGCCTAATTGGATGAGTTTTGCTTTCATGCTTAATAAGCCAAACATTACATTTCATAAATGCACTTATTTCTTCTCTTTACTATTTTCTCTTTCTGTATTTTAGGTAACGTGTGGCACCCCAACTGTAAAATGCTACAAGAAACCCTAATAATTATAACACATTAATTTGCTTTGGCAATAAATTCCAGGTATGTTATTCCTAATGATGAATACAATAATATGCAATATAATCACTTATTATAAGACCATAAAACTTCACCGGCAGTGATGCCAAGGACAAAATGTATATGCCTTGCAATCTAATGACAGCCCATGAACCATTATCCCTAGAACGCAGAGATGTAATTCATTCTGAGTTGTAAAATATAAAGTAGTTACCAACTTAACCACTTTCAGACTTGGCTCCAAACCAAAACTCGGGGCAAAGCTATAGTTCGTCTCGCCTGTTCAGTTAATTATAATTGACAAAAATCCACCCCTAGCTGAGGGCATCTCTGTGTCTTCCAAGATCTGAGTTCAGTGTTAAGAGGCACTGGGAGAAGTCAATTAGCAAGTCTCAGAAAATCAAAGTGATTTCCTCCCATGGATAATATTCACAGCCATTGAATAGCAAGGAGCAAATTGGGCTGCACACACCATTACATTACTGTGACCCCGTGGATAGCAGCTTTGTCTCAACCTGGCTGTTGAAGTGCCTCTTCCTATGAAAGCTTCCATGCAGAGCTTTGTCAGACTAATCCATCCTGCAGAGTGTTTCCTGCGCCTGAGTGAGGACACTGAGGTTCTCACAAGAAAAAAAAAAATACACAGCGGTGTATTGTTGGTTTCTGTCCTTGTTACTGTGTCATTTCTGAAATGAAGGTTAGCTTTTGTCTAGGCAAGAGCAGGACAGCAGCCATGGCCAGACACTACACAGTTGTGGTCGCTCATTCACTCACTCACTCACTCACTCACTCACTCAAGGACGTTAGGTAGGTGTCGTATGAGAATATTGCAGCTTCAGGCTGCCTTAACATTTTTAAGGGCAAAAAAAAGACTATTTCTGTTAACACAACGTTTTCCAGTGCTTTTCTTTTGACCAACTGACTTTGATTCTTTGATTTTGATTCATATAACCGACTAGTAGGCTTGTGGTATCTATTTTTTACAACCTTGATACCTTCCTGACACTTCACCAGGCATACCGTATGTGAGCATGAATAAAACATAAAAGCTGGGCTGCTGATCTCTAGCCTACAATACTGTTTGTGTTGTCTTATATGCAATTAGCCTACTTAGACAATAAACCCATAGAATAATGAATAAATTAGAAACAAGTGCCCTTCTTTCATAGATTCTTGTTGGACGACCAGATGACGCTTGCTGCCACGGTGGATACTAGGCTGCCCCCGACTAAGAATTTTCCTATTTGACCAACAGATGTTATTCAAGGCCATTAGTCGACTAGTCACCCGCACCCTTACCATATTAATGTTATTATTAAATGATATATTTTGGGCGGGCAACACAATGGTTTGGATTGAAGGTGTGAGAAAGAATAGTATCAGTAACATTGTTAACACTGTGCTACATTACAGAGAAATACAAACCGTACTAATGAACCTTCATTAATATAGGCCTATATTTTATCTACAAGTGCACGTCACACACTGAGCGAGCCGCCCTGTTAATGACGCTGTCGGCTAATGGGCATGTAGCTACTTCCATGTTTCAGATGATACGTCATGTTTGTAGTCGACCAATGAAGATGGGTTTACATATCAACTTGGGTTGGTCCTTCACCTTCTCAAATGATCCACACTTTGGATTTCCTGCCTGACATGTTATTATCTAGCCTGGTGGAATAACCACTGCGTCTTTAACCACCTGGAAAACGCAAGGTTAACAAGCACCGCAAAGCCTATTTACCTGAAATCCTGAGTGCAGAGCTGATCTTCCTCCAGGAGCTGTTTATAAGTGTGTAGCCTATCGTCTGTGGGACAGATGTAAAGCTCTGGGTAGCCCTGCACTAACATGAGGCAACATTTCCCGTATTTATCAGACTGAATATTTACGGAAGAAGGAAAAAATATCGGTCGGCTCTGACTGGTTTGTAACGTGACTCCTGTCTGACTGCTGAGCGTGGCCACTTGCTGTGTCTGTCCTTTCAAAATAAGCAACCAATAAAATCTTGCCGACTAATGACCTTTCTGGTCGACTAGCATTTGGTCGACTATTGGGGATCAGCCCTAGTGAATACCAGATATCAGTTAGCTAAAGGGAGATGATGACAGGTGGTGGCGGCAGACGGAACAGAGGGTTTAACATGTTAGCCTCTTCAGCGACAACTTTCTTGAGGCAAACAGTGCACACAGCCTCGTGTGTGTTCGCTGGCTCACCTTTATCATCGGACTAACCCCAAAATACCCCCAAACAGTGAAGGTGTTTTTCCTTTTACTAGTCCTGTAATGTTATTCACAACTCCCCACAACTCGCAGTCACCATTGTTCTCAGCTCTCAGACTGACCTCTGGTGGCGTGTGCTGGTGCACTACAATGCATCGCCTCGATACAGCATACCTGTATCAGTTTAATAGAAAGAGGAGCGACTGTATTTTTGAAAGTATTAACATAACACCATCAGTATTTCTAAATACTCTGTTATACTGTTATACTTTGATACCGCCCATGCTTGCTGGCATTTTGGGAAAGTGTGTGGAAGAAGAAGAAGCAAACAAACAAGTTCACACATTCATGTTATAATTGACAGCTTTCTTTGACATTTCCGACTGTTGGTCGAAATGATTTTGCTGCACATAATGTTACAGTGCCACACAGCTGATTATTTGACTCTGAATTTTTGTTCTGATTCTATTTTGTTTTATTAAAAACATTTAACAAAAGAATCTTGTCTTCACAAATCTAAATAACATGTGTTTAAGTCTCCTCTGTGTAAATTATTGTTTTGATTAAAACAATATTTTTGTACAGACATGAAGAAATAGATTTGTTGCTTTATTTCTTATCTGGTTCTTTCTTTTTTTCAGGAAATGAGCCATGGATTTAAAATCCATACACATGCTGTGGCCACGAACGTAATGTGTGCCTGTCACTGTACCTACAATTACTGAAAATTACTGTATGTTCCTGGAAAATTACTTAACCATTACTCCATCATTTTCTAACAGAAGTAAAGGTAATATACCTTTCTTAACAATAACCACCTTGTTGTATAATAACTACCTTTTATCACTGTCGGATTAGCAGACCATAATGCAGCATTTATTCTACAGTTTAGTGTTAACCTTTAAGCACAGGCATACTGTCAAATTTAAACCCCTCTTTAATTCAACAACCTAAATTTTAATAGACACATCCTGCAATCATTTTCACTTCTTTATCTCTTTCCTATTGTTTCATAAAAATGTCAGAATTCTCCTGTAGTTAGGGTACTGTACTGCATATATATATAGAAAGCTTCCCTGACGTATCTCATAATCAGGTTTCAAAATTCACATATTTCATCACAATTGAAGTGCTAAACTAAAAATTATGCAACCTCACGGTCACCACATTCAGTCAATTTTTAAATGATGCATGGAGATCAAAAGGAGACGGAGCGGTGGGGATCTATGAGGGAGGCATATCACCACCTTTGCAGGAGGAGGAAACATTTTTCATCTGTCTCAGTAGACGGCACGATCTCAGCTGTAGCCCGAGCAAACTCAATATCCCGAGGAAAGGATTTTTTTGTAAGTGAGTTTTTCACAGTGTATATGTTTCAATATCTGACACAAAGTTTAAATTTAATAAATATATTGAAAAGAAGAATCAACACTGCACCAGGCCCGTGGATTTCCTCCTCATTTTTGATACAGTGCTTGTGGGAAGGTATGCCTCTTATAGCCTCTCCTTGAAGCTCAGCAGTGGGACAGAGTTAACAGTGTCCAGGCCATACAGAGCCAACCATCCTGAAGTACAAAAGTGACACCGGGCTGCAGCCTGTGCCAGATGATGGAGGCTGCCACCAACTCTCAGCTAAAGCACTGCTGGACAGACCCCATTCCCTCTGTCCTCAGAGAATTACAGTCTTCCTGACATTCACTAGGATAACACAGGGGACACCAAAACAGAGGTTATTTATTTATGAACACTTCCAGGAACTGCGTGTCCACATGGTTTTAGATTTCATTAGAAATGGACATGCGACTGTCACAGAGCTTTCAGCTTCATCACAGGACTGTCGGGGGGTAAATCAATGTGTGCCCTGTCCTCACCCGGTGTCCTGCCCTGTGTGTAATTTACTGTCATCTCCTGTGTAATGAGGGTCTTATGCCATCAGATGGTTACCGCGTACCCTGGTGTCCTTTGAGTCCTACACATTTGTTTCATGTGGTGTAATGTGTCCTGCACCATGAGGTGTATGGTTCAGTGTCAGGGGGTCAGTGTGATAGTTTCTCCAATTTTTTCCAACCAAATGGACTTTTCTGATCCAAATCAAGACTCTAAGGCAGTGATACTTAATTCACTGCCTTAGAGGGGTAGCCTGCCGACTATTTTCTAATTCACGATGAAAATAAATTCGCAGAATTAGATTAGAAATAGATTCGCACTGGAAGTTTTTTGTACTTTGAATGCAAATAAAATGCTAAAGTGCATTAAAAATATTAAAATAGAGCTATAAAATAAAATAAGTGCCAGGGGAGGATTGGCTTGCCAACACATTCACGCTCCTAACTCGTCAAACACCAATGCTTGGTCAGTGCCCTAACATCACCAATGTGACGCTTCAGGGTACCCCCTACTGCATCTGTTTTGAACGGGGACGGTGTGTCATTCTATGCTTGTTACATGCACTGTGACATTTAAAAAAAACCTTCAAAATAAACAAAAATAACTTCTGGTTTTCACTCCTTAAACACATACAGTCACTAAGAAAAAAAGGGACTTAGAACGTAGGTAAAAAGCTTAAATTTGTAGGTTTACTTTCTTAGGTTTAGGCAACAAAGTATTGATTAGGTTAAAAAAACATCACGGTTTGGCTTAAATTAAGTACTTTGTTACGGACGCACTGTAATGTCACACAGCATACGTCACATATATGTCTAGTTTAGGTACATTGCTAGCATAGTTAGCTACACATACTAGCTCACTATGTTGTTATTAAAATAACTCGACTGACTTTTGGTTTCACATGGAAAATAAACACTCATCCACCTCCCCCCCTTGCCCACCCTATGAAAACTGTCGCACTCTGTTTATAGTACGGCAGTTGTTGGGAGCTTAATAGAATTCGCACAGCGGTGCCGTGTTTAGCATTGTCGCCTCACAGCAAAAGAAGAGAGAGAAGCCCTCTGTGTGGAGTTTACATGTTCTCTCCTGTGTCCAGCGTGGGTTTCTCTGGGTACTCCAGCTTCCTCCCACAATCAAAGACATGCAGGTTAATTGGTGACTCAAAATTGTCCGGAGTGGTGAATGTGAGTGTGAATGGTTTGTCTGTCTCTATGTGTCAGCCCTGTGATAGTCTGGAGACCTGTCCAGTGTATACCCTGCCTCTCAACCAATACAGCTGAAATTGGCTCCAGCCCCCGTGCGACCCTCAAGAGGATAAGCAGTTACAGAAAATGATTAAAAAGGAAGTGAAAGGCATTTGACTTTGAATGTGAATACAGTGCCAGATTGAATTAAAATAAATCAAATAGAGCATGGTAATTACAAACAAAAAGTGCCAGGGGAGGATCCCCCGAATCCCCAACAGAGGTCCGAACTGAGCTTCTAAGCGTCCTCAAATCCTAGAGATGCCCCTGTGTACACCTGACCAGTGTGAGAGCTGCTGCGACTGACTTTGCCTCTTGGCAAAGATGGGTGAGGAGGACAGCAAATGTCAAACGTTTGAAAACAGGCAATTTATTTATTCCATATGCTGATAAATATTATTAATGTTTCTTAATTAACTGGCCCCTGGTCTCCTGTCAGTTTGTAAAAGCTACCTCCAGGCAAAGCAAATTGAGTATCCCTGGTCTGAGGATTGTGATTTATGATACTGGGCTATATAAATAAAATTGACTTTGTGTTTTCAGGGGGGAAAATGAGTTATTTGTTTGGCCTAGTTGTTTACACAGTTAGCACAGGAAAATAAAGAAGGTTTTTTTTTTAAGTGTAACAACATTCCTGCCCTGTCTGTGAGGTAGCTCATGTGTAATATTTGTAAGATACTTTCCACACTGTTGGCTAATACGTGCTGAGGTCCCCTCAGCACACGATGTATTTAGTGAGTTTACCTCTTGCCAAATTAGCGTCCAGCGGGCCAAAGCAGCCAAACTTTCAACTGGAGTGTTATGTCTAAATAGGGCCAAATCTCATCAGAATCTTGCACTGTGTATCAAGTGTAACCTCTTTATTCAATTTATTCATAGTATAAATTAATAATGTTGGCTATTATATTATGCACAAAGGATAATGGGAATTACAAATCAGTCCACAAACTCAAATACTCAGTCTGCAGCAGTGGAGCTTGTGCATGGCGTAATTAAATGTGTTCAAGCTATCACTCAAGTTTGCAGAAGCAAAACAGACGTAACTCGTTACATCGGGGATATTAAAAATGATGTCTCAACATTTTACGTGACCAAATCGTTTACTTTCTTAAAAGTGTTATAAAAAAAAACAAAAAAAAAAAAAAAATGCTTGTTATGACAAAACGGGGTACTTCGAGTTCATAACTCGGAGCTGAACTGGGGCGAATATTTCTAATGAGGACCTTTGAGATCCTGTTTTGATGAAACCACTTGATGTCAGCTATGAATTGTGGGCATTTTTGAAATTTTACTTGGTAAGTACTTCAATGAATGTCGAACATGAATAATAAATGTAAAGACTCTTGAGTTTGTGATGTCTGGGGAAGTTAGTAGATTACCAGAGGTTTTACACAGAGATATTTTGAGAGCAGAGCTTTGGAAACACTGACTTTCTATTCAATAGGTTTGAAGTTAGGACATTCACCATGTTGTGTTTATTCACTGGGACCAGGCGAAACAATGGCTCGAGCTTGACGAAGAAAAATCGTCTGGATTGTTAACATGCAGCATTAAAAAAATCTATAGACCCTGAAAGTCACATTCCTTGAACAAAACCGATAGCACTGAGGCGACAACACCATGGTGTCTCTCTTTGAGGCAGAGTGAAAGGTTTTCTTTAGGAGTCACACACAAAGAGACGCTGTAGAGAAAGAACGATCCATCGCTGTGTAGTGTCATTCAATCTTTTGAAACCAACCTCTATCCACACTTGTAGCTTAGTGGTGAATAGGCAAAACATATTTTCCTTGTCCGACACAAAAGCAATCAATCTTTTGGAGCTGCTGAGAAATGATCTGGTTGAAGGCTACTAGAGTTGTGATTTTTTTCTGAATTATTAGGATTCTCTAAACAACATAACATGCTGCCTCATTTACTGAACGTTTAGATCTAAAGCTTTTGGAAAATAATGGACCTGCAATTATGTCTATTCATCTCTTACCACAGCACAGTTTAAGGTCTTTCTAGACCTCATAATTAGAGGCTTTACTCCATTATTTGACTATAACGCAGACCAATTTACATTTCATAGAAGGGTCTTTGGTTAATTTTAGTGCTTCATTAATCCTTATTTGAAGGGCTCTTGGGTTAAAGTAAACATGGCAATATTGCCTCGCCCAACGCACCAACTGGCAGCGCTCACAAAGCTGAAGCTGCGAGGTTTGGTTTATTGGATATGAACAGATCAAACAGGGCTCCTACAGCTTAAGGCAAGTTCAATTTAAGACTTTTTAAGACCCTTTTAAATACCACTTGGAATTAAAATTTAAAGACCTTTTTTTTTTTTTTTTTTTTACAATTAACAAAATCTAAGCAAAAAAATAAAGAAAAAAAAAAAACAAAACAACCAACATCGACCACTTTGGGTTAGCAAAAAATTTGCCTTTTCATTTCTTAATTTTCCTTAACCGCTTAACCTGTTAGGGGGTCGTGGGGGGGCTGGAGCCTTTTCCAGCTGACACTGGGCGAGAGGCAGGGTACACCCTGGACAGGTCACCAGACTATCACAGGGCTGACACATTGAGACAGACAACCATTCACACTCACATTCACAATTTAGAGTCACCAATTAAACTAACCTGCAATGCCTTTGGACTGTGGGAGGAAGCCGGGAGTACCCAGAGAAAACCCACAGTGACATGGAGAGAAACATGCAAACTCCACAAAGACCGGCTCCCCCACCCCGGAGTCTGAACCCCCACCCTAGGTTTGAACTCTCTTGCTGTGAGGTGACAATACTAACCACGCCCAATTTTGCCCGTATGTTTAATGAAATACTTTGGTGTTTTTTTGGGCAAGTTTTCTTGGCAATTTTGCACATCTCACTCTGCATGAAGGATTCCACTGCGACTCCCATCATGTAAAAATTTCTGCATAAAATACGCCATGCCTTGTCAGCATTGCCTTGCATACTGATAGCACTAAGATTAATACTGCAATTAAATTTGACTGACAGTGATTGCAGTATGACTCATGATTAACTGGAATGGTCACTTTGCATTTCATTTTCACTGGAAAAAAATATAAAAATGATGATGTGTTTTTCCTGGTGTCTGTACCAAACATCATCTTCCCTCACAGGGCATCTCCGTAGCACCACAGTGTTTCATTTATAATGGTATGTTGTGACTCATTTAGGCTTCATCCCAAAAAAATTCAGCACCTAAAATCTGGATATTGCACTTGGCCATACTGCAACTTCAGTAATATTTTGATTAATTATGCAGCCCTAATACTGATTTTCAGCTAAAGTCGCAAAGTCGCCAGTTTTGTTGATTTTATGCTTCTCCATATCGTCCAGGGTGGATTCTTTGATCCAAACATACTGGGCCGGACAAAAAATATGAGTGTTGTTGTTTCCGCTATCCTGAACTGTGTGAAGTTAATGTGAGAGGCATTTGGTAAATATGTAAGGGATAATGTAGAGCGAGCCGGTCACTATAGAGAAATAAACCCCGGACAGGGTGATGTAGGTCCTACATCACCCTGAAGGGGTTTATTTCTCTATAGTGACCGGCTCGCTCTACATTATCCCGCTTATTACACGGCTACTCACTAAAGAAATCAAAAGTTTTGACATCACGGAGCAACAGAAAACAACAGAAAATTAACGATTTCTTGCCGCAGGTTATAAACGTCTTTCTGCGGATTGATATGACAGGACGTGATTCGCCCGAGTCGATCAGAAGCGTCCTTAACAACGGTCTGCTATTCATAGCAACGGTCTGCTATTCAGAAATAACAGACCGTAGAATGTTGTAATTGACCAATCAGGATCGAGCATTTGACAATGCGTGTAATAATTTTTATTTAAAAACTAGATATATTGAGATTATTTTGAAAATTTAAGGGCAGTACACATGCCACGTCTTAAACTGCCTGGAAAACGAGAGGTCGGGTGCTGGGTGCTACTCTTGTGCCTTTTTTGAGCTAGCTTTCAGCCTTTTTACCTGAAATCCTGAGTGCAGAGCTCATTTTCTTCCAGGCGCTGTTTATAAGTGTGTGGGCCTATTGTTCGTGGGTAAAGTGAAAAGCTCTGGGTAGCCCTGCACCAAAATGATCAACTTTTCCATAATTTTACCACAGACTGATATTTTACGGAAGAAGGGAAAGATATTTGTCAACTGTGATTTGTAATTCTTTTTAACATGATATGTGGTGCGCACTGCTGCGTTCCAAAAGTTTGAACTCTAAGAGCACAGGAACTCGTTGTGCCATTGAAAAAAAAACGCCATTGAAAACAATTAATTTTTGGGGCTGCATGTGTACGGCCCCTAACACTGTGAGCATTGTGAGCATGTGTGAGCATTTTAACACCAATTTGGACCTTATTTTTAGATTAATGATTCATTGCCTTGAAGACATTGACCCTGATTAAAAGTGTGTGACAGTTCACTACATTTTTTCTAGTTTTTTGCTTCATCAGAAATTAAATGTGTTTAAAATGAAGGAAAAATGTCCGTTTATCCATGAGACCTCACTGCTGGGATAATGACTTACAACATGTTGGTTCACAGATGCTCATCTTTCCCTCTGTTGTTTTTAATGGGGTCGATTCTGAAGTGCACTGTTGACTGTGACTATCACTCTCTGATTTCCTATCAAAGCTGTGTTTCTGTCCTCTCTTTGTTTAAAGGAGGCCACAGTATCATGCACAGAGCCAGTGTGTTGACTATGAGGAGTCAAATATTTTAGGTCCCATTTTACTGCTCTTTCACGCATAAAAAATGTGCTTGGTGCTTTTTCTTCAAATTATTCACTTAGTATTCTGTGCTGCACAAACAACTTTAATGCACTAAATAATTAACGTAAAAAAACTATAATGATATAATTTAATATTTGAGCCTAGGAAAAGCTGCTCGTCTCTTTCCAACAGAGGGAAGATGAATTCTTTTATTTTCCAATGAAACCTAATAAGACCAAATTTCCTGTCCTCCGAGGCGTTTCACCTTGAACTAAAAAATGTCACAGATTTAGAATGAATCTGTGAAATGGAATAAGTGGGAGTCGAGTTTTTGCCCTGCGTGTTTTACAGTCCACTAGGAGCTTGTGAATTTATAGAGACCGCAGATTAGAGAGAATAGGGTGTTGTGTTTCCAGTCAGTCTTGGTTTAAGTCGGTTGTGAATAAGGGATCGCTGAAGTGAATGAGGGACACTGCGGCTCTCAACGTTGAGAGGAGAAGCTCTGCTGGGGCAGGATCAAAGAACTCAGTCATCCAAGGCTGCTGCTCAACCCAGACTTTAGTCAACCAACCACATACTAATCTCTCGTCGAGGTCTCCACAGAAAAAAGCACCAACCAAACCGAACCTAATGAGCATCTACCATACAACCACAACAAAAACAGAAAGGGTAATACTGGAGAAACAAATGACTCTTCTCCAATCTGCGTTAACCTCTTAAACTCCCGCAGACCTGCTGGTACTTGTCAAAGACTCTAAATGTTCTGCTGAAATCGCAGGGATGTATAAATGCTGAATTGAGACACTTCAAATTGATGTGAAGTGCAGCCATAAAACATCAGAGTATTTTATTATTTTACTCAATCTAAGTTAAAATATTGTAGCTTCAAGCAAAGTGAAGGAACCGAACGATTCATGAAGTGGAAAGGTTTTTCTTTTTTGTACCTTAGAGCTATTTAAAAGGAAATTCTTATTTCAGAGAGTTAAGTTAGTATTTCTTATCCTTTCACATCAACAGATTTGCAAAGGAAATAAGGTTTAGATTTTATTAATTCTGATCTCTTTAGGAAAGAAGGCCATTTGGAATTAGTTTTCAATTTACAATCAGGCGCACATGTTCTGTCCAAGTCTCACACCAGCATTAAAACTGAATACTTGAGGAGAGAAATCATTCATTAAATGTCAGCCATGCAATTAGGAGATGGCACTCGCATGAGCCAAGTAAATCTGTGCAAATCTTATGCAACTTTGGTGGACTCTGACCAGTGACCAACAGCAAACTGTCTGACAGTGGTGACCTATGAGGTAAGGGGAGCATCCAAAATAAAGGAATCTAATGTCTTGGCTTATTAGCTGTGCCCCCCCCCCCCTTGCCCCCCCCCCCCCCGCAATCATTTTTATTTGACCTCCTCTGCGTGCAAGTAGAAAAAGCCTTTAAAAAAGAGCATTGTCTGCGGTTCTGGCGAGTACATCAATGACACAGATACATCTCTTGAATTCAATAAACTGTCTGATTTCAGCGATTAACCTGGTAACTCACCTATCTTAGAGTCCACCTGCGACTGACTAGCTTTAGCTCGTTGTGTATTGACTAGTGTGTTTTGTTAGCTGTATCTGGCCAACTACAATGGTGCGGGAGATTCGTCTCTGCAGCATGTATTTCACTAATCTTTGTTGTGAGACTTTTTGGTTTGACCAAGCACTTTAGTTTCCTCTGACCACAACTGATCATGATAAAATATGGAAGCATCATCAAATATTCCAGGTTATATACACACAGAAACCCTTTTTCTGCATCATTATACCATTTTCATGAGATAAGTTGAAATCTCATTGGATCTATTGTCACAGTGTACAAGTACTGTGACACAACAATGAAGTTTAGCAAACCAGAAGTACATTACAGGGTAATATTTCAGAGAATAACACTTATATGTATAAAATAGAATAATGCAGAATAAATAGTGAGAGATAGATGTTGATATGTTACAATATACAGGTTGAATAGTATGAGCGCTTGCATTGTGATCAACATTTTCAGGTAGGGTTAGTTAAGTATTGGATTCATGAGGGCAACAGATTTTAAAGCTCCACAAACATGCCAGTGTTTTGAGACTGACTGATTGTATTTTTGGTAAATCACAATCCATTCTAGTTCCTAGGTCATCAAGCTGATGAATTGTCACACCCCTCGGCGTTCCCAATAGCGAATGACCAGGCCATTCTTTAGCAAATTTGTGTGACGAACAGCCGAAAACAAATTGTAACACGTGGTTACTGGTGTTTTGTTTTTTTGTTAAAGATTATTTTATGGGATTTTTTTGCCCTCTAATGATAAAACAGTTTGAAGTGTGAAAAAAGAGGGAGAAAGAGGGCACAACATGGAGCAAAGGGCTGCAGGTTAGGAACAAACTGGTGGCCGTGGCGGCAAGGACAGTGCCTTTGTACATGGGGCGCCCGCTCTACCCATCGAGCTACTGGGCGCCCCCCACGTGGTTACGGTTTTGAAACGGTCGCAGTTAGATTTAGACACCAAAAACTACTTTATTAAGTTAGAAAAAAGATAATGCTTTGGATAGCGTTTTGTAAATATGTGATGTAAATACATCACATGAATGATGTCAATGCCTGACGACCGTACGCAAGTTGCATAGCATTATGTTTTTATAAACAACACTAACTTCTGACCTCACATGAGATGGAGGTACATTAACAACACTGATTTTTTATTTCACACAAAAAAACACGAACTGTGATTGCCTTGATCAAAGTCTGGTTCTGTGTCACCCACCCACCTCATACGCCGACTTTTTGCTCATTATACTGCATCAGTCGCTTTCTCATTGAATGTATTGCTGCGGATGGATTTACATAGAGTTTAGTTGAAAGTCTGGTGGGTCTCATCGAGTCACTTAAGGGTATCTTTTGGTGTTGATATCACACGCATGGCAAAGGGCGAGACAAAACAGTGATGTTTGACACCCTGCGAATGAAAACCGTACATGTTCTGTAAAAAAGTGACATTTTAAATATGTAATACATGACCAGAGAAATCAAAGAGATGTAAAAATAAAATAAATAAAATAACCTGAATAAAACTGACAGCTTCTGTGGTCCCAAACCTCTCTGCATAGCAGTTTCAATCTCAAATCACTTGACTGAGCATGAGGAACCTTTTTTCATGGTTCATCCACTGCAATTAATCTTTGTGATGCAACTCTCTCCGCCTCTGTCTCTTTCACACATCATGGTTCTGTCTTCATCTCTTTTTCCCATCTCTCCAGGTTTCTTGCTCACACGCATAAAACACTGTAAATATTTATCTCATTTCTTTCCTTAATTCGGGTTACCTTAGGGCACCCGCTGAGCCACAGCAGAGAACACTAATGCTTTCAGAGACTAATAAAACAAACCCGCTGGGAGTGGTAGCCACACTGAGCCAAAGAAAAAATGCAGAGTTGCAACACTGCAAAGTCCGTTGGTGAGTTTCTTCCTCCATACTGTGCATCAATTGGACTGGGATATGACTGGACTCCGAGTCTCGTTGGGAGAATATAAGGCACACTGAGAGATGAGGGAAAAGATTTCTTGGCCAGATGATTGGACGTTGAGAATACTCAAACCTTAATTCCTGGTGTGCAACAGTCATTTTTTTTATGGCTTCCAGGATTGCTCAATAATGCATCAAAACCCACAGGCCTCCAGGGGGAAGCAGTCAGTAATCAAAAAGTAAGTTAAGGTTTTCATAATAGGGGCCCTATAAATAACTGGGGACAGAAATGAGGGCATGTAAAATTGATGAGGGATGATTCAAAACCCCACGAGGTGGAGGGAGCTTAACGCAAGGAGAAGGAATGTGATGTTGAGTGGCCTGGCAATATGGGCATGTGCAGAAGATGGAATAGCATAAGT